>JAUDYM010000008.1:0-1273642 GCA_030407015.1 Armillaria fumosa | reverse complement strand
GAGGTGGATGAGCATGGGCTTAACCTGGAGCCATGGAGCTCCCTCTGCTGCCTCTCCTGAGGGCCAATAGGGCGGGTCTGGTGGGGCATCCTTCAGGGGTGGGCGAGGGACTGACCATCGGTCCGTTCGAAGAGTGGGGCTCCTGTGCCTTCTCAGGAGCGGGATGGGAGGTCATTCCCTTGGGGGGGTGGGTTCCTGGAACTCCTTGGGAATGGGGAGGTTGTGGTCGGTAGCATAGACTCAGGCCTTGGCTATTGCCAAGTGTAACTCAGCTTGTAAGCCATTCCATTCTTTTTGGGCATCGAGTCTTTATTGTTCTGCTTCCATCTCAGCCTGATTGCTGGGGCCTGCTTCCCCTGCTCTGGCAAGGAGCCTACTCTTCTCTTTCCATGGGTTCCCTGCCTGTCACCATTCTTTGGGTGGTTCGTCAGGCATTGGCCTGGGCCAGTTGTACATAGGCCAGGTGTTCTCGTTGGTGCTCGTCTGCTCTCCATGTTTGGAGTATGTCCTCCAAGTTCCCCTGGAGGGTTCGCTGCTCCTTCTCAGTCCTTGGTTGTAGGCCAGATACGTAGACCCCAGGGGTGGGTCTATAATCCTGCTCATGGTGGTAAAGCTCCTCTGTGGGGAATAGGTGCTGGCATCGGCAGTGTTCCTTCAGCAATTCATCAATTCCTCCTTGTCTAACGTAGTCCTCTTATCGATGGGCCCATGCCTGGGCCCTGTATGGACTGAGGATGATCCTCTGCTGGATGGATAGTGTAGTCCAGGCTCTCTCTGGAGCTCCCAGGTAGAATGGGTTGCTCTCCAGTTCTCTCCTTGCCAGCCATTGTTCCTCCCTAAGCTCCCAAGGGGGCTGGTCTGGGTCCTCCTCCAGTTGTCATGCAATGAATGCATGCGCTGTCTCCCAGGCTCGTCTTCATCGGTGGTAGGAAGGTCTCCCAATGTCACAGATCTGAAGTCTTCCTCTTCTGAGGTCGGCTGGGTCGATGTCCATCGATGTGTGGTTTGAGTCATGGGTCGAGTTGATGGGGAGAGGAGTCTCACTACTTCCTCTTCTTTCTCTAGGTCTATCAGGTTGGGGGTGTCCTCCAGAGGAGGGTTGAGAGGAGGGGGAGGAGGTGGCCCTTGTAGTTGATATCTCAGGTGTACCGGGTGGGGTCCATCCGAGGTCAGTAATGGGGTTCCTGTGATAGGGTTCCACCTGGTTGTAGTATCGTTCAATCTGCCCTGCAATGACGGAGCTGCTCGTTGAAGGTGGAGAAGGGTTTGTAACTTAGAGGGTCAGACAGGGAGTGGGTGAGCTAGGGGTATGGGGCTTGTTGCCCTCGGCTGGAAGTACTGCCATGCTGCTTCTTCGCGACTGATTTGAGTCGTATTCAATTGTTCTGGGCCCGACATAGGCTCAGATAAGTTCTGTGATATCTCCCTCGATAGAGGGAGAGCAAGATGGCATCCTAGAGGAGTGCCTAGTTCCAGAGGGCCCAGCGATGGGGCTTGGGCTTCTTCCTCTTTTTCCATAATGTTCCCCGATGTCAGTCTCTGGACTGGGGGCTCCTGACCTGTTCTCCCTATTCGGCGAGACTGGAGGCATGTAGTATTGGTCTCTTCTGTAGGGCTCATATGTCATGTGAATGTGCTGAATTTGACCATTGTAAGGGGGAATGTAGAAGTGCGGTAGGGGGGGTGGTGGGTAGGTCAAGGGTCTTCTGGGAGCTAGTCTGTGGTGTTCGAACCACTCTCTATGGTAATGAAAGATGACAGCAACGAGGGTTACTGTCCCAACTAGCACTGCAAAAGTAAAAAGGGCGGTAATCGCTGCATTCCTGGTTTCTTCAGATATGTCGGGGGTTTGTTGTAATGGCATACAGAATTCTTCCTGCGTCTAGCATCGTGGAAGAGTGAGGGAAGCTTCAAGCTAATTGTTAGGGCCCAACTCTCATGTGACTCAAGATAAGGTGACCACTGAGCTGTCTCGCGTTTGGACAATCACTCTGGTGGTACCATGGGGTAATCTCGAGGTGGCAAGAGAGGCGCTTACAGGGAAAGCTCTCAGCAAGTGAGCAGACAAGTAAGATTTATGTGATTTTAAACCTTAGCTCAAAGCTGAGGTTGTACAGTGAGTTGTAGCTACTTAAATACTAAAGCGTAGGTACTATTAATAGGTACAAAAGTTTTGGCGAAGTTGAGAGGTGTGCTAGTTGGGCATTAAGCATGCAATATCATGCATTGTCCATCAAGAAAGTTTTGGCAAAGCTGATGTATTGGCAATAGTAAGGGATGGTGTAATCAGGATGAGGTGATGATGTGTAAGCATGGTGATGCTGATAAGATGCGATAAGGAAAAAAGTAAATAAATCGTAACACTTCCCTGCTTTGAAAACTTGTTCCAAAGTCCAGAGGTCCTTAGCACTCCTAGCTGCTGCACCCGCTGGTGCCAGGGTGTTACGATTTATTAACTTTTTTCCTTATCTCAGTCTTATCGCATCTTATCGGTGTCATCACGCTTACACACTATCACCTCACCATCACCGATATCAACTTCGACAAAACTTTCATGATGGACAATGCATGATATTGCATGCTCGTCGCCCGACTAGCATGCCCTTTAACTTCTACAAAACTTTTGTAGCTATTATTAGTACCGACTCTTTAGTATTTAAGTAGCTATGCTTTACTGTACAACCTCAGCTTCGAGCTAAGGTTTACCTACCACCTAAACTTTACTTGTCTGCTTGCTTGCCAAGAGCTTCTCCAGTAAGCGCCTCTTTCATCACCTCGTGGTCATCCGAGGTGTTGCCAAAGTGATTGTCTGAACATGAGACAGCTTAGCAATTGCCCAACTTCGAGTCACGTGAGAGTCGGCCCTAACAATTAGCTTGAAGCTTCCCTCACCCTTCCACGATGCTAGACGAAGGAAGGATCCCATATGACACTTCAACAAACACCTGACATCACAGAAACACTCAGAAACACAGCCATAGGAGCCTTCGTAGGAGCAGCAGCATTAGTAGGACTAACCCTCTTTGCCGCTGCTGTATATTGCAGAAACTGAGACTGGTTCGAATGACATGGACTAGGACCCAGGAGACCATTAACCTACCCTCCCCCCACCCTCCCACAATTTTACATCCTGCCTTATAATGGTCAAAATCAGCCCCTTCACATGACATACGAGCCCTACCAAAGGGACCAGTTCTACATGCCCCCCATCTCACCGGATAGGCAGGACCGGTCAGGCACCCCTAGCCCCGAGACCGACATCGGGATCTATCATGAAAGAAGAGGAAGAAGCCCAAGCCCCATCGCTGGGCCCTCTGGAACTAGGCAGTCCTCTAGGACAGCATCTCAGTCTCCCTCTATCGAGGAAGACATCACAGAACTTATCTGAGTCTATGTCGGGCCCGGAACTATTGAGTATGACAAGACAGAGTCGCGTCGAGGCAGTACACAGATACTTCCAGCCGAGGGCAGTGAGCCCAGTCCTGCTAGAACACCCCCTACCCATCCGACCCTCTGAGTTACAAACCCTTCTCCGCCTTCAGCAAGCAGCTCCATCATCGCAGCACGAAGCACCGTGTTCTACAACCAGACAGAGCACATACACAGGGACCCCCTTTATGACCTCGGTTGGACCCCCCCCGGCACACCTACGATATCAATTACACAGACCTCTTCCTCCCCCTCCCCCACTGAACCCTCCCCCAGAGAACTCCCCCGATCTGATCAACCTCGAGAGCAAGGAAGCAGCCAGAGTGCTGAGCCCCTCGACCAGGCCAGCAACTCGGACCACTCATCGACACGGGTCGACCCAGCCAACCTCTGAAGAGGAAGACTTCAGATCCGCAATATCGGGAGACCTTCCTACTTCCGACGAAGAAGAGCTTGGGAGACCGAGAATGCATTCCACCTACAACGACTGGAGGAGGATCCAGAACAGCCCCCTAGGGAGCTTAGGGATGAGCGAAGACTGGCTAGAAGGGAACTTGAAAGCAACCCCTTCTACCTGGGTGCTCCAGCCCGAGCCTGGACCTCCCTCTCCATACAGCAGCGAATCGCCCTTGGACCATACCATGCCCAGGCATGGGCCTATCGAAGGGAGGACTATGTCAGAAGAGGAGGTATTGATGAGTCACTGGAGGAACACCATCGGTGACTATACCTCTTCCCCACCGAGGAACTATACCGACACGAGCAGGACTATGGGCCAACCCCTGGAGTCTATATACGCGGACTACGACCAAGGACCGAGGAGGAGCAATGAACCCTCCAGAGGAACCTGGAGGATGTACTCTGAACCTGGAGAGCTGACGAACATCAGCAGGAACACCTGGCCCATGTACGAATGGCCCAGGCCAATGCCTGACAAGCCACCCAGAGAATGGCAGAAGAACGGGAATCCATGGAAAGGGAAGAGTAGGCTGCTCGCCAGGTCCGGTGAAGCAGGGCCCAGCAAGCCCATGGAGACCGAAGATGAACGACGAATACGAGAGGCTGGAGAAGCCGAAGCAAGGAGGCAACAATTCCAGGCCGACAAAGATGCCTTCCCCGACCTCACAGCAGGGTTAGTAGCCCAACTAGAGAGGGTCAGGGCATTTGCCCTCACCCATAATCTACCCATCCCTAAAGAACTCCAGGATGCCCCTGACCAACCACAACCCCGAGGACGCCCCGCTGCCCCAGTCCCCAGAAAATATGGAAGTCCAACCCATTGAACTGATAGATGGTCGGTCCCCCGACCACCACCCAGGTATAACCCCCCAGACCCCCCATACTGGCCCTCCAGCGATGCTGCTGAACAAGACCCATGGCTCCAAGTAAAGCCAACACTAATCCAAATGCCTGGAGAGTTCAAGGGGAAGAGCAGCGACATCCATCAGTTCACTGGGGCATGTGAAGACTACTTCGCGGTCTTCAAGGCCTACTACCCCACCCACACAAATAAAATCTTATTTGCAGTATCACTCTTCAGCACAAAGCCACAGGGCTGGTGGTCCCAGTACCGATACCAGTTCTGGAGTGCCACCGAGGACCGATACCAATACTTCTCCTGGGAAGACTTCAAAGCCGCCCTCAAAGTGGAATACGGCGACCCGGCCCTCCAAGAAATAATGGAGCAAAGGATGAATGAGCTCAAGATGACTGGGACCGCATCCGAATACTTCCGACGCCTCAAAGAGCTGGCCTGCCAAGCGGATCAGCTTACTGACCTCGGACCCCGAAGCGCAATCATCAGGGCAGTATGACGAGGGGTCCCCGAAACCTATACGGACTCCATTGCCAACCTTGGTGTGATGATCCCTTCCACCTATGCTGAGTGGAAGCGAGGAATTTGCAGCATATACAATGAAAAGGCCCGCAAAACCGCCTTTGACAAAATAGGGTATGTTGACTGACCCAAGAACCAACATGCCGGTAGCTCCAACAAAGGAACTACCGGCGCGACAAGTTCCTTGGCCAATAAACCTGCCAGCAAGGGATCGTCAGGTTTGGGATGGACCACTTACAGAGGAGCCAGGGAGCTGATGGACATAGACTGCCTCAAGAAGGAGGGAAGATGCTTCAACTGCGGAGGAAAGGGGCATCTGGGGAAGGACTGCAAGAAGCCAAAGCAACCTAGAGACCCGAAAAGCGGGTGATACACGATGGCCCAACTTTGCACGATGCTAACAGAGGCCGAGGAGCATGACAAGGAGGAGCACGGACACAGTCACGAGGAGAAGGCCGAGGAGAAGACACCCTCGACATCGAAGATTGAGGAGGTAAAAGGCAAGGCCGAGAAGTGAGTGATTCCACTTCCTCAGCCCAGTCCTCTCTGGGTGGTTGGTCATTGGGTCCTGCTGTGCGGACATTATCCGATTGTATAAATATCTTATGTATGTCATCTGTTCTTGAGCATTTGAATATACCAGCTGCCACGTTTACAAGTTCACCTGAGACCACCCCAAAAGAATCACAAAAAATTCAAGCTCTGCCTAAAAAGGCATATATAATTCCCCAGAAGCGAGAAGAGACTCATCCCCCTCCCTCGCTAACACTTTCCATACCAGAACTCCTCACCCTCCAGGACCTTCAGACTCGATGGGGACCAGAGTTCATCTGAACAATGTCAGGGATCTCTCAGTCCTTGAGGACAAAGGAGGTACTCCCTGAACTGGCCGAGCCCATCGTCGCTGAACAGGAACCTCAAGACGGAGGTGGGGGTATGAGGTCGATGCCTGTCGACCTTGTCCGCAACGATTCGCCTTGCGCTCGAGGACCATTGCAGATACACGACCCCCTCTCCCCCCACCTGGAAGAAGAAATGGGAGATTGCAGCCCTCGTTGTTCTCTCGGGGACTTTACACTGATTGAGATAGCGCCTCTTCCGTCCACAACCCAGGAAGAAGATGTCTCAAGAAAGGATAGGGATCCGGGACAGGTGTCGAAGGACCTGGGAGTAACGTGGGAGCACGGTTTATGCGACAAGAACGCGATGCTCACGACTCCCTCCGTTCATCTTGACGAGCCTTCCGATCACTCCAGGAGCGACCCGCTCCCCAAACCCCCAATTCCTGATGAAGCAGCCAGCAGCAGGCGATCCCTGGGGAAGGAGCATGCCCCAGCTGGGGAAGCCCCTCGAAGGCCCCTGACCGTCGAAGGATCAAGTGGGGTTCCAGTATCAGATGCGCAGTGCTCAAGGGCCTGGAAGACCACCTTCGTCGAGGTCCCTGATGAAGAGGATGATACGTCATTCAAGATGTCACAAGCCAAGGCGCAAGAGAAGAAGGAAGAAGAACTGATAGAGAAGAGGCGTTCCGAGTCAAGTCCAGTGAGTGTTTCCTCCCTGAAGCCCACCTGGTTCAAGCCATTTGGCGCGGACTGGACCCTTTGGGCCGTCAGGGAAGTACGCACAGACTCGGAAGTGTTCACCTCACTCCACCTCTGGGCCCACAAGGAGAAAGTCAATGAGATCGATGACCGCCTCCTAAGTTCGCTAAGGGAAGGAGGAGAACGAGCTAGAGAAGAACTCTACGAATTAAGCCAACCAATTCGTTATCAACGGCGAGTCTCCTCCAAAGGCGTCAGAGAGCTCTTTCTCGATGTCCAACTAGAGACACTGGAGAACCGACAAACCTTGAAAGCGCAGGCCCTTGTCGACAGTGGCTGCATGGGAAGTACGATCAGCGAGGTCTACATAAAGAAACATGGCCTCATTACATGACCTGCCCCAGCGCCAATTTCCATCTACAATGCCGATGGCACTCGGAATAAAGCCAGGGAGATCACCGAATTTGTAGAAGTGCGAATGACCATAGGAGGACATAGTGAGAGGATATACTTTGCCATCACCAACATTGGCAAGGGGGACATCTTCCTAGGGCATGACTGGCTTCTCCGACACAACCCCATCATCAATTGGGCAACCGGCAAAATCATCTTCGCCCAGTGTCAATGTCAAAAGAACCCATTCCCTCTCCCAGACGCCGACCCCGAGGATCCCTGGGACAAAGAATTGGAGGAAGGAGAAACCATCCTTATGGTCGACCTACGAGAAGAGCTAGAGATTCAAGTGGTACACCACGCAAACGACCTAGCAGCCAAGGCCGCTGAGGGGAAGACAAAAAGGACCTTTGAAGAAATGGTCCTGCCCCAATATCACGACTTTTACAACCTCTTCTCGAAAGAGAACTTCGATGAACTGCCAGAATGAAAACCATGGGACCACGCAATTGAACTGATCCCTAATGCCAAGTTGACTCTTGACTGCAAGGTCTATCCCCTGAACCGTCATGAACAGGAGGAACTGGACAAGTTCCTCGACAAAAATCTCGAGTCGGGCTGTATATGGCCTTCCAAGTCGCCCTTTGCCTCGCCGTTCTTCTTCGTCAAAAAGAAGGACGGCTCCCTTCAACCTGTCCAGGATTACAGGAAGCTCAATGAGATGACTATCAAGAACTGGTATCCGCTTCCTTTGATCTCCGAACTCATGGACAAACTCCACGGTGCTAAGTATTTCACCAAACTAGACATCCGCTGGGGCTACAACAATGTCCGGATCAAACAAGGGGATGAAGCCAAAGCCGTGTTCCATACCAACTGTGGCCTATTCGAACCGACCGTCATGTTCTTCGGACTCACGAACTCGCCAGCCACCTTCCAGTGGATGATGAACGACATCTTCCATGACCTCATTATGGAAGGAAAGGTCACCATCTACCTAGACGATATTTTAATCTTTTCCAAGGACTTACAAGAACACTGACGAATCGTCAAGCAAGTCCTTCAATGGCTTAGGGAGCACAAACTATTCCTTAAAGCCGAGAAGTGCGAGTTTGAAGTATTGGAGACAGAATACCTTGGCATCATCATCAGTGAAGGATCAGTATGAATGGACCTGATCAAAGTCAAAGGGATCACCGAGTGGCCTACGCCCACCAAGAAAAAGGAATTACAATCCTTTTTGGGCTTTACAAACTTCTACCGGAAGTTCATCAAAGACTACTCCAAGATTGTATGACCAATGACACAGCTCACAGGTAATGCCCCTTGGACCTGGGGAACGGCCCAGAATGAGGCCTTCCAATGCCTGAAGAAGCAGATGGCCAAAGACGTAGTCCTGGCTCTCCCTAAAGAGACAGGCCATTTCTGCATAGAGGTCGACTCGAGCGATGGGGCCATAGGCGCTGTCCTCAGCCAAGAGCAGGATGGGAAATGGAGATCAGTCACTTTCCTCTCAAAAGCGCTGACTGTCACTGAACAGAATTATGAGATATACGATAAGGAACTCCTCACAATCATGTTCACCCTGGAGGAATGGAGACACTACCTAATGGGCGCAGCGGAGGACTTCGAGATCTGGACGGATCATCAGAACCTCCAATATTTCAGACAACCCCAAAAGCTCAATCAACGACAAGCCCGATGGGTTACCGAACTCGCGGAGTATCACTTCACCCTCCACCATAAACCCGGCACCTCCAACCGCAAGGCCAACCTCTTATCCCGATGGGACGACCACGACCAGGGCAAGGAGGACAACGATGACATCGTAGTCCTCCAACCCAAACATTTCAGAGCCATGATTATGCCAACCATGAGTGAGACCCATCAACGTATCAAGGACACCATCCGGAACCATGACAAATGGGATCAAGGGATCCAAAACTCTCTCGACCATGAACGAGGAATCTCTGAAAAGGAAGGACTCCTCTATTACAACGGACACATTTATGTTCCCCGCGACAACAAGCTTCATGGAGAAATTATTGCCACCCACCATGATCACATTACAGTGGGTCATCCGGGGATTGAAAAGACCAAGGAACTCGTCCAAAGGGAGTTCTGGTGGCCAAAACTCAAACAAACGGTGGAAAGGTATGTTAAGGCATGCAAAGCATGCCAGCGGACAAAGACGGACACCCACCCGAAGGCCGCCCCTCTCCACCCCAATGAAGTCCCATCAGAACCCTGGAGCCACATATCCGTCGACATGATCATCGGACTCCCTGAATCCAATGGTTATGATGCTATCCTAGTAATCGTCGATAGGTTCTCCAAGGAAGTCATCCCGATTGCCTGCAATGTTGAACTCATCTCAGAAGGATGGGCCAAACTACTCCGTGACCATGTCTATGCCAAACACGGAATGCCCAAAACCATCATTTCCAATCGGGGACCCCAGTTCGTTTCCAAATTCATGATGGAGCTCCTTAAACTCCTCGACATCATGCCTAATGCGTCTACCGCTTTCCACCCACAGACCGATGGCCAAACCGAGTGAGCCAACCAGGAAATCAACAAATATCTCTGACTCTTTATCAATCATCGGCAGACAGACTGGAGTGAGTGGCTTGCCCTAGCGGCGTTCACCCACAACAACCGAGTCCATTCAGCAACGGGCCAGACACCCTTCTTCACAAACTACGGCATCAATCCCCATGTCCTGCCCGACTCCATCAAAATGACTGCCTTCACTAACCCATTGGCCAGGTCATTCACAGAAAACATGCAAGAGGTACACCGTCAAGCCAAGGAGGCACTCGAAGAAGCAGCAGGAAAGATGAAAGCCCAATATGACAAGAAGAGATGGGAAGTGGTGGCATACACCATCGGCGATCGCATATGGCTTGATTCCACCAACCTCCATTTACCCTGCCCCAAGAAAAAACTCGACGACAAAGGCGTCGGCCCATTTCTCGTCCTTGAGAAAACCGGCGCCTCTGCCTATAAGCTTAAACTTCTACTGCACTGGAAGATTCACCCCCGGTTCAACGAGAAGCTCCTAACACCATACACACCACCGGCGTTCCCCAACCAAGAACAGCCCCCCCCTCCACCACCAGATCTCATCGAGGACAAAGAAGAATACGAAGTGGAAGAAGTCCTAGACTCACGCACACGACGAGTCCGAGGAAAGAAAAGACAAAAATCATGACTCGTCACCGATTACTTTGTCAAGTGGAAGGGATAGACCCGGGAACACAATTCTTGGGTACGAGAAGATGATATGGCCAATGCACGAGAAGCCATAAAGGACTACGAGGACAGTATCACCGAAACAAGAGCTGTTGTGACCGCTCGCAAGGTCATCAACAGATCCAAAAAGACGCTAAAGGAGATACTTGACCATCGTTACGTCAACGACGTCATCTCCTATCAAGTACTTAGGAAAGACAGATGAACCTTCTGGGTCAAAAATCCCTCCCCAAATGACAAACACTGGAGGGATTACATCAACAACTATTGGAGAAAGGAATACACAAAAGCACAAGAGGAACCACCGAGTGAACCCTAGGGCAGTCAGGATGTCTGCCTTAACGAGAGGGTAATGTTACGATTTATTAACTTTTTTCCTTATCTCAGTCTTATCGCATCTTATTGGTGTCATCACGCTTACACACTATCACCTCACCATCACCGATATCAACTTCGACAAAACTTTCATGATGGACAATGCATGATATTGCGTGCTCGTCGCCTGACTAGCATGCCCTTTAACTTCTACAAAACTTTTGTAGCTATTATTAGTACCGACTCTTTAGTATTTAAGTAGCTACGCTTTACTGTACAACCTCAGCTTTGAGCTAAGGTTTACCTACCACCTAAACTTTACTTGTCTGCTTGCTTGCCAAGAGCTTCTCCAGTAAGTGCCTCTTTCATCACCTCGTGGTCATCTGAGGTGTTGCCAAAGTGATTGTCCGAACACGAGACAGCTTAGCAATTGCCTGACTTTGAGTCATGTGAGAGTCGGCCCTAACACAGGGTAGAACTTAGATGATCCCTCATTCTCTTCCAAAGAACATCCTCCTCAAAAGGCAAGATGAACAGATGCACTAAATCCATATTGGACATTAACTTGTCTTTTTCCACCTGGTTACTTTTGGCTTGGAATTCCCAGTGATAATTAAGGTAATCACTGGTATCTAGAATTCTGGCTCTCATGTATTTCTTGGTTACTTTCAACAATCCATGATGAGCATCTTCATTGTCTTCTTCTGCTCCATCATAACTGCTCAGAACTTCCTTCTTGAAGTCCTCGAACATCTTCCCAGATGCAAACATCAGAAATGCTCTCCACTGATCCTCAATGTTGGTACTTGTATAACGAACGGTCCAATCTTTCTTCTCATTGTCATCATCGGCTCCCATATGCACTTTAAACATTCCTTCCATGATCTGGAAGTGTTTTCTAATTGCCTGGGGGTCTGACAAGTCAAGTTTGGGCATGTCTCACGACGACTCCATCAGCATTGGTCTCTTCTGTGACATTCTGCTACTATTCTGATTACTAGGGGGATTCTGAGGTGAATGCAGGTTCAGTTTCTCAATGAAGTTACTACCAGGCTGAGCGCTACTCATAGAAGTTGAAATACTGGGACCTGGCTCTGGACTAGAATTCTCTGTGTGAATGCGGGTGAGGTCCTCTTCCTGTTGAGCTCGATTCCTATGAATTTCTTCCTCCAGGTCGATACTTGATCGCCAGGTAGGTTGTCTACAGCTTGGGATCTGAGCTTCACCATGGGCTACTTCTTCAAGGTGATACTGTTGCCTGGCAAGCTTTTCTGCTGCTTGGGCTGCCTTTGCTTTTTCTCGCTTAAGCTTTCTAAGGGCTCTAGCATGACTAGGGTCCAGTATCCAAGATTTGGAGATCTCTTCCAGGTTTTCAGGATTCTAACTCGATACAAAAGCTTTTCAATCTAGACTATCACCCCCTCACAGTGGGCTCCAGATGAAAGGGTTGGGGACAGTGCAGAAGTGTACAGCTGAACTAGCGCACACCCTCAAAACACACCTATCTCCTAACCTGGCAAGTTTGTGGGGGCAGAGTAAGGTCTTTAGTGATGAGCTTTGTACTTCAATAGTTTCCCGGGTTATGCAATATACAGATTTTAAAGGTCTGGTCTGACCAGGTAAAGGTTTACAGAGTCCAGGACCCTAAATTTCTGAAACACTGGCACCAATATCCACCAGGATATTGATTTCTGCACTGAATTGCAAAGCCTTGGAACTGGCTGACTGACTGATACTGGGACACAATACAATTCTGGTTCTTTCCAGGGCACTTGCAAACATGAACTTAATCGTTAAATACTTTCTATACTGGTGAGTCTAGGACTCGAAGCTCTAACCTAGATCCTGCAGGTATTACTACCATAGCTGGGGGCCAGAAGGCTTGCCTGGCTACCCTATTCTACCTACTTTTATACTACCAGGTCGAGCTATTTAAAGAGAAATACAAATTCTTAGTACATTACATGATATAAAGTAATCCTCCCATCCCATCTGACTAATGCTTGGTCATAGCACATGACCGCATTCTCCAATTGAGGTATGATACCTTTCTGGGTAAGTTTGGACCTTGCCTTGGCAAGTTTTCCTTACCGAGAGAGCATCATGCACTCAGGTGCCATTACCTGCACCTATGTTGTCATTACTGCCTTTCACAGCCTCACCAGGTAGATCCATTCTATGGTTCCAGCCCATTAGCTGGGTAATCTTACTTTCTTGCCAAATAAAGCCAATAATATGTGTGCAACATGCTGATCCCAGCAAATCCTGTACATGTGGTATTGTGCCTGGTAGTGTTATGCTGGTGCCCGTTTCTAAGTTCTCCAGGCACCATTGCACTTCTGGATTATTTGACTAAGTTCCTTCAGCTTCTCGCTGGGCAGTTAGATAGAACTTATTACCTGTCCTAGCCAGTTACCAGCCAAGTGGTAACCTTACTTTAGCCATTACTCTACAGCGTAATTAGGTAGGAAAATGCAATTTTTATTGGGTCTACACTGGCATACATGTGCCAGGCACATCACCGACACCCATAGCACAGCAGGGTTTGCCAAGTTGGGGTATCTGCAGATCATTGATCAATTGCAATTATCCAGAGGTGATAGGTCAATGACTAGTAAGAAGAGTTTGAAGATTGTTAAGATTGTGCCAATAGATGAAAGGATTAGAATGCACGCCGAGGAGTCTGTGGAGTGCGTGGGCTTGGCAAAGCTATTAGCAATGTCACCCTTGGGTCGTAGCCCTAAGATAGATTACAGACGGAGTCCGCAGGATCAAGATGAAGTCCTGACGGAGTCGGAGTCTGCAGACTTATAGTAAGAGAGAGATTAGGCTTGAAGGCCAGAGATAGTGAGTACGAGAGTATTGGGCTAAACCAAGTTGATATTCGAACTGAGGTATGTACTGCTAATTCTACAGTTTATATACTGGTGTGGAGTCCGAGGAATCGGAGGCTAGAATAATATAAGTCTGGACTATTCTGTGTCTGGAGGAGTCGAGTATTCCGTGGGCTCCGATATAACACCTACTTGCTACCGTGACAGATTCTAGGTGTGATAAATGAATATGTGAAATTAGTATGTGAAATAGAGATATGAAATATGGAATAGAAACCGGGAATCAGATTCCATCGGATTCCGATGAGTGCATTGGAGCCAGTTGGATGAGTTGAAGGTTGAAGTCCTTGGAGTCCATGGCATGCTCGTTACAGTATCCCCCCCTTAGTGTTCTTGCCCTCAAGAGCACTGATCCCGATGACTGAATGTGCCACGTGGAATTTTGTGCAGGTACATCACATGATTTTCACCTCTTGTCCTTTAACCTCCACCATCTCTAAGTTCAATAATTTTCCTTCGTTATCCAATATGATGATGACTTCATACTGCCAGTCACAAACTCCTGAGCCATATGTTACCCTGCCTACACCAGATAACATCGACCCCGACAAGCTCGAAGCATTCTACGATGATCGCGATGCTGAGGACAAGGCATATCGGTTAGCCATAGAGGCTCATGAAAATTGGAAGGTGGAAAAATGCAAGGCTGAAAAGGCCGTGGAGTTGGCGAAAAGTAAGGCCGAGGAGAGAGCCTGAAAGGTGGGTGATTTGAAGGCAAAAAAGGCCACAGAGGAGGCATGGAGGTTGGAAGAGGAGCGTCTTGCAAAAGAGGCCCAGGAAAAATGGCTTGAGGAGGCGAAACAGGAGAGATTGAGGGAAATTGCAGAGGCCACGGGGAGGCAAAAGGAGTTGGATATGCTGCTGAAGCCAATGGAGGATGAGGATTCCACCAACAGCACCGACGGTGACAATGAAGACCCGAAAACAAAGGCCAGAAAGGAACTAGCTGAGAGCCGGAGAAAACGAAAGGGGAAGGGTAAAGAGTTGGTTGTGATGCCATTGAAGAAACAGAAGGTATGGTCAGCTGAGTATGTTGAAGAAAGTGATGACGTTACTGCGGGCCCGTCAGAGAGAGGCACTGAAGGAAAAAGTTACAAGAGGTTGAAAACTGAGCCTGTGCCTGGGTGAGAGGATGAAGAATTTTATGGCAAAGGTAAGCATCCGACAGTTTCTGTGGTCAAACTGACTGATGGTTAGATTGATGTGGTCGTTGTCGTGCTGACGGTTCCCATTGTTTTTTAGGCAAAAAGGGAAGGTCTTGTGAACGATGCCAAATATGCAAGGCAAAATGTGTTTTTACAGACGAAGCAGATTCCACAGGTATGGGCGAAGTGTTGGACTTGCTCCACAGCCTTCACGCATGTATGGATATGGTGGAGATGAAAATTGAAAGGATGGAGTCCAAGCTTGAGGCCGTCGGATCCTGCATGGAAGATTTGGTGGATGATTTTCATCCTGACGATGCAGTCGAATACCCATGAGATTTTATCCTGAAGGCGTCCAAGGAGACATTTAATGGTCAAGACCCGTTCGAACTTGCAAATATGGAATTATGGCATGGGAGCCGCAGAGCCGATGGGCTGGAGAAAGCTATCGAGGCCAGCAAAAAGTTTAGGATGACCCGTTGATATGCCGTCTACACGTTCACACCTAGATTTTGCGATTTTAGCACATTACTATTGCATATCTACCCGATACTAGTGAGACTTCAGAGGACTATAGCGGAGGCTTCGAGCTGATAGTCAGACTAGTACGCGATTAGTAGAGCCAGGACTTAGGAGTGGTACCACTGTGGACTCCTTCTACCAGCCAGCCAAACTAGTATCCTGCAAACTACCGGGTTTAACAAACATAGCCATGAGTGGATCAGGAACATGGCTGGCACACCAAACAAGAGGCAGAGGGCACACACATCTCATGAAGTTCGATTACTAGAGGGCCATTTGGGCATAAAATGCCTAAGTCAGGAAAACTAGTCATGCGGCGATCTCGAAGCCAAACTTCGATATGAATTAGCAGTAACCTAGTCTTGTGGGAGATTCAACTAGTGTGATACAGATCTGTTATGATTGGCACTAGTATAATCGGGCTGCGGTTCCGATCACAATCGACCACTGTTACAGGCACGCATAACCGGCTAGTCCATCGGCTTTGATATTTACGGAGCGCCCGTAGTATTAGGACATGGAATAGGACTCCCACCAGAGCTCCTAGGCCCATCAGTAAGCAAGTAGTGGTCTCTAGACTGACTATTGCATGATTATTTGCCATTACTCGTGACTAGCCAAGAAAACCTTACCAATAGTCATCTCCGTTCAGTCTAATTGTATCTTGATTGTACCTTATTTATTTAGTATATAAGTAGTCCAGCCAGTACACGTGAGGCAGGCAAGCCTTCCCCCGTGATTGCGACATACTAGTCAGTATCTAGTGCCCCAATTAAAGGACTTTTGTGCTTAACCTCAATGAAACAACTACTAGTCGCTGAGTCACCCTAGTATTGAAGTGAATTGAAGTCCCTTTGAGCATATTGCTGTGTCAAGCAAAGACCAAGAGTGTTTTGAAGCTAGTTCAAGCAAGCTCTCCGAAGCTATAAGTAGTATTCTTAGGCCAAGAGTGTCGCTAGTTTGCCAAGAGTGCGGCTAGTCAAGTGTTCTTCACTTGTAGGAAGCAGTTACAGAGCCAAGAGAGCCATTAGTTTGAAGCAGTCATAATCCCAGTGAGCATAGCAGCTCAAATCAAGTCACTTTTCCCCAACTGTGTCTTAACCCCACCCCGCTAGTACGAGTAATACGTTTAGTGAAGCTCGCTAGTATCAATTAAAGTTGTTTGAACAAGTTCACTTGATTATTGAAGTCTGCAGAGTGCTTTTACCATACTCAAAACGCCCGAATTCAATACATTGGTGATAAGTGTAGAGTTTTGAGAGGTTAGTGTTGGTTGTAGTTCATTGCAGCACACTAGTCTTTTGTCACTTGCCATTACCGAGCACATCACCGTATGGAGTTCTACCATCTCAGAGGCCGGCACACAGAATGGGGCTTATGGAAGAAATTTTTGAAAGGAGCTGAAGAATATTTGGTGGAAGATTCTGATGGGGAATTGGATGAGGAAGAGATCAGGGAGAGTATGCTCCCTGGGTCCGGATCTGTTGGAATTGTGGAGTTGGATGCGATGACGCTTGAAGAGGAAGGGCATTTGGATGGAGAGGTGGAAGAAGTCGGAAAATCTGCAGACGCCTAATTTTGATGTTTGTACCAAGACAGTAGTGTATTGCACCGGGGTGAAAATGTATATTTTTTCTTGATGTCTGAAATGTGATGACGAAATGGGAGTGAAGTCAAAAATATGGATCTGACAGATTCTGTTCCCAATTAGGAAGGCAATTTGCAATAGTTTTCCAAAATTTAATTTGAAATTGGGATGACGGAATCCATAGGAATCTGATGGAGATGGAAGTTAAGAAGCAGGAGGCATAGTTTTGAGTACTGCTTTGCAGATGGTGACCTTGGATAGGGGTCCTGGTTTGTCTGGGTATCGACGGTGGAAATCTTCAATATATTCATCCACAGAAAATTCTGTAGCAGGGATCCAAGCAAATTCTTCATCAGTATCTTCATAGCCCAACCACTGTACATGGTAGAGTAGTGGACATCAGAACTGATGGTCAAGCTTAGAGTCGAGAATCTGTGCAATCTCGTACTGCTCTTCACCGTCGACTTCAACTGGAGGTGGAGGTGGTTGGGTACAGTTAGGAATGGTATTGGTTTCCACGGGTTCCAGCTGTGAGACGTGGAATACGGGGTGAATGGAACGGAGGTCCATGGGGAGTTTGAGTGTGAAAGAATGGGATCCAGGCTGGGCAATGATATTGAATGGTCCAAGGAATTTCTCAGAAAATTTTGCAGTAGGACATGTAGTTCTAATGTGCTTAGAACTGAGGTAGACTTTGTCACCTACTTTGAAATCTGGAGCTGGAGACCGTCGCTTATCCGCTTGGAATTTGTAGCGAGACTGAGTGTGAGTAATTTTGTCTCATAAGAATTGGTGAAGATCGTCGAGGTTGACTGCAAAGTCACAGGCCCGAGTGGAGGCGATATCACGTTCAGGATACACTGTGATACTAGGATGGTATCCCTTATTAGTGAAGAATGGCGAGATTCCAGTGGAGGCATTAGGAGCATTATTGTACACGAATTCGGCAATGGGTAGTAAGGTATCCCAATTGTCTTGTTGATATGAACAATAGATACAGATGTATTGTTCAAGGGTTTGGTTAGCATGTTCAGTTTGTCTGTCGGCCTCCAGGTGATAACCAGAAGTGAAGTGAAGTTCCATATTGAGAGCCTTGGCGAGGGCACACGTGAATTGGGAGACGAATTCGGATCCGTGGTCAGAAGTGATGTGATTCGGAACACCATGCTTGGAAAAGACATGGGTAACAAAAAGCTGTGCGAGATCCGCAGAATTAATGGTATCATGAGTGGGTATAAAAATGGCTTGCTTGCTTGCACGGTCGACGACGACAAGAATGGCAGTGAATCCATTGGAATCCAGAAGTTGTTCAATGAAATCCATGGAGATTGAATCCCATGGGCGTTCCAGTACAGGCAAGGGTTTGAGTAAGCCAAATGGACGGTGTCTAGGTGTTTTGTTACGACCACAAGTAGTGCAAGACTTGACATAGTGGCGAACAAATTCATGCATCTGTGGCCAGGTATAATTCCTTCGGACTAGTTCAAGCGTCCGATTTTGACTGAAATGACCTGCCAAGATATGATTGTGATTGTTCTGTAAGACACAAAGACGGAGATCCATGGAGTCCAGGACATAGATGCGATTGTCAAGGTGAAGTATTCCTGACTCGTCCATGGACCACCGGGAGGAATTGGAAGGGAAAGAAGCAAGACGAAAACCTTCAGTCAATGTGGAATCTGCGGGTTGTGCTTGCTTGATATCAGAGTGGAGCTTGTCCATGTCCATGATAGCACTAGCGCGGAGTACAGGACCTTCAAGAAAAGTAGCGCAGAGAGAAGTGGAAAGTTGTTCTTGGGTAAATACAGGGCAGAAATTGTGGGGATTGACTTGAGCATATTGACTATCCCCCTCTTTAGGGTAGATGTCCCATTGTCTAGTGAGTGCATCCAGTTTCCCACCAAGCTTACCCGGTCAGAACTGGATTACTAGGTTGAACTGGGAAAGGAATTCGGACCAGCACACTTGACATCGAGTAAGAATCTTGGTAGTAGAGAAATACTCAAGGTTCTTATGGTCTGTGACGACGTCGATAGAATCCGCGGAGCCTTCGAGGTAGTGACGCCAATATTTAAAGGCTTCAAAAATGGCTAGAAGCTCTTTATCATGGGTATCATAATTGAGTTCGGCTCCGTGGAGACTGCAGGACAAGAAGGAAATAGGGTGAATTTCACCATCCTCAAGGTAAATAGAAAGGATGGCAGCAATAGCGTAGTCGGAGGCGTCAGTCTCCATGACAAGCTGATGGTCGGGAATCCAGTGGGTAAGGATAGGGGCATGAGTGAATGCTTGCTTCAACTCATTAAATGCAGCCAGGCATTTGTCGTCAAATTTCCACGGAATACCCTTGCGAGTGAGATGTGTTAGGGGCAACACAATCTCGCTGTATTCATGGATAAAACGGCGATAGAAATTAGCGAAACCAAGGAATGATTGGATATCTTTGACCTTCCGTGGGACCGGCCAATCGACAATAGCCTTGACTTTGTCTTCGGACATATGTAAGCCTTCAGGAGAGAGGATATAACCTAGATATTCCACAGAATCCCAATGAAATTCACACTTGGATCCATGACAGTAGAGCCTGTTAGCTCTAAGCCTGCATAGGACCTCATGCATGTGTTTTCGGTGTTCCGCAGGATCGTCAGAGTAGATGGGAATATCGTTGAGGTAGACGACGACAGAAACATCAAGCATATCTGAAAATATGTCATTGACAAAGCGTTGGAAAGCCGCAGGAGCATTGGTAAGTCCAAATGGCATGACGTGCCATTCAAAAGATCCATAACGGGTACGGAATGCGGTTTTCCATTCATCTCCTTCAGCTATACAGACTAGATGATAAGCATGGCGAAGGTCAAGTTTTGTATATAGGCGTGTGGAACACGTGGAGTCAAGTAGGTCAGAAATGAGGGGAAGTGGATAACGGTCTTTTCTCGTGATCTTGTTCAGGCCGTGGAAATCAACACAGAGCCTTAGTTCACCGGTTTTCTTTTTGACGAAGAGTACCGGGGCCCCATGGGGAGAATGTGAGGGAGAGATGAAACCATTATGGACATTATCGTCGATAAATTCACGTAAGGCTTTTAGTTCGAATTCAGAGAGGGAATAGATGGGGCCGAGTGGAGGAGAAGTGCCTTCCTCAAGATTGATCTTAAGGTCATAAGGGCGATGCTCAGGTAATTTCTCTGAAAGGGAATTACTGAACACATCGGCAAAGTCATGGTACTCCGGTGGGATATCAGATAAATCCGTGGGGACCGCGGAGGCAGCTTGACCACTAACACTTGGCATAGAAGATTGTAGGGTGTACTGTTGGGCACCTTCTTCTGCACAAGCTCATACAAAAGTGGCCGCGGAAATAATTGAAATCTTTGGTGAAACCGAAGTAGAGAATGATGGGATGGAAGGATATGAGTAGATGGGCTCATACGGTGGCGGAGTCCATCAGGATCTCGGAGTGGGTTTGGATGATGGAATTGGACCTGAAGGGTCTGAACAGGCTGGCACATGTGTGTCTGTAGCCGTGGAAGTGCTAGTAGGGATAGAAGCACCAAATAGCTTTGAATGGAAAGTGATACTGTGCTTTGCCCAGTCAATCAATGGATTGTAGCAGGAAAGCCAGTTGTATCCCAGAACAATGTTACAGGATGAATCAAGACATGTGACATAGAAGTCAATAGGAATGACATCTCCCGACAGAAACCATACAGAGAGAGTAATGGATTGGGAAATGTGAGATGCGGCGGAGCTGTCAAGAAGCCGAAGTTGAACAGCAGGAATGGATTTGGTAGGGAGATTATGATCCTCAACATATTTGGAGTCAATAAAACAATGACTTGAACCAGAATCAACGAGAGCAAGAAAACGAAGGATAATGGCAATAGGGGATCCATCAGGTTCCGATCCAGAACCGATTTCAGATGATAGTGATACAGTTAGTGAATGGGTTGAAAGAGCGGCAGCATTGAGGGTTACAATCTCCGAGGTGCAATGACAGTCAACGCAACCCTGTCCTTGCACAGAGGAAACAGGGCTGCTCTCTATTTTTCTGACTCTGTGGGAGCCAGATCAGTAGAGGCAGGAGGCTCTGAAACCTCTGCAGCATGAGCGCGAGCGGATGCCACGGCCTTGTGCTTATTGCAGTCCTCAGTCTTGTGTTTGCTACCACAGAACATACAGAGGTTGTTCTTCTGGCAGCGTTCCTTTTCCTCGGGAGTGAGCTTGCCATCTTTGCCTAGCTTGTCAATGTAGGGCTTTTTGGCAGATGAAGAAGAGGAAGAGGACTGGTAGGTGGAGGCTGAGCCCGCGGTATTGGATCCATAAGACTTGGGCACCGCAGAATATGAAGAGCTCGAGTTTGAACCCGAACCCTTAGGTTTGGAGGAGGAAGATGAGGAGGAAGGTTTATTACGATTTTCATGCAAAATTTCGGCCTTCTGAGTCCAATAGCGAGCATCAAGTTCCTGTGCAAGGGTACACATGTCATGGAGGTTATCGGGCTTACCGTGGTGGGCCATATCATCTTTAATCCACGAGCAAAGTCCACGGTAAAAAGCATGGCACAGGGAATTGTCACCATAGCCGACGATAGAAGCATGTTGATTAAAACGGACTATATACTTCATAATCCGGTCTCTGTCACGCATCTGAAGGTTTTCCAATTCATCTTCAGTGTCTCCGATGGCATCGAACAGACCGAAGTTAGTCCGGAGTTCCACAAGAAAGGCGGCATAGGAGTATGCCCAGGCAGGAGGATTAGCGTGGTTAGGGTGAAGGATATCTGGTTCAAACCAATCGAGGGCGACACCGGAAAGGAAGGAGATGGCATAATTGACTTTTGAGGCATCAGCGCGGAAAGCGTCGGGCCTGTTGTTAAAGTTCAACTGGAGGGAAACAATAAATGCCTTCAGTTTCCACGGGTCTGAGCTGTCAAAAGTATCAGGCTCCTTGACCTTGGTGCGTATTGGGCATTGTGGAGGATTATTGACTTGGTTGGTGAGGCCACGGAGAAGGTTGAAGAGATCCCTGACCATGGCTTCATCATTATTAGGAGGGTTAGGAGGATTGGGAGGGTTACCACCGGGTCCGCCAGGTCCACCGGGGCCACCGGGACCTCCAGGGCCACCAGGATTAGGTGGGCCACCACCAGGTCGGTGATTATTGTTGCCCCGCAGAAGGCATAGGCTGCGGTTACTAGGGGAGTCAATCTCATCCTCAGAGTCACCGCCAGTTTCCTCTTCGTTTTGAACAGGGAAGGTATGGCATGGGTTAGGAATCGGAGTCCGTGGGGGATCATTTCAGTAGCTGCCATAGCCACCTGAGATGGATTCCGAGGGTCTGGGGGTGAGATTGAGGTTGAAGGGATCGGGATTGATCCCTGGGATGGGTTGTCATTGGGTAAAACCATTATGGGTGTAGGTTTCCCTATGGGAATGGCTGGTGGATGCAGAGTCTTCACCAAAAAGGTGTTGATCTCCTTTGGAGGCAGATTGGGGAATGTCGTTCATAGAGAAAGTGGGTTGGGGGTCTGTGGAGGACTGAGTAGTCTCGGTTTGTTCGAGAAGGATGGTAGACATGCCTAAAAATTTCGACTCAAGGGTTTGAGTTCGAATATACTGTTAAGATTGTGCCAACAGATGAAAGGATTAGAATGCACGCCGAGGAGTGCATGGAGTGCGTGGGCTTGGCAAAGCTATTAGCAATGTCACCCTTGGGTCGTAGCCCTAAGATAGATTACAGACGGAGTCCGCGGGATCAAGATGAAGTCCTGACGGAGTCGGAGTCTGCAGACTTATAGTAAGAGAGAGATTAGGCTTGAAGGCCAGAGATAGTGAGTACGAGAGTATTGGGCTAAACCAAGTTGATATTCGAACTGAGGTATGTACTGCTAATTCTACAGTTTATATACTGGTGTGGAGTCCGAGGAATCGGAGGCTAGAATAATATAAGTCTGGACTATTCTGTGTCTGGAGGAGTCGAGTATTCTGTGGGCTCCAATATAACACCTACTCGCTACTGTGACAGATTCTAGGTGTGATAAATGAATATGTGAAATTAATATGTGAAATAGAGATATGAAATATGGAATAGAAACCGGGAATCAGATTCCATCGGATTCCGATGAGTGCATTGGAGCCGGTTGGATGAGTTGAAGGTTGAAGTCCTTGGAGTCCGCGGCATGCTCGTTACAAAGATGAGGATTATTCAATCAAAATGGCAGCAGAGAACTCATGTAAATGTATTATACCACTATGAATTAAGCACCTAACAAAACCAAGAAAAATAAGTGAATCTGCATCATGCCAAGAGGCTGGGTCTCATACTGTGCACTGGTACCAATACCAATACTGTAGATTTTGAGACAGATAAGGTTGATGATATCAATAATAGAATAATAGTAGTAGTTTGACTGGAATATGTAGGCAAACAAATAATTCCATCTCAGGTAATACTTTTCAGAGCGAAATCCAAAGTTTGAGCATTGAATTCAATAGCAATTCTCCCATTTTGTGGGATTGATGATCACAATAGTCCTCTGACCTGGCTTTCACTATGAGAGAGTTCCTTCCATTTCCTTGACATTGAGAGGGTCATTTCCACAGGACTCAACAATAAACTCATACCCAGGGGAGGGTAGATGGCAGTAGTTTTCTGTCTTCGCTGGTCTGTACCCTAGACTTTATATCAATTGGGCTCCAGGTGCTGTCCCAATATTGTCAAGAATATTGACATCTTCATGATGGAGGAACTGGGTGTTGAGTTCAAGCCATTGCTTGATGTAGTCATTGCATGTATTTTTGCAAAGAGGGTGGTATGGACACCGGAAAGGAGGAAATGGCTTGCAGATTGATGGGAATACAAGGTCTGTTTGGCCCAATAAAAGGTGCATGCTCCCCATGTTATGGACATCCCAACAATTCAGATCTGATGATGATTATGAGGAAGAGTTCTTTGCTATGCTCAACCTGGAACAAGTCAAGCCATCTTACTTTGCCTGGTCCAACATCTATTGCCTAATGGAAGTACAAGTAAGCCAAGTGATCAAGACACTAGAAAAAAACTTGCCTATGCTCACTCTGTGTCCATTCTTGAGCATCTGAAGGTGTTGAGCAGTGGACCAGGGATTTCTGGGAGGACACAGTAGTGAACGATTGTGATGGTATGAGCACTGGGAGAACTGGGCTGTAGTGACAATATAGAGTATATATCTTAGTGGTGATGTGCTCAGTAATGGGCAGCACTCAAAGGAAAACTAACTCTAGATCAGATATCTAGAGACTAACTCTCACTCTAAACACTCACACTATCACCAATGTTGTAAGTTTGAGGTTGAGTACGGTAGAAGCACTCATGTATGATCTTAGACTTTGATAATACAATGGAATGCATTCAAAAAACAACTTCTGATTCTGATCTAGAAGACGTTTATACAAGATACACTAGTCAAGATAATGGGTTATAATGACATGGGGTTTTAGTAGGTAGGTAGGAACTGGTCTAGTTCAGGGAACAAACATTGTCTAAGCAAGCAATAGCTGATCTAGATTACTTCTTAACTCAAACAATCAAAGAACGCACAGGTTCTGCAAAGAGCTCACAGGCTCTAGAGTTCACTAACTCTCAACACAAGTTCACAGACTTGAAAAGAGCTCACAGACTCTAGAGTACACTGACTCTTCAATTGTTCGAACTCAAAGCGTTCTAGGGCTTATTTCACTTCAACTAACTTGTTCTTTCTTCTTGGGTGACTTAGCAATGAATTACTCAGTCAAGGACAGGCACTTAAATCTGTTATTTGATTAGGTAGCTATAGGCCACTAGCACAAATGCAGGGGAATGCTTTCCTGCCATTGTGTGTCTAGATGACAGTATTTTATAGTATTCTACATCTAGGTATAGGAGTCGCTTATCTAGGTGAATGGTGGCATGATTATGCATAGTAATACAAATAATGAGTAATTAATTTATTAGAATTGCATGATTCTGAGATATCCATTCAGTTGTGCAGAAAGGTGATGGGTTTTTCTATTGCCTAGGAGTGCCATACTGGTCTGTAGGCACTCCTGCTTCCGTTTTTCCTATGGGGCCATATGGCTATTCATTCAGTACTGTTAATTGCGCAGTATTTTTAGTGGATGTAACTGCCAATCATTGATTGATTGAGGTACTGAGACTGTATTTGTCACAATCACTTGCATGACCTAGACAGGTATCTCAGATCCTAACTAGGCTATTCTTTCTTTCCAGGGTTCAGGGTTTTCATTCATTTCCCAGACTAAGTCCCTGGAGGAATATGATTCCATCGAGACTTAGTAAATATTTGAGGTGGTTTTCAGATTTGTCAGGTTTGACAAGCTAATCTAGTTCATTCTTTTTACTTCTGGGTTTTTGGGTTCATCTAGATACAGTGAGATCCCCTCTTGTGTTTTGACTGTATGTAGTCTGTTTAACAGGGCATAGCAAATAGTCTCGAAAGGCTGGCAGAGTTGACTCATCTAGATGTCTTCTCTACTTCCTCTTCTGCTACTGTTTTAGGTGCTCACACACTGATCTAGATGACTTGACTAGCAGTGCAAAGTCTCCACTCTAGTCCTCAGTATGGCTCGTAGTTTGCATAAATTTGTATTAAATTCACAAAATCTACAGGTAGCCTGATACCAAGCATATCAGCAGGCAGTTGGTCGCTAGTAAATATGTACGGTACCTGTAGTGACAATATAGAGTATATCTACTATGGGTCAGTAATGTATGGTGATAAATATATATAGCGTACTCACATCTTAGCGGGCGGTTGGTCGCTAAGATGTGTGGCTGTGAAAATAGTGAAAATTGCATGTATCGGTAATTAATTAAGAGTCCGCACGACTGTCGCTGCAGTCATGGTTCGTATTCTCAACAGAAGGAGGAGCGTATCACTGAAGCGTTGAAGTGGCGAGAAGCCTAATGGTTACAAGAAAGAAAAGAGCAGAGCATCTACCGAGGAGGGCTTCGAAAGCAAGTTCCGATATCCACCTGTTGTATAGTAGGTATACATCATTCATCATAGATGCGCGATGGGCAATACAATACAAACAATACGTCATGACCGAGAAACATTTTGATACTGTAAACTCGCAGGCTGATATTCGAGCAAAAACAAACCTTCCTTGTTAGCCGCTAAGTAGCTGAAGGGACCGTGAGCAGCGCGCGTAGAATTGATATCAGGAACCGCACTTTAGTAGTTCGTTGACATAATCCCGTATGAGTCCCACCGATTCTGCATCCAACGGGGAAGCAGCGACCATTTGTGGTAGCGAAACTGAAGGGTTTTAGGATCATATGATAAATTATGCATCAAGCACACATACCAAGCATCCTCAGCAAATGCTCCGCTCCATAGATAGCGCTCATCTCAGGTATCTTGCTGACATCGACATCAGCGCCAGTGACGTATGTCTGCCTGACCACGGCATACTGCGGCCTTTCAAATCGATACAACAACTGTGAGCCCAATGAACGGTCAAAGTAAACTTGAAGGCCAGAGATGATTGTATGTATCAGGACTTCCGGCTGCCTCAACCTGGTAAAGTGTGAGAAAATGTGCACTTGGATGGCATGCAGGGATGGCTGACTCGGGTGGACGTTTTTCTAGAACATGTTTCTCGAATAGGGCTAGTATCTGGACAACATTAGGGTTTCGCGGAAGGTTAACGAGCTTTTTGAGCGGGTAAGAGACATGCAGCAGACCAACACGCGCACTCACTTGGTTGTTCTTCGTAACGGCCTCCCAGTCGTCAACAAGTGTAGCCTTGAGAAGTTCTGGCACGGTCAACTTCATTTCGGGTTTTCTCGTGCTTTCGTCCTGTGGAAATCAGGCTCAGTATGCATTAAACGGAGGAAGAGCAAAGTATACGCACGTCGTCTCGACCTCGTTTCGTTCCACGCGTACCGTCTTTCCGAGCAGTCCTCGAAGGCCCAGGTGCGCCAGCACCTTCTCGCGCTGAACGAACGTCTGAGAAAAATAGCAGGTATGGAAACGACAATGGAGCATACTTTTTGCCTTGTTAGCAGCAGCTTGATTAGCTGTGGTGTTTGTCTTTTGTAAAGCTTTCTGTTTTGCAAGGTTTTCTTCCGTATATCTGAGAGCGCGACCGAGAGGAACCCACTCGTCCCACCTGTGCCGTGATGAGCACAATAGCCAGCCAGGCAAAATCGACGCACGTTTGTTTCCATCCCTTGTAGTGTACGAAATAGTGGATCCCAGTAAAGGTTGATGATTCCATGTTCTGGACCTTGAGAATCTTGGCCTCGTAGATGAGTGGCCCGTGGTAGCAAAGAATCCGTTCGCCGACTGTGAACGGTGTGGCCTGAGAAGACGATGAATCAGTAGCCATGTTGTGTCTCTAGGAAGGCGGAGAAGGTGTAAGAGCAACTCGAATGTTTGAATTTAGAGCACCTGGGACGCGAAGTGGTGGTGGTCCGTGCTGAAGTGTGTATTAGTGGCTGTGCGCGTTATTTGCGTCTGTCTACGCCGGTGGACGCATCTTGCCACAAATTTCACTCAATGTTTTACTTTGAAGAGTTTATGCCCATTATCGACTTGAATCTCGATACTATGGAAACAGCTGTCACTACTTTTATTCAACTTACAAACTTACTAAGTAGTACAAAGGCCAGTTCTCCCTCAAAAAAAGTTCACAAAAACTACAAAATTAACGTCATCGTCAAAGATGCATGGGATTTCGAGAAGTGTGCCATAATGAAGGGTATTCGATAAACTTCGCCAACAAGGCACCTTCCAGATCCAGTTTCAGCATGATTTTATGCCATTGTAATCTAGTCATAACAGCAACAGGTCGTTGTTCGGCTACCAGTCCAGACACACATTGCTAACGGGGTTCAATATATTCCTGAGGTACATACAGAGGTTATATAAGAATGACGATTACAATAGAAACGTGAGATGGAACGGAAAAAGAAGAAAGCTACAGTTATCGTAGCCATAGAGCAATTCGACTAGTAGTAGATCTAATTCATGACAGTCCTGGAAACAAGGGAAGAAGATTCCAAAGGGGGGAATAATATCCTGGGTCGACTGAAGAAGATATAGCGAACTGAATGGCTGGAACTTCGCTTTGCGCATGCCAAGGTACAGATTGTGCCAGAACATCTCCGACAAATCGGATTTATCAAAAATGGGACTCGCATCTGAGTACAGAAGATGGCCGTCGACAGGTACATTGCTAGGGACGACTGTTGCCAGTATAGTTTTCGCATGGTGGTAGTCAAGTGCGTTTTAGAAATCGAGCGATCAGAAAGTCAGCCCGGAGAGACACAAGCTCGACAAGGCTATTTATTCGATTCGGCTTCAGTGGGTCTTTTCCGAAGCAGAGCACTTCTAGCGGTAGGCGCCTCTCATAACAGATGCGTCGAGCATTGGTGGATTATATTTCCAGGAGGGAGAAGCAGTGATCTTCAACTGTATAACATTGTCAGGACTTAGTGTAAACGTCGACCCCTTTGGCGCAGCACCGTATAATACCTGAACATGGAAAGGCAGAAGCTGGTAAACACACCTGTGAGTTCGTTCCGCGGGGAGGGGACCTACGGGCCGTTCCGCGGTGTACACTGACAGCGATGGTTTACGCGACGCATCTTGGTTGCCTTTTCAAGTAACTGCCTCATGATCGCTCTCAGGCTTCAACCACCACCATCATGGGTCCTCCCTCCTCGAGGGAGCGAAAGGGCACTAGTCTAATTCTGAACTTACCTCTCAAGCCCATAATCATTTCCTATTGGATTTTCTAGAGTTATTATACTTACCAAATCGATCTAGGGTCGGTGTGGAGCTAGAATCCACGCTGTGCGCTCTGCTTACTTGGTACAGGGCCGCGCACATGCTCCACAGTCCGCCGCACTTTGAGCGTCGACACCTTGAACCTACTTAAATATAGGGCGGTGAGGGTTCCAATCCACCTCCTCGATGCCTGCGTTACCCAGTGTTCTAGCGGAAGACCAGTCTTCGGATATCAACAAGATGTCGGCGACGCTTTCATGTTCTCCCGCTGATCTATGTACTGATTTCAATGCCTCAGAACAGGGCCTCTGGTACGAGTTCGAAATACGGGACACTGGCGGTTGCTCAGTCTTCTCGTAGTTGGTTGGCTGTTTCCTGAACCTCACGTTGTACGGTGTCTTGTGCAATCAAGTCTGCGAGTGATCCTATCATTCCTACCTGTTTTCTGCTCACTTCTTTCGAAGACATATATTATCTCTCCTTTCCGAAAGACCGTCTGGTGTCAAAGTGCATTGTATACGCTCTCTGGCTGACCGAGACTGTTCAGACTGTTATCAGCATCTCTGACACTTTCGACATCTTCTGTTACGATTTCGGGAACCTTTCTGAACTTGATGACGTCCATCACACATGGTTCACCGCTCCCGTTCTCTCTGGATGTGGTAAGCTTTTTTTTTTTTACGTATTTTTGCTATTATGCCGTGAGATACTGAAACGGGACTAGTTGGCTGTGTCTGCCAATTGTTTTACGCATGGCGCATGTATAAATTCAATAAGAAGGCACGGTGGCTAAGTATCACACTTTCAATGGTATTTTTTTTTACCCGTGTGATGATGGCCGTTAAAAATACCTCAAAGATTGCTTTCACTCAATGTGGGGCTGCGATTGCATGTGGTGTTCAAGGTCGGAAGGACGACCACTTTTCACAACTTCAAGTGAAAACAAGGGTGTCTACAATGGTAAGCAGGCCGTCGTAGTGTCTTCCCCTCAATAACCTCCTCGCAGATATGGTTGGGTGGGAGCGCTGTGTGCGATGCCGCCATTGCTCTATGCATGACCTACCTTGTAAGTGATGTATGGGAACGGGCAGCTAGATCTTGACTGATCATTTCTGTTTACAGTTAAGCCAAGCTCATACCGGTCTAAAATCTACTCGGGTGCTTATTTCGAGGCTCATACGTCTGACCATCGAAACTGGGACAGCAACAGGTTAGTCGTATACCGTGAAAGACGTATCTCGTTGTCTCATTGACTAGCTGCGCTTGCTGTCATCGACATTGCTCTATTTCTCGCCTATCCCGATAACAACTACCACACCGTGCCGGCGATCTGCCTGGTGAAGGTTTATTCGAACACCGTGCTTGCTGTTTGCAACAGCCGTATGACAAGTCGAATTCGCGGGGGAAGGGAAGATGCAACCCTTCCCTCATACGAGTCTTTCGCTGGGGAATTGAATATTGAGCTTCGAAACGCTCAGACCATTACTAATGCGGAATCGTCTCTGGGACTGGAAGGAGACCAAAGCAAGAAGAAACCCGATATCATTCTTCCAGTTCCTAGTGCTCCCGAAAATGGTCCAACGACGGTTACAAAGGTGATACTTTCTCTCACTGGTTCAGGCAGATAATCTCATCATTTTCTGTACAGCCAACATGAATAGTCCAGCACTAATTATCAAGTCATTAGTACTCGGGCGAATTATTTTATTTGTACAACTATAATTAATAATGACATGACATATACAACACAACAACTATCCTACCCATGAAAATTTGCCTTCGCGAAACCCCTGACCCACTGGACCTTGATTTCTGCGTGTGTCGCCTATCTTGAGTTAATCGTATGGCAGTAATAACGTACAAAAAATCGAACAGGCACAAATTGCCAGAATCGGATCACAAGTTCCTTATAAATGCGCAAGTTCGCTGGAATCCTCTCGCAACTTAAGGTGTTTCTTTATTCACAAGTTGGCTGTTGGCGATACACTGGGAAGAAGCCTAGACCGTGATATTTGAATATGACATTTACACCATTCGACCGGCCATATTATGAAGCCTCGTCCCTCCAGAAATCAGACTTTCGTCCTCATAGCGTCTTACTAAGCTCAATCTCACAGGCTCGCAGGATGCAGAGCATAGGGCATTTGAATCCAGATTTCATTGTCTGAATGATGTTGAAAAAGATGCTGTTTGTGGAGCGGCGGTGGGCACAAACAACTTGCATACCTTCAAAGTATCGAGATTCGAGAATAGTCGGCTACTGAGTGCTAACCTCGAATCTGGAGATCAAACATCGAAGGGCAATAAACCTGAATTCATCTCGTGAAACTGAGACGATAAGTAGGTAAAGCAGCTGAATTAGAGACTGAAGAATTGTGGTCCACCACTTTAATAGAGGAAAGACTAGTATGTGTCCGAATAATGCCGGCCCGCTGCCGAACCACTTTTTCCCGCCCCCCAGATGTCATTCAAACCTCTATGGTAGTGACTGGTGCTGGTGTGTATATCTCTGTAGAAAATTATCACTTAACTTGCGGGGGACACAAACTTGCGCGCTTATAAGGAACTTGTGATCGGATTGTGGCAACTTGTGCCTGTTCGATTTTTTGTACGCTATTACGCCCATATACTCGCCAAGGTACGTTTCAAGTCCAGTTCAATCGAAGGGGCTACGGTCGAGGACCTCGACGATGTCATAGAATTTGGCGACCATGTTGGTACACCGGTCAGAAAACGAAGCGGCAATCAAACGTAAGTAATGTGTTCTTCAACACTGCGCAAATTTTTGGGATAGGGTGATCAATAGGGATGGTGTTGGTGGGAAATGTTTGCGATTCGCAAGGTTTTCAGTTAACACTCCCTCTGTCTTTTGATGCTATGAAGTGCGCTTGTTCTCGACAACATATGTTTCCCTGCAACAAGGAATGAGGTGTAGCTGCATACAGACTGAAAGAGGCGTCTGGAAAATTACGGCAGAATTATAAGAATATGACAAGGACTCCAGGGCTGCGCAACCGACAGTGCACTTGCCGAAGGTAAATGACTTGCTGATAGAAAGGAAGAGAACTCAAGCGTATTGACAGGCAGCTTGATGATACGACGAAGCAGGTCTACTTTCATATCGTTATACGAAGCGAGGTCTCGCTTAAGTGTTCTTGATACAGTTGCTAGCCCTCGAAGGTACTGAGACGTAAATTCGGAGCCAGTGCACAGCGTATAAGTCTCCATCTCATAGAACTCCTAAGCGAGAAGAGTGTCGTTATCCAAGACGGTACTGAACACAGGAATACGAAACGGGCCCTTCTTCGGAATTGGGAGCGGAGTCATTTCTATCTTGGAGAAAGCGAAGTCCACCAACGAAAATTAAGTTCTACTACCTGCTGGTGTGCTGGATAATCCTGGTCAGCCCAATAGCGGTCCTCAACTAGACTGTGCCGGGTCCGGAGTACCATGGACAGACCGTAGGTTGTCATGTCGAATTCAGGTGTGCGACCTGTCAGACGGTCCTGTTAGATTTGATATTGGATAGTCCAACGACGGGAAAAAGATTACACTGCGATGTGATCTACTGTTACCGCTAGTATCGCACTGCTCTCAAGAGCGGACAATTCCAAGATGATCTTGTCAAAGTCAGGAGCAACACCAGAAGGATACGAAGGTACAACCTGAATGGTTCAGTTAGCGGCTCTATCCACAGAAATACCCGGAAAAGGGGAAAGCCGGAGGCACGAAGGAAGGAATTATAGCGCTTAGTGAATTTATCAAGAGCACTGGAGCATTCACACAATCGAGGGAACAGTGAAGTGTGAGGCCCGCCCCAGTACCCGAGGAGGAAGTAGAGAGAGAGGAAGATGACGAACACGGGTAGCCGGCGCAATTCCACATCACAAGAGCACAGCCAGCGAGACACACAATCCTCACACCAAATCCACGGCCACTGCCAACCGCAGAGATAACCAGATTAGCCCAATGCAGGGCATAAAAATACCATAGACGTTGGCTACTTTACTCCACATCGTATGCTGAGCTACTAGGAGAAACCAAATAAGGAGCGGAGGGACCGGAACATAAGGAAAGGAGAGAGCCTGAGGACCTGTACTTCCATCGCATCTTAGTAGAGAGTGTACTTGTAGCGGTTAGCAGAGGCTGAATACAAAAGAAAAGGGGGGGGGACCAGCTAAATTCTGAACATTGCTGCTTAGCGCCATGAAGCTGAAATTTCTAATGCTACGCACATATGCAGCCCAACTGGATACGCGTAATGTGAATTGCTGCCAGTCGTTGCGTATGATAGATCCAATTTGAGCCAATGTCGATCTTTCCTCCCGACCACCATGATGTTACGATGCTTTGTTTTTGCCGTCCCCGTTCTGGTCTTTGCCAATACTGAGATAGCCAGTTTTTATGCGAGTGCGGTAGCCCAGCTGCCGATAGCTGTTGGAACGGAATGGTGAACTAAGGTCGCTGTAAATTTGACGCATATGCTCACTTTGGTCTACAAGGATATCAGCAGTGCCGGCGGCGGCCAAAGACAATATGGATATACCACTGCCAACATCGTTAGAAACGCGTCGAACGCCGAACTCACCCTGCTGACACTCTGAACTCTTCGACTGACTTTGGGTCAAGAACATAGGCTTACTTGCACGGAATTAAGGAGTTGTTCAGCTCCCTTTGGCACTAACGACGCGGGGACCAAGTGTCAGATAAAGGCGGTAATGATTTGCCCCGTATTCGGGATGGGTACAGGATGGAATGGAATGATATGTGCCCGAGAATGAATAAGCTTACATAAACACGGTGAAAATTCCTCTTTTAAGACCATCTCCACCGTCTCCACAGTTGCTTTCTTCCTTCCTTCCTTCCATGAATTTCTGTCAAATACAAGCACCATGAAGGCCACTCTCACTCGTTCTATGCGTCAGGGACGCAAAGGTCATATATTCGGCCAAGTCCTAAATGATACCCCTTCCATTCCAGACAGAGAATTGGCAAAGCAAATGTCTCGACGTATAAAAAAGGCTGAGAAAGATGAACGCATGGACATAACAATGGCACTGACCCCCGTGAAAACGTGCGTACACTTACATTGCTCATTTCGTACTTGATTTTTACCAAGTCAATTAGCTACATGGGTGGTTTCACGAGACCCAAAGAATTCAGAATGAGCAACTGGCTCAGCGGCGGACGCTACCTTTCCAACTCGAAGATGTACGAGACGCCACACCAAGCAGCGTACGAGCCTCATACCATCTTCCTCCTCGAGTCACGCTACCCCATTAAGTACGGCGTCGGCCGCACAGAATGCGTCGACCATATTGTTGCCTTCTGCCGTGCCGCCGACTTCGAGGCCGTCCTTAAGCGCTACAATTCACCTCGTGCGCCGTCTGAGGCGCTGGAGTCGATGGACAATGCCCGCTGGCCCTGGACGCCCCAGAAGAAGATGAAGCGGGTTTTGTACAAACTGCATGACGAGCTGAAAGACAGTCTTGAGAACAGCGAGGATGATCTCTTGCAGGAGCCTGTGGTTTCACCTAATGTGACCGCTGACCTCGCGACGTCACCCACACCGCCTCGTCGGGAGCGGCCCGAGCGTCCGGAGGATAAGCTGAAGCAGACGCGCGCCGTTGTTCAGCGACATCAAGAGGCAGACCTTGGAACAGTCAATGCCGAGATAGTATCTAGGCAGGAAAAGGTCCCTTTCGAGGTCGAACACACTGACGGCACCTTCCACCATCCAAGCGGTTTCAAGCCTCCTACGTCTGCCAATGGCTTCGCCCAGTCCCCCCTCCCCCCTCCCGATGCGGTCGACATGCGTCCGGTCCGTCAAGGATCCAACAACCCCGACGCCGCAGTGGATGCCGAACAGTGGAAGGTTATCCGAGATTTAGAGGAACACGGCGGCGCACTCATGGCAGACCTGACAGCTAGTGCAATGACTGGCATTGTCGCCCGCACGGAACCGCGCGACGAGAAAATACCAACAGAAGTCAGCGGCGTCATCACACAAGGATCTTCCCAGCCTCCACAGCACGCGTCTGGCTTCATACCCCCGACTCCTGCTATGGCCCGAGGAGAAACCGAAGCGCAAACCCATACTGTTATATCTGACACCTCGGACAAGGATGCTGTTGAGCAACACCAACTCGCTGTTACCGCCCTCAGAAAACGGTACCAGGAGGTGATCAAGGAGGAGCCGTTCTGGCGTCCGTTGCTTGCTTTGACGGTCGCCACACGTCCAATGGGAGCTTCAATTGTGCGTCTGGCAAAGTCACTATCGCGTGGATTGCCCTTCCATGCTACACTTGATAACCACGACCGCAAGTCGACGGCAACGCTGGGCAACCGATTCCGCTGTCTCCGCCTGCAGAGGATGGAAGACCTGGCCGTCGAAATGTCGCAGCTCCTTGCTGGTGCGAGGGGTGGATTGGTTGGGATACGCTTTAGCCCGGAGGACAGAGGACGGGGACTGAATGGTGAGGGTCTGGATGCTCCAATACCCTGGAAGAAGCGGGTCATCGGCGTCGGTATCGGATCTTGGTATGAGCGCGCCGAAGAGCTGAAAGAAACTTACCGTATCGAAGGAGAGGAGGAAGTAAAGCAAAAGTACCTCCCTGGCGACAAAAACGAACCATTCCTCGTCTACGATATCGACGAGAAGGGCCGGACGGACAAGACAAACCTCCCTTGGCTGGCGCACTCCGACTCGGACACGCTCGCGGTCCCCGCCAAGCTCCAGGACGTCCTCGACGAAATTGCCGAACTCTCGAACGCGCTGGACGAGGAGCGTGACCTGATTGCAGATCCCATCCACGCGTTGGTCCCTGCAAGGGAGGAGGTGCGCGATGCGGAGGGATATATCATTGAGCCCCGGGATGTTGCACCGGTCGTCCTGGTGAAGAGCGCGAATCGGGACCCGCCGCCGGGGTTCCATCTGTTGTACGGTGGCCAGGCGCGGAAGCATATGAAGGACAGGATTGATTATCTGAATAAACTTCATAAGGGAGAGCTGGCGAGGCATTTTGCGAGTAGACTCAACCAGGTTGTGTACCCGTAGAGCAGATCTTGTACTACCCCTTACTTATTGAATATTCTTTGTAATATAACGGTATCTTACAGACTAGTTCTTTCGAAGTCGCTACAGTAGAGGGCGACGCAAAAAGTCCCGTCGTCTTTTGACTTAGAAAATAAGGGAAATGGAAGTCGACTAATGATGGTTCGAAGTAAACTTCGGGTTCTGTGACGGATTCCATTTAAGATGGTAGAGAGTAGCGGAATTAAGGACGATACCGTCACTAGGAACGAAGCCAGAAGTCGACATAACGCCAGGATACTGCCATCGGGAGTCCTCCCTCTGGCACTGTTCGACGATACCTAGCTATAAGAAATGGAAGAGTTGATATGCAAGGTCATTATCCGGCAGTATTCGCAGGAGGAAAGTATTTCAAAGCATTAGAAAGATGTACGAGGGGAAGTAACCCAACGGCACAACTTGGGCCTATTCCATCGTCACACAGAAGCCTGTCAGCAACAGATATTAATGTGACTGCAAGGGAATGGCGAATCGGAAAGAAACGGCAGCACCTGCGAAAAGAGCACAGCATGAGAGAATATCATACCTCAATGTGAACGGACGCGACGAAATATTAGTGTTTGGAGGGTCAACTACTTACTATGATGGTTTTTGGCTGGCAAGTTTGACACAGATACAGCATAACATGTACATAGCGTGCAGCGGTGAGCATGAAGAGCGGTGCGCCTTTCATCAGTCTCGGGAGAACGATAGTCTGAGAGCACAAACCGAGGTTGGGAATACAACCACCAATCATAACTAAGATTGAAGCCTATAATCCGAGCAAAGCGTCATCAGCAATTGATACTCCCGATCCCCATTTCTGAGCAAGACTTTGGCTAGATAAGAGTTCATGTTCGCCTCATCCGAACTTGACAATAATAAGTACTTGGTGAATAACATAATTAATCAAATTTGAACACCTGACTGACAATAGGAGACCCGGACGTATTTCCCCGCATCCCCACATCCGCTTTTCCCGTCTACCACCACCATGTCTGCCGCTTCCCTCCTCAACGCCTCCCAAATCGCCCCAGGTAAACCTCTCCCTCCTTTGCCCTCCCCCGAACCCGTGTCTCTGACCGGGAAGAACGTCATCGTGAGCGCAGAACCCCCTCTGTCGTAGTGCTCGGCTCTTAAGACAAGCAGATCGGCGTCCCAGAAGCGTCTGACGCTCAGATTTTGGAGTATATCGACGAGTACGAGGCAATCAAGGCGAAAGGAATAGAGGGGATATACGTCGTGGCGGTCGATGACCAGGGCGTGGTGAGGTAGGTTCTGTCCGCCTCGATACACTTGTCGGGGTTAAACTTTTTCTTGGCGCGTAGTGGCTGGAAGGAGAAGCTCGCTCCGAAAGGCACCCGTATGTATTTGCTCGAGTATAGCCAGAGTGCAGTCTGATTGTCGTTCGCAGCTATACATTTCCTGGCGGACGATCAAGGTTCATTCACCAGTGCAGCGGGGCTTATATCCGACGCGACACCATCACCTCGATCCAAGGCATGTCTGTCCGCCTGCTCCCACTTTCGAGTCTAATGAAGATGTCCAGCGCTATGTCATGATTGTCAAAAACAACCACGTCGCGTCTCTTGCAGTAGAGGACGACTCGAGCAAGGTCACTGTGACGGGCGCAAAGATGATTTTGACTGCTCTGAGCTTCATGTTTTGAAGTCGCGAAAAAATGATAGCGTACATCCCGAATGTAATGCCATTAGAATAGGATTGGTAAAATTCTACGGAGGAGGATGGTAATGTCCGTCGGCCGGGTGTATGATCGAACAACGGCATATACTATATCATCAGGAAATGCTGGCCGTGGTGTGGAGAACGCAAGTTCGGGGAGTCAAGTCTGGATAGAGGTAGGGTATCCATCGCAGCGAAGCTCCTGTGGAAACGGCAGCATCATGGACGCCAGTGGTTGCCAGGAAGGATCCCGTACATGGGTACTTCCCTGACCGGATTCCAACCGCGGCAGACAAAGTAGCTCTCTGACGACTCTGATCTGCTCGCTGGGGGTTTTACGTACTGCACATTAGAGAAATGAGGTTCCAATTTTTCCTTCCGAAATACGTTCATAGCATCAAACGAAAAATGCTTCAACCTGTGAACGCGTGAGTCAATCAAAGACGAATCAGAGAGAGAAAAGACACGTACACCAACACGCCTCCGTACCGCCTTCCAATCTGTTCCTCTGTCCGCAAATGACGCGCTGCAAATGCTTGCACCGCCAAACAAAGCCGATACGATTCCTCCGAGTCATGCAAAGCATTCCCAGAGATGTTCGGGGCCATATCCGAGAGCACGACGTCCACCAGAGCTTTGCCCCTCTTGCGCTGTCTCAGCCCAGGTATGGACGAATGCAAGAGGTCGGTGATCGCTGCATCCGTTCTAGGGTCGAGAAAGTCCTTCTGAAGAGATCGAACGCCCGCAATGGGGTTCATAGGAAGGAGGTCAACGGCAACGACGATCCCACGACCTTTGCTTTCGCTGCGAGCGAGTTCTTCTTCCATGTTGTCAATATTGAGGGGGTCGTAGTCGCTACCAGGACGCGACTCGGCGGGCCTGCGTTTGGATCGTACTCGGGGAAGGGTAGACGGTAACGGTTCGCTGCCCTCAGTGGACCCATACCCCAAACGCTGGGATACGACTTGGCTCCACCCACCAGGTGCCGCACCAAGATCGACGACGACGTTCACATCGTCGTGGTCGAGAAACCCAAGCTGCTCGTCGAGTTCAAGGAGCTTGAATGCAGAACGGGACTTGTACGCTGAGGATGCTCGCTGCTTGACGTAGTGGTCATGGCGCTGGCGGGCTATCCATTGTGTGGATGATTTTTTAGAAAAGGCGGCTAGAGTCGGTCGAAAGGACATGCAAGATGGCCAGGAAAAGGGCCTTTTGTTTGGTGCACCAAACAACGCGCGGTTCGACGGATCCCGGGCTGCTCGTCGAAGGGTCCCGGCATGTCGGCACGGAACATCCGGTAGGGTAGTTGCCCCCGAAGTTAAATTTCTTTTTAAACATAGACTTTTGGATGCTCTTACAACACAAAAAGTAACATTTTTATATACAGTGTGTTACTGATGGTATATAAGAGTTACCCTGAGAGATCTTACACGAAACCAGCACCGGAGGCAGATGTGCTGAAATATGCCGTAGATTTGCCCAAGAAGAGCATCATGATGTTATTATATTCTCCTATATATAGTTATAATTACGTCACGTGGATGAGTGGCTGCCGGCTTGAAATACATTTTTGGACCTTATGTGCAATTTTCTTTTTCGCGTGCACCCTTGATTTTGACTGCACTCCTCTTCAAGTTGAAGGCGGAGATAGTGAAAAGCAACGCGCCGAAAATCGGGCACAACATTCTTCACAGTTTGCAGATAACGACGAGCTAAATCGTACCGAAGGGCTTGAAGAGCGGTTCGATCTCTTTCAGAAGCAACGCGCTAAAGCTCTGGCGGAATGCGCTACACAGCGTGCAACTGACAAGGAGCGACTCGGAATGTTGGCGCTCGAGAAGGTGAGTATAGCTGGCGGTCCAGTGTGTTTGATAGGCTCATTTATTCTCACGTTGCAAGAACTTGAAGACCTCAAGGAAAGCATGACTGAGCTTGATGAAATGTTTGCGGAAGGCGTGTACGTTTTATTCGGTCCAATGCACTCGCATAGTTTCTCATGATTTGCACAGGTCACTCTCATTCCCGTCATAGAAGGCTAGCTTTGGGGCGACTGTCAAGACGTCCTGGCGTATGTCCAAAATATCACAGGCCCGAATCTGACATCAGATGCCTCCACTCTCGTCTGCTTCAATTTCTGTGTACTGATTTCTTGACGAGGACTAAAGTCAAGGAAAGCGAGTCAATTTACGATTACCCACAGCAACTAAAGGGAACTGCATGTAAATTGTCTCTCCCTCTTGTCAGTAGCCACAATCCTCGTCCTTCTAGAAGGTACTGGCCTAAACTGAGATCGAGGTCGGGTAAACTAAACACGAGAGAGGACCTTGCTTAACTTGTGCTTCCATCCCGAACGACGGGCCCGTAAAGGGTGAGAACTTTGTTCTTCAGCAAGACGGATATTCTCTGGCTGGCAATTCAGAGATTCTTGTTCCAACCTACAGCAGACATGAGCGACACAGCTCTTGCAAAAACATTTCACAGACCTGTACAGAGCACCTTGCTCTGCAAAGAATTCTCGAGGGTCGGCAATATTGTTGTCGATGGAGAACGACGGTATATTGTAGCCTGCCGAACAGAATGGCTGTTCAGCCAGCATTTCTGGCGGCGGCATTGCTGAAGCAAAAGGTTCGATCATGCTTGGTTCACCGCCTTGGACTGGAAGGTACTGATGCAGTTCTACAGAGGAAACTAAAGGTATAGCATATCACTGGCCTCTTGGCGTTCCCCAGGGAATCCACACATCACGATTGGTAGGATAGTCCAATAACAAAAGCCGGGGAGCGGAAAAGGGTTCCTAGGATAGACTGGTCGGCGATTTACCCGGAGGCTTTCAATTTGATGTGTTACTGGTATCGACATCCGCGACTCGATACTAGCGAACTGTCCGGGCGGTCCAGGTACTAGGAGCAACAGACCGCCACTTGCAAATTCGGGGCTCTATGTGTTATAAAGCTCTATGGCGCATCTAACTATATCTTTCCCTTCATAACTTCTGTGACGGCATCGACTTCAGGATGCTGCAGACCGACTAGAGTCTTCTTGACGCCGACGATGAACCAGAGGACCTATTGTCAGTCAGGTGTTCAAATTTGATTAATTATGTTATTCACCAAGTACTTATTATTGTCAAGTTCGGATGAGGCGAACATGAACTCTTATCTAGCCAAAGTCTTGCTCAGAAATGGGGATCGGGAGTATCAATTGCTGATGACGCTTTGCTCGGATTATAGGCTTCAATCTTAGTTATGATTGGTGGTTGTATTCCCAACCTCGGTTTGTGCTCTCAGACTATCGTTCTCCCGAGACTGATGAAAGGCGCACCGCTCTTCATGCTCACCGCTGCACGCTATGTACATGTTATGCTGTATCTGTGTCAAACTTGCCAGCCAAAAACCATCATAGTAAGTAGTTGACCCTCCAAACACTAATATTTCGTCGCGTCCGTTCACATTGAGGTATGATATTCTCTCATGCTGTGCTCTTTTCGCAGGTGCTGCCGTTTCTTTCCGATTCGCCTTTCCCTTGCAGTCACATTAATATCTGTTGCTGACAGGCTTCTGTGTGACGATGGAATAGGTCCAAGTTGTGCCGTTGGGTTACTTCCCCTCGTACATCTTTCTAATGCTCTGAAATACTTTCCTCGTGCAAACACTGCCGGATAATGACCTTGCATATCAAGTCCTCCAATTCTTCTAGCTAGATATCGTCAAACACTGCCAGAGGGAGGACTCTCGATGGTTATCCTGGCGTTATGTCGACTTCTGGCTTCGTTCCTAGTGACGGTATCGTTCGCCCCTAATTCCACCATTCTCTGCTATTTTAAATGGACTTCGTCACACTGGGTGGTTGGACCCAGTATAGGGCTTAGACACCCGAAGTTTACTTCGAACCATCATCAGTCGACTTTTCTTTCCCTTCTCCAAGATGGATGTGGTCCCACACTCAATCCCGAGGAAGAGCCCCATTGCGTATTTCTGAGTTCATACCATTTCGAAGAACGACACCGTTCTCGTTCAGGAGTTCGATGAGGGGGAAACTTAGGCACCACGGCCGCACTGACGCCGAATTCACGTCTTACGCTCGAGGGCTAGCTACTGCATCAAGAGTGCTTAAGCGAGGCATCGCTTCGTATGACGATATGAAAGTAAAACTGCTTTGTCGTATCATCAAGCTGCCTGTCAACGCGCTTGGGTTCCTTTCTTCTATCAGGCCACTGCAAGTCATTTACCTTCGACAAGTGATTGTCCTTGATTCACTGGCGTAGCCTTAGAATCCTTGCCATCCTTTTCAGTAGCCATTATAAAACTCGGTATTCAATCTCCTTATCGGCATCTAAGTCGTAACTTCATGTAAACCGGATCTGCAGGTCCCCCGAGTCCGATGTCAACAGTACGTACATACTGCACTTCTAGCGATTCCCTCTTCCCCTGTTTTCGGGCTTTGAATGTGCACCTGTGAAGCAAAATCTAGTAAATTTGGATCTTAAAACCGCCGGAGGGTTTTAGTTTTGAAATAAAATCTATAGGCCGCACAATAATAGTCCTCGTAAACGCCAGCGTCGTTGCCCGTGCGACCCAAGTGCGGACCGAACACGCCACGAGAGATAAACAGAGCCAAATAGAAGGGTCCTCAAACGACGCCAGCTTAATTTTTGCCTCTGAACCACATTCACGCAATGGCCGCCCCCGTCCCCTTCCTCGATGGCATCGGTATCGCCAACCTTCCCAACCAGGTATTGCTGTTGGATGAATTTTCTCTGGATATATCGTACTGACGACTGGCGGAAATAGAAACACAAGATAGTCGCCAAGCGCGGGGCGCATTTCACGATAATGGTTGTCGGTGCGTAACGTCACTACTGGCATTGTAGGCTTATTGCTGACCGTGGATTGCTGCAGGTGAATCTGGGCTGGGAAAGACGACGCTCATCAACACGCTCTTCTCGACTGAGCTTTCGCCAGCCAAAAACTACACCAAGCGGCACCACAAGCAGCTCGACAAGCTCACTGAGGTCGAGATCATCAAGGCAGAGCTTGAGGAGAAGCAGTTCAAAGTCAAGCTCACCGTCATTGACACGCCTGGCTTTGGCGACTATGTCAACAACCGCGACTCGTGGTCGCCGATTGTGGACTTTATCGACGACCAGCATGAAGCGTATATGCGACAGGAGCAGCAGCCTCAGCGTCATGAAAAGACGGATCTGAGGGTGCATGCCTGTCTGTACTTTATCCGACCCACTGGGCATACGTGCGTAGCCGTTACGTGCACCGCAGTACTTCGTTCAAACTTTACTTTCAGTTTGAAGCCTCTGGATATTGAGATCATGAAGCGCCTCGGTACCCGCGTGAACCTTATCCCTGTTGTCGCCAAGGCAGATACATTGACGCAGAATGACTTGTTCTTGTTCAAGCAGCGCGTACGATTTTTGCTTCCTTGTCTGCTATTGATGAGCGCTTACGTCCGTTTTAGATTCGTGAGGTCATTACCGCGCAGGGTATCCGTATCTATACCCCCCCTGTGGAGGCTGACGATGAGAGTGCGGACCACGCACGTATTCTCACGGATGCCATTCCCTTTTCTATCATTGGCTCCACCGAGGATGTGAAAACTCCTGATGGGCGTATTGTCAAGGGTCGCGAATACCTTTGGGGAGTTGCCGAAGGTGAGGCGTCTAGATTCGTGTTGTGATTGCTCTATTGATGGTGATTCATTCGTAGTTGAGAACGAGAACCATTGTGACTTCAAGAAGCTCCGGTCTTTGCTCATCCGAACGCATATGCTGGATCTCATCTCTACAACGGAAGACTCTCACTATGAGAATTACCGTCAACAACAGATGGAAACGCGTAAATTCGGCGAACCAAAGGTGAAGAAATTGGACAACCCCAAGTTCAAGGAGGAGGAAGAGCAACTGCGCAAGAGGTTCACCGAGCAGGTCAAGGCCGAGGAGTCCCGTTTCAGGCAATGGGAACAACATGTACGTTCCTTCGCGTCAAACTAGTGGCCCTAGAACTGACCTAATGGTTCACAGCTTATTGCCGAGCGCGACCGTCTCAATAAGGATTTGGAGCTGGCCCATGGGGCTATCAAACAGTTGGAAGCCGAGTTGGACAATCTTCAGGTTGGCTACGGACGGGGTACCACCCGGAGATAGTTTCCTACGGCTATTATTTTGTTACCATGTGTTCTACTGTCTGCTTCTTACTTATACCCCCAAGAACGTTCTTACGTACATTCCTTTGAGCAGGCTGTGTCGCCAAAATTGCCCATCCTTTATCGGACATGGTTTTTCGTACCGGAATATATTCAGGATCTTTATGCTCTTCGAAGAGTGGGCAGATAGATGCGACGTCTAGCGGTATGGTTATTGGTTCGAAAGACTGAATGTCATGAAACATAAGATGCAAAGGAAAAATCTGCGCTCACGACGACGTTCTTTCCCAGTCGGAGATACAGAGTTTCGTTGCGTTCCGGGAACTTTTCCTCAACGGCGCAAGGAACGGCTGAGTGTCCAGGACGGCACCTGCATAGTAATAGTGGACGGAAAGGCGTCAAAACGGAATATGGGGAGCCTATTTTATGCGAAAGGGTGGGGGAAATTACGTCCACCTGTATATGTTCCCAGTCAAGTGTTCAAGGCCGATAAAATTACTCATTTATACATAAATTATACTTGTGTAGTGCGAGTACTAGTGTTGATCAATGGCCGGCTTTCGTTGGCCACGTAGAATATGCATGAGATTATCTCCTTGAGAAAGTGTCCAACCTTTGCGCTCAAGATATCCGCAGTTGGGTCACTATCCACAAAGCTTTCATCGAGTCTCCTGGCTTTCGCTTCCTTGGGAGCACTCAGGCGGCAGAGAAGAATGCATGTTTGTGTTGGTTTCTGTATCTTGAAACTCGATATTGAATCCGCCAATTGACATATCGAAAGATTCAAACGAATGAAAGGCTGTTTCTTCCCTCCCTCCGCGGATCCGCCTGGTCATACGGTTGTTGCAAACAGCGAGGACCGTATTCGAGTACATCTTTATCAAGCATTTTGCCGGGACGGTGTGGTAGTTGTTGGGATAGGCAAGAAAGAGTGCGATGTTGACGAGAGCCAGCGCAGCTGCGCAGGTGGAAATGAGCTAACGTGATCCGGTTTCGTAGTATAAGCACCACCAACCTGTTGCCGTCCCGGTTTCGATTGCCAGTCGAATTAGCCTGGAAAGAAGTGCCTGGGTAGATTTGAGACCGGGTTGAGCTCGACTCAACTATAGACGGTAACGATCAGTCGAGTCCTAAGTGCTATGAGGTGATATGCCAATACTTTACTTACAAGGTAGGTCATGCACAAAGCAATGGCAGCATCGCACAAAGCAGCTCCACTCAACCATATCTGCGAATCGTAAATGATTGAATGTAGGAAACGACGACGATCTGCTCACTACTGCAGCCACCTTGATCTCCGAGTTTTTCTGAAGGTCTGAATAGCGGTCATATTTCCGTACTAGATGACCGCAACAAATCGCAGCCGCAAATTGAGCAAAAGCAATCTTTGATCAAGGTCGTGGTCTTTAGGGAGCAGCATCGTACGTTTGAAAAGCAATCCCTTACCACCGAAAGCATAATACATAACCATCGGGCCTTCTTGCTGAATTTATACATCCTCCAGGCGTAAAATAATTGGGCGACGCAGCCAACTACCGCTATTTCAATAACCCAAAGCGTGTACGCATGTGAAAAAGTACGCACCGAATCCCGAGAGAATAGGAATCGTGAACCATGTGAGATGGACATTATCGAGTTCAGAGACGTTCCCAAAATTGTAACAGAACGTGTCGAAAGTGTCAATGATGTTGCTAACAGTCTGAATAGTCTCGGCCAGCCAGAGAACATATACGACCGTCTTCGTCACCAGATAGTCATTTGGAAAGGAGATGTAGTATATGTCTTTGAATGAGGCGAGTAAAGGACAGTTAGGAAGGTGTGGACAATGATAGGTCGGACCACTTACAGACTTGATCGCATAAAATGCCATATAAGATGAGGCCCAGGAAGCAGCTGATCAACTGCGTGAAAAGTGAGCGACCGCCGCTTTCAGTATATAGGATATGGAGATGTACCAGAGGACCCGTTCTGGGCATTAGAATCAGTTCAGAGATAGGATTGAGAACGCCGTGAGAGTGTTACTGACATTTTATATAGATCTGAGGCTATACCAGTCTCATTCGCCAGAGTACTAGATAACGAGGGCATCGAGGAGTAAAGAGTAATTGCAAAATTTCCAGCTTCAGAACGTTCTTAAGTAGAGTGTCACGCCCAAAGTGCGGCCGACGGTCATGTTGCGTAGAGGGTGGTGCTGCCATAACTGGGCAGGACGCGCCTAGAAGAAGTCAGTGTAGATGCCAGTTCTGTCGTCCATGTCAATTTTTTTCAATTCATCATCACTACGTACATCATTGGATGCTCTACAATATCTATTAAGATGAGCCATATCTTGATATTGGAAGGTGAATGCAATACTTAATTGCCTCTCAGTCGACGAGGGTTTGGCGAGGGCGGTAGTTGATGCGCGAGACCTTGTGCACTTCCACAAAAGGCAATCCGACTCATATTGACATTGTTCCCGGACGTGTCAGCCGATACCACGGTGTCTCCGAACCTGAACCAAGCTCCACTAGTCTCCACCATGTCATTTGCGTTCGCCAAGACAAGGTGTGTGAAACCAAAGTCGTCGTTCTCTTTGTAACTCTTTCATTTACAGTAGTAAGTCCTGACAATATCGAGCAAGGTCGTCTGTTGCGCAACATTTCCCCCCTCCTCGATATAAGCCACAACGCTTGTCATGGATACAATTTTAGATAGCAGCGATCACAGTACGCTGGAGAGACTCGCTCAAGGGAGTTTGAGTGAGCCAGCCTGTTCTAAGTCGAGCATTTATTTTTTTCCGATTCAGAGGCTCAATTTCTGAACCCGCTTGAACTACCGTGACCACCACGATTGGCGACACTAATCTCCCTGGCGATGTATCTGTCGACGGCGATCTTCTGCGCTGAATTGCGTGAATATGTTCCTGCGCCTGGTCTTATGTAGTATGGAATCCGATTTGCCAGAGATGTTCTCGTAAGATATGGCACATTCTTTCAATCGTTACAGGTGACACATTGAATCGGCTGTACCTTCAAATTGGAATATTCTTCACGTCACTGTCAAATCCAGGACCGACAGAAGTGAGAATCTTGTTAATAAAATGGCTTTTCTATAATACTGGTTTGACGATAAGTTCCGTGCGAGGTTATACATTATTACTGCGTGATAACAGACAGTTCGACGTCACCCGAGTACAGCTCTTCTGTAGGATAGCGTTGTCGTGTCTGCTTTTGCGTGACAATGAGTAACATGATGCGGTTGCTCAGGATGGAATGGAAGATGAATTGAAAGTAAGTGAGGAAGGGTGCGATATTGTGCGCCCACATGGGGAGAAGGATATTTGCAAGAGTAATAAGGAAGAGGCATGCATAGAAGAACATCCCAGAGACATAAAACTCTTTGAGAAACGGATGGGATGAACGGCGGAGGTGCTGTACGCCCTTGAAGAGCGTGAGCGAAGCAATGATTGTCTCTGAAACGAGCACCGGAATGTAGAGAAAGTTTGGCACATTCGAAGATTGAGTCAGGCAGTCATGATTGGTCGGTCCGATGTCTGTGAATTAGACGGTAATGAGTTCTCGACTATCATTGATGGCAAGCGCAACCCACATTGACTCCCGAGTTGTATCACAAGGAGGACTACGATCGGTATAAAGCAGATGGTCACAATCCCGATAAAACACCAGAACACCATTCTGTGTCTATCCCATATTGCGTATGTGCGGATCATGAGGATCACCTGTGATGTGAAAATCCCAAGGATTGCGAGTGGGCCTGTAGCGTAGAAAAGCTGGCGGCACTGGGAAGCACTGGGTTCGCCCAGGAACCAGACGATGGTCATCCCCGTAACGATCAAAGGCAAATAGCGATTCAGTGCGAACAGCAGTAAGAGCGGGCGCACAGGTCTAGGAAGCCACAAGTAATTGATTTCAGCGGGGAGGAGGAGGAGGAGGTCATAGATGAGCACAGTCGCGCCCGAAGTGAAAGAGTAGAATGGGAAAGAATTTGAGGATGTCTACGAAAGGCAATTTAGTAGGATGATCACTCAATACCAGAGATGAGGGGAACAGGGCCAAGCACTACTTACGGTTAATGACGTCCTCATATCGAAACAGTCGAGAAGAAAATTCCGCTGGTGACCACCGATGTTTAATACTGCTTTATTATGTGCGAATGAGAGGGAGTGTGTGATAGAGCGGGAAGAATAAAAGGTCACACTGGTCCTTTTAGCACTTATGGCCCTGAGGATTTACAGGCGACGATCCGAGCATGCTGAATCTCAATGCCAACATTTCTGGACTACGGGGCGGTGTGTTACGCTAAGAATATAGAATCAGAACGACTCGGAAACAAATGTGTTTCGTGACTTCAACTAAAGTCACCGACACTAGGAACGCCGAAGGCTTTTGGTGGCTTTTGGTTGTAGTCAGAATGCGAGACCAAAAATTTTGCTCACCCAGAAGTAGTAATCGCCATCTCCCGTCCAGCGCCGCGCCCTCTTCCGTATTTTCCGTGAATGACTCGGTCATGAACAGTGAGCTATAGACGTCAGTTCCTCTCGCATTTGCGTATAGAATAGAGATATCAAAAGTCGCCGTTGCTCTGGAAAAGACTAAAGAGTGAAAAAAAGCAATGAAAGGAAACCAGGGTGGCGGGAAATTCGCGGTGTTAAAATGCTCGCAGGCCAATCGACTCGGAGGACTTGCAATTTACAGTTAAGAACAAGGATAAAGACAAGAAGCGAATGCCGAGTACCGTGCGGGTAATTTTCTTTCGTACCTGCAGGACATTCAGTAACGCGGAGATATTCTCCTCGACCCGACTATGAACGACGGACCACATGCTTCGCAGACTCGGACACACCTCGACTGCCACGTAGCATTGTGGTAGAACCCGCCAATGCACAACGAGACCGCTCAGGATCCCTTCGCCATTGAACAATTCTACATAATTTTGGGGTTGTCGGGGATAACGGTAGTAGACAAACGTACGATATATGATGTAGAGATATGAGGAGTAGTTCAGGTCCTGCGATTCGAACCTGAGCATCCCGGTGGCTGGTGCATGATTGACAATTGCCGCGTCGTTCGGAGTCGTGCGTGCCGTAGCTCAGCACACATCACATGATGTGACACATGAAGACATGACCCGACGCGACCCACATAAGCCCATGTCGGTCGACGACGGCACCTTGCTTTGACGGTTCAATTTTATTTACCAGTCATAATTTTTCCTGTACAACACATTATTGCGCCATATGCAGTTCGGTGAGAATCAAGTCTGTAGCCATGTACATCAGAAATCCTTAGCATTCCAGTAATATCAAGGAGGAATATCTCATTCGGCCGTAAAGCTATGTTGCTTCCATCATGAAACTTTGTCATTTCTGTGGGGTGTGTCTGGTGATGCATTGATAGGCGAGCCGTGGAGATACTTGAATATGAATGTTTACAACTAGGATTAGAAGCACGTGGCCCATCCTGGCAGCAAGGGGAAATAGACCTGGAGAGACCTTGGGAAGCAAGGTAACGTCTTCTTTTCGGCGAGCTTCGATTGCACATCCCCAGCTGTCACCGCTTTGCCAAATACTTAATGCTACGTCCTTACATTCATCTCTCATGGTTTTGACTCTCTTGAGTCCTCTTACACATGCAACTTGAAGGATCAGCTCTAGCCTGCAATGGTGGGCGTGCTGCCTCCAGAGTCCAATCCTGCAGCGCGTCCTGTACATCATTTGCGGATGACGACATCTTTCACGTGGTATAAGATGCCAAAGCAATCGCAGTGAACATCCAGCAAAGTTTGAAGCAATTGTGCAGATCGACTTCGGAAGGGAGCAAAATAAACAGTATTTTGCTGCTGAGGTCTTTTCTTCCTCCATTTGCCAGTTATAACTAACCCTTAGCGATGAACACAATAACATATATATTTTCTATTTTTTTCTCTCCCGGAAACCAAACGGATGCCGACCGAAACGATAGCACAAGAAATAAGCCAATATAGACTAACATTGCAGCGCTCTCTACACCACTACTTCATATACTTCGTTCACTGTTCTTACCAATCCTATGATTTTTGCTGTACACGCTGCCGCGCTACTCTACAGCGAAATGGAACAATAGGAATCCAGGCTGATACGCTATCTGATTGCTCCTCGAAGGTCTCACCCATTGCGATGTGTCATCCGCGTGTGCTCAGCACCAGTGCAACCCTTGCCACCCCTGCATTCCTCAAGATTGCGAAACGGTGATTTTCTTGACGACTACTCGACCATCCTCATCTCAAAAAATAATCTGAAGCCGTGTCTACTCGGCAACTGTGCAGTGCGCTGACTATTGTCGAACTCCCCTTGCGTATAAAGTTAACGCCTCTAAATCTAATCACATCTTCGAAATGCCGGCGTTCCCCGTTGGATCATGCCATGTAATACCTGCTTACAGAGAGCAGTCAAATTTAGATTCTTTATCGCAAAGGAGTATGCTTCGTTGCCTGGGCGACAACAGCAGGAGACATGAGGAGACGAGGCACACGGGTAGCAAGAACGATATGCTACACCCACGCAGAGTAGCCTACGCTACTGCAGGACTCGGATATGCCACGCCCTGAGATGGCCCACCGCTTCACGCACACGGGAACGAAGTCGGGGGTGTTTCCACTAGTCTCCATCTTCTTCGTGTTCGCCAGTAGGTATACAAGGTGTACTAACCCAAAAGTGTAGTTCTATTTTCGAATCTCTCGTTTACAATGAGTCATGACAATATGCAGGTTCGTCTGTTGGACAGCATTATTTGTCCCGGCTTTTAGACATTCGCCAAGATAGTAGAAGTACCTGCATGGGTGCAATTGTGGACAGCGGCGATCACAGTCTGCTGAAGAGAATAGCCCAAGGGAATTCGAGTGAGGCACACTGTTTTCAATGCTGAGCTAAATATTACTTAGTCCGGGGCTAACTTTCTGATCGCTCAATCACTGAAACTCGCTAGATCTACCGTGCCCGCCCTCGTGGCTGCCCGTCGACCCTGACAATGTACCTGTCGACGGCGACCTTCTGCACCGTAACTTAGTGAATATATTCTTGCACCTCCGGGCATATTTGATGAAATCGGATTTGCCAGAGGCGTTCTCGCAAAATGGCATTGTCTAATCGTCACAGGGGGGTACATTGAATCGGCTACGGTTCAAACGAAACTTATTTCCACCGTTCGTTGTATTGTTCAGGGCGGTATTCCTGGCAAATTTTTTAGGTCGTTTCCAGATCCAGCGTCAGCGGAAGTGATATCAGACAGCTCGACGTCACCCGAGTACAGCTCGTCTGTATGATTGCGTCGACGTGTCTGCTTCTGCGTGACAATGAGTAACATGATGCGGTTGCTCAGGATGGAATGGAAGAGAAATTGGAAAAAAGTGAGGAAGGGTGCGATATTGTGCGCCCACATGGGGAGAAGGATATTTGCAAGAGTAATAAGGAGGAGGCATGCATAGAAGAACATCCCAGAGACATAAAGCTCTGTGACAAACGGATCGAATGAATGGCGGAGGTGCTGTACGCCTTTAAAGAGCGTGAGCGAAGCAATGATTGTCTCTGAAACGAGCACCGGAATGTAGAGAAAGTTTGGCACATTCGAAGATTGAGTCAGGCAGTCCTGATTGACCGGTCTGACGACTGCGAATTAGACAGTATTGAGTTTTCGACTATCACTGATGGTAAGCGCAACCCACATTGACTCCCGAGTTGTATCACAAGGAGGACTACGATCGGTATAAAGCAGATGGTCACGATCCCGATAAAACACCAGAACACCGCTCTGTGTCTATCCCAAATTGCATATGTGCGGATCATGAGAATCGCCTGGGATGTGAAAATTCCAAGGACTGCGAGCGGTCCTACAAGGCTGTAAAGCAGGTGGCACCGGGCAACACTGGGCTCATGCAAGAGCAAGTAGATGGAGATCACCGCATCGACCAAGGGCAAGTAGCGATTCAATACGAACAGCAGCAGGAGTGGATGTACGGGTCTAGGAAGCCACATATAATTAATTTCAGTGGGGAGAAGGAGTAGGATGTCATAGACGAGCACAGTCACGCCCGCAATGAAAGAGTAGAATGAAAAAGAATTTGAGGATGTCTATATCGAAGGCAATTTAGAGAAACAATTATTGAATATAGCAGATGAAGGAAAACTACTAACCGCTAATAACATCCTCAATCGAAACAGTTGAGAACAAAGTTTCGGTGGTTATCACTGATTCTTAGTTCTGCTTCAGCATGCGCAAATGAGAGAGTGTGTACACGAAAGATGACGAGCGGGGAGCGTGCGAACTCGTACTGGTCCTTTTAGCCTTTGTGGCCCTGAGGCTTTCCAGAGGATGGTCTCGACCAGTATTTACGGAGTGGTGTGTTGCGCCAGGATGAATAGAATCAGAAAGCTACGGAAACAAATGTGTTTCGTGACCACACCGAAAGTTTTAGGTACTAGGAACGCCCGGGGCCTTTGGTTGTAGTCAAGTCCGTTCAGATGATGCGGGACGAAAATTTTCGCTCATCCCAAAGTAGTCATCGCCGTCTCCCGACTTTGAATTTCCAGAGCAACGGTAACTGCTGCAAGGCACAACATATATCTACGTCGAACATATCCTTTATATATGTATTAGTGAGCAGGGGAACCAATACTTGTGACTCACCGTTCAAGCAGAGATATAGCGAACGGATACACAGAGTAAACAAGGATGAACGGGAACTACGACGGTGGACGATTCCCAGTCTGAACATGCTTGCAGGTCAACCAGCCTGAAGGACTTACTAATTACCGTAAATACAGCGCAGAAACAGAGAAAAGGAGACGAATGCCACGTACTGCTCGGGTAATTCTTCTCCGTATCTGCAGAATATCGTAAAGCGGGAATATTGTCTCTTCGATATACGGTGGACCGCATGCTTCGCAGACCTTCCACGTAGCAAGGTATATGTAAGGTATATGGCAGGACACTTTGAGACTCAACCATTCAGAGTTTGAAGATGGCGCAAGGTCACCGAGTTCGTTATAAGGACGAGAAAGACTCTGAGAAGGGGTCTCGCCGCCGAGTAACAGTTGAGATTGAGCCAGCGCTCATCAGAAAGACGATTGTTGAGGATGATGGTTTCACGCCACCGGGCCGGCGGCTCGCCGTCTTTTTGTTTTACCTTATTTTGATTTTCGTACCGATCATTGTCGTTTCTTGGCTTCGTACCACCACCACGTATCTGTCCATGAATATACGTTCGTTCGAGCCATACCCTCAACATTCATTGCGCCTGCCGACATGTATTCCCAACAATGATGTGTACTAGCCTGTGCACCCATTTATGTAAGTTGACCAGCGGTGGGAATAGTTGTAAGAGCGGTGAATTCAGATGACTAATCATTATTTACTATTCTTCATACTTCCGAAAAAAGCATGTACAACTCGCCCATCTACCCCCTTCTGAGCAAGGCGCCAGCTCGTCCAAGGCCAAAATGGACACCTCGAAAGAGCCGCTATTCCCTTTCTTGCCGAGGAAAGTAACTAGTAGGCGCGAACTCTCTTGTACATTTTGGCCCTTGCAGTCCACTGTTCTATCTGACAATGCATCCAGAAACACAATGCTAACCCATTTACGAAGCTACCGGTGTATTCACAGATGGCTGATTTTTCAATGGTGAGCCAAATGCGCGTCAGATTTGAGGTGGGATTTGAGTTCTGCCCTTAAGAATAGGCGGACTCTTCAAAAAGCGCTCTCCGCTTCTGGAAGAATACCGAAGGCAAGCTTGTAGTTTGTGTGCACACAGCCTCGTTTTGCTGCGGCGATGTCGGTAGCAAAACTGAGCCGGAAAGGTCATAAACAGTGAGCCATGAACACAAAGTCCCCTCGGCTCACTTCTACATAAGATGGAGATATGCGATATTAGACGTAGGCTGTGCATTGTAACAGTTACCGTCGCTCTGGAAAAGCTTAAAAAAGCGATGAACGGTAACCCCGGTGGCGGATGATTTAAATGCTCTTAGGTCAATTGACTCGGACGGCTTACAAGTTGCAGCTAAGCCGGAGAAGAGAGACAAGGAACGAATTTTCGGGTAATTTCTCCGCAGAATATCCAATATTGCGGAGATATCATCCTCGACCATGAAACGATGGACCACATGCTTGACAAACACACCTTGACTGCGTAGCATGGTAGTATAGTGCGCCAATGCGCTCGTCACTCTACTTCAAAATTGTAAAAGGACCCTTCGCCCTTGAAGAGATCTACGTATTTGACAATTATATGGGGCAAGTTTACCGCTCCTGGACGAACGTGCGATGTAGACAATTCAGGAGCAGCTTAAGGAAGAAGACGGTCATCTGGCATAACGACACAGGCTATGGTAGGTGCATGTACACACTCTGCTTGTACTCTTGATGAATATACAACAGTGTTCTGTTATGTCTGCCAAGAGTTAGTAAAACGTTAGCTTCTTCGCTCCAATTCCCTGGCGAGTGTGAATTTATTGGATACAACGTTAGAAATGAACTCAAATGAGACCGAATAACAGCTCTAGCCTCTCAGGTTTCTCACTCCTGACGGGGTCCTAATAATGGGGTCCTTAAGTCGATCTAGACTGGGAAGGTAGGACCTATGTCAACTGATTGATTAGTAGATTATAGGCAAGAGACGCCAGCTCGAGAAAAAAGGCGGACCTTAGTCCTGACATATACATTCGAGGACATCTCAGAAAAACGAGCTTTGATTACTCTAGTATGCAGAGTCTAAGTTGCAGTACTTGGCGCCGAGATTTATACTAACTCCTTCTCAAAGCATTCATCAATCGTCGTCCTTGCGTTCCCTGCGTTGTCACGAGCGCTAACAAATGATAAGAGAGCCACGCCATTGAATACCAGTACCTTGGAAGATCGGGAAGACCGTCGCGTCGCCTCCGTGGGAATCATAATCGTAAAAACGGCGAGATCACTCCTAAGTTAACTTGGTCAACGACAACGATAGTCCTTTTTTCGCTTCGAAACAGGTCTTCTTCGATTCTGTCGATAAATAGAAGTCGTAGTCGCTGCCAGGACACGATGGATCGGCAGGTCGTTCAGCGCGTACCCGGGGAAGGGTAATGGCCTGCTGTTCTCATTGGGCCTGTACCTCGATTGCTGTGATCTAGCTCCACCCTCCAGGCGCCGTACCGAAGTGGACGTCGAATTCACATCGTTGGAGTCGAGAACACCAAAGCTGGCCGTCGATCTCGAGGATTTTGAATGCATAACGGACTTGTATGATGAAGATAGTCGTTGTGTGATGTCGTGGTTATAACGCTGGCGGGTTATCCTTTGTGTGGATGGTTTTTGGAAAGGCAGCGAGAGTCGGCCGAAAGGACATGCGAGACGGCCAGGAAGCTGAAGGCCTTTTGTAAACATCGCACCAAGTTCCAAGTTCGCCATTTCAATTCATGTACTGCATCCGCTGACATCAAGTCGAGTATTTTCTCTGCAGTCGTTTATGTGCGACGATGGAAATCGGAAATATGCTCCTGTGCTAGTCTCGTAAACCAGACTCAACGATCAGTATGAAGAAAAGTCGTTCAAATGATGTTGAGTCTGGAATCATATCCGGGGGGGAGGCGAGCGCTACTTGAAAGATGTGATCGCCGAACCGGCAGGGCATGCGTGCGCCATGATCGCGTCCCAAAATAGACAGCGACTGACTCCTCTCTCTATCTCTTCTATGCCTTGAAGCACGTAATTGTCCCTCGTTTCACAACGATTTATCGTACATGCCCTCATAGGATCATCCTACACCTACCGCATCCCCTAATACCCTCCCTAGCCCTTCTGTCAATTCCCCTGAACAGCACGAATAAATCCATGTATAGACGCGTCATCTACTTTGTCAGACTCCATAAGATCGTCCTATATCATAAGAGCGCGTTTAGGGAAGCGGGGCCAGCGTGTAGACGCGACGTCGTTGCGAGAGTGAAGTCCGAGTTTAGACGTGCGCGCCCACAGTGCCGGATTTCGGCCATCACTATTTTCAAGTTCCGAGCATCCCCCTCTCTGCCCCTCGATCTCGCTACTCCTGTGCCGTTGGATCAGACCTGTCACTTCTCCTTCGATCTCCTCGTGTTCGTCTCAAATTTTCTCCTTGCGATATCACCTTCTTCTACCTTGACCTTGTGTTACTCCTGGCAGTAGCCCTCTGACGTCTCTTCTTGCATGATGCATAAGCAGACGTGTGCTATAACGGGCTCTCCGCTTTCGCCATAGATATCGTCAAGCCGCAAGAGGGAGCACAGAAGGGAAGCGCATACTATCTTGGCGTTTGTCTACTTCTGGTTTCCTTGCTACCGTATCGCCTTCCCTTAATTCTACCATTCTCCACCATGTCGATGTGTTCATATACGCTGGACACCGTTTTCTGGAAGTAGACGACAAACTGAAGGACCGTCAATAAATTCTCTTTGTCATTGGTTAGACATTGCAAAACAATCTTCCTATAGGTATGTTTCTCGAGTGCGTGGTCGTTCGATAATCGTGAATCAAGGATGCCCAAACAATGAGAAGGTGGAGTATGATTGCGTGGACTCTTGTTAGGTAGGATTGTTATTTTTCGGTGGGATTCGTATTTCCTTACTTATATCGTGACCCCCTTGTCGTATTTTTCATCTCGGCTTTATACTTGAGAGTATCAATACAATTATGCTCTTGCATGAATATCTGAATCTTCGGTTGATCAATGGAGAAGATTTCCTCGATGAATTGATATAATAGCCTCAGGAAACTTCGTAGTTGGGAGTGGATGTTCCGAGCGGGAATACTATTCCTGTCACCGTCGAAGATCTCTGGAACGTGAACGTGATGCTCACTTTCATTTCTACGGGTTCCCGACACGTCTCTTTAGCAGTCGAAGGAGAGCGGCGGCCGAAAATGGAATGCGGGGAGATACCCTCGGATCTTCTATGTTCGTTGCGATGTCAGCTAAGTATCCAAGTTCGATGGGAATTACGCATTATTAATTACATTTATAAAAATTTCGTACGACTATGATAATAACCATGGATCGCTGAGCCAGTCATGTTGGCTGCATAAAATCTCAATAAGATTAAGTGCTTGACTTGAGGGCGAAAGTCTCTGACCTTTGCGCCCAACCCGTCCGACGTTGAGCCAGTGTTTAAGAACTATTGTCGAGCCCAATACTCTTTTCCTGGTCATCGCTTCTTTGCGAGACCCCTGGCCGTACAGAAGAATCTGCGTTTGTGTTGGTCTCTATATCACGAAACTCGATATCCAATCCGCCAATTGACATATCGAAAGAGTCGAATGAGTGAATGGTTGCCGTATCTTCCCTCCCTCCGCGAATTCGCCTTGTCATACGACTATTGCAAACAGCAAGGACTGTATTCGAATACACCTTTACCAAGCAGTTCGCAGGGACAGTGTGGTAATTGTTGTCATGATAAATGAGAAAGAGTGACATGTGGATAGTAGCAATCACAGCTGCGCAGATGGTAAATGAACTGATGTGATTTATTTTCCTAGTATATGACCAACCTGTTACTGTCCCGGTTTCGATGGTCAGTCGCATGAGCCTGGAAAGAAGTATCCGAGTGGATTTGAGACTGGTTTGAGCTCTACTCAACTTTAGACGGCAACAATCAGTTAAGACCCAAGCGCTATGCCGATACTTCACTTACAAGGTAAGTCATGCACAAAGCAATTGCAGTGTCGCACACGACACTTCCACCCAACCATATCTGTGAATCGTAAATGATTGAAGTGGGGGGGAGGGGGGGAGGCACGATGTCGGGCTGCTCACTATTTCAGTCACCTTGACCTTGGAATTATTCTGAAGATTTGAGTAGTGACCACTGTTCCGCGCTTCGATGCCGCAACAAATCGCAGCCGAAAATTGAGTGAAAGCAATCTTTGATGAAGATCGCAGTTCTTAGAGAGCCGAATACTACATCTGAAAATTCCTACCATCGAAAGGGTCATACATAACCATCGGGCCTTCTTGCTGAATTTATACATCCGCCAGGCATAAAATAATTGGGCAATGCAAGCAACTACGGTTATTTTAGTAACTCAAAGTGTAAAGATGGGTGCAAAAATACGCACCAAATCCAGACATAATAGGAACAATGAACCATGTTATATTGACCTCATCCAGTGCCGCAAGGTTCCCAAACTCGTAACAGAACGTGTCGAAAGTGTAATAGATGGTGGCAGCAGTCTGAGCAGTCTCGGTCAACCAGAGAAGATATACGACCATCTTCGACGCCAGATTATCCTTTGGAAAGGAGATGTAGTATATGTCTTTGAATGTGGTGAGTAAAGGACAGTCAAGAATGCGCGGATATTGCTAGGTCCACTGACAGACTTGATGACACAAAATGCCGTATAAGGTGAGATTCAAGAAGCAGCCAATCAACTACCCAAAAACTGAGCGACCGCCGTTTTTTAAAAATATTAAGTTGGAGCAGTGTACCAGAGGACCCGTTCTCAGGTTTTGAATTCAGTACAGTGATAACTCTGAGAACAAGAATGTGACTCACAATTTATATGACTCTGAAGGTACTACACCAGCGTCTTCAGTCAGAGTACTATGAAACGAGAGCATCGAGGAGAAGAGAAGCCGCGAAATGACCTGCTGCCATGCATTTATGTAGCTCCAGGTCTACGCTCAAAGTGCAGCCGACCGTCATGTTGCATAGGAGCATGTGGCCCTGCCACAAACGAGCAGAGCGCCTAGTAAAATGTGGAGTCTAGTTCAATTGTCCTCTTCGACCCTGATCAATTCAGTTAAAATTCGGCGCTACGTACATCATTGCCTTCTCCGGAAATCTATTGAGATACATCATACGCCGTATCAGGGTATTGGAATGTAAGTCCCAAGCTTCATGAACCGCAGAATTAAATAGAAGAGCATTTTTACTTCCCGGAGGACAATGTGTAAAGGGTAGTTGAAATGTGAGACCATGCCGACGCAATGAGTTCAGAAAAGGCAACATATTAGACGCATCGCGGATGCACTCGGTGTACCCGGGAAGAAGCCACAGGTGTTTCTACTACTTAGTCTCTACGATCTTCTTGTTCGCCTGTACGAGGTGTCCTAAGTCAAATGTTTTGTTCTGATTGCGATTCTCTCATTTACCACGAGTCCTCACAATGTGCACCTACATTTTTTGGGCAGTACATTTCTCTCTTCTTGATATGAGCCAAGATAGTAAAAGATACGTACCAAGGGTGCAATTGTAGACAGCGGAAATCACGCCGCTGAAGAGACTCAACGAAGGGAATTTGAGTGAGGCACGCTGTTCAATGTTAAACCTAGATTTTTTCTGAGACTAGCTTTCTGATCTTGTTCTGATCTACCGTTAGCACCATAATTGGCGATAATCATCCTTGGCGATGTATCTGTCGACGGCGATGATCTGCACTGAATTGCATGAACGTATTCCTCAGGCGCCTGGTCCTGGCATTTTCAATCGAATCTAATTTGTCAGGGATGTTCTCGTAAGATATGGCACAAAGTTGTTTCAATCGTTACAGGCGATACATTGGATCGGATGTCCATTCAAATTGGCTTATTCTTTACGTCACTGTCAAATCCAGGACCGTCAGAAGTGATAATCTTGTTTACCAACTAGCCTGACTGCAACATTGATATCCTTTGAGAATTTCCAGCGTGCTCGGGTATATTTTATTGTGTGACATCAGAGAGTTCGAAATCATCCGTTTACGATTGATCTGTAGAATAATGTCGACGTATCCGCCTCTGCTTAGGAATGATTAGTATGCTACGGTTGTTCAGGGATGCACGAAAGATAGAGAGAGAACTCAGAGAAGAACATGGTCTCATACTGGGCCTTTTAGCACTGGCGGCCCTGAGGCTTTACAACGACGATCCGAACAAGCTGATCCTCAATGGCAACATTTCTTGAGTACCCGATAGTGTGCTACGCCGGAAAAAATGGAATCAGGACGGTTCGGAAACAAATGTGTTTCGTGACTACAACTTTGAAGTCTTCAGTACTGGGAACGCCGAGGGCTTTTGGTTGTAGTCAAAATACGAGGACCAAAATTTCGCTCACCTGGAAGTAATAACCGCCCTGACACACCCTTTTCTGTATTTTTGCAGCGTTTCGGTAGGACAGGTCCTGGACATAAACATCAAGTCCCCTCGGTTCACTTGTACATAAGATGGAGATATGCGACATTAGACATATGCCGTGCCTTGTGGCAGTTACTGTTGTTCTGGATAAGATTAAAAAGCGACGAAGAGAAATCGCGGTGGCGGACGATTTAACATGCTCTTAGCTCGATAGACTCGGAGGACTTACATGTTACAGCCAAGACGAAGCAGAAACAGAGACAAGAAAGGAATTCCAAGCGTTGACCGCGGCAGGTAGTAATTCTCTGTCGTGCCTGCAGGAAATTCAGTATTGCGGAGATATTATCCTCGACCTGGCTGTGAAACGATGGATCACATGCTCAACAAACACACCTTGACTGCGTAGCATGGTACTAGAGCGCGCCAATGCGCAACGAGACCTACCAATTGGCAGTTACTAATATGGGACAGGGGGTAGCACCGGTAGTGGACGAACGTACCATGTGAACAATTCAGGAGCAGCTCAGGGTTGGCTCAGGGAATAGGACGGTCATCTGGTATAACGACACAGGCTATTGTAGGTACACACTCTCCTTGTGCTCTTGATGAATATTCAACAGTGTTCTGTTGGAAGTCGAACTCGGTATATACCCGGCCCGATTACCTGCTACATTTAGACTGCTGACTACTACATTACTTGACATTTCGTACCTGAATAACTTACCTTTTGACCACTACGACGACCGCTCCCTAAGTTTCCTCTATGCCCGTATTCCTGAATTCCAACATGTTCGGTTATGTCTGTCAAGAGTTAGTAAAACGTTAGCTTCTTCCCTCCATTTCGTCAGGACCCCATTATTAGAAGGGTAGACGGTAATGGCCCGTTGTCCCCATCCCGTACCCCGAATGCTGCGACCCTCCAGACACCACATCTGAGTTGAGATCGATGGTGGCGTTCACATCGTTGTGATCGAGGATTGAACCAAAGCTGGTCGTCGAGTTCGAGGAGTATAAATAAGTACCTGTATGATGAAGATGCTCATTGCCTAACGTTGTGGTCACGACACTGGCAGGCTACTTTATTTGTGGGGATGATTTTTGGAGATGGCGGTAATAACCAACCAAAGGGACTGTTTTTTTTTGGTAAGATCGTCCTTTTTCAGTGGGATTCGTGTCTTCTCGTAAAACCGTGATATCCGTGGCTAATTGCCTGAACTATATTCACAGTCGACGCCCTCCGACATATAATGTAATGCCACACATTCATATCCCATTTACGTTTGCTAACGGACGAACAAAGACATCAGCCAAGTCCATTTCCACCTCTTCCGACTCACTTGCCACCAATTTTCCGCTTCGAACCCCCTAACATAAATCGGCAAGAACTGTACCATTCTATATCTGCGGATTTGCGATGACGGCTGATGACCTTCTGAGATGGGCGGACAGACACGACATCGAGCCAGATGGTCATTGGTTCAAAAGACTAGGTGCCACTCGAGCTGAGATTCTGCATTGATTACCTTGGAAGATTGAGAGGCCTTATGCACATCTTTTTGTCAAACATAGAACGGAGAGGTATTCCGATGGGTCACCTATGGTAGCCTATTAGTAGGTCGGCTATATGTTTTCTCCTGGAAACCAATGCGACACGAGAAGCGTTAGATCAGGCCAAGGACGAAACGTCAAGTTAGACACAGATGAGAAACCTCGATGGTATCGTCTGTGCCCAGTTTATTAGGCTCGTCGATTTTGCAGTTGGGAGCAGATGCTCAAGGGTAATATTATTCCTATCGGCGTCGAAGATCTGCTCCGGGATGTGAACCTGATGACTCTCTCTGCTGTGTCCGCGCATTCCGGATGCGTCTCTTGCCAGTGAGCGTCGGCGGAGTTGACAGTTCCTGTGGATGTGGCGGCGATGGACAGGTCTCGAAATGCGAGGGACCTAGGTTTGTGTTGAGGCGGAAATACCCTCGGGTCTTCTATGGAAGTCATGAAGCCACAGCTTATTTTAAATATTCAATTTCGATGGAAACCATACGCGTTAATATGGATTATAAATATATAAAATCCGTAAAAGTACTAATAATGATACCCGTCGATGTCACGGAACGCCGTGCCATTCATTTCGGCTGTATAAAATCTGCATAAGATTACCAAGCGCTTGACTTGAGGGCGAAAGTCTCTAACCTTTGCACCCAGCGTGTCCGTCGTTGAGCCAGTGTTTATAAAACTATTGTCAAGGCAATAAATAGCCTTTTCCTGGACATCGCTTCCTTGCGAGACTCCCGGCCGCAGAGAGGTATCTGCGTTTGCGTTGGTTTCTGTATCACGAAGCTCGATATTCAATCCACCAATTGACAAATCGAAAGAGTCAAACGCATGAAGGGTTGCCATGTCTTCCCTCCCTCCGCGAATTTGCCCTGTCATACGACTATTGCAAACAGCAAGGACTGTATTCGAATACACCTTTACCAGACAGTTAGCAGGGACAGTATAGTAGTTGTTATTGTGTGAGGTGAGATAGAGGACCATGTCGAAGATAGCAATCGCAGCTGGACAGTTGGTACCTGAGCCATGCAATCCATTTCCAACTTGTATATGTCCAACCTGTTGCTATACCGGTTTCGATTGACAGTCTCATTAGCCTGGAAAGAAGTACTCGAGTAGATTTGAGACCAGTTTGAGCTCGACATAACTATAGGCGACAAGGTTCAGTCAAGGCCTAAGTGCTATGCCCCTACTTCGCTTACAAGGCAGGTCATACACAAAGCAATTGCGCTATCACACAAAACACTTCCGCCCAACCAGATCTGGGAATCGTAAATAATCGAATGGAGGAACGACGACGACCTGCTCACTATTGCAGACATCTTGATCCCGGAATTGTTCTGAAAATTTGAGTAGCGGCCACTGTTGCGCACTTGGATGCCACAACAAATCGCCGCCGAAAATTGAATGAAAGCGATCTTGGATGAAGATCGTGAATCTTAAGGGGCAGCATACTACATGTGAAAAAATCTCACCACCGAAAGGGTAATACATAATCGAGCCTTCTTGCTGAATTTGTACATCCGCCAGGCATAAAACAATTGAGCGATGCAACCAACTACCGTTATCTTAGTAACTCAATGTGTAAGGTGAGTGAAAAGGTACGGACCAAATCCAGACATAACAGGAACGGTGAACCATTCCGTATCGACCTCATCCAGTCCCACAAGGTCTCCAAACTCGTAACAGAACGTGTTGAAAGTGTAAGAGACGCGTATAGCAGTCTGAACAGTCTCGGCCACCCAGAGAAGATATACAACCGTCTTCGACACCAGATTATCCTTTGGAAATGAGATGTAGTATATGTCTTTGAATGCGGTGAGTAAAGGACATTCAAGAACGTGTGGACAATGATGATTAGTTCACTGACAGACTTGATTGCACAGAATGCCATAGAAGACGAGACTCAGGAAGCAGCCGATCAACTATAAGAAAAACTGAGCGACCGCCGTTGTCTAATATACAAGCTTGGAGCTGTACCAGGGGACCTGTGCTGAGGTTTTAGAATCAGTACGGAGACCACTCTGAGAACGAGAATGTTACTGACAATTTATATACCTCTGAGGGTGCTACACCAGCCTCTACGGCCAGAGTACTATTCAACGACATCGAGGAGTGTACGGAGCAGCCACGAAATTTCCCGCCACTATACTACTATTTAAGTAGCTCCAGGTCTCCGCTTAAAGTGCGGCCGACTGACATGTTGCGTAGGGAAATGCAGCCGTGCCACAAATGAGCAGTGTGCGCCTAGGAAAATCAGCGTGGAGTCCAGTACGATTGTCTACGTTGACCCTTGATCAATTTAGTCAAAATTCAGTGCTACGTACGCCATTACATTCTCCGGAAATCTATTGAGATACACGTTATCTGGGTATTGGAAGGTAAGTAGCAAGCTCCATAAATCACAGAATGAAATAAACGATCTCTGTTACCTCTCGGAGGTCAATCGGTGACAGTGGTGGTCGAAGCTGAGACAGCGGACACGGTGAGTCCAGAAAAGTCATCATTGGACGCGTCGTGGCACTCGGTGTATCCGGGGAAGAAGCTGCGCGCGCGCCTTTAGTCTCCATGTTCTTCGTGTGAGCCAGTGCAAGGTGCATCAAATCAAAAGTGCCTTTCTGATTTCGATTCTTTGATTTGCGATGAGTCTTGACAATGTGTAATTCCGTTCGCTGGAGCAATTTTTTCTCCCTTCTCGACATGATAGTTAGAAGACGAGTGCAATTATGGACAGCGGTGATTAGTGTCTCTTGACGAGACTCTCCGAAGAGAATTTGAGTGAGGCACACCATTCAACGTTGAGCTTATGTCTCTCCGGGGCTAGCTTTCAGCTACTGTCATGCTTAAACCCGCTCGATTTACCGTGTCCACCGAGGTCCACCGTCACGGGTAAACTGTACTCGCTACGGTTGTCCCTGGTAATATATCTGTCGACGGCGATCTTCAGTACTGAATTGTGTAGATGTATTCCTGTACCTTCGGGCATTATCGACAAATCTGATTTGTCAGAGAGGTTCTCGCAAAATATGACATTGTTTAACCGTTATAGGCGGTACATTGAATCAGCTACCGTTCGAACACAGTTTATTTCCACCGTAGGCTGTATTCTTCCGTCAGGTCAGGGCATTATTCCTGGCACATTCTTCATGCAATGTGCCATCAAGATCCAAGACCGTCAGATGTGATATCAGACAATTCAATGTCACCCATGTACAGCTCATCCGTTGAATAACGTCGATATGTTTGTCTCTGCTTAAGAATGATTAGCATGATACGGTTGCTCAGGATGGAATGGAGGTTGATTTGGAAAGAACCGAGGAAGAGTGTTATGCCAGGAACCCACATAGGGACAAGGATATTTGCGAGAGTAATGAGGAGGAGGCATGCATAGAAGAACATCCCAGAGACATAGAGCTCTTTAAGAAACGGATGGGATGAACGGCGGAGGTGTTGTACACCCTTAAAGAGCGTGAGTGAAGCAATGCTTGTCTCTGAAACGAGCACGGGGATGTAGAGCAAGTGTCCCGTGTTCGAAGAATGACCCAAGCAGTCAGCATGATCGAACGGTCTGACAACTGCGAATTAGACAGTATTGAGTTCTCGGTTATCACAGATGACAAGCAACTCACATTGACTCGTCTTGAGCTGTATACCAAGGCCGACTACCCCCGGTATAAAAGAGAAGATCCCAATCCCGATAAAACACCAAAATACCACCCTATTTCTATTCCATATTGCATAGGTGCGGATCATGAGGATCACCTGCGACATAAAAATCCCAAGGGCTGCGAGTAGCCTTACAGCGTAAGAGAGCTGGAGGCACTGGGCAGCGCTGGGCTCATGCAGGAGCCAGTTGATGGCGATCGCCGCATCGACGACCAAGGGCAAGTAGCGATTCAGTGCGAACAGCGGTAAGAGCGGATGTACGGGTCGAGGAAGCCACACATAATTAATCTCAGTGGGGAGAAGGAGGAGAAGGTCATAGAGGAGCACAGTCACGCTCGCAATGAAAGTGTAGAGTGAGAAAGAATTCGAGGGTGTCTATATAGAAGGAAACTTAAAAAAAATGCGTTGACTGAATAAAGCAGATGAGGAAAAACTACTCACCGTTGACGACATCCTCAGAGTCAAATGAGAGAGTGCGCGCATAAAAGATGGACAACGAGGAACGTGCAGTTTCACACTAGTCCTTTTAGCACAAGTAGCCCTGAGGCTTTACAGACGACGGTTTCGAACATACTAAAAACTCAATATCAGCATTTCATGAGCACCAAGTGGTGTGTTACGACAAGATGAATAGAATCAGACTGTTTCTGAAACAAATGTGTTTTGTGACCGCAGCTAAAGTCTTGGGTACTAGGAACGGCCGGGGTCTCTGGTTGTAGTCAAGACTGAAATGATGTGAGACCAAAAAATTCGCTCATCCCGGAGTAGTCGTCGCCATCTCTTGTCAGTGCACCAACCCATTTCTGCATTTGTTCGCGACGTTTCAGTCTTGAACACTGAGCCATAAACATTAGTCTCTTTGCTCACATATATAAGATGGAAATATGCGACGTCAATGTATGTTGTGCCTTGCAATAGTTACCGTTAGTCTGGGAAAGAGTGAACGAATGATTCGCAATGCTGACATGCTCGCAGGTCAGTCGGCCCGGAGGAATTAGGACTTACATTCTCTCTGCGACCTGATTGTGAAACGATGGACCACATGCTTCGCAAACAATTGACTGCGTCGCATGGCAGTAGAACCCACCAATGTGCAATGAGATCGCTCGTCCCCTATACTAACATTGCAAAAGATACCTTCGCCATTGAACAGTTCTACGTAATTTGGACGGTGTCGGGAGCGAACCTATAGAGAAATGAGGAGTATTTCGGGGACCTTAAAAACGGACGGTCAGTTGGTATAACGACACAGGTGATGGTAGGTGTGTGTACGCACTGCTGCTGCGCGGTTGATGAGTATCCACAGTGTACAGTTATATCTGCCGAGAGTTAGTAAAACCTTCAATTCTTGGCTTCAATGTTCCCAGCGAGTGTGAATCTATTGAATACAACATTAGAATTGAGCTCAGATGAGCCCAAATCCAGCTCTCAAAGGCTTTTCGTTACTGAGATCATAGTAGTGATGGGCAGGCCTACTGGTCCTGAAGGAGTTTTAGGCCGGGATAATGATAAAACCTATGCCAACCGATTGATTGATAGGCAAGATACGTCAGTTCAAGAAAAGATCGGACCCTCATTTTGACATACGCACTCCGGTACACCTCGGAAAATGAGCCTCAGAGCTTCAGGATGTAGAAGTATCAGTGAGTTGTCGTGACTCGTGCACGTGAGGAAAGAATGCCGGAAGGACGACGACGGCGAAGAATTTGAGAAAGGTCTAGTTTACATCTCGGCAACAAGCAGCAGCAAGAAAATTAGCGCTATATCGGAAAGACAAAAGGGTAGCACCGTTGAATACCATGACCGTCGCGCCGCCTTCGTGGGAATAATTCTAAAAACGGTGTATTCATATGACTAATCCTTCTATAATCAACGCCAATAGTGCCATAATGATCTGTTTCTCGCAAGTTTCCCGTGTCCACTGTCCCGAGCAAGTTCTTCCATGTTGTCGAATTGAGAAGATCGCAGTCGCTACCAGTACACGACGACTCGGCTTCTGCGTTTGGATCATAACCGGGGGAGGGTGGACGGCAATGGTTCGTTGTCCCAGCTGCACCCGTCCCCCAATTGCTGCGATACAATCTCAGGTTGGCTCTACCTGTCAGGCCCACACTGAAGTCGACGGCCACGTTCACATCATCGCGGTCGAGGAAATAAAACTGGCTGTCGAGTTTGAGGAGTTTGGGTGCGGAACGGGACGAGGATGCTCGTTGCTTTACGTAGTGGTCATGAAGCTGGCGGGCTATCTATTGTGTAGATGATTTTTCGGAGAAATTGGCGAGAGTCTGCCGGATCCAAGGACATACATAGTGGCCAGGAACTGGGGCTTTCCTTCGGCGCTACGAATAACGCACTAAGTACGAAGTGGACCAATTCATCTACTCAAGTTTAAAGTGATGCCTCGCAACATTTAGTTGAGTATATTCTTTCCCATCTGGATGTCGATGTTCTGATCATTCTGTAGCATACTCCATTTCGCAATGCTACCATTGCTTTCCAGTCTGCCTTTCTCTTGCCGTTGAAATGTACCATTGACTTGACGGACTGCATTCGTCTATGCGATGGAAATAGGAAATAGGTCTGTAATTTTCCTCTGCAATCTTTACGCGTTCATCTTCCCTATTTTCTCCGTGCGATATCGCCCTTCTTCTACCTTGGCCTTGTATATTTTATTTCTGGCAGCACTCACCCTCCGGCGCCTCTTCTGGCACAATGCCTAGACGCGCACCGAAACGACTCTATGGACAAATACTGTCAGTGGAACTCGCTTTTGTCATGGATATTGTCAAGCCACAAGATGGAACAGAGAAGGGAGGGGCGTGCTATGCTGGCGGTATGTCTGCTTCTATTTTCCTTGCTATCGTATCGTATGGCCTTATAGTTCCACCACTCTCCATTATTCCAAATGGATCTTGTCCTGGATGATCGCAAGCTTAAACGCAATATAGGGCTTAAGCCACGAGCTTTGGTCTTACTTCGAATTATGATCCCTCCGCAAATTTGACCTGTCCTTTTTCTAATGGCGTTACATAGGCCGTGAGAGCAGAAGGGGGATGCAGGTAGACAGACATATCCTCAAATTCGATTGGTATTTATGTTAGTTGTTATAGTCACTTTTCACTATCCAGTTCAAACGAGACAGACGAGCATCTAGCCCATTATTGCACTTCAAACTTGTCTATTCAAATTGCAATTAGTGATTGTATTCCTAACGTCATCTTTGCAAAGGTTCTACCCTCAGATTGACAAGGGCAGTCGATGGAGCTGGTCTTCTGATGACTTCATGCCCGTAGCAATAGTGCTCTTGAGTTTCCTCGGTGCTGAACGGGGCGCCACCTTCTCCATCTACTGTATGCCGCTGCATGCTATCGTTTCGGCGCAGATCTTTGAAGTTGCTTTGAAGAGAACGAAGGTTTTATGTTCGGCCTCCTGTTTAGCTCTTGTTCTAAGGCTTCTAATAGCGATTTGGCATCGCGAGTCACAAGTCTTAATCTTCCTTTACGAGAACGAACGACCCGTCTAGTTTCAGAAAATGCCAGTTGTGCAGAAGCTGGGAAATGGCGGCAAGGGTCTAGATGGTTGTAGGGAAAATGGCACTAGATGCAGAAATTCGGGGCGATAGCCTTTGTCTTCAGCAGCAACTACACATGAGTCAAACAGGATGTGTTCAAGATGGACGGATAGGTGCGACATCGAGATTAGATGGCCATTGGTTCGAATGACTGAATGCCACGCACTCAGGCTGAAATCTGCATCGATTGCCCTAGGAACACGAAGGGATTTATGCATATCTATTCGTGCGGGTCAGACATGGGACAGCAAAATATTCCGACGGTCGGCTGGGTCAGCTACATGTTTTTCCTGGGAATTGATACAACACAAGATACGTTGGATCACGCCGAAGACGAAATGCTGATTCTGGGTTTCCCGAAAGTGTTAGATGCAGATGAGAAGCCTCAATGGTATCGTCCGTGCCCAATTTAACAGGCCTGCCAATTCTATTTTGTATATTCCGTTTCAGCATTAGACTTGGAAGCGTACAATGACACCGCCGTACATACAATAACGCTCTGATACGGTCGGTCGATTAAATAAGAAAATTTCCGAAATGATTTGATAAAGTGGGCTCAGTAGACCTTGAGAGTGGGATGTTCAGCAAGATAACTATTCCTATCGCCGTCGACGATTTGCTCCGGGATGGAAACAATGCCCGTTTCTGCCATTTCCACCCATTCCGGGAACGACTCTTTAGCGGTCAAAAGAGAGAAGCGGCAGTCAAAGTTGACATGATGGTGATAGATAGGTCTCCAGACGGGAATGCGGGGTACGGTGAAAGATGTGGGGAAATATCGCCGAGTTTTCTATGCGAGTCGTGATGTCAGGTAAATATTCAAGCTCAAGTTCGATGAAGATTATACGCATGGATATAGATTATAATCTGCAAAAGTACTAATGATCCTTGTCGACGTGACGAAACGCCGTGGCATTCATTTCGGCTGTATAAAATGTCATAAGATTACTAAGTGCTTCACTTGAGGGTGAAAGTCTCTGACCTTTGCGCCCAACCCGTCCGCCATTGAGCCAGCGTTGATAAAACTATTGTCGAACCCAATAGTCTTTTCCTGGTCATCGCTTCCTTGCGAGACCCCCGGCCGCAGAGAGGTATCTGCGTTTGCGTTGGTTTCTGTATCACGAAGCTCGATATTCAATCCACCAATTGACAAATCGAAAGAGTCGAACGCGTGAAGGGTTGCTATGTCTTCTCTTCCTCCGCGAATTCGCCTTGTCATACGACTATTGCAAACAGCAAGGACTGTATTCGAATACACCTTTACCAAGCAGTTCGCAGGAACAGTGTAGTGGTTGTTATTGTGTGAGGCGAGATAGAGGACCATATCGAGGATAGCAAACACAGCTGGGCAGGTGGTACATAAGCTAGTTTTAATTTCCTGGTATATGACCAACCTGTTACTGTCCCGGTTTCGATTGACAGTCTCATTAGCCTGGAAAGAAGTACTCGAGTAGATTTGAGACCAGTTTGAGCTCGACATAACTATAGGCGACAAGGTTCAGTCAAGGCCTAAGTGCTATGCCCCTACTTCGCTTACAAGGCAGGTCATACACAAAGCAATTGCGCTATCGCACAAAACACTTCCGCCCAACCAGATCTGGGAATCGTAAATAATCGAATGGAGGAACGACGACGGCCTGCTCACTATTGCGGTCACCTTGACCCCGGAATTGTTTTGTAGATTTGAGTAGCGGCCACTGTTGCGCACTTGGATGCCGCAACAAATCGCCGCCGAAAATTGAATGAAAGCGATCTTGGATGAAGATCGTGAATCTTAAGGGGCAGCATACTACATGTGAAAAAATCTTACCACCGAAAGGGTAATACATAACCATCGGGCCTTCTTGCTGAATTTGTACATCCGCCAGGCATAAAATAATTGAGCGATGCAACCAACTATCGTTATTTCTGTAACTCAAAGCGTAAAGACGGGTGAAAAAAAGTACGCACCAAATCCAGACATAATAGGGATAGTGAACCACGTCGTAGCAACGTCGTCCAGTCCCCCGAGATTCCCAAACTCGTAACAGAACGTGTTGAAAGTGTAATAGATGGTGGCAGCAGTCTGAGCAGTCTCGGTCACCCAGAGAAGATATACGATCGTCTTTGACGCCAGATTATCCTTAGGAAATGAGATGTAGTAAATGTCTGTGAATGCGGTGAGTAAAGGACAGTCAAGAAGGTGCGGAATATGATAGGATCACTGACAAATTTGATCACACAGAATGCCATACAAGACGAGACTCAGGAAACAGCCGATCAACTATAAGAAAAACTGAGCGACCACCGTTGTCTAATATACAAGCTTGGAGCTGTACCAGGGGACCTGTGCTGAGGTTTTAGAATCAATACAGCGACCACTCTGAGAACGAGAATGTTACCCACAATTTATATAAATCTGAGGATGCTACACCAGCCTCTTCGGCCAGAGTACTACTAAACGACGGCATCAAGGAGTGTAGAGTTACCACGAAATTTCCCACCACTATACTTTGAAGTAGCTCTAGGTCTACGCTCAAAGTGCGGCCGACTGTCATATTGCGTATGAGCATGCGACCCTGCCACAAACGAACAGTACGCCCAGGAAAACCAGCGTGGAGTCCAGTTCAATCGTCTGTGTCGACCCTTGATCAATTCAGTCAAAATTCAGTGCTACGTACATCATTGCCTCCGGAAATCTGGGCAGATATGCCTTCTCTGGGTATTGGAAGGTTAAGTGTCAAGCTTCAAGAATCCCAGAATGAAAAAAAGGTGTTTTCTTGCCTCGCGGAGGACAATCGGTGATGGTGGGGGTCGAAGCGTGAGACAGCGAGCACGCCGAGTCCAGAAAAGGCAACATCGGCGGAAGCATTGGCCGCGTTGGAGTTGCAGATTAGTCCCTCCTAGACTGACAGATTATACATACCTGATGACAAAGGGAGCGACGGTATGTATGCAGTCGCGGATGTACTCGGTGTATCCGAGAACATCCGAGAAATGTGCTCCTACTAGTCTTCGTATTCGCCAGTACGAGGCGTTCTTAAGTTAAGACTCAAAGGTGTCGTTCTGGTTTTAAATCTTATTCATAATGAGTCTTTGACAATGTGTAATTCCGGCTGTTGAGTAGCAACTTTTTCCCTTCTCGATATTGGCCAAAAATAGCATAAGATACTCACCCATCGGTACAATTAATAAAGACAGCGGCCATCACAGCCTACTGAAGAAACTCCCCGATGGGAATTTGAGTGAGGCACACTGTTCAATGTTGACTCATTGTTGAGCTTTTCTCCCGGTTAGCTTTCTGATGGCTCGATTACTGTCATACTTAAACCCGCTGGATTTACCATGGCTACCGAGGTTCACTGTCATGAGGAAACTACACTGGCAACGGTTGTCCCTGACAATATATCTGTCGACGGCGATCTTCAGCACTGAATTGTTTGAATGTATTCTTGCACCTCCTAGCTTATTTGATGAATCTCATTTGTCAGAGACGCTTGTTTAAATGTTACAGGTGGTATATTGAATCGGCTACCGTTCAAGCGTATTTAAATTCCACCGTTCTCTGTATTCTTCAGTCGGGTCAACTGGCCTTATTTCTGGCACATTTTTCAGGCCGTTTCTAGATCCAAGACCTCAGGAAGTGATATTAGACAGTTCGACGTCACCCGCGTACAGCTCTTTCGTAAGATAGCGTCGACGTGCCATCCGCCTCGTGAGAATGAGTAGCATAATGCGGTTTCTCAGGACGGAATCAAACCTGGATTGATAAAGGTGAGGAAGGGTGCGACATCGTGGGCCCACACGGGAGAAGCATATTTGCGAGAGTGATAAGGAGGAAGAATGCATAAAAGAACATCCCAGAGACATAAAACTTTTTGAGAAACAGATGAGATGAGCGGTGGAGGTGCTCTACGCCCTTAAAGAACGTGAGCCAAGCAATAACCGTCTCTGAAACGAGCACAGGAATGTAGAGAAAGTTTGGCACATTCGAGGATTGAATCAGGCAGTCCTGATTGACCGGTCCGACGACTGCGAATTAGACAGCGTTGAGTTCTAGATTATCACTAATGGCAAGCGCAACCCACATTGACTCCTGAGTTGTATAACAAGACCGACTACACACGGTGCGAAACAACAGGTCACAATCCCGATAAAACACCAGAACACCCCTCCATGTTTATCCCACATTGCATATGTGCGGATCATGAGGATCGCCTGGGATGTGAAAATCTCAAGGACTGTCAGTGGGCCTATGATGTAGAAAAGTTGGTGACATTGGGCGGGCTCGTGTACGAGCCAGTGGATGTTGATCGCCGCATCGATTGGCACGGGCAAGTAGTAGCGATTCAACGTGATCAGCAGTAGGAGTGGATGTACGGGTAGAGGAGGCCACACATAATTAATTTCAGTGGGGGAGAAGAAGGAGTAAGTCATAGAGAAGCACATTCACACTCACAATGAAAGACTCTACATGTAAGTATTCATTTTTCGATGGAAATTACGCATTTATATTATCCCCGATTTTTTCCGAGATAAGGAGGAAACGACAGAGGGTATTGTGGAAACGATAACGACCATCCTCCTGCCAACTCGTGCGGCTAGGGGCTACTTTGTACTTGTTTAAAGTCATCTGCATGCCTAAAATAAGTAATTGTTTCCCTTTTATGGTAAAAGATAAGATAGGCCGGAGCTACCATGTCTTACTGTGTTATTCAGCATGTTGCAGCTGACACCGTCGCCCTCCGAAGCGTCATATCTATATATTCGGATATAGCGCGCCTTTCTTTTGACTACCTTCTTCTTGAACGGCTTGCGTGGGCGAATACTTTGGTGCTTTGGACTGTTAACACCAGCCTTTAAAATCATTGCCCTTGGTATGTACAGCCTTGACCTCTTTGATTATCCAGCGTATATGTCGTTCTGATGTGTCATTTTGTTGTGATATTCTGACCATGATTATGTTCAGCATCTGCTTTATGCCTATTGTCTTGGTCCGAAAGGCTTCTCCAGCAATCTACGGATAATTTACCGTCACTTGGTGACAACGCTTGGCGTTCTACATTTTGCTCCCTGGCAGTTTTGTTGTATATTCATCGCTTGGCGTTCTCGTTAAATGAATTTTCCTTTGTTAAGGCAGGCCTGTCATCGTGCTCATGTTTTGGATGAAGAGCTGGTGTCTTCGAGTAGTGAAGATAACTCCATGGCATGCTATTCCGTCTATTACGACCCTCTGTATTGTCCGCAGTTCCATCATGATGTCTTTGAGACGCCTGAGCGAGTTTCTAAGTTGCTTCGTGACATTTTCGATGCAGAAAGTGGATGGTCCGATGTAAAGGTTGCTTGCTCTGAAGGAAATGTCCTCGTTGAAGATGTATCTTATGACATTAGAGTAATTATAAGTTGCAATGACATCCAGTGCTCATGGTCGTATCGCACAGAAGATGAATTGGCCGACTTGTTTGAAGGTATCACGGTCACCATGGAGATTACGAGGGTACTGCGGTGTCGCCGTAAGGTGAAGAAACAGGACAAAGTTATCCGAGCTTTGGTACTTTCCTTTCTTGAATTAGCTCGTAAGCTTATGTGGGCTACAGATTGTGAGCTTGAGCACTTGTTTCTTTAATAAATATTCGGGGTATCACGGAGAAAGAATCGGGGACCTGGTGCTTACACCGCTACCGATTTATAGACATATAAAATACGAGCGCTAATAATAGCCATCAACGATATAGAACGCTGGGCCATTCATGTTGCCTGTATAGAATCTGTAAAAGATTATCTGTTCCACTTGAGGGCGAAAGTGCCTGACCTTTGCGGCACCCAACACATCCGTCGTTGAGCCGGAGTTTAAATGGTTGTTGTCGAGCCCGAGAGCCTTCTTCTGGTCATCACTTCTTTGCGAAAACTCCGGCCGCAGAGAGGAATCTGCATTTGTGGTGGTTTCTGTATCACGAAACTCGATATTCAATCCACCAATTGACAGATCGAAAGAGTCGAACGAGTGAAGGGTTGCTATGTCTTCCCTTCCTCCGCGAATTCGCCTCGTCATGCGGCTGTTGCAGACAGCAAGGACTGTATTCGAATACACCTTTACCAAGCAGTTCGCAGGGGCAGTATGGTAATTGTTGCCATGATAGGTGAGAAAGAAAGCTATTTCGATGATAGCCAACGCAGCTGCGCAGATGGTAAATGAACTACTGTGATCCAATTTTCTAGTATATGACCAACCTGTTACTGTCCCGGTTTCGATCGAAAGTCTTATTAGCCTGGAAAGAAGTCTCCGAGTGGATTTGACACCGGTTTGAGCTCTACTCAACTTTAGACGGCAATGATCAGTTGAGATCCAAGTGCTATGCCAATACTTACAAGGTAAGTCATGCCCAAAGCAATCGCAGTGTCGCACAAAGCGCTTCCACCCAACCATATCTGCGAATCGTAAATGATTGAATGTGGGGCACGACGACGGGCTGCTCACTATTGCAGTCACCTTGACCTTGGAATTATTCTGAAGATTTGAGTAGTGACGACTGTTGTGTATTTCGATGCCGCAACAAATTGCAGCCGAAAATTGAGTAAAAGCAATCTTTGATGAATAGCGTGGTTTTTAGGGAGCAGCATACTGCGTTTAAAAAGCCTTACCACCGAAAGGGCAATACATAACCATCGGGCATTTTTGTTGAATTTATATATTCTCCAGGCGTAAAATAATTGGGCGATGCAGCCAACTATCGTTATTTCAGCAACTCAAAGCGTAAATGCAGGTGAAAAGTACGCACCAAATCCAGAGAGAATAGGAATCGCGAACCAGACGATATTGACATCATCCAGTCCCGAAAGGTTCCCAAAATTATAACAGAACGTGTCAAAGGTATAATAGATGTTGGTAACAGTCTGAACAGTCTCCGTCACCAAGAGAAGATATACGACCATCTTCGACGCCAGATTATCCTTTGGAAAGGAGATGTAGTATATGTCTTTGAATGAGGTGAGTAAGGGACAGTCAAGAAGGTGCAGATAATGATAGGATCACTGACAGACTTGATCACACAGAATACCATATAAGACAAGACTCAGGAAGCAGCCGATCAACTGCACGGAAACTGAGCGACCGCCGTTCTCTAGTATAGAGGATTGGAGCTGTACCAGGGGGCCCGTTCTGAGGTTTTAAAATCAGTACAGAGATCAGCCTGAGAACGAGTGTTACCGACAATTTATATAAATCTGAGGGTGCTACACCAGCCTCGTCGGCCAGAGTACTAGTAAACGAGGGCATCGAGGAGTGCAGAGTGGCTACGACATTTCCCGCCGTTATAAGTATAAGTAGCTCCAGGTCTACTCTCAAACGGCCGGCCGTTCATGTTCATAGGAGCATGTGGCCCTGCCGCAGATGAGCAGTGCGCGCGTAGAAAAATCAGCGTGGATTCCAGTTCAATTTGTCTACGTTGACCCTTGATCAATTCAGTTGGCAAAATTTGGTGCTACGTACACCACTGCCTCCGGAATTCTATTGAGATACGTATTATCTGGGTATTCAAAGAAGTACCAAGCTTCCTAAATCACAGAATTAAATAAACGAGTTTTCTTGCCTCTCGGAGGATAATAATCTGTAAGGGTGGTGGTCGAAGCGTGAGACGGTGTCGATGTTGAGTCCAAAAAAGGCAACACGTTGGACACATCGGACGCGTCAGATTAGTCTCTCATAGACAGACGGACGATACATACCTGATGACAAAGGGAGGGACGGTATGTAGTTGCTGATGCACTCGGTGTATCCGAGGAAGAAGCCGCGGGCGATTCTACAGGTCTTAGTGTTCGTCAGTAGAAGGTATACTGAGTCAAAGGTGTCGTTCTCTCATTTACCATGAGTCCTGACAATGTATAATTCCGTCTGTTAGGCAGCATTTTGTCTCCCTTCTCCTCGATATCAGCCAAGATAGTAGAAGACAGTTGTGACTTACGGGTGCAATCGTAGACAACGGCCATCACAGACTACTGAAGAAACTCCCCGATGGGAATTTAAGTGAGGCACGCTGTTCAATGTTCAATGTTGAGAATTTCTCCGGGCTAGCTTTCTGATCGCTCGGTTACTGTCATACTTAAACCCGCTTGATTCACCGTGTCCACCGAGGTCCACCGTCACGAGAAAACTGCACTGGCAACGTATCTGTCGACGGCGATCTTCAGTAATGTATCCTTGCACCTCTTGGTATATCCGATGAATCAGATTTGTCAGAGACGTTCTCGTAAAATACGGTATTGTTTGAACGTTACAGGCGGTACATTGAATCGGCTACCGTTCCAGCACCTTTTAATTCCTCCGTTGGCTGAATTCTTCGGTCGGGTCCTGGTATATTTTTCGCCTCGTTTTCAGATCCAGGACCGCCAGAAGTGATATCAGACAGTTCGATGTCACCCGTATACAGCTCTTCCGTAGGATAGTGTCGACGTATCCGCCTCTGCTGGAGAATGAGTAGCATGATGCGGTTGCTCAGGATGGAATGCAGGATATTTTGAAAATCGCCAAGAAGAGTGCGATGCCGGGAACCCACATGGGGACAAGGATATTTGCGAGAGTAATGAAGAGGATGCATGCATAGAAGAACATCCCAGAGACATAAAGCTCTTTGATAAACGGATGGGATGAACGGCGGAGGTGTTGTACGCCCTTGAAGAGCGTGAGCAAAGCAATAATCGTCTCTGAAACGATCACGGGGATGTAAAGCAATTTTGTCGCATTTGAAGAGGGTCTCAAGCAGTCAGGATGGTTGACCGGTCCGGCGACTGTAAATCAAAAGGTATTGAGTTCTCGGCTATCTTTGAATGCGAGGAATGCAAGCAACCTACATTGAATCGTCCTGAGATGTAAGCCAAGGCCGACTACCTCCGGTATAAAACAGAAGGTTCCGATTCCGATAAAACACCACAATACCACTCTGTGTCTATCCCATATTGCGTACGTGCGGACCATGAGAATCACCTGTGATGCAAAAATACAAACGGCTGCGAGTGGGGCTGTAATGAAGGCAAGTAGACGGCACTGCGCAGCACTGGACTCATGTAGGAGCCAGTGTATGATCATCGAGGTATCGATCAAGGGCAAATAGCGGTTCAATGCGAACAGCAGTAGGAGCGGATGTACGGGTCGAGGAAGCCACACATAATCAATCTCAGTGGGGAGAAGGAGGAGCAGGTCATAGAGGAGCAGAGTCATGCTCGCAATAAAAGAGTATGTTGAGAAGGAATCCGGGGATGTCTGCACGGAAGTTTAAGGCCATGGCTGAATACAGCAGATGAGGGGAAACTGACCGCTAATGACATCCTCAGATCGAGACAGTTGAAAGAAAATTTAGCTAGCCACCACCGATTCCCAGATCTGCTTCAATATGTATAAATGGGAGAGTATACATGGATGATAAAGGGCGAACAACGTGTGGTCTCATGCTGGTCCTTTTAGCGCCTGCGGCCCTGGGACTTTACACACGACGGCCTCGAATATGCTGGAACTCAATATTAGCATTTCATGAGGAGTGGTGTGCTGCGCCAAGAAAAATGGAATCAGGATGGTTCGGAAACAAATTTGTTTCGTGACTACGGTGCGAGTGGTTGTAGTCAGGACTCAGATGATTTGAGAACAAAATTTCGCTCACCCCGAAGAAGTCATCACTATCTCCCGTCTTTTAATTTCCAGAGCAACGGCAACTGCGGAAAGGCACAATATACATGTATGTCGTGTATCTCCGCCTTATATACGCGAATGAGCGAGGAAACTAATGCTTATGACTCACTACCCGAAACCGAAACGTTATGATAGAGTCAAGAAACGAATGCCACGTATTCTCTGGGTAATTCTCTCCGTGCCTACAGAACAATCAGTAACGCGGAGATATTATCTTCTCGATCTGACTGACCACCGTGACATGGTTCGCAGATACAATTTCGCTGCGTAGTAAAAGAGTCGATAAACCAAGCTTTGTTATTCCATTCTTCCTAGCGAATGTGAATCTGTTTGATGCAACGTTAGAAATGAACTTCGACGAGAGATGGGACTTTGGTTTAAATAGCGTTGCCCTGGGCTTGAATGTTTGAACGGTCACATACTCTCTCCAGGACACCTTGGGAAAACGAGACTTGATCACTCTACTGTTTGAAGATTGTGCAAGGTCACTGAGCTCGTAAGGATGAGAATGAAGATGAAGAGGTCTGATTGTTCTCACGCTCCGACCACCATCAGCAACACGCAAAAACGTGAAACTCGTCGACCACGTTCACCACTCAATGCGTCGCCCACCGGAACCAACAGAGACTTTACAGAGAACATCACGAAATCACCTGGAACAGACAGGATCCTGAAGAAAAGCCGGACAGAGGACGTCTGCCCAGATCCCACTCCCGCTTCGGATGCCGCCAACATCCCACCACCACAGGCACCCCCACCCGACTCTCGGCGCCAACAAGCACCACATCACAAGCTCTGATCAAGCGCCTCAGTGCGCAGTTGGCCGCTGTGTTGGAAACAGTGACCGCACTTACCAACAGTGGAGGACCCATCCCGGAAGCCTCTGTCACTCTGCTCAAGGACACTATCCAGTCTGTCACATCCATTCTGCCCCCCACGGCCACTAAGAAGACCTCCGCAAAGCGCCGCCCAGCACCAGACCACCTCTCATCCGCCCGCAATCACGAAGCAAAGGTCGAAACACACGCACGCGTGCTCCACAGCCGCACACACCACAGCCAGCAGGCCAATACCCGAACGACAAGATGCGAGCCCCGAATAGCCGTCAACTTTGCCGTCGTCTTACCGACAGAACGGCCTTCGGAGTTCCACATCCGCACAGCCCTCAACGAGCATTTCGCCAGCAAGAACCACGAGCTGGAGTTTCTCCATGCCCAATTCGCAGGCGTACAATACACCTGTTATGACAGCCTCATTCTCACTCTAGCTAACGGCAGCAATGCGGACGAATTCCTAGCATCCCGCTGGCGGTGCGAGAGTCTCAAGTCCATTCTACAAGAGATTTTCGGTCTAGAAAACACATAACAAACTGGTCAGCATGTTGATCAGATATGATCATTTATCACCCTTGCTCACCAGCAGCAGCACCAATAGCCGAACTAGCAAGCGGTCCCTATCAAGGGAACAGTCAATGTTTCTGCGCCATTGTTGTATGCAACAGATGAACCAGTCAGCGGCGACGGCGGCCCGTACTGAGCACTGAGCGAGGTGTCCGACCACAGTTTTACCCCTTAGCAATCGACCACCATCACGGCCGCCAGTCTCAAACTCGGCGTCGTCCAATGTCTTGTTCGGTTGACCAACCGCGCTGTATGTCTGTCTAAGATGATAATAAGCACGGCGAATTAAGGTGCATAGCCCAGGAAAGTCGACGATCGGCCAAATCTCACCTTCACAACGGCCACTATTCTCGAGTCCTGCATGGAGGAATACATCTTGCCGTACGATCATCCAAGAATCATCCAATACAACGGAAATCGCAGTGACCAACGATTTCCCATCATCGCGAATAAGGCTGCACACACGCTCAGTCAGTGCCCAGGTCGTTGGCCCAAACAGAGCTAGTGACCACGCCTTTTCGAAGTTCTCGTTTAATTGCCGGAGAATTCTCTCACAATTGGTACCGTTGGCACCGTTGGTACCGTTGACTATCAGTGACCACAGCTGATAGTCCATCCGGTACCGCTGTTAGGTACACGCTGAATGACTCTTGGGCTGTGGACGTACTGACAGATTCTGGTAGGCTGGCCGAGTACGACCACCACTACCGCCACCAGTCTCGACGACGTCCGATGTCCTGTTCGGTCGAGCAATCGCGCTGCCTGTCTGGCCAAGACGACGACAAAAAGTAAAGGTGCATGGATGAAAATTGATGATCGACAAATCACCTCAACGATGACCACTATCCTCGAGTCTAGCGTGGAGGAATCGATCTTGCTGCACGTTCGTACAAGAATCATCCAGCGCGATGAGAATTGCAGTGTCGATGCAAACAGCACTATTGGCCACGCCTTTTCAAAGCTCTCGTTTACTGGAGAATTTTCTCGCAATTGACGCCGTCGGCACCGTCGACTACCAATAACCACAGCCCAGAGTCCTTCCGGTACCGCTGTGTAAGGTACACGTTGACTCTTAGGCAGTGGACATACTGACCAATTACTGGTAGGCGGGCCGAGTATATAAGACATGGTACCCTATGACAAGAGAGCAGAATCCCATAGCAAACTGCCTTACCGACAAATATGTCTCTTCAGCTGCCACCAGAAATCTACGCCCATATATTCGAGATCGGTGTACATAAATGGGGAGTCGGCTTCCTTATGCTTAACGTGCAGTGACTGGCATGCAATTGTCCTATCCACTCCACGCCTATACGGAATCATCGACTTTACACTTTCTAGGCGGTGCGGTCTCGCTCAACTCTCCAGAGCGAAGTCGGCACCTTTGTACCTCACCCTTCCCACCGAACGAAGAAGATACTACGAATGTGAACAGAATCTCTTATCATTGGTTCACAATTGGGTTTATGCCTCGGTTCCTACACGCACGTTGGAATCCGTCAGGGGAGAAGATTTGTGCAGCTTGGAGGAACTGCATGTCACGTCGTGTGGCGATAAGGACTCTCCCAAAAAGAGGTTGTGGGACGTCGCACCCTCGAAGTTGAGGGTTCTGGGAGCCAACTCAGTTTCTCCTTCGTGGGTGAAGAACGTGTTGAGCCGTGGTGTGACTCAATTCGAGTTCCGCGATATCGACCGCCAGGATGGGTGCACAAACTTGCAGGTTTTCGAGTTGCTCACCTTGATACCGAACGCGATCTCGATAACTTTGGAGTCCCTTTACCTATTAGATGGTCCTCAGTTGTCCAGCGAGTCGGCGTCGGCGCCGATGGGGGGTTTGCTCAACCTTCGCATTGAATCACTTCGGCGCTTCGCCCTCCAAGTCTCTCGAATTCGCGCACCCTCATTGCAGACGCTCTGTCTCATTGACAGCTACCCTTACAGCAGAGACCATATGCATTGGAATCTAGTCTTCATGCAGTGGAGTCAACCGAGCTTTGTTCTGGCGAATCTTCATACCCTCGAGATCCAGCCTTCTTTGCGCGAAATCGATGTACCAACTTTCATTCAATGGCTCTCGCTTCTCCCGAATGTCGTGCGACTCATCCTAGACGACGACGCCCTCTTCCGGTGCAAGGAAGCCAGTTTAATCGAGAAGCTGTCTTCTCATCCGGTTGATGGGAAAGACTGGTTCTGTCCGTCTTTGATGCAGCTCTTTGTTGAAGGAGACGTGCAGGTTGTGGATCTCATCGCGATAGCGGGTGCCCGTGGAGGGGTAGTAGAGCCACCGTTCGCAACCACGTCTCGACCGAGACGGCTGAGATTGATTGAGGCACCTCTATGTGTAAGCGAATGGGACGACGAGATTGCGGAATTGAAGCACCTTGTGGAGGAGACACGTTCGTGTTTTAGTTGCGCTCTGGGTCTTTTACGTGGTATGTATCGTATCAACTATTGCAAACTTCAGCACTCATTAATTACCAACAGTGCGAACATGATACCGCTTATAATATCTATCCGTGGGTGTATACCCAGCCATTTTCATTCAATTACAATGCAATTGTGATTCAGTCTTCGTCTGTCACCGCACACGTCCCGCTTACTTGTCTTCATGTTCGACATCTGGAGTATCATCACCATACATTTTGTGCCCAAAACGTCAGAACCAGTCAACGTTTTGCCTAGCCGTGACCGTTCACCGTTCATGGTTCTGGAGTTTGCAAGTCTTGAAAGGTACTACAGAAGACGTCTTTGAAATGCAAGTTTCTCGCAACCGAGGAACATGTTATGGTATTCCCTTCATCACCCTACGGCCTTCCTATTCCTACTAATGATACTACGACAATATGATAACCCATTCCTATCTTACGACGTTACGACATTACGATATTCATGACTTACGACGCTTACGATGTTAATCCCTTTTAGCTACGATACTATTTGGCCGCAGCCTTGCGACTCATCCTGAGTCGCCTATATACTTACTAGAAGAGTGTAGAATATTCCTCCGCAGCAGCTACAAAAGTATATAGATACTACTACCGCCAATGTATGACAACTTTTACCCAAATCAATTGTGTTCTACGCATTACTTACGAGTGATCTTGAACGCGTGCTGAACCTGCGAGGTTAATCAGCTTATCAACGACTTAAGACTTTCCTTTCGAGGTAAAGTGAACCCTTCTCATTAACGACTACCTATTTATACAGTATCTTCGATACTATCTACTCGTAGATTAGTCATATACTCAACAGAACATCTATTGCGCGGTGAAATGTCTGAAACCTATACATTAAAGGTTTGAATATACCTACTATGGCTACCAGGGGCTTGTCTTGAGCAATCGCCATCGCGTCTCTGTTCATAGATTACGGGCAGCGGTATAGAAACATAGAGTCAAAAAAAAAAGTATCACTGTACCGTTATATAAGTTGCAGGGCAACCGTGGGAATAAATCTAATAACGGTGAATTCGGATGACTAATCGTTACTTACTGTTCTTCACCAACACTCATCTCGAAAAAAGCATGGACAATCCATACCTCGCCCATTTACCCCCTTCTGAGCGTGGTGCCAGCTCGTCAAAGGCCAAAATGGACACCTCGAAAGAGCCGCTGTTTGGTTTTTTGCCGAGGAAAGTGAGTGGTAAACAGGCGCGAACGGCCCTGGTACGTTTTGACCCTTGCGGTCCACCGTTCTATCTGACAGTACATCCAGGAACACGATGTAAATCCATTCACAAAGCAGCCACACTCGGCGCAGTACAAGAAAATCCTTGCCTCGCGAGAAAAGCTACCCGTGTATTCACAGATGGATGACTTTTTTAAGATGGTGAGTCAAATGCGTGTTAGATTTGAGGAGGGGTTTGAGTTCTGTTGCCCTTAGGAATAGGCGGACCCCTCTTCAAATAGATCTCTTCTTCAAAGAACGATTCGGCTGATGTTTGCAATAGTTCAATGAGAATCAGATTATCGTAATGGTTGGCGAGACGGGATCAGGGAAAACGACACAGTACGTGCTGCAAGCTTCTTTTTTATCAGATCCAAACTGACTTCTGCTGAAAGAATACCTCAGTTCGTAGCATACTCGGATCTACCGCATACCAAAGGCAAGCTAGTAGCTTGTACACAACCTCGTCGTGTTGCGGCGATGTCGGTAGCGAAGCGAGTGGCCGACGAAATGGACGGTAAGTGCTGTTAATGTACTTACACACTGAAAGCTCATCTTGTTTTTAGTCCAGCTTGGTCGACATGTCGGTTATTCGATTCGATTCGAAGACATGACAGAGCCTGGCACAACTTTCCTCAAGTACATGACCGACGGTATGCTTCTTCGAGAAGCTATGAACGATCCAAACCTCGAGCGGTACTCGACCATCATCCTAGACGAAGCTCACGAGCGGACGCTTGCCACCGATATCCTCATGGGTCTGCTGAAGGACCTTGCAAAACGCCGGTCTGACCTGAAGATCATTATCATGTCCGCGACTCTCGATGCTCTTAAATTCCAAAAGTACTTTGGCCTTACCGCCGGTACACCAGCACCACTGTTCAAAGTACCAGGCCGTACACATCCTGTAGAGGTGTTCTACACCCAAGAACCCGAGCCCGATTACGTCGAAGCTGCTATCCGAACTGTCCTTATGATCCATCGGGCTGAAGAGCCTGGTGATGTGTTGCTCTTCCTCACCGGTGAGGAGGAGATAGAGGATGCCTGTCGAAAGATCAAACTAGAAGCAGACGATCTGGTAAACCAGGACCCAGACTCCGTCGGCCCTCTAGTCTGCATTCCTCTGTACTCTTCCCTCCCCCCTCAGCAACAACAGCGTATATTCGATCCTGCGCCTACTCCCCGAACTCCCGATGGTCCCCCTGGCCGGAAAGTCGTCGTCTCGACCAATATTGCTGAAACGTCCTTAACAATAGATGGAATAGTATACGTCGTTGATCCTGGATTCTCAAAACAAAAGGTCTACAACCCCCGGATACGGGTCGAAAGTCTGCTTGTAAGCCCTATATCTAAAGCCTCCGCCCAGCAAAGGGCGGGTCGTGCGGGTCGCACGAGGCCAGGGAAGTGCTTCCGACTATATACGGAGAAGGACTTCATGAATGAGCTCGAGGAGCAGACACATCCAGAGATTCTGCGGTGTAATTTGAGCAATACGGTTTTGGAGCTTGTCAAACTGGGTATTAAGGTAAGCGTCTTCGCGCATACAATACAAGTGCCTATTGATTGGCTCCAGGATCTAGTACGGTTTGACTATGTTGATGCTCCGGCTCCCGAGACGTTGATGCGAGCTTTGGAGCTACTGAATTTCCTCTCTGCGTTGGATGATGACGGTAATCTGACTGCATTGGGTAGTATAATGGCGGAGTTCCCTCTCGATCCTCAAGTGCGTCTGAAACTCCCTGCTCAGCGAGGGATATCCTATAACTAACTGCTTGATCTAGCTCGCAAAAATGCTCATCGTCAGCCCAGAATTCAAGTGCAGCAATGAAATCCTCACTATAACCGCCATGCTTTCTGGTTAGTGTTTGTACCTATTTATCTCTCGTTAAACTAACGGGAAATGTTAGTACCGAACGTGTGGATACGACCGCCAAATGCACGTAACCAAGCCGATGCCGCTAAAGCCCTGCTCACTGTCCCTGATGGTGACCATCTTACCATGCTGAATGTCTATAATCAATATGTTCAGAGTACGCTCTTTTCGTTCCCCACAGACAAAGACGCTCACATAAACTCACAGACAAGTATGACAAGTCTTGGTTGTACAACCACTTCCTCTCTGCTCGAGCTCTCGCGCAAGCGGACAACGTTCGTGCCCAGTTAGAACGAACCATGGCCAAATACGACGTGGATTTGGTTTCCTTATCAGACGAGAAGAAACTGTACCAGAACATTCGTCAAGTGCTTGTCTGTGGGTTCTTCATGCAAGTGGCGCATAAAGAGGGAGAGAAGGGAAACTATCTCACAGTGAAGGATAATCAGGTTCGTGTTCTCTCTGCTTGCCTCCAGACCTCGAGACTGATGTTCTATGTAGGTCGTGGCGCTTCACCCGTCCTGTGGTCTCGACACTCAACCCGAATGGGTCATATTCAATGAATTTGTGTTGACGAAGAGACCTTACATTCGTACGGTATCCGATGTCCGCCCTGAATGGTACGCTTATCTTCTGTTCTGAGCTTCTTGAACCTTGACCATCGTTTTTTGTAGGCTATTAGAACACGCGGCAAACTACTTTGACCTATCAACATTTACCGATGGGGAAACCAAGCGGGCGCTGCAACGCGTGGTGAACAAGAGGGCAGGCCAGGGCAAGGTCGGAAAGAAGAGCAATCTTGTCAATGGAGACACGAGAGAGACGAAGAAGCGCAAAAAGAATTAATTGCTGTCTTGCCCTTCAGTTAATGACTATGTTCGCGATATTGCCTTGCTACTTTTGGCGACTCACTTATAATCTGTGTTAGACCTAGATAGTCTCATTCTTGTCTGTAATCCAGTACTGGGATACTTTTCTCAGAATGTGTTCTTGTGATCTTTTTGCTCTTTGAAAAGAATCCGGACGGCCCGCGAGCGATGGAAGTCAGTTCACATGGGCATTCGACGTCCAATGTTCAATTCGGGTCCTGACTGGTACCATGAAACCGTGCATGTGTGTTGCACGGATGGCTTCCCATATTTCCGATGAAACTCTTCTTGTCCATTGTTTCTGCTAGTCTAGCCCATGCTGGCTATGTGGTTCAACGAGGTGCGGTGTGCCACATCCATGCGAGCAACGACTCTTCCGACGATGCTCCTGCGATCCTCTCCGCTTTTGATCGATGCGGGCAAGGCGGAACAGTCGTGTTAAACGACGAACTCTACCATATCGAATCAGTGATGAATACCACTGGACTTCGGGACGTCTCAGTCGATCTGAGCGGCACGATGCTTGTCAGTGCTCCCACTTGTATACAGCTAGATCCTGATAATTTCCAAAGTGGGGAACTAATCTGACGTACTGGCGCGCGAATGGGTTACCGCTGGGGTACCAGAATATGACTACGGCGTGGATGTTCGGAGGCGATAGAGTTGCTTTTCGAGGACATGGGGTGGGGACGTTTGATGGTAATGGACAGCTTTGGTGCGTCAATTTTTGTATGCTGACCATCGTGGTTCCTGACGGGACGTGGCCGCCAGGTACGACTTGACGAACGGCGTATCGAATTTACCAGGTCGGCCTATAAGCCTGATGATCACCAATACTTCAAATTCGCTGTTTTCTGGTATCCGATTTGTACAATCACAGTTCTGGACAATGGCTATCAAGAACTCGGAGGATGTTTTGCTGGAGGGTATTTATGTGAATTCCACTAGCAACAGTTCGGTTAGTTTTCCTTATGGTTTCGAGGGCGCGCAATACAGACGGTGTGGACACGTTCTTCTCAAATCGGATAACATTTCGTAATTGGACCGTTACCGGAGGGGACGACAACATCTCCATGAAAGCAAACTCAACTAATATTTTGATTCAGGACTCTGTGTTCCATGGTGGTCTGGGCGTCGCTATTGGGTAAGTGCGGAAAGTTTTCAGCCTCTTTGGAGACTGAATTTGATTCATAGATCTATTGGTCAATATCCCGGTGTGTTCGAACGGATAGAGAATATTACCGCTGAAAGGGTTACGTGCCTTGGAACCCGATACGCCGGATATATCAAAACATGGACGGGCATTCAGCAGGGTTATCCACCGAATGGTCGGTGAAATTTCTACCGTTCCTCAGTTCCACCGCGATTGAATTACTGGTTTGATTAGGTGGAGGTGGCGGTCTCGGATATGCCAAAAATATTAGTACGTTTGAGATGATTCCATGCAGCATAGCGCTAATGTTGGCTTGAAAGCATTCCGGGATTTCGTCCTCCAAGATCTCACCGACTCGGTAGCATACATAACGCAGTGTACGTCGTTCTCCGGTGCTGTTGGGGGATGCGACACGTCGCTGTTCGAGATATCTGATGTCACTTGGGCGTCGTCTGTGGGAAATGTGGCTTCTGGGTATTTGGCGAAGCTGCAGTGCAGTGGGGCTGCTCCCTGCACTGGTATACAGTTCGGTGGATTTGATAGCATAGCAACCAGCGGGATTAGTCGCACTATTTCGTGCAGTAGTGTTTTAGATCCTGTGGGATTTAATTGTACGACATGACGCACCAACTTTATGTATTATTCGATTTGCTCCAGTTGGCTAGGCTTTTAACATTCAAATATTCAGGCACCAGATAGGTCTTAACCTTGTTTAGTTAGCTGAATATATCTCTTTTTTATTTTATTTCATTGGGTTCTATTTTACTCCCCTCCGAATCTGACCTTGAGAATGGATTTTATCTTATCTTTGACAAATCTTATCACATGGCTTACATAAGCGAAGTACGCGTCCTGCTTGCGCGTCGAGCAAGAACCATTCTTTCACTTTCACCATGGATCATTTCCCTACGAACTGGGGCCGTCCAGTGAGTTTCTGCCATATTTTTCCTTATTGCTGCATATTGATGATCCCTTTTAGAGAAACGACGCTGTTGACCTTTATGGAACATACCCAATCGCTCAACGACCTTACAATGGACCCAAGGCCTCATTTTCCGGCGGTGTTCAGCATACACAGTACGTGTATTGCCTATATTTTTGATATTTCGCTAGGCTAACTGTATTCAGGCAGCCAATAGTGACAGGAACGAGTGTCCTCGCTATCAAGTACAAGGACGGGATAATGATGGCTGCTGACAACCTCGGTGCGTACAACCTTTGTATCATCCTACTCTCCGTCCAATAAACTCGCCGTTACAGCCTCCTATGGCTCGCTCGCCCGCTTCAAGGACGTCCAACGTTTGCAAGCAGTGGGAGACTACACCGTCATTGGTGCCAGCGGCGACATGTCTGATTTTCAATACATCCAAACTATGCTCGACGAACTCATGGTCGACGAATTCACCGCTGCAGATGGGCACAGCCTTGGACCAGCCGAGATCCACGAGTACCTGTCTCAGGTCATGTACGCGCGGAGGTCGAAGATGGACCCTCTATGGAATTCCCTCCTTGTTGGTGGATTTAAAGATGGAAAACGGTACGATATCAGCGTTGTTCCGCCGATCTTGTCTGACTTTGTTTGTAGATTTTTGGCATATGTTGATTTGCTAGGTACCACTTACTCTGCGTCAACGCTGGCGACCGGATATGGCTCCTACATTGCCCAGCCCCTCCTACGCAAAGCGGTTGAGGGTTACGAAGATGTCCTTACTGAGGAGGAGGCGCTCAAGATCATTGAAGATAGTATGAAAGTGCTGTATTACAGAGACGCAAGGAGTTTGAATAAGGTACATTCTTGGTTCCGTCTCCAAGTGTGAAATACCACCACTCACCTGATTGAACTCAGTACCAAGTTGCCAAAATCACGGCTGCGGGCACTTCCATCTCAGAGTCACGTAGCTCGGAAACGACGTGGAACTTCGCTGAAGGCATCAGAGGATATGGCGCACAGACACAGTGATTAAATAGCTGTTTGCTTCATTTTGTTGCCGTGTGTCATCCGAGAGGTTCGTTCCTGTTGCTATGTAGTCGCGGATGAGCAACCGTAAGGCACGTAGAGCATTCAATGAACGCTATATTACTCTTGCCGGTAACCAGGCATAAATGTGACAATGTGTGAATGATTGGTAAAACTTTTGTGAGAAATGTCCTGGACTCCAGTCGCGCTTTCCCAAGTGCAGGGCTGATAGAGAGTCGCTGAATTATACGGCGGCCAATACTGCGCAGTCTGGAAAGTGCGTCGAGGATCGACAGGGCGGTTATTCCCACGATACGGACATGAACTGGAACCATTTGCAAGGATCTGCAGACCGCCGCTAGCGAGTTCACCTGGCCCCTAAACGCTGAGATTCCTGTCTAATCACCGTAACCGCCTCATGCATCGCTCATATCAGACAATTGTATAGAAAACACCGCCCTGATGGTGATAGACATCATAACACAGCGCCCAACCTACGACGGACAGGGATGATCGCCCAATCCAGGATACATATCTGTGTTGCCGACCTGTATTATGATATTATCAACTTTGTGGGGTGCCGGGTCCGAAGGGGGCTAGTTAACATCAAAATTAGAAGCAATTGGTTGTGAAAACATTGGTAGACCTCTCGAAACAATCAGTTGATCAACTACTCACTTTTGTTTATTAGTATTTCGAAGGATCCACTGCTCTTCCATCTCTTCTGCGAAGAGGAATATTACGCTCGTTTAGCTTTCGGTACGCTGCTGTTTTTTGTATTTGCCAAGCGGCCGAACAAGTCGGCACTGACATAGCCTCCAGACAAACCGTGTCAGATCCAGGAGGATCTAGGGTGGGGTCTTCACTAATCGTGGCGCCGCATTAGAGGCCAGGTGCCTGGCTCTTCCTTCTACCTTCATCATCTCCGCGAGCGTCTCTTCGTTTTCCCTCGTATTGCGAAGATGTTTCTTCGGTTTTCACCTTCACTCTCGCTACCGGTTCTCGCACTTCTCTTTCTGTCAACGTTTTTAGACCCGTGTCGGGCCGAACCTCTGTCGAAAGTCTTTCAATGGTTCTTCGAATCCAACGTATGTGCATTTGCGCATTCTTTGTTTTTTTCATGCTGATCATCTCGTCTAGTCGGTCTCATCGACATTGGGCTCCTGCCAGCAATTCACTATCAATGTCAAACCGTTCGATCCTAATAATGATACCCACGGTGTACCACCATTTTATATGAGGGCGTATGAGCAGGGCAGGCATGTAATAACTACGCTGATGGGAGACAGCGAAAGCAATCTAACATGGACGGTCAACAATCCTGTCGGTGAGTGTTTTTTTGACATCTGCACCGCCGTATCGGCGTTGAAATGCGAATAATCAGGCAGCGAGATACTACTCAATGTTATCGATGCCAATGGATCGTCTGGGGGAACAGCGCCCAAATTATTCACGGTCGGCAGTAAGCGTTGTGTTCCGCTCTCATTTAGCACGTGACTTACAGCTATTCTAGCGGGCTCATCAACGAGCTGTATCGTCGACAGAAATGATACCTCATTCACGGTCACTTCTAACGTCACGACGTCGGACTTGCAACCTTGCCAGCCGTGGGGGCTACGGATCCACGGAGGTGTTCCCCCCTACAACATCTCTTTTGTGCAGACCAACTCCCCTGTGACCACAAACGTGAGCACGCTCGGAGATGATGATGCGTACACATACATCAATCGAGCGACGAGCGGTGAAATCATGTTTGGTGCGATGTTTCATTTCATCTATCACAAATCAGAAATGCTCATCTGCTCCTGACAGCTGCTGTCTCTGATGCGTGAGTTTGTATCATCCCAATGATAGATATTGTCAGCTGACAACAAATTAGCACCGGTGCCATTGCATGGGGGACACCATCTATAATGCCAACGGGTAAGTCTACAGCTAGCCATCAAACTGAGTATAGTCAAGACTAATGACTCCCCCCAAGGCGATACTAATATTGATTGTGGTTCGCTTAACAGTGGGAGCGGGAACGCCACCGCCTTAGACGCCGCAGCTGCAGCAGAAAAAAACGCGGGCAAAAACAAGAACCGGGCGGGACTTATCGCTGGGGTTGTCGTGGGTGTCTTGGCCTTGGTGCTGATTGCTACGGCAGGCTGGGTCTTCTGGCGCCGACGACGACTTGGAGCGCGAAAGACGACCATAGAGATTGATCCTGACGTTACCCCATATATGCCAGTGAGCCCCATGTCCGATAACAGCAGCCAAACTATGGCTATCAATGCCTTCGTCGGACATACCCCCGTCATGCCCCATTCGGCGAAATCTTCTTCTTTCAGCAATGCGACAACTACGATGTCCGATGGAGCGGTGTCCCCGTCCTCTCACACTAGCCCCCTGCCCTTTGATCCTCGTCGCTTGATGGAAGATGGATCCGAGGGAACGTATCAAACTCCGTCGCTGTCGTCATCTGCCTCGGTTCGGCCTGGCTTCACCAACTTCCCCTCGTCATCCATCCGTCGACCGAGTAAAAATACGGAAGCGGGGTTGAGCACTCAAACGGATCCATCAGTTTCCGAGTCGACTAGTACAGTACAGCGCTCACAGTCAGCTATACCTCCTTCGTCAGCCGGAGCGGCTACGTATGATTCATGGCCAGCCCGGCCGGCATCGTATGACACGCGCGAGAACGTTACTTCGACAGGCGACGGAGAGTTGATAATACAGCATCGCGACGGCGGCATTGTACGGGAACTGCCTCCGCCATATGCAGATCGCTTTGCACAGAACCGCACCTCCGACAGCCAAAGTTCATGACCAGGTCTGAGCGGGTGACGAGCATTCTTCGTTTGTAAACATTCGACCATCACTATCATGCATATGTATTTGTTGGATGTTTTCACGTCCTGTAGTTTTATTCCTTCTTTCGATCCCCGGTATACCTGTAAAATCGTTATAAAGGTAGCACTTCGGTAGCGACTTCGTTTTCTATAGCATACGTACACTATCATACGATTTTTCTTTTACTTAGCCAGATTGCGAAGTATCTGTAGCCACTCCCTCTCATAGATTTCATTGAGTCTAATGGCTCGCTCAAACTTGTAGGCGTTGGTGCGATTACTAGGATATGTTCTTGCCTGTCAAGGGATCAAGAGTCTGCCTAGGGGAGACTGACCACTAGGTGTCGATCGTCCAGAAGAGGAAGTTCTCGTTCTTATCATCTTTCACCCCGCCACTGATGCAGATGTCCTGCAGGGTACAAAGTGCCCGTGAATTCTGCACGGACCACTATTCTGCTCAGCTACTCGGAATGCTCTCGGGAATATTTTTTGCCGCTCTTCGTCCGCTTTTGGTCCAGCATTGAAACCCGTGGTTTTTGTTGTTCCTCCAGATCCAGTGGTTGAGCCGCCATCTTCGCGAATCACTTCTGTTCTGAACTTCTACTGAATGTGAGAAGTACAGTTAGGCGGCCTTGACGGTGATACACAGGGAGCCAGGAATCGTTTCCATATGTATAAGATAAGTTCTGGCAGAATGTGCCATACGTCTCCTTGACAGCTTAAAAAACGCCGACTCGGACCTCTGGGCCGTAAGGCCCTAGCCAAATTCGAGACGACTGTGCAACCCTAATCGTAACTTGACCTCTTTCTTCCATCACTGAGCCTGACTTTTTGAGGTCGCCCATTGCTATGCCTAAAGATGAAAGCTCGAAGGTTACGTGTATACGCCAGGAACGCTCTCGTCTCGTTCCATACACTCGTAGAGACACTGCTGATATCGGTGGGTTTTGGGCGTAAGAAAATCGGTCGTGAAAATTGAGCTTACCTTCTCAGCAGAGCCTCGTAGGCCTGTGAAGTACATCCACCAGCTCTTGAATCATGACTCGGGGCCTCTTCTGGCGGTGCCTGGCCAAGGTATAGTTCAGCGCGAACTATCTTCTTCGCCGTCGCCGTCGTCTGTGCCTTTGAGCTCGTCTGAGGATGAATCCGACGATGAGGATGGGCACGACCATTTTGACGATGACGACGACGACGAGGAAGATGGCTCTGTCACGTACGCTGAGATTCTCGGTGAAGCTGGCATATCACCCAATTCTTCCTTCGACGGGAGTAGAGGTGAGGTCGATTGTCTACATGCCGTAAAAGCAGGCGCGTCTTTACGGTGTTCTGTTGCAAATTGCTTGCCATCCTTTCTGGGTGAGACACTAGTGCCGGTTATCCGAGCCTCTAGCAGCCGACTCCATCATCATGATGCTGACTCTGAGTCCGCGACGTCTATTTCGAGTCATCCAGAACGGGTCCGAGATTCTCGGACACGTAATGATATCAGCAGGGTCCCTTACATCGTCATCTTCTACGAAGATGAAGATGAATCAAGCCAAGACAACTACCTGGTTGAGGAGGTTACGAGTGAATTTCTGGAAATTCAGGACAACCAGGCAGTCCTTCGAATGGGTGGGATTTCTGGATGCAATCTCAAACGTTTACCCGTACTGATCTTCTTGAAATAGAACAATTATTCGACTGGTGGTTGACCCTGGTCATGGGTGGGACAACTTCATTTTCTCCCAGGATGTCCGATTTCCTTCGTTTCGCTCGTCGACACCAAAAAGTTCACTTTTCGACAAACTCATACCCTGCGTATTACAAGGACTGCTGGAGAGAAGTTCGACCGCTCGGTACGCATACCACCTACGCCAATGGGGTTCCACATGTTCGAACTGGCTGTCCTTGGAGCGTGTGCCCTGCCAACACTACACATATCGCTACTCGCGATGCTTGCCACCGATGGAAGATAGACCCGGATGAAACCGACATTTTTGTGGTCTTTGCGGTGGCAGAGATACCCAGACTTTCCGTGAGTGAAAATAAACAACCGTTTGAATGTTCGTTCACGTAGTGGGTATCTAGTCTCCTTGCGTTCAGTCGTACCAACCCCCAGTCCCGGCAATAACAGTGAGTCATCATCGAGGTGACTTTGAATACTGTGTTGATACTTTCAGGCGAAACAAGAAGATCCTCATAATGCGTTTTACGTAGTGCCCCCAGAGACGCGCTCTTTTCTGTATACCTTGACCTCACTTCGACCTCCAGAGACAGCGTCCTGGAAACGCAGCTACCACAATCCACCTCCCCGTCATACGTGGGATACAGAATTCGCCGACGTGGCTCTGATTCTGCGCAAGCTCCAAAAGCGTCCATACACGACTTGCTACAAACATTATGCCATCGTGTGGTTCCAGCATGAGATCTGCAAAGCGATGGGCGTACAGGCGATCTATGGATCGCAGGGCGGCATGGACGATGTCGCTGACTGGCTTATCGAACAGAAGCAGGCAGGAATCAAGCTGTTAGGTGTCAAGCGATCGACTATTCAAAACTGGAAAGCCAAAGTGTATTCCAACACCGAGAGCTTGTATGTGAAGTTCAAGTCTTTCATAGAAAAGGGAGGTCGGATACCACGTAGGTGCAACCCTTTGCTGCGCAGAACTTTTCACTTATGGATGCTTTAGCTGAGAGCGAGAGGCTCTACACTACCGTAAAAGTCTGGGTAACGAATGATCCAGGTGCTATGATTGACCGCGGTGGTTTCTATACAGACGAAGAGTCTATTGCGATGAACGCAAAGGGTTCAGGACACCTTGGTGCTATGACTGATGAACACTTCGCTGCGCAGGTTGCAGCTCATCTTAAACCTGGTGCGACGTGGTGGATGAATCGATGACGGCGTAAGGGATATCATGATTCAAGGTATTTAGAGTAGTAATGTTGAGTAGCAATATGTTTGTTGCTCCAGCGGGTCTGGAGGCGTATCTAGGCTGCGAATAATCAGGTTCACTTTACTCAGTGGTATCGTTTGGCGGGAAGATGCAGGGAGACAACTCAGTTGATTGTTTTCCGCGTAGTTATACATGTACCAGGCGGACCGGCATTAGTTCTTCGCATCCAACTCAATAAGTCGAAGCACCAGATTGTTATTACACTTGTCAAGATTCAACGAAGGCCATGCATAACACACTCAATATCAAAAACCCGGCGTACGTGAGGCTTCGAGGCCGTGATAGTTGGGGGGGTAGGGCGGCATCATTTCTTACTAAAAAAAGGTGGCAGAGAACGCACTTGCCCATAGGGAAAGGGAAAGTGTGGTCAATCTAGCATGCACGTGGAACGACGTCCCATGGACCCAGTGCCCAGAGTATTATTCAATGGCCGCTCAACGAAAACTTAACGATATCACCCGTACTGAAATAGAACAACGCAACCGCTGCGAATCATAAATTCAGAAGGCTGAGTCATATTACATCGTGTTACAAATCGAGAGTAGACATAAATTACAACGGACCTGGCAAGAACAGTTCACGATAAACAGATTATAATATAAAAAGAACACAACTCACTGAAATGGACATAGTTTAGGCGCCGAAACCGTACAAAGTACGCCCAGAGCGCTTCAGAGCGTAAACCACATCGAGCGCGGTTACTGTCTTGCGCTATATCCACGTTCTCGTGAGCATAACGCATTGGCTAACAGGCAGAGTAACGCACCTTAGCGTGTTCGGTGTATGTGACAGAGTCTCGGATGACGTTTTCAAGGAAGATTTTCAAGACACCACGAGTCTCCTCATAGATAAGACCAGAGATACGTTTAACTCCACCACGGCGGGCAAGACGACGAATGGCGGGTTTGGTGATACCTAGATGACCGTTATGAGAAGATGATATTTAGATAGTAGAATCGCCTTACCCTGGATGTTGTCACGAAGGATCTTACGGTGGCGTTTGGCGCCGCCCTTTCCGAGTCCCTGAGGGCGTCGTTAGTACACAAAAGGTAGTATGAACACTACTGGATCGCACCTTTCCACCTTTGCCACGTCCAGACATTGTTGATATAAGCTTGTGAGGCGATAGATGTTCTTGCTGAGGGAGACGACTCTGCTTGTAGAGCGAGGTCGAGATTTGATGATGGAGTAAAAGACAAGGAGGCAGCCGTTTGAATCCCACGCTTATATAGGATTAAGTCACGTGCTAGACGCGATCGAAATTCAACAGACCTCAACAATCAACGTTTCAACATTGAACAGCTTTCGTGTACAGGTGGCAATCACCATCCCTGTTAGCCGTCTTAAAGCGTTTATATATAGAGCCAGTGAGTAATAAACGGTTTGTTGGAATATGGCAATCCGGCATCGTGCCGATTGTGCTTATTAAGGAAGAAGAAGAAGGAAAAGCGTGGAAAGTTCTAGTAAATAGTCTTTTAGTATAAAAGTAGGTACTGTAGTGTAAATCCTCATGCGTTTGCAGAGCTCAGCCAAGCGCAATACTATTGGCTGCACACCGCGCTTACATACTGGGAACGAACTTGATCTCCCATTTTACGACACGGTTGTCTTCCGGTAACAGGTTGACATCACAAAGAAAATACTTGAATGTTTCAATTGAAATAATTCAATCAGCTTCAATCAGATTCATTAGGCAAGCACGGACTGTTCACTACTGTACGTACTAGCAAAGTCTTCGCGTACCGAATCTAAGTATAAGATACTTTACAGGACCCCGGACCGTGCTCGATCCTGCACCTGCCGCAATTGCGGATTCGTCAATTTCCTTCCACTGGATGGTCATTACCCACAGCCGGGGCCCTCGAAACTCTTACCAAGTTCAAACAGCCTTGTTGCGCAAACTTCATGCTAGTCAAGAATGCCCGACGACGATAAAGATGCATTGATCGGTGTTGATATTCAAAAACTAGAACACCTCCAATTCTTTTATGACGCTCAGCTTCAAGAAGCCAAATTGCGCTATCTTGCAGTGTTGAGGCCTTAGAAGCTCGCAGATCGATTCGTGCGCCTATTTGTGATCTTCCCCGAGACATTCTCATTGAAATCTTCCACTTCACGTGCCAGTCATGGCGGTGAGGCACAGACAGGGCCTGGCAGATCGACACCTGGGGCGGGAGAAAATGCAGGAGCAGTTTCCATGCAGAGGGGCCTCTCTGGGTCTTAGGCCGTGTCTGTAGATTTTGGAAGGAATGATGAAATTTCTCGTCCGAGAATCATGTCATCGCTGGAAGGATGTCATTACTGGAACAGCCCACATCATCTGCGCAACCTAGAGGCATCTCTATCCCACCTCCTCACACCTCGAACGATTCAAACACATTCACAATGTCTACAACGACGATTATCGCTCGAATATATGCCTAATGGCTCCGAAGCTACGGCAAGCAAAGCTCTCGAACCAAGGAATATCGCAAGTAAGGCTACCGCCTTATATCACTCATTATTCAGGAACAATTGCTCGTCCGGAAGATATAGGGCTCCATGAGAAACTACCCAAGCTCAGAGTCTGTGACTTTCACCGACGGTTGCGATCCCGTGCCATGGCCATTTAGCGCGGATACCGGTGATCATGCCGCATATCCAACATCTCTTCATTGAGGAGCTAGGTATACTAGACTTGGTGACTTTGCTGCAGCTCGAAAGTCTGGCCTTGTCCATGACTTTTGTTCAGCCGTCTAGGCAACACTAGCACATATATGTATACATGTCTTTGAACGGATTAATCAATTTCTCCGGCGATATGGATGTCATCCTAAGAGCTTGAGCGCAGATATGCGTATTGTGGCATTCTTGGGGGCCTTGATCCGTGAAGTCATTGCTTCCAGAGCATTTTCTACACCTTCCTTCCTCAAAGTTGGGCTTCAGTTTAGTGAAGGTTTGACTGAACGTATTGTTCAGTCGCTCACCCTCTGTTCAGATGCTCCAGTGCTCCTGCCTGATACACGCTATCTTGTCCTTTGCATAGAACTGATACACAAAAAAAAACGCGACGGTCGGTATGGAATACTGGACATGATTCGCACGCGCCGCGATGCAGGATTGCTGTCAATAATCGAAGTACAATTCAGCACCAGATCGTCCATCGAGCTCAAAGAAAGAAAGAATGGAAACAGATATTCCACGCGTCGAGGAACGAAAATCTCCTGGAGGAGAGGGCCGGTCACTTTAAAGCTTGTATTCGTAAACTACATAGGTTCTTTCTCATAAATATATGATCTTTCTTACTTCCCTTGCTCATTGAATATAAGTATCTCAGTGTCCTCGCTCCCTCTGATGCTGGTCCCATCGAATGGGCTGACACACATCCCGAAGGATCGAATCGACCTCATTCCAACCTGACCCTCCCTCAACGCGCACCAGGAATGGAAAGATTCTATCTAGGAACCTTGCAATGAGAGACGGCTTTCTCGCTGTCGTATTTACCGACTTCAATATCTGTAGCCGATGTGAAAGCACCTCTACTGCAGAAAACACCCCGTCGTCGGGAAACCGGATAGGCATGGCCAGCGACACAAGCCTTGGACAACACTTTGCCAAAGCTGGCAGCACCACATACGAAGGAGCGTCTCCTGATAGCTGAGGGATCGAGATTGACTCGATATGAGGCCATGACGGCGCGAGAGAGGTCTTGATAGTCTCGTCGTCGACTGCTAGCTCACCCACAAAATGGATGGAGCGTAATCTAGGCAGCTCGTACAGCGGTTCGAACACTGCTCTTGAGGAGGCCCAGAGTGCTTTATCGAGCTGTCCTGCTCGGTAGGTCAGGGAGAGATTACGAAGCGGGAAGCGCACTACTAGTTCACGGTGAAAGTCCATCATGAACTCTGAGTTAGTGCGGAATGCCTCGTTGGAGGTATCGACAAAGGTGAGCGTCTCCAGTGTACCTTGACGGATAAGCCGGAGAATACGGGGCATTTCCGATACCTTGGCGCTGATATGGAGAGATTTGAGAGAAGGGAAGCCATCCTGGGTTGGACGATTGTCACTAGGCACATTCGACGTTGTTTTAACGCAAAGGACTTCGAGGTTATCGAATGCGGAGAGTTGCACGATGGAATCGTAGTCTACCAAGTGGGATTTGACAGTCAAAGAGCGCAGATTATTGAAGCCTGCAAGATTGGCAATGGTGCATAGACTTGTGAAGGGAGTAGCCTGATACTGGCCATTGTCGAACTCTGGACAACAGATGTGGAGTGTTTGCAAGGTAGGGACCTGCCATTTGATGCCCCGAATACACGCTGACGACGTGGTGAGATCCGTCACACGGCTGAACGTCAATTGTATTTCGTTCAGCGTTTTTGCGGGGAGGAAGAGAAGGATGGAAGGAGAGGCTGCAAAAGACACGTCACTTCTCAAACATTGTAGCTTGGGAAAGATGGGAGTCTGATACTCGGCGAGACGAAGAAAGACAGTGGAAGAGAAACGAGCAAAACTGGTGGGATCAAAAGTGATGCTTCGAACGCAATTTGCATACTGTCGGAAACGGGACCATGTCTTGTCAGGAATATCTTCCGGCAGTACCTAGGGGGAAAAAAACAAAATGAGAATCAGGCTGTGAACTCCAGTCCGATTTACGGACCTGCAGATTCCCGGAAGACGCAGACGGAAAAATGCGCAGGACCGGTTGAAACCCGTAGGTTTGGGTATCTCCCCATAGTGTGTCGAGCGCGAGCGATGACACAGCCTTACAAGTCAACGCGAGAGATACGAGGGGGTGAATGCGAGCGCCGTTGGGCGACACTGGACAACCATCCGTCTTCACAGTGTCCCGGAGATCTTGGCAAATTATAGCAAGAAGGTCAGTGTTGAAGAGAATATCCGTGGCAATGTTTTCAGCTAGGTCAGGATCCATCAGTGGAAGGTACTAATAAAAAAGCGGAAAAAGACCAACATATAGCTATATTGAGGTCCATCATGTTCGAGTGCACGCCGAAAAATGAAACACAAATTCGGGACTTGCTTGACACACTATTTACTATTGGACCCAATGCTCATGCACTGTCGTCGAATAGTGAATGTTGAATCAAGGAAGAATCTTTGTTTGGCGTAGTAAACAACACACGCTCTTTGACATGAGGCCGCTTTTCTCAGGCCCAAAATTGGGGTTGAATATCGATATAGTCTGATCAGCTTTGATCTCGACGAAAAGGTAAAGTATGTTCTCCCTCTATCCCACTTCATACGTATTGTGAGACAGAGTTCAAAAGGCATTTCCACAGTCTACATGCCCCACGATGCGCGTGCTATTTCGATCACCATGCTATGGGAGTTTCTCCCAAGGTAGTATTATTCCTCCAATCGAGACGTTGATCTGGATTGCCGACTCGCTGTGAACCCTTTGCTGTCTGTCAATCCAAGGGAAATACGGAGAGGAATATACATGGCTGGAAGGATCAGCAGTTAACAGATGAATATATTTCCAATGCTTGCTACGACACACCGCAGAAGAATGGGAGCTCAAGCGAAGATCCTGTACTGGCAACGATACCGTCACAGCAATTTTTGAGAGCCACAGCTAAGAAAGATGTAGTGAGTGGATGGGATTGCCGCTGCGTATCCCAGAGGTTTTGGCAGAGAAAATCGGTATTGGAATAGGTTAGGCACCGTAATGTTTACGACAAAGAAGCGGGAAAAATGACTGCCTTACGCACAGCGATTTCGAACGATGGAATGGAATACGCAAATCCGTACACTCCCTTCGATTTGCTGAATGGCTCTCGCATCAGTCCACGCAAAATTGTAAAGGACAGAAAACCCACCGTGAGATCCAAATCATCTGTCTTAGTCCTCGCCCAATCTGCGGAAGGTAGCAGGACCGCATTGTGGACCTCATCAATATGGTATTTATTTCCGGGGAAGGAGCAAAGTCTTCTGCAGGGACAGCAAAAACCTTCGTGGCTCTTGAGTGAAATCCTTCCTCTATCTCTTGGCCTTGCGTTCACCCTGAACGTGTTCTTCGACCGAGCAAGAAGACTGCATATGAAAACTGTTCATGAGACCCGGTGGGATAAGCTGCTGGACGATGGTTGTTGCAAAGGGAAGGGTGGAACTCTGTTGTCCTCGTGTTAAGGGTGGCGAGAGACGCAGGACTTGAGGGAGGGGAGGGCAAGGCGCATGAGTCATGGAAGATCAGCCGTCATAGATCAGTGTAAGGTAGGGAAGCGTTAGGCCCAAGGTCGGGCAACCGTACAACACTGGGATGTTGAGAGAGAGCTCGGCCTGCAGGGACTGAAAACACCGGCGACTTGGCTCCACAGCCTTTGTTTAAGCAAATTGTCTTCTAATGGAATATTCGGAGTATGTATATCTGCTCTCGCTTCTGAGTCCAGTATCGAGGCTTCATGTTCCGCCGCCGAGGAGGTACGAGAGGACCCTCAAATTTTGGCACGGCGCGAAGGAGAATGCAAGGGAAGACGCTTCCTGATATTTCCAACGCGTCTTCGAGTTCGTATACGGAGATGCTGAGAGCCAGAGAGCAGTGTCGAGAACGAGAACTAGGCAGGCGAGGATTCAATATTCAGTGATCATCGTGGTCAGTAAGAGTGCCTTATTTGGCACACACCTTCCCTCTTCCCGCGATGACACTCTGCCCCGGCTACCAACAAGTTGCCCAATTCGGACCAGACGACGACTACGAGGAGGAAGAAGAAGAGATATTCTACCCTCAAACCGGAAAACGTCGAATCGTCTCTCATCCTAAGCTGTGATAGCTACCACCTGGTCGTCAGTCCTTCCTCTACTCGTCGAGCTCTAATTTACTCTATTCCAGGGCCTTGATACCCGGACGCCATTTCTACAGCTCGCTGGGACGGTGCTCAAGGGTCGGCACGAGATATTGTTGGGTACGGAACTGCTGTTCTCTGGTGCGTGTGTCCTTGTCCTTGTCGCGTGTTGAAACTACTACATCTTACCCACAGAACATGAAGACGCAGTATCCTACATGGAAAGCACACGGCAGCGCATCTGCTTCAGAGAAGTGCGACTCGAAGAGAAGGGCAAAGCCAAAGCCAAAGCCGACGCGTGCCAACTTGTGCTGGACACATTACTGGTGAACTCGCAGCTCTACCACGCCGGCACAGGACTCGAAAGATGGAGGCCGTCCCCGAGGATTACTGATGCTATCGTACACTTTGAATTCCTGCTTGTACCTCTACAACTGCCAACATTGTCTTTGCATCTGTAATCGTGACCTTGCCTGGATCCTCCTCGACTGCAACCGACACGACCTCTTGGTTTTTCACAATCATCACATAGCGCTATGGGCTATATCAGTCGCAGGAAACGGTTTCAAGAAACGCCACTCATACCTTTGAATGCCGCTCCTGCGATGATGGATGCCAAAGGTGGGAGAAGCAGAGGGACGAGTGAGTCTGGGACGCGTTTAAGAGTGTTCGAGTGTTGATGTCACAGCCGCGTCATGATTGCGTTACTCTCTGGCCCCGGTGGCGGCGTATCCATACTCGAGCGTGTACGCATTCACCCACCTATATGCACAGCGACATCCCCGTCGATCTTTAGTGCCTAACCGGTCCATAACATCGCTAGAGCATGGCATGCGCAGCGAACTGTCTTCTTCGCTGTCGCCGTCGTCTGTGGCTTTGAACTCGTCAGGATGAATCCGACGATGAGGATGGCCACGACCATTTTGACGACAATGAAGAAGAAGGCTCTGTCGCGTACGCTGAGATTCTTTGTGACGCTAGTATGCTGCCGAATTCTTTCGATCGGAGTAGAGGTAAGGTCGGTTGTCTGTATGCCGTAAGAGCAGGCGCGTCTTTACGGCGTTCTGTTGTAAATGGCTTGCAATCCTTTCTGGGTGAGACGCTGGCGCCGATTATCCGAGTGTCTAGCAGCCGACTTCATCATCATGATGCTGACTCTGAGGCGGCGACGTCTATTTCGAGTCACCTAGAACGGGTCCGTAATGATATCAGCAGGGTCCCTTGTATCGTCCACTTCTATGGAGATGAAGATGAATCTAGCCAAGTCAACTACCTGATTGAGGAGGTTACGAGCGAATTTCTGGAAATTCAGGACAACCAGGCAGTACTTCGAATGGGTGAGTTTTTCGGATGCAATCTCAAATGTTTACCCATACTGATCTTCTTGAAATAGAACAATTATTCGACTGATGGTTGTCCCTGATCATGGGTGGGACAATTTCATTCTCTCCCAGGATGTCCAATTTCCTTCGTTTCGCTCATCGACACCAAAAAGTTCACTTTTCGACCAACTCATACCCCATATATTACAAGAACTGCTGGACGGAGGTTCGACCGCTCGGTACGCATACCACCTACGCCAATGGGGTTCCACATGTTCGAACTGGCTGTCCTTGGAGTATGTGCCCTGCCAATGCTACACATATGGCTATTCGCGATGCTTGCCACCGATGGAAGATAGACTCAGATGAAAACAACATTTTGGTGGTCTTTGTGGTGGCTGAGATACCCAGACTTTCGGTGAGTGAAAATAGACAATCAGCCATGTTTGAACGTTCGTTCATGTAGTGGGTACCCAGTCTCCTTCCGTTCAGCCGTACCAACCCCCCGCCCCAGCGATGACAGTGAGTTATCATTGAGGTGACCCTTGAATACCACGTTGATACTTCCAGGCCAAACAAGAAGATTCTCACGATGCGTTTTACGTAGAACCCCCAGAGACGTGCTCTTTTCTGTATACCTCGGCTACCCGTTTGTCTTTCGAATATGGCGCTGGTTTTCTTACTCCTGGTTTTCGCTGAGATTTAAACTGAGCCCCTCTCTCTCAAAGTCTTCATCATCATCGTCCTTCCGACATTCTTTCCTCACGCACACGAGTCACGACAACTCATTGATACTTTCACACCCTGAAGTGAATGAGGCTCATTTTCCGATGTGTACTGGAGTGCGTATGTCCTGATGTATCCTGCCTATCAATCGATTGGTTGACATAGGTTCCATCACCCTCCCAGCCTGAAACGACTTCAGGACTAGTGGGCCTGCCCATTACTATGATCTCGTCGGTAACAAGAAGCCTAAGAGCTGGGATTTGGGCTCGTCGGAGCTCAATTCTAATCTTGTATTCAATAGATTCACGCTCGCTGGGAACAATGGAGCACAGAATTGAAGGTTCTACTAACTCTCGGTAGATATAACTGTAGACCGTGGATACTCATCAACCGCACAGCAGCGGTGCGTACACGTACCTACCATCACCTGTATCGTTATACCAACTGGCCGTTGTTTTTAAGGTCCCCGAAATACTCCTCATTTCTCTACATCATAGCACGTTCGCTCTCGACACCGTCCAAATTACGTAGAACTGTGCAAGGGCGAAGGGATCTTTTGCAATGTTAGCGTAGGGCGACGAGCGATCCCGTTGCACATTGGTGGGTTCTACTGCCATGCTACGCAGTCAGGTGTTTGCGAAGCATGTGGTCCATCGTTCCATAGTCAGGTCGAAGAGAAAATGTAAGTTCTAAGTCTCCCGGGCCGACTGACCTGCGAGCATGTCAGCATTGCGAATCGTCCGCTAACTCTTTTCCAGAACAACGGTAACTTGCAAGGCACAACATATATCAATGTCGCATATCTCCATCTTATCTATGCGAGCAAGGAAATTAATGTTTCTGGCTCACTGTTCAAGACTGGAACGTTGCGAACAGAGGCAGAACTGGATGGTACACTGACAGGAGATGGCAATGACTGCTCCGGGGTGAGCGAATTTTTTTGTCTCGTACCATTTGATTCTTGACTACAAACCAAGATCCTGGGCGATCCTAATACCCGGGACTTTAGCTGCGGTCACGGAACACATTTACTTCCGAACCATGCTGATTCTATTCATTTTATCGTAACACACCACTTAGTACTCATGAAATGCTGATATTGTGTTTTAGCGTGTTCGAAACCGTCATCTGTAAAGCCTCAAGGCTACAAGCGCTAAAAGGACTAGTGTGAGACTGCACGTTCCTCTCTGTCCATCTTTCAAGCACGCACACTCTCCTTTGACCAGTGGAAATATTCCTCCCAACTGTCTTGATCTGAGGATGTCATTAACGGTGAGTAGTTTTTCCTCATCTGCTTTATTCAGTCAACGCCTTTTTTAAAAAGTTTCCTTCTATATAGACGCCCTCGAATTCTTTCCCACTCTACTCTTTCATTGCGAGCGTGACTGTGCTCCTCTATGACCTCCTGCTCCTTCTCCCCACTGAAATTAATTATGTGTGGCTTCCTCGACCCGTACATCCACTCTTACTGCTGTTCGCACTGAATCGCTACTTGCCCTTGATCGTTACGGGGATAATTATCAACTGGCTCCTGCACGAGCCCAGTGCTGCCCAGTGCCGCCAGCTTTCCTACGTTATAGGACTGCTCGCAGCCTTTGGGATTTTTATGTCGCAGGTGATCCTCATGATCCGCACCTATGCAATATGGGATAGAAACAGGGTGGTATTTTGGTGTTTTATCGGGATTGGGATCTTCTCTTTTATACCGAGGGTCGTCGGCCTTGGCATACAAATCAAGACGAGTCAATGTAGGTTGCTTGTCATCCGAGATAACCGAGAACTCAATACTGTCTAATTCACAGTCGTCAAACCGTTCGATCATGCTGACTGCCTGGGTCACTCCTCGAACGTGGAAAACTTGCTCTACATTTCCGTGCTTGTTTCAGAGACAATCATTGCTTCGCTCACGCTCTTCAAGGGTGTACAGCACCTCCGCCGTTCATCCCATCCATTTCTCACAGAGCTTTACATCTCTGGGATGTTCTTCTATGCATGCCTCGTCCTAATTACTCTCACAAATATCCTTGTCCCTATGTGGGCTCCTGGCATAGCACTCTTCCTCGGTTCTCTTCAAATCAACCTCCATTCTATCCTAAGCAACCGTATCATGCTAATCATTCTTAAGCAGAGACAAACATATCGACGTTATTCTACGGATGAGGGGTATACGGGTGACATTGAATTGTCTGATATTACATCTGGCAGTCTTAGATCTTGAAATGACATGAAGAATGTGCCAGGAATAACGCCCGACCTGACGGAAAAATACAGCCCACGGCGGAAAAAAATTGCATTCGAATGGTAGCCGATTCAATGTACCGCTTAAAACGGTTAAGCACTGTCATATTTTACAAGAACCTCTGACAAATCAGATTCGTCAATAATGCCAGAAGGTACAAGAATACATTTACACATTTCAGTGCTGAAGATCATCGTCGACAGATATATTGTCAGGAACAACTGTCGCCAGTGCAGTTTTCCCAGGACGGTGGACCTCCGTGGACACGGTAAATCAAGCGGGCTTACGTATGACAGTAATTGAAAGCTAGCCCCGGAGAATTATAAGCTCAACGTTGAACAGTGTGCCCCACTCAAATTCCCTTCGGAGTCTCTTCAACAGACTCTAATCGCCGTTTACAATTGCACCCATCTTCTGACTATCGTCGCTAATATCGAGAAGAAGGGAGATTAGTAAAAGCACCCGCGGCTTCACTGAGTGCCACGACGCGTCCAATGTTGACTTTTCTGGACTCAGCGTGTCCGCTGTACGCTTCGACCACCACCGTCACCGATTGTCCTCCGAGAGACAAGAAAACTCGTTCATTCAATTCTGTGATTCATGAAGCTTGGCAGTTACCTTTCAACCCAGATAAGTCTTACCTCAATAGATTTCCGGAGTATGCAGTGATGTACGTAGCACTGAATTTTGTCTGAATTGATCAAGGGTCGACTCGGAAGCAGATGATTTAACTGGAATCCACTGCTGGTTTTTTCTAGGAACGCACTGCTTATTTGTGGACAGCGCCACATGCTTCTATGCAACATGACGGTCGATCGCACTTTGAGCGTAGACCTGGAACTACATAAACGTAGTAGTGACAGGAAATTTCGTGGCTACTCTACATTCCTCGATGCCGTCGTTTAATAGTTCTCTGGCTGAAGAGGCTGGTGTATCACCCTCAGAGGTTTATAAATTGTCGGTAACATTCTTGTTCTCAGAGTAATCTCCGTACTGATTTTAAAACCTCAGAACAGGTCCTCTGGTATAGTTCCAATCTTATGTATTACAAAGCGGTGGTCGCTCAGTTTTTCTTATAGTTGATTGGCTGTTTCCTGAGTCTCGTCTTATATGGCATTCTGTGTCATCAAGTCTGTCAGTGAACCTACCATCCCTTATCCGTACTCTCTTGACTGTCCTTTACTCGCCGCGTTCAAAGACATATACTACATCTCATTTCCAAAGGATAATCTGGTGTCGAAGACGGTTGTCTATCTTCTCTGGGTGGCCGAGACTGTCCAGACTGCTATACGCATCTATTACACTTTCAACACGTTCTGTTACGAGTTTGGGAACCTTATGGTACTGGATGAGGTCGAGACGGCATGGTTCACCATTCTTATTATGTCTGGATTTGGTCCGTACCTTTTCACTCACCCTTACACTTTGAGTTACTGAAATAACGGTAGTTGGCTGCATCGCCCAATTATTTTATGCATGGCGGATGTATAAATTCAACAAGAAGGCACGATGATTATGTATTACTCTTTCGATGGTAAGACTTTTAACGCAGTATGCTGCCCCCTACTAAGGATCACGATCTTCATCAAAGATCGCTTTTATTCAATTTTCGGCTGCGATTTGTTGCGGCATCCAAGTGCGGAACAGTGACTACTACCCAAAGGTTCAGAATAATTCCGGAATCAAGGTGACTTCAATAGTGAGCAGGTTGCCGTCATTCCCCCATTCAATCATTTACGAAAGTTCGCAGATATGGTTGGGTGGAAGTGCTTTGTGTGATACCGCGATTGCTTTGTGTATGACTTGCCTTGTAAGTGAGGTAGGGACATAGCACTTAGACCTTGACTAAACCTTGTCGCCTATAGTTATGTCGAGCTCAAACTGGTCTCAAATCTACTCGGATACTTCTTTCCAAGCTAATACGACTGGCGATCGAAACCGGGACAACAACAGGTTGGACATATACTTGGAAATGGATCGCCCTGGCTCATGTACCATTACCACCTGCCCAGCTGTGATTGCTATCATCGACATGGCTCTCTATCTCGCCTCACACAATAACAACTACTACACTGTCCCTACTCACTGCTTGGTAAAGGTGTATTCGAATACAGTCCTTGCTGTTTGCAACAGTCGTATGACAAGGCGAATTCGCGGAGGGAGGGAAGACATGGTAACCCTCCACTCGTTCGACTCTTTTGATCTGTCAATTGGCGGATTAAATATCGAGTTTCGTGATACAGAAACCAATACAAATACAGATTCCTCTCTGCGGTCGGGGGTCTAGAAAGGAAGCGATGTCCTCATTTGTTCACCGCATCAATATCGTATCGTCGTAGCCATGAACAGTCGTATGTGTGTCGGACGCTGTGGTCCTGGAGATGGACAACTTCCAAGATCCCCAGGTTAGTGTTCTAGAGTGTCTATCGATCCATTCGACGATCTCATTTGCTTGGGTAGCTCTCCAGTCATAAACCCCTGGTATATTCTCTCGCCTTCGTCTTCATCCGCTCGTTTCCCGACTTGTCTGTTGTAGGATATGCATGCCTACGTGTCCTTATAGTGTCTCAGGCCATGCTAAGATGCTTGGACTTGGGCAAGCTCGGTTATTTCCCTTGTGCAGGCATACCGATGACTTGAATTCCCGAGCCATGAATTATCTTTACATCCTGCTCCCATTGCACTGTATCATACATCACTTGTTGTTATATCAAGCAATGGTAAATTCTACTAACCGGTGACAAGTTAGCCTTGAGCAATATGAGAAGGGAAAGACTCGGATATTGTATGTCAGTTGACATCTCGATGTAAGTAAGGTGTCTTCCAATGGTACCTTCATGCTCTTGGTTCGGAGTGTAGCGTCGAAGCATGGAGGTGGATTCAAGGAGATTCTGACCGCGTAGTACGCATCATGGTACATCAATAAGGAAGTGTGTGCCTTATTTGGCACACGTCCTCCCTCTTCCCGCGATGTCGTTTTGCCCCGGCTACCACCAAGTCCCCCAATTTGGACCAGACGACGACTACGAGGAGGAAGAGATATTTTACATTACCCTGGAGCTAGGAAACGTCGAACCGTCTCTCATCCTGAGCTGTGACAACTACCATCTAGTCGTCAGTCCTTTCTCTGCTCATCGAGCTCTAATTTACTCTAATCCAGGGCCTGGATACTCCGACGCCATTCCTACAGCTCGCTGGGACGGTGCTCAAGGGTCGGCACGAGACGTTGTTGGGTACGGAATTGCTGTTCTCTGGTGCGTACGTCCTTGTCGCGTGTTGGGCCTACTACATCTTGCCGACAGAGCATGAAGACGCGGTATCCTACATGGAAAGCACGCGGCAGCGTATCTGCTTCAGAGAAGTACGCCTCAAAGAGAAAGGAAAAGCCACAGCCAAAGCTGACGCGTGCCAACTTGTGCTGGATCGCATTACTGGGAAACTCGCGCCTGTACCACGCCGGCGCCGGACTCGAAAGACAGAGGTTGTCCCCGACGATTACTGAGGCTATCGTACATTTTGAATCCCTACTTGTACCGTCTACAACTGTGCCAAAATCGTCTTTGCATCTGTGATCGTGACCTTACTTGGATCCTCCTCGACTGCAACCGACGCGACCTCTTGGTTCTTCACGATCATCACATAGCGCTGTAGACGATGTCAGTCGCAGGAAACGGTTTCAAGATGCCAGTCATACCTTTGAACGCGGACCTCCCAACAATGGCGTAGCATCAAAAATTAAACCTGTCGCACCAGCAAACTCGCCTTGGTCGTCCGCTAGGAAATGGATAGCTGTCGAGCAGCAGTCAGCCTCACACAGGATGGGCAGCCGGGTAAGACATACGAGTGCCTTTAGGTGCCTGTTTCTCTTTCCACGCACTAGATGAAGGTCAGTACTGGCGCGCATATACGGAACATCACACCTACTTCATGACAAATTGGTCATTGACGGCAACAACGTATACCCCCGTTACGCCCTTGGCCTTGAACGCTTCGTAGTTATCGATGTACCCTGGGATCTGGGCACTGCACGTCCCAGTGAACGCTCCCGGTACGCCGACCTGACATGAGATCCAGTACCTTACACGGCACTTGCGAACTGTACTCACGATGACAGTCGTCCCACTGAGCTGAACGATCTCAGCGCGTTCCGGGGATGTCTCTTTCACTTTCAAGGGTGGGAGGGTCTTCCCGGGGTGGATCTGGGCTGAGCTGAGGAGAGAGGCGGCGGTGGAGTGGGCGGTGTGGGCTGCTCCTGCGATGATGGATGCCATGGTTGGGAGAAGAAGAGGGAAGGGAGAGTCTGGGGCGCGTTTAAGAGGGTTCGGGTGTTGACGTCACAGTCGCGTCAAGTTTGACTGAAACCGACCTCGGTGGTGGCGTATCATCGCTGTAGAGTAGGCATGCGGGCAGCAATCTGTTGTCGACGGCCTGGGCTCAAGAGCACGGAGATACCAAAAGAGATGTGCGTAGACTCTTGTTTTATCACTTCGCGTCAGCTTACTCATTCTTCGTTATGGTACTAGGTGACGACGAGCGCATAACGACACTACTAGGCACCTGGTAAAGACTGGTTTGGTCTTGATGCTCAGCTTGATAAATCACCGACCGCCAAACCAGGTGCACGCTATGGTGGATTCAGGCTTGGTCCTGTTGTTGAGAAGGTACTTTTGCGAATTTCGTAAACACGTCGAGGTTCGTGTCCGAACCAGAAGGTATGTAAACATTTTGGCTTTGCATTTACACGAGCTCACGAGCCGTTTGCCATTGTAGGACCGAGGAGTGGATAAGACAGCGGTACAAGACCTCAGATTATGATGAAGACGTCGTCAGTCGCCAAGACTGGAAATGTACGCTGACAAGAGGAGGAGATGGTTGGCAGCAGCAGTGCGGGATCTGGTACGTCTGTGTTCTAATACTTTTTCTACTACTAAGACTTCGTTCTTAGGGGACGGCCTGCGATGGAGCGAGGTTCCGAGAAACATTGAAGGGAATTTCGATGTTGGACTCGAGGTGCATGATCTAGCCTTTGTCTTTTGCTTCACTGGTTGATTATTCCTTCAGACGACGGGTCCTCAACCCGTCTAAATGTCTTTGCAGGCTCCGCCATCGTCAATTCACTCACATTCGATAGGGAGGAACTCGACGACCTTGCAGAGTAATAAGTATGGCAAAGGTACGTACCGGAAGTGTAGAGTGCTATTCTTCGTGCTGACTAGCGCACACAGACGGTATGCAACGGCGTGCACGGGCGAGAAACAAGCCAAAGGCAGAGTAGCATGGCGCATAGGACTCGGAGACGGGAGTGGTCCATTGCGGAAACGGGGCAGATTCGGGCACGGACGTGCGGAGGGAATGAGAGAACTTGAAAGGACGACTGCGCGCGGACGGGATAGTATGCGGAGGGACGTCGGTGGAGGGACATCGCGGGAGCAGTCTATTATTCGCGTGTCTAGACGGACGGGAGGTCAAGGGGAGGACGGTCGTGTGGCTGTGCGGGAGGCACGTCGAAATCTATGGGGCAAACAAGAAGGTCGACAGCTGCTTGGGACGGAAGGGACGCTTGGAGGGATGAGCAGGGAGGTCGGCGCATAACGACACTACTTGGCACCTGGGAAAGACTGTTTTGGTCTTGATGCTCAGCTTGAGAGATCACCGACCGCCAAACTAAGTGCACGCTATAGTGGATTCAGGCTTGGTCCTGTTACTGAGAAGGTACTCTGTGGATTTCGTAGGGTTGAAACCCCGGCAAGGTTCATGTCCGAACTAGAAGGTATGTAGACATTCTTTTTTGTCTTTGCATTTCCAACAGCTCACGCGCCGTTTGCTATTGTAGGATTCAGGAATAGATATTGGTGTGGGAGCGGTGCAAGGACCTCGGATTGTAGTGAAGACGTTGTTGGTCCTCAAGACTGGGCATGTACGCTGACATGATGAGGAAACGGCAGGAAATGGCTGGCAGCAGTAGCGCGGGATCTGGTACGTCTTCGTTGTTCTAACACTTTTTCTGCTTCTGAGATTCCGTTCTTAGGGGACGGGCTGCGATGGGACGAGGTTCCGAGAGACGTTGAAGGGAATATCGATGTTGGATTCAAGGTATGCGATCTAACCCTTGTTTTTTGTTCTTGCTGGCTGAGTATTCTCTCAGACATCGGGTCTTCAGCACTTTCAGAGACCCTCCCAATGCTAGACCACAAAGTTAACGCAGCGGTGCCCCCCTCAACTCGCTCAAATCCAGGACGGAGGCTGCGATTCTATTGTGCCAAAACGTGAGAGCGAGACGTCGGTATGCACACTCCTCGTTATCTTTATTTGCTAGCTAAAGATATACGATAGAGTTTCGTTGATGGGGAAGCAGTGGTTGGCAAGGGCAACGGTGCGATAGGGACCGTCGTATAGCGTTTAGGTCTGTCTTCACCAGTTAGGTTTGAAGTCACGCTGACGGTGTCCATACAGATGTTCATTCTTGTAACGTTATGAAGAAGTGTTTTCAATGCGCTGAGACTGGCGTATCCATAGAACGTAGAGCAGGGCATGCGAGCAGCAATTTTAATTAACAGTGAGAAGTAATAGCTACACCAGTTATACACGCCAAAAATAATATACGTATAATAATCCATCACATACAAGATATCCACCAAAATAATACAACGCCCTACCCATTCGACGCCCGCCCGTCTAAATCAGAATCGCGCGGCTCCATGTCGATATCAGGATCGATATCCCCGTCGGCATCCACATCCGCGTCCGAACCGCCCTTCTCGCCCTCGCCTCGCTCAATCACCCTCGGCGCAGGAGAGATAATCCTCGGAGCAGCTGCCTTCCCCAGCCGCGCCCGCGTAGCCCGCGGCTTGCCCTCCTCCTTGCCATACGCCACCACCTGGTCTGCAAGCACGTCCAGCGCACTGCGCCGTCTCTTCTGCGACGGGCTCTCCGGAGACGCCGCCCTCCTCCTCCTCCGGCTCGGCGGACTGTCCTCTGCCATATTGAGAGCGACGTCTACCAGCGAATCCAGCGGCGTAGGTGGGTTCTTGCTCGACCCTGCTGGAGACGGCCGTCCCACCTGTCGTGCTTGCGGTGTCAGCAAGTTCTGGTACAGCCCTGCCCCAGAACTCGGAGAGTACAGGTATCCGCTCTCCCCTACGTGCAGGTAGTGGTTCGACCCACTCGCAGCAGGAGCCCGTTTCGGCGTTCGTGGGCTCGTCACACCTCGGTAATGAGACGTCGATGCTGCCGGTCTCGCATGTTCCTTCTCCAGCCTCTCTTGTTCTCGAGCAAGTCGTTCTGCCTGAGTGACGCTGGAAACGACCGTGGCTCGCTCCCGCCCAATCTTCCGCGCAGCAAGCAATATATGCTCGGTGCGTGCATCAGATGATAACGTCGTAGGCTGCGATGCTTTTGTCTCTTTTGTCCTCGCTGGTCGCCCCTTCTTGCTGTAAACCGTCTGTCCCGGAGACTGAACATTTTTCGGCCGAAGATGTGCATACACATCGACTGCAAGCCTGTACTGTGACTGAGGGGAGGCTTGCGCCGCGGAGAGATACGAAGTCTGGTCGTTGATACTTGGAGATGCATCTAGCACGGGAAGGGTCGATGTAGACACAGACCCTTCAGCCACGGGGCCATCCTCATCACTTCCTCCGTGTGCAGGTGGAGGAACCTTGTCCTTTTTCTTCTTCGCGCCCCGTTGCTTCTGCGCGACCAGAGCACTGTCCCCAGTCGCTGCAGTGTAAGGAAGAGACGAAAGGTAAGTCGACGCATTGAGTAACGCGGAATGGGATGGACGGGCACTGGGAGGAAACGGCTGGAGCAATAGGATAGGTTTCAACTTGGTGAGCTCCGCTTCGAGTGAGGAAAGTCTTACAAGCGCTTCCTGGAGCTACGTGCACATTCAACAAACCAACCAAACTGCACCAGCACACAACCCACCTTTTCAGTCTTCACCTTGTTCTCCGATTCCAATAACGAGTTGAAATAAGTCATTTGCTATCCGCATACGGCATCAGCAGCACGCCCCGTCCGTATCCCAGGGGAGCTCACCTCGGTTTTGAGCACATCGGGAGTCTCCTTCGTCCGCTGCGATATCAGCACTTCTGCCGAGCGCTCCCATCCCTCCTTTTCAGCGGTCCACCGTTCCCGTTCCTCTGAGAAGAGCTTGAGCACGAGTTCTTGCTCCTGCATCAGCTCAGAGATAGTTGAGGCCTGCTCTAAGAGATGCGCAGGGTCCCACTGCCGAGCATCCAACAGACTGAGTACCTAGTGTGAGATGAGGATACATCTGAATTCCATGAGAAAAGACATACCATGTTCCCAAGCTCACGTTCACAAGGTGTCGCAGGCTCGTTCTCCCCAGATAAAAGTTCCATCTCAGATAGTTTGCTTCGGTAGCCCTTCAAGTCCACTGGGTCCATTGATCTAGCTCTTTCCTGAGCATCGGTACCGTTGGCGTATGGGGTTTGCTCCGTATTTTGGGGGCCCAGGGATGGAGACAGTGTATGCATTATATCAGACAGTGCCAGGCTCTGCAGTGGCGCATTGTTGGCCATGGCAGTGACGAGCTCAGATTGCAGGACGCCAGGGTGAGGAGCAGATCCGGGATTGCATATGTTGTTGTTCCATGGTGCGAGCGTATGTACATATTCAAGAATCGAGGTGAAGGTGAAGATGAAAGCTGAAAAAGGAAGGTCGACGACCCAGGATGTGATCAGAGATAAGGAGGGGACAACGAAAATGCCGATTTCTCAACGGCGGTGGATGCGATAAGGAGTCTGAGAGGAGAAAGTGTATATTGAAACTACTACGATACAAGCTGTAACTAAAAGAAAAGGATCGAATGAGAAAAAGAAATCCCCGAAGATTCACCTAAAAAATTTGATCCCATCAAAGGCCAAAAAACTCCCCCAGTCCGCACAATTTCTAGCTCATAGGACCATAATTTCCCCACCCCGAAGGTATTCATCGGAAGCACAAACAGGAGGGGGTGTCGTCCCGTTTGTGGCCTGGACATGCGTAACCTCCTGTTCAAATCGTTCCAACGGCCAACCGAAGTTTGCTATCGTGGGTCCGATTTGCCCCCAAAAAAATGGCACAAGTCCCGAATGACTCACGCACCACTGTCAGTCAAACTCACACTGGAGGGACCTACCTTTGGAGAGACGGTAACGAGCTAGAATGCAGGCAAGTCAGGATTGAGTTTCAAACATTAGAAAAATTAGCTCACTTGTACAAGTCCCATGAATGCCGCATGGAAGGAAGGAAGGAAGTTTTATTACCCGACGGTGCTCCTCAACAGAAGCGTGCCGGCGTCCGTACATACTTAACTAGCTAGAGAGTGAATACTACTGTACCTAGTAAGAAGTACGACTGCTACGGTACCGAACCACACCTACGCTCTGCCACTCTGGTCAAGCCCCGTCATGAGTACTCCCTCACGGCTTCGGCAGTAGGTTGGTGAACAAGTGAAAATAACAAGGGGACAGAGTCCCACAGCGTCAGCATCTCGTGCACGAAGCGGCCGACGCTGGGCACAAGATCCTCTGTCCCTGCAAGACGCAGAAGGAGGTGCGTCGGGGATCACACACTCCATCTCCAGCTAGGGTACTGGGCCCAAACAGATGACAAGAACGGTCGGCGTATCGCCTCTGCCTGGGGAAACGCACACAGAAAAAGAACATGTGGCACATCTTCGACATCGCTGGTGCACATCCTACAGAGACGCCACTCCTTGCTGACGCCGTACCATTTCCCACATTCAACAGCGAGCTGGTGGGTGGCGGTCAGTGCCCTAGTCAAAGCGATATGATGGGCTGGGATTCGAATATCGAGGTAAGAGCGGAAGGCAGCAGCAGCACAGTTACATTCCCAGTAACGGACAGCGAGCAGATCTGTTGTTGGGGACCCAGTGACCTCATCCACGATCTCTGTCTTCCATAACACCTCAATGTCCGACATCAGTGTTGTCACTCGCTCAGGATCACAGAGATCGTCCAGGGAGACATGGACCGGATGGTAGAGGTGTAGTAAAGCGTTTGCTATGTCCGTCAGCCAACAGTTCTTTCCAGCCATCCATATCTCCCGGCATGCATCAATACCCAGTGGCACCAGCCACGTGGTTGTCCCACGTTCAGTGAGGAGACACACCAGATAGCGAAGAGCCAAGGTAATCCTCTGGTAACGTATTGGGGTAAACCCCGTCTCTGAGTAGAGGGCAGCAATCACTGAGGCAGGTGGGCCGCTTTCACGGCACGGGTACGAGTCCGATTTACTCCGAGTAGACGCTCGATATCCAAATATGTTACGTGCCTCTATGATGAGGCTACAACCACGTGTGCGATGCGACCGCCGGGCCGTATATTACGCGTATCGGCTAATTCCGAGGCTCTCGAGAATGTGACATAAATATGCATTCAGAGTTTCATTATGGGTTTCTTTTCAACCACGACCTGTTGAATATATCTATCTTAGTTTTTGAGTCTATACTTCATGTATCAGTCTCGTAGTCACTTAAATATGCATTGTTAGACATTATATCATTCATGTCATCAAAGAGTATGATGAGGCGGTTGCCAATGACTGACAGGGCATATGATGGTATGTGATTGCACAACATATTACAATGGATCCGGACTGGGTAACAGATAGATTTATCGTACTTCACTAGTATGCTTCTTAGTATATGTTCCATTTAATGCAGGTGCAATGTTCCTATGGTATCGAAGTATGTATCACCATTGTTAACAGCTTACCTCTACATCTTGTCATGTCCAGTCTTGTGTCTTGAGTTTCCAGAATCAACTTTCTACCTGTTGTCAGTCCATCATGGAACCAGCACCTGCCATCAATGAACACCCTTGCTGTAAAATGATCCTGACCATGGTATATGGTGCTGGACAATCCATATTGTTTTTGGGCACCGTCTACCATGATGACCAGATTTTCATCAACTGTTTTCAGTTGACTGTTGATCAATGTGAAGGCCAAGATCTCTGGTGCTCGGATCCATACATGTCAGTGCTTTAAGTGGTTATTACATGTTCTACATGTTCTCTGTCTGATGTCAGTGAGGTTCCATTGTTTGTGCAGCCACTCTCCTACACTGCTATAGTGATCTGAATATGACTCGACAAACACCGCACTGTTGTTGTTTATACAGCTGTTCAGAACATGGTGTCCTTTGGGACACTCCAAAACCACTGCTCTTATCATATCCTCCCCAGTGAACAGACATTCCAACAGATCACTCATGAATGTGAAATCTCCGAATTGCAGTCTTACTGGATACCATCTGGCCAGGCTTCTACGAAACCTGTCTCTAGCTTCTTCTAATGTCACCATCATGATGTTGTTGAAAAAGATTGCTCAAAGGTTTTAACCATTCATTGTTGAGTTGTTCAAAGTCTGCAACCCATTGTATGGTGTCTTGCTTCCACACATTGTACAATATACTCAGCAGTGCATCATACATGCAGCTGTTACTGTTCCACTCCAGTCCTTCCAGCAATTGAATGAAATTGTGCCTGTCATTTGTACCTTCAACACATACTCTCTTATACACATTGCTGTCCTCTTCATGTGATAGGCATCTTTTCTGACTAGATGCCGCACCTTGCTCCTGAAGTACAACCATGTTCTCACCTGTCCTATAGTGCAGGTGCTCACTCTGCAACAGGTTCAACTTATTGCATTCATGCATCTCATCCAATCCATGAGCTAGTGGCATGTCTGCCACATCTTGGTTTCCAATATTGTGAGCATGCAGCTTTGTGGACTCTCATGCAAAAACAAGCTTGTCTTTTATTGTCAGTTTAACAGAACTCTGTTTAATGTTTATACCTTCCACCAGTACCTTCTTATGTGTGTCACCACTGTCTTCATGGGATAGACATCATTTCCGATGAGATGTCATGCATTGCTCATGAAGTCCAAACATTGTATCATATGTAGTAGAGTGCAGATGCTCGCTCTGAGATGGGATTGTTTCATTGCATTTGTGTACCTTGTTTGGTTTACGAATTGGCGATACATCTGTCACATGGTGGTATTTGACATTGTGAGCACACAGCTTTACAGACCTTCATGCAGGAATGAACTTGTCTTTTACTATTGGTTTTTCCTTGGACACAATATGCCATTTATTATCTGAAAGCTTGTTTTCAATGAAAGGATCCTGATCTGACCATCTGATGGAATGGTGGATACAAGAGGGTATGTACTGTGCACCTCTCACCCTCCTGTAAGCTCTGATCTGATTGGTCCATGTGAGACCTAGTACCCTAGGATCAAGCTTCGAATTGTAACAAAGCCTGGTGATCTCATCTAATAGTTCGAGCTCTCAAAATTCTTGCCTCAGTGCACTGCTTGCATGCCCCTGTACCTTTGCTGAAATATCCTCAGTCCATTTCTGTAATATCAACATTCCTGCAGTTGTCACGCTATGTGATAAGCAAGTATACAATGCCTGATGCAATCTGCACTTTGTGATGTCTACCACATTGTAGGACCTCGTCTTGCCCTGAGAGGCATAATCGGTCATCAAAAAGTTTGGGAGCACTTCTACTTGCTCTCTAGTGATCTTGATACATTCTCAGGAGGGCAGATTAACTTCGACCATTGTGGCAGATGGAGTCAGCAGAACTACATTCAACAGTAATCCATCCAACTGCATGTCCATCAGTGGCTTGGTCAATCTTACAAATAAAGTATCCAACATTTGTTGGCCTCTGTCACTGATGGTGGCTTGCCACATGTATATGGTTCCTTCCTGACCTTTGGTTATACAAAGTTCTGTAGTGCTGTTGTATCTAATCATTACTGGCAATCTGACACATAATCTCAGCTTGCTGGGCAGATGTTGAGACATCGCTGATGGTGGCTGGTTCCATAACAAGGACTGTAGTTCATCGGTTATGCTTTTCAACTGTATCAGTTTAGAGTTCAAACAGAATTTGACCAATTCATCATTGTCGACTGCATTTTTTGCATGTTTCAATGAATTGTTGGAATAGAAGTTGACAAGTTCTTGGCTGGTCTCTCTCACAAAACGTTGGACACCCAACCTATTGATCTTGTCATTGTGCACATTCCATGCTGTAGTGATGGATACATTATGAAATACATCATCCTTGATGGTAGGACCATTTAATCTTGCATTGCTGACCCTTGATTTCAAGAATGTTATGTCATTGTCCATGCAGTCTTTATATCTCATGTTCTCCAGTGCTGTTCTTAACTTTGCATCATCCTTAGACTGAGATCTTTGATGCATGTTTTGTCTCAGTATGATTATGGTTGTTACTTGATGCCATAAAGACCTGTCTATAGCCCTCTTTTGTCCCAACAGATTGTTGGCCATGTACACCATTTTATGTCCATATAGAGACCAGTCTTCTCCCATGATAGGAGGTAGCTGTGCAAAATCACTGGCAAATATCATGTTCATACCTCTGAACAGTACGTCCTGTTGTCCTGTTGCATTGCATAACTGTGCACTTATTTGATACATGTCATTGGTAGATAGCATAGACACTTCATCGAAAAATACATAGTCCACACCCTATAGCCTGCTTCATACTTGTGCCAGGTCTGCTTTTGTGTGCTGTTGACTGTTAATACCAAACACTGAATGATAGGTTGACCCTCCCAACAAAGCTGCTGCTGAACCGGTAGGTGCCACTATAATTATCCTGTGCTCTTTCTTTTGTATTTCAAAAAATTTGATAAGTGCTTTCAATACCTGTGATTTACTGGTACCACCCATACCGGCAATGTACATCTTCAGCTGATCATTATATGGACTCATTGAGTGATTTGTCCCAAGGCTTCTGATCAGGTAACTTGTCGAAGTTTTCCTTTGAGAATAGGTTGTGGAATTTGCGGTATTGGGATGGGACCATCTCCTCGAAGGTCTTCTTGGCTTTTCCTTTGTTGGCCTTGGCCGCTAAGTTGTTCACATGATGTACTGCATGAATTTCCAATTCTTCCCTCAAGTCCACCATTAGGATTGTTTCCCCTTCTTCGAGTTCTTCATCCCATTGATTGTCGGGATCTGCATTGGGTAGAGGGAATGGGTTCTTTTGACACTGACACTGGGCAAAGATGATCTTGTCAGTGGCCCAATTGATTATAGGATTGTGACAAAGGAGCCAGTCATGCCCAAGAAAGATATCTCCTTTGCCAATATTGGTGATGGCGAAGTCGATTCTCTCACTATGACCTCCCATGATCATCCTTACTTCCATGAAGTAATTTCTCCAGCTTTATTTCGAGTGCCATCGGCATTATATACTGAGATCAGAGCAAGGGCTGGTCAGGTAATGAGGCCATGCTTCTTAATGTAGGCCTTGTTGATAGTACTCCCTGTGCACCTGCTGTCGACCAGGGCTTGGGCCTTGAGGGTTTGGCAGTTCTCAAGTGTCTCAATCTGGATGTCGAGGAAGAGCTCCCATATGCCTTTGGTCAATATGTGGCATTGATATCAGATTGGATTACTCAACTCATGGAGTCTTTCAATAGCCACTTCTCCCCCTTGGTGAATGGCAGCAAGGAGAGATTCATCTATCTTGCTGACTTTCTTCTTGTGTGCCCAGAGGTGAAGATGTGCAAGGGCCTCCAAGTTGGTGTGTGCTTCCTGAATTGCCCAGAGAGTCCAGTCTGCACTGAAAGGCCAGAACCAGGTGGTCTTCAGGGAGGAAACACTCACCAGGGCTGACTCGGGGACCGTTGCTTCTGGGGTTTCTACTTCGCTTCTTACTTGAGGGGGGAGTACTTCAGGGTGCTGCACATCCAACACTTCTTGTTGCTGTTTCCTCTGAGCTTGGCACTGACTCATCTGAAAGGAGATGTCATCTTCCTCATCAGGTACCTCCTCCATGGATGGCCACCTGGAGATCTTCGTCAGGGGCTGTTGAACAGTTTCTCCAGTTGGGGCATGCTCCTTCCCTGGAGGCTGACCTCTACCAGCTGTTTCATCAGGATGGGGAGGTTCGGGACTCAGTTTGGGCCCGGTGTGACCAGAAGGCCCCCCTTCAAGAGGGACGAAGGGAGCCATGAGCATCATGTTCTTGTTGCATAAACTATGCTCAAATATTACTTCTGGGGCCTTCACCACTTGGTCTGTGTTCCTATCCTTTCTTGCGACTGAGTCTTGGGGCTTGGTGCCGACAGGCTCGACTAGTTTAGAGAGAACCTCTTTCATCAATGACTTGGAGATCCCTGACATTGTTTGGATGAACTCTGGCCCTCATCGGTTCTTGAGGTTTTAAAGTGTAAGGAGTTTGAGGATGGAAAGTGAGGGATGGGGATTGAAGGGGATCTGGGTATTTTTATATGTTTTTTCAGGCAGAGCCTGAATTGGTTGCGATTCTTTTGGGGTGGTGGTTTCGGATGTACTAGTGAATGCGGCAGAGGGTATATTTGAATGCACTAGAACAGTTGATGTACATAAAAATGTATTACAATCAGGTAATGTCCGCACAGTGGGACCTGATGACTGACCACCCAGAGAGGAGGATTGGGCCGAGGAAGTGGAATTGCTCACTTCTCGGCCTCGTCTTTTACCTCCTTGACCTTTTCTGGCTTCTTCTCTTCCTCTTCTGTGATTGTGAGCATGGCACGAAGCTGGGCCGAGGTATACTTCCTGGTCTTTGGGTCTCTCAGTCGTTTCGGCTTCTTGCAGTCCTTCCCTAAGTGCCCCTTCCCTCTGCAGTTGAAGTATCTGCCTTCTTGCTTGAGGCAGTCTATGTCCATTGGTTCCCCGGCTCCTCTATAGGTGGTCCATCCCAAACCCGGCGATCCTTTGCTGGTTGATTTATTGGCCAAGGAACTTGTTGCGCCAGCAGTCCCTTTTGGGGTGTTGCTGGCACTTTGGTTCTTGGGTTTCTCGTAGTGGCTGATTTTATCAAAGGCATCCTTTCAGGCCTTTTCATCATAGATATTGCAAACTCATCATTTCCATTCAGCATAGGTTGAGGGGATCATGATGCCAAGGTTGGCGATAGAGTCCATGTAAGCAGCGGGTACCCCTCGTCGGACAGCTCAGACTAAGGCACTTTGAGGCCTGAGGTCATGAAGCTGGTTGGCTTGTTGGGCCAGTTCCTCAAGCTTGTGGAAGTATTCAGCAGCAGTACCGGTCATCTTGAGTTCATTCATCCACCTCTCCATTACTTCTTGGAGGGCGGGGTCTCCATACTTGACTTGTAGGGTGGCTTTGAAGTCATCCCAGGATCCGTATCAGTAGCATTCCTCCATGCTGCTCCAGAACTAGAGATGGTATTGGAACCACCATCCTTGGGGCTTCTTGCTGAACAGGGAAATGGCGAATAGGATTTTATTGGCATGAGTCAGGTAGTAGGCCTTGAAGATTGAGAAATACTCTTTGCAGGCCTCGGTGAAGCGATGGATGTCATTGCTTCTTCCCTTGAAGTCTGTGGAGAGTCCGACCAGGGTGGGTTTTACTTGTAGCCATGGGACTTGTTCCTCCACATCTCTGGAGGGCCAGTAGGGTGGGTTGAGAGGCTATATCTTGGGGGAGGTCAGGGGATCGACCATCAGTCAGTTTAATGGGTGGGACTCCCATATCTTCTTGGGGGCAGTTGCACTGGGTGACCTCGGGGTTGGTCGGGGGGTTCCAATTCTTTAGGGAGTGGCAGGTGGTTTTGGGCTGCGAATGCCCTTGCTTCCTCTATCTTCACCACCAGGTCCACTGCAAGGTCTGGGAAGGCCTCCTTCTTTTCTTGATACTCCTGTCTCCTGGCCTCAGCTGCCTCTTCATCTAGCCGTCGCTGTTTGGCCTTGAGTTCAGCTTGCATGCTAGGCCCACCTTTTCCTGCTCCAGCCAAGAGCCTACTCTTTCCCTTCCAGGGGCAGTTCTAGTGCCTCCAATTGGTCAGCAGCGAGTTGGGCATTGGCCTGGGCCACCCATACTCTGGCCAGTTCTGCTTGCTAGGCCTCATCTCGCCTCCAGGTAGTGAGTATAGCTGTCAGCTCTCGGCTAAGGGTTTGTCCCTCCTCGTCTGTCCTTGGTCGTAGTCCTGAGACGTATACTCCTGGAATGGGGCCATAGTTGAGCTCATGCCACCATAGCCCTTTGTTGGACTGAAGGTTGTGTCAGTTTCAGTGCTCCTCCAGTCTCTCATCAATTCCTCCTCTTTGGAGGTAGTCTGCCTTTCACAGGGCCTAAGCCTGGGATTGGTAGGCTCTATGGGCCATCCTCTGGGAGAGCAAAAGGGAGGGCCAGGCTCAGTCTGGAGTTCCCAGGTAGAAGGGATTGCTCTCAAGCTCCCTTCAGGCCAATCGTTGCTTGCTTCTAGGATCTCAAGGGGGCTGATCTGGGTCCTCCTCTCTCTGGCATGTGAGGAATGTGAGCGGGGATTCCCCTGCTCTTCTTCTTTGCTGGTAGCTAGGTCTCCCGACATAGCAGATTCATAGGCATTGTTGTCAGAGTTTTGTATAGAAGAAGGGGTCTTTGGGGTTAAGGGATGATGTGTCGGAGGTCGAGTCGGTCTGGATGTCGATGTTGATGATGGGGTGAGGAGTTCCTCCACCTCAAGCTCCTCCTCGAAGTCGATCAGATTCAGAGGAGTCAGTGGAGTCAGTGGAGGAGGAGAGTATAATTGTCAACCTAGGTGAATCGAGGGTGGTCTGGTAGGTCTGGAAAGGATGGTGGATTCTAGGGTCTCCCGATAGGTGAGCTCTTCTTCTACTCGCCTCTGAATCATGTGGGGAGGTGTCAGGGGTCTCAGCTGGTTCTGTAGGATGGGTGACCTGTAGGGTCATCTGGGGGGGAGGGTTGTACTATCTGGCTGGGACTCAGTGGCCTCAGTTGTAGGTACCTGGTGGAGGCTTCACTCCAGTTCTCTCTTGGTTGCCTCCAGGTGCTCTGTGGTTCCGACTCCATGATAGTGTCAGATAAGTTCAGTGATGTCTCCCTTGTAAGAGGGAGTGCTAGCTGCATTGTCAGAGGAGTGCTGGGTACCAGAGGGTCTAGTGACAGGGCTGGGACTTCTCTGTCCTCGTCTTCTGATGTCGGGCTCGGTGCTCAAAATATTCTCCCCCCTTGGCGAGTCTGGGGGCATCCGGTAGATCTCCTGCTCATAGACGGGGTAGTTGAAGGTGGGTTGCAGTGGAACATTGTAGGGTGGTATGTAGAAATGGGGTAGGGTCAGGGGAGGATAAGTCAGTGGCCTTCTGGGTGCTAATCCATGGTGTTTGAGCCAGTCTCTGTGTCTATAAAAAATGACAGCAATGCAGGTTGCTGTTCCTACAATAATGGCAACGGCTACAAAAGTGCCTGCTGCTACATCTTGGGTGGTGTGGTCGATGTCGGGGGTTATTTCAATGGGCATGGAATCTCCTTATGGCTGGCTGTAACGAGCATGCCGTGGACTCCGAGGACTTCAACCTTCAACTCATCCAACCGGCTCCAATGCACTCATCGGAATCCGATGGAATCCGATTCCCGGTTTCTATTCCATATTTCATATCTCTATTTCACATACTAATTTCACATATTCATTTATCACACCTAGAATCCATTACGGTAGCGAGTAGGTGTTATATCGGAGTCCACGGAATACTTGACTCCTCCAGATACAGAATATTCCAGACTTATATTATTCTAGCCTCCGATTCCTTGGACTCCACACCAGTATATAAACTGTAGAATTAGCAGTACATACCTCAGTTCAAATATCAACTTGGTTTAGCCCAATACTCTCGACTCACTATCTCTGGCCTTCAAAGCCTAATCTCTCCCTCTCACTATAAGTCCGTGGACTCCGACTCCGTCAGGACTTCATCTTGATCCCACGGACTCCGTCCGTAATCTATCTTAGGGCTACGACCCAAGGGTGACATTGCTAATAGCTTTGCCAAGCCCATGCACTCCGCGGAATCCTCGGCGTGCATTCTAATCCTTTCATCTATTGGCACAATCTTAACAGTATATTTGAACTCAAACCCTTGAGTCGAAATTTTTAGGCATGTCTACCATCATTCTTGAACAAACCGAGACTACTCAGTCCTCCATGGACCCCCAACCCACTTTCTCTATGAACGACATTCCCCAATCTGCCTCCAAAGGAGATCAACACCTTTTTGGTGAAGACTCCGCATCCACCAGCCATTCCCGTAGGGAAACCTACACCCATAATGGTTTTACCCAATGACAACCCATCCCAGGGATCAATCCTGATCCCTTCAATCTCAATCTCACCCCCAGACCCTCGGAATCCATCTCAGGTGGCTATGGCAGCTACTGAAACGATCCCTCACAGACTCTGATTCCTAACCCGTACCGTACCTTCCCTGTTCAAAACGAAGAGGAAACTGGCGGCGACTCTGAGGATGAGATTGACTCCCCTAGTAACTGCAGCCTACGCCTTCCACGGGGCAATGATAATCACCAACCTGGTGGTGGCCCACCTAATCCTGGTGGCCCTGGAGGTCCCGGTGGCCCCGGTGGACCTGGTGGACCTGGTGGTAATCCTCCCAATCCTCCTAACCCTCCTAATAATGACGAAGCCATGGTCAGGGATCTCTTCAACCTTCTCCACAGCCTCACCAACCAAGTCAATAATCCTCCACAACGCCCAATACGCACCAAGGTCAAGGAGCCTGATACTTTTGACGGCTCAGACCCATGGAAACTGAAGGCATTTATCGTTTCTCTCCAGTTGAACTTTAACGACAGGCCTGACGCTTTCCGCGCTGATGCCTCAAAAGTCAACTATGCCATCTCTTTCCTTTCTGGTGTTGCCCTTGATTGGTTTGAACCGGATATCCTTCACCCTAATCACACTAATCCTCCTGCCTGGGCATACTCCTATGCCACCTTTCTTGTGGAACTCCGGACTAACTTCGGTCCGTTCGATGCTGTCGGAGATGCTGAAGATGAATTGGAAAACCTTCGGATGCGCAACAGAGACCGGATTATGAAGTATATAGTCCGTTTCAATCAACACGCTTCTATTGTCAGCTATGGTGACAACTCCCTGCGCCATGCTTTTTACCGTGGACTTTGCTCGCGGATTAAAGATGATATGGCCCACCACGGTAAGCCCGATAACCTCCATGACATGCGCACCCTTGCACAGGAACTCGACACTCGCTATTGGACTCGGAAGGCCGAAATTTCGCATGAAAATCATGATAAACCTTCCTCCTCATCTTCCTCCTCCAAACCTAAGGGTTCAGGTTCAAACTCAAGCTCTTCATATTCCACAGCGCCAAGTCTTATGGATCCAATACCGCGGGCTCCGCCTCCACCTACCAGTCCTCTTCCTCTTCTTCATCTGCCAAAAAGCCCTATGCTGACAAGCTAGGCAAAGATGGCAAGCTCACTCCCGAGGAAAAGGAACACTGCCGGAAGAACAACCTCTGTATGTTTTGTGGTAGCAAACACAAGACTGAGGACTGCAATAAGCGCAAGGCCATGGCATCTGCCCACACTCGTGCTGCAGAGTTTTCAGAGCCTCCTGCCTCTACTGATCTGGCTCCCACGGAGTCGGAAAAATAGAGAGCAGCCCTGTTTCCTCCGTGCAAGGACAGGGTTGCGTTGACTGTCATTGCACCTCGGAGATTGTAACCCTCAATGCTGCCGCTCTTTCAACCCATTCACTAACTGTATCACTATCATCCGAAATCGGTTCTGGATCGGAAACCGATGGATCCCCTATTACCATTATCCTTTGTTTTCTTGCCCTCGTTGATTCTGGTTCAAGTCATTGTTTTATTGACTCCAAATATGTTGAGGATCATAATCTCCCTACCAAATCCATTCCCACTGTTCAACTTCGGCTTCTTGACGGCTCCGCCGGATCTCACATTTCCCAATCCATTACTCTCTCCGTACAGTTTCCATCAGGAGATGTCATTCCTATTGACTTCTATGTCACACGTCTTGATTCATCCTGTAACATTGTCCTGGGATACAACTGGCTTTCCCGCTACAATCCGTTGATTGACTGGGCAAAGCACAGTATCACTTTCCATTCAAAGCTATTTGGTGCTTCTATCCCTACTAGCGCTTCCGCAGCTACCGACACACCTGTGCTAGCCCGCTCGGACCCTTCAGGTCCAATTCCATCATCCAAACCCACTCCGAGATCCTGACGGACTCCACCACCGTACGAGCCCATCTACTCATATCCTTCCATCCCATCATTTTCTACTTCGGTTTCACCAAAGATTTCAATTATTTCCATGGCTGCTTTTGTACGAGCTTGCGCAGAAGAAGGTGCACAATAGTACACCCTACAACCTTCTATGCCAAGTGTTAGTGGTCAAGCTGCCTCCACAGCCCCCACGGATTTATCTGATATCCCACTGGAGTACCATGACTTTGCCGATGTGTTCAGTGATTCCCTCTCAGAGAAATTACCTGAGCATCACCCTTATGACCTTAAGATCAATCTTGAGGAAGGCACTTCTCCTCTGCTCGGCCCCATCTATTCCCTCTCTGAATTCGAACTAAAAGCCTTACATGAATTTATCGACGATAATGTCCGTAATGGTTTCATCTCTCCCTCACGTTCTCCCCATGGAGCCCCGGTACTCTTCGTCAAAAAGAAAACCGGTGAACTAAGGCTCTGTGTTGATTTCTGTGGCCTGAACAAGATCACGAGAAAAGACCGTTATCCACTTCCCCTCATTTCTGACCTACTTGACTCTGCGCGTTCCGCATGCCTATATACAAAACTTGACCTTCGCCATGCTTATCATCTAGTCCGTATAGCCGAAGGAGATGAATGGAAAACCGCATTCTGTACCTGTTATGGATCTTTTGAATGGCATGTCATGCCATTTGGACTTACCAATGCTCCTGCAGCTTTCCAACGCTTTGTCAATGACATTTTTTCAGATATGCTTGACATTTCCATCATCGTCTACCTCGACGATATTCTCATCTACTCTGACGATCCCGCGGAACACCGAAAACATGTGCGTGAGGTCCTACGCAGGCTTAGAGCTAACGGGCTCTACTGTCATGGATCCAAGTGCAAATTTCATCGGGATTCCGTGGAATATCTAGGCTATATCCTCTCTCCTGAAGGCTTACATATGTCCAAAGACAAAGTCAAGGCTATTGTCAATTGGCCGGTTCCGCAGAAGGTCAAAGATATCCAATCATTCCTTGGTTTTGCTAATTTCTATCACCGTTTTATCCATGAATACAGCGAGATTGTGTTGCCCCTAACACGTCTCACTCGCAAGGGTATTCCATGGAAATTTGACGACAAATGCCTGGCTGCATTTAATGAGTTGAAGCAAGCATTCACCCATGCCCCTATCCTTACCCACTGGATCCCTGACCATCAGCTTGTTATGGAAACCGACGCCTCCGACTACGCTATTGCTGCCATACTTTCTATTTACCTTGAGGATGGTGAAATTCACCCTATTTCCTTCTTATCCCGCAGTCTCCACAGAGCCGAGCTCAATTATGATACCCATGATAAAGAGCTTCTAGCCATTTTTGAAGCCTTTAAATACTGGCGTCACTACCTTGAAGGCTCCGCGGATCCCATCGATGTCGTCACAGACCATAAGAACCTTGAGTATTTTTCCACTACCAAGATTCTTACTTGACGTCAAGTACGCTGGTCCGAATTCCTTTCCCAGTTCAACCTAGTAATCCGGTTCCAACCGGGTAAGCTTGGTGGGAAACCGGATGCACTCACTAGACGATGGGACGTCTACCCTAAAGAGGGGGATAGTCAATATGCTCAAGTCAATCCTCACAATTTCCGCCCTGTATTTACCCAAGAACAACTTTCCACTTCTCTCCGCGCTACTTTTCTTGAAGGTCCTGTACTCCACGCTAGTGCTATCATGGACGTGGACAAGCTCCACTCTGATATCAAGCAAGCACAGCCCGCGGATTCCGCATTGACTGAAGGTTTTCATCTTGCCTCTTCCCCTTCGAACTCCTTCCGGTGGTCCATGGACGAGTCAGGAATACTCCGCCTTGACAATCGCATCTACGTCCCGGATTCCGTGGATCTCTGTCTTCGTGTCTTACAGAACAATCACGATCATATCTTGGCAGGTCATTTCGGTCAAAACCGGACGCTTGAACTTGTTAGGGCCGACTCCCACATGACTCGTAGTCGGGCAATTGGTAAGCTGTCTCGTGTTCAGACAATCACTTGGCCAACACCTCGGATGACTCGAGGTGGTAGAAGAGGCGCTTACAGAGTAGGCTCTCGGCAAGCAAGCAGACAAGTAAGATTTATGTGGTAGGTAAACCTTAGCTCGAAGCTGAGGTTATACAGTGAAATCGTAGCTACTTAAATACTAAAGGGTGAGTCCTATTATTAGCTACGAAAGTTTTATCGAAGTCGAAAGGCATGCAAGTCAGGCGACGAGCATGCAATATCATGCATTGTCCATCATGAAAGATTTAGCAAAGTGGTTGGTGGTGATACGGTGGTGATTGTGTGTGAGCATGATTATGCCGATAAGATGAGATAAGACTAGAAAAAGGAAAAAAGTTAATAAATCGTAACATTACCCTCTCATTAAGGCAGTCGTCCCGACTGCCCTATATCCTCCTCCCAGGGTGCATCGTCTTCCTCTTCCTGATCGCATAGTATGCAGTCCGTGACCTCTTTCTCGCTCTCTCTGTGCCAGTAGTCGTCGATGAATGGCTTCCAAACTATCCGGTCAGGCTCTTCAATCCAGAATTTCTTCCTGTCGATTCGTTCTACCTGATAGAACATGCTCCATCCTCCCGTGGCTGGGTTTTCTCGATAAGACCTATCAACTATTCATTTCACTGTCTTCTCTGATCTGTCGATGACCTTGTGTGCGATCACGACAGCTTGTGTCTTGGAGAGACTGTTTTCGTAGTCTTGTATGGCTTCTTGGGCATTCGCCATGTCGTCTTCTTGAACCCACGAGTTGTGCTCTCGTGTCCATCCTTTCCATTTGACGAAGTAATCGGTTACGAGTCGTGATTTTTGTCCTTTCTTGCCTCGTACTCGGCATGTGCACGAGTCTAGGACTTCCTCTACTTCGTATTCTTCTTCATCTTCGATGAGGTCTGGCGGTGGAGCAGGGGGTTGTTCTTGGTTAGGGAACGCCGGTGGTAGGTACAGCATCAGGAGTTTTTTGTTGAAACGTGGGTGGATTTTCCAATGGGCCAGGAGTTTCAGTTTGTAGGCAGAGGCGCCGGTTTTTTCCAGGATAAGGAATGGACCGACGCGCTTGTCGTTGAGTTTCTTTTTTGGATGTGGCAGGTGAAGGTTCATGGCGTCGAGCCATACACGATCTCCGATGGCATAGTCCACCACATCCCATTTCTTCTTGTCGTACTGGGCCTTCATCTTTCCGGCTGCTTCTTCTAGTGCCTTCCTGGCTTGGCAATGTACTTCTTGCATATTTTCTGCGAACATCTTGGCCGATGGGTTAGTGAAGGCCGTTGTCTTGATTGAATCAGGTAAGACACGGGGATTTGTCCCGTAATTGGTGAAAAAGGGTGTTTGGCCCGTGGCCGAATGAATTCGGTTGTTATGAGCGAACGCTGCTAGTGCAAGCCATTCGCTCCAGTCTGTCTGTCGGTGGTTGATGAAGATGCAGAGATATTTGTTGATCTCCTGATTGGCTCATTCCATTTGGCTGTCAGTCTGGGGGTGGAAAGCGGTGGACGCGTTGGGCATGATGTCAAGGAGCTTGAGGAGTTCTGTCATGAATTTGGAGACAAACTGGGGTCCTCGATCTGAGATGACTGTTTTGGGCATACCGTGGTGAGCGTATATGTGATCATGTAAAAGCCTTGCCCATCCTTCGGAGGTTAGCTCCACGTTACATGCGATCGGGACGATTTCCTTGGAGAATCGATCTACGATGACTAGGATGGCATCATATCCGTTGGATTCTGGTAATCCGGTGATCATGTCTACGGATATGTGCGTCCAGGGTTCGGATGGAACTTCGTTGGGATGAAGAGGGGCAGCCTTAGGGTGGGTGTCCGTCTTTGTTCGTTGACATGCTTCGCATGCCTTGACGTACTTTTCTACCGTCTGCTTGAGCTTGGGCCACCAGAACTCGCATTGGACGAGTTCTTTAGTCTTCTCTATTCCTGGGTGTCCTGCCGTGATGTGGTCGTGGTGAGCGGATATGATTTCCCCTCGTAGCTTGTCATCGCGGGGAACATATATCCGTCCATCGTAATACAACAGTCCCTCCTTTTCTGAGATGCCTCGTTCGTGATCGAGGGAGTTTTGAATTCCCTGGTCCCATTTGTTGTGGTTACGGGTGATGTCTTTTATGTGCTGATGGGTCTCGCTGGTGGCGGGCATGATCATCACTCGGAAGTGTTCTGGTAGAAGGACGATGATGTCGTCATTGTCCTTCTTTCCTTGGTTGTGATCATCCCTCCGACTCAACAGGTCGGCCTTGCGGTTGGATGCACCGGGCTTGTGGTGTAATGTGAAGTGGTACTCGGCCAGTTCTGTTACCCATCGGGCTTGGCGATGATTCAACTTCTGGGGTTGGCGGAAATATTGAAGGTTTTGGTGATCCGTCCAGATCTCAAAATCTTCGGCTGCACCCATTAGGTAATGCCTCCACTCCTCCAGCGCTAGCATGATCGCCAGGAGTTCCTTGTTGTAGATCTCATAATTGCGCTCCGTGACGGTAGTGCTTTGGAGAGGAAGGCAACGGGCCTCCATTTGCCATCCTGTTCTTGGCTTAGGACAGTGCCTATCGCTCCTTCACTGGAGTCTGCCTCTACGCGGAATCTGCCCTTCTCCTTTGGCAGTGCCAATACCACGTCCTTGGTCATCTGCTTCTTGAGTCGCTGGAAAGCCTCGTTCTGAGCTGCTCCCCAGGTCCATGGTGCGTTACCTGTTAGCTGGGTCATGGGGCATACAATTTTGGAGTAGTCCTTTATGAATTTTCGATAAAAATTCGTAAAGCCCAGGAAGGATTGCAACTCCTTCTTCTTGGTGGGTGCGGGCCACTCTGTGATCCCTTTGACCTTCACGGGGTCCATTCGGACGGATCCTTCGCTAATGATTACGCCGAGGTATTCGGTTTCCAGAACCTCAAATTCGCATTTCTCGGCCTTCAGGAATAGCTTGTGCTCCCTTAAGCGCTGTAGGACTCGTTTGACGATTCGTTGATGCTCTTGTAAGTCTTTGGAGAAGATCAGGATATCATCGAGGTAAATGGTGACCTCCCCTTCCATGATAAGGTCATGGAAGATGTCATTCATCATCCATTGGAAGGTCGCTGGCAAGTTAGTCAGTCCAAAGAACATGACCGTGGGTTCGAACAGTCCACGGTTGGTGCGGAACGCAGCCTTGGCTTCATCCCCTTGTTTGATTCTGACGTTAGTATATCCTCATCTGACGTCCAGCTTGGTGAAATACCTGGCACCGCATAGCTTATCCATAAGTTCTGAGATAAGCGGGAGGGGGTATCGGTTCTTGATCATCATTTCGTTCAGCTTTCGATAGTCCTGAACGGGTCGTAGGGAGCCATCCTTTTTCTTTATGAAGAAAAAGGGGGAGGCGAAGGGGGACTTGGACGGGCGGATCCGCCCCGACTCCAAGTTCTCGTCGAGGAATTTATCTAGCTCCTCCTGTTCATGCCAGTTGAGGGGATACACCTTGCAGTCGAGTGTGGACTTGGCATTAGGAATCAGTTCAATCGCGTGATCCCAGGGTTTGCGATCGGGTAGTTCGTCGAAATTTTCTTTGGAAAAGAGATCTTCGAATTCTCGATATTGGGGCGGTACCATTTCTTCGAAGGTTTTCTTGGTTTTCCCTTTGGCGGCCTTAGCGGCTAGGTCGTTGGCATGATGTACGGCATGGATTTCTAGTTCCTCACATAGGTCGACCATGAGAATGGTTTCGCCTTCTTCCAACTCTTCGTCCCAGGGGTCTTCGGGATCAGTGTCTGGTAATGGGAAGGGGTTTTTCTGACATTGGCAGCGAGCGAAAATGACCTTTCCAGTTGTCCAATTGATGACTGGGTTATGGTGCAGTAGCCAGTCATGTCCTAGGAAGATGTCTCCCTTGCCGATGTTGGTGACAGCAAAGTTGATCCTCTCAGAGTGACCGCCTATGGTCATTCGTACCTCTACGAATTCAGTGATCTCACCTGCCTTGTTCCTGGTGCCGTCGGCATTATACACTGATATGGGGGTGGGCGCAGGTCGAGTGATGAGGCCATGCTTCTTAACGTAGGCTTCATTTACTGTGCTCCCTGTACACCCGCTGTCGACTAATGCTTGGGCCTTGAGGGTTTGATGATTTTCCAACGTTTCGAGTTGGACGTTGAGGAATAATTCTCGGATGCCCTTGGTGCTCACTCGACGTTGATATCGGATTGGCTGGCTTAGCTCGTAGAGCTCTTCGCATGCTGATTCTCCACTTGTTCGTAGGGAGTCTAAGAGTCGGTGGTCGATCTCGTTGACCTTCTCCTTATGCGCCCAGAGGTGGAGTGAGGCGAAAGCTTCCGAATCTGTGCGTGCCTCCCTGATAGCCCGAAGGGTCCAGTCCACGCCAAACGGCTTGAACCAGGTGGACTTCGGGGGGGAAACACTCACTGGACTATGTTCGGAACGCCTCGCCCTCATTGATCCTTCTTCCTGTTTCTCTTGCTCCTGGAACGAGGGGAGAAGCCCCTTGGTCCCTTCCTTTTCCCACTTGGCTCGTTCCCTGTCTTGCACCATCTTGAAGGCGGTGTCATCCTCCTCATCGGGGATTTCGACGAGGGTGGTCTTCTGGGCCCTTGAGCATCGCGCATCTGATGCTGGAGCCCCCCTTGATCCTTCGACGGTCGGGGGCCTAAGAGGGTCTCCCCTGGTTGGGGCATGCTCCTTCCCCAGAGGTCGCCTGCTGTTGGCTGTTTCACCAGGATTCGGGGGTTTGGGGAGCGGGCTGCTCCTGGAGTGACCGGAAGGTTCGTCGGGATGGACGAGGGGAGGCATGAGCGTCATGTTCTTGTCGCATAAACCGTGCTCCCACAGGCCTCCCGGGTCCTTTGGCACCTGTCCCGGATCCCTATCCTTTCTTGTGGCATCTTCTTCCATTCAGGTCATGGATGAAGGGGATGCCGTCTCAACTGGTGTGACATCTTCAGGAGACAGACGGGGGGTGCTACCCTTCGCTTCTTCTTCCAGGCGGAGAGAGAGGGGGCCGTGTTTCTGTGACGGTCCTCGAGCGTGCGGCGAATCGTTGCGGACAGTGTCAGCAGGCATCGGTCTCGTGTCTCCGCCTTTGTCTTGAGGTATCCCTTCAGCGACGATGGGCTCGGCCGGTCCGGGGAGCACCTCCTTCGTCCCTAAGGACTGGGAGATCCCCGACATTGTTCGGATGAACTCCGGCCCCCATCGAGTCTGAAGATCCTGGAGGGTGAGGAATTCTGGGACAGAAAGTGTAAGCGAAGGAGGGGGGTGGATCTCGCTTTGCTTCTGGGGGATTATATATGCCTTTTTAGGTGGAGTCTGAATTGGGTGTGATTCTTCTGGGGTGGTTTCGGTCTTCTGTGAACTCGAAGCAGGTATATTTGAATGCGCTGTTACAGATATAGACATACGTAAAATGTTATTACAATCGAGTAAGGTCCGCTCAGCAGGACTCGATGACCGACCACCCAGGGAGGATTGGGCTGAGAGAGTGGAATCACTCACTTCTCGGCCTTGCCTTTTACCTCCTCAATCTTCGTTGTCGAGGGCGTCTTCTCCTCGACCTTCTCCTCGTGACTGTATCCATGTGCTTCTTTGTCATGGAGCTCTTGGAGCTCGGCCTCTGTCAACATCGTGCGGAGCTGGGCCGTTGTATATCGCCCACTCTTCGGGTCCCTAGGCCGCTTTGGCTTTTTGCAGTCCTTCCCCATGTGCCCCTTTCCTCCACAGTTAAAGCATCTGCCCTCTTTTCAGAGGTAGTCTATGTCCATCGGTTCTCCGGCTCCTCCATATGTAGTCCACCCTGAACCTGACGTCCCTTTGCTGACGGGTTTGTCGGCCGCGGAACCTGTCGCGCTGGACGTTCCTTTATTGGAACCTCCGGCAGATTGGTTCTTTGGTCGGTCGACATACCCGATTTTGTCGAAGGCCATTTTACAGGCTCTCTCGTTGAATATACTGCAGATGCGCTGCTTCCATTGTGGGTAGGTGGAGGGAATCATGACGCCGAGGTTTGCGATGGAGTCGGTGTATGACTCAGGTACTCCTCGACAAACGGCTCAGACAATCGTGCTTCAGGGCCTGAGGTCGGTGAGCTGGTCAGCTTGCCGGGGCAACTCTTCGAGGTGCCTGAAATATTCGGATGCGGTGCCTGTCATCTTGAGTTCGTTCATGCGACGCTCCATGACTTCTTGGAGCACGGGGTCTCCGTATTTGACTTTGAGGGCGGCCTTGAATTCGCTCCAGGAGAAGTAACGATATCGTTCTTCGTCGTTGCTCCAGAACTGATATCGATATTGGGACCACCACCCCTGCGGTTTCTCGCCAAAGAGTGATACCGTGAACAGAATTTTGTTTGCATGGGTGGGATAGTAGGCTTTGAAGACGGCGAAGTAGTCTTCACAGGCCCCGGTAAAGCAATTAATATTGCTGCTCTTTCCCTGAAAGTCGGCGGGTAGTCGTATTAATGTGGGCTTTACTTGGAGCCACGGGTCTTGTTCAGCGGCGTTACTGGAGGGCCAATATGGGGGGTCCGGGGGATCGTATCTAGGGGGTGGGCGGGGGACTGACCATTGATCAGTTCAGTGGGTCGGGCTTCCATATCTTCTGGGAGCTAGTGCAGCAGGGCATCCTCGGGGTTGTGGTTGATCGGGGACATCCTGGAGTTCTTTTGGGATGGGTAGATTGTGGGTGAGCGTGAAGGCTCTGGCCCTTTCTAGTTGGGCTACCAATCCTGCAGTGAGGTCGGGGAACGCATCCTTGTCGGCTTGGAACTGCTGCCTTCGTGCCTCCGCCTCTTGTGCTTCGCGTATTCGAATCTCTTCCTCTGTCTCCATGGGCTCGCTGGGTCCTTCTTCCCCAGCCCCGGCGAGCAGTCTACTCTTGCCTTTCCAGGGATTGCCATTCTTCTGCCATTCTCTGGGCGGCTCGTCAGGCATTGGCCTGGGCCATTTGTACAAAGGCCAGATGCTCTCGCTCATGCTCGTCGGCTCTCCAGGTGTGGAGTATATCCTCCAGTCTTCCCTGGAGGGTTCGTTCCTCCTCGTCTGTTCTTGGTCGTAGACCTCGTATATAGACTCCGGGTGTGGGGCCATAGTCCTGCTCATGGTGACGAAGCTCCTCTGTTGGAAAGAGGCGTAATCGCCGCCGATGCTCATCGAGGGACTCATCGATCCCTCCTCTTCTAACGTAATCTTCTCTTCTAAGGGCCCAGGCCTGAGCACAGTAGGGTCCGAGGGTAATCCGCTGTTGTACTGTGAGGGAGGTCCAGGCTCGGGCTGAAGCTCCCAGGTAGAACGGATTGCTCTCGAGCTCTCTTCTTGCCAGTCTCCTCTCATCTCTGAGGTCTCTGGGCTGCTGCTCTGGGTCTTCCTCCAGTTGTCGAATGCGAAAGGCGACATCGGTCTCCCAACCTCTTCTTCGTCAGAAGTAGGAAGGTCTCCCGATCTCGCGGATCTGAAGTCTTCCTCTCCTGAGGTCGTCAGCGTTGACGCGTACCGGCGACCTGTTCGAGATGCTGTCATCATGGGGCTCATTATCTGAGCTGCTTCTTCGCTCCCATGGCTGCTCGGGGCGGGGGAGTCTTGTAGAAGGGTCTGGGGAATGGGAGGGAGAGGACGAGGCCCATGTAATTGACATCGTAGGTGTACCGGGGGGGGTCCACCCGAGGTCTTGAAGGGGGTCGCGGTGTAACTGTGGGACGTCCCTCTGGTGGTAGAAGGCCTCGATCCATGCCGCGATGACGGAGCTGCTTGCTGAAGGTGGAGAAGGGTTTGTAACTCTGAGGGTCGGACGGGGAGGGGGTGTGCTAGGGGTAGCGGGCTCAATGCCCTCGGCTGGAAGTATGTTTGTACTGCTTCGACATGACTCTGCCTCGTCATATTCGATAGTTCCGGGCCCGACGTAGGCTCGGATAAGTTCAGTGATGTCTCCCTCGTCAGAGGGAGCAGGAGATGTCATCCTATAGGACTGCCTAGTTCCGGAAGGTCCAGTGATGGGGCTTGGGCTTCTTCCTCTTCTTCCATGATAGACCCCGGCATCCGACTCTGGACTGGGAGCGCCGGATCTGTTCTGCCTGTTCGGCGAGACTGGGGGCGTGTAGTACTGGTCCCTTCTGTAGGGCTCGTATGTCGTGAGAATGGGCTGAACTTGACTATTGTACTGGTAGGGCGGGATATAGAATTGGGGAAGGGTGGGTAGTGGATAGGTCAAGGGTCTTCTGGGTCCTAGTCTGTGTCGTTCGAACCAGTTTCTGTTTCTGAAAAATATAACAGCAACGAAGATGATAAGTCCTACGAATGTTGCCGCTCCTACAAAGGCTCCTATAGCCGTGTTTCTGGTGGTTTCTGTAATGTCGGGGGTTTGTTGGAGGGTCATGGAATCCTTCCTGCGTCTAGCATCGTGGAAGGGTGAAAGGAAGCTTTGAGCTAATTGTTAGGGCCAACTCCCATGTGACTCGTAGTCAGGCAATTGGTAAGCTGTCTCGCGTTCAGACAATCACTTGGCCAACACCTCGGATGACTCAAGGTGGTAGAAGAGGCGCTTACAGAGTAGGCTCTCGGCAAGCAAGCAGACAAGTAAGATTTATGTGGTAGGTAAACCTTAGCTTGAAGCTGAGGTTATACAGTGAAATCGTAGCTACTTAAATACTAAAGGGTGAGTCCTATTATTAGCTACGAAAGTTTTATCGAAGTCGAAAGGTGTGCAAGTCGGGCGACGAGCACGCAATATCATGCGTTGTTCATCATGAAAGATTTAGCAAAGTGGTTGGTGGTGATACGGTGGTGATTGTGCGTGAGCATGATTACGCCGATAAGATGAGATAAGACTAGAAAAAGGAAAAAAGTTAATAAATCGTAACAGAACTAGTCCGATGAAATTATACCTGGCCACAGATGTGTGAATTTGTTTGCCACTATGTCAAGTCTTGCACTACTTGTGGTCATAACAAAACACCTAGACACCGTCCATTTGGCTTACTCAAACCCTTGCCTGTACCGGAACGCCCATGGGATTCAATCTCCATGGATTTCATTGAACAACTTCTGGATTCCAACGGATTCACTGCCATTCTTGTCACCGTCGACCGTGCAAGCAAGCAAGCCATTTTTATACCCACTCATGATACCATTAATTCTGCGGATCTCGCACAACTTTTTGTTACCCATGTCTTTTCCAAGCATGGTGTTCCGAATCACATCACTTCTGACTGCGGATCTGAATTTGTCTCCCAATTCACACGTGCCCTTGCCAAGGCTCTCGATATGGAACTTCACTTCACTTCTGGTTATCACCCGGAGGCCGACGGACAAACTGAACGCGCTAATCAAACCCTTGAACAATACATCCGTATCTATTGTTCATATCAACAAGACAATTGGGATACCTTACTACCCATTGCCGAATTCACGTACAATAATGCTCCTAATGCCTCCACCAGAATCTCACCATTCTTCACTAATAAGGGATACAATCCTAGTATCACAGTGTATCCTGAACGCGATATCGCCTCCGCTCGGGCCCGTGACTTTGTAGTCAACCTCAATGATCTTCACCAATTCTTACGAGACGAAATTACTCACACCCAGTCTCACTACAAATTCCAAGCAGATAAGCAACGGTCACCAGCTCCAGATTTCAAAGTAGGTGACAAAGTCTACCTTAGTTTTAAAAACATTAGAACTACATGTCCTACTGCAAAATTTTCTGAAAAATTCCTTGGACCATTTGATGTTATTGCCCAGCCTGGAACCCATTCCTTCACACTCAAACTCCCCATGGACCTCTGTTCCATTCATCTCATACTCCATGTCTCACAGCTGGAACCCATGAAAACCAATACCATTCCTAACCATACCCAACCACCTCCACCTCCAGTTGAAGTCGACGGTGAAGAGCAGTACGAGATCGCACAGATTCTTGACTCTAAGCTTGACCGTTGGTTCCAATGTCCACTACTCTACCGTGTACAGTGGTTGGGCTATGAAGGTACTGATGAAGAATTTGCTTGGATCCCGGCTACAGAATTTTCCACGGACAAATATATTGAAGATTTCCACCGTTGATACCCAGACAAACCAGGACCCCTATCCAAGGTTACCATCTGCAAAGCATTACTCAAAACTATACCTCCTGTTTCTTGACTTTCATCTCCATCGGATTCCTATGGATTCTGTCGTCCCAATTTCAAATTAAATTCTGGAAAACTATTGCAAATTGCCTTCCTAATTGGGAATGGAATCCGTCGGATCCATATTTTTGACTTCACTCCCATTTCGTCATCATATTTCAGACATCATACATTTTCACCCCGGTGCAATACACTACTGTCTTGGTACAAACATCAAAATTAGGCATCCATGGATTTTCTGACTTCTTCCACCTCTCCATCCAAATGCCCTTCCTCTTCAAGCGTCATCGCATCCAACTCCGCGATTCCGACGGATCCGGACCCAGGGAGCATACTCTCCCTGATCTCTTCCTCATCCAATTCCCCATCGGAATCTTCCACCAAATATTCTTCAGCTCCTTTCAAAAATTTCTTCCATAAGCCCCATTCTGTGCACCAGCCTCTGAGGCGGTAGAACTCTGTACGGGTCATCCTAAACTTTTTGCTGGCCTCGATAGCTTTCTCCAGCCCATTGGCTCTGTGGCTTCTGTGCTATAATTCCATATTTGCTGGTTCGAACGGGTCTTGACCATTAAATGTCTCCTCAGACATTATTCTTGCGTGCCACACTTGCGCAATGTCCTGATCCAAACGCATCATCATAGCCCGGTGGAGAGCCTCAGAATTCGCGCCCTCCATGCGTAGTATCTCCTGACACGATACCACCCATTCCTCCTCGGACGCCTTCAGAATAAAATCTCATGGGTATTCGACTGCATCGTCAGGATGAAAATCGTCCACCAAATCTTCCATGCGGGATCCGACAGCCTCGAGCTTGGACTCCATCCTTTCAATTTTCATCTCCACCATATCCATACGTGCGTGGAGGCTGTGGAGCAAGTCCAACACTTCGCCCATACCCATGGAATCCGCTTCATCTGTAAAAACACATCTTGCCTTGCGTATTCGGCATCGTTCGCAAGACCTTCCCTTTTTGCCTAAAAAACAACGGGAACTGTCAGCATGACAATGACCACATCGATCTAACCATAAGTCAGTTTGACCACGGAAACTGTCGGATGCTTACCTTTGCCATAAAATTCTTCATCCCCTCACCCAGGCACAGGCTCAGTTTTCAACCTCTTATAACTTTTTGCTTCAGTACCTCTCTCCGACGGGCCCACAGTAATGTCATCACTTTCTTCAACATACTCAGCTGACCGTACCTTCCGTTTCTTCAATGGCATCGCAACCAACTCTTTACCCTTCCCCTTTCGTTTTCTCCAGCTCTCAGCTAGTTCCTTTTTGGCCTTTGTTTTCGGGTCTTCATTGTCACCATCGGCGCCATTGGCAGAATCCTCATCCTCCATTGACTTCAGCATATCCAACTCCTTTTGCCTCTCCGTGGCCTCTGCGATTTCCCTCAATCTCTCCTGTTTCGCCTCCTCAAGCCGTTTTTCCTTGGCCTCTTTTGCAAGACGCTCCTCTTCCAACCACCGTGCCTCCTCCGTGGCCTTTTTTGCCTTCAAATCAGCCACCTTTCAGGCTCTCTCCTCGGCCTTACTTTTCGCCAACTCCACGGCCTCTGCAGCTTTTTCAGCCTTGCATTTTTCCACCTTCCAATTTTCATGAGTCTCTATGGCTAAATGATATGCCTCGTCCTCAGCGTCGCGATCATCGTAGAATGCTTTGAGCTCGTTGGGGTCGACGTTATCTGGTGTAGGTGGGGTAACGTACAGTTCGGGAGTTTGCGACTGGCGGTATGAAGTCGTCATCGTATTGGATAGCGAAGGAAAATTATTGAACTTAGAGATGGTGGAGGTTAAAGGACAAGAGGTGAAAATCACGTGATGTACCTGCACAAAATTCCACGCAGCACATTCGGTCATTGGGATCAGCGTTCTTGAGGGCAAGAACGCTAAGGGGGGGATACTGTAATGAGCATGCCGCGGACTCTGAGGACTTCAACCTTCAACTCATCCAACCGGCTCCAACGCACTCATCGGAATCCGATGGAATCCGATTCCCGGTTTCTATTCCATATTTCATATCTCTATTTCACATACTAATTTCACATATTCATTTATCACACCTAGAATCCGTTACGGTAGCGAGTAGGTGTTATATCAGAGTCCACGGAATACTTGACTCCTCCAGATACAGAATATTCCAGACTTATATTATTCTAGCCTCCGATTCCTTGGACTCCACACCAGTATATAAACTGTAGAATTAGCAGTACATACCTCAGTTCAAATATCAACTTGGTTTAGCCCAATACTCTCGACTCACTATCTCTGGCCTTCAAAGCCTAATCTCTCCCTCTCACTATAAGTCCGCGGACTCCGACTCCGTCAGGACTTCATCTTGATCCCACGGACTCCGTCCGTAATCTATCTTAGGGCTACGACCCAAGGGTGATGTTGCTAATAGCTTTGCCAAGCCCACACACTCCGCGGAATCCTCGGCGTGCATTCTAATCCTTTCATCTATTGGCACAATCTTAACACTGGCATAAAGGAGAAAGGGAAGCTTCAAGCTAATTGTTAGAGCCCAACTCTCATGTGACTCAAGATAAGGTAATCGCTGAGCTGTCTCGCATTTGGACAATCACTCAGATGATACTGTAGGGGATCTCAAGATGATAAGAGAGGCGCTTACAGGAAAAGCTTTCAGCAAGCAAGCAGACAAGTAAGATTTATGTGTGATTAAACCTTAGCTCAAAGCTGAGATGTTACAGAGAGAATGGCCCTACTTATATACTAAAATGTTGGGCCTAATAATAGCTATGAAAAAGATGTGAAGATTGGATCAAAGAGGGTCACATGTAAAACAACAAGTGTTGGCGCAACAACCACAGTGTATGGTGCAAGAAACACATGTTTGGCATTATCGAAGATTGATGTGGTGTTCATGCAGTGATAAGAAGTGCGATAAGATGAGATAAGACTAGAAAAAGGAAAAAAGTGAATAAATCGTAACACAAAGGGTTTACTTCAGAATACTTCAAGGCCCTTGGCTCAACAAAGATAGTCAAAGTGCTACAAGACAAGGTAAATCTCAACCTAATTCATAGGTGTACAATGTTTCTCTAAAAGCTGCTTAGAGTTTAGAGAAAGAAACTTGGCATTATATCTTCATCAGGGTGTCTGAAGGGAGCAAACAAAGGCAAATCATCCTGAAAGACCTCACCTACCATTGTCCTTGGCTGCAACATTCTAAAAGAGATCAGGACAGATATTGCATCTAGAGTAGTGCCATCCCATGTTGAGAGAGCTCCAGCACACCCCAGAGAAGCATCTTGGGGCAAATTCACCACTGACCAGTGGAAAATCTTTTGTACAATCCACCTACCCTATACTCTAACATGCCTATGGGGTAGCTTCAAAGACAGTACAGACCTCACAGAGCAAAGGTGATACAAGATGCTTCAGAACTTCTTGCATCTGGTTATGGCTGTGAAGTTGGCTACGGTGACTATCCAAAATGATTGTACTATCCAGCTGTATAAATCACACATGAAAACATATCTGATGACACTTCTTGAGCTGTATCCTGGCACCAAGATATCTATTTATCAGCACCTTTCTTTGCATTTCAGAGATCAGCTATGACATTTTGGACCAAATTGGGCTTGGCACTGTTTTGCATTTCAGAGGTATAATGAAGCACTGCAGAAGTTCAACACAAACAACAAATTTGGTATGACACTGATATCAACACTGTGCACTGCATTGACAACATTATCCAGGTCCTATGGAGATGACTATGATGCAGAGTTTCTGCAAGCAGCAAAACATCAAAGTGCTGTATCATCTTGACATCCTACTGGATGATTGTCTACCCCTACTCTCCACTTTCCAGCATGCCTTTCTGTCTGAATACTGAGGTACCTGGGCAGGTGACATTGCAGATGGTACCCATGTGAAAGACCCCCAAGTCTGCCATGTCAATGTTCTCTATAACAACAAGCACATATAACTTCAGGGCATCTTAGATGATGAACTTGTGGCAAAGTCTGCCAGCTACATAGATGTGGTGCAATGCACCAGACATCTCTTCACCACACAGAAAAGGGGGCTGGCAAACAGTAGTGTTGCCAATTCTGCAAATCATTCTGTCAGGTGTATTGACAAGATTTTCAAACACACCCATGTTGGTGAAAAAGGTGCACATATAATGGAGACCTTTGCAGTAGTGCACATATTGAAAGGATTACTGGGCTCTTTGCATTGCTTTGACCATTTTTCAGAATTTCCACATGTGACAGGATGATTGGTGTCCAATCAAAATGAGGGAAGTGTGGTGGTTCATTTGGAAGCCTTGAGCCACTGCATTCTGACTGAGTTGAAGGTGACTGGAGTTGGACATGCTATCTTAGCCATGCCATTGGCCATCAAGACAGTAAGCCTGTTTTGTGCCTTTCATTGCAGGTTCTGACAAATAAACTTGCAGGACATTGATGTAAGCCTTCTTGCTGAGACAGACTCTGGTTTTGAGGATGAATTGATTACATGTGACTAGATGTATGTAGATTAATGTACTAAGCCTCAAGAACTGTACTTATAGCCATACATGGATGTGCTGCATGTCTTTTTAATCTTGGGCCAACAGAGATTTGAGTGTTGACCTCATATAGGCATCTTGATGTGCTTTGACAATAATATTGAAGGTGGCAAATGATCAATAAAGCTACATTGAGGCAGCCCATAAGCAATTTACATGATATATCAATTCAGGGCCAATTTTCCACCTCGGATGTAGGCTGTCAATGTTGCACTTGTTTGGATCAGAAGCCATCAGAATTGGAATCACTCTAGGAAAATTCACTGGCAGAATCTACCTTGACCATTAAGTCCTTATCATTTTATCACGATTCCACCCAAGGCCATTTGAATGAGCCAAGATTCCACTTTGGTGACTGTCAAATTTCCAAACTTATGCTAGGGTTCTACTTTAGCAGTGTTTGATTTCTCAAATCTCATGCAACATCTGGGGTTGCCTTGTTAGTGCTGGGAGTTTGAATTCTCATTTTAGAACCAATGGTCCAGAGGTGTGTGCTCATAAACTAGGATACTGAACAAGTATGCTAATATCCTCTCTATATCATTATGATATGTCTCTCAGTGATCTTCTAGAGAACACTCAGAATCATTCCACAATCATTGAGTCTCTTTCAGTCATTTTCTATGGTGCCACTCAAGACCATTTGAATGAGCCAGGGTTCCACTTTGGTGATTGTCAATGTCTTGCAAACTCATGCCAGTGTTCCACCTTGGCAGGGTTCAAATTCTCATGCAACATATTGGGTTACAAAGTCCAGTCTTGTTAGTGAGGGCTTGAATTCTTATGTTAGAACCAGCAGTTCAGAGGTGGGCTTCCATAGACTGGGATACTCAATAACTGTACTCACCTCCTCTCCAGATTTTTGTAAAATCTCTGTCACTGCTACTGCCAATGCCAGATTACTCACTCTCTGTCTCTTCGGGATGGACACTGGAACTGATGCAGGTGCATAACTATCAGATATAAGCTATGTTCAGTGCACTTTGAATGCCCAGTGATGAGTAAGGTTTCATGCAGTGTTGCCCCTGCTTGGCACTTGCCCTGACTACCATCAGCACTGCCCAAACAAGTTCACTACGATATGAATCATACATTTATATATATGTGTACTGGATGCAAGTTCATTCACATATCCTATGTTTTACATTGAATTCTCACTCAATTCTACTCTGGCTCTGGCTCATCCTCATTGAAGTTCTTGGAAGCAGTGCTGCACCTAAGGCTACACAATGGCAACATGGATGCTTTTTGACTTTTGTCTTTCACAGGGCAGGTTGTCGCATAATGGCCGGGTTTTTGACAATATCCACACCATCTGATCTGCCTACAGACTGCAGTCAAATTGGATATAGTTGTTAGCTTGAATACACACCTTTGCAGGTGTTTTCCCTTGGGTTTTGACAAGAGCCTCAGGGGCTCCTCTTTTGCACCACCATGGGGCAATACCTCATCATCAGATGTGTTGACATTGGCCTCATGCCTAGAAGGTTCAGGGCAATGAGATGGATGTATTTTGGAAAGGAGTTAGACTGCATACTTCTGCACACCTGCCTTTGGCAGCATGGGCTGCAAACTCCTAGAGTTTTTCTGACCAGATAAGGTGTCATCATCAGATGCAGCCTCTTTCTTGATGATGACTCTAGCATGGTTTGTGAAAGTGAGAGAGATGCTGTAATGATGAAAGATCAATACTGACTTTGAGGAGGACTTCTCGCTTTGGCTTCCATGGAATAAAGTGGCATCATCAGAATCAATGTCAGATTTGCTGTAGGCATGGCTTCAGTGGGGTACACAAAAAATTGAACTAGTATGGACACTCATGAGTCTTTCTTTCCAACCCATTCTGAGAGGAACCTGCCAGTTGGTGTCTCATCACTGGTGAAGGTATCTTTGGAAGGAATGGTGCATCTGCATGGCACCGGTGGCTTAGCCCCACATGGTTCAATGGTGAAAATAGCATTATGCACATCAAAGTGCCTTACTCTAGGATGAGCTAGCTGAGATATCCCCCTTTAGCAATTCTTTTTTGGTCAACAAACCATTGCCATGCATGCTGTGTCCAGAAAGTGTTGCTGCGAGCAATATATCAGCATTTATATGGCTGAAAGAACTGAAAGAATGCTACCAAGCTTGATACGCTTCAATGGCCTCTCATCTTTATCTGCCTTCTCAATCTCTTCATCAGATTCTATACTTGATGAGGTGTTGAAAATCATAGCAATGAAAGGATGCCTACCATCTCTCATCCTCTTGGGCCACTTCATGCTCATTAACTGCTTGAACTCTCCAGGAGGGTCCTCCTTCCATCCTTTCAGAAAGGTGGTGCTAGCTGCTCTCTTCATGATGGTAATATTTTACAGGGAGGTCATGAGCAAGTGAGTGGAGTGAATGAGTGGTTTGGCCCTTTATATATTGATACCTTCCTTTGTTGCCTATTTTCAGACTGAAGTTACCACACATGTATGTGACATCATAATCACAGTTGGTTTATCCTTGAGCTTAAACCTCAATATTGCAAAAGATTGTGCTCACAGACCTGAAGTGCAAACTGGTACCTCATACCAAGTCAAAATTTGTGCTTTTGCTTCTCCAATCCTTTTTTTCTGTTGGCCCACATGAACTTCAGAGTTTGAAAGAACCCAATGACCTTGACCCTCCATCCTTTGTTCTTGTATAAACAAATTTGCTATTCTGAGCCACCCAGGCCACCTCAATCCCTCCATCTAGTTACACAGATCGCTGCTCCCTCATGTGTATATTTGTTGCTGATACACATCTGACCTCCCTCCTAAAATGCTATTCCAGTTTCAGTGCTGCAAAGATGATGATACTCCATCTCATTCTATTACTCTGCAAGTGGCTGCTCATTTGCTTGCTGAAAATTTTCATGCAATTGAATCTTTCTGCTTTCCATTGGAGTGAGAATGACCATTAAGAATTCGTTGATTTTTCTGTGATAGTGCTTCTAATGTGAGTAGACTTGCCTAATGTTGCAGGATTTGCTATACTGTAGAGACTCCTCCTTGATTTGGACAGACAGAGGGCTGAATCATGGTTCCTTTTACTGAAAGACCACCCTGCATGCTTCATTAATTGCCTTTCCCAGAAATCCTTCTGTTGATATTCACAGAAGCCCAAATGGCCTCAGGGGTCTATGATGTTTCCAACCTTGGTTCTGGGCCTTGGATGCTGGGCCTGGTATGCAGGCAATGACAGCAGCTCATTTTGATGAGTGGTGCTCTTTGGTGCTGGCCTCTGATAAAGCTTGATGCTGGTGTAAAGCCCCAGCAACTTTTCTATCGCCTTCACATATCATTTACTCACTCTCAACAAGCCAACCTACACATATATGTCTATGAAACCCTTTTCTCTCTATGACACCCTGATCCATGCACATTTACTGAGGTTCTTCACCTTCTGATAATTCATTCTTGTTGTTGGAGAACTGTGATTTTTGCAAATCTATGGATGCATTCACACATTGGCCTCCTCAATCAGATCTCTGCGATGCCATGCTTGGAGATGCTACAGATTTACAGGTTTGGCCCCACAGATCCAGTTCTGAATCCTATGGATTCTATCAATGCTTTCTTCCACATGCTGATGAGCCTCTAGGCTCTGTATGCTCAGAATTGGTGAATTTTGCTATTTTAATTGGTACAGCATCAGCACTGGATATAAATCACTACCACAAGTGGCACACATAACTATACCTCCTTTTTGCAACTTCAACAGCTGGATATAATGACCGGTGAAGAGGCTGGCTGTGGGCACTCGTGGAATAGCACACGGAACAGCGTGATATACACACTAAACCTCACACACACTCACACAACTACTCAATCTAACAATCACCCTCGAAAGTGCGATGGGGGGGAATGAGATTATATCAACTCTGCAACTACTAATGCTTCAAATCTAGTAAAGCTCCTTATTATCTTGACACTATACAGCATTTACTCTTTTCCAATTGATCCTAAACCTAGGAACTTTTTACAAGAAGGTGTTACTTCGAGGCGCAACCTTCTTGGCAAATGATAATATTCAAAATACACAGGACACTGGTCCTACAACAGAACGGAACACGATACAAGTCGAAACGACACTGAGCTCGCTCTTCTAACCACTCAGCTAAGTACTGACTTAGTGAGCTCACTACACGTCAGCATGTAGGGTTATCCAAAACTGACTCAAACGACGATATCAACCATGGATACTTCAACAGATCTCGGATTCGGAACAGAAACAGATTCAGAATAGAACAGAAGCGGATTTCAGAAACAGACAGACAGAACAGAAACAGACTGACAGAAACAGATTTCAGAACTTCCACTTCAATTCATACTCTCAACAGACTCAACAATGCTCAGATGGAACAGAACAGCAACACTGATTCTTATTCGCTCAGAACTTAAGCACACAAGTCAGATTCTGAATATATCTCGATTCTTCTGGGTGAGCTCGCAGGTTTATATATGACACTCGAAGCTACAAACTAATCCTTTGCCACAGCGCTCGCTTTCCACATGCACACCGTAACTCGGGGGTTCGAAACTTGTATACTACCCTAATATACTGACTATTTATACTAGAACAAGTTACTGATTACAAATGTCATGCTAGTACCCAGGTAATATAGACTCCTATGCACACAGCCCACCGCTGCCGCAGTTCTTACTTGGCTACCGACTCAGAGTTTCTTCATATAGTATTGTTTCTATAGTGAGCTCGCTTAACTAGTAGCGCACGCTCACTATCCGTAAGTCCGAGGACATATCAGGGTGACGGCTGGTGGCTATCCCAGATCTGGCCTCATCATCGGGTTATTGTTTCTCTCTAGAAGGGATTCTCACATGCACTGAGCTCTCAGGTTGACAAGGCAATGTATACAAGTTACTCAGCACTCCGGTATTCTGCCGACACTGCTAATCAATCCGTGTGTCCAATTTTATCATTTATCTTATCTCGTGTGCAAGGTTCGGACCGGCTTCTCAGGTACAGTACGTCATTTTAATTTAACGAGCACACCGTTTTCATTAAGTGCAATCATATAGTTCTTCAATTTAAAAGCAGAGCTCGCTAGGTAGACTAGACTGTAGGCGCTAGGACAGGGGTTTTCAGTCTTTCTGCCAAGCATGCCCATCAGGTACATGCTATGACTAAGTCCCTGGTTTATTCTGTCATGTCAAATGTCACTTTACTGTCTATTTGTCTCGTCGCGTTGTATTTTATTATGTATGCTCTGACATATTAGCTCCGCTCGCTGTCTATATAAGTCATATGGTCTAATCACTCAGATTGCAAAAATACACGATTGGATTGTCTGCAGTCACAACACCGGCATCCATCCCATCTTGTTTCACAGCTCAACTTGTATGCCATCATGACTAAGGGCCAATATTGATTGATTAGGCAACAACTGGAGATAAGTGCTGCTATGCATCACTCACATCATTAGTGCATCAATACACATCACAGAGTAACAGACTGGTGTTGATCCTTCCATTATATGATGTCATACATGCTGACAATTGCCCCACTTCAATAATTTTTGATTCTTGGTCATGAGTGACCCTGGTGTTAGCAATATCACCATGCCAAGACCACTAGAAACTCTTAATCCATTTGTACACTTCAGCCCTTTGACCATACCCTCACAGTCTGCAGTTAAACAGCACCTTGATGACCATGCTGTACCAACTCATGACATAGGAATTTTATCTCCCTTTGGGAACACAGAAGAGTAGCTGTTACCAGCAACTACAGAGAAACATATGGACATTAGGATTGTTACCAAGCTGCAGCCTTACAGCTTTACTAAGTCTTTCTAATAATAAATTAGTACTTGTAGTATAAAAGTTGAGAAAAAGACATGGACAGGAGGAAATCACTTGATAGAGAACCCCTCTATTACTCTACACACTCTCGTATCTAACACCCAGATCTACACTCATTGCCATACTTTTGTACACCTATTTGCATTGGTTTAAAACACCATATTACACACATAGTGCAGTATATAGACAATATCAATTGTTTGCACCCCATACACTCACTATAAGCAGAGGACCAGTTCTATACTGTCTCAGCTTTGTACCACCCATAGTTCTCTTTGAGACCTCACTCTACACCATCGTTCACTGGTGCTAGAATTATCTTTAGTGTCGCTCTTCACACCTTTAATTACATTTTGCCATCATCAGTTGATATACACATATAGTGCATAACTTTGTATGCTTGCATCGTACATTGCCTCTTTTGTTTTTATAGGATCAGATCACCTTCACCTTCATACCATAGGAGTTTTATTCACTTTCACTTTCACCATCAACATCACAACCCACTTGGGTAGTCTCTGGCAGACTTATAGGATTAGTTTTGTCACATAGGATCGTTTGGACCCAGCATTGTTTTAGGATCATTATAGGATAGGATAGGATTGGATAGGATAGTCCCTTGAGTGGACTCATAGGTTTGTTATTGACATAGGATAGGATTGTCTCCAAGTAGACTCAGCTTTTGATATCAACTTCAGTATATTTCACCCTCATATAGGACCCATAACCCCATTATATCTGTGTTTCACTGGACATACACTCAATTTCGTACCTTCACTGCCATAAACCAGTTTTATTAGGATCTCCAGCTTCATGCATCGTCACCCCACTGTATATAAGCTATTGCCATGTGCATAGTCTTATTTTCATTGTCTTTTCTCATAGGAACTACATCTAGAAACATTGTCTAGTCATTTCTCCTACTCTTGTAATGGACTTGAGGTATTCAAGTCATACCTGCTTCCATTCGATCTCATTATCGAGATAAACACTGGCTTACAGCCATATCCATTAGTACTTGACTGCTTGAGTACTACTTGCTAGACTGTAAAGTCACAGTATAAACTCATGTCTAGAAGAATTAAATTGGAACACATGGAGGTGCCCTGAACAACTCACACAACACAGTACCTTTATCTCCAGTTTGCACCATTGTTAACCTTTACTCCTTGAGTTTTGGGTTTGCCATTGCCACAGAAGTTCAGGTTCATCAGCACCTCACCTGCAATACATGGGACTCTATGGGTTTGCACATGGCCACAACATCAGCATCCAACTGCCCTGGGACCAGCTTGAATCCTTTGATCAAGGTTTTAACTGGTTTCCAAGCCTTTCAACAGAGGAGTTGTGCTCCCTCTTGAGCTTATCAGTCCTCCAGTTATTGCACTGTCTGCACACTCTCCAGTTGTTTGATTCTTGGGGTCCTTGACCCAGATTGTTGACAATAAACACCTGATCCTGCACAAGATATTGAAGGTTTTATCTGTTACAGACCCCAGGATGATGCACTGTTTCATCCTACTAGCTCTAGTGGATTTTGAGGCTGCAGTAGATATGGACTGCCTGGACTCCATTGCAGTTTCAGCAGAGTTGCTTACAGCAGCCTTCGATCTTGTACAGAGGTCGACATACTCTATCAAAGTGATCAATCTTTGTGACATAGTTATTAATGACCCTGTCACAGCCTTAATTGGCTTTACCACTCATGTTTCATCAATGTGAATCCAGCTATCATCACATATTCTGTGGAAGAGCACAACATACAGCTCCATTCTACATTTGCTCCATTCCCTAGCAATGCCAGGCTTCCTGCTATCACTTACTCGCCTTGTTCTATGACTTGAAAGCAGCCTCATAGAGTTTCAAGTGGAAGAGACCATAAATAGCATCACAGAGATAGTAGAAATGCATGGGAGGCATTGGCAAGAGACGCTCATCTACTTCTTGGTGAAGAGAGAGCACTTAGGAACTGTTGATCAAGCTAGTTGCACAGCTCAATGCCACCTTGCTAATTCAAAGATAAAATTCTCTGTGTGCATCAAGAAAGTGGACTCTTTATCAATGTACATGAAATCTGGTCAGGAGTCATCTTGGTTGGCCCCTTCACAGTCAAATGCACACTGATATGATTCATCTAATTATCTGTCACATTTGATCTATTCTTCACATAGATTCTCTCTCATACATTGTATCATATCTAAGCCAGTCCATCAATCATTGATTATTCTTGAGATATAATATCCAAGAATAATGTTGGGGGAGATGATGTTTATTCTGGTTCTGTGTCCTATATATATATATAGATGTTTTCTGTTATTGTACCATACCATCTCAAATTATATTTTTTGATTGTCCAATGTGGCAGGGAGTGATCTACTGCAAGTTGCCATATTTACCTTATTTCTACAGCATGATAGTTTCCTCTGAATTCAATGTGCCTCCTTGCTTGTTCTGTAGTTCATTCTACCTCAATTAACACACAAACAAATGATCTCAGTCTCTATTTTCCTAACCTGAACAGGGTATCTGTGCTTGTATCAGTCTTTGAGCGTCCTTGAATATGCAGGGCCATGGCTCAGCATCCTTGGAAATGTTTTGTCAGTCTGTAAAAATGATGCAATGTCGGTACTAATGAGTTGCTCAATGCTCCATTCTATGTATACAATTCAGATTGCATTCTCAAGATTTACTGACTCACTAACAAGGTCACCATTGATGTTTCTCTCAGTTACAGAGGCAGTCACAAGAAATTTAAAATAGAAAAAATACAGACTTGCATTAAGGTCATATTTCTGCTTGACATCCTTATCAACAAGTGTGTCTGTCCCTTCCTTCCTTTTAGCACATGTTAATATTTTCTCTCAGTGCCAGATTCACCGGTTCCCTTTATGACTGTGACTTTGCTATGAAGAACTGATCACAATAAACCCCTTCAAGCCCCAAACAGTGCAGTGGACACCTGCAAAGTGAGGAATTTGTTTCTGCATATCTTCATGCCTATCTTTGGCAAAGGTCTCTGCCTGCCTGATAATGGTACAGGAATGTATATAGATTAATTTATAGGGCCTCAGGAACTACATGTATACTTGTACATGAACATGTTTTGACTAATTAAAAGCATCTTTTTTAACTCTGGACTACATGAGATTTAGGCATTAACCTCGCATAGGTGTCTAGATCTGCCTTGAAAGGCAATGGTATCAAGGACCATGAAAAATTGACAGAGAGCAGCCTGTAAGTGCTTTCATGATATATTAGTTCAGGCATAAATCCCCCTCAGTATTAATTGTGGAATAGATACATGTTCTATCAATGTACTGCTGCTCATGAACTACAACATTGAAGTTTTACATCTATGCAAAGCTACATCCATGGGACAAGTAGAATGGCATTAAGTTGGCTGATGAACCAGTTTGAACTGATCCATGCCATCACTACCATAAAGGTTCATAACTCTGACAGATCCATGGAGTCTCCCACTCTTCTTAAGTTCAAGCATATACAGGCTGCCCTTTCTCCATGATGCTTCACCTGCATTCAGAGTTCTATATTATAATCAGAGTCCACCTATGAAGTCAAGTGTGGGTACAACATCCTCTTTGATAACATATCAGTGGCGTGCATAAGAGCATCAACCTACAACAAGTTTTGCATCCAGGCAGTACATTTCGCAGAGGACAACATGCCTGTTGAAGGACATGAGGTGCTTTGCCCCATGTCATGCAAAATCTGATCCATGAATCAGAAACTCAGAGCTGCACCCATATCAAAAGATATGCATTACCTCTCCAAACTTTGCAGATTACATGATAATTTATTGTGCCAATCAAGCTTTTGACAGACCCTTGAGCAGTAGAAAATTGATTTACATCTTTCACAGTACCTGGAACAAGATTCTCTACACTGGCCATTATGTTAGAGAAGTTTAGGGCAGCCAAATAAAGAACATACGACTGTGCAGCATAAGCTCTCAATCAGGTCAAGGTAGTAAGATTGATAACTCTCAGCCATCTCCTGCAGGACATCCCATGAATCTGTGATGGTGGGCAGCAAAAGTGGATAGTTGAGGTTGTTGACGTGTGTAATCTGGCACTTTACTTGCTTGAGGACAGGGAGCTATACATAGGAACCCACAATAAGTTGCATGATACAGGTGCAAAGCTGAATGATTTCTTTCTCATGGGCCAGCAGACCCCATGAATATCTGTGAATTAACTTTAGTAAACCATAGCCTACTAGCTCTTCAACAAGCCAGAAATAGACCTGTTGAATGCATGCTTCAATGAGGGAGAATGCCTGTATGAGACATCCAAGAGGGATATTGCCTGACTTCAAGTTGCAAAGACATCCTGTTGTTCAGAAGACCCAATGAACTGCCAAAGAGGAGCAGAAGATGCAGTCCTTGGGTGAGCCACAGATAATCTTTTCCATAGACCACATCACACTCTCAAGATGTGCATAGTCTACCTCATGCCTGGGTGCAAATTCATGCATGATAGAGTCCAGGGCAGGTAGGGAAAGAGTCAGAGTAAATGAAGTAATGGAGGTAAGATGATGAGCTTCATTCAGATGTCCCACTACAGAAGTGGCAAACATGATGTGGAGTTGAAATTCTTTGTGCAGAACAAGTATCATCCAGACTTTTATAAGGACTGCGATGAATGCTGGAGATTGAGCCATGAATTTGCTAATGCTGTGTAATGCAGATAACTGAGTGAGTAGGCATAAAAGGAGGGATATAAGGCTGGAATCTTGGCTTGAGAGGAGGAGGTGATGGGAAACCCCTTCAATCCTTTCCAAAAGAACAATGTAGCACAATAATATGAGCAGTGCCCATGGTAAAAAGGACCTCCAAAAATCCTTTGACATTAGTGATGTCATAAGCAAGTGAGCTGTTGATATATTTCTGGAAATGGTCACCCAATTTCCCAGCAATGTTTGCAAAGGTCACCCAGGCATCATCTGAAAGAATGTGACTTCAGAGATCTGGAATTTGCTGTAACTTGTTCTGCAGATTTTTAAGTGTCAAGGTAAGTGGATGGCTCTGTGGAAGTAATAATGTTCATAAGAGTACTGAAATGGAAGCATAATCATCTGTATGTTTATACTGGACATATGATATATGCTCAATGGCTGGGTGATATGTATAGAGGTAAAGAATGTGGGAGGGTGTTTCAAGTCACAGCCAGTGCTTCTTGCCAGCTAAACCTTTGTTCCTTGGGACAAAGGAAGGTCCATTTCCTTATATGAAAGTGAAAGGGAGACAGCCTCTAGTTTGCTAAATTCAAGGCCAAGATATGGCACACCTTGATGCAGTTCAGATGTCTTTGGCAGCCAATCCAATAATCCAACACATGCACTTGTTTTGATAGTGTTTACAACTATTTATACAGAATTAAACTGTGACAGAAAGTTCTTATATCATTGCCTATGAGCTAGGAGAACTTGAGGGCATATATTAACATGAAGATGTTGTGAAACTTCAATTGCAGACCCTTCATTTTGTTGAGAAAGATAGAGGACAAACTCAATGCACACCCACTTACTGACACTGTCATCTCCAGGGTAACTAATTCTCACATGGCACCCCAGAGAACTGGCTGAGTCACAATACTCCTTAGAGTATGGTATTTGTGAGCCAGCCTTTAGTCCTAGGTTTGTTCAACACTGAAATAAGTTTGCACTGAGATCATATCACAAGAGGAGTTTGATGTAAACATGCACCTGCTGAGAATGTCCCTTCTTAGCAGACACATTCAAATACTGTGCCTAACTCTCTTCTGACACTCCTCTACTAGATAAATCAATGGCTTTATAGGCTGCAAAGGGTGGAATCATTACCAATGTCATGGTAGTGAGTCTGCAACAAGGCATCAGCATGTATTTACTACATCAAGTGATACAATGCAGAAGCAAGATGAGTCTAGTAGAGCAGTAAAGCTTGAAGTAGAGCCCATGGGTTGTATCATTAAGTGAAATGCTCAAGATCTGTCCAGAAGTTATCGCTGTGCTTTCAGAAAATATGGCTGGATGTAACAGTAGGGTTACAAATGTGCACACACCTATGAACTGTTGGTTCTGACATGAGAAATCCAAACCCTTGGCACTAATAAGGCTGGACTTCACAACCCTAGGTGTTGCACAAGAAATTAAACCCTGCCAAAGTAGCATAGGTTTGCAAGGAATTTGACAGTCACCAAAGTGAAACCTTGGCTCTTTCAAATGGCCATGGATGGCAGCATAGAAAACAATAAGGACAGCAGTCAAGGTTGATTGTGCTAGTAAATTTTCCTAGAGTAATTCTAACTCTGGTGGCTTCTGATCCAAATAGGTGCAACATTGACAGCCTACCATCTGGGTGTGTGCATCTTGTTAGGATCATGCCAATAGAAGAAAGGATTAGAATGCACACTGAGGAGTCCACAGAGTGTGTGAGCTTGGTGAAGCTATTAGCAATGTCACCCTTGGGTTGAAGCCCTAAGATAGATTATGGATGGAGTCTACAGAATGAAGACAAAGTAGGATCAAGATGAAGTCCTGATAGAGTTGGAGCCCACAGACTTATAGTAAGAGATTGAGATTAGGCTTGAAGGCCAAAGATAGTGAGTATGAGAGTATTGAGCTAAACCAAGTTGATATTCGAACTGAGATATATACTGCTAGTTTTACAGTTTATATACTAGTGTGGAGTCCAAGGAATCAGAGGCTAGAATAATATAAGTCTGGAATATTCTGTATCTGGAGGAGTTGAGTATTCTATGGACTCTGATATAACACCTACTCACTACTGTGACAGATTCTAGATGTGATAAATGAATATGTGAAATTAGTAGATGAAATAGAAATATAAAATATGAGATAGAAACTGGGAAATGGAATCCAATCAGCAACTCCACTGTTGGGGATGAACTAAGGTTGTCAGCCATGGGGTCCACAGCATGTTCATTACAGTATCCCCTCCTTAGCATTCTTGCCCTCAAGAGTGCTGATTCCAATGGCCAAATGTGCTGCATGGAATTTTGTGCAGGTTTGTCACATGATAATTGCCTCTTGAACCTGAACCACCACCTTTTAAGTTCAAAATCTCTTTCTTGCTGTCTGTCATGTCTTCAACTTCATACTGCCAATCGCAAACACCTGAAGTATACATCACGCCGCCTACTCTGGACAATATCAACCCTGATGAACTTGAAGTTTTGTATGCTGAATGGGATGTTGAGGAAACTGCATATAGGGCTGCCATCAATGCTCATGATGAGTGGAAGATGGAGATGGCAGTGGAATTGGCTAAGGCCAAGAAAATTGTGGCAGCCATAGAGGTGGCTCAAAAAAAGACACAGGAAAGGGCTAAGAAAGTAGCAGAGGCAAAGGCAAAGAAGGAAGTGGAGGCCGCAGTGGAATGGAAAAGGCAAGAAGAGGTGAAGAGGTTGGAAAAGGAATGACTCAAGGAAGAGCAGAAGCAGGAAAGGGAGAGGTTAAGATTGAAGGAGATTGCAGAAGCCACAGAGGAGTTAGAGAGGTTAAGAAAAGAGACAGAGGATAAGGTCTTGGGGGGTGAGATGCCAGTGGATTCAGATGAGGATGGGGCTGCCAGGGATGATGAAGATCCAAAAGCAAAAGCGAGGGAGGAATTGGAAGAATCTTGAAGGAGACGGAAAGGAAAGGGTAAGATGGTGACTGTGGGTGCCAGTGGAAAGAAATGAAAAGTGAAATCCACAGAGTATGTGGTAGACAGTGGAGAGGAGAAAATTGCAGGCCCATCAGGGCAGTTTAATTTGGAAGTGCCTTCTACCAAGAGGTTGAAGACTGATCCAGTCCCAGGGGATGAGGACAGAATATTTTGGCAAAGGTAAGTGATCATTGGCATCTGTGGCCAAAACTAATTCTTTGTTAGATTGATGCAGCCAGTGTAAGACTGACAGTGCTCATTGCTTCCCAGCTCAAAAGGGAAGGTCCTGCAAAAGGTGTAGGGTTCACAAAGCCAAGTGTGTCTTTACCGATGAGACAGAGTCCATGGGGATGGACAAGGTGGTGGACCCCCTTCACAGCCTACATGTGTGCATGGAGAGGATGGAGGCAAAGCTGGAAGCTGTCAGATCGTGCATGGATGATTTAGTGGACGACTTCCACCCTGGCAATGTGATTGAGTATCTGTGGGATTTTATCCCAGAAGATTGCAAGGGTGAGTGGTACAAATCACTCAATGAACTCCAGGGTCTTGGACATGTGGCCTTGGAGGCTCTTTGAAGGGCAATGAAGATGTGGCTGGATAAGGACATCGCTCAAGTTTGGTGTAAGTATGTCCATGTCAAGAAAACCTTTGATGCTGTGGATGCCTTCGAATTGGCGAACGTCAAGTTTTAGTATGGGACCCTTGGAAAAGATGGGTTGCAAAAGGCAGTGGCTGGTATAAGGAGGTTTGAAGAAACAAGGGTGAAGTTTTATGCCCTTGGAGGCTGACAGTCAGAATGGTGTTTGTGGAAAAAGGTCTTAAAAGGATCTAATAGCTATATTGTGGAGGAATCCAAGAAAGATGGAGTAGTCAGGGAGATGATGAAACCAGGCACAGAATCTGTCAGCATTCCTAGCCTCAACCATTTGAAGTTGCAGAGAATCGTTAGATAGGAGGATGAATACAAGATTGATACAGATGCTGAGGAATCATCATGGGAATCACAGGTAAGCGACGAGGACTATCTGGGGGCAGAGATGGGCTTAGATAAGCCAGTAAGGGTGGAGAAAGAGGTGCAAGTGGGAGATGAAGATGAGATGGAGACTGCAGAGAAGATATCAGGGGATGTTGTGATGGGTGAGTCCAGGGATTCCATGGTGGCCTAATTCTTTTGCCTCGTAAATGTTTATCTTGATATTGTATATATGGACAAGTAGTATCATGCCCAGAGGGGCATACAATGTATGATTTTTCTTGATGTCTAAAATGAAGTGACAAAATGAAAGTGAAGTCAATAAATGGATCTGGTGGAGTCTATTCCCAATTATGAAGGTAATTTGCAATAGTTTTCCAGAATTTAATTTAAAATTGGGGCAACAGAATCTGCCAGAGTTTGATAGGGATGGAAATCAAGAAATAGTAGGTGTAATTTTACATAATGCTTTATGAATGGTGACCTTGGATAGGGATCCTGGTTTGTCTGGGTATCGATGGTGGAAATCTTTGATATATTCTTCCATGGAAAATTCTGTAGCTGGGATCCAGGCAAACTCTTCATCAGTACCCTCATAGTCCAACCATTGTACACAGTAGAGGAGTGGACATTGGAACTGACGATCAAGCTTGGAGTCAAGAATCTGTGCAATCTTGTACTGCTCTTTACTGTCAACTTCAACTGGAGGTGGAGGTGGTTGGGTATGGTTAGGAATGGTATTGGTTTTCATGGGTTCCAGCTGTGAGACATGGAGTATGAGATGAATGGAACAGAGGTCCATGGGGAGTTTGAGTGTGAAGGAATGGGTTCCAGGCTGGGCAATAACATCAAATGGTCCAAGGAATTTTTCAGAAAATTTTGCAGTAGGACATGTAGTTCTAATGTTTTTAAAACTAAGGTAGACTTTGTCACCTACTTTGAAATCTGGAGCTGGTGACCATTGCTTATCTGCTTGGAATTTGTAGTGAGACTGGGTGTGAGTAATTTCATCTCATAAGAATTGGTGAAGATCATTGAGGTTGACTACAAAGTTGTGGGCCCAGGTGGAGGTGATATCACGTTCAGGGTACACAGTGATATTAGGATGGTAACCCTTGTTAGTGAAGAATGGAGAGATTCCGGTGGAGGCATTAGGAGCATTATTATATGTGAATTCGGCAATGGGTAGTAGGGTATCCCAATTGTTTTGTTGATATGAACAATAGATACAGATGTATTGTTCAAGGGTCTGGTTAGCACATTCAGTTTGTCCATCGGCCTCCAGGTGATAACCAGAAGTGAAATGAAGTTTCATATCGAGAGCCTTAGCAAGGGCATGTGTAAATTGAGAGACAAATTTGGATCTGTGGTCAGAAGTAATGTGGTTAGGGACACCATGCTTGGAGAATACATGTGTAACAAAAAGTTGTGTGAGATCCATGAAATTTATAGTATCATGAGTGGGTATAAAGATAGCTTGCTTGCTTGCATGGTCGACGATGACAAGAATGGCAGTGAATCTGTTGGAATCCAGAAGTTGTTCAATGAAATCCATGGATATGGAATCCCATGGGCATTCCAGTACCAGCAAGAGTTTGAGTAAGCCAAATGAACGGTGTCTAGGTGTTTTGTTACAACCACACATGGTACAAGACTTGACATAATGGTGAACAAATTCACACATCTGTGGCCAGGTATAATTCCATCAGACTAGTTCAAGCATCTGGTTTTGACCAAAATGACCTGCCAAGATATGGTTGTGATTGTTCTGTAGGACATGAAGATGGAGATTCATGGAGTCCGGGATATAAATGCAATTGTCAAGACAGAGTATTCCTGACTCATCCACAGACCACCGGGAGAAATTGAAAGGGAGAGAAGCAAGATGAAAACCTTTGGTCAACATAGATTCCATGGGTTGTGCTTGTTTGATATCAGAGTGGAGCTTGTCCATGTCCATGATAGCACTAGCACAGAGTACAGGACCTTCAAGAAAAGTAGTGCAGAGAGAAGTGGAAAGTTGTTCTTGAGTAAATATAGAGTGGAAATTATGAGGATTGACTTGAGCATATTGACTATCCCCCTCTTTAGGGTAAACTTCCCATCATCTAGTGAGTGCATCTGGTTTCCCACCAAGCTTATCCAGTCAGAACTGGATTACTAGGTTGAACTGGGAAAGGAATTCGGACCAGTGCACTTGAAGTTGAGTAAGAATCTTAGTAGTAGAGAAATATTCAAGGTTCTTGTGGTCCATGACAATGTCAATGGAATCTGCAGAGCCTTCGAGGTAGTCACACTAGTATTTAAAGGCTTCAAAGATGGCTAGAAGCTCTTTATCATGGGTATCATAATTGAGCTCGGCTCTATGGAGACTGTGGGACAAGAAGGAAATAGGGTGAATTTTGCCATCCTCAAGGTAAATAGAAAGGATGGCAGCAATAGCATAGTCGGAAGTGTCGGTTTCCATGACAAGTTGATGGTTGGGAATCCAATGGGTAAGGATAGGTGTGTGAGTGAAAGCCTGCTTTAACTTGTTAAATGCAGCCAGGCATTTGTTGTTGAATTTCCACAGAATACTCTTGTGAGTGAGACATGTTAGAGGCAACACAATCTCACTGTATTCATGGATAAAACAGTGATAGAAATTAGCAAAACCAAGGAATGATTGGATATCTTTGACCTTTTGCAGGACCAGCCAATCAACAATAGCCTTGACTTTGTCTTTGGACATATGTAAGCCTTCAGGAGAGAGGACATAACCTAGATATTCCATGGAATCCTGATGAAATTCGCACTTGGATCCTTTGCAGTATAGCCCATTAGCTCTAAGCCTGCATAAGATCTCATGCACATGTTTTCGGTGTTCCATGGGATTGTTGGAGTAGATGAGAATATCATCAAGATAGACAACAATAGAGACATCAAGCATATCTGAAAAGATGTCATTGACAAAGTGCTGGAAAGCCATGGGAGCATTGGTAAGACCAAATGGCATGATGTGCCATTCAAAAGAACCATAATGGGTATGGAATGCAGTTTTCCATTTATCTCCTTTGGCTATATGGACTAGATGGTAAGCATGGTGAAGGTCAAGTTTTGTATAAAGGTGTGCAGAACGTGTGGAGTCAAGTAGGTCAGAAATGAGAGGAAGTGGATAACGGTCTTTTCTCATGATCTTGTTCAGGTTATGGAAATCAACACAGAGCCTGAGTTTGCCAGCTTTCTTTTTGACGAAGAGTACTGGGGCTCTGTGGGGCTCCATGAGGGAGAGATGAAACCATTACGGACATTATCATCGATAAATTCATGTAAGGCTTTTAGTTCAGATTCAGAGAGGGAATAGATGGGGCCTAGCAGAGGAGAAGTGCCTTCCTCAAGATTGATCTTAAGATCATAAGGGCGATACTCAGGTAATTTCTCTGAGAGGAAATCACTGAACACATCAGCAAAGTCATGGTACTCCAGTGGGATATCAGATAAATCCATGGGGACTGCAGAGGCAGCTTGACCACTAACACTTGGCATAGAAGGTTGTAGGGTGTACTGTTGGGCACCTTCTTCTGTGCAAGCTCATATGAAAGCAGCTGCAGAAATAATTGAAATCTTCAGTGAAACCGAAGTAGAGAATGATGGGATGGAAGGATATGAGTAGATAGGCTCATACAGTGGCAGAGTCCGTTGGGATCTCAGAGTGGGTTTGGATGATGGAATTGGACCTGAAGGGTCTGAGTGGGCTGGCACATGTGTCAGTAGCTGCAGAAGTGCTAGTAGGGATAGAAGCACCAAATAGCTTTGAATGGAAAGTGATACTGTGCTTTGCCCAGTCAATCAACGGATTGTAGCAGGAAAGCCAGTTGTATCCCAGGACAATGTTATAGGATGAATCAAGACATGTGACATAGAAGTCAATAAGAATGACATCTCCTGATGGAAACTGTATGGAGAGAGTAATGGATTGGGAAATGTGAGATCTGGCAGAGCCGTCAAGAAGCCAAAGTTGAACAGCAGGAATGGATTTGGTAGGGAGATTATGATCCTCAATGTATTTGGAGTCAATAAAACAATGACTTGAACCAGAGTCAATGAGGGCAAGAAAACGAAGGATAATGGCAATAAGGGATCTATTGGGTTCTGATCCAGAACTGACTTCAGATGATATGGATACAGTTAAAGAATGGGTTGAAAGAGCAGCAGCATTGAGGGTTACAATCTCCAAGGTGCAATGACAGTCAACGCAACCCTGTCCTTGCACAGAGGAAACAGGGCTGCTCTCTATTTTTCTGACTCCATGGGAGCCAGATTGGTAGAGGCAGGAGGCTCTGAAACCTCTGCAGTGTGAGCGCAAGTGGATCCCATGGCTTTGCACTTATTGCAGTCCTCAGTCTTGTGTTTGCTACCACAAAACATACAGAGGTTGTTTTTCCGGCGGTGTTTCTTCTTCTCGGGAGTGAGCTTGCCATCTTTGCCTAGCTTGTCAGCATAGGGCTTCTTGGCAGACGAGGAAGAGGAAGAGGACTGGTAGGTGGAGGCAGAGCCCACAGTATTGGATCTGTAGGACTTGGGTGCTACAGAATATGAAGAGTTTGAGTTTGAACCTGAACCCTTAGGTTTGGTGGAGGAGAATGAGGAAGGTTTATCACAATTTTCATGTGAAATTTTGGCCTTCCAAGTCCAATAACAAGCATCAAGTTCCTGTGCAAGGGTACGCATGTCATGGAGGTTATCGGGCTTACCGTGTGGGCCATATCATCTTTAATCTGTGAGCGAAGTCTGCAGTAAAAAGCATGACATAGGGAATTGTCACCATAGCTAACAATAGAAATGTGTTGATTGAAACAGACTATATACTTCATAATCCAGTCTCCATCATGCATCTGAAGGTTTTCCAACTCATCTTCAGCATCTCCGATGGCATTGAATGGTCCAGAGTTAATCCAGAGTTCCATAAGAAAGGCAGCATAGGAGTATGCCCAGACAGGAGGATTAGCATGGTTAGGGTGAAGGATATCTGGTTCAAACCAGTCAAGGGCGACACCAGAAAGGAAAGAGACAGTGTAATTGACCTTCAAGGTGTTAGCGTGGAAAGTGTCGGGCCTGTGATTGAAGTTCAACTAGAGGGAAATGATGAACACCTTGAGTTTCCACAGGTCTGAGCTGTCAAAAGTGTCAGGCTCTTTGACCTTGGTGCGTACTGGGTGTTGGGGAGAGTTGTTGAGTTGGTTGGCGAGGCCGTGGAGGAGATTCATGAAATCCCTGACCATAGCTTTGTCATTATTAGGAGGGTTAGGAGGATTGGGAGGGTTACCACCAGGACCTCCAGGGCCACCAGGATTAGGTAGGCCACCACCAGGTCAGTGATTATTGTTGCCCTGCAGAAGGCATAAGCTGCAGTCACTAGGGGAGTCAATCTCACCATCAGAATTGCTGCCAGTTTCCTCTTTGTTTTAAACAGGGAAGGTATGGCACAGGTTAGGGATTGGAGTCTGTGGAGAATCATTTTGGTAACTGCCATAGCCACCTGAGATGGATTCTGAGGGCCTGGGGGCAAGATTGAGGTTGAAGGGATTGGTATGGAATACAAGACTGACCTGCTCCAGTTATATTGATACTCGGTATTTGTATATATTTGTTTTTACTATATAAGATAGTATGACCCCAGAGACATTCTCTGCTACAAATAAGGCTAGGGAATTTTTATTAAAGGTATTTTGAAAGTCATATGACTGATCTTTATTTATTTTCAAACATAAAGCTAAATCAGAAATTAAAGTTGTCAAGTGTTAAAGAAGTACTGCTGTTGTCCTTGGACTTTGCTTCATTGACTTGGATAGCACAATATCAATTCTATTACTCATTTATTAGTGTACAAGTGTAGTATAGTGATGTGCCAGCTCAGGCTCAAGCCCAGGCTGGCTGTAAGCTAGCTCTCTCCAAGTCTAAGCTGGCCTGAGCCTAAATTCTGGCTTGAGAGGGCTCAAGGCTTAGCTTAGTGTTTTTAAAGCCCTAGGCTAGCCCAAAGCCCCAGACTTTCTGGCTGCACATTTCAGCAACTTAGTTCTATAGTTTTAGTATATTTTACATGATAATATACTCTAAGAATATGTTCATATAACTGCTGTGCTAGTATCTTCATCAATTGCAACATGTATTCAGTATTCTTGGGTGAAGATGAGAATGATATCTGAGATCTGATATATGATATCATATTATCCATATTATCCATTGAAAAATTGCTTTTAGAGGCTTAATCTCAGTGATTACAAGGCCAGTAAGGCTTATAATAATTGATAGAAATTACAGCCAACAAATTAATATATTTACATATCCCCAATATGGCTGCATACATCTATAGCTAGACTCACCAAAAAGCTGAGGCTCAAGTCTGAGCCAGCCCAAGTCAGCCAGTCCTGAGGGCTTTGGGCCTAGCTTGAGGTTTAGGTAAGCTCAAGCCTATGTAAGCCAGGCCCAAACCATGGCTTTAAGCCTAAGCTGGGCTGGCACATCACTAGTGTAGTAGATAGATAGGTGGTCTTAATTTGATAACCCTTGCTTGTTTGCAAGGATTTTCTACTTATATCTGGGTGAACAGCTAGAGAATTACAGTTCATCTCAACAAAAAGTAGGCAGTACCCATTGAACAACAATACACTTGATGGCACAGCCATATAAATAATGACAAAGCAACTCATCGAGCTTGATGACACAGCCACACAAATATTGCCAGCTTGCCTGGATCTCAACATTACTGATTACAAGGCTATTAAGGCTTAAAATGCTTGATAGATATACAAACCAATATATGAATAGCACATATACATACCCTCAACATTGCTGCATACATCTATGGCTAGACTCACCAAAATGCCTGAGCCAGCCCAACTGACTACTTTAAGTATTGTTATATATATACACATTATCAAATTAGATTAGTATATATTTTCTGCTTCCATGCTCTTAACAAGAATGATGTGTTGTTGGACATTCAGCTTATTTGTTAGATTAGCAAGCAGGAGCTCCATTGCAATCTGCCAGTGGAACTCAGTACTCCTATATGCCAGATGGAATCTTATATACTTTACAGACTGTTTTGGCACCCTCATTGCATTATTCTTATCACTATGCTGTGTGAGGATAAGTACTTTACATATCTTGCTACATTTACCTTGCTGTTAGGGCCAACTCTCACATGACTCATAGTTGGGCAATTGCTGAGCTGTCTCGCATTTGGACAATCACTTTGCAATGCCTTGGATGACTTTCGAGGTGATGAAAGAGGTGCTTACTAGAGAAGCTCTTGGCAAGCGAGCAGACAAGTAAAGTTTATGTGTAGGTAAACCTTAGCTTGAAGCTGAGGTTGTACAGTGAAGCGTAGCTACTTAAATACTAAAAGGTCGGTCCTAATAATAGCTATGAAAGTTTTGTAGAAGTTGGGAGGCATGCTAGTCGGGCGATGAGCATGCAATATCATGTGTTGTCCATCATGAAAGATTTGTCGAAGTTGATATCGGTGATGTGGTGGCGATAATGCATAAGCGTGATTATGCCGATAAGATGAGATAAGACTGAGAAAATGAAAAAAGTCAATAAATCATAACATTACCCTCTCATTAAGGCAGGCGTCCCGACTGCCTAGGGTTCATCCTGTGGTTCCTCTTGAGCCTTTGCATATTCCTTCCTCCAATAATTGTCGATGTAATCCTGCCAATGCTTGTCATTGGGGCAGGGATTTTTGACCCAGAATGTTCTTCCATCTTGTCATTGGACTCTGTATGATATGACATTGTTGGTATATCAGTGGTCAAGTATTTCTTTTAGTGTTTTTTCCGATCTGTCGATGACTTTACAAGCAGTCACGACAGCTTGAGTCTCCGAAATACTGTCTTTGTAGTCCTTGATCGCTTCCTGTGCATTGCCCATGTCATCCTCTTGTATCCAAGAGTTGTGTTCCCTGGTCCAGCCTTTCCATTTGACAAGATAGTCGGTTACTAGTCGAGATTTTTGTCCTTTCTTTCCGCAGACTCAGCGGGTTCATGAGTCTAGGACTTCTTTGACTTCATATTCCTCCTCATCTTCGATGAGGTCTGGCAGTGGAGGTGGGGGTTGTTCCTGATTAGGGAACACCGGTGGTACGTAGGGGGTCAGCAGCTTCTTGTTGAAATGTGGGTGAATTTTTCAGTGTGGGGGAAGTTTCAGTTTATACACGGATGCGCTGGCCTTCTCCAGGATCAGAAATGGACCAACGCATTTATCATCAAGTTTTTTCTTGGGGCGCGGTAGGTGAAGGTTGGTGGTGTCAAGCCATACACAGTCTCTAATGGCATAGCTGACGGTGTCCCTCTTCTTTTTGTTGTATTGGGCCTTCATTTTGCCCATGGCTTCTTCGAGTGCCTGTTTAGCTTGTCGGTGTACTTCCTGCATGTTCTCCGCAAATGACTTGGCCGATGGATTGGTAAAGACGGTCATTTTGATGGAGTCTGGGAGGATGCGAGGGTTGGTTCTGTAGTTGGTGAAGAATGGGGTCTGGCCTGTGGCTGAGTGAACATGGTTATTATGTGTGAATGCTGCCAAAGCAAGCCATTCGCTCCAGTCTGTCTGTCGGTGGTTAATAAAGAGATGTAGATACTTGTTGATCTCTTGGTTGGCCTGTTCCGTCTGTCCATCTGTTTGAGGGTGGAAGGCTGTGGATGCATTAGGTGTGATATTGAGGAGTTTGAGAAGTTCCAGCATGAACTTGGAGACGAATTGGGGTCCACGATCTGAGATGATGGTCTTGGGCATTCCATGTTTTGCATAGACATGGTCATGAAGTAGTTTGGCCCATCCTTCCGATGTGAGTTCTATGTTGCAGGTGATTGGGACTATTTCCTTGGAGAATCAGTCGACGACTACTAAGATTGCATCATAACCATTGGACTTGGGTAGTCTGGTGATCATGTTGACAGATATGTGGGTCCATGGTTCGGAGGGTATCTCATTAGGGTGGAGGGGGGCAGCCTTGGGGTGAGTGTCTGTTTTTGTCCTTTGGCAGGCCTCACATGCCCTGACGTACTTTTCTACCGTTTGTTTGAGTTTTGGCCACCAGAACTCTCTTTGGACGAGTTCTTTGGTCTTTTCAATCCCCGGATGTCCTGCAGTTACATGATCATGATGGGAGGCTATAATCTCCCCTCTGAGCTTGTCGTCTCGGGGTACGTAGACTCGTCCATCATAATAGAGAAGTGCTTCCTTTTCAAAAACCCCACGTTCATGGTCCAAGGAGCTTTGGATTCCTTGGTCCCACTTATCGTGGTTTCAGGTTATGTCCTTGATGCATTGATGGGTTTCGGAAGAGGTTGGCATGATCATTGCTCAGAAATGTTCAGGTTGGAGGACTACGATGTCATCGTTGTCCTCTTTTCCTTGATTATGATCGTCCCTTCAGCTGAGGAGGTTGGCCTTTCGATTGGAGGCACCGGGTTTGTGATGTAGTGTGAAATGATATTCCGTGAGTTCGGTGACCCAGCGGGCTTGTCGATGGTTTATTTTCTGGGGCTGTCAGAAGTATTGCAGGTTTTGGTGATCTGTCCAGATCTCAAAATCTTCTGCCGCGCCCATCAAGTAGTGCCTCCACTCTTCTAGCGCTAGCATGATGGCTAGGAGCTCCTTATTGTAGATTTCATAGTTGCGTTCAGTGGTGGTGAGCGCCTTCAACAGGAATGCTACGGGTCTCCATCTGTTGTCCTGTTCTTGACTGAGGACAGCCCCTATGGCTCCTTCACTAGAGCCGGCTTCAACTCGGAACTTGCCCTCTTCTTTTGGCAATGCTAACACCACATCCTCGGCCATCCGCTTCTTCAATCATTGAAAGGCCTCATTCTGGGCAGTCCCCCAGGTCCAGGGGGCATTGCCGGTGAGCTGAGTCATGGGGTGTACGATCTTGGAATAGTCTTTTATGAATTTCTGATAGAAATTTGTAAAGCCCAAGAAGGATTGTAGTTCCTTCTTTTTGGTGGGTGTGGGCCATTCCATAATGCCTTTGACTTTAACAGGGTCCATGTGTACCAATCCTTCGCTAATGATGACTCCAAGATATTCCGTCTCGAGGACCTTGAACTCGCACTTCTCCGTCTTGAGGAACAGCTTGTTTTCCCTTAAGTGTTGGAGTACTCGCTTCACGATTCGTCAATGTTCCTGGAGGTCCTTGGAGAAGATGAGGATGTCGTCGAGGTAGATGGTCACCTTCCCTTCCATGATGAAGTTGTGGAAGATATCGTTCATCATCCATTGGAATGTGGTGGGTGAGTTGGTCAGCCTAAAGAACATAACTGTGGGCTCAAAGAGACCTTGGTTAGTCCAGAAGGCAGCCTTTGCTTCGTCTCCCTTCTTGATTTGGACATTGTTATATCCCCAGCAGACGTCCAGTTTGGTGAAGTACTTGGTGCCATGGAGTTTATCCATGAGTTCGGAAATGAGGGGAAGCAGATAGCAGTTCTTGATAGTCATCTCATTGAGCTTCTGATAGTCCTGTATGGGTCGGAGGGATCCATCTTTCTTCTTGACAAAGAAGAAAGGGGAGGTGAAGGGGGATTTGGAAGGTCGTATTCAGCTGGACTCTAGGTTTTCATCGAGGAACTTGTCGAGTTCTTTCTGTTTGTGGCGATTGAGGGGGTAGACCTTGCAGTCGAGCATCAATTGAGCATTGGGGATTAACTTGATCGCATGGTCCCATGGTTTGCATTCCAGTAGTTCATCGAAGTTTTCTTTAGAAAAGAGGTCTTTGAATTCACGATATTGGGGTGGGACCATTTCTTCGAAGGTCTTCTTGGTCTTCCCTTCAGTGGCCTTGGCAGCTAGGTCATTGGCGTGGTGTACTGCACAAATTTCTAACTCCTCCCTGAGATCGACCATTAAAATGGTTTCCCCCTCTTCCAACTCTTCGTCCCATGGATTGTCTGGGTCGGCATTGGGGAGGGGGAAAGGGTTCTTCTGGCATTGGCACCAGGTGAAGATGACCTTGCCGGTGGTCCAATTAATGACTGGGTTGTGGCGAAGTAACCAGTCATGTCCTAAGAAAATGTCGCCTTTGCCTAGGTTTGTAACAGCAAAGTTGACCCTTTCACTGTGGCTTCCAATTGTCATTCTGACTTCAACGAATTTAGTGATTTCTCCGGCCTTGTTGCGTGTGCCATCGGCATTGTATACTGAGATCGATGCAGGGGCTGGTTGGGTGACTAGGTCATGTTTCTTGACGTAGTCCTCACTAATGGTGCTTCCAGTGCATCCACTGTCGACTAGGGCCTGAGCCTTAAGGACTTGGCGGTTTTCCAACGTCTTGAGCTGGACGTCAAGGAAAAGTCCCCTGACACCTTTGGTGGACACTCACTGTTGATACCGGATTGGCTTGCTTAACTTGTAGAGTTCTTCCCGTGCTTGCTCTCTGCCCTCTCATAGTGAACTTAAGAGGCAGTCATCGATCTCGTTGATTTTCTCCTTGTGGGCCTATAGATGAAGGGAGGTGAAGGCTTCAGAGTCTGTACGTGCTTCTCTGATGGCCTGAAGGGTCCAGTCCATGCCAAACAGCTTGAACCAGGTGGACTTCAGGGGAGAAACACTTACTGGCTTGGACTTGGAACTCCTTGCCTTGAATGCTTCTTCTTCCTTCTTCGCTTGCTCCTTGCCTCGTGATATCTTGAACGAGGTGTTGTCCTCTTCATCAGGGACCTTGACGAAGGTGGTTTTCTGGACCCATGAGCATCGCGCATCCGATGCTGGAGTCCCTCTTGATCCTTCGACGGTCAGGGGCCTTCGAGGGTCCTCCCCAGTTGGGGCATGCTCCTTCCCTGGGGATCGCCTGCTGCCGGTGTCTTCATCAGGACTCGGGGGTTTGGGGAGCGGGTCACTCCTGGAGTGACCAGAAGGCTTGTCAGGACGAACAGAGGGAGTCATACTCTTATCATATGAATCGTGCTCCCACGTTACTCCCGGGTCCTTCGGCGCCTGTCCTGGATCCCTATCCTTTCTTGGGACGACTTCTTCCTTCTGGGTTGGGGGTGAAGGGGGCGCCTCCTCGATCGGTGTGGGGTCCCCAAGAGGATGATGAGGGCTGCAACCCTTCACTTCTTCTTCCAGGCAGGGGGAGAGGGGAGCGTGTATCCACGATGACCCTCGAGCACGAGGCGAATCGTTGCAGGTATGGTCAGCAGGCATTGGTCCCATACCCCTGCCTCCGTCTTGAAGTTCCTGTTCAGTGACGATGGGCTCGGCCAGTTTGGGGAGCACCTCCTTCGTCCCTAAGGACTGGGAGATCCCCAACATTGTTCGGATGAACTCTGGCCCCCATTGAGTCTGAAGGTCCTGGAGGGTGAGGAGTTCTGGAACAGAGAGTGTGAGCGAAGGAGGGGGGTGAGTCTCGCTTCGTTTCTGGGGAATTTTATAGGTTTTTTCAGGTGGAGTCTGAATGTGTTGTGATTCTTTGGGGTGGTTTTGGGTGAACTTGTAAATGCGGCAGCTGGTATATTCGAATGCTTGGAAACAGATGACGTACGTAAAATATGTATACAATCAGGTAATGTCCGCACAGTGGGACCCGATGACCAACCACCTGGAGAGGAGGATTGGGCCGAGGAAGTGGAATCACTCACTTCTCAGCCTTGCCTTTTACCTCCTCAATCTTTGTTGTCGAGGGCGTCTTCTCCTCGACCTTCTCTTCATGGCTATGTCCGTGCTCCTCCTTATCGTGTTCCTCAGCCTCTGTAAGCATGGCATGAAGTTGGGCCATCATATATCACCTGCTTTTCGGGTCTCTAGGCCACTTTGGCTTTTTACAATCCTTCCCTAAGTGCCCCTTTCCTCCACAATTGAAGCATCAACCTTCCTTTCTGAGGTGGTCAATGTCCATTGGCTCTCCGGTCCCTCTGTAAGTGGTCCATCCTGAACCTGACGATCCCTTGCTGGCCAGTTTGTCGGTTGAGGAACTTGTTGCACCGGTATTACTTTTAGGGGTATTACCAGCGGGTTTGTCCTTGGTCGACTTATCGTAGTGGCCGATTCTGTCAAAGGCAATCTTCCGGGCCTTCTCATCGTAGATGCTGCAGATTCGTTGCTTCCATTCTGCATAGGTGGAGGGTATCATGACTCCTAAATCGGCGATGGAGTCGGTGTAGGAGGCGGGTATGCCTCGCCGGATGGCTCATACCAGGGCACCTCGGGGTCCTAAGTCGTGGAGTTGGTCGGCCTGGCAGGCCAGTTCTTCCAGCTTGCGGAAGTACTCAGCTGCCGTGCCAGTCATTCAGAGGTCATTCATCCACTTCTCCATGACTTCTTGGAGGGCAGGGTCACCGTATTCAATTTGTAGGGCAGCTTTGAAGTTGTCCCATGAGCAATACCGATATTGCCCTTCAGCGTCACTTCAGAACTGAAGGCAGTATTGGGACCACCAGCCTTGGGGTCTTTTGCCAAACAGAGATGTTGCGAATAAGATCTTGTTGGCGTGCATTGGGTAGTAGGCCTGGAAGATCAAGAAACACTCCTTGCAAGCTCCGGTGAATCGGTGAATGTCATCACCTTTTCCTTCAAAGTTGGCAGGGAGTCGAATCAAGGTGGGCTTTACTTGAAGCCACAAGGCTTGTTCATCTGCTTCCCCTGAGGGCCAGTCCAGCGGGCCGGGGGGGTTGTTCTTGGGTGGTGGTCTTGGGACCGACCACCTGTCGGTCCGGTGAGTGGGACTTCCCCATCGTTTTGGGGCTGGGGCGGTGGGTCACCCTCGGCGTCTGCTGGGGTCTTCTAGTTCAGGAGGGAGGGGCAACCCGTTGGCAAGTGTGAAGCTTCTTGCTTCCAACAGGGTTTTTGCTAGTTCGTTGACGAGCCCCAGGAAGGCTGCTTGCTTGTCCTGGTGCTCTTGCCTCCTGGCCTCTGCTTCTGCTTCTTCAACTCGTCGATGTTCTACTTCAGGGTCGACATTGATGGGGATGTCGCTCGGTCCTGCTTGTCCTGACCCAGTGAAGAGCCTACTTGTCCCCCTCCAGGGGTGGTTCTGGCGTCTCCAGCCGATCAGTGGCAAGTCGGGCATTGGCCTGGGCCACCCATACTTGGGATAGTTCAGCACGGTTGGCCTCGTCTCTTCTCCAGGTAGCGAGTATAGTTGCCAGTTGTCGATTGAGGACTCGCTCCTCCTGCTCTGTTCTTGCTCATAGATCGGGGACATGTACCCCTGGTATGGGGCCGTAGTTGAGCTCGTACCACCATAGCTCCTCATTGGGGACGAGGTTGAAGCAATGTTGGTGCTCCTCCTGTGTCTCGTCCACTCCTCCTCTTCATAGATAGTCTGCCCTTTGAAGGGCCCAGGCCTGAGATCGGTAGGTTCCATGGGCCATTCACTGGGATAGGGAGAGGGATGGCCAGGCTCTGTCTGGAGTTCCCAAGTGGAAGGGACTACTCTCAATCTCTCGTAGAGCGAGGCATCGCTTGCTTCTGGGATCTCGAGAGGATGCATCTGGGCCCTCCTTGTATTGTCGAATGCTGTATGCGAGCGGGGATTCTCCTGCTCTTCTTCTTCGCTGGTAGGAAGGTCGCCTGATAAAGCAGATTCGTAGGTGTCTTCGCCTGAGCTCAGTATAGAAGTCTGGGTCATGGCAGTCGAGCGAGGGCGGGGTGGAAGGTGAGCTGGTCCTGAAGGGGCTGGCGAAGGGTGTATCTCCCCTTCTTCGAGGTCTATTAGGTTTGGGGGACTTGGGGGTGGGAGAATCGGGATTGGAGGAGGAGAGTATAATTGTCGATGCAGGTGTATCGAGGGTTGCCTGCTGGGTTTGGAAGGGGTGGTGAAGTCATGGATTTCCCGGTAGGTGAGCCCTTCTTCGGCTCACCTCTGAATCATATTCTGGAGCTGCTCTTTTTCTCTCTGATGTATCAAGTGAGGAGGCATCGGTGGTCTTGGGTTTGCCAGGATTGACGACCCATAGGGTCGCCTGGGGGAGGGTCTCACTATCTGGTCAGGGCTAGGTGATCTCGGTCGTAGGTATCTGTTGGAGGCTTCGCTCCAGTTCTCTCCTGGCATCCTCCAGAGGTTCCGTTCCAATTCTGTGATAGGCTCTAATGAGCTCCTCGATACTTCCCTCGAAAGAGGAAGTGCTTCTGGCATCCTCAGAGGAGTGCCGGGTTCTGGAAGGGCCAGCCACTGGGCTGGGCATTCTTCCCCTTCTTCCGAGGTCGGCGAAGGGGCTCTGAAAGTCCCATGTCAGCGACTCTGGGGGTGTCTCATAGGACTCCTGTCCATAGATGGCATAGTTTGTGGGGTATGCTGGAACATTATAGGGAGAATTGTAGAAGTGGGGGAGGGTCGGGGGCAGGTAGTGTAATGTTCCTCTTCTGAAGGTAATTCCATGGTGTTCAAACCACTCTCTGTTTCAATAATAGAAGGTTGCAGCTGCAGTTGTTGTTCCTATTACCCCTGCTATAGTAAAAAGGATTACTGCGAGGGTACTGGTTGTTTCTTCAGATGTGTCTGGGGTTTGTTGTAATGGCATGGAATCCTTCCTGCATCTAGCATCATGGAAGGGTGAGGGAAGCTTCGAGCTAATTGTTAGGGCCGACTCTCACGTGACTCATAGTCAGGCAATTGCTAAGCTGTCTCACATTTGGACCAATCACTTTGCAATGCCTCAGATGACTTTTGAGGTGATGAAAGAGGCACTTACTAGAGAAGCTCTCGGCAAGCGAGCAGACAAGTAAAGTTTATGTGTAGGTAAACCTTAGCTTGAAGCTGAGGTTGTACAGTGAAGTGTAGCTACTTAAATACTAAAAGGTCGGTCCTAATAATAGCTACGAAAGTTTTGTAGAAGTTGGGAGGTGTGCTAGTCAGGCGACAAGCATGCAATATCATGCATTGTCCATCATGAAAGATTTGTCAAAGTTGATATCAGTGATGCGGTGGCGATAATGTGTAAGCATGATTATGCTGATAAGATGAGATAAGACTGAGAAAATGAAAAAAGTCAATAAATGGTAACACTTGCTGATGAGTACTTGTAGTCTATATTATAGCTAATGGTGTACTCTATTAGATCCTACAAATGAATGTGTGTCACTTTCTTAGATTATTCTGACTATCCTGCCTATTTTGATATACTAACATTTTTCTTATTTGACCAAACTTACTCACTATATTCAGATTATTTCTCTTATTCATTCTATTGTGCTATTGAAGTCTACAAAAGTGGTTTATTACTATTTGCTGCTATAGCAGCAGAGATAATCAACCATTTTTGAATTTTACAACATCTTGATGGTGTAATTTTTGGCATGCTGACAAAGCAAGTCATCTAGCTAGATGGGGTCACATGATATATATAAATACAAAAGATATGTGTAACTAAAATTGAACACTCAGTCTTGCTAATATATATCACATGTGGACATTATAGAGTTGCTTGGATTAGAATATTGTGTAAACATTTTCTATATTGTTTTTTGACAGTTTTCCTCAGGTTGAAGTGCATGTAAATGCCCCCATCAATTCACTCAAATAGATCCTGATTCCTGATACATGTGTTTCCAGTAGTGTATCAGTGACATAGATACACTCAGCAAATATTGTTATTAGATTATTTCAAAAAGCATAAAATATTATTATATAAACATGTTAATCAAATGCAAAATATTAGCTAATTGAACATTGACACATAAAGTAATAGAGGGGTACCAGGGGTTCTAAGGCACCAATCACTTTTATGTGAGCAGGTCAGTCTTGTATTCCATAGATCGGGATTGATTCCTGAGATGGATTGTCATTAGGTAAAACCATTATGGGTGTAGGTTTCCCTATGGGAATGGCTGGTGGATGCAGAGTCTTCACCAAAAAGGTGTTGATCTCCTTTGGAGGGGGATTTGGGAATGTTGTTCATAGAGAAAGTGGGTTTGGGATTCGTGGAGGACAGAGTAGTCTTGGTTTGTTTGAGAAGAATGGTAGACATGTCTAAAAATTTCAACTCAAGGGTTTGAGTTCAGATATACTGTTAGGATTGTGCCAATAGAAGAAAGGATTAGAATGCATGCCAAGGAGTCCATGGAGTGTGTGGGCTTGGTGAAGCTAGTAGCAATGTCACCCTTGGGTTGAAGCCCTAAGATAGATTATGGATGGAGTCTACAGAATGAAGACAAAGTAGGATCAAGATGAAGTCCTGATAGAGTTGAAGCCCACAGACTTATAGTAAGAGATTGAGATTAGGCTTGAAGGCCAAAGATAGTGAGTATGAGAGTATTGAGCTAAACCAAGTTGATATTCGAATGGAGGTATGTACTGCTAGTTCTACAGTTTATATACTAGTGCAGAGTCCAAGGAATCAGAGGCTAGAATAATATAAGTCTGGAATATTCTGTATCTGGAGGAGTCGAGTATTCCGTGGACTCTGATATAACACCTACTCGCTACCTTGACAGATTCTAGGTGTGATAAATGAATATGTGAAATTAGTAGATGAAATAGAAATATAAAATATAAGATAGAAACCAGGAAATGGATTCCAATGGATTCTGATCAGCAACTCTGCCATTGGAGATGAACTAAGGTTGACAGCTGCAGGGTCCATGGCATGCTCATTACACACCTCAATCTTACCACCTCACCAAATGGTAAGACTATAAGACTGTAAGACTGTTGTATCGGTAGATTCTGCTATGTACAAGCTCAGGTAAATAATAGCAAATTACTATCAAATACCTCATTGACTTGTTGGTAGACAAGGACAAGGGGATTGCATTGGAGCAAACCAAAACATGGGGTAGGGGGGTAGACCTTAAATGTATAAGTGACATACCAAAATTTAATAGTATACATTGATGGAAATAAAACATTTTGACCACAATAAGTGATATATTGAGTGAAATCATTACATTCCATGCTATTTTCTAGCTGGAATTGAGCCAAACAATTGAGGAACTACTAAATTGAGCAATTCCCCTGATGAAGTAAAGCTTGTATTTGCTCAGCAGATGGGAAAATAACCAGTAAGCATGTTGTATGCCTTCTCATGTCACTTAATGAATTGATGTTACCATAAATCTGTCTCACAATGTGTCCAGTGTGCAATTCTGTCTCAAGTGTTGACATGACATACAAATTGCTTTGTTGGTGGTCCAATCACCTAAATAGTCATAAACATTTCAAGAACACAGTTCTCAGAAAACATGTTCAAATTACATGCTTTTTCAAGGCTTAAACTTAACTGTCATGCTCAAATCTCTCACTATTGGAGCATAGCATCAAAAATCTGTTCCAAGATTGCTCTTTTGTCTGAGTACATGGGAATATATGTCTTAAAATGAATGACAGGGATGGTAAATTGTGGGAATTCATTACTGTAAAAGGAAGGTGAGAAAGAAAGAGGGAGATTCAGCTGGCCTTAAACAAATTAATGTAGGTCATGTGTGTAGTTGATTTTCTGGAGCCCCCTTGGGCAAGGAAGTAAGAAAATGAAGTGAAACAAAATGAAAGCAAGAATAAATGAATGACCAAGAAGGTTTCATAAATTTAAAATATCAGAGAAAACAGATATGGCTACAGGCTGGAGAGATTTGGGCTTCTTTTGTGAGGGGATCTTGGAGTGTGCCTTCCTTTTATATATGCCCCAAATTCTACCAGTGAGAGGAATGGCAACCATATGGCAGGGGTGTGCAATCCAGATATTCATTCAGGATTGTGTCATATCAGAAGAGGTGCTATCATTATTTTGATGGAAAAAGGGTAGCAGGAACCTAAGGTAAAACTGTGCAGACTGCCAGGGCCAGTAAAGATCATCTATGAATAGGTTTTGTGCCAGCACAAGAAGGGAGTTATATTGTGACAAAGAAGTGTCTGTCATCTGAAGGATTTTCTCCATTTCTGCATGTATCTGCTAGGAGAATTGATAGTGTGTAGGGCAGAATTGTTTGCCAGGCATTCTGCTAGAAAATATGGCAGAGCTGCAATTGCTATAGTGGCAGAGTGAGGCATAATGATTTTGCAGCCATGGGTTCATTTAGACTACAGTAGTTTTCTAACTGGATGTTCACTGTATTAACATAAAAATATGTGGGAGTATTTCAGTCAGGCAAAGTATAGTTGAAGTGACTATATTGAGTCCACTGTACCTATCAATGGAAAAAAAGGAGTGAGTATCTACAAATTAGTGTGAGCATAATAGTGATATGCAAAGTAGGTATATACATACCTCTGTTGGGCACAGCATAAGTGAAGGGAATGAGAAATACAGATACAATTCACTGGACTATATAGCAGATTGGAAAGAGGCAGGAGATTCATAGATTTGTGTCTGCAATGGTAGATTTTGTCTGTGACCACCATCTGATGCTCTGGAATAGAGAGATGGTAAAGGAGAATGATAGGTGAGACCCATGGCAAAAAATCACAGTTGGTGAATCCAAAGCAATGAAATAAATGTCAAGGAATTTTGTCTGCAGGAGTAGATTTTGTATGTGAGGATTGTCTAATGCTCTAGACAAGTGTTACTAACTCTCAGAACGATAGTTGTGACATGTGGCCAAAAATGACACTCAGTAGATCCTCAGAAGTAAAATAATTGGCAAGGATTTTTCTCTGCAGGGGTAGACTTTGTATGTGAGGATTGCCTGATGCTCCAGACTAGTGTTACCAACTGTTAGGATTGTGCCAATAGAAGAGAAGAATAGAATGCATGCCAAGGAATCTGCAGAGTGCATGGGCTTGGTGAAGCTATTAGCAATGTCACTCTTGGGTCAAAGCCCTAAGATAGATTATGGATGGAGTCTGCTGAATGAAGATGAAGTAGGATAAAGATGAAGTCCTGATGGAGTCAGAGTCTGTGGACTTATAATAAGAGAGAGATTAGGCTTGAAGGCCAGGGTTATTGGGTGAAACCAAGTTGATATTTGAACTGAGGTATGTACTGCTAGTTCTACTGTTTATATACTAGTGCAGAGTCTATGGAATCGAAGGCTAGAGTAATATGGATAGGACTGGAATAATATAAGTCTGGAATATTCTGTATCTAGAGGAGTTGAGGATTCTGTGGACTCCAATATAACACCTACTCATTACCATGATGGATTCTAGATGTGATAAATGAAATATGAGAAATTAGTAAATGAAATGGAAATATGAAATATAAGATAGAAACTGGGAAACAGAATCCGATGAGTTCTGATGACTGAGTCAGTGTTGAAGATTGACAAAGGTCAATGTCTGCAGGATCCATGGCTTGCTCATTACAGTATCTCCCCCTTAACATTCTTGCCCTCAAGAGTGCTGAGCCTAATGGCCAAGTGTGACCCATGGAATTTTGTGCAGGTATATCACATGATTTTTACCTCTTGACTTTAAACCACCACCATCTAAGTTATCTACTTCTCTTCTCACTGTCTGATATGTTGATGACTTTGTACTGCCAATCACAAATGCCTGAGCCATATGTCATGCTGTCTTCACCAGATAATGTCGACTCTGGTGAACTTGAGATTTTTAATGATAATCATGATACTGAGGATGAAACATATTGGGCTGCTATGGAGGCACATGCAGTTTGGAAAGTAGAAAAGATGAAGGCAGAAAAAGCTGCAGAGGCTGTGGAATTGGCACAGAGGAAGGCAGAGAAAAGGGCCAAAAAAGTAGCTGATTTGAAGGCAAAAAGAGCCATGAAAGCTGTGGCAGAAGTGAAAAGGTTGAATGAAGAGGCTAAGAGGGTGGAAAAAGAACACCTTCAGAAGGAGGCAGAGGAACAGGAGAGGAGGCAAAAGAAACTGGTGGATGCCATAGAGGCAGAGCAGAGACAAAAAGGAAAGAAAATGAAGGAAAAGGTTTTGGAAGATGCAGTTTCTGATGGTGGAGTGACCAATGGCACTGAAAGGGATGATGAGGATCCCAAAACAAAAGCAAGAAACCAACTGGCTGAGAGCCAAAGGAGGTGAAAGGGAAAGGGTAAGGCTGTTACCACAGTGCTGACCAAGAAAAGAAAAGTTAGGTCTGCAGAGTATGTGGTTGAAAGAGGAGATGAGGGTGCTGCAGGTCTGTCAGGTCTACACATTAAGGACAGACAGCCTCATAAGAAATTTAAGGCCAATGATCCCATCCCTGGAGCAGAGGATGAAGAGTTTTTTGACAAAGGTGAGTTTCCAATGGTATCTGTGGGTGTTACTGACTGGTTTTTAGATAGATGTGGATGGTGCCATGCTAATGGAAGCTGGTGTTTCCCTGCCAAGAAGGGATGTTCCTGCGAGCACTGCAGGATTCAAAAAGGAAAATGTGTTTTTGCCAATGAAGCAGAGGCCATAAGAATGGATAAGGTGGTTGACCTTCTCCAGAGTCTCTACACCAGGATGGATATGATGAAGCTAAAGATGAGGAAAATAAAGGTGAAGATAGAGGCCATCAGATCCCAGGTCGACAACTTGGTCAATGATTTTCATCTTGGCAAGTTGATTGAATATCCTCAAGATTTCATTCTGAAGGCCTCTGAGGAGGAGTGGGTAGTATCATATAAGAAGATACTCCATATGGAAGGCCCAAATTCTGAGGCTCTTTGGTGAGCTATGACCATATGCCTTAATCAAGATGTTGCTCAAGTGTGGCACACAAGGCTTATGTCTGAGGAGACATTTAATGGTCAAGATCCATTTGAACTGGCCAACATGGAGTTATAGCATGGAAGCCACAGGGCCAATAGGCCAGAGAAAGCTATTAAGGCCAGTAAGAGGCTTAGGATGACTTGTACAGAGTTTACTGTCTCAGAGGCTGTTGCACTAAGTGGGGTTTGTGGAAGAAGTTTCTGAAGGGAATGGAGGAATATTTGGTGGAGGACTCTGATGGAGACTTGGAAGAAGAAGAGATCAGAGAATATAATCTCAAGGTCCAGGTCCATCAGAATCTCAGAGTTGGATGTGATGGTGATTGAAGAGAAAGGACAATTGGATGAAGGTATGGAACAAGTCAGAGAATTTGCAGATGCCAAATTTTTGCATTTGTATTTTGATTTTTGTACAAGGACATGTAGTATATCATGCTTGGAGGGGCAAAAATGTATATATTTTTTCTTAATGTTATGACAAAATGGAAGTGAAGTCAAGCAAGGATCCAGCAAAGTCTGTTCCTAATTAGGAAGATAATTTGCAATAGTTTTCCAGAATTTAATTTGAAATTGAAACAACAGAATCTGTAGGAATCTGATGGAGATGAGAATCAAGAAATAGTAGACATAGGTTTGAATAAGGCTTTGCAGATGGTGACCTTGGATAGGGGTCTCAGTTTGTCTAGGTATTGATAATGGAAGTCTTCAATGTATTTGTCTGCAGAGAAATCTGTAGTGGGTATTGGGCAAACTCTTCATCAGTGCTTTTGTAACCCAACCATTGTACACAGTAGAGGAGTGGATATCAGAACAAAATCACAGTCAGTAGATTCTCAGCAATAAAATAAATCGCCAGCTTTTTGGCTGCAGGGGTAGATTTTATATGTAAGGATTGCCTAATACTCAAGACTAGTGTTGCCAACCCTCAGAATGATAGGTGAGATATGTGGCCAAAAAGGACACTCATTAGATCCTCAGCAGTAAAATAAATGCCAAGGATTTTTGTCTGCAGGGGGAGATTTTGTATGTGAGGATGGCCTGATGCTCGAGACTAGTGTTACCAACTCTCTGAATGATAGGTGTGACATGTTGCCAAAAATGACACTTGGTAGATTCTCAGCAGTGAAATAAATTGCCAGCATTTTTGTCTGTGGGTGGTAGATTTTGTACATGAGGATGGCCTGAGGCTTGAGACTAGTGTTACCAACTCTCTGAATGATAGGTGTGACATGTGGCCAAAAGTGACACTTGGTGAATCTTCAGGAGTAAAATATATGGCTGGCATTTTTGTCTGTGGGAGTAGATTTTGTATGTGAGAATTGCCCAGTGCTCAAGACTAATGTGACCAACTCTGATAATGATAGGTGTGACATGGTGCCAAAAATGGCACTCAGTAGATCCTCAGCAGTGAAATAAATCACCAGCATTTTTGTCTGTGGGGGTAGATTGTATATGTGAGGATGGCCAGTGATGAGCCTCTAGGCTCTGTATGCTTTGAATTCATGAATTTTGCCATTTTAATTGGTACAGCATTGGCATCAGATATAAATCACTACTACAAATGGCACACACAACTATACCTCCTTTTTGCAACTTCAATGGCTGGATATAATGACCAGCATCTATTCCATCTTGTTTCACAGCTCAACTTGTATGCCATCATGGCTAAGGGCCAATATTGATTGATTAGGCAACAACCAGAGATAAGTGCTGCTATGCATCACTCGTATCATTAGTGCATCAATACACATCATGGAGTAATGGACTGGTGTTGATCCTTTTCTTATATGATGTCATATGCATCAACAATTGCCCTACTTCAATAATTGAGGAGTCTTGGTCATGGGCAACCTCAGTGTTAGCAATATCACTGTGCCAAGACCACTAGAAACTCTTAATTCATTCATACACTTCAGCCCTTCAACCATGTCCTCACAGTCTGCAGTTAAACAGCACCTCAATGACCACACTGTACTGACTTGTGATATAGGACTTTTATCTCCCTTCAGGAATGCAGAAGAGTAGCTGTTACCAGCAACTATGGAGAAACATATGGACATTAGGATTGTTACCAAGCTGCAGCCTTACAGCTTTACTAAGTCTTTCTAATAATAAATTAGTACTTTGAGAAAAAAAACATGGACAGTAGTCAATCGCTCAAGAGAGAACCCCTCTATTACTCTATACACTCTCATATCTAACAACTAGATATATGCTCATCACCATACTTTTGAACACTCATTTGCATTAGTTTAAACACCATATTACATGCATAGTGCAGTATACAGACAATATCAATTGTTTACACCCCATACACTTGCTATAAGCAGAGGACCAGTTTTATACCATCTCAGCTTCATACCACCCATTGTTCTCTTTGAGACATCACTCTACACCACTGTTCACCAGTGCTAGAATTATCTTCAGTGTCACTCATCACATCTTTGATCACATCCTATCACCATCAGTTGACACACACATATAATGTGTAATCTCATACACTTGCATCATACATTGCCTCTTTTGTTTTTATATGATCAGATCATCTTCACCTTCATACCATAGGAGTTTTATTTGCTTGAACTTTGATTATTGACTTTGCAGCCCACTTGGGTAGTCTCTAGCAGACTTATAGGATCAGTTTCATCAACATAGGATTGTTTGGACCCATCATCATTATAGGATAGGATAGAAACTGGTTTTATTAGGATCTCCCATTTCATACATCGTCACCCCACCATATATAAGCTATTGCCATGTGCATAGTCTTATTTTCATTGTCTTTTCTCATAGGAACTACATCTAGAGACATTGTCTAGTCATCTCTCCTACTCTTGTCATGGACTTGAGGTATTCATGTCATACCTGCTTCTGTTCTATCTCGTTATTGAGATAAATGCTGGCTTACAGCCATATCCATTAGTACTCGACCGCTTGAGTACTACTTGCTAGACTGTAAAGTTGCAGTATGTAACAAGCATGCCATGGACTCTGCAGACTTCAACCTTCAACTCATCCAACCGGCTCCAACTCTCTCATCGGAATCCGTCAGATTCCATTTTCTGGTTTCTATTCCATATTTCATATCTATTTCACATACTAATTTCACATATTCATTTATCACACCTAGAATCTGTCACGGTAGCGAGTAGGTGTTATATCGGAGCCCACAGAATACTCGACTCCTCCAGATACAGAATATTCCAGACTTATATTATTCTAGCCTCCGATTCCTCGGACTCCACCCTAGTATATAAACTGTAGAACTAGCAGTACATACCTCAGTTCAAATATCAACTTGGTTTAGCCCAATACTCTTGTACTCACTATCTCTGGCCTTCAAGCCTAATCTCTATCTATTACTATAAGTCCACGGACTCCAACTCCGTCAGGACTTCCATCTTGATCTTACTTCATCTTGACCCCGTGGACTCCGTCTGTAATCCATCTTTGGGCTATGACCCAAGGGTGACATTGCTAATAGCTTTGCCAAGCCCATGCACTCCGCAGACTCCACGGCATGCATTCTAATCCTTTTATCCATTGGCACAATCCTAACACAGTATAAACTCGCATCTAGAGAAATTAAATTGAAATGCATGGAGGTGCCCTGAACAACTCACACAACACAGTACCTTTATCTCTGGTTTGCAGTATTGTTAACCTTTACTCCTTGAGTTTTGGGTTTGCCATTGCCATGGAAGGCTAGGTTCATCACTGAATGCTCCAGACTAGTATGACCAACTCTCAGAAAGATAGGTGTGACATGTGGCCAAAAGTGACACTCAGTAGATCCTCAGGAGTAAAATAAATGCTAAGGATTTTTGTCTGCAGGAGTGGATTTTGTATGTGAGGATTCCCTAATGCTTGAGACTAATGTTACCAACTCTCTGAATGATAGGTGTGACATGTTGCCAAAAATGACACTTGATAGATCCTCAGGAGTAAAATAAATGGCTGCTATTTTTGCCTGTGGGGGGAGATTTTGTATGTGAGGATGGCCTGATGCTTGAGACTAGTCTTACCAACTCTCAGAACAATAGGTGTTGGACCTTGGATCCCTTGTTATCATTCACCATATATCTACTTACATTTCACTGCTTACCTATATCATCACATCATGGTCACAACCTATGTATAGCTGATTCTGGACCTTTCCCCCTCCTCAGTTGCTTTCCACTAGCTTGATGCACTGAGGAGTCCTGACTGTGTCTTTGTACCATAGGTCCATTAGCTAACAGGTTATGGGTAATTGAACTGGCTTCTACCTGTGGTACAATGACCCATCAATGCCCTGCAACTCACCCTGTCCTTCCATGGCCTTCCATGCTGTCCCCAACACTCTTTTCCCATCCCATGTCATCAGGCCTAGAGCCATTCACTTGTGCCTAAATACACTTGCACTACCTTACAACACTCTATGCATCTCACTGCACAGCACACTTGACCTTGTTTACCAGCTGTCCCCTGTCTACAAATGGTTGATGCATCAGATTTGTCACCAATTGCAAACATATCCACTTCTATGAAACCATGGATCAAGCCACAGAACACACCACACTTCATGATGGCCTTTATGGCATCCTGGGTCAGCCAGCCAAAACTTGCTTGCTATGTCTGCCACTGAACCAGCCATTGCCTCAACCCAATCTGCTTCTGATCTGCTGAACCTGCACCAAGCTACATATTTCTCTCTACTTATGTTTTTCACCCATCCATTTCAAATCCTTACTGGAACCTGCATTACAATCCCACTTATACACATACAAACATTTCTCCACCTTATTACATACCAAATTTGCCTTCTTATTGCTCATTCCAAACATATGAAAATTCTCTCTTCCCTGATAATACTGAAAACAACTTCCAAACAAATGTCACTATGAATTTTGTCCCACCTCCTTTACATACAGCTCTGCCAGCAGCAAATGAACTGAATGAACAGCCTAATGCTCCACTGACAGCCCCTCCTCCTTTACATACAGCTCTTCCCTATTGCTCCCCCTCTCCTCCACACTGTGCCAATCCTCACAATCCATTCTGTCATGCTCCCATCCCCCCTCCCTATCCATACCCCATCCATCAACCCCAACTGTACCATTACCAATATCCTTCTAATAACCAATTCTTTAATAACAACCAACCTTATTATCAACCCTTCATATCTACACACTCTAATAATTCTGACTCTAACATACTAACTACCACCCATATACAGGAACTCAGATTGAGGGCACATTGGGTAGCATGGTACCAAGGCATTGAGAATGTACTTACAGCCCATAGACTCCTGAACCATATTTGTGACCCTCCCCCAGCTAACATACAGATGACAATCCTGAACATGTCATCCTATCCTCCAGTACTTCAACTGGGACACTCTCCTGCACAGGTCTTGGAATGGCACCAATGGTACCACAGAGACACCATAGCTTTTGGTATACTCACAGCATGTCTCTCCTGAGAAATTCTTAGCATGATTCCATCTATACAAGATTCCATGATGGGGATGAGATGCACTATGCATGAAGCTCTCCAGCTACTCCGCCATCAGTATGGGGGTGGAGCCCTTCAATACATGATACTGATACACAAGAGACTTTCACTCATGGCATGTTCATCCATATCATGAATTCCCAACTTCATTCAATCTTGGTCCTCTCTAGCTCAGACACTCCGTGACACAGCAGATTATCCCCTGTCATACATGATGCTCAGCCTGGACATTGTCAATATGCTCCCTGCACAATTCCAGGAGTGATGCAACAAAGTCATACATGACATGTCAAACCCCAACTGCTTCACATGCCAAACCTTTGATGACTTACTTCAGGATATCTCCAATCAAGCCTATGGCATCTCTATCAACCATGAGATTTCCCAACTTGTATGCAACCCATGTACCTCCTCAAAACCCCATCCTCAATGTACCAACCCTAAATGCCCCTTGCCAGTTGGCCACATGACAGCAAATTCTTGGCATGAAGGAGGTGGTGATCCAGGCAGGAAGGAGCATTTCCAGGAAAAACAGAAGTCTAAACAAGCCGTGAGAGCAAACTTAGCCACCACAGAGACTCCCAACACAGCAGAGCATGAACCAGTAAATGATAATACAGATACTTACAAATGTACTGCCAAAAGTGACAACAAAGACATATTTTTCTCTTATTTTGTGGGCTTGTATGAATCTATCCTTCCCCTGGCCAATGCCTTATTTGATCTTAAGACTGCCAATCCTGAGGCTTACTACCTCACCCTTGAAGCATTCAAGGCTCTCCTCAATTCTGGTACAACCCACCATATAGTCAAAGACCATAAGGCATTTCATACATATGACAAATTGAAGGCACTCCCAGTAAAGATGGTGAACTGTGGCATCCTCACCGCATTCACTATAGGAGATGCTCATATCAGAGTCAATGTTGGTGGTCAGACAGCCACTATCATTCTTTGACAATGCCTGCATGCTCCAGATGCACCAATTAACCTCATTTCCATTGGTGCACTGACTGAGAACAGGATGTACATGGGCTTTGAAAAACACAAGACCATCTGCTATTTCCCCATGTTGCACAAAACCCTGAAGAATACTTCATTCCAGGCTGACATTGTTGGACAACTGTCATTTCTCAACTGCAAGTTCATCTCTCCCCCTGACCCTGACAATATCCTTCTCTCTGCAAATGCTATGCTTCCAGCATTCCAGAAACCAGACCTAGACACTTACTTGTGGCATTGCAGGACTGGACATCCTAGCTAAGAAACAACTAAGTGCATAGTGACTGGTCATGCAAGGGTTAAGGGAGTGACTTGGAATGGTAAAGCACCTCATGAATTCTACCCCTCATGTATTCTAGGGAAGCGACCACAGGCTCCTTATGAACACAATGCCCATTGAACTACCTCTGCCCTCAAACTCCTTCACATAGACATCTGCAGTCCCATGCCAACCAAAACCTTCCAAAAACATGAGCACTTACTTCTTCATGATCCTCGATGACTGTATGACGTTCAACAAGGGTGAACCCATTGTTAAGAAGAATGACTGTACAAAAGTGTTCAAAGACACTCAGGCATTGTGGGAAAAGCAGACAGACAGGAAAGTGAAGAAAGTTCGCTGTGATGGCACACCTGAGTTCAGCAAGGGCAACCTTGGTAAACACCTCACAGATTCTGGGATTGAAATGCAAGTCATGGCTCTGTATGCACATCAGCAAAACAGAAAGGCAGAACAGTTCATATGCACCTTTGAGGATGACATGCAGACATACCTTGCAGATTCCAGGCTTCCCATGTCCTTCTGGGGCAATGTGTTGAAGACTGCATCCTACATCAGGTGCTGCATACCCACTTTGACCTTACCAGATGGTAAAACCCCCTTTGAGACCATGCATAGTGACATTCCTAATCTATCTCACCTTCATTGGTGGGAATGTCAATGTTTTATAGCCATACCACCTGAACTTCATACTAAAAGTGGTCCACACAGATTTGAAGCTATCTTCATTGGTTATGAGGAGGGCCATAAGAGATGGTGTGTACGTGACCTTGCTGGGAAATACCACTTCTCTTGTGACATCAAGTTCAATGAGAACATACCCAGTTGTCTGAGCACCAAACAGATGACTAACCCATACAAATCAAATACCCCAACAACTGATGATTCACCCATGACTCCCTGCCCACAGCAGACCATCAAACCCACATAAAAAATGGCAGATCTTGAAGGTCATCAACATGCAGGCTACATCCTACCTCACCTGCAAACTGATACAGCTACTACTACCTTTGCAGCACTATTTCTTGCAGAATCTATAACTGTGGACTTAGACAACCCATGACAAAACAAAGCTATTGTGTCCTCATTTTCCCAAACTATACTGACATACCATCCTCCCCTATAGATCCTCCTCTACACCATGTGACCTATCCAAACCCCCCCTTACTTACAAGGAGGCCATGATCTGCCCTGACCATGACCTGTGGCAGATTGTAATTGATGCCAAATACAAGAACCTCATCGATCAAGGTGTGATCATTGAGAACTCTCTCCCTAAGGGTAAAAAGGCCATTAGCTCATGCTGGACCTTCACTAAAAAGACTCACCCACTTGTCATCAAGAAAGCTTGACTAGTTGCTTAGGGTTTTGTGCAATGCCCTGATGACTATGGTGACACATATACCTCTGTAGCAAAGATGGTCAGTATCAGGATTCTAATAGCCTTAGCAGTGCAATAGGACTATGAGCTATACACCTTCAATATCAAGGCTGTGTTCCTCAATGTGCCCCTCACCCAGGAAGTGTACATATGCCAGATTCCTGGCTTTCTGCTCTTGGATCCCTCCAAGATACTCCATCTGCTCAAGGCTCTCCACAGCTTGAAGCAGTCTTTGCATGAATGGTTCGTCACCTTGTCAGCAGCAATGTCTGCCATCAGCCTGGAAAGCTGCATCATGGACTCTGCTGTCTTCTACAGTAAATAGTCCTTGCCACCTGATGCCTCTGTCTCCATGCCCACAGATGGATCTGATCTTTTCACTATCATCCCTATACATGTCAACAATGGACTGACCATCATTAACTCCTTCACTTTCTACATGTATATCATGGTTGAGCTCAATAAACAATTCAAAGTCAATGACCTTGGTCCTGCAGACATCTTCCTCAGTATGAAGATTGAGTGTGACCATCCTACTAAATGACTGTGGATTTCCCAGCATGACTATATCGATGAGCTACTCCATTCCTATGATCTACATGAGATCAACCCTACTTCTGTCTCGCTCCATACTAAACTACACACTCTAGACGAATCCATGTCCTCCCTACTAGAGATATCAGACAAAGACCTGACCCTTTCTATCAATGATTAGTCAGCCAGCTACTCTACCCTGCAGTGTGCACAAGACCAGATATCGCATTCACTGCTGCTGCCCTTGGACAGTACAATGCCAAGCCTACTCATGAAGTCACTGCCACAGCCAAAAGCATCTTCCGCTACCTTGTGGGTACATGCAATCTTGCCCTAGAGTATGGGGGTGCCCATGCTGCATCCACCCTAACTGACATCAATGTCAACCCTGCCAACATCATGTTCTCTGACTTGGATTGGGGTTCTGACAAAGTTGACCAATGCAGTTTCTCTGGTTTCACCATCTACTTGTATGGTAGACTAGTCTCCTGGTCAAGTTCCAAACAAAAATCCACAGTGTTATCCTCAATAGAGTCCGAATACATGGCTCTAACCCACCTCTTAAAAGAGCTCCTCTGGATTCATTTATTTCAGAAAGTGTTATCTATCCCCATCACTACTCCCTTTCCAATGCTATCAGACAATGAAAGTTCACTTACAATTGCCAACTCCACTTCCAATTCCTCACATCTTAAACACATTGATATACAATACCATTTCATTCATGAACACCTTCACTCCAGCCTCTTCTCCACCACTTGGGTACCCACACACTCAATGACCACAGACATTCTCACCAAGCCCCTTGTGACTGTCCTCCATCAAATCCATACTACTGGTCTTGGATTGGTCTCATGCTGAGATATGCACCTATGATGGGGGTGTGTTGGATCTTGGGTTTCTTCTTATCATTCACCACATATCTACTTACATTTCACTGCTTACCTACATCATCACATCATGGTCACAACATACGTATAGCTGATTCCAGACCTTTCCCCCTCCTCAGTTGCTTTCCACTAGCTTGATACACTGAGGAGGTTAGTACTCCTCAGTGCATCCTGACTGTGTTTTCATCCCATAGGTCCATTAGCCAATAATAGGTGTGACATGTTGCCAAAAATGACACTGGGTAGATTCTTAGGAGTAAAATAAATGCCTGCTATTTTTGTCTGGGGGGGTAGTTTTTGTACATGAGGATTGCCTAATGCATGAGACTAGTGTTACCAACTCTCTGAATGATAGGTGTGACATGTGGCCAAAAATGACACTCGGTAGATCCTTAGGAGTAAAATATATGGCTGGCATTTTTGTCTGCGGGAGTAGATTTTGTATGTGAGGATTGCCTAATGCTCAAGACTAGTGTTACCCACTCTCAGAATAATAGGTGTGACATGTGGCCAAAAATGACACTCAGCAGATCCTCAGCAGTGAAATACATGGCCAGCATTTTGCTCTGCAGGGGTAGATTTTGTATGTGAGGATTGCCTGGTGCTTGAGAATAGTGATACAAACCCTCAGCATGATGTGTGTGGCCTGTGGCCAAAAATCTCACTTGGGGAATCCTCAGCAGTAAAATGAATTTCCCACATATTTTGCATCAAATGGTAGAATTTGTTCATTATTATTGTCTTCCTTTCTAACATAACAATATTGCCCATGAGAGTGAATGAGGACTCAGAGAGTTGGGCACAAGACAATTTTATTACCTTCCTGATCCCAATTGCCATATCAAGGACAATCAGTGTTCTTGTTTGTTTTTACTGATGTCTTGGTTCTGCTCTCAGCATATCATATGAATGAGACTGTCATCTGGCTAAGAAGCTATCTCACTAATCAGCAACATTGCTGATTGAAAGCACATCTGCCAGAACATTGATGAGCCTCTAAGCTCTGTACACTCAGAATTTCGCAAATATTCCTTGTAATAACCCATATAATTCTGAAAGCAGTCCTTTCAGTCAACTGGCTATTACCCACAAAGGCCTATTACTTTTATGCAACTTTAACAGTACCCCACAAAGCTCAATATCCCTCTCCTCTTGAAATGTGGTCAAATTTGTACATGCCATCACTTTAAGGTACATTTGATGGTTGATCACCCAATTTGGCAATAGGCACTGATAACTGCATCAATGCCACACCAATGTCACATCAACTACACATCACAGCTTGACTTGCTGATTTGATCATTCAATTATATGATGTCATATGTGTTAGGGCCGACTCCCATGTGACTCGTAGTCGGGCAATTGGTAAGCTGTCTTGCGTTCGGACAATCACTTGGCCAATGCCTCGGATGACTCGAGATAATGAAAGAGGCACTTACAGAGAGGCTCTTGGCAAGCGAGCAGACAAGTAAGATTTATGTGAAGGTAAACCTTAGCTCGAAGCTGAGGTTGTACAGTGAATCATAGCTACTTAAATACTAAAGCGTAAGTACTATTATTAGATACGAAAGATTTGTCGAAGTTGAAAGGCGTGCAAGTCGGGCGACGAGCATGCAATATCATGCGTTGTCCATCATGAAAGATTTGTCGAAGTCGTTGGTGGTGATATGGTGGAGATTATGCATAAGCATGATTACGCCGATAAGATGAGATAAGACTAGAAAAAATGAAAAAAGTCAATAAATCGTAACATTACCCTCTCGTTAAGGCAGTTGTCCCGACTGCCCTAGGGTTCGTCTTGTTCATCGCATTGTATGCAGTCTGTCACCTCCTTCTCGCTTTCTCTGTGCCAGTAATCGTCGATAAAGGTTTTCCAAACTTCACGGTCGGGTTCCTCAATCCAAAACTTCTTCTCATTGGTTCGTTCTACTTGATAGAACATGCTCCATCCGCCTGTTGCTTGGTTTTCTTGGTAGCTTCGGTCGACTATTTGCTTGACTGTCTTTTCCGATTGGTCAATGACCTTGCGTGCGGTCACGACAGCTTGAGTTTCAGAAATGCTGTCTTCATAGTCCTGTATTGCTTCTTGGGCGTTAGCCATGTCGTCTTCCTGGACCCAGGAGTTGTGTTCTCGGGTCCACCCCTTCCATTTGACGAAGTAATCGGTTACGAGTCGTGATTTCTGTCCTTTCTTGCCTCAGACTCGGCGTGTGCAAGAGTCCAGGACTTCTTCAACTTCATATTCTTCTTCATCTTCAATGAGATCTAGTGGTGGGGGCGGTGGTTGTTCCTGATTAGGGAATGCTGGTGGGATGTAGGGTGTCAGGAGTTTTTCGTTGAAGCATGGGTGGATTTTCCAGTGGGGTGGAAGTTTGAGTTTATAGGCAGAGGTGCCGGTCTTCTCGATTATCAGGAAGGGGCCGACACGCTTGTCGTCGAGTTTCTTTTTGGGGCAGGGTAGGTGGAGGTTGGTTGCATCTAGCCACACACAGTCTCCGATGGTGTAGTCAATAGCGCTCCTTTTCTTTTTGTCGTACTGGGACTTCATTTTGTCCGCTGCCTCCTCTAGTGCTTCTTTTGCTTGGCGATGTACTTCTTGCATGTTTTCCACGAACGACTTCGCTGATGGGTTAGTGAAAGCAGTCGTTTTGATGGAGTCCGGTAACACGCATGGATGAACTCCGTAGTTCGTAAAGAAGGGCATTTGGCCCATGGCTGAGTGAGTGTGATTGTTATGGGCGAATGCTGCTAATGCAAGCCATTCGCTCCAGTCTGTTTGTCAGTGGTTGATGAAGAGGCAGAGGTATTTATTGATCTCCTGGTTGGCCCGTTCCGTCTGGCCGTCGGTCTGGGGGTGAAAGGCGGTGGACGCGTTCGGTGTGATGTCAAGGAGTTTGAGGAGTTCCATCATGAATTTGGAGACAAACTAGGGTCCTCGGTCTGAGATGACTGTCTGGGGCATACTGTGGTGAGCGTATATGTGATCACGTAAAAGCTTGGCCCATCCTTCAGAGGTTAGTTCCACATTGCACGCGATTGGGACGACTTCCTTGGAGAATCGGTCTACAACGACTAGGATGGCATCATATCCGTTGAATTCTGGTAATCCGGTGATCATGTCTACAGATATGTGCGTCCAGGGTTCGGATGGCACTTCATTGGGATGAAGAGGGGCGGCCTTGGGATGGGTGTCTGTCTTTGTTCGCTGGCATGCTTCACATGCCTTGACATATTTTTCTACCGTTTGTTTGAGCTTGGGCCACCAGAACTCTCATTGGACGAGTTCTTTGGTCTTCTCTATCCCTGGGTGTCCTGCCGTGATATGGTCATGGTGAGCAGCTATGATTTCCCCTTGTAGATTGTCGTCGCGGGGAACATATATCCGTCTATCGTAATACAACAGTCCCCCCTTTTCTGAGACGCCGCGTTCGTGATTGAGGGAGTTCTGAATTCCCTGGTCCCACTTGTCATGATTACAGGTGATGTCTTTTATGCACTGGTGGGTCTCGCTGGTGGTGGGCATGATCATTGCCCAGAAGTGTTCTGGTTGAAGGACGACAATGTTGTCGTTGTCCTTCTTTCCTTGGTCGTGATCATCTCTTTGGCTTAACAAGTCGGCCTTGCGATTGGAAGCGCCGGGCTTGTGATGCAATGTGAAATGATATTCCGCGAGTTCGGTGACCCACCGTGCTTGTCGGCGGTTTAACTTCTGGGGCTGTCAGAAATATTGGAGATTTTGGTGGTCTGTCCATATCTCGAAGTCCTCTGTTGCGCCCATCAGATAGTGTCTCCATTCTTCTAAGGCGAGCATGATGGCGAGGAGTTCCTTGTCGTATATTTTGTAGTTTCGCTCGGTGACGGTCAGTGCCTTGGATAAGAAGGCGACTGGCCTCCACTTCCCGTCCTGCTCTTGACTAAGGACCACGCCGATGGCACCCTCACTGGAGTCCACCTCTACCCTGAATTTCCCCTTTTCCTTTGGAAGGGCTAATACCACGTCCTCGGCCATTTGCTTCTTGAGGCGCTGGAAGGCCTCGTTTTAGGCTGTTCCCCAGGTCCAGGGGGTGTTGCCGGTTAATTGAGTCATTGGTCGTATGATCTTGGAGTAGTCTTTTATGAAATTTCGGTAGAAGTTCGTAAAACCTAAGAAGGATTGTAATTCCTTCTTCTTGGTGGGTGTGGGCCACTCCGTTATTCCTTTGACCTTGACCGGGTCCATTCACACTGACCCCTCGCTGATGATCATGCCGAGGTACTCGGTCTCGAGCACCTCAAATTCACATTTCTCCGCTTTGAGGAACAGCTTGTGTTCCCTCAGCCGTTGGAGTACCCATTTGACAATCCATCGGTGTTCCTGGAGATCTTTTGAAAAGATCAAGATGTCATCCAGGTAAATGGTTACCTTCCCTTCCATGATGAGGTCGTGGAAGATGTCGTTCATCATCCATTGGAAGGTAGCCGGTGAATTGGTTAGTCCGAAGAACATGACTGTGGGTTCGAACAGTCCTCGGTTGGTTCGGAAGGCAGCCTTTGCCTCGTCTCCCTGTTTGATCCGGACATTGTTGTAGCCCCATCGGACATCTAGCTTAGTGAAGTATCTTGCTCCACGGAGTTTGTCCATAAGCTCAGAGATGAGGGGTAATGGGTACCAGTTCTTGATAGTCATCTCATTGAGTTTTCGGTAGTCTTGGACTGGTTGGAGGGAGCCGTCCTTTTTCTTGACGAAGAAGAATGGGGAAGCAAAGGGGGATTTCGAGGGGCAGATTTGTCCTGACTCTAAGTTCTCATCAAGGAACTTATCCAACTCTTCCTGTTCGTGACGATTGAGAGGATAGACTTTACAGTCAAGCGTGGACTTGGCATTGGGGATGAGTTTGATCGCATGGTCCCATGGTTTTCGCTCCGGTAGTTCATCAAAGTTCTCTTTAGAGAATAGGTCGTGGAACTCACAATATTGGGGCAGGACCATTTCTTCGAATGTTTTCTTGGTTTTCCCTTCGTTGGCCTTGGCTGCTAGGTCGTTTGCGTGATGTACCGCTCGTATTTCCAGCTCTTCTCGAAGGTTGACCATCAGAATGGTTTCACCTTCCTCCAGTTCCTCGTCCCACGGATCTTCTGGATCGGCATCGGGAAGTGGGAAGGGGTTCTTTTGGCACTGGCATCTGGCGAAGATAACCTTGCCGGTGGTCCAATTAATGACCGGGTTGTGGCGAAGGAGCCAGTCATGTCCGAGGAAGATATCGCCCTTGCCTATATTGGTAACAGCAAAATCGATTCTTTCACTGTGACCCCCTATCGTCATTCTCACTTCTACGAATTCCATGATTTCCCCTGCTTTGTTACGAGTGCTGTCGGCGTTGTATACCGAGATGGGGGCGGGTGCAGGTCTGGTGATGAGACCATGCTTCTTGACATATGCCTCATTTATCGTGCTTCCCGTGCATCCGCTGTCAACCAGGGCCTGGACTTTGAGGGTCTGATGGTTTTCTAATGTTTCGAGTTGGACATCGAGGAATAGCTCTCAGACACCCTTGGTTGACACTCGTCATTGGTACCGAATTGGTTAGCTTAGTTCGTAGAGTTCCTCCCGTGCACGTTCTCCACCCTTTCTTAATGAGACGAGGAGTTCATTGTCGACTTTGTTGAGCTTTTCTTTGTGGGCCCAAAGGTGGAGTGAGGCGAGCGCCTCCGAATCTGTGCGTGCTTCCCTGACGGCCCGAAGGGTCTAGTCCGCGCCAAATAGCTTGAACCAGGTGGACTTCAGGGAGGAAACACTCACTGGGGATGATTCGGATCGCCTCGCCCTCAGCGTTTCTTCTTCCTTCTTCTCTTGCTCCTGATTGAACGAGGGGAGAAGCCCCTTGGCCCTTTTCTTTTCCCACTTGACTCGTTCTTGGTCCTGCGCCATCTTGAAGGCAGTATCGTCCTCCTCGTCAGGGATTTCAACGAGGGTGGTATTCCGGACCCGTGAACCTCGCACATCCGAGGTTGGAGTCCCGCTTGATCCTTCGGCGGTCGGGGGCCTTCGAGGGGTCTCCCTGGTTGGGGCATGCTCCTTCCCCAGGGATCGCCCGCTGCCAGCATCTTCGTCAGGACTCGGGGGTTTGGGGAGCAGGTCGCCCTGGGAGTGACCGAAGGACTCGTCGAGACGAATCGAGGGAGCCATGCACGTCGCGTTCTTGTTGCATGAACCATGCTCCCTTCCTAGCATCGGGTCCTTTGGTGCCCGTCCCGGATCCCTATCCCTTCTTGCGACGGCTTCTTCCATTGGGGTCGGGGGTGAAAGGGGCGCTGTCTCCATCGGCATGACGTCTCCAAGAGAATGAGGAAAGCTGCGACCTTTCACTTCTTCTTCCAGGCGAGAGGAGAGGGGGTTGTGTATCTGTGACAACCCTCGAGTGTGAGGTGAATCGTTGCGGGTATGGTCTCCAGGCATTGACCTCATACTCTCGCCTTTGTCTTGAAGCCTTGGTTCAGCGACGACAGGCTCGGCCGGTTCAGGGAGCACCTCCTTCGTCCCTAAGGACTGGGAGATCCCTGACATAGTTCGGATGAACTCCGGTCCCCATTGAGTCTGAAGGTCCTGGAGGGTGAGGAATTCTAGGACAGAGAGTGTGAGCGAAGGAGGGGGATAATTCTCGCTTCATTTCTGAGGGATGATATAGGTTTTTTCAGTCGGAGTCTGAATTTTTTGCGATTCTTTTGGGGTGGTGGTTTCGGACATACTAGTGAAAGCAGCAGGGGGTATATTCGAATGCTCTGAAACAACTGATGTACGTAAAAATGTAATACAATTGGGTGAAGTCTGCACAGCAGAACCTGATGACCGACCACCCAAAGAGGAGGACTGGGCCGAGGAAGTGGAATCACTCACTTCTTGGCCTTGCCTTTTACCTCCTCAATCTTCGTCGTCGAGGGCATCTTCTCCTCGACCTTCTCTTCGTGACTATGTCCGTGTGCCTCCTTGTTGTGTAACTCCTGTAACTCGGCCTCTGTGAGCATTGCACGAAGCTGGGCCGATGTATATCGCCCGCTCTTCAGATCTCTGGGCCTCTTCGGCTTCTTGCAATCCTTCCCCAAGTGGCCCTTGCCTCCGCAGTTGAAGCACCTGCCCTCCTTTCGGAGGCGGTCTATGTCCATTGGCTCTCCGGCTCCTCCATAGGTGGTCCACGTGGATCCCAACGATCCCTTGCTGGCGGGTTTGTCGGCCGTGGAACTTGTCGCGCCAGAGGTTCGTTTGTTGGGACCTCTGGCAGATTGGTTCTTTGGGCGGTCGACATATCCGATTTTGTCAAAGGCGGTTTTGTGGGCCTTCTTGTTGAAGATGCTGCAGATTCTCTGTTTCCATTTGGCATAAGTTGATGGGATCATGACTCCGAGGTCTGCGATGGAGTCGGTATAGGAGGCAGGTACCCCTCGTCGGACTGCCTGTACTAGGGCACCTCAGGGTCCCAGGTCGTGGAGTTGGTCGGCCTGGCAGGCCAACTCTTCTAGTTTGCGGAAGTACTCGGCTGCCGTGCCGGTCATCTTGAGTTCGTTCATTCGCCGCTCCATTACTTCTTGGAGGGCGGGATTGCCATACTCGACCTGTAGGGCGGCTTTGAATTCGTTCCAGGAGCAGTATCGATATCGATCTTCTGCGGCACTCCAGAACTGGAGGCGGTACTGGGACCACCAGCCCTGGGGTTTCTTGCCGAACAATGATGTTGCAAATAGGATTTTGTTGGCGTGTGTTGGGTAATAAGGGCAGAAAATCGAGAAATATTCCTCACAGGCTCCAGTGAAGTGATGAATGTCATCACTCCTCCCTTCAAAGTCGGCGGAGAGTCTGATTAGAGTCGGCTTCACCTGTAGCCAGGGAGCCTGTTCGTCTGCGTCCCCTGATGGCCAGTCGGGTGGGTCTGGGGGCATATCCTTGGGGGGTGGTCTTGGGACCGACCACCTACAGTTATTTACCGGTCATTGGAATGCCGAAAATTATTTTTTGTCCCATGCACCACACATCGTCTTTTTGCTCAAATAAAGTAGCCACAAAATTTTTAATATTGCTCGGTGATGTCCTCACAAAGTAAGAAGTGGAACAAAGCATCTGTTATTGAGATATCTGCGATCTATGGTGTTTCATTGACCGGTAAATGACCATGTGGCAAACCCCTGCCAAATTTGCATCACTGTTCGATTTTTCACAGGGTCGGCAGTAGCGCTAAAATCATCCAGAAATCACTAAAAATCCATAACACCTATGCCTCCAATTATACAACAGAGTTAGGCAGCGGAACTGGAGAGAAAGGGGTTAAATTGACTGTTTCAGTGACAGGTGGTGTTGCAATGACCTGTCAATAATTGTATCTGTTCGATGAGTCAGGCTGCCCCACCTTTTGGGGGCTGGGGCAGCGGGACGTCCTCGGCATCGATTGGGGTCTTCCAGTTCCGGGGGAAGGGGCATACCGTTGGCGAGTGCGAAGCTTCTTGCTTCCAACAGTTTTTTGGTTAAATCATCTACGAGCCCCGGGAAAGCTGCCTGCTTGTCCCGGTGCTCCTGCCTTCTGGCCTCTGCTTCGGCCTCTAGTCATTGTCGTTCTGTTTCGGCAGGATCGGGGTCAGGGAGGTCGATGGAGATATCACTCGACCCTGCTTGTCCTGAGCCAGCGAATAATCTACTGGTCCCCTTCCAGACCTGGTTCTGGCATCTCCAATCTATCAGTGGTGAGTCGGGCATTGGCCTGGGCCAGTCGTACCCAGGATAGCTCGGCACAATCGGCCTCGTCTCTTCACCAGGCAGCGAGTATAGCTGCCAGTTGCCGATTGAGGACTCGCTCCTCCTGCTCAGTTCTTGCTTGTAAGTTGGGGACATGTACCCCCAGGATGGGGCCGTAGTTGAGCTCATATAGCCATAGCTCTTCGTTGGTGACAAGGTCGAAGCGGTGTTGATGTTCCTCCTGAGTCTCATTGACTCCTCCCCTTCGTAGATAGTCTGCCCTTCGAAGGGCCCAGGCCTGGGATCGGTAAGTCCCGTGGGCCATTCGCTGGGATAGAGAGAGGGAGGGCCAGGCTCTGTCTGGAGTCCCCAAGTAGAAGGGGTTACTCTCAATTTCTCGTAGAGCGAGGCGTCGCTCGCTTCTGGGGTCTCAGGGGGGGGGCATCTGGGTCCTCCTCGCGTTGTCGAATGCTGTATGCGAGCGGGGATTCTCCAACTCTTCTTCTTCACTGGTACGAAGGCCACCCGAGGTAGCAGACTCGTAGGCATTGTCTCCGGAGCTCAACATAGAACCCTGGGTCATTGCGGTCAAGCGAGGCTGGGGTGGAGGCTGAGCTTGAGGGCATGGGGCTGGCGAATGGAGTCTCTCCTCCTCTTCTTCGAAGGATATAAGGTTCGGGGGACTCAGGGGCGGGAGAGTCGGGATCGGAGGAGGAGAGTATAATTGTCGACGCAGGTGTATCGAGGGTTGCCTGGCCGACTCAGAAGGGGCGGTGAAGTCTCGGGTCCCTTGGGAGGTGAGCCCTCCTTCGGCTCGCCTCCGAATCATATTCTGGAGCCGCTCTTCGTCTCTCTGATGAATTAAGTGAGGCGGCGTCGGTGGTCTCGGTGGGTTCATCAGGATTGACGACCCGTAGGGTCTCCTGGGGAGGGTCTGGCTATCTGATCGGGGCTGGCTGACCTCAGTCGTAGGTATCTGCTGGAGGCTTCGCTCCAGCTCTCTCCTGGCATCCTCCAGGGGTTCTGTTCCAACTCCATGATAGGCTCTAATGAGCTCATCGATGCTTCTCTCATCGGAGGAAGCGCTTCGGGCATCCTCAGAGGAGTGCCGGGTTCTGGAAGGGCCAGCCACTGGGCTTGGCGTTCTTCCTCGTTGTTCGACGAAGTAGTCGGCGAAGAGGCTCTGTAGGTCCCAGGTCGGCGACTCGGGGGGCGTTCTGTAGAACTCCGGCCTGTAGATGGGGTAGTTCATGATGTATGTCGGAACATTGTATGGGGGATTGTAGAAAGTGGGGAGTGTCGGGGGTGGGTAGATTAGTCGTCCTCTTTGGAGGGTAATTCCGTGGCGTTCAAACCACTCTCTGTTTCTGTAGTAGATTGTCATGACTACTGTTGTCGTTCCAATTACTCCTGCTATCGTGAAGAAGATCACGGCGAGAGTACTTGTTGTTTCTTTAGAAATGTCGGGGGTTTGCTGTGGGGGCATATGGAATCCTTCCTGCGTTTGAACGTCGTGGAAGGGTGAGGGAAGCTTCGAGCTAATTGTTAGGGCCGACTCCCACATGACTTGTAGTTGGGCAATTGGTAAGCTGTCTCGTGTTCGGACAATCACTTGGCCAATGCCTCGGATGACTTGAGGTAATGAAAGAGGCGCTTACAGAGAGGCTCTCGGCAAGCGAGCAGACAAGTAAGATTTATGTGAAGGTAAACCTTAGCTCAAAGCTGAGGTTGTACAGTGAATCGTAGCTACTTAAATACTAAAGCATAAGTACTATTATTAGATACGAAAGATTTATCGAAGTCGAAAGGCATGCAAGTTGGGCGACGAGCATGCAATATCATGCATTGTCCATCATGAAAGATTTGTTGAAGTCGTTGGTGGTGATACGGTGGAGATTATGCGTAAGCATGATTATGCCGATAAGATGAGATAAGACTAGAAAAAATGAAAAAAGTCAATAAATCATAACAATATGTGCCAACATTTGCTTCCCCTTGATATTTGTAGACCACAATCATTAGAGCCCTCATTTACTAAGGCTGCAACTATGCCAAGACCTCAAGAAACCTTTAACCCATTAGTATACCTCAGTACAACAGCCATACCCTCACAGTCTGCAGTTAAACAGCACCCCAGTGTCCACACCTTGGCCACTCAGGATCGATGTATTTTATCTCCTTTTGGCAATACAGAGGAATAGCTGTTACTGAAAGCTTCGGTTTTACATGTGGACACTCATATACTTACCAAGCCACAGCCTTACAGCTTTACTAAGTAGAAACTAATAATAAAGCAGGACTTGTAGTATAAAAGCAAGATAAAATATTGTAGAAAAAAGAACAAGTACCCTAGAGACTGTATAATCTAGCGACCACTAGTTTGTGCACCAACAGCTATATCTTGTAACCTCTTTCTTCGTAACTGTATACACTCAACCAATCAATTGTTTTGCACATTATACATGTTGCTATAAGCCTAAGACTGGTTCATACTATCTGACCACTTCATTTACCCCTCATTCTTTCATATTCTTGACCCCATATTGCTACCAGTTTCAACAATACAATTTCTGGATGGTTTTATACTGGTAATTATACCAAGTGCTCACCATAATGCTAGTATAAGCCCTTGTCACTCTACTATGCATATTGCATACCCCATTTCATCTCATTTTATTTTATAGGCCACATCATCTTCACCTTCATACCATAGGAGTTTTATTTGCTTTCACTTCATCATCGACATTGCTGCCCACTTGGGTAGTTTCCGAGCAGACTTATAGGACCAGTACCATTGACATAGGATTGTTTCAACCAGCTTTCATTTATGATCGCCATAAGATAGGATAGGATAGTCCCTGTGTGGACTTATAGGTTTGACATTGACATAGGATAGGATAGTCTCCATGTAGACTCAGTTTTCAGCTTTGACATTCAGTAACATTGTTTCACATAGGACCAGCAACCTCACTATCAATATAGGACTTTGTCTTCACTCTCACATTCATGACTACAAAGCCACTTTCAGTTTTGCCAATGTACATTCGACACTCTTCATTTGGATCGTTCTTTCGGAGGATCATCATCTAGTGCCAGTGTCTAGCTGCATTTTTCTTCTTCCTGGCTGATTCTTGGTATTCATGTCATACCAGCTTCAGTTACATCTCACATATTCAAGATCAATCCCAGCATATAGCCTACATAACTAGTACTCAACTGCTAAAGGGTACTACCTGCTAGACTATCACATCGCAGTGTATTCTTGTGTCTAGAGGAATTTCTTGGAGTGCATGGAGGTGCCCTGAACATACTCACACACACATTGCCTCTACAACTGTGTTGCTTTGTCTTTTAACCAATACTCTTTGAGTTTGGTGTTGCCATTGCCACAGAAGTTTAGGTTCATCAACGTAGTTCTCAAGCAGGCTTGAAATTAACATGAGGATATCAGTCTTTCAAACAGCCATTTGAATAGGATCCTGGTCCCATAGTAACACTGGCATCCTGGTGCCAGTCTCCATTCTGCCCTTGCCACAATTAGACTTGTCTAAAGCAAGGTTCAAACTCATTTCACAGCATTATAATTTTTTCAAATATTTATAATATTTCAGCTAGAAATATTCAAAGAATTTTGAAAGAAAATGCTAAAAATACTGTCACACAAATTTGTCACATATTTATATATGTTCTTCTGTTTCTTTACCATTTTATTTGCTGAAAAAGCATAAGTCAAACTGAAATTGTGATATTGAGTATTCTTTTCAGTATTTCTAGGCACAAAAATATAATAGATTTACAGTAAATATTTAAAACTTTTTGGTGTTATTTGTTTGAGTAATGTTTAGGTTTTTTCAGTGCAAATGTCATTAAAGTTTTCAAAATATTCTTTTATGTTTTCTCAGAGAAAAAATGCTGAAAAAACTTTCAATATTTTTAATGTATTTTTAGATGCAAAAACTTTGAATTATGTGCAGTGTATGTCCATACTAAATTTGCCATTGCTGTTACTGTATTAGGATGTTCTTCTCCTAACACTTTTTTCTACAATGTCAAAACTGGCAGCTGTAACTCTTCTGCCTCTTTCCATCTACTCTGATTCTGATATATAGAGGCTAAATTTGTCATTGCTGTTAATGTATCAGGATGTTCTTCTCCTAATATTTTTTTTTGCAATACCAAGACTGGCAGCTGTAACTCTTCTGCCTCTTTCCATCTACCCTGATTCCAATATGTAGATGCTAAATTTACCATTGCTTGTGATATTTTAGAATGATTTTCTTCAAATTCATCTTTATAAGTTTGTAATATTTTATATTGTATATGCTCCGCTCTCTGCCAATCTCCATTACAATAAAATGCCATTGCAAATTGTTCATTGATAATTATATTTTCCATCTCAAAATCATTATATATAAGATATGGATTTAATGTTTGAAGAAATATATAGTCATCTGTATTCCATTGTGTTGGTATTGCTTTTGCCATTATTATAATAGCCACTTCTAGAAGACTGTCTTTTCAATTCATGTAATTTATCACAGCACCACAAATATACCAAAGAATGTACAGAATATATAATGAACTTTTCTCCTTTACTTTTTTTTAAAAGTGAAGAAGCCAATAAAATATGTATACCACCTCTAAAGTTATTAACATCCCATTTTTTGTCTTTTGTTAATGATAAAAATTTACTGTAGATTTTATTTGCAATAAAATCAATTTCAATATTCTCTGATATAGCTGCATGATAGAAGATCTCTTCTGAGATATTATTATTGTAAAAAAAATGATAATAGTTCCAATATTTCTAATGCATATTGAGCATCAAGATTATTATTTTTTGCCTGACTTTGTATTGCATTAAATGACATATTCCATGATTCATAAATGTTTCGCTCATGTTCAGTATTAAATGTTTTTTTCAATATGACTTCTCGATTTTAATCAAGTAAATCAAGATAGTCATAAATTGTATAAAAGTCACCAGCAATTGATGATCCTGCAAGATCAATAGCTAATAGTATAAAGCCCAATCTTATTACTATAGCTTTTGCATGTTCACAAATATTCATATTTGAATTTTGTAAATTACTAGCTTTAAAAAATAGTTCCAAAGCTTCAGTCAAACACATTTCAGATACAGCTTCTTTGACATTATCTGTAATATGATCCAAATAAGGATTGCGACTTGTAATTAAGATATTTCCATGTTCTTCTGCAGAAATATATTTTTTTAACAATGAAATATTATTATGATCTGCATTGTCATATATTAAAAGCCATTCTTGTTGATCATGATGAGAAATCCAATCAAGTACTGTGTTTTCATTGTTTGCTGAAGAAACAAATGAATTTTTTAATATATGATTATATTTCACTTGAATATTTTTTAAACTTTGAACAATTGTGCTCTCAGATGTAGCATCAATCCAAAATATAATAGAAAAGCTAAATGAATATAAATTCAACATATACAAATATCTTTCAGATTCCACACTTACTGTTTTGATTGTTGCTTATTTTAAGCAAATTTCAAAGCAATTTGACTTTCACCAATTCCTCCCATTCCATACAGTAGAAATGATCGTCTTTTCCAGGGTTTTTCATGTTCTGTGAAATATTCTTCAAGTTTTGAAAAATATCCTTGACGTCCAATGAATAGAGATGATACAAATGCTGGTAAAAAGATCATAGACATCTTTGAAGCAGAGGTTATATGACCAGCTAAATTTATACTATTAAGATATTATTTAAAACCTGAAAATAAATAAAATTTGCCAAATGTTCCTAATGTGTATGGTTTCTCCAAGCTAGAGCTTGAACAAAGACTTTCTATCACTTCTTCAATCTTTGCAGAAATATTTGGATCCCTCAGATAGGCATTTGTATGTGCCAAAATATCTGCATCTCTCTGCCAATCATCTACTGCCAATACTCCAGTTCCATGTGTAACATTGAACCTGAAGTATGTTCTTTGACTGCTATTACAGTAGAATACCTCATATGGAATACTGTTGGTTCCCAGGAAAACAGTATTCCATATCGCGGTTATTCCATAGCACATATATTCAAATTTTCAATGAATTTTTGCTATATTTTGTATTCTGAATGTTTTCTGCATATCTAAAGTACCACAATGCTAATTCTTCAGGAGCTTAGAAAGCTCAAATGATGAGTCCAATTCACCCTGCAAACACATAAGGATTTACACTGCTGCACTACTTTTATACTAAAAGACTATTTTACCAGAACTTTCCACACTTTTCCTACTTATTCTTTCTTTATAAGGAAGATTGGCATAATGCTAAATTGCCAAATTCCAACACTTATTGTTCATATGAACAATAAAAACAATTGTTCATTATGCCTGCCAGGCCAAATTACTAAAAATGGCAATTACCATATGGAATATTCACTGTCTAACAGTATTCCATATTCTGGAACATGGTTGCATGGAATATCTCTGCCTACCAGCTCTGTGGACATCAAAAGTTGATTCCATATGAAATAATCGACTGTATACTGTTTTGCAAAGTCAAAAGAGACAGTTTCACAATCAGCAGCAATCTTTGTAACAGTCTTCATCAGTTTTAGAGACAAGATCTTCTCCATGCCTCTTGGTTGCTGAAAACCATTAGGTCCAGAATGGCCTGTCCCAATACTAAGAAATACTCCAACAGGACAGTCATTCCCAAATAGCCAAGGGGATTGCATTGGAGCAAACCGGAACATGAGGTAGGGGGGTAGGGGGGGGTAGGGGGGGGGGGAGGGGGGGAGGGGGGTAGACCTTAAATGTGTAAGTGACATACCAAAATTTAGTAGTATATATTGATGGAAATGAAATATTTTGACCACAATGGGTGATATATTGAGTGGAATCATTACATTCCATGCCATTTTCTAGCCAGAATTGGGCCAAATGATTGAGGAACTACTAAATTGAGCAATTTCATAAAGCTTGTATTTGCTCAGCAGGTGGGAAAATAACCGGTAAGTGTGTTGTATGCCTTCTCATGTCACTTAATGAATTGATGTTACCATAAATCTGTCTCACTCAAGTGTTGACATGACATACAAATTGCTTTGTTGGTGGTCCAATCACTTAGATAGTTATGAACATTCCAAGAACACAGTTCTCAAAAAACTTGTTCAAATTACATGCTTTTTCAAGGCTTAAACTTAAACTTAACTGTCATGCTCAAATCTCTCACTATCGGAGCATGGCATCAAAAATCCGTTCCAGGGTTGCTCTTTTGTCCGACCCCATGGGAATATATGTCTTAAAATGAATGACAGGGATGATAAATCGTGGGAATTCATTACTGTAAAAGGAAGATGAGGGAGAGAGGGGGGGGTCCAGCCAGCCTTAAACAAATTAATGTAGGTCATGTGTGTAATTGATTTTCCGGAGCCCCCTTGCAAATAGCTGCATTGCCTCATCTCTAACTTCCTTTGAAGGATTGTTATGACCAAGCCCTGCATCAATATAGGAAACACTGATTCCTCCCAGACCAACAACCATGATGGCTTTAAAAATAGTTGCAGTTGCAGTTGTGGCTCTACTAGCCTCCCAAATTCTAAGATCTGGACCCTGGTTGGGAAGTCCTCCATATGTTCAGAATCACTGAGGTGATTCAAGATTGGCATTGGTTTTAGCACACACAAATCTAAAATTGAGATAAGTATAAGAGTATAAGAACACAACTCAAATCAGCATACACATTGCTAATTGAGCCCTTTCCTGCATCTGGATCAAGCAAAAGCTCATCTCCAGTATACTCCACACAGCTGTTCTTCACAATCTCTCTAATTTCTACCTCCAAAGTACTTGCTTTGAACTTTCCATCCTTATAGAATGGCTTATGGTTGTCAGGGCTGAAAACAGCAGTTGCAAGTTTCTTATAGTTGTGCAATGCATCTTCAGTTGACATTTTCAGATGACCAAGCATGATTGCATTCAGACTGCAAGACACATCAGCCATAGAGCCTAAGAGCCTACATTAGAGTAAGCAACTCACTCTCCAGTACCAGAACCTCCAATCAGATGGAAGTATTCACAAGGTTTTGGTACTTCAGTCAGATGCTTCTTCACCTGGATGCGCTTCATGATTTCATCAAGAATGACGAGCTGAGATACCCCACGGATCCCGCCGCCATCTATCTCATGTATCAGCAAACACCACCTATGCAAACAGGCTGGAAAACACACCAAGTGACAGCAAGTTCACAGGGTAGTTGTTTAAGGTGTCAGATGCCATTGATAAATGAGATTTCTAAGATTTCGGGTCAGCAGACATGGCATACACAAACTGAAGACAGCTGCACCTTTCAATATCGGTTGGATAACTAGATGCTTACAGATGAGACCGCAGACGATGGTGGTAAGAGGACAAGTTGTCGTGGGAAGCGTGTGGTGATTTATGCACCGCTGACATGCTATACGGAGATGCTGTAAAGGGATCACGGAGGAATCTATGCCCCGGAACCTCGTGAGTTCGCCTTGATGTTATGGATTGATGTATGCTCCAAAATGGGATCACAAACAATGTACGTGATGAAAAGAAATAATATTCCGAGTATTGACAACAGAAGATACAGCTATTAGGGCGGTAGTCCCCTTCACACCAGTCCGAATTTCTCTATAGTGCCTAATAAAAGTTCATTCAATGAAAGGAGTGATCACGAAGAAGCGGAACGTTTACCAGCTCTGTGATGCTTTGAAAATGATGAAATGATGAAACTGAATCGATGACTGATTCGTGCGAAGAACGGGGACGGCATTGAGTAGCGCCTGGCTGAACTAACAGCAGAGATGAATACGAACGGGTAGTCCAAGAGTAGAGGTCAGCAGCATTCATAATGACTCTGACCTGCTCATCATGGGCTTGTTTCTTCATGCAACATGTATCAAACAGGAAGTCACTAAAGAAAAGGAGAATACGTACACTAGCAGGTCTCTGTGCCCCGCTCCTCCATCCGTAAACGACGCGCTTAAGATGTGTACCGCCAGACAGCGCTGATTGAGTAGTGTGAAGCATTGCCAGAGACATGATGATGATATCAGGAAGCAGTACGTCCAACAATGCTTTACTTATCGCGTCTGTTCCGGGTCCAGAAAGTCCCGAATGCTAGGAATAGATTATCGTCGCTATTGGCCTGTTTGCTTTCACGACGAATACTGAGCATCTTGATTCATGCCGCATCCCTCATCAGATCCATACCACCGGGGTTACACAACCTGGTTCCACCCTCCGGGTGCTCAGATGTCTTACCGACCTAGAAAACCGAGTTTGTTGTTGAGTTGGAGACGTTTGCTTGACAAAAGAGGCATATTGCTTGACATAGTGGTCACGGCACCAGCATGAAACGAAGACGGGCGATGGCCCCAGATGGTAGCGAGCGAAATGCAGAATAGCAGCAACAAGACCAGGAAGAGGGCCTTTGTTTGTCGCAGTAAACAACGCTCTCTCTTGCTTCGATCGACCCGGACCTGACGACTGCTGCGAAAGAACTCCATTACCCTCATCCCGGGAGTCAAGCACGCTACCATCTCTCTCAGGCCCGTATACCTCGATGTTGACCTCACCGCTGGCTAGCACAGAGCACAAGGGTGGTCGTAGAGCGTCGCAGAGCATGGCTCTTCAATGGAACAGGTGCGCATGTTTTTATGCTGTTTCAAACTGCTATCTTACCATCCTGACTTTATGGCAGCTTACCTAGCGAGGAGACAGCAGCACGCACATCCGAAGAGGTGCTATTCGAAATGCAGTACAACTCCCAAGAATGTTCGCTGGAATACGTTGTGTGCTAGTCATTGATCCACCTCGCCTCAGAATAAGGAAGACGACAGTCCTTCTGTACGGTACTGAGGGAGGCTCCAGGATGCAGCTCTTTTCGATATCCTGGCGATTGCTAGGTCGACAATATCCAAATCCTCAGTCGCATACGACCCTCCCTTTCCTTTCGTGCAACCGACGGGCCCTCATGATGCTATTTGCAGGAAAAGAGGACGGCTAATGTTTCCTGCGCGAATGGAGGAGTCTGTTCACGTGGAGCTTCCACCATCAAAGCACTAGTGTTGCTGTTCTTCCAGTTACCGATGGCTGTCAGCGCGGGCCCCTCCATCCTCAGCGATCTGCCTGTGAACTTGCTATCTCTCGGTGAGCATCTCGTTATCCGTATCATATCAGTTTCTCAATCAACGTCCGTGGTAGACGGTGGTGGTATTCGCGGTGTATCCGAGCTGTTCATCCTCGACGAGATAATGAAACGCGTACAGCTTCGCAAAAACCTTCCGAATACTCCCAAGCCTTGCGAATACTTTGATCTCATCGGCAGTACGAGTACAGGCGGGTAAGCTGCGGCCATTTCTCAGATAGAGAGTAATCATATTAAGCGCCGTTCTCTAGACTGATCGCTATCATGCTGGGGAGGCTAAAAATGTCCACCGAAGAAGCCCTTCGAAGCTACAACAAAATCTCTAGCGTGGTGTTCAGTTCCGAGAACAGGAAGCCTTTTTACAGGGATGGCAAGTTCAAAGCAACCGTGCTAGTGAAGGAGATACAGAATGTCGTCCGCCAAGCTGGACACAGCAACGATCAGAAGCTGTTGGATCCTGACGCCGGACCAAACTCAAAAGGAAATGCGTACGTTCCGTCTCCCCTCCCAAAACATCGCCCTCATTCCCTTCGACAGCTTCGTGTGCTCCATGACCGGAATAAACCTGCGTTCACCCCAGCGTTTCCGCACATATCAAGGACTTCCCAACCAAGGTCCAGACTGCAAGATATGGGAAGCCGCGCGCGCTACTACAGCAGCACCGACCTTTTTCAAAGCCATCAAGATTACTGGTCCTGGCGGGTTCAGTCCCGACTACGTCGATGCAGGTCTGGGATTTAATAATCCCACAAAAGAGGTCAGAGACGAAGCCAAGGAGCTTTTCGGACCTAATCGGCGCATCGGCGTGCTCGTCAGCATCGGGACGGGACATCCTGGTCCTAGTGGATTCCAGCAGCCGAAGGGAATAGAAAAAGTCCTGCCGTTGGAGCTCATCAGGGTCCTGCAACGTATCACGACCGACTGTGAAAGCGTAGCGGATGAACTGACTAAGGAATATGGGAGTAACGATACGTATTTCAGGTTCAATGTTCTTCATGGCGCCGGGGGAGTTTCGTTAGATGAGTGGATGAAGATGAGCGAAGTGATGGCTCATACGTCCTCGTATTTGAGAGGTCCTGAGGTTTCAAGAGAGATTGATAGAGTAGCAGCCTGCCTCTGTTCCCCGTTACCTCGAACAAAATAAAAGTAATATGTCATTCTGTACGAAAATGTCTAGCCTCGCACCCTCTCCATCAACCCGGCAAAAGGTCGCTCACCCCAAATCCCAGCCCAAGCTCTACCAAACACCACCCTGCCCTGAAAAACCTCGATTATGCGCAACATCAAAGTATTACCCCGTGAACAGACTCATTCGCTGTTTCTTCCTCCTTCGATGCCGCCTTCGTTCATCAGAGTCCCATGACCCATAACTCGTCGCGCGACGAGGACGAGATTCTTGCACTTTACACACGAACAGCGTCTGTTCTTAGAGTCCCTGTGAGTTCTCGTTTTGCAGTAAAGACGGGCGACTTACGGGCTAGCCGTTCATCCAGGGTATCGCTTTCCTCCCCAGGTCTAGATGCTCTCTCTAGGCGGGGCACTGCCAACCGCGTCTATCCTGAAAATGGCATCAAACTGGCGCCGCATCCAAACAGCACGAAAAAGCATACCGGACATGCTCCAGAGACCCGTTCATGTCTTCCGTATTGCTAGCTACAACCTCCTAGCAATAACAGTGACTGAGCCATCATTCCGGGGACGACACCTAGCGCACTGGCGGTTCACGTCCGCACAACGACTAGCATCAGAGGTACGTTTTCTTGCATAGAGAACAGGGAAGGCTTGTAGTGTTTTGTCGACGACCTGGGAGATATCTGTTAGATCAGGCGACAAAGAGAAGGACAGTCGACGCACTGGTTCGAATGTTCGAGTGTAATTTAAAGGGCTCGCCTATCCTTCCCTTTTCCTCTCCCCGTGTCCTCTTGAGTGCCCATGTCGGAAAATATTCGCAGTACTTGACGCGACCAGTTGTGTCAAAAGTCTCCTCGACTAGATGCTGCCATTTCAAGTAAACGCAAAAAAACGAGAAGAGGATACACACGGAAAAGTTCAAGTATACTGAGAACGAAACCCATGGTGAAGACCTCCGGCCAAGCTTATGCATCCAAGCCAACGGAAATTCGAACCTCGGACAGATTTTGAACAAAACTCGAATACGCCTATGAGAGAGGACCTTCAAATGTTGGCACGGCGCGAAGGAGAATGCACAGAAAGATGTCCAAAGCGTCTTCGAGTTCGTATATGGAGATGTTGAGAGCCAGAGAGCAGTGCCAAGAACGAGAAGCAGGATTGTCGAACAGGCGAGGATCGTCGTGATCAGTAAGAGTACCTTACTTGGCACACCTTCCCTCTTCCCGCGATGTCGCTTTACTCCGGCTACCACCAAGTCACCCAATTCGGACCAAATGCCGACTACAAAGAGGAAGAAGAACTGATACTCTACGTCACCCTCGAACTGGAAAACGTCGAGCCGGCTCTCATCCCGAGTTGTGACAGCTACCACCTGGTCGTCAGTACTTTCTCTGCTCGTATTGTTTAACCTTATCCAGGGCCTGGATACGCGGATGCCATTTCTACAGCTCGCTGGGACGGTGCTCAAGGGTCGGCACGAGATGTTGGGTACGGAACCACTGTTCTCAGGTGCGTATGTCCTTGTCGCGTGTTGAAACTACCACACCTTGCCCACAGAATATGAAGACGCGGTATCCTACATGGAAAGCACACGGCAGTGTATCTGCTTCGGAGAAGTGCGCCTCGAAGAGAAGGCCAAAGCCAAAGCCAAAGTCAACACTTGCCAACTTGTGCTGGATCGCATTACTGGGAAACTCGCACCTGTACCACGCCGGCGCAGGACTCGAAAGATGGAGGTCGTCCCTGAGGATTACTGAAGCTATCGTACACCTTGAATTCCTACGTGTACCATCTACAACTGCGCCAAAATCGTCCTTGCATCCGTAATGGTGACCTCGCTTGGATCCTCCTCGACTGCGACCGACGCGACCTCTTGGTTTTTCACGATTATCACATAGTGATATGGGCGATGTCAGTTTAGAATGGAATGAAGAGCTGCTCATACCATTGAACACGGTCCTCCCAACAATGGCGTCGTGTCAAAAATCAAACCCATAACAGTGAAATATTCTACTCATCTACGGCGCGTTGAGGTGACTACTGCCCAAAGGGAACGCGAGCTAGTGATCAAACCAAAGAGTCCGCGAACGTATCGGTAACAAAGACGAGGCGCTCAAAGCTGTTGGCACAGATTAGTGGGTCTTTGATCAGGGTAGAGTAACAACGGTGTAGTACCAGCAGAATGAATAGCATGCTGTATTGCAATGTGATGCCTCGAGCTCGTGCATGCTCTGATCCAGCTGTATTTGGCTTTCCACAGCAACGATATACTTCCGCATACCAGAATGACCACGATCATCTTCCAGATCTCCCTAGAATCCCTTGCTCGCTCGAGACCACTTCCTGTATTGAATACAACACCTGTTACTACACCTGGTAGGTTCCGTCTCATCGATTGTGCCCAATACATCCATGATGGGACTCTTTCCATCTATGAGTTCCCAGATTTCCCAGTCACTGAATGTACTTATGCAGCCATCTCGTATTTTGACGCGGAAATAGCGTCGATGAATTGACTGTAGGACCCAGGTTCTCTGTCGCCGGAGCAGGGGATGGCCATCCCATTGGCGTAGACGTTCTGGTGCATGCCTGCACCGCCGCTCTTCGGGAAGGGGAAAAATGCATCTGGTTAGACCGGCTGCGCATCATGATCATGCAGACCAGCAAAGAGGACAAACACTGGCAGATCCGTCAGATGTTTGATATCTATAAACACTGCACTCTATGTATCGTTCTCCCGGGCGGTGTCCAGCGGCTTGTGCGCTTAGATGAACACGTTGCAAGAGACGTTAGCCCCTCCGCGTGTCGAGGACATTTACTCGTGGAAGTGGAGATCTGGGATGCACTACCGTGGAGTTCGGGGCGACATCATAGAACTCATCCCAGGCGAGTCCGCCGTGACACCGCTTTCCAACGTGTTCAAGTTATATGGCTCTGAACCGATGAACTTCTTTTCATCGGCGGACGGATCCCATACCACATTCCGCACGGAGCTCTTCGGTAATCCCTCTTCGAACGTTGTGCCAGAGCAGACAACTGAGAGACCGTCATTTTCATGCTCAAAAATGCACTGCTTAAAGACACTGACAGCTTAGTCGACATCAACTCTGACGATCGAGCACCCGCAATCTGGCACTGTTTCGCACGTCCAAGCGCCCGGTCGACATGATGTTGTTCAGCATCATGGGTCTCTTTGGTGTCACGCTCGACACCTGCCCGCAGATTTGGCAAGGACGGCCGGCTTAGTGCTACGACTGCAACTCATGCAGGCGATTTTGCCCTGGCGAGCTGGCTCGGAGCTGGGCCCTATCTGCCGGTGCACCCGAGGCTCTCTACATTTTCTGTCTTTCCCCACACGAACGTCCACGGGCAGGTACTGTTCGAATTTGATTCTCGGGCAGCCAACGAGCAGAAGAAGAGGGGGTCACATAAGAGAACCATCCTGGACGCACGATGATTGGAGATGCCAATGGAAAAACCATGCATGATGCTGGGTACCTCACAATTTCAAGAAAGGTGCTCCGCATTTTACCCTCTATCGAACATCGAGGAGCTCCACCAGAGTCACTGATAGGGTATCGACGACTTGAGCAACGAGGGATTGGGAGATGATATGGATGCTGGTCCCTGCTCCCCATATCGCTGAAGAATGTAACGCTATAATGAATATCACGATATTAACAATACACACAACACAGCAAAAGTACAACAAGCAGGTCCACACACCGGATCGGATCACGTATCCGTCTCTATCCAATCATCCTCCCCATCCCCATCCTCTCCCCCTCCCCCCCTCTCCATAAGCCCCGCAAGGTCGCTCACCCCAAACCCCAGCCCAAGCTCCTGCACCAACTTGACCCTCTGCCACGTATCGTCAAACACCACCCGGCTCTGGAAGAACTTCCTCCGCGATTGGTGATTATGCGCAACTTCAAAGTACTGCCCCGTCAGCAGACTCATGCGTTGTTTCCGGCGACGGCGGGGTCGCCTTCGTCCGATGGATTCGTTAGAGTCCCATGACTCGTCGTCTGACGAGGACGAGGCCGTGTCTGATTCTTGCAGTTTATACACGAATCGCGTGTGTTCTTAAAAGTCATCGTGAGTTCTCGGCTTGGCAGTCATCAAAGGATGACAGGTGACTTACGGGCTAGCCGTTCATCCAGTTTGTCCTGGGTATCGCTCTCCTTGCCAAAGCCAAGATGCTCGAGCAGGCTCTCTTTCGGCACGTGGTGCATCCCGACGGAGGGAGCACTGTTAAGCTCCCGAGCGCGTTTATCCTGCAGATGGCATCAGACTGGCGCCACCTCAAAAGAGCACAAAAAATCATACCTAACTTGCTCCAAAGACCCGTCCTCGACGTCCATGTCCTCCATATTGCTGGCTACCACCTCCAAGCGGTAACGGGGACCGAACCGTTCAAAGTATTCATTCCAGGGAAGGTTGGGGTCAATGGTATCTTCTATACCTAGGGCGCAGGCAGTTTCATACGTCCATGTCCGCGCAACGTTCTTGACGGTGTACCCGCCCCCGCCGAGGAGTATCAGAGGTACATTTTTCTTGCGTAGGCACTGAACACAATGAGCGAGTCCGTGCATCGTGAGATTTAAGCAATCGAGTTTGTCCCCTTAAAGAGAGTCTGCGCCGCATTGGAGAACGACAGCGTTCGGCTGGAAGAGACTTTTAGTATTTTGTCAGCGACCTGGGACGTATCTGTTAGATGAGGCGACAAGGAAAAGGGCAGTCGACGCACTGGTTCGACTATACTTTGAATGGATGTCCTTCAAGGGGACGTTGATGGCATATCCCTTCCCTTTACTCTCCTCTCAAACATGCCTTCAAATAGTGGACTGTCATACCCAGCAAGGACTAGTAAGAGCAAGGCGCGTGAGCTGGTGCCATGCCGTCGTTGATCGATGGAACATGTTGAGACAGAGATCCTCGAGGGGCTTTAGATGTTGGCCCAGCATCGAGAGGCACGAAGGTATCTGCCAAGGATACAAAGAAAGATGTTTGCAACGCGTCGCGACTTGGTTCCATCTGCCCTGTCTATGGATCAATATTTTGGTGGGGAGCCGTCGTCTTTTGAGGCCGTGTCAAGAGACGTTCTGTAGAAAACGAATCGCAGCCTTCTTATCCGTTTGAGAGGTAATTCTGACCGCACCGTTCGAGGTCGGTCATGGTTGTCATGGTCAAGTAAGAGTGCTTTGTTTGGCACCCTCCTCTACCCGTGATGTCACTCTGCCCCGGCTACCACCAAGTCACTCAATTCAGACCAGACGACGACTATGAGGAGATAGAGATATTCTACATCACCCTCGAACTAGGAAATATCGAGCCGTCTCTCATCCTGAGCTGTGAAAGCTACCACCTGGTCGTCAGTCCTTTCTCTGATCGTCGAGCTCTAATTTACTCCAATTCAGGGTCTGGATACTCCGACGCCATTTCTACAGCTCGCTGGGACGGTTCTCAAGGGTCGGCATGAGACGTTGTTGGGTACGGAATTGCTGTTTTCTGGTACGTATGTCCTTGTCGCGTGTTGAAACTGCTACATCTTGCCGACAGAGCATGAAGACACGGTATCCTACATGGAAAGCACACAGCAGCGTATCTGCTTCAGAGAAGTACACCTCGAAGGGAAGGGCAAAGTCACAGCCAAAGCCGACGTGTGCCAACTTGTGCTGGATCGCATTACCGGGAAACTCGCACCTGTACCACGGCGGCGCAGGACTCGAAAAACGGAGGTCGTCCCTGAGGATTACTGATGCTATCGTACACTTTGAATTCCTTCTTGTACCGTCTACAACTGTGCCAATATCGTCTTTGCATCTGTGATCGTGACCTTGCTTGGATCCTCCTCGACTGCAACCGACGCGACCTCTTGGTTCTTCACGATCATCACATAGCGCTATGGGCGATGTCAGTCGCAGGGAACAGTTTCAAGACGCCACTGATACCTTTGAACGGGGACCTCCCAACAACAGCGTAGCGTCAAAAATCGAACCCGTCGCACCAGCAAACTCGCCTTGGTTGTCCGCTAGGAAATGGATAGTTAGCGAACAACAGTCAGCCTCAGACATGATTGGCAGGTGGGTAAGACATACAAGTGCCCTTGGGTGCTAGTTTCTCTTTCCACGCACTAGATGAAGGTCAGCACGGGCGCGCATATACCGAGCATCACACCTACTTCATCACAAACTGGTCATTGACGGCAACGACGTATACCCCCGTCACGCCCTTGGCCTTGAACGCCTCATAGTTATCAATGTACCCCGGGATTTGGGCACTGCACGTCCCAGTGAACGCTCCCGGTACGCCGACCTGCCTCGAGATTGAATACCTTACACGGCACTTGTGAGCTGCACTCACAATGGCTGTCGTCCCGCTGAGCTGGACAGTCTCAGCGCGTTCCGGGGTCGTCTCTTTCGCTTTCAAGGGCTGAAGGGGCTTGCCGGGGTGGATCTGGGCTGAGCTGAGGAAGGCGGCGGTGGAGTGGGCGGTGTGGGCTGCTCCTGCGATGATGGATGCCATGGTTGCGAGAAGAAGAGCGAAGGGCGAGTCTGGGACACGTTTAAGAGCATTCGGATGTTGACGCGTCCATACTCGAGCGCGTATGCATTCACTCACCTACAAACAAAAATCGGAGTAGATTCATAGAAGCGGCGACATCCCCGTCGATCCTTAGTGCCCTACCAGTCTATAACATCCCTAGAGCAGGGCATGCGCAGCGAACTATCTTCTTCGCCGTCGCCGTTGTCTGTGCCTTTGAGCTCGCTGGAGGATGAATCCGACGATGAGGATGGGCACGACCATTCTGACGAGGAGGAAGAGGAGGGGGGGGGAGGAGGATGGCTCTGTCGCGTACGCTGAGATTCTCGGTGAAGCTGGCATGCCGCTGAATTCTTCCTTCGACCGGGGTAGAGGTGAGGTCGATTGTCTACATGCCATAGGAGCAGGCGCGTCTTTACAGCGTTCTGTTGCAAATGACTTGCAATCCTTTCTGGGTGAGACTCTAGCGCCGGTTATCCGAGCGTCTAGCGGCCGACTCCATCATCATAATGCTGACTGAGTCGGCGATGTTCATTTCAAGTCCCCCAGAACGGGTCCGAGATTCTGGGACACGTAATGATATCAGCAGGGACCCTTACATCGTCCTCTTCTACGGTGATGAAGGTGTATCCAGCCAAGACAACTACCTGGTTGAGGAGGTTACGAGTGAATTTCTGGACATTCAGGACAACCAGGCAGTACCTCGAATGGGTGGGGTTTTCGGATGCAATCTCAAACGTTTACCCGTGCTGGTCTTCTTGAAATAGCACAATTATTCGACTGGTGGTTGACTCTAGTCATGGGTGGGACAACTTCATTCTCTTCCAGGATGCCCGATTTCCCTTTGTTTCGCTCGTCGACACCCAAAAGTTCACTTTTCGACAAACTCCATACCCTGCGTATTACAAGAACTGCTGGAGGGAGGTTCGACTGCTCGGTACGCATACCGCCTACGCTAACGGGATTCCGCATCCTCGAACCGACTATCCTTGGAGCGTGTGCCCGGCAAAGGCTACACATATCGCTACTCGCTATGCTTGCCACCGATGGAAGATAACTTGGATGAAAGCGATATTTTGTGGTTTTTGCGGTGGCCGAGATACCCAGACTTTCGGTGAGTGAAAATAGACAACCGGTTGTGTTTGAACGTTCGCTCACGTAGTGGGTATCTAGTCTCCTTCCGTTCAGCCGTACCAACCCCCAGCCCCAGCAATAACAGTGAGTTATCATTGAGGTGACCTATGAATTCCACGCTGATACTTCCAGGCCAAACAAGAAGATCCTCATGATGCGTTTTACGTAGTACCCCCAGAGACGCTCTTTTCTGTATACCTCGGCTATCCGTTTGTCTTTCGAATATGGCGCTGGTTCTCGCTGAGATTTAAACTGGGCCCCTCTCAAAGTCTTCATCATTGTCGTCCGACCGACATTCTTTCCTCCCGCGCACGAGTCACGACAACTCACTGATACTTTCACACCCTGAAGTGAATGAGGCTCCTTTTCCGATGTGTACCGGAGTGCGTATGTCCTGATGTATCCTGCCTATCAATCAATCGGTTGACATAGGTTCCATCACCCTCCCGGCCTAACACGACTTCAGGACCAGTGGGCCTGCCCGTTACTATGACTCGTCAGTGACAAGAAGCCTAAGAGCTGGGATTTGGGCTCGTCGGAGCTCAATTCTAATCTTGTATTCCATAGATTCACGCTCGCTGGGAACAATGGAGCAAAGAATTGAAGGTTTTACTAACTCTCGGTAGATATAACTGTACACCGTGGATACTCATCAACCGCACAGCAGCGGTGCGTACACATACCTACCATCACCTGTATCGTTATACCAACTGGCCGTTGTTTTTAAGGTCCCCGAAATACTGCTCATTTCTCTACATCATAGCACGTTAGCTCTCGACACCGTCCAAATTACGTAGAACTGTGCAAGGGCGAAGGGATCTTTTGCAATGTTAGCGTAGGGCGACGAGCGATCCCGTTGCACATTGGTGGGTTCTACTGCCATGCTACGCAGTCAAGTGTTTGCGAAGCATGTGGTCCATCGTTCCATAGTCAGGTCGAAGAGAGAATGTAAGATCTAAGTCCCCCGGGCCGACTGACCTGCGAGCATGTCAGCATTGTGAATCGTCCGCTAACTCTTTTCCAGACCAACGGTAACTATTGCATGGCACAACCAACATACATCAATGTCGCATATCTCCATCTTATATATGCGAGCAAGGAAATTAATGTTTGTGGCTCACTGTTCAAGACTGGAACGTTGCGAACAGAGGCAGAACTGGGTGGTACACTGACAGGACTCGATGGCAATGACTGCTCCGGGGTGAGTGAATTTTTTTGTCTCGTATCATTTGATTCTTGGCTACGAACCAAGACCCTGGGCGATCTTAATACCGACTTTAGCTGCGATCACGAAACACATTTGCTTCCGAGCCATTCTGATTCTATTCATCTTGTCGTAACACACCACTTGGTACTCATGAAATGTTGATATTGAGTTTTAGCATGTTCGAAACCGTCGTCTGTAAAACCTCAGGGCTACAAGCGCTAAAAGGACTAGTATGCGACTGTACGTTCCTCGCTGTCCATCTTTCATGCACACACTCTCTCATTAGCACATATTCAATCGGAACTAAGAATCGTGGTGACCACTGGAAATTTTCTTCCCAACTGTCTTGATCTGAGGATGCCATTAACAGTGAGTAGTTTTTCCTCATCTGCTTTATTCAGTCAACGCCTTTTTTAAAAAGTTTCCTTCTATATAGATGCCCTCGAATTCTTTCTCACTCTACTCTTTCATTGCGAGCATGACTGTGCTCATCTATGATCTCCTCCTCCTTCTTCCCACTGAAATTGATTATGTGTGGCTTCCTCGACCAGTACATCCACTCTTACTGCTGTTCACACTGAATCGCTACTTGCCCTTGATTGTTACGGGGATGATTATCAACTGGCTCCTGCACGAGCCCAGTGCTGCCCAGTGCCGCCAGCTTTCCTACGTTATAGGACTGCTCGCAGCCTTTGGGATTTTTATGTCGCAGGTGATCCTCATGATCCGCACCTATGCAATATGGGATAGAAACAGGGTGGTATTTTGGTGTTTTATCGGGATTGGAATCTTCTCTTTTATGCCGGAGGTAGTAGGCCTTGGTATACAACTCAAGAGGGGTCAATGTAGGTTGCTTGTCATCCGTGATAACTGAGAACTCAATACTGTCTAATTCGCAGTCGTCAGACCGTTCGATCATGCTGACTGCTTGGGTTACTCTTCGAACGTGGCCAACTTGCTCTACATTCCCGTGCTTGTTTCAGAGACAATCATTGCTTCGCTCACGCTCTTCAAGGGCGTACAGCACCTCCGCCGTTCATCCCATCCATTTCTCACAGAGCTTTATATCTCTGGGATGTTCTTCTATGCATGCCTCCTCTTCATTACTTTCGCAAATATCCTTGTCCCTATGTGGGCTCCTGGCATAGCACTCTTCCTCGGTTCTCTTCAAATCAACCTCCATTCCATCCTAAGCAACCGTATCATGCTAATCATTCTTAAGCAGGGACAAACATATCGACGTTATTCTACGGATGAGCGGTACACGGGTGACATTGAATTGTCTGATATCACATCTGACAGTCTTGGATCTTGAAATGACATGAAGAATGTGCCAGGAATAACGCCCGACCTGACGGAAAAATACAGCCCACGGCGGAAATAAATTGCGTTCGAATGGTAGCCGATTCAATGTACCGCTTAAAACGGTTAAACACTGTCATATTTTACGAGAACCTCTGACAAATCAGATCCGTCAATAATGCCAGAAGGTACAAGAATACATTTACACAATTCAGTGCTGAAGATCATCGTCGACAGATATATTGTCAGGGACAACTGTCGCCAGTGCAGTTTTCCTATGACGGCGGACCTCGGTGGACACGGTAAATCAAGTGGGCTTAAGTATGACAGTAATTGAAAGCTAGCCCTGGAGAAATATAAGCTCAACATTGAATAGTGTGCCTCACTCAAATTCCCTTCGGAGTCTCTCCAACAGATGCTAATCGCCGCCGTTTACAATTGCACATATCTTCTGACTATCTTGGCTAATATCGAGAAGAAGGGAGATTAGTAAAAGCACCCGCGGCTACACTGAGTGCCACGACGCGTCCAATGTTGACTTTTCTGGACTCAGCGTGTCCGCTGTACGCTTCGATCTGAGATCACCACTGTCACCGATTGTCCTCCGAGAGACAAGAAAACTCGTTTATTCAATTCTGTAATTCATGAAGCTTGACAGTTACCTTTCAACCCAGATAAGTCTTACCTCAACAGATTTCCGGAGCATGCATTGATGTACGTAGCACTGAATTTTGACTGAATTGATCAAGGGTCGACTCGGAAGCAGATGATTTAACTGGAATATACTGCTGGTTTTTTCTAGGCACGCACTGCTTATTTGTGGACAGCGCCGCATACTTCTATGCAACATGACGGTCAGTCGCACTTTGAGCGTAGAACTGGAACTACTTAAACGTAGTATAGTGACAGGAAATTTCGTGGCAACTCTACATTCCTCGATGCCGTCGTTTAATAGTTCTCTGGCTGAAGAGGCTGGTGTATCACCCTCAGAGGTTTATAAATTGTCAGTAACAATCTTGTTCTCAGAGTAATCTCTGTACTGATTTCAAAACCTCAGAACAGGTCCTCTGGTACAGTTCCAATCTTATGTATTAGAAAGCGGTGGTCGCTCAGTTTTTTTAATAGTTGATCGGCTGTTTCCTGAGTCTCGTCTTATATGGCATTCTGTGTCATCAAGTCTGTCAGTGAACCTATCATCCTTATCCGTACTCTCTTGACTGTCCTTTACTCACCGCATTCAAAGACATATACTACATCTCATTTCCAAAGGATAATCTGGTGTCGAAGACGGTTGTCTATCTTCTCTGGGTGGCCGAGACTGTTCAGACTGCTATACGCATCTCTTACACTTTCAACACGTTCTGTTACGAGTTTGGGAACATTGTGGTACTGGACGAGGTCGAGACGGCATGGTTCACCATTCTTATTATGTCTGGATTTGGTCCGTACCTTTTCACTCACCATTACACTTTGAGTTCCTGAAATAACGGTAGTTGGCTGCATCGCCCAATTATTTTATGCCTGGCGGATGTATAAATTCAACAAGAAGGCACGATGGTTATGTATTACTCTTTCGATGGTAAGACTTTTTCAACGCAGTATGCTGCCCCCTACTACTAAGGACCACGATCTTCATCAAAGATCGCTTTTATTCAATTTTCGAGTGCGATTTGTTGCGGCATCCAAGTGCGGAACAGTGGCCGCTACTCAAAATTTCAGAACAATTCCGGGATCAAGACGACTGTAATAGTGAGCAATTCGCCGTCATGCCCCCATTCAATCATTTACTATTCGCAGATATGGTTGGGTGGAAGTGCTTTGTGTGATACCGCGATTGCTTTGTGTATGACCTGCCTTGTAAGTGAGGTGGGGGCATAGCACTGAGGCCTTGACTAAACCTTGTCGCCTATAGTTATGTCGAGCTCAAACTGGTCTCAAATCTACTCGGATACTTCTTTCCAGGCTAATACGACTGGCGATCGAAACCGGGACAGCCACAGGTTGGACATATACTTGGAAATGGATCGCACTGGCTCATGTACCATTACCCACCTGCCCAGCCGTGATTGCTATCATCGACATGGCTCTCTATCTCGCCTCACACAATAACAACTACTACACTGTCCCTACTAACTGCTTGGTAAAGGTGTATTCGAATACAGTCCTTGCTGTTTGCAACAGTCGTATGACAGGGCGAATTCGCGGAGGGAGGGAAGACATAGTAACCCTCCACTCGTTCGACTCTTTCGATCTGTCGATTGGCGGATTGAATATCGAGTTTCGTGATACAGAGACCGACACAAACGCAGATTCCTCTCTGCGGCCGGGGGTCTAGAAAGGAAGCGATGTCCTCATTTGTTCACCGCATCAATATCGTGTCGTCGTAGCCACGAAGTACACAAGGCTTCGTTAACATGCACAGCAGGGTTAAGACGTATAAGAAAAACTTGAAGGAGTGGTGTAGACGCACAGAAGCAGCTATATGTGTGTCGGACGCTGTGGTCCTGGAGATGGACAACTTCCAAGATCCCCAGGTTAGTGTTCTAGAGCGTCTATCGATGAATTCGACGATCTCATTTGCTTTGGTAGCTCTCCAGCCACAAACCCCTGGTATATTCTCTCACCTTCATCTTTATCCGTTCGTTTCCCGACTTGTCTGTCGTAGGATATGAATGCCCGCTTCTCCTTATAATGTCTCAGGCCATGCTAAGATACTTGGACTTGGGCAAGCTCAGTTATTTCCCTTGCACAATCATACAGATGACTTAAATTCCTAAGCTATGAAGTATCTTTATATCTTACTCCCATTTCATTATATCATACATCACTTGTTGTTATATCAATTAATTGTAAATCTACTAGCGGTGACTTAGCCTTGAGCAATATGAGAAGGGAACGATATCGTATGTCAGTTGAGAGCTCTATGTAAGTGAGGTGTCTTCCAATGATATCTTCATGCTGTTAGTTCTGAGTGCAGTGTCGAGGGATAGAGGTGGACTTAAGGAGATTCCGACCGCATAGTACGCATCATAGTACATCAATAAGGAAGAGTGTGCCTTAATTGGCACACGTCCTCCCTCTTCCCGCGATGTCGCTTTGCCCCGGCTACCACCAAGTCACCCAATTCGGACCGGACGACCACTACGAGGAAGAAGAACATACATTCTACGTCACCCTCGAACTGGGCAACGTCGAACCGACTCTCATCCTGAGCTGTGACTGGTCATCAGTCCTTTCTGTGCTCGTCGAGTTCTAATTTACTCTATTCCGGGGCCTGGATACTCCGACGCCATTTATACAGCTCGCTGGGACGGTGCTCAAGGGTTGGCACGAGACGTTGCTGGGTACGGAACTGTTGTTCTCTGGTGCGTATGTCCTTGTCGCGTGTTGAAACTACTCCATCTTGCCGACAGACCGTGAAGACGCAGTATTCTACATGGAGAGCACACGGCAGCGTATCTGCTTCAGAGAAGTGCGCCTCGAAGAGAAGGGTAAACCCAAAGCCAAGGCCGACGCGTGCCAACTTGTACTGGATCGCATTACCGGGAAGCTTGCACCTGTACCACGCCGGCGCAGGACTCGAAAGACGGAGGTCGTCCCCGAGGATTACTGCCAAAGCTATCGTACACTTTGAATTCTCACTTGTACCGTCTACAACCGCGCCAGAATCGTCTTTGCGTCTGTAATGGTGATCTTGCCTGGATCCTCTTCGACCGTAACCGATGCGGCCCCTTGGAGTTTTCAATCATCTCGTAGCGCTATTGGCGACGTCGGTTTAGAAGGGAATGAAGGGCTATTCATACCTTTGAACAACCCTTGAACGCGGTCCTCCCAACGACGGCGTAGCGTCGAAAATCAAACCCGTAGCAGTGAAACATTGTACTCATCTACAGCGGCGAATACTGCCCAAAGGGAACGCGAGCCAGTAATTAAACTCAAGAGTCCGCGAACGTATCATTAACAATGACGGGGCGCTCAAGCTTGCGACAAGAGATCAGTAGGTCCTTAATCAGGGTAGAGTAGCTACAGTGTAGTGCAGGTAGAATGAATAGCATGCTGTATTGCAATGTGATGCCTCGAGTCGTGCGTGCTCTGATCTGGCTCGAAGGTGCGCCCTACCTGCCGGTTCACCCGAGGCCCTCTATATTTTCCGCCTTCCCACGCACGCACGAACGTACGCGGGCAGGTACTGTTCGAATTTGATTTTCGGGCAGCCAACGAGGAGACGAGGCGTGGCCCGTAACAAAACCCTTCATGGGAAAACTCGTTAAGCCACCCCAGCAGAACAGCGAATGCCCTCGGAGAGTTCTTGTCCGAATCACCTGGATCTTTGTAGAACTTCCAACCTGTGCCGTTTATTGCGCTCAGGTTGAGGCAGGCTCAGCGATTAGGTCCAAGTCGTCGAAGTCCTGCCAGCGACTCTGGTGGAGCTCCTCGATGTTCAATAGAGGGTATATGCGGAGCGACTTTCTTGAAATTGTGAGGTATCCAGCATCGTCCATGGTTCCCATCTGCATCTCCAATTGTCGTACGTCCAAGATGGTCCTCTTATGTGACTGTCACATTGGGACTCTTGCTGATCAAGGAGCATGCACCTAATAGGTTCCATGTAGAGTCGTTCTTCGAATTGAGTCATAGACTGGAGTTTTGGATTGAAATGTGGCAGGAGCATACGCTGCATATCGATGGACCAGAATCAGGTTTGAGGCGACATCGAGGAATGAGAGTCGCAGGGCCGACAACGGGAAAACATCAAGGATTTTGAGTCGGCTAGAAACCGTCGCCGTCGGGGAAGATGGTACTTGGCAAAAGGATAGATTTGACGAGGGATTAGGAGATGATATCGATGCTGGTCCCTGCTCCCCGTATTACTTAAGAGCATAACGCTATAATGAATATCACGATATTAACAATACACACAACACAGCAAAAGTACAACAAGCAGGTCCACACACTGGATCGGATCACGTATCCATCTCTATCCAATCATCCTCCCCATCCCCATCCCCTCCCCCTCCTCCCCTCTCCATAAGCCCCGCAAGGTCGCCCACCCCAAACCCTAGCCCAAGCTCCTGCACCAACTTGACCCTCTGCCACGTATCATCAAACACCACCCGGCTCTGGAAGAACTTCCTCCGTGATTGGTGGTTATGCGCAACGTCAAAGTACTGCCCCGTCAACAGGCTCATGCGCTGTTTCCGGCGACGGCGGGGACGCCTTCGTCCGATGGATTCGTCAGAGTCCCAGGACTCGTCGTCTGACGAGGACGAGGCCGTGTCTGATTCTTGCAGTTTATACACGAATCGCGTGTGTTCTTGAATGTCAGCGTGAGTCGGCGGGTTGGCAGTCATCAAGAAAGACGGGCGACTTACGGGCTAGCCGTTCATCCAATTTGTCCTGAGTATCGCTCTCCTTGCCAAAGCCCAGATGCTCGAGCAGGCTTTCTTTTGGCACGTCGTGCATCCCGACGGAAGGAGCACTGTTAAGCTCCCGAAGGTGTTCGAGCGCGTTTATCCTGCAAACGGCATCAGACTAGGGCGGCCTCAAAAGAGCACAGGAAATCATACCGCACTTGCTCCAAAGACCCATCTTTGACGTTCATGTCTTCCATGTTGCTGGCTACCACCTCCAAGCGGTAACGAGGACCGAACCATTCGAAGTATTCATTCCAGGGAAGGTTAGGGTCAATGGTGTCCTCTATACCTAGCGCACATGCTGTTTCATACGTCCATGTCCGGGCAACGTTTTTAACGGTGTAGCCGCCCCCGCCGAGTAGTATCAGAGGTACATTTTTCTTGCGTAGGTACTGAACGCAATGGGCGTGTCCGTGCATCGTGAGATTTAAGCAACCGAGTTTGTCCCCTGAGAGAGAGTCTGCGCCGCATTGGAGAACGACAGCATTCGGCTGGAAGACTTCCAGTATTTTGTCGACGACCTGATAACATCTGTTAGATAACGCGGTAGCACCAAAGACAGTCGACACACTGGTTCGAATATGCTTTGAAAGGACTCGTCTGTGATCCCGTCCTTCAAAGGGACATTGACGGCATATCCCTTCCCTTTCCCTCTTCCTTTGTCCTCTTGAGTGCCCGTACCGGGAAAGTATTCGCCGTATTTGTGAAAGCTGCAAGTCATCACACGATCAGTGGTGTAAAAGGCCTCCTCAACGCCATCACCCTAGTCAAACGGTCAGAAGGCAGATTAGAAGGCAGAGGAAGACAATACATCTGCCGTTCAAGTAAGCGCAAAAAAAAGGAAAGCAGACGAGAGGGGCTTACGATGACAGTCTATATCCACGTATAGAACACGAGGGTATGCACGTAAAAGCTCGAGTATACCGAGAACGATGTCGTTGATATAGCAGAACCCAGACGCCTCGCGTTTCTTGGCATGGTGAAGACCCCCGGCCCAGTTTATGCATATATCGGAAGCACCAGAAGTGATACGACGGGCCGCAGCTACCACCAAAGTCAGGAAACGAAGTCCATTGAAGAATGGACGTACCCATGGAACCCCCAGCCGATATCGAACAAAACTCGAATACGCCCTCAAACGGCGGATTGTCTTCCCCAACAAGGACTAGCACCAAGGCATCAGTGGCAGAAACGCAGACGCCTGAGGGAGGCTGCTCACAGCGTGTTCCATGGTACGTCAGCTCCTCGGACGTCTCAGGGGTAACGCGGTTAAGAAAGTGCACGTATTCGTCGGTATGGAAAGACGTCATCGCCTCCGGGGACGCACGCGGGGGTTTCTACCCCCAGATCCAGAAATCCATACGAAACAGCGACGAGGGTGGGCTTACCAGGACGTGCATCTTGGGGAGCATTTCGTAGGCGGTGATGAGGTCGTGGGCGACCCGCATGCGATGGGGCTTCATGGGGTGGCCCAGGCCGTAGGTGTACGCCCCGACGTCGGCTGGGAGAGTATTGAGAATGGAGACAGAAAGGATGAGGGAGGGCACTGACAATCGTAGTAGTAGGCGACGCGTTTCTTGGACATGATGGTGGCGGGCAGTGGATAAGATCGACCAGTGTCACGGGTGACGGGGCGTGACGTCTTTTCCTCAACCACTGCCATGTCCATAGACAACGACCCGTTCTACCTGAGGTTCGTCTATCCACCGTTCATGGAAATGAAGCTCATCTCTTCTCTTTTAGATACTAGTATGTCCTCCAATGCGCTTTTTCTGGTGCTGTTCCTTACGATTGCCCAGCACCGGCCATTCAGGCAAACACGGCCACGAATTCCTCGAATTCGAGTACTCCCATGGCCGTCTGCGATATGCAAACAACTCGAACTACAGGAATGACAGTCTCATCCGCAAAGAAAGTGAGTGCGGGTGTGGAGCTCGCGGGCTGCTGCTGACGAAGGATTCTAGTGTGGATTGGGCCGATGGTGGTGAAAGAGCTTAAGCGGATCGTCGAGTCCAGCGAAATCACCAAGTACGTTCCCCTTCTCCGTTTTGCTCTAACCTCGGATTGACGTCCCCCCCAGGGAAGACGACACGAACTGGCCCAAGAAGAATATCGTCGGGAAGCAGGAGCTGGAGATCCGCGTGGGCAACGACCATATCGCATTCGAGGTGAGCTGGTGCGGGCTTTTCGTTCTCCCGGCTACGGTGCTGACGCTAGGAAAGACTGCCAAGATCGGGTCGTTGGTCGACATCCAGGATAGCGAGGACCCAGAAGGGCTCCGTGTATTCTACTACCTCGTTCAGGATCTCAGGGTAAGCCTTTCGCTGCTGTGTTCCTTGCGCGGTGTAATTTGACCTTCTTAGTGTCTCATCTTTTCCCTGATCTCACTGCACTTTAAAATCAAACCCATCTAATCTGGTCGATGGCATGTTTTCTTGTATGGATTGAGCGTACTGCTCAGTACCGCAGGGCAGCGCTCGCACCAATGTACAGCTATTCATTTACTCCACGATTACTTGCTCTAACGAGTTTTTCTGCCTTGTACCAACAGGTCTCTGGGTCCACCAGCACCCGCCACCTTCAAGAAAACGCGCAAGTTACTTACGTCGTACGTCCCCTCTCTTCCATCCACCCACCACTCCCTAACCGCCCTCCCAGTACTCCAAAACTGATATATCTCTGTACTGCTGTTATACATTCCAATTCCATTTTTCTTTGCTGAAAAACTTTATAAAATAAAATAAGCGCTTTGTGAGAAAGAACTTGCCTCATGCAGGCAACGGAAATGCACGTGATACGCGCGCTGTGGCCATGGTGGCCAAACAACGACATACGCAATCCCGGATCTGCTCCTCACCCTGGCGTCCTGTAATCTGAGCTCGTCACTGCCATGGCCAACGATGCGCCGCCGCAGAGCCTGGCGCTATCTGATATAATGCATACTCTGTCTCCATCCCCGGGCCCTCAAAATACGGAGCAATCGCCATATACAAACGGCACCGATGCTAAGGAAAGAGCGAGATCACTGGATCCAGTGGACTTGAAGAGCTATCGAACTAAGCTATCTGAAATGGGTCTTTTATCTGGGGAGAACGAGTCTGCAACACCTCGTGAACGTGAGCTTGCAAACATGGTATGTCTTTTCTCGCGGAATCCAGATACGTCCTCATTCCATACTAGGTACTCAGCCTATTGGATGCTCAGCAGTGGGACCCCGCGCAGCTCTTAGAGCAGGCCTCGACTATCTCCGGGCTGATGCAGGAGCGAGAACTCATGCTCGAGCTCTTCTCAGAGGAACGGGCACGGTGGACGGCTGAAAAGGAGGGATGGGAGCGCTCAGCAGAGGCGCTGATATCGCAGCGGACGAAGGAGACTCCCGATGTGTTCAAAACCGAGGTGAGCCCCCCCCAGGATACGGACCGGGCGTGCTGCTGATGCCGTATGTGGATAGCAAATGACTTATTTCAACTCGTTATTGGAATCAGAGAACAAGGTGAAGACTGAAAAGGTGGGCTGTGTGCTGGTGCAGTTTGGTTGGTTTGTTGAATGTGCATGTAGCTCCAGGAAGCGCTTGCAAGACTTTCCTCGCTCGAAGCAGAGCTTGCAAAGTTGAAACCCATTCTCTTACTCCAGCCGTTTCCTCCCAGTGCCCGACCATCCCATTCTGGATTGCTCAATGCGTCGACTTACCTTTCGTCTCTTCCTTACCCTGCGGCGACTGGGGACAGTGCTCTAGCTGCACAGAAGCAACGGGGCGCGAAGAAGAAGGACAAGCTTCCTGCACATGGAGGAAGTGATGAGGATAAAGCTCCTGGCGTCGCGACTGAAGGGTCTGCGTCTACATCGACGCTTCCCGTGCTAGATGCATCTCCAAGTATCAACGGCCAGACGTCATATCTCTCCGCGGCGCAAGATTCGATGACGGCCTCTCCTCAATCGCAGTACAGGTTGGCAGTCGATGTGTATGCACATCTTCGGCCGAAAAATGTTCAGTCTCCGGGACAGACGGTTTACAGCAAGAAGGGGCGACCAGCGAGGGCAAAAGAGACGAAAGCATCGCAGCCTACGACGTTATCGTCTGATGCACGTATCGAGCATATACTGCTTGCTGCGCGGAAGATTGGGCGGGAGCGAGCTACGGTGGTTTCTAGTGTTACTCAGGCAGAACGACTCGCTCGAGAACAAGAGAGACTGGAGAAGGAGCGTGCTCGACCTGCAGCGTCGACGTCTCATTACCGAGGTGTGACGAGCCCACGAACGCCGAAACGAGCTCCCGCTGCAAGTGGGTCGAACCACTACTTGCACGTCGGTGGGAGCGGATACCTGTATTCACCGAGTTCTGGGGCAGGGCTGTACCAGAACTTGCTGACGCCGCAGGCACGACAGGTGGGGCGGCCGTCTCCAGCCGGGTCGAGCAAGAACCCGCCTACGCCGCTGGACTCGCTGGTGGACGTCGCACTGAATATGGTAGAGGACAGTCCGCCGAGCCGGAGGAGGAGGAGGGCGGCGTCTCCGGAGAGCCCGTCGCAGAAGAGACGGCGCAGTGCGCTGGACGTGCTTGCAGACCAGGCGGCGGCGTATGGCAAGGAGGAGGGCAAGCCGCGGGCTACGCGGGCGCGGCTGGGGAAGGCAGCTGCTCCGAGGATTATCTCTCCTGCGCCGAGGGTGATTGAGCGAGGCGAGGGCGAGAAGGGCGGTTCGGACGTGGATGTGGATGCCGACGGGGATATCGATCCTGATATCGACATGGAGCCGCGCGATTCTGATTTAGATGGGCGGGCGTCGAATGGGTAGGGCGTTGTATTATTTTGGTGGATATCTTGTATGTGAAGGATTATTATACGTATATTATTTTTGGCGTGTATAACTGGTGTAGCTATTACCTCTCTGTTAATTAAAATTGCTGCTCGCATGCCCTACTCTACGTTCTATGGATACGCCAGTCTCGGCGCATTGAAAACACCTCTTCATATCGTTACAAGAATGAACATCTGTGTGGACACTGTCAGCGTGATTTCAAACCTAACTGGTGAAGACAGACCTAAACGCTATACGACGGTCCCTATCGCACCGTTGCCCGTGCCAACCACCGCTTCCCCATCAACCGGAACTCTAACGTATGGGTTTAGCTAGCAAATAAAGATAACGAGAAAGGCACGTACCGACTTCTCGTTCTCACGTCTTGGCACGAATCGCAGCCTCGGTCCATCCCCTGTAAAGCTACGTACTTCTTCCGTCCTGAATTCGAGCGAGTTAAGGGCAGCACCGCCGCGTTAACTTCTTGGTCTAGCATTGGGAGGGTCTCTGAACGGGCTCAAGACCCAATGTCTAAGAGAATAGTCAGCCAGCGAGAATAAACAAACAAGGGTTAGATCGCGTACCTTGAATCCAACATCGATATTCCCTTCAACGTCTCTCGGAACCTCGTCCCATCGCAGCCCTCCCCTAAGAACGGAATCTTAAAAGCAGAAAAAGTGTTAGAACAACACAGACATATCAGATCCCGCTCTACTGTTGCCAGCCATTTCCAGCCGTTTCCTCATCATGTCAGCGCATATTCCCAGTCTTGAGGACCAACAACGTCTTCACTACAATCCGAGGTCCTTGTACTGCCCCCACACCAATATCCATTCCTGAATCCTACAATGGCAAACGGCGCGTGAGCTGGTGGATATACCAAGCCGGAATGTTTACATACCTCCTGGTTCGGACACAAACCTTGCCGGGGTTTCAACACCCTACAAAATCCACAGAGTACCTTCTCAGTAACAGGACCAAGCCTGAATCTACCATAGCGTGCACTTGGTTTGGCGGTTGGTGATCTATCAAGCTGAGCATCAAGACCAAATGCGCTGGTCGTTGCCTCGATAAGTAATAGCCTAGTGTCATAAAGAAGAATGTGTAAGCTGACACGAAGTAACAAAACAGAGTCTACGCACGTCTCTTTTGGTATCTCCGTGCTCTTATACCCAGGCTGTCGACGAGAGATTGCTGCTCTACTTTCTATGAATACGCCACCACCGAGGTCAGAGTCATGACGCGGCTGTGACGTCAACACCCGACCGCTCTTAAACGCGACCCAGACTCGCCCATCGCTCTTCTTCTCGCAACCATGGCATCCATCATCGCAGGAGCGGCCCACACTGCCCACTCCACCGCCGCCTCTCTCCTCAGCTCAGCCCAGATCCACCCCGGGAAGACCCTCCCGCCCTTGAAAGTGAAAGAGACGTCCCCGGAACGCGCTGAGACCGTTCAGCTCAGCGGGACGACAGTCATTGTGAGTGTAGTTCGCAAGTGCCGTGTAAGGTATTCAATCTCGAGGCAGGTCGGCGTACCGGGAGCGTTCACTGGGACGTGCAGTGCCCAAATCCCGGGGTACATTGATAACTATGAGGCGTTCAAGGCCAAGGGCGTGACGGGGGTATACGTCGTTGCCGTCAATGACCAGTTTGTGATGAAGTAGGTGTGGTGCTCGGTATATGCGCGCCAGTGCTGACACTCGTCTAGTGCGTGGAAAGAGAAACTGGCGCCCAAGGGCACTCGTATGTCTTATTCACCTGCCAAACATGTCTGAGGCTGACTTGCTCGCCAGCCATCCATTTCCTTGCGGACGATCAAGGCGAGTTTGCTGGTGCGACGGGTTTGATTTTCGACGCTACGCCGTTGTTGGGAGGTCCGCGTTCAAAGGTATCAGTGGCGGTCCTTGAGACCTTTCCCTGCGACTGACATCGCCTATAGCGCTATGTGATGATCGTGAAGAACCAAGAGGTCGCGTCAGTTGCAGTCGAGGAAGATCCAAGCAAGGTCACCATTACGGATGCAAAGACGATATTGGCGCAGTTGTAGAAGGTACAAGTAGGAATCTAAAGTGTACGATAGCTTCAGTAATCCTCAGGGACGACCTCCGTCTTCCGAGTCCTGCGCTGGCGTGGTAGAGGTGCGAGTTTCCCGGTAATGCGATCCAGCACAAGTTGGCACGCGTCGGCTTTGGCTTTGGCTTTGCCCTTCTCTTCGAGGCGTACTTCTCTGAAACAGATTCGCCGCCGTGTGCTTTCCATGTAGGATACTGTGTCCTCATGTTCTGTGGGCAAGATGTAGTAGGCCCAACACGCGACAAGGATATACGCACCAGAGAACAGCAATTCTGTACCCAACAACGTCTCGTGCCGACCCTTGAGCACCGTCCCAGCGAGCTGTAGAAATGGTGTCGGAGTGTCCAGGCCCTGGATTATACTAAATTAGAGCTCGACGATCAGAGAAAGGACTGACGACCAGGTGGTAGCTGTCACAAGTCGGGATGAGAGACGGCTCGACATTTCCCAGTTCGAGGGTGACGTAGAATATCTGTTCTTCTTCTTCTTCCTCCTCGTAGTCGTCATCTGGTCCGAATTGGGTGACTTGGTGGTAGCCGGGGCAGAGTGACATTGCAGGAAGAGGGAAGGTTTGCCAAACAAGGCACGACGATCACTGCTGTTCGACAATCCTGGTTCTCGTTCTCGGCACGCTGCTGCTCTCTGGCTCTCAACATCTCCGTACACGAACTCGAAGACGCGTTGGACATCTTTCTTTGCATTCTCCTTCGTGCCGTGGTCCTCTCTCATAGGCATATTCGAGTTCTGTTCAATATCTGTCCGAGGTTCCAATTTCCGTTAGCTTGGATACATAAACAGGGCTGGAGGTCTTCACCATTGGTCTCGTTCTCAGTATACTTGAACATTTACGTGCGTATCCTCCTCTCGCTTTTTTGTGCTTACTTGAAATGATAGCTTCTAGTCGAGGAGGCTTTTTACACCACTGATCGCGTCAAGTACTACGAATATTTTCCCGGTACTATGGGCACCCAAGAGGACAGGGGGAGAGCGAAAGGGAAGGACAGGCGAGTCTTTTAAGTTACATTCGAACCAGTGTGTCGCTTGTCCTTCTCCTTGTCGCCTCATCTGACAGATATGTCGGAGATTCTGCATAAGCATTATTATGTCAACTCTCCAGTATTATACGATTATGGCATATTATAAGGTGTTAGCGTTATCTGAGGGCCTTGATTTTTGGTCAGAATTACCTTCTCGATGTACTCGTTTATCTCCCATAAAAATTATCCAGGTAGGCTGGGTGATTCAGATTATTTTGGGACCATTATAACTGTGCTTATAATATCACGTGACACATTATGGACCTTATATGACATTACTACCGGAGAGTCGGCACTTGATTGGTTTGTATGCCCAAATAAGGCATTTGCAGAATCTCGGACATATCTCCCAGGTCGGTAACAAACACTATGAGCCTTCCCCGTTTTCTATGCAAGAAAACTGTACCTCTGATATTCCCCGCTGCCCGCATGTGCGCTAGGTATAGAAGACCCCAACCGTCCTCGGAATGAATGGCTCGGTTCGATCATCATTATCGCTAGGAGATCGTAGCTAGCAATACGGAAGGCATGAATGGGTCTCTGGAGCATGTCCGGTATGCTTCTTTGTGCTGTTTTGATGCGGCACCTGTCTGATGCCATTTTCAGGATACACATGCTTGGCAGTGCCCCGCACGACGCACCTAGAGAGAGCATTTGGACTTAAGGAAGGAAAGCGACACCCCTGATGAACGGCCAGCCCATAAGTTGCCCGTCTTTACTCCAAACCATGAACTCACAGTGACTCTACGAACAGATGCGGTTCGTGTATAAAGGGCAACAATCTTGTCTTCATTGGGTGACGAACCATGCCAGGACTCTGGTGAACGAAGGCAGCATCGGAGGAGGAGGAGGAAACAACAAATGAGTCTGCTCACGAGGTAATACTTTGGTGTCGTGCACAATCGGAGGAAGCTTTTCAGGGCAGGGCGGTATTTGGTAGAGCTCGGGCTGGGATTTGGGGTGAGCGACCTTTTGCCGGGTTGATGGAGAGGGTGCGAGGCTAGACATTTTCGTACAGAATGGCATATTACTTTTATTTTGTTCGAGGTAACGGGGAACAGAGGCAGGCTGCTACTCTATCAATCTCTCTTGAAACTTCAGGACCTCTCAAATACGAGGATGTATGGGCCATCACTTTGCTCATCTTCATCCACTCATCTAACGAAACTCCCCCGGCACCATGAAGAACATTGAACCTGAAATACGTATCGTTACTCCCATATTCCTTAGCCAGTTCATCCGCTACGCTTTCACAGTCGGTCGTGATACGTTGCAGGACCCTGATGAGCTCCAACGGCAGAACTTTTTCTGTTCCCTTCGGCTGCTGGAATCCACTAGGACCAGGATGTCCCGTCCCGATGCTGACGAGCACGCCGATTTGCCGATTAGGTCCGAAAAGCTCCTTGGCTTCATCTCTGACCTCCTTTGTGGGATTATTAAATCCCAGGCCTGCATCGACGTAGTCGGGACCGAACCCGCCAGGACCAGTAATCTTGATGGCTTTGAAAAAGGTCGGTGCTGCTGTGGTAGCGCGCACGACTTCCCATATCTTACAGTCCGGACCTTGGTTGGGAAGTCCTTGATATGTGCGGAAACGCTGGGGTGAATGCAGGTTTATTCCGGTCATGGAGCACACGAAGCTGTCGAAGGGAATGAGGGCGATGTTTTGGGAGGGGAGATGGAACGTACACATTTCCTTTTGAGTTTGGTCCGGCATCAGGATCCAACAGCTTCTGATCGTTGCTGTGTCCAGCTTGGCGGACGACATTCTGTATCTCCTTCACTAGCGCGGTTGCTTTGAACTTGCCATCCCTGTAAAAAGGCTTCCTGTTCTCGGAACTGAACACCACACTAGAGATTTTGTTGTAGCTTCGAAGGGCTTCTTCGGTGGACATTTTTAGCCTCCCCAGCATGATAGCGATCAGTCTAGAGAACGGCGCTTAATATGATTACTCTCTATCTGAGAAACAGCTGCAGCTTACCCGCCTGTACTCGTACTGCCGATGAGATCAAAGTATTCGCAAGGCTTGGGAGTATTTGGAAGGTTTTTGCGAAGCTGTATGCGTTTCATTATCTCGTCGAGGATGAACAGCTCGGATACGCCGCGAATACCACCACCGTCTACCATGGACGTTGATTGAGAAACTGATATGATATGGATAACGAGATGCTCACCGAGAGATAGCAAGTTCACAGGCAGATCACTGAGGATGGAGGGGCCCGCGCTGACAGCCATCGGTAACTGGAAGAACAGCAACACTAGTGCTTTGATGGTGGAAGCTCCACGTGAACAGACTCCTCCATTCGCACAGGAAACATCAGCCGTCCTCTTTTCCTGCAAATAGCATTGAGGGCCCGTCGGTTGCATGAAAGGAAAGGGAGAGTCGTATGCGACTGAGGATTTGGATATTGTCGACCTAGCAATCGCCAGGAGATCGAAACGAGTTGTGTCCTGGAGCCTCCCTCGGTACAGCAGAGAAGGACCGTCGTCTTCCTTATTCTGAGGCGAGGTGGATCGATGACTAGCACACAACGTATTCCAGCGAACATTCTTGGGTGTTGTACTGCATTTCGAATAGCACCTCTTCGGATGTGCGTGCTGCTGTCTCCTCGCTAGGTAAGCTGCCATAAAGTCGGGATGGTGAGATAGCAGTTTGAAACCGCGTAAAAACATGCGCACCTATTCCATTGAAGAGCCATGCTCTGCGACGCTCTACGACCACCCTTGTGCTCTGTGCTAGCCAGCGGTAAGTTCAACATCGAGGTATACAGGCCTGAGAGAGATGGTAGTGTGCTTGACTCCCGGGATGAGGGTAATGGAGTTCTTTCGCAGCAGTCGTCAGGTCCGGGTCGATCGAAGTAAGAGAGAGTGTTGTTTACTGCGACAAACAAACGCCCTCTTCCTGGTCTTGTTGCTGCTATTCTGCATTTCGCTCGCTACCATCTGGGGCCATCGCCCGTCTTCGTTTCACACTGGTGCCATGATCACTATGTCAAGCAATATGCCTCTTTTGTCAAGCAAATGTCTCCAACTTGACAATGAACTCGGTTTTCTGGGTCGGGAAGATATCTGAGCACCCGGAGGATGGAACCAGGTTGTGTAACCCTGGTGGTATGGATCTGATGAGGGATGCGGCACAAATCAAGATGCTCAGTATTCGTCGTGAAAGCAAACAGGCCAATAGCGACGATAATCTATTCCTGGCATTTGGGACTTTCTGGACCTGGAACAGACACAGTAAGCAAAGCATTGCTGGATGTACTGCTTCCTGATATCATCATCATGTCTCTGGCAATGCTTCGCACAACTCAATCAGCGCTGTCTGGCAGTACACATCTTAAGTGCATCATTTACAGATGGAGGAGCAGGGCACAGAGACCTGCTAGTGTACATATTCTCCTTTTCTTTAGTGACTTCCTGTTTGATATATGTTGCATGTAGAAACAAGCCCACGATGAGCAGGTCAGAGTCATTATGAATGCTACTGACCTCTACTCTTGGACTACCCGTTCGTATTCATCTCTGCTGTTAGTTCAGCTAGGCGCTACTCAATGCTGTCCCCGTTCTTCGCACGAATCAAAGTCATCAATTCAGTTTCATCATTTCATCATTTTCAAAGCACCACAGAGCTGGTAAACGTTCCGCTTCTTTGTGATCACTCCTTTCATTGATTGAACTTTTATTAGGCACCAGAGAGAAATTCGGACTGGTGTGAAGGGGACTACTGCTCTAATGGTTGTATCTTCAGTTGTAAATACTCGGAATACTATTTCTTTTCATCACGTATATTGTTTGCGATCCCATTTTGGAGCATACATCAATCCATAACATCAAGGCGAACTCACGAGGTTCCGGGGCATAGATTCCTCCGTGACCCCTTTACAGCATCTCTGTACAGCATGTTGGCAGTGCATAAATCACCACGCGCTTCCCACGACAACTTGTCCTCTTACCACCATCGTCTGCGGTCTCATCTGTAAGCATCTAGTTATCCAACCGATATCGAAAGGTGAACCTGTCTTCAGTTTGTGTATTCCATGTCTGCTGACCCGAAATCTTAGAAATCTCATTTATTAATGGCATCTGACACTTTAAACAACTGCCCTGTGAACTTGCTGTCACTTGGTGTGTTTTTCAGGCTGTTTGCATAGGTGATGCTTGCTGATACACGAGATAGATGGCGGTGGGATCCGTGGGGTATCTCAGCTCATCATTCTTGATGAAATCATGAAGTGCATCCAGGTGAAGAAGCATCTGACTGAAGTACCAAAACCTTGTGAATACTTCCATCTGATTGGAGGTTCTGGTACTGGAGGGTGAGTTGCTTACTCTAATATAGGCTCTTAGGCTCTATGGCTGATGTGTCTTGCAGTCTGAATGCAATCATGCTTGGTCATCTGAAAATGTCAACTGAAGATGCACTGCACAACTATAAGAAACTTGTGACTGCTGTTTTCAGCCCTGACAATCGTAAACCATTCTATAAGGATGGAAAGTTCAAAGCAAGTACTTTGGAGGTAGAAATCAAGGAGATTGTGAAGAACAGCTGTGTGGGGTATACTGGAGATGAGCTTTTGCTTGATCCAGATGCAGGAAAAGGCTCAATTGGCAATGTGTATGTTGATTTGAGTTGTGTTCTTATACTCTTATACTTATCTCAATTTTAGATTTGTGTGTGCTAAAACCAGTGCCAATCTTGAATCACCACAGCGATTCCGAACATATGGAGGACTTCCCAACCAGGGCTTAGATCTTAGAATTTGAGAGGCTGGTAGAGCTACAACTGCAACTTCAACCATTTTTAAAGCCATCATGGTTGTTGGTCTGGGAGGAATCAGTTCTTCCTATATTGATGCAGGGCTTGGTCATAACAATCCTTCAAAGGAAGTTAGAGATGAGGCAATGCAGCTATTTGGAAATGACTGTCCTGCTGGAGTATTTTTTAGTATTGGGACAGGCCATCCTGGATCTAATGGTTTTCAGCAACCAAGAGGCATGGAGAAGATCCTGTCTCTAAAACTGATGAAGACTGTTACAAAGATTGCTGCTGATTGTGAAACTGTCTCTTTTGACTTTGCAAAACAGTATAATAGCAGTCCAGGAACATACTTCAGGTTCAATGTTATACATGGAACTGGAATATTGGCAGTAGATGATTGGCAGAGAGAGGCAGATATTTTGGCACATACAAATGCCTATCTGAGGGATCCAAATATTTCTGCAAAGATTGAAGAAGTGATAGAAAGTCTTTGTTCAAGCTCTAGCTTGGAGAAACCATACACATTAGGAACATTTGGCAAGTTTTATTTATTTTCAGGTTTTAAATAATATCTTAATAGTATAAATTTAGCTGGTCATATAACCTCTGCTTCAAAGATGTCTATGATCTCTTTACCAGCATTTGTATCATCTCTATTCATTGGACGTCAAGGATATTTTTCAAAACTTGAAGAATATTTCACAGAATGTGAAAAACTCTGGAAAAGATGATCATTTCTACTCTATGGAATGGGAGGAATTGGTAAAAGTCAAATTGCTTTGAAATTTGCTCAAAATAAGCAGCAATCAAAACAGTAAGTGTGAAATCTGAAAGATATTTATATATGTTAAATTTATATTCATTTAGCTTTTCTATTATATTTTGGATTGATGCTATATCTAAGAGCACAATTGTTCAAAGTTTAAAAAATATTCAAGTGAAATATAATCATATATTAAAAAATTCATTTGTTTCTCCAGCAAACAATGAAAATACAGTACTTGATTGGATTTCTCATTATGATCAACAAGAATGGCTTTTAATATATGACAATGCAGATCATGATAATATTTCATTGTTAAAAAAATATATTCCTGCAGGAGAACATGGAAATATCTTAATTACAAGTCGCAATCCTTATTTGGATTGTATTACAGATAATGTCAAAGAAGCTGTATCTGAAATGTGTTTGACTGAAGCTTTAGAACTATTTTTTAAAGCTAGTAATTTACAAAATTCAAATATGAATATTTGTGAACATGCAAAAGCTATAGTAATAAGATTGGGCTTTATACCATTAGCTATTGATCTTGCAGGAGCATCAATTGCTGGTGACTTTTATACAATTTATGACTATCTTGATTTACTTGATCAAAATTGAGAAGTTATATTGAAAAAAACATTTCATACTGAACATGAGCGAAACATTTATGGATCATGGAATATGTCATTGAGTGCAATACAAAGTCAGGCAAAAAAGAATAATCCTGATGCACAATATGCATTAGAAATATTGGAACTATTATCATTTTTTTACAATAATAATATCTCAGAAGAGATCTTCTATCATGCAGCTATATCAGAGAATATTGAAATTGATTTTATTGCAAATAAAATCTACAGTAAACTTTTATCATTAACAAAAGACAAAAAATGGGATTTTAATAACTTTAGAAGTGGTATACATATTTTATTGGCTTCTTCACTTTTAAAAAAAAGTAAAGGAGAAAAGTTCATTGTATATTCTGTACATTCTTTAGTACATTTGTGGTGCTGTGATAAATTACAGGAATCAAAAAGACAAAGTCTTCTGAAAGTAGCTATTATAATAATGGCAAAAGCAATACCAATACAATGGAACACAGATGACTATATATTTCTTCAAACATTGAATCCACATCTTACATATAATAAGTTTGAGATAGAAAATATAATAATCAATGAACAATTTGCAAGAGCATTTGATCATAATGGAGATTGGCAGAGAGCTGAGCATATGAAATATAAAATATTACAAACTTACAAAGATGAATTTGAAGAAAATCATCCTAAAATATTACAAGCAATGGTAAATTTAGCATTGTCATATCAGAATCAGGGTAGATGGAAAGAGGCAGAAGAGTTACAGATGCAAGTCTTGGCATTGCAGAAAAAAGTGTTAGGAGAAGAACATCTTGATCCTGACAGGGCTGGTGACAGTGTAGAGGTGTAGCAAAGAACACTATGCACATTAATAACACAAAATCCCATCATCTGGCAAATTTATAGAGTGAAGATACTCTTAACTAGAATGGCCTTGTAATTATATATATTTTTAAGTGTTGTGCCATATACAGATTCTAAAAGTCTTAGCCTGACTGCATAAAGTTTTATTGAATACAAAGTCATAAAATACAATTTCTGTATCACAGAGACTACTGTATGATAGCTTAGATATTTAAAATTTGAATATGGAAATTGAACTATATGTTCTTAGAACATGAAGTGAGCCACCTAAGGCCATGTGTGATTGTGTGAGAGAACTATACACTTACCTTATGATATTATGTGCTGGCATAAAGTGCTAGGATGTTCAGAAACCTATAGTGAAGCATAAGATTTTTAATTGATGTTGATGAGTACCAAATATTTTCCCAGAGAGTGTTTCAAATCAGGACAATCTATGATCTAGGTCAACTATGGGAAATTCTGTTGTCAGTCATCTCCTCAACTTCACTGCCTCACTGTAAAGGATCATAAGCATGTTGTTGTGACTGCAGATGATCTATATGTGTATTTTTGCAATCTACTTAATTAGACATTATGACTCATACAGAGAGCAAGTGGTGCTGATATAACAAAGCACATACACAATAAATTACAATGCAACATGACTAATAGACATTGAAGTGACATCTGATGCAACAGCATAAACCAGGGACTTAGTCATAGCATGTATCTGATGGGCCTGCTTGACAGAAAAACCAAAACCTCTATCCTAGCATTGGCAGTCAAGTCTAAATAGTGAGCTCTGCTCTTTGATTGAAGAAATATATGATTGCACTTAATGAAAACAGCATGCACTTTAAATTAAAATGATGCACTGTACCTGAGAAGCCAGTCTGAACCTTGCATGTGAGATATGATAAATGATAACTTAGACACATGGATTGATTAAAAGTGTCAACTGAATACTGAAGGGCTGAGTAACTTATATTCATTGCCATGTCGAACAGAGAGCAGTACATGTAGGACTCCCTTCTAGAGAGAAACAATAATGAGGCTAGATGTGGAATAGCTATCAGCTGTTAATCTGATATGTCCTTGGACTTGCATAGTGAGCATATGCTACCAGTTAGTGAGCCCACTATAGAAATAACACTATATGAGGAAACTTCAAGTCAGTTACCAAGTAGAACTACAGCAGCAGCAGGCTGTGCATGGAGGAGTCTGTTTATCTGGATACTAGCATGTCATTTGTAATCATTAATTTGTGGTAGTATAAATAGTCAGTATCATATGGTAGTATACAGGTTTTGAACCTCCAAGTTATGGTGTGCATATAGAAAGCAAGTGCTGTGGCAAAGGATTAGTTTGTAGCTTCAAGTGTTGTATAAGAAACTGTGAGCTCACCTAAAGGAATAGAGATATATTCAGAATCTGACTTGTGTGCTTAAGTTCTGAGTGAATAAGAATCAGTGTTGCTGTTCTGTTCCATCTAAGCATTGTTGAGTCTGTTGAAAGTATGATTTCAAGTGGAAGTTCTGAAATCTGTTTTGTCTGTCTGTTTTTATAATCTGCTTCTGTTTCAAATCCAAGATCTGTTGAAGTGTCTGTGGTTAATATCATTGTTTGAGTCAGTTTTGGATAACTCTACATGCTGATGTGTAGCAAGCTCACTAAGTCAGTACTTAGTCAAGTGGTTAGAAGAGTGAGCTCAGTGCTGTTTTGACTTGTATCATGTTCTGTTCTGTTGTAGGACCAGTGTCCTATTGTATTTTGAATATTATCATTTGAATATTATCATTTGTCTAGAAGGTTGCACCTTGAAGTAATACCTTTTTGTAAAAGTTTCTAGATTTAGGATCAATTGAAAAGGAGTAAACACTGTGTAGTGTTGAGATAATGAGGAGCTTTACTAGTTTTGAAGCACTAGTAGTTGCAGAGTTAATATAATCTCATTCCCCCCATCATACTTATAAGGGTGATTGTTAGATTGAGCAGTTGTGTGAGTGTGTGTGAGGTTTAGTATGTATATCATGCTGTTCTGTATGCTAGCCTACAAGTGCCCACAGCCAGCCTCTTCAATGTACACATTTGAAACTTTAGAGTCATATTTATATGTATGTATACTATCTACAGACCAAGTTTCTTACTGACAGAGCATGTAGAATGCCTAGGATTTTGATGTACAGCCCTATTATCCAGATTCAAAACTTCCTCATGGCCTGTTGGCTCTAGACCCTCAACAACTCTATTCTGCATGTTAGAATGACTCTCATATGTCTCTGGCATCTCAATATTCTCAGCTGTAGACATTTCATTCTCTTCATGGACTGTTGCATCTTATACAGCCTCTGGATCACCTTTGTGAGCTGCAGTATCATTTTAGGCATTGCTTGAATAAGCTATAGGCCAGGGCTTTGGATGAGGTCATTGTGAGATTGCAGCTAGAGTTTCTGGGATCTGAGGAGAAGGTTGACCAGCTGTCTCCATCTGGGTCTCTGCAGGATGCTTTTTGGTTCAAGGACATGGAGGGGGTAGTTGTTGAATGTTAGGAGGGCATTCAGGCTGTTCTTGGCATGTAGGAGGATGGTCTTCAGGTCCACATCAGGAAAAAACCATGGAGCTATGTAGTGGTACAAGAGGCTACATAACTCAGGTAGTGCCATAGTCAGGTCCCTCCTTATATAGCCTCCTGTAGCACTCTGCTGTGCTACCTAGTGCTACATAACACTCTATAGCTTACTACCAAACATACTGTAGCTGTTATATAGCTTTATTATATCATGATATTTCTTATGTACTTCAAAATCTTATTCAAATCAAACAGTGAGAGAAAGTGGAAATCAAATATATTGACAGTCTACATTACAACAGACTATATTAGTGACCACAGAGCATGTACAAGTAGAGAATAGGTGAATAGATCATCCCACATAGTCAGGGGCAGTGGGTAGCAAGGAGTGTTCTAGATACTGCACAATGAATAGAATTATGATATTGTCAGTCAACAAACAAAAAAGTTTTTCACCTGTTTTTGCACTACAATATGAAGACAGGACCCTATAGTCATCACTGGTAAGCACTGGAATAGATAAAGGTAGGTTGTGACAGATATACCCAAGCAATACACTATACAACATTCATACTCCCTTATTCTGAAATAGACAATCACTACTATCCTAAAGTGAATGGCACTGTTACAACCAAACAAATGACTATTAGGCAGTCAGAAAGATGATACCAGTATGCTCACCAATACTGTCAGCCAGGTGAAAATGCTTAGTAGTACAATAAGGACTGGATAGTGCATAGAGAGAGAAAAAGCAGAACATGGAAGGAAAGAAAAGGCATTGTTGAACCCTGACATATGGCATGATCATTTTGTTGAATTGTGCATGGACTATTGGAGTTTGATTGGAGCTCAAAATAGACTTAGCTCAATTTGTCAGTAACCAACTCATAATGGACTTAAATATTTCTTCTGTACAACTTCCATACTGACAATCAATGTCAAGTTTTTACTCTCGGAATGTGAAAATGATGCTTATAAGACCACATAAAGACAATTTTATTCCTTTGAATATATATGAATACAGTAGCCCTGGCAGTATGCTATAGAATGCTACCAGGAGCTATGTAGCATTAGTGGTGAGCTATCTGAGCTATATACCTCATGTAGTGCTATGTAACACTGGCTCTGAGTTATGTAGCAAATGCCTTTTTTCTGATGCAGAAGCACCTTTATTTGTTGCTTGCTGTTGGACCTAGATAGTCTGCACTGAGCACTGGCAGCAGAATTGAAGGACCAGTATCTCTGCTTCACTCTCACTATCAGAGTCTGAGCTGTCTGAGGAATGAGCAATATCCAAATCAAAGCCTGATTCATCATCACCATCACCATCATCCTGTACACCTCTACCTCTTTCTCTTCCTCTTCCACCTCTTCTGACACAGCTCTAGTACCCCTACCACAATCTCAGGCTCTTTCTGTCTATGCAGTAGCAGCAACAGCTTTTTTTATCTCACATTCTGTCACTTTTTTGCCTTATCAATTGCTTTCAGATGGTTACTATAGTTCTTCCTAATGATCTGAAAGTGCAGCCTCAATTACTTCCACACATCCTTCATTGCATAATGCCACTCAACTTTGAGCTAGGTGCTTGCCCTGTCTGGACAATTGGGGACTTCGATCACACCAAGGGTGGCCACCTTGTTTTTTGAGACTTGAAGCTTGATATTGAGTTTCCTTCTGAAAGTCTCATTATCATTCCATCTGCTCTTCTTGAGTATTCAAATGTTCCCATTGAGTCCAAGGAATTAGAGGCTGGAATAATATGGAGTTGGCTAGAATAATATAAGTCTGGAATATTCTGTATCTGCAGGAGTCAAGTATTCCATGGACTCTGATATAACACCTACTTGCTACTGTAATGGATTCTAGGTGTGATAAATGAAATATGAAATATCAGATAGAAACTGGGAAATAGATTCTGATGGATTCTGATATGTGACTTGGTGCCATGAGATGAACTAAGGTTGATGTCTGCAGGGTCCTGTTAGGATCGTGCCAATAGAAGAGAAGAATAGAATGCATGCTAAGGAATCTGCAGAGTGCATGGGCTTGGTGAAGCTATTAGCAATGTCACCCTTGGATCGAAGCTCTAAGATAGATTATGGATGAAGTTTATGGGATGAAGATGAAGTAGGATCAATGATGAAGTCCTGATGGAGTCAGAATCCATGGACTTGTAGTAAGAGATTGAGATTAGGCTTAGAGGCCAGAGATAGTGAGTACAAGAGTATTGGGCTGGGCCAAGTTGATATTTGAACTGAGGTAGATACTGCTAGTTCTACAGTTTATATACTAGTGCAGAGTCCGAGGAATTGGAGGCTAGAATAATATAAGTCTGGAATATTATGTGTCTGGAGGAGTCAAGTATTCTGTGGACTCTGATATAACATCTACTTGCTACTGTGATAGATTCTAGGTGTGATAAATAAAATATGTGAAATTAGTAAATAAAATAGAAATATGAAATATAAGATAGGAACTAGGAAACAGAATCTGACAGGTTTTGATGAGTGAGTCGGTGCCATTGAAGATTGACAAAGGTCGACATCCATAGGTTCTGCAGCATGCTTATTACAGTATCCCCCTCTTAGCATTCTTGCCCTCAAGAGCACTGATCCTGATGACCAAGTGTGCTGTATGGAATTTTGTGCAGGTATATCATGTGATTTTCACTTCTTGACTTCATATCATCACCATCTCAAAGTTCAATTCTCCCTTTGCTGTCCAATATAATGATGCCTTTGTACCACCAGTTGCAGACTCCTGAACCATATGTTATGCTGCCCTCACTGGATAACATTGACCCTGATGAGCTCAAGGTATTTTACAATAATTGTGATGCTGAGGATGAAGCATATTGGTTAGCCATGGAGGCTCATGAGGTCTGGAAGGTGGAGAAAAGGAAGGCAGAAAAAGCTGTGGAGGCTGCAGGGGTTGTGAGAAAGAAAGCCGAAGAAAGGGTGAGAAAGGTGGCTGATTTGAAGGCCAAGAAGGCCATGGAGGAGGCAAGGAAGTTGGAAGAAAAGATGAAGAGGGTGGAAAAAGAGCACCTTGAGAGAGAGGCAGAGAAAGCAAAGGAAGAAGAGAGGTTGCAGCTGAAGGAGATCACAGATGCCATGGAGGCAGAGCAGAACCAGAAGGAGAAGGAGATGGAGAAAAGAAGTCTGGAAGATGAAGGGACTAATGGGGCTGAAGGGGATGATGAGGATCCCAAAACAAAAGCAAGAAACCAACTGGCCAAGAGCCAAATGAGGTAAAAAGGAAAGGATAAGGCCATTATCATAGTGCCAACCAGGAAAAGAAAAGTTAGGTCCACAGAGTATGTGGTCAAAAGTGGAGATGAGGATGCTGCAGGCCTGTCAGGTCCACACAATAAGGATGGACAGCCTCAAAAGAAATTTAAGGCCAATGATCCCATCCCTGGAGCAGAGGATGAAGAGCTTTTTGGCAAAGGTGAGCTTTCCAATGATAGCTGTGGTCATTACTGACTGGTTTTTTAGATAGGTGTGGACAGTGCTGTGCTGATGGAAGTTGGTGTTTCCCTGCCAAGAAGGGATGTTCCTGTGAGTGCTGCAGGATTTGAAAAGAAAAATGTGTTTTTTTCAATAAAGCAGAGTCTGCAGGGTTGGATGAGGTGGTTGACCTCCTTCACAGCCTGTATGCATGTATGGATATAATAGAGATGAAAATGGAGAAGATAGAGGCTAAACTGAAGGTTGTCAGATGCCATGTGGACGATTTGGTGGATGACTTCAAACCTGGTGATGCAATTAAGTATCTGCAAGATTTTATCCCAAAGGCTTCTGAGGAGGAGTGGGTAGTATCATGAGAGGAGATACTGCACATGGAGGGTGTGAATCCCGAGGCTCTTCACCGAGCTATGACTATGCACCTGAATCAAGATGTCACACAAGTGTGGCATGCAAGGCTAGCATCTGAGGAGATGTTTAACAGTCAAGATCTGTTTGAACTGGCAAATATGGAGTTATGGCATGGAAGCTGCAGAGCTGATGGGCTGGAGAAAACCATTGAGGCCAGTAAAAGGTTTAGGAGGACTCACATGGAGTTTTATTGTCTCAGAGGCCGGTGCACTGAGTGGTGTTTATGGAAGAAATTCTTGAAAAGAACAGAGGATTATTTGGTGGAGGATTCCAATGGAGATTTGGAAGAGGAAGAGATCAGGGAGAGTATGATCCTGGGGTCTGGGTCCATCAGAATTCCAGAGTTGAATACAATGGTAATTGAAGAGGAAGGACATTGAAGTGAAGGGATGGAAATTTTTGGGGAATCTGCAGATGCCTAATCTTGAATTATATTTTTTTTGATGTTTGTACAAGGATAAGTAGTGTCATGCCCAGAGGGGCTAAAAATGTATATTTTTTCTTGATGCCTGAGATGTAGTGATGAAATGGAAGTGAAGTTGAGAAATGGATCCAGCAGAGTCTGTTCCCAATTAGAAAGGTAATTTGCAATAGTTTTTCAGAATTTAATTTGAAATTGGAATAACAGAATTCATAGGAATCTGATGGAGATGGGAGTCAACAAATAGTAGGCATAGGTTTGAATAATGCTTTATGGATGGTGACCTTAGATAGAGGTCCTGGTTTGTCTGGGTATTGACAATGGAAATCTTCAATATATTCCTCCATGGAGAATTCTATAGCTGGGATCCAGGCAAACTCTTCATCAGTACCTTTGTAACCCAACCATTGTACATGGTAGAGGAGTGGACATCAGAACTAATGGTCAAGCTTAGAGTCGAGAATCTGTGCAATCTTGTACTGTTCTTTGCCATCGACTTCAACTGGAGGTGGAGGTGGTTGGATACAGTTAGGAATGGTATTGATTTCCATAGGTTTCAGCTGTGAGACATGGAATACTGAGTGAATGGAACAGAGGTCCACAGGGAGTTTGAGTGTGAAGGAATAGGATCCAGGCTGAGCAATGATGTCAAATGGTCCAAGGAATTTCTGGGAGAATTTCACAGTAGGATGTGTAGTTCTAATGTGCTTAGAACTGAGGTAGACTTTGTCACCTACTTTGAAATCTGGAGCTAGAGACCATCACTTATCTGCTTGGAATTTGTAGTGAGATTGAGCATGAGTGATTTTGTCTTGTAGAAATTGGTGAAGATTGTCAAGGTTGACTATAAAGTCATAGGCCCAAGTGGAGGTGATATCACATTCAGGGTACACAGTGATATTAGGATGGTAACCCTTATTAGTGAAGAATGGAGAGATTCTGGTGGAGGCATTAGGAGCATTATTGTATATGAATTTAGTAATGGGTAATAGGGTATCCCAATTGTCTTATTAGTATGAACAATCGATACAGATGTATTGTTCAAGGGTTTGGTTAGTGTGTTCAGTTTGTCCATCAGCCTCCAGGTGATAACCAGAAGTGAAATGAAGTTCCATATTGAGAGCCTTGGCTAGGGCACATGTGAATTGGGAGACAAATTTGGATCTGTGGTCAGAAGTGATATGATTAGGAACACCATGCTTGGAAAAGACATGGGTAACAAAAAGCTGTGCAAGATCCATGGAATTTATGGTATCATGAGTGGGTATAAAAATGGCTTGCTTGCTTGCATGGTTGACAATGACAAGAATGGCAGTGAATCCATTGGAATCCAGGAGTTGTTCAATGAAATTCATGGAGATGGAATCCTATGGGCATTCTGGTACAGGCAAGGGTTTGAGTAAGCCAAATGGATGGTGTCTGGGTGTTTTGTTACAACCACAAGTGGTACAAGACTTGACTTAGTGGCAAACAAATTCATGCATCTGTGGCCAGGTGTAATTCTGTTAGACTAGTTGAAGCATCTGATTTTGACCAAAATGACCTGCCAAGATATGATCATGATTGTTCTGTAGGACACAAAGACAGAGATTCACAGAGTCCAGGACATAGATATAATTGTCAAGGCATCATATTCCTGACTCATTTGCAGACCACCAGGAGAAATTGGAAATGGAAGAAGCAAGACAAAAACCTTTAGTCAATGTGAAATCCATGGGTTGTGCTTGCTTGATATCAGAGTGGAGCTTGTCCACATCCATGATAGCACTAGCACAGAGTATGGGACCTTCAAGAAAAGTAGCACAGAGAGAAGCAAAAAGTTGTTCTTGAGTAAATACAGGGCAGAAAATGTGAGGATTGACTTGAGCATATTGACTATCCCCCTCTTTAGTGTTATGATTTATTGACTTTTTCACTTTTCTAGTCTTATCTCATCTTATCAGCATAATCACACTTATACATTATCACTGCCATATCACCACTATCAACTTCGATAAATCTTTCATGATGGACAACATATGATATTGCATGCTCGTTGTCCGACTAGCATGCCCCCCAACTTTGACAAAACTTTTGTATCTATTAATAGTACTTACTCTTTAGTATTTAAGTAGCTACGATTTCACTGTACAACCTCAGCTTCGAGCTAAGGTTTAACATCACATAAGCTTTACTTGTCAGCTCGCTTGCCAAGAGCTTCTCGATTAAGCACCTCTCTCATCACCTTGAGATTATCCGAGGCGTTGCCAAAGTGATTGTCTGAATGCAAGACAGCTTAGCAATTGCCCTATCTTGAGTCACATGAGAGTCGGGCCCTAACAATTAGCTTGAAGCTTTCCTCACCCTTCCACGATGCTAGACGCAGGAAGGATCCCATATGCCATTACAAGAAACCCCCGACATAACTGCAGGAACAACCTGCTCTCTCACCGTAATACTCTTTACAGTCGCAGGAGTTATTGGAACGATGACCAGAGCTGCCATCATCTACTATCGAAATAGAGAGTGGTTTGAATGCCACAGAATCACCTTCAGAAGAGGACAACTAATATACCCACCCCCGACACTCCCCCAGTTTTACATTCCCTCCTACAATGTTCTGACGTACCCCATGCACTACCCCATCTACGGACAAGAGTCCTACGAGACGCCCCCAGAGTTGCTGACCCAGGACCTTCAGAGCCCCTTCGCCGACCTTGGAAGAAGAGGAAGAACACCCAGCCCAGTGGCTGGCCCTTCCGGAACCCGGCACTCCTCTGAGGATGCCAGAAGCTCTCCCTCTGACGAGGGAAGCATCGAGGAGCTCATTAGAGCATACCATGGAATTGGAACCGAACCCCTGGAGGATGCCAGGAGAGAATTGGAGCAAAGCCTCCACCAGATACCTATGACTGAGGTCAGCCAGCCCTGACCAGATAGCCAGACCCTCCCCCAGGCGACCCTACGGGTCATCAATCCTGACGAACCAACTGAGGCCTCCGACACCATCTCATTGGATCCGTCAGAGGGAAGAAGAGGAAGGTCATCATACGACTCAGAGAAGAGCTGAAGAAGGGCTCACCTACCAGGGGACCCTAGACTTCACCGCCCTTTCAGAACCCAGACTGCGTTCGACACACCTACATCGACAATTGTACTCTCCTCCTCCAATCCCGATCCCCCTGCCCCTGACTCCCCTGAACCTAATAGACTTCAAAGAAGAACTGGAGGTGGAGAGACTCCTTTCATGAACTCCCCCCGAACCAGCTCACCATCTACCCCAGCCTCGCTCAACTGCGATGACCCAGGGTTCTATGCAGAGCTCAGGCGACGATGCCTACGAATCCACTACATCGGGCGGCCTAGCTACCAGCGACGAAGAAGGGCTGGAGAATCCCTGCTTGCATACAGCATATGACAAAGAGAAGAGGACCCAGATGAGCCCCCTCGAGATCCCAGGAGCGAGCGACACCTTGCTCTACGAGAGATTGAGAGCAACCCCTTCTACCTGGGGACTCCAGATAGAGCCTGGCCATCCCTCTCCCTATCCCAGCGAATGGCCCATGGGACCTACAGGTCTCAGGCCTGGGCCCTCCAGAGAGCAGACTATATATAAAGAGGAGGAGTGGACAAAACCCAGGAAGAGCACAGGAACTGACACAGCCTCTTCCCCAACAAAGAGCTATGGTGGTACGAACTTAACTACAGCCCCATCCTGGGGGTACATGTCTCCGACCTACGAGTGAGAACAGAGTTGGAGGAACAAGTCCTCAACCAACAGTTGGCAAATATACTCACCACCTGGAGAAGAGATGAGGCCCAGCACACCGAGCTATCCTGAGTACGATTGGCCCAGGCCAATGCCCAACTTGCCACCAATCGACTGGAGGCTCCAGAACCGGGCCTGGAAGGGGACAAGTAGACTCTTTGCTGGGTCAGGAGAGGTGGGGCCGAGCGACATCAACATCGACCCCGAAGTAGAACAATGATGAAGAGACGAAGAAGAGGCAGGGGCCAGAAGGCAAGACCATCGCAACAAGCAAGCGGCTTTCCCAGGTTTAGTCACTGACCTAACCCAGAAGCTGCTTGAGGCAAGGAGTTTTGCTCTTGCCAACGGTCTGCCCCTTCCTCCCGAATTAGAAGACCCCAACCAATGCCGAGGATGACCTGCCGCCCTGGCCCCCAAAAGATGGGGAAGTCCTACTCACTGAACTGACAGGTGGTCGATCCCCTGACCTCCCCCCAAGGACAACCCCCCCGATCCCCTGGATTGGCCAAGTGAGAATGCCGACAAACAAGCTCTCTGGTTACAGGTAAAACCCACCCTAATCCGACTCCCCACTGACTTCAAGGGAAAAGGTGATGACATTCACCAATTCACCAGGGCCTGTGAGGAATACTTCTCGATTTTCAGAGCATACTACCCTACTCATGCCAACAAGATCCTATTCGCTACCTCCCTCTTCAGCAAAAGACCTCAGGGATGGTGGTCCCAATATCGCCTTCAGTTCTGAAGTGACACTGAAGGACGATACCGATACTGCTCGTGAGATGACTTCAAGGCTGCCCTACAGATCGAGTATGGAGATCCCGCCCTCCAAGAAGTAATGGAGAAGCGGATGAACAATCTCAGGATGACCGGCATGGCCACCGAATACTTCTGCAAACTGGAAGAGTTGGCCCGCCAAGCCGACCAGCTCCACGACCTGAGACCCTGAGGTAACCTAGTATGAGCTGTCCGACAGGGAGTACCCACCTCCTATACTGACTCCATTGCTGACTTGGGAGTCATGATCCCCTCTACCTATGCAGAATGGAAACAGCGCATCTGCAGCATCTATGATGAAAAGGCCCAAAAGCAGGCCTTCGACCACATTGGCCATTATGACAAGTCGACCAAGGACAAACCCGCCAGTAATACCTCTAAAGGTAATACTAGTGCGACAAGTTCCTCGGCCAATAAATCCGCCAACAAAGGATTGTCGGGTTCGGGGTGGACCACCTATGGAGGGGCCGGGGAGCCCATGAATATAGACTGCCTCAAGAAGGAAGGAAGATGTTTCAACTGCGAAGGGAAGTGGCATCTAGGAAAAGATTGCAAGAAGCCAAAGCGGCCTAGAGACCCGAAAAGTGGGCGATATACAACAGCCCAACTCCATGCAATGTTAATGGAAGCCGAGGAACATGATAAAGAGGAACATGGACATAGTCACAAGGAGAAGGTCGAGGAGAAGACGCCCTCAACAACGAAGATCGAGGAGGTAAAAGGCAAGGCCAAGAAGTGAGCGATTCCACTTCCTCAGCCCAATGCTCCTCTCTGGGTGGTCGGTCATTGGGTCCCGCTGTGTGGACATTACCTGATTGTACATCATTATTACATACATCTACTTGTGTATCAGAGCATTCGAATATACCTGCTGCATTTACACTTTCACCTGAGACCACCCCAAAAGAATTGCAGACAATTCAGACTCTGCCCGAAAAAACATATAAAATCCCTCAGAAGCGAAGAGGACCTCACCCTCCCTCCTTGCTAACACTTTCTGTCCCAGAACTCCTCACACTTCAGGACCTTCAGACATGATGGGGACCGGAGTTCATCCAAACAATGTTGGAGATCTCCCAGTCCTTAGGGATGAAGGAGGCCCTCCCCAAACTGGTCGAGCCCATTGTCGCTGAATGGGATCATCAAGACAAAGGCGGAGACATGAGGCCAATGCCTGATGACCCCATCCTCAATGATTCGCCTTGCACTCAAGGATCATCACAGAAACACGACCCCCTCTCTCCCCGCCTGGAAGAAGAAGTGGGAGATTGCAGCCCTCATCATTCTCTCAGGAGTGTTACACCAATCGAGACAGCACCTCTCCCACCCCCGACCCAGGAAGAAGGCAGTCACTCAAGCAAGGATAGGGACATGGGACAGGCGCCGAAGGACCTGGAAAGAGCATGGGAGCACGGTTCATGCAACAAAAACATGATGTCCATGGCCCCTTCTGCCAACAGTGGACCTTTTGGTCATTCCTGAAGTGACCCGCTCTCCAAACCTCCGATTCCTGATGAAATGACCAGCAGCAGACAATCCTTGGGGAAGGAGCATGCCCCAACCAAGGAGACTCCTCGAAGGCCCCCGACCGACAAAGGATCAAGTGGGACTCCAGCATCGGATGCGCGATGCTCATGGGTCCGAAAGACCACCCTCATTGAAATCTCTGACGAGGAGGATGACATCACCTTCAAATTGGCGCAAGACCGGGAACGAGCCAAGCGGGAAAAGGAAGGGACCAAGGGGCTTCTCCCCTTGTACCCTCCAGAGCAAGAGAAGAAGGAAGAAGAACCGATTGAGGCAAGGCGTTCCAAGTCTAGACCAGTGAGTGTTTCCTCCCTGAAGTCCACCTGGTTCAAGCTGTTTGGCGTGGACTGGACCCTTCAGGCCATCAGGGAAGCATGCACCAACTCGGAAGCTTTCACTTCGCTCCACCTCTGGGCCCACAAGGAGAAGCTCAACGAGATCGATGATGATCTACTGAATGCCCTGAGATCGGAAGAAGAGGAAGCCTGAGAAAGACTATATGAATTAAGTCAACCAATTCAATACCAATGCCAAGTAAGCACCAAGGATGTCCGGGAACTATTCCTTGACGTCCAACTCGAAACATTGGAGAATTGCCAAACCCTCAAGGCTCAGGCCCTCGTGGATAGCGGGTGTACCGGGAGTACCATCAATGAGGCCTACATCAAGAAACATGGCCTTATCACTCGACCCACACCGGCCCCGATCTCTGTCTACAACGCTGATGGTACCCAAAATAAGGTGGGAGAAATTACGGAGTTTGTCAAGGTAAGAATGACAATAGGAGGCCATAATGAGAGAGTCGATTTTGCCATCACCAACCTAGGCAAGGGAGATATCTTCTTGGGACATGACTGGCTACTCCGGCACAACCCTGTCATCAATTGGGCCACCAGCAAGATCATCTTTGCCTGGTGTCAGTGTCAGAAGAACCCATTCCCGCTCCCTGACACCAACCCAGAGGACCCGTGGGATGAGGAGTTGGAAGAAGGTGAAACCATCTTGATGGTCAACCTCAGAGAAGAGCTAGAAATTCATGCAGTGCATCATGCAAACGACCTAGCTGCCAAGGCCACTGAAGAGAGGGCCAAAAGGACCTTCGAAGAGATGGTCCCACCTCAATATCGGGAGTTCCATGACCTGTTCTCCAAGGAAAACTTCGACAAGCTACCAGAACAAAAGCCATGGGACCATGCAATCAAGTTGATCCCAAATGCCAAATCAACTCTTGACTGCAAGGTCTACCCCCTCAATCGACATGAACAGGAGGAGCTTGATAAATTCCTCAATGAGAACTTAGATCCGGTCGGATTCACCCCTCCAAGTCTCCTTTCGCATCCCCCTTCTTCTTCATCAAAAAGAAGGATGGTACCTTACAGCTGGTTCAAGACTATCACAAGCTGAATGAAATAACCATCAAGAATTGGTATCCCCTGCCCCTGATCTCTGAGCTCATGGACAAACTCTGCAGTGCAAAGTACTTCACCAAGCTAGACATCCACTGGGGCTATAACAATGTCAGGATCAAACAAGGAGACGAAGCCAAGGCAGCGTTCCAAACCAATCGCAGACTTTTCGAGCCCACAGTTATGTTCTTTGGATTAACCAATTTGCCAGCAACCTTCCAATGGATGATGAACGATATCTTCCATGACCTCATCCACGAGGGGAAGGTAACCATTTACCTGGATAACATTCTGATTTTCTCCAAAGACCTCCAGGAGCACTGTCAAATAGTCAAGCGCATACTTCAGAGACTATGAGAGCACAAACTCTTCCTCAAGGCCGAGAAATGTGAATTCAAGGTACTGGAAACTGAGTACCTCAGTGTTATCATTAGCCAAGGTTCCATATGCATGGACCCTGTTAAAGTCAAGGGAATCACAGAGTGGCCTACACCTACCAAGAAGAAGGAATTACAGTCCTTCTTAGGCTTCACGAACTTCTATCGGAAGTTCATCAAAGACTACTTCAAGACCGTCTGTCCCATGACACAACTCACTGGGAATGCTCCCTGGACCTGGGGAACAGCTCAGAACGAGGCCTTCCAGTGCCTCAAAAAGCAAATGGCCGAAGATGTGGTGCTAGCCTTGCCCACAGACCAAGGGAGGTTCAGGGTAGAAGCCGACTTGAGCGAAGGGGTGATAGGTGCCGTCCTTAGTCAAGAACAGGATGGGAAATGGAGGCCAGTCGCCTTTCTCTCCAAAGCGCTAACAGTGACAGAGCGGAATTATGAGATATACGACAAGGAGCTCCTAGCAATTATGCTTGCACTAGAGGAATGGAGGCACTACCTCATGGGTGCAGCCAAAGACGTAGAAATCTGGACCAATCACCAGAATCTACAGTACTTCTGTCAACCCCAGAAGTTAAACCGTCGCCAAGCCTGATGGGTCATCGAGCCCGCTGAATATCATTTCACCCTCCATCACAAACCCAGAACCGCCAACCGAAAGGCCGACCTGCTTAGCTGGCAGGATGATCATGACCAAGGAAAGAAGGACAATGATGATGTCGTGGTCCTCCTTCCCAAACACTTCTATACAATGATCATGCTGACGACTAACGAGACGCACCAGCAAGTCAAGGACATGACTAGGAATCACGACAAGTGGGACCAAGAGATTGCCAATTCCCTCAACCACAAACGTGGCATCTCCGAGAAAGGAGGACTCCTGTATTGCGACAGACGGATCTATGTTCCCCACAACAACAAGCTGCGTGGAGAAATTATTGCCACCCACCATGATCATATTACCACAGGACATCCCAGAATAGAGAAGATGAAGGAACTTGTCCAAAGGGAGTATTGGTGGCCAAAACTCAAGCAATCAATAGAGAAGTACATCAAGGCCTGCGAAGCATGCCAACGAACGAAGATCAACACCCATCTGAAAGCCGCTCCCCTTCACCCTAACGAAGTTCCATGGAAGCCCTGGACTCACATATCAGTCGACATGATCACCGGACTTCCTGAATCAAATGGCTATGATGCCATCCTGGTAATCGTTGACCGATTCTCCAAAGAAATCATTCCAATCGCCTGGAACATCAAACTCACTTCAGAAGGATGGGTGAAACTTTTGCACAACCATGTCTATGCCTGCCATGGCATGCCTAAAATGGTAATCTCCAACCGCAGACCTCAGTTCATTTCCAAGTTCATGATGGAACTTCTCAGGCTCCTCGACATCACCCTGAATGCATCCATGGCCTTCCATCCCCAGACCGATGGACAAACAGAACGAGCGAACCAAGAGATCAATAAATACCTCTGGCTTTTTATTAATCACCACCAAACCAACTGGAGCGAATGGCTCACACTTGCAGCATTTGCCCATAATAATTGAATTCATTCAGCTACCGGACAAACACCGTTCTTCACTAACTATGGAATAAACCCCTGCATCCTCCCTGACTCTATCAAAACAACCACATTCACTAATACGTTGGCAAAGTCCTTCACCGAAAACATGCAAGAAGTACATTGTCAGGCCAAAGAAGCACTCGAAGAGGCCATGGGCAAAATGAAGGCCCAATACGACCGAAAGAAGAGAAATGCAGTGGACTATGCCATCGGAGACCGAGTATGGCTAGACTCCACTAATCTTCACCTCCCTCGCCCAAAGAAAAAACTCGATGACAAACACGTTGGACCATTTCTTATTCTAGAAAAAGCCAGCGCTTCTGTATACAAGCTTAAACTCCCACCACACTGGAAGATTCACCCCCACTTCAATGAGAAGCTTCTAACCCCATATGTACCCCCTGCGTTCCCTAATCAGGAGCAACTGCCACCACCACCACCAGACCTCATCGAAGACGAAGAGGAATACAAAGTCAAAGAAGTCCTAGACTCACACACATGCTGAGTCCACGGAAAGAAGGGACAGAAATCATGCATCGTAACTGACTATTTTGTCAAATGGAAAGGTTGGACTCGAGAACACAACTCATGGGTGTGAGAAGATGACATGGTCAATGCACAAGAGGCCATCAAAGACTACGAAAACAGTATTTCCAAAACCAGAACCATCATGACCGCATGCAAAGTCATCGACAGATCTGAAAAGACACTAAAAGAAATACTTGATCATTGTTACGTCGACAATGTCATCTCCTATCAAGTACTTAGGAAGGACAGAAGGACATTCTGGGTCGAAAACCCCTCTCCGAATGACAAACATTGGAGAGATTATATCAACGACTATTGGAGAAAGGAGTATACAAAGGCACAAGAGGAACCACCAAGCAAGCCCTAGGGCAGTCGGGATGTCTGCCTTAACGAGAGGGTAATGTTACAATTTATTGACTTTTTTACTTTTCTAGTCTTATCTCATCTTATCAGCATAATCACACTTACACATTATCACCGCCATATCACCACTATCAACTTCGATAAATCTTTTATGATGGACAACACATGATATTGCATGCTCGTCGTCTGACTAGCATGCCCCCCAACTTTGACAAAACTTTTGTATCTATTAATAGTACTTACTCTTTAGTATTTAAGTAGCTACGATTTCACTGTACAACCTCAGCTTCGAGCTAAGGTTTAACATCACATAAACTTTACTTGTCAGCTTGCTTGCTGAGAGCTTCTCGATTAAGCGCCTCTCTCATCACCTCGAGATTATCTGAGGCATTGCCAAAGTGATTGTTCGAATGCAAGACAGCTTAGCAATTGCCCTATCTTGAGTCATGTGAGAGTCAGACCCTAACATTTAGAGTAGATGTCCCATCGTCTAGTGAGTGCATCCGGTTTCCCACCAAGTTTGCCTGGTTGGAACCAGATTACTAGGTTGAACTGGGAAAGGAATTCAGACCAGCACACTTGATGTCAAGTGAGAATCTTGGTAGTAGAGAAATACTCAAGGTTCTTATGATCTGTGACGATGTCAATGGAATCTGCAGAGCCTTCAAGGTAGTGACACCAGTATTTAAAGGCTTCAAAGATGGCTAGAAGCTCTTTATCATGGGTATCATAATTGAGCTCGGCTCCATGGAGACTGTGGGACAAGAAGGAAATAGGGTGAACTTCACCATCCTCAAGGTAGATGGAAAGGATGGCAGCAATAGTGTAGTTGGAAGTGTCAGTTTCCATGACAAGTTGATGGTTGGGAATCCAATGGGTAAGGATAGGTGTGTGAGTGAAAGCCTGCTTTAACTTGTTAAATGCAGCCAGGCATTTGTCATTGAATTTCCATGAAATACCCTTGTGAGTGAGACATGTTAGGGGCAACACAATCTCGCTGTATTCATGGATAAAACAGCAATAGAAATTAGTGAAACCAAGGAATGATTGGATATCTTTGACCTTCTGCAGGACTGGCCAATCGACAATAGCCTTGACTTTGTCTTCGGACATACATAAGCCTTCAGGAGAGAGGATATAACCTAGATATTCCATGGAATCCCAATGAAATTCGCACTTGGATCCCTTGCAGTAGAGCCCATTAGCTCTAAGCCTGTGTAGGACCTCATGCATGTATTTTTGGTGTTCTGCAGGATCATTGGAGTAGATGAGAATATTGTCGAGATAGACAATGATGGAGACATCAAGCATATCTGAAAAAATGTCATTGACAAAGCATTGGAAAGCCACAGGAGGATTGGTAAGTCCAAATGGCATGACATGCCATTCAAAAGATCCATAATGGGTACGGAATGTGGTTTTCCATTCATCTCCTTCAGCTATATGGACTAGATGATAAGCATGATGAAGGTCAAGTTTTGTATATAGGCATGCGGAATGCACAGAGTCAAGTAGGTCAGAAATGAGGGGAAGTGGATAATGGTCTTTTCTCATGATCTTGTTCAGGCCACAGAAATCAACACAGAGTCTTAGTTCACTGGTTTTCTTTTTGACAAAGAGTACCGGGGCTCTGTGGGGCTCCATGAGGGGGAGATGAAACCATTATGGACATTATCGTTGATAAATTCACATAAGGCTTTTAGTTTGAATTCAGAGAGGGAATAGATGGGGCTGAGCAGAGGAGAAGTGCCTTCCTCAAGATTGATCTTAAGGTCATAAGGGCGATGCTCAGGTAATTTCTCTGAGAGAGAATCACTAAACACATCGGCAAAGTCATGGTACTCCAGTGGGATATCAGATAAATCTACAGGGGCCACGGAGGTAGCTTGACCACTAACACTTGGCATAGAAGGTTGTAGGGTGTACTGTTGGGCACCTTCTTCTGCACAAGCTTGTACGAAAGCGGCCATGGAAATAATTGAAATCTTCAGTGAAACTGAAGTAGAGAATGATGGGATGGAAGGATATGAGTAGATAGGCTCATACGGTGGCGGAGTCCATCAGGATCTTGAAGGAGGTTTGGATAGAATTGGACCTGAAGGGTCCGAGCAGTGTGGCACTGTTGTGTCAGAGGCTGCAGAAGCACTAGAAGGAATAGAAGCACCAAATAGCTTTGAACAGAAAGTGATACTGTGCTTTGCCCAGTCAATCAACAGATTGTAGCAGGAAAGCCAGTTGTATCCCAGAACAATGTTACAGGATGAATCAAGATGTGTGACATAGAAGTCAATAGGAATGACATCTCCTGACAGAAACCGTATGGAGAGAGTAATGGATTGGGAAATGTGAGATCCAGCAGAGCCATCAAGAAGCTGAAGTTGAACAGCAGGAATGGATTTGGTAGGGAGATTATGATCCTCAACATATTTGGAATCGATGAAGCAATGGCTTGAACCTGAATCGACGAGAGCAAGAAGACGAAGGATAATAGAAATAGGGGATCCATCCAGTTCTGATCCAGAACCAACTTCAGATGATAGTGATACAGTTAGTGAATGGGTTGAAAGAGCAGCAGCATTGAGGGTTACAATCTCTGAGGTGCAATGACAGTCAACGCAACCCTGTCCTTGCACGGAGGAAACAGGGCTGCTCTCTATTTTTCTGACTCCATGGGAGCCGGATCAGTAGAGGCAGGAGGCTCTGAAACCTCTGCAGCATGAGCGTGAGCAGATGCCATGGCCTTGCACTTATTGCAGTCCTCAGTCTTGTGTTTGCTACCACAGAACATACAGAGGTTGTTCTTCCGGTGGCATTCCTTTTCCTCAGGAGTGAGCTTGCCATCTTTGCCTAGCTTGTCAGTGTAGGGCTTCTTGGCAGATGAGGAAGAGGAAGAGGAAGAGGACTGGTAGGTGGAGGTGGAGCCCGCAGTATTCAATCCATAGGACTTGGGCACTGCAGAATATGAAGAGCTCGAGTTTGAACCTGAACCCTTAGATTTGGAGGAAGAGGATGAGGAGGAAGGTTTATCACAATTTTCATATGAAATCTCGGCCTTCCGAGTCTAATAACGAGCGTTGAGTTCCTGTGCAAGGGTATGCATGTCATGGAGGTTATCAGGCTTACCATGGTGGGCCATATCATCTTTAATCTGTGAGCAAAGTCCATGGTAAAAAGTGTGGCACAAGGAATTGTCACCATAGCCAACAATAGAGGCATGTTGATTGAAACGGACTATATACTTCATAATCCAGTCTCTGTTGTGCATTTGAAGGTTTTCCAACTCATCTTCAGCATCTCTGACAGCATCAAATGGACCAAAGTTAGTCCGGAGTTCCACAAGGAAAGTGGCATAGGAGTATGCCCAGGCAGAAGGGTTAGCATGGTTAGGGTGGATGATATCTGGTTCAAACCAATCAAGGGCAACACCGGAAAGGAAGGAGATGGCATAGTTGACTTTTGAGGTGTCAGCACAGAAAGCGTCAGGTCTGTCATTAAAGTTCAACTGGAGGAAAACAATAAACACCTTTAGTTTCCGTGGGTCTGAGCCATCAAAAGTATCAGGCTCCTTGACCTTGGTGCGTATTGGGCATTGTGGAGGATTATTGACTTGGTTGGCAAGGCTGCAGAGAAGGTTGAAGAGATCCCTGACCATGGCTTTGTTGTTGTTAGGATGGTTAGGAGAATTAGGAGGATTGGGAGGATTACCGCCAGGTCCGCCGGGACCTCCAGAGCCACCAGGATTAGGTGGGCCACTGCCAGGTCAGTGATTGTTGTTGCCCCATGGAAGGTGCAAACTGCAGTTGCTAGAGGAGTCAGCATCATCCTCAGAATTGCTGCCAGGTTCTTCCTCATTTTGAACAGGGAAGGCACGGTGTGGGTTAGGAATTGGAGTCCATGGAGGATCGTTTCAGTAACTGCCATAGCCACCTGAAATGGATTCTGAGGGTCTGGGGGCAAGGTTGAGGTTGAAAGGATCAGGATTGATTCCTGAAATGGGTTGTCATAGGGTGAAGCCATTATGGGTGTAGGTTTTCCTATGGGACCAGCTGGTGGGTGCAGAGTCTTCACCAAAAAGGTGTTGATCTCCTTTGGAGGCGGATTGGGGAATGTCATTTATAGAGAAGGTAGGTTTGGGGTCTGTGGGGGACTGAGTCATTTCTGTTGGTTCGAGAAGGATGGTAGACATGCCTAAAATTTCGACTCAAGGGTTTGAGTTCGAATATACTGTTAGGATTGTGCCAATAGATGAAAGGATTAGAATGCATGCCGAGGAGTCCATGGAGTGCATGGGCTTGGTGAAGCTATTAGCAACGTCACCCTTGGGTCAAAGCCCTAAGATAGATTACAGACAGAGTCCACAGGATCAAGATGAAGTAGGATCAAGATGAAATCCTGATGGAGTCGGAGTCCACGGACTTGTAGTAAGAAATTGAGATTAGGCTTGAAGGCCAGAGATAGTGAGTACAAGAGTATTAGGTTAAACCAAGTTGATATTTGAACTGAGGTATGTACTGCTAGTTCTACAGTTTATATACTAGGGCAGAGTCTGAGGAATCGGAGGCTAGAATAATATAAGTCTGGAATATTCTGTATCTGGAGGAGTCGAGTATTCCGTGGACTCTGATGTAACACCTACTCGCTACCATAGCAGATTCTAGGTGTGATAAATGAAATATGTGAAATTAATAAATGAAATGGAAAATATGAAATATAATAGAAACCAGAGTCCGGCGGTTTCCAATGAATGAGTCAGTGTTTGAGGATTGACAAAGTTGATGTCCCAGGCTCCATGGCATGCTTGTTACAGTCATTGGTGATAGACTTCTCCACTGCAGCAAGTTCTTCTCTCATCCTTGACATGTTGGTGAGGTGGATTTGAATGTCTCTGTTGTCAGAGCAATGCTGGTTTTGAAGCTTGTTGAGTAGGTTTTCTTGTGTTGAAATGCCTTTCTTTTCAAAAATGGAGATGAGCTTTTTCCATGTTGCAGCAGCAGTGGGTTCATTTTTGATCTGCATGAAGGTTGAGATGCTGACTGTCTCATACATCATTTCATGGACCTGTGCCTCCTTTTGGTCATATTCATCCTGAAAAGCTAGTTGTTTTTCAACTTCATCATTGGATAAGGGGGCAAGGTTTATCGGTAGGTAATAGTCTCCATTTAGCTCTGTCATCTCCATAGGCCTCTTAGCAGTCCCATACAGGACTTGTCTAAGTCTTTTTGCTGTGGCCACATTTGGGATCTGTTCCTTGTATAGGATGTAATTCATGCTGTCATCTTTTAGGTGAGGCAGACTGAGAAGTTTGACAGTAGAGGTTGACAAAGACATGTCACCAGGGCCTATAACCTGTTGAGCAGTGGACCAGGGATTTCTGGGAGGACATGGTGGCAAACAATTGTGATGGTACAAGCACTGGGAGAACCAGGCTGTAGTGATAAAATAGAATATATATCTTAGCAGGCAGTTGGTCACTCATAAATATATATGGTACCTGTAGTGACAAAATAGAATATATCTACTATGGGTCAGTAACATATAGTGATAAATATATATAGTGTACTCACATCTTAATGAGTGGTTGGTCACTAAGATGTGTGGCTGTGAAAATAATGAAAATTGCATGTATCAGTAATTAATTAAGAGTCTGCACAACTGTTGCTGCAGTCATGGCTCGTATTCTCAACAGCTTCACCATGACATGACATATTGAATCCCAATGAGCAGGCTCATGTCAATGCTACATCCATGCAAGACAGGGTGACAATCTGCTGATTACTCAAGGCCCACCTCTTTCTGCATGTGCACAAGGATCTGCCCACACTCAGTCTTCACTGCACACCCATCTGTGCATCTTCCCTCATCCCAAGACTCAGGCTGGGGACTAGCAGTGTCCTCAGTGATATGTGGAGTGCCCAAAAGGTTTGTGTTCAGTCACCAAGTCTTTAATTCCACAACTGAGACCCTCCTGCAGTGTGTGTGCATTACCTGGTCCTTGCATCATCAAAAGTGTGCAAATCTGGCCAGTCATTGGCAAGGACTGACAAGGGAGCACCCACACTGACCCATATAGGTCAGAATCTTCCTGCCAGGAAGCCCTGACCAGGATTGACCAGGGAGTGATTTTTGCAGCCAGGTCCTGGTCATGAACAACCCTTTCCTTGGCCAGGCCTTGCAAGACCTTTCTCGCAAGTTGGGTCTGGTCAAGCTTGATGACCCTTGCCAGTCATGGTATGTACAGGTATGCCCTGGTTGACTTTCTCATGTACAGGCCTATTTTTTCTATTGATGCAAAACAATTTATTATACATGGCATCAGCCCACATACAACTCTAATCTACAATTTGAAGTATCTGATGGATGGAATCCCCATTCTCGGCCACTCTCAATCCATCCACATCAGAATCCCTCAGATAAAGATGCATCGCTGGAAGTCTGACCAGCATTGCACCCACCATGCCTCCAAGATCATATGCAGCAATGAGAGATCTGTACACAAACATTCAGAAATGTCTTGCATGCCTACATCAAAGTTGACTTACTTGTGAATGCCTAGATACAAGATAAGATTCCATCAATACAATCCTGTTATTTGGAATGGAACAGTTTTGTGAATGGGGCATGGGTGGGGGGAGAGTGTACATTTGATGAGGATGGCTATGAAGAAGAGGCTCTCAACAAAGTCTCCAATGGTTACTGCAGGGACATCATTGTGAGGGAGACTAAACTCAATGGTTGAAACTTACTGTCATACTGAGGAGAAAGTTGACAGGGAGATTCTACATGGGACAGCATGTTTAATAATAGCCACAGAAATATCTTAATGGTGGATGGTGGGATTAATTCAGCTCACTTAAAGAGCACAAATGTACCATTGTCATGACAATGATCCCATCTTGCCATAAATTTTTCTTTGTACCTTACCCAAAAAGACCTTGGATTGTTTGTTGGATAGAGCTAGGAATGATCCATTCAGAGTGGCACAGCCAGACATATATTGGACAGTTGATTCCAGCATCGTAACTTGATGGAGATCAGATTGAGTCAGATCAAGATAAAGGACAGAGGGGAATGGGCATGCATGCTGCTTTGGCTTGCTTAATGCTCTGACAACATCTGCATATATGCAGGTAATGCAGTCCTCACTACCACAGTGAAGGCATCTAGGTCATACTATGATCAGAAATTGGCATATATGCACATACAAAGACATCGTAGACCACCTTTTCCCATTCCCTCAGGCAATGCTTTGTTTAGCACATCATGAATCCATGAGTGATTTCAAGTAATACCAAAGTATTTTGGACATCAGATTGAATCATAATAATGAGAGCCAAGCACAAAAAATCAGCCAGACATATATTGAAACAAAAGGATGGGAAATGATTGGTGTAGGGGAAAGCAACAATGGTGTAGATGGTGGTGGAAGGAAGACAAGATGCATGATTGCTGATGCATTGCATCATGTGCCATCATAACTGCCACATGTCTCTCAAATCCTGCCATTGGCTAGCCATTCAAATAGGACTCTCATTGCTCCCAGATTTTTTTCCTTCCTTTTTCCTCCCTGTCTACATTGCTTTGCTGCACTACTTCTGACACTCACTCATGGTCTCACATCAACAACCCAATAGAGACCATCATCTCCATGGGCCCCTCACAATCTCATGGCAGACGTCTTCCAGGGACCTGTCTGTGCTCTCCATCGAGCTCAGCCTTCAACAATCAGTATGCTATTGCCAACAATGTTGAGTGATTACCAAGCAGAGTACCAGCATACCCATGGTTTGAGAGATAGATCATTATGCTGGTGACATGGAAAGTATGCTCTTCAGAAAAGAAATAATGGCTCACTATCGTCCTCTTCGGTCTCAAACTTTTCCTCCAATGACTCCTTTGCAACATTGAGTTTCTCGACAGCCTCAACAATGTGAGCTATGATATCAGCCTTCAAAAATCCCAAGAGTGTCACCAGGGATCTGCTTGGAAGAGGCTCAGCAGTGCCCTTCAACTTTGTAGCCTGTATGATGAAAGGCTCTTGTTTGGTACCAACATACAGTAGATGGAAGACAGTGCTCTAGTGCTTCCCTGGTTGGATACTTATAACAGCTTGTCACCAAAACTGAAGATGATGATGGTGCCATCACCATCAAAGAATGCAGGAGCAAGGAGATCAGGGTTGCAAGGACACCATTCAACTCAGAATGCCCAGTTCAAAGTAAGGATTTTCTCTGGGGTGTGCCCAGACTATGATGATGAGAGAGGAACTGGCATCTTCAGATATCATAACAAGTCTGATAGCCTAATGATACAATGAGTTAACTGTCAGAGAAACAGTAGTAGGTCATGTGTTATCTGGATGCCAGACAATGGCACACATTCCTCTTGGCCCACTGACAGCCAGACTGTTCATTGCAGTGACTTGGCCTGCAAGTGTCCCAGATCCACCACTGTATGCCAGAGCAACAATGTCACATTTCCCTCTGAGATCTGAGATGCGGGTGTAGCCTGTCATGCTCATCCCTGCAAGAACATACAGCACTTGCTGATTCCATGCTACTGAGGTAATCTTGACATCGTCTAGCTTTGTTGTAGGATGAGTGACTCACTGGAGCTGTATGACATGTTGAGCAAGAGAAAAGAAGGGCCATGACAAAGCAAGGTACCTGGTGCCATCAAGAATCTTTGTTGGATCCCACAAACGCCAGCTCACCATTCTCCAAACCAGCTGCAATGACCTGTCAGCATACCCTCATGTTAGTAAGCCATTGTACCAGCAGTATAAGACAAGATGACATACCTCAAGGCATACAGTCATTGTGGTACAGGAGGGTACAGGTTGAAGCACCATTGAATTACATGATTGACATGCCTTTGGGGATATTTGTGAGGAACTTGATTTTACCAGTGCTGTAAATGCAGTATTTATTTTGTTTGGTCTACAAGTACCAGTAGTGCTCATCCATAGAAGCACCTATAAGATCTGTGGTTGCAAGGCTATTGCCAGATAGGAGGTGACTTACCTGGTTTCTACCTCACAAGGACATACCTGACCAGGCTACTGCCAGAGAGGTATGAGTATGGCCAGTACCTGGAAGATATCTGTCAGGCTTACAGAAAGATGACAAGTATGGCCTACACAGGCCATGACTTGCCTACTTTTGACACTTTTCGTGATGTCAAGACTTGGAGTCAAACATGGGACACCTTTGTTCAACCCTGTGGCACCTGTCATGGCTGATTAAATAGCCACCATTTGTTGAGGGTGACACAAGGTTAGATAACGGCATGTTGTGGTCAACTCATATGGCAAGCTTGGATTTGCATGAGGTGAGCTTGTTTTTGAGTTGTTCTACATGCAATTCTGACTTTCCTACATTATAGCTTGTTGCTGTCTCCATAAAGGTAAGTCCCTCCAGTGTGAGTTTGACTGACAGCAGGTATGCAAGTCCTTCAGGACTCATACTATTTTTTGGGGGGCAAATCGGACCCATGACAGTGAACTTTGGTTGGATATTGGAACAATTTGAACGGGAGGTTAAGCTTGTCCAGGACACAAATGGGAGGACACCCCCTCCTGTTTGTGCTTCCAATGAATACCTTTGGGGTGGGGAAATTATGGTCCTATGAGCCAGAAATAGTGCAGACTTGGGCTGTTTTTTGACCTTTGATGGGATCAAAATTTTTTTAGGTGAATCTTTGGGGATTTCTTTTTCTCATTCGATCCTTTTTTTTTAGTTACAGCTTGTATCATAGTAGTTTCAATATACACTTTCTCCTCTCAGACTCCTTATCACATCCACTGCCATTGAGAAATCGGCATTTTCGTTGTCCCCTCCTTATCTCTGATCACATCCTGGGTCGTCGACCTTCCTTTTTCAGCTTTCATCTTCATCTTCACCTTCACCTCGATTCTTGAATATGTACATACACTTGCACCATGGAACAACAACATATGCAATCCTGGATCTGCTTCTCACCCTGACATCCTGCAATCTGAGCTCGTCACTGCCATGGCCAACAATGCACCACTGCAGAGCCTGGCACTATCTGATATAATGCATACTTTATCTCCATCTCCAGGCTCTCAAAATACAGAGCAAACCCCATACCACCAATGGTACCGATGCTGAGGAAAGAGCTAGATTGATGGACCCTGTAGACTTGAAGGGCTACCGAAGCAAACTATCTGAGATGGGACTTTTATCTGGGGAGAACAAGCCTGCGACACCTTGTGAACGTGAGCTTGGGAACATGGTATTTCTTTTCTCATGGAATTTAGATATGTCCTCATTCCATACTAGGTACTGAGCCTATTGGATGCTCAGCAGTGGGACCCCACGCAGCTCTTAGAGCAGGCATTGACTATCTCCAGGCTGATGCAGGAGTGAGAACTCATGCTTGAGCTCTTCTCAGAGGAACAGGCTCGGTGTCCAGCTGAAAAGGAGGGATGGGAGCATTCAGCAGAGGCACTGATATCGCAGCAGACGAAGGAGACTCCCAACGTGTTCAAAACTGAGGTGAGCTCCCACAGTCGGGGATGTTGATCCTGATATTGAGATGGAACCGTCAGATGGGCATGCATCGAATGGGTAGGGCGTTGTATTATTTTTGCGGATATCTTGTATGTGATGTTACTTTGGTGTGTATAACTGGTGTAGCATTACTTCTCTGTTAATTAAAATTGCTGCTCGCATGCCCTGCTCTACATCGTCATTCTCCTTGCTCATCCCTCCAAGCACCCGAATCCGTCAACGTACCTTCTGTCCCACCCTCATGCAGGATGTCATCTGCCCTATAAATATCGACGTCTCTCCCTCACTGCAATATGACCGTCCACCCCTCAACCTCTTATCCGTCCATCTAGGTTAATAATAGATCACCCTGTCGACATCTCCTGCACATCCATCCCTCCGCATACTATCCCGTCCGCACGCATTCCTCCCATCTCATTCTCTCCATGCGCTCCACTCTTGCATGCCCAAGACCGCCTCATTTCCACATGGACTACTCCCTGAGTCGCATCCGCCTGTGCTCCTCTGCATTTTGTTTGTGTCTCGCCCATGCACACCATTGCATGTGGTCTGTGTGAGCTAGTCAGCGCTAAACGAGCAACACTCTACCCTTCCGGTACCTACCTTTGCCATACTTTGTACAGTTTGACCCTATCACTCCCTGTGCTGTCGTCTCCTCTCAGAGATTGGAATCCTGCGTAAACACACCAACTCGTAAGCTAGGTCACATAATGACAATGAGTCTACGTACCTGTTCTGCGAAGGCTCTGTCTGGGCTCTACCGTGTTAGTCAATGAGCTGCATAGAGAATCTATCAGATTTGAGTGGAATCAGAATAGAGGATGTTGTACCCAACAAAGTGTGGACTCCCTTCCCCAAGGCATCCGCCTGTGTCACTCTGTGCATTTCGCTAGCTACTGTTTGCTTATAATCCCTCTTATCATTCTGCAATGTTATAATCTCGTACATATCTGTACGGCTCGTTAGCAAGAATAGTAACAGTCGGCAAATTGAACACCTCTTCATATCACTACAGGAATGAACATCTATGTGGACACCGTCGGTGTGACTTCAGCCCTGACTAGCGAAGACATACCTAAACACTATATGATGGTCTCTATTGCACCATTGCCCTTGCCAACCACTGCTTCCCCTTCAATGACTCTAACATATACGTTTAGCTAGCAAATAAAGATAATGAGAAAGGCATGTACTGACGTCTCGCTCCCATGTCTTGACACAATAGATTTGCAGCCACCGTCCATCTACTGACAGGTTGCATACCTCCTCCATCCCGAATTTGAGCAAGTTGAGGCTGGAATCGCTGCGTTAACGTCTTGATCTAGTAATGGGAGGGTCTCTGAACGGGCTAAAGACCCGATGTCTGAGAGAATGGTCAGCCAGGAGAACAAAGAACAAGGGTTACATTGCGTACCTTGAATCCAACATCGATATTCTCTTCAACGTCTGTCAGAACCTCATCCCATCGTAGCCCGTCCTCTAAAGACGTATCTTAGCAGCATGCAAACTGTTGCAACAAGGCAAATGTACTGGATTTCGCACTACTACTGCCATTCCCTGCTGTTTCCTCATCTTGTCAGCATACACTCCCAGTCTTGGCGACTGGCGACATCTTCTCTATAATCCGAGGTCCTTGCACCACTCCCACATTGATCAATATCCACTCCTAGATCTTACAATGGCAAACAGCATGTGAGCCGGTAAAAATACAATGCCAGAATTTTTACATACCTTCCAGTTCAGACACGAGCCTCGGCGGGTTTTCAACACCCTATGAAATCCTTAGAGTACCTTCTCAGTAGCGGGACCAAGCCTGAATCTACTATAGCGTGCAGACGAGTAGTATGCACATTGGTAATAGGCTCTTGGTTTGGTGGTCGGTGATCTATCAAGCAGAGCATCAAGACCAAAACAGTCTTTACAAGGTGCTGAGTAGTGTCGTTATGCGCTCGTCATCACCTAGTACCATAACGAAGAATAAGTAAGCTGGCATGAAGTAATAGAATAGAGTCTATGCACATTCTTTTCGTATCTCCGTGCTCTTAGGCCCAGGCCGTCGACGAGAGATTGCTGCTTGCATGCCTGCTCTACAGTGATGCACTGAGGTCAGTCTTGGCCAACCATGATGCAGCTGTGACATCAACACCTGACGCTCTTAAATGTGCCCATCGCGCTTCTTCTCCAAACCATGGCATCCATCATCACAGGAGCAGCCCACACCGCCCACTCCACTGCTGCCTCTCCTCAGCTCAGCCCAGATCCACCCCGGCAAGTCCCTCCTACCCTTGAAAGTGAAAGAGTCATCCCCCGAACACACTGAGACCGTCCAGCTCAGTGGGATGACCATCATCGTGGGTGCAGTTCGCAAGTGCCGTGTAAGGTACTGAGTCTCATGGCAGGTCGGTGTACCGGGAGCGTTTACCAGGATGTGCAGTGCCCAGATCCAGGGGTACATCGACAATTACAAGGCGTTCAAGGCCAAGGGCATGACAGGGGTATACGTCGTTGCTGTCAATGACCAGTTTGTGATGAAGTAGGTGTGGTGCTCGGTATATGCGTGCCAGTGCTGACCTTCATCTAGTGCGTGGAAAGAGAAACTGGCACCCAAGGGCACTCGTACATCTCACCTGCCTGCCAATCCTGTGTGAGGCTGACTGTTGCTCGCCAGCCATCCATTTCCTAGCGGACAACCGAGGCGAGTTTGATTTTCGATGCTATGCCGTTGTTGGGAGGTCTGCGTTCAAAGGTATGACTGGCATCTTGAAACCATTCCCTGCGACTGACATTGTCTACAGCACTGTGTGATGATTGTGAAGAACCAAGAGGTCGCGTCAGTTGCAGTCGAGGAAGATCCAAGCAAGGTCACCATTACAGATGCAAAGATGATTTTGGCACAGTTGTAGAAGGTACAAGTAGGAATCTAAAGTGTACGATAGCTTCAGTAATCCTCAAGGACGACCTCTGTCTTCCGAGTCCTGTGCTGGCATGGTAGAGGTGCGAGTTTCCTGGTAATGTGATACAGCACAAGTTGGCATGCATCGGGTTTGGCTTTTGGTTTGCCCTTCCCTTCGAGGTGTACTTCTTTGAAGCAGATACGCTGGCATGTGCTTTCCATGTAGGATACCGCATCGTCATGTTCTGTGGGCAAGATGTAGCAGTTTCAACATGCGACAAGGACATACGCACCAGAGAACAGCAATTCCGTACCCAACAATGTTTCATGCCAATCTTTGAGCACCGTCCCAGCGAGTTGTAGAAATGGCATTGGAGTATTCAGACCCTGGATTAGGGTAAATTAGAGCTCGACGAGCAGAGAAAGGACTGATGACCAGGTGGTAGCTGTCACAACTCGGGATGAGAGACGGCTCGACGTTTCCTAGTTCGAGGGTGATGTAGATTATCTCTTCTTCCTCCTCATAGTTGTCGTCTGGTCCAAATTGTGTGACTTGGTGGTAGCCGGGGCAGAGTGACATCATGGGAAGAGGGAAGGTGTGTGCTGAACAAGGCACTTACTTGACCACGATGATCACTGAATTCTCACCTGCCTGCTTCTTGTTCTCAACACTGCTTTCTGGCTCTCAGCATCGCTGTATACGAACTCGAAGACGTGTTGGACATATTTGGAAATGTCTTTCTTTGCATTCTCCTCCGTGCCCTGCCAATATTGGAAGGTCGTCTCTCATAGGCGTATTCAAGTCATGTTCAATATCTGTCCGTGGTCCCGATTATTGCTGTTTGCAGAATAGTTGGCGCAGCTGCCTTTTTGGGATCACTCGCATTTTTTGATGGTTTGGGCATTGAAAAACTTTTCAGTTGTATCTCACTCATTTGTTCACATAATTGCATGAAATTTTATATATTCATTGTCACCTTGTTGAGCTGGAGATGCTCGTATGAATTTCAAGATGCAATAACCAATATTTCAAGTACCAAAAATGCGGCCAGAAAAATCAACATTTCAGCTACTGTGAGAGAATGCAATGATGGATGAGCATGAATTGAACATGAAATCTATTGTATACATCTGCCCCAGGTGCTAGTAGAGTATGGGAGTGCCTCGCCTGAAAGAAAGACACAGTTCATCTAGGTATGAATCACATGTATTGTTGATGCAAACAAGGAGGTACTGGCAGTGTATGAGAGAGAAAATAGAGCCAGGAATGCTTTGCAACATACATATGCCTCTGCTGCCAACACCTCTCGTGTCCTACCAACCTGGAACCTCAGTTTTGGAACCTCCCCAGTCTCCTCCCAGATCTTGATGATTCGCTGTTGCTGTTGCATGCTGACATTAGTGAGTTGCTCAATTTTCTTGGGTTTGATCCTATTTCCTGTCATGTGCAGGACTGTGTCAGCCAGCACCTTAAGAGTGGCAGCACACTGAGACATCGTGGTAGGAAGCAAAGCTGCACCGATCAGCTGAGCCAGGTGCCGTTTTGCTCCCTTCTGCATGTCAGGGCACTCCCATACTCTACTAGCATCTGGAGTAGATGTATACAATATATTTCATGCTCAATTCATGCTCATCCATCATCGCATTCTCTCACAGTAGCTGAAATGTTGATTTTTCTGGCCGCATTTTTGGTACTTGAAATATTGGTTATTGCATCTTGAAATTCATACGAGCATCTCCAGCTCAACAAGGTGACAATGAATATATAAAATTTCATGCAATTATGTGAACAAATGAGTGAGATACAACTGAAAAGTTTTTCAATGCCCAAACTGTCAAAAAATGTGAGCGATCCCAAAAAGGCAGCTGCGCCAACTATTCTGCAAACAGCAATAACTGGGCCGGAGGTCTTCACCATTCGTTTCATTCTCAGTATACTTTAACTTTACGTGCATATCCTCGTCTCACTTTTTTGTGCTTACTTGAAATGATAGCTTCTAGTCGAGGAGGCTTTTTACACCACTGATCGCATCAAGTACTACAAATATTTTCCCGGTACCATGGGCACTCAAGAGGACAGGGGGAGAGCGAAAGGGAAGGACAAGTGAGTCCTTTAAGTTACATTTGAACCAGTGCATCACTTGTCCTTCTCCTTGTCACCTCATCTGACAGATATCTCCCAGGTCGGTAACAAACACTATGAGCCTTCCCCGTTTTCTATGCAAGAAAACTGTACCTCTGATATTCCCCACTGCCCGCATGTGCGCTAGGTATAGAAGACCCCAACTGTCCTCAGAATGAATGGTTCAGCTCGACCATCGTTATCGCTAGGAGATCGTAGCTAGCAATACAGAAGGCATGAATGGGTCTCTGGAGCATGTCCGGTATACTTCTTTATGCTGTTTTGATGTGGTGCTGGTCTAATGCCATTTTCAGGATACACATGCTTGGCAGTGCCCTGCACAATGCACCTAGAGAGAGCATTTGGACTTAAGGAAGGAAAGCGACACCCCCCAATGAACAGCCAGCCTATAAGTCGCCTGTCTTTACTCCAAACCATGAACTCACAGCGACTCTACAAACAGATGCAGTTCATGTATAAAGGGCAACAATCTCATCTTCATCGGGTGATGAATCATGCCAGGACTCTGGTGAACGAAGGCAGCATTGGAGGAGGAAACAACAAATGAGTCTGCTCACCAGGTAATACTTTGGTGTCGTGCACAATCGGAAGAAGATTTTCAGGGCAGGGTGGTATTTGGTAGAGCTTGGGCTGGGATTTGGGGTGAGCGACCTTTTGCCGGGTTGATGGAGAGGGTGCGAGGCTAGACATTTTCGTACAGAATGACATATTACTTTTATTTTGTTCGAGGTAACGGGGAACAGAGGCAGGCTGCTACTCTATCAATCTCTCTTGAAACTTCAGGACCTCTCAAATACGAGGATGTATGAGCCATCACTTCACTCATCTTCATCCACTCATCTAACGAAACTCCCCCGGCGCCATGAAGAACATTGAACCTGAAATATGCATTGTCACTCCCATATTCCTTAGCCAGTTCATCCGCTATGCTTTCACAGTCGGTCATGATACGTTGCAGGACCCTGATGAGCTCCAACGGCAGAACTTTTGCTATTCCCTTCAGCTGCTGGAATCCACTAGGACCAGGATGTCCTGTCCCGATGCTGACGAGCACACCAATTTGCTGATTAGGTCCAAAAAGCTCCTTGGCTTTGTCTCTGACCTCCTTTGTGGGATTATTAAATCCCAGGCCTGCATCAATGTAATCGGGACCGAACCTGCCAGGACCAGTAATCTTGATGGCTTTGAAAAAGGTCGGTGCTGCTGTGGTAGCGTGCACAGCTTCCCATATCCTGCAGTCTGGACCTTGGTTGGGAAGTCCTTGATATGTGCGGAAACGCTAGGGTGAACGCAGGTTTATTCCAGTCATGGAGCACATGAAGCTGTCGAAGGGAATGAGGGTGATGTTTTGGGAGGGGAGATGGAACGTACACATTTCCTTTTGAGTTTGGTCCGGCATCAGGATCCAACAGCTTCTGATCGTTGCTGTGTCCAGCTTGGCGGACGACGTTCTGTATCTCCTTCACTAGCACAGTTGCTTTGAACTTGCCATCCCTGTAAAAAGGCTTCCTGTTCTCGGAACTGAACACCACACTAGAGATTTTGTTGTAGCTTCGAAGGGCTTCTTTGGTGGACATTTTTAGCCTCCCCAGCATGATAGTGATCAGTCTAGAGAACAGCGCTTAATATGATTACTTTCTATCTGAGAAACGGCTGCAGCTTACCCACCTGTACTCATACCGCTGATGAGATCAAAGTATTCGCAAGGCTTGGGAGTATTTGGAAGGTTTTTGTGAAGCTGTATGTGTTTCATTATCTCGTCAAGGATGAACAGCTCGGATACACCGCAAATACCACCACCGTCTACCACGGATGTTGATTGAGAGACTGACATGATATGGATAACGAGATGCTCACCAAGAGATAGCAAGTTCACAGGCAGATCGCTGAGGATGGAGGGGCTCACACTGACAGCCATCAGTAACTGGAAGAACAGCAACACTAGTGCTTTGATGGTGGAAGCTCCACATGAACAGACTCCTCCATTCGCATAGGAAACATCAGCCGTCCTCTTTTCCTGCAAATAGCATTGAGGGCCCATCAGTTGCACGAAAGGAAAGGGAGAGTCGTATGCGACTGAGGATGTGGATATTGTCGAGCTAGCAATCGCCAGGAGATCGAAACGAGTTGTATCCTCGAGCCTCCCTTGGTACAGTACAGAAGGACTGTCATCTTCCTTATTCTGAGGTGAGGTGGATCGATGACTAGCACACAACGTATTCCAGCGAACATTCTTGGGCATTGTACTGCATTTCGAATAGCACCTCTTCGCATGTGCGTGCTGCCATCTCCTCGCTAGGTAAGCTGCCATAAAGTTGGGATGGTGAGATAGCAGTTTGAAACAGCATAAAAACATGTGCACCTATTCCATTGAAGAGCCATGCTCTGCGATGCTCTACAACCACCCTTGTGCTCTGTGCTAGCCAGCGGTAAGTTCAACATCGAGGTATACAGGCCTGAGAGAGATGGTAGTGTGCTTGACTCCTGGGATGAGAGTAATGGAGTTCTTTCGCAGCAGTTGTCAGGTCTGGGTCAGTCGAAGTAAGAGAGAGTGTTGTTTACTGCGACAAACAAATGCTCTCTTCCTGGTCTTGTTGTTGCTATTCTGCATTTCGCTCGCTACCATCTGGGGCCATCACCTGTCTTTGTTTCATGCTGGTGCTGTGATCACTATGTCAAGCAATATGCCTCTTTTGTCAAGCAAATGTCTCCAACTCGACAACAAACTCGGTTTTCTAGGTCAGGAAGATATCTGAGCACCAAGAGGGTGGAACCAGGTTGTGTAACCCCAGTGGTATGGATCTGATGAGGAGGGTGGGCCTTTGGATGCGGCACGAATCAAGGTGCTTAGTATTCATTGTGAAAGCACAATAATCTATTCCTGGCATTCAGGACTTTTTGGACCCGGAACAGATGCGGTAAGTAAAGCATTGTTGGACGTACTGCTTCCTGATATCATCATCATGTCTCTGGCAATGCTTTGCACTACTCAATCAGCGCTGTCTGTCAGTACACATCTTAAGCACATCATTTATGGATGGAGGAGTAGGGCACAGAGACCTGCTAGTGTACGTATTCTCCTTTTCTTTAGTGACTTCCTGTTTGATACATGTTGCATGTAGAAACAAGCCCACGATGAGCAGGTCAGAGTCATTATGAATGCTACTGACCTCTACTCTTGGACTACCCATTCGTATTCATCTCTGCTGTTAGTTCAGCTAGGCACTACTCAATGCCGTCCCCGTTCTTCACATGAATCAGTCATTGATTCAGTTTCAAAGCATCACAGAGCTGGTAAATGTTCCGCTTCTTCATGATCACTCCTTTCATTGAATGAACATTTATTAGGCATTATAGAGAAATTTGGACTGGCTGGTGTGAAGGGGACTACTGCTCTAATGGTTGTATCTTTGGTTGTAAATACTTGGAATACTATTTCTTTTCATCATGTATATTGTTTGCAATCCCATTTTAGAGCATACATCAATCTGTAACATCAAGGCGAACCTACGAGGTTCCAGGGCATAGATTCCTCCGTGACCCTTTACAGCATCTCTGTACAGCATGTCGGCGGTGCATAAATCACCATGCGCTTCCCACGACAACTTGTCCTCTTACCACCATCGTCTGCATTCTCATCTGTAAGCATCTAGTTATCCAACCGATATCGAAAGGTGCAGCTGTCTTCAGTTTGTGTATGCCATGTCTGCTGACCCAAAATTTTAGAAATCTCATTTATCAATGGCATCTGACACCTTAAACAACCACCCTGTGAACTTGCTGTCACTTGGTGTGTTTTCCAGGCTGTTTGCATAGGTGGTGTTTGCTGATACACAAGATAGATAGTGGTGGGATCCGTGGGGTATCTCAGCTCATCATTCTTGATGAAATCATGAAGTGCATCCAGGTGAAGAAGCATCTGACTGAAGTACCAAAACCCTGTGAATACTTCCATCTGATTGGAGGTTCTGGTACTGGAGGGTGAGTTGCTTACTCTAATATAGGCTCTTATGCTCTATGGCTGATGTGTATTGCAGTCTGAATGCAATCATGCTTGGTCATCTGAAAATGTCAACTGAAGATGCTTTGCATAACTATAAGAAACTTGCAGCTGCTGTTTTCAGCCCTGACAATCATAAACCATTCTATAAGGATGGAAAGTTTAAAGCAAGTACTTTGGAGATAGAAATCAAGGAGATTGTGAAGAACAGCTGTGTGGAGTATACTGGAGATGAGCTTTTGCTTGATCCAGATGCAGGAAAGGGCTCAATTGGCAATGTGTATGTTGATTTGAGTTGTATTCTTATACTCTTATACTTATCTCAATTTTAGATTTGTGTGTGCTAAAACCAGTGCCAATCTTGAATCATCACAGTGATTCTGAACATATGGAGGATTTCCCAACCAGGGCCCAGATCTTAGAATTTGGGAGGCTGGTAGAGCTACAACTGCAACTTCAACCATTTTTAAAGCCATCATGGTTGTTGGTCTGGGAGGAATCAGTTCTTCCTATATTGATGCAGGGCTTGGTCATAACAATTCTTCAAAGGAAGTTAGAGATGAGGCAATGCAGCTATTTGGGAATGACTGTCCTGTTGGAGTATTTCTTAGTATTGGGACAGGCCATCCTGGATCTAATGGTTTTCAGCAACCAAGAGGCATGGAGAAGATCCTGTCTCTAAAACTGATGAAGACTGTTACAAAGATTGCTGCTGATTGTGAAACTGTCTCTTTTGACTTTGCCAGACAGTATAATAGCAGTTCAGAAACATACTTCAGGTTCAATGTTACACATGGAATTGAAGTATTGGCAGAGAGATACAGATATTTTAGCACATACAAATGCCTATCTGAGGGATCCAAATGGTCGACATTATCCAGTGTAGGCAGGGCAATGTATGGCTCAGGGGTTTGCGACTGGCAGTATGAAGTTGTCATTGTATCAGGTAGCGAAGGAAAAAATATTGAACTTAGAGATGATGATGGTTAAAGGACAAGAGGTGAGAATCACATGATATACCTGCACAAAATTCCATGCAGCACATTCAGTCATCGGGATCAGTGCTCTTGAGGGCAAGAACGCTAAGGGAGGGATACTGTAATGAGCATGCCATAGACTCCACAGACTCAACCAATTCATCCAACTGGCTCCAACTTACTCATCGGGATCCAACAGATTCCATTTCCTGGTTTCTATCTTATATTTCATATTTTCATTTCATTTACTAATTTCACATATTCATTTATCACACCTAGAATCCATCATGGTAGTGAGTAGGTGTTATATCAGAGTCCACGGAATACTCAACTCCTCCAGATATATAATATTCCAGACATATATTATTCTAGCCCCCGATTCCTTGGACTCTGCACTAGTATATAAACTGTAGAACTAGCAGTACATACCTTAGTTTGAATATCAACTTGGTTTAGCCCAATACTCTCATACTCACTATCTCTGGCCTTCAAGCCTAATCCCAATCTCTTGCTACAAGTCTGTGGGCTCTGACTCCATCAGGACTTCATCTTGATTCTACTCTGTCTTCATTCCACAGACTCCATCCGTAATCTATCTTAGGGCTTCAACCCAAGGGTGACGTTGCTAATAGCTTCGCCAAGCCCATGCACTCCATGGATCCCTCAGCATGCATTCTAATCTTCTTTTCTATTGGCACGATCCTAATAGGTCCAATGGTCAGTCACATGATACAGACTCCTACACTGCGAAAACTCTAAGTCCTAAATCCTTCTCTCATTCTATACCCTGAAAAATCAGTCAAAGGTCAGTCTGCAATACAAATGCACAAGTGTATACTAACACAGTACTTGTAGATGTTTTCTATTCATCATGTCATTATCCACTTACAGTCTATCATCCATTTCTAGGCCAATAGTTCTTCTGAAGACATCCATCCCTTTTCTTTCATTAGCAGGACCGTCAAACATGTGCATGGGATTGTTTGTCGATCACTTGGGAATTCTGGTGCATCCACTAGCATCTGAGACTCTTTCTTCAACTGACACTAGATATTCCAACTGTCTAGGGCCAGTCAATAACCTTGCTCCAACATCAAGCACTTTTCCGCTGTCGTATGAGGTCACTACAAGCGCTCCTCCACCTATGCCACTATTGATACATTAGTCCACAACAATATCCATATGCCTCATGATAGTTCTAAGAATTGCTTCTTCTGACATTCATATGCAGATGCCATCGATATAGTTGAATCTGCTCTCCTGTATGACAACCTGTATGGACCCCTTGAACACATCAGAATGAGAAGGTTCACATGCTCTGAGCTCACCACTATATTCAAGGAAGACGACAAAGCTGTCAAGTGAGCCTGAGAAAGACATGATGGGGATAAAATTGAAAGTCAATGCTTTATCTTGATACCTGAGACACTACATACCATATTTCTTGATGCATTAGAAATTGTGCCTAACATTCATATACTCTCTGCATGCACTCATGTGGCATGTCCTACTAAATTGATGCAACTTGAGATTGAATAGGATACATACATCAGCATTCCACCATCTTGCACGGTCCATTTTTACAGTGAAACCAGGATGTGCAATCACAATTAATATTGCCAGTACAGTGTGTAACGTCTATGCGACCATCTGGAATCAGGATACCTGATTTGGGATGTTGGGCCATTTGAACATATAGGTATCCAGATGGTCAGATGTTTCTGCTTATATCAGAGTATCCTGTTTGAGAAGATTCTGAGAAAATTCTAATTACTTTTTAAGTTTACTCATGACTGAATTACCATTTCCAGCCCCATTCTGTTTTTACTTTTCACAGCCATAAGATTTTATACATGCTGACCAATAAATGACAAATATTTCTCATGTTTGGCTCACAATGTTCCTGCTTTGTAAATGCTGACTTGTAATAATGATTGAATACCCTTTTCATCACTTGCAAAATCTAAATCCATTTTTTCTTTTCTCAGTATTTAGTAGAAGATCAATCTTGAGTACAAGATAAGATAAGATAAAATATATCTTACATTTACTAAAAATTCCTGGAGAAGATATATTGTATTGCATTTTTAAAGATTTTCAAGCCTACTTGCTCAGCAATACCATGATTCAATATTTTGATTTAATAGCGCAACCTCACTGAAATTTAGATAAGTGATTTCCAATATATCTTACAACTAGTTTACTACTTAGTCAAATTGGTCAAATTGGATTGTTTTTATACAACTCACATTGAGACAGGAGATTAAAATGCTTGCAGAAACAGTGAGAAAAAATAAAGTTTATTCACACAAACAGGTGCCATCATACCCCTACAAAAAAAACCACCACCTTAGCATTGACTCAGCATTATAAAGGGCTAGGTGGTGGTACAACCCCTGTAGTGAAAGGTACTGCAATAGAGCCATAGATGTGGCCACTACTAAGGGCAAAAAAAAGCAGGCCAAAAAGACCATTTTTGAGCATTTTCATTGTTTGGGTAGCAATTTTCTTTTTGGGAAATCTCAACTTTCTTTTTACAAATGTATTGCAATGAGGCCAGATACATGGCCACTACCAACCATCATGAAAAGCAAGCAAAAAAAAAAAATGATTTCTGAGTGTTTTCACTTTTTTTAGCTCAAAAAGAAAATTACCACACAGAATGAGTGGGAGGGCAGGATAATTGATGGTCCCAAGAACCCTACCTGCTACCCCAGAAATGATGTCACAAAAAAGAGCTATCAAAATGAGGTCATTTGGACTTGTTTTCCAAAATGAAAAAAACCCCCCCCATATTGAGTGAAGGAATGCCCTGCCACTGTCACAAGAAGCAGAGGCATGGCTGTGCCCCAGTGAGCATGAGGGAGGGCCCCAATGTCCCCCTGCTTTCGATGACCAGGCCCAGCACTATACTGGGGTGGCCAGTCAATTGACAGTCTAGATTTATCAGCCAGCCTGTCAATTGACTGTCTTTTATATATAAATCTGCCTGCTAAGGCTGGAAGGTAGGAAAGTACCCTTTCCATTGCAGTGTGGCTGCCACCTTAACAGAATGGTCCTCAACACATACACCTGTCAGACTAATAGAAGAGAATGAAGTCTTTCTTCATAGTTGTCTGCTAGAGACCAACATGATGTAAGAGTGTCTTCAACAGATGAAATAGAAGTGTGGTCAGCAGCCACCAAGGCAGGATAAATGCTCAAACTAGACAATGCCCATTCACATAACATCAGTTCCAGTAAGACTGACTTTTCTGGTCTTTCTGTTAGGGCCAACTCTCACGTGACTCAAACAAGGATAAACTTCAGGCTGTCTCATGTTCGGACAATCACCCTAGAGTTCCTGTGATGTTCGGGATGGGCAAAAGAGGCACTTATAATTGGCTCTCAGCAGGCGAGACAACAAGTAAGATTATGGTGAGATAAACCTTAGCTTGAAGCTGAGGTTTTACAGTGAAAATGGTGCTACTTATATACTAAAAGGTCAGGTCTAATAATAGTGGAGAAACAATGATGTCATGTGGTGAACATGCGTAGCAATGTGATAGAAGATGGGAGCTACACACTGGCCAACAATAATTGGTGTGAACAGTCCATATGGTGATAGGTCAGATTGTGATAGTGATAAGATGAAGATAAGGCTAGAAAAAAGGAAAAAAGTGAATAAATCATAACATTACCCTCTCGTTAAGGCAGTCATCCCAACTGCCCCTATGTCCTCTTCATATGGTTCATTGTCTTCCTCTTTCTGTTTGCAAAGTATGCAGTTTGCCATCTCCTTCTCGTTCTCTCTTTCCCAATAGTCGTTGATGTACTGCTTCCAAAGTTCGTGGTCCGGTTCCTCTAGCCAAAACTTCTTTCCATCTACTCGTTTGACTTGATAGAATATGGTCGATCCTCCTGTTGCCTTGTTTTGGTGATAGTTGCAGTCTACAATTTGCTTGATTGCCCTTTTGGATTGGTCTATTACCCTTTGGGCTGTGACTGTGGGCACCTTTTTAGTGAGTCAGTCTTTGTACTCTTTGATGGTCTCTTGAACATGTTCCATGTCATCCTCTTGTACCCAGGAATTGTTTTCCCTGGTCCAGCCTTTCCACTTGATGAGGTAGTCGGTGATGATACATGATTTCTGTCCTTTCTTCCCTCATACCCTTTGGGTTCAGGAGTTCAGGACTTCTTCTACTTCATATTCCTCCTTGTCTTCGATGAGGTCTGGTGGTGGTGGTGGTGGCTGTTGTTGGTTAGGGAATGCCAGGGGGTATACGGTGTCAGGAGCTTTTCATTGAAGTGTGGATGGATCTTCCAGTGGTCAGGAAGTTTGAGCTTGTAGGCAGAGGCACTGGCCTTTTCCAGAATAAGGAATAGGCCTATGTGTTTGTCATTGAGTTTCTTTTTGGGTCATGGAAGGTGAACGTTGGTGGCGTTGAGCCATACACAATCTCCTATTTTGTAATCGACAGCTGGCCTCTTTTGCTTGTCATATTGTTTCTTCATCCTCTCTGCCGTTTGTTCCAAGGCTTCCTTCACCTTTTTGTAGGCTTCCTTCATGTTTTCGGCGAAGGTTTTGGCAGTAGGGTTGGTGAAGTTTGTGGAGGGAACGGAGTCAGGTAGTATGCAGGCATGGAGACCGTAGTTGGTGTAGAATGGGGTTTGGCCAGTGGCTGAGTGTATCTGGTTGTTGTGCGCGAACATGGCTAGGGCAAGCCATTTGCTCCAGTCTGTTTGTTGATAGTTAATGAAGAGTCAGAGGTATTTTTTGATTTCTTGGTTGGCATGTTCCATCTGCTTGTTGGTCTGTGGGTGGAAGGCTGTTGAAGTGTTGGGAGTTATGTTGAGGAGTTCAAGGAGATCCTTCATGAATTTTGACATGAACTGGAGGCCTCAGTCAGAGATGACGACTTGTGGCATGCCATGTTAGATGTAAACATGGTCATGCATGATTTTGGCCCACCCTTCAGAGGTTAGTTCAGTGTTGCAGGTGACAGGAATGATTTCTTTGGAGAATCAATCGATGACCATGATGATGGCATTGTAGCTATTCAATTCTGGTAATCTGGTGATCATGTCAACCGAGACATGGGTCCAGAGCTGGGATGGGATTGTGTTCAGGTGAAGGGGGGCAGCCTTTGCCTGTGTGTTGGTTTTGGTTCACTGGCATGCTTTGCAGGCCTTTACATACTTTTCGACCATGCATTTCAGTTTTGGCCACCAGAATTGCCTTTGAACGAGCTCTTTGGTTTTCTTGATGCCAGGGTGTCCAGCGGTTATATAGTTATGATACATGGCAATAATGTCCCCCCAAAGTTTGTCATCTCAGAAAACATAGATTCAGCCGTCATACGACAGGAGGCCCTCTTCTTCTGTGATATCTTGCTCATGATTGAGTGAGGCGGTGATCCCCTGATCCTATCAGTCATGATCCTGGGTTGAGTCCCTGATCCTTCGATAGATCTCACTTGTGGTTGGCATGATCATGGCTCAGAAGTGCTGGGATTGGAGGATCACAATTTCATGGTTGTCCTCTTTTCCTTGGTCATGATCATCCCTGTGGCTCAAAAGGTTGGCTTTTCAGTTAGCTGCCCCAGGTTTATGGTGAAGTGTAAGGTGATACTCCACAAGTTCTGTTACCCAGCAGGCCTGGCATCGATTCAACTTCTGAGGTTTGCAGAAGTACTGGAGATTTTGATGATCTGTCCAGATCTCAAAGTCTATGGCCATGCCCATGAGGTAGTGCCTCCATTCAGTCAGGGTGAGCATTATAGCAAGAAGTTCCTTATCATATATCTGGTAGTTCAGCTCAGTGGTGGTGAGGGCCTTGGAAAGGAAGGCTACCAGTCACCATCTGCTGTCCTGCTCTTGGCTTAGAACTGTGCCAACAGCTCCCTCACTGGAATCTGCCTCTACTCAGAATCTCCCCTTTTCCTTCAGGAGGGCTAGGACCACATCTTCAGCCATCTGCCATTTCAGCTCTTGGAAGACTTGATTTTGAGTGGTGCCCCAACTCCACAGGGCATTGCCAGTTAACTGGGTCATGGGTCAGATGATCTTGGAGTAGTTTTTAATGAATTTTCAGTAGAAATTGGTGAAGCCGAGGAAAGATGTTTTACGATTCACTGATGCTTGTGCAGGTCCTTGGAGAAGATTAATATATCGTCGAGATATATGGTGACTTTTCCTTCGACAATCAGGTCTTGGAAGATATCATTCATCATCTATTGGAAAGTGGCCAGAGAGTTAGTCAGTCTGAAGAACATGACTGTTGGCTCAAACAGCCCTCAGTTGGTGTGGAAGGCTGCCTTTTGTTCATCTCCTTGCTTGATGCGAACATTGTTATACCCCCATCTCATGTCGAGCTTGGTGAAGTACATCAGCAAGTTCACAACCCTCTGGTGAGTATGGTCATATACCATCCAGACTGGATATACCTGTATACCCACATATGTTTCCAGTGGTGACCTGCATATTCTTAATAAAATTTTCATAAGTTCCTTCCGCAACCATACTACCACACCAGCCATACCATACCTTCAGCATTACTTATTTTATACATGTCAGACCCATATGTTTTAAATATCATCACAAATATTATTATGCACTTATTTGTTTATTCATTGATAGTACTATACAGCAATGGTGACTTCAAGACAAAATATACTACCAGGGCTACTAGTAATCCAATGCTACACTGCAACTATTGAAGGACTAACCAGTGGACCATGTTCTGGGTTAGCCACTGGATCTGAAATCACAGGCAGATAGTACATAATCAGCCTTTGAGTCACATCCCAGAGAATCATTGACACTCACCAGTCTGACATCACAATATCATCATCAGAATCATAAACAACATCTGCTCTAAGCGAGCCTTGTTATCCTGTTTCTCCTGCCAACATTAAGCCTGTTTTGGACTTGCGATTCTTGCCAGATATATAACTGAGCACCTTGTTAATAATTATCTTCCACTTCTCATCAGTCAGCGTGCTCATCTGGACATAATATTTGGATGCAGTGGTTTCCCATGGGTTGTCCTTGAAGCTATACTCACTATTTCTGGCATTCATATCCTTCAAGATATATGAGTCGTATCCCTCCTTCCACAAGATAAGGCCTCATTTCACCTTATCATAAAAACAATGGTCAACTCATGGCAAACAACTACTACTTGAATGGAATACATACTGCAGCGGCAGCCAGTGCCAATCCAGCTGCCAGGTTTCCATATGAGTATGGTGCATTTATTGTTGCCTGGAGGTGATAAGCGAATGTTTCAAGGACTAGGCAACCACGAAATGCATCACATCCTTCCTGCAGTGGCAGTATCAGTATAATACTACGTGGACAGCCAAGTCCAAGATAGGCTAATAATTACTTACATCTGATAAGCCCTCAGCAGCATCAGGATTGGTATACAGAAAGCAGCAGTGCACAAGTTGTACCTGCACCCATTCCCTTCATGCTTTCACAGTAGCATAGTTGTGCATATCATTATGGTTCCAGTTGAGATCGATGCTCTTGTAGCCCACTTGGCCGATTTGACTGTGATGGGTGCAAACAGCTGTTGCTGCCTAAGACCAACAGATATTAAAATATGGTACCACTGTCAGATAGCAAGACACTCACCACTGAACTAATCACATGAGAATCAGCTCTAACACTCCCATCTGCAAGCACTACAGGCAGGTGGGCAAAGATCTGTGTCCACAGAGTCCACATGGCTGTCTTGAATTCAGGGAGACCAGTTGCACTGAATGGCTCCTTAATCTCACCACATGACCAGTCAAGGATGGACGGGATCAGTTTCTGTTGCCAAAGTGGCAGGTCTGCAGCAAAGACAGCAAATGGCAAGTCATGATTTTTGAATACCATTTTCTTCCCATGCTTCTTGACCTTGATTTTTTTTGACATCAGCAGTCTTCAACACAATCATGCCCTGGCATTGTATCAGCATGCAAGACGTTCTCTGTGGTAACACCTACCTGGTTTTGGGCGACATTCCTCTTGACTGCCACCTGCTCTCCTGCCAGCCCAGTTCCTGCATCGATGCCAGTCTCCATCTTCACAATGATCACCTGAGCATGATCTGCTGGTGCTGGCTCAATAACATTGGACTGTCCACTGTTTCTGTAGTTTTTCGGTGCAGAAGCACTGCAAAAATCCCACCAGTTTGGCACTAACCCACCAACTTGGGTCTCTTCAGTATGCAAACATTTCTTAGGGTCAGTCAGGCTGCATCATAAACATGTAAGCATCTCTTTTAATACAAGCATGGTGGCTCACCGATTCTTCTCCTTTAGATCCGGGTCCTTGCATTTGCAGCTTATGGTGGCAGAAATAGCAGACACTGTCTGGGTTTTGACATGGGCTGAGTCGATTGCATGGCGAACTTCTAAACAATTCTGAATAGCATGGTAGGTGATGACTTGGATGTCAGTCAACATCACAGCGACACAATAGGCTGACCTTTTTGACATTACTAGTAGTACTAGTGCTGGTCTTTTTCTCAGTGACAGTCGACTCACTTGCAGCACCAACTTTTGCTGTGTGCTTTTCTTTTTTTGCCAGACCCTGAGTCACAGCTGAGAGACTTTCCTTGGGCCTACCCGCAATGGTGTTTGCAGCCTTAAGATTGGCCTGCTTTTGTTCAAGGAACACCTGAAATTCAAGCTGCCACTCCTCCATCTGCTTGACATCTCCTATATCATCATCACCACTGGTCACCTCGTTACTCACACCAACCTTGCTGGCTACCTCAGCCTGGGATAGATGTCTACTTGATCGATGTTCAAGATCACTCCCATCTGAGTCAGCACCACTTCCCTCAACATAATCATCATGAGATGACTCATCCTCAAATTGTAGGCCTATGTCCTCCAGTCTGCTCTGGCTTGGGGCACCATCCGAAGCTTCTCCATCATCAAGATCATTGATAGTGAGCCCAGGCTCAGAATCAGTATCAATGCTCAAGCCAGTTGTGGGTGGAGGTTCAATATTGGCTTCTGATGCATGTGAGAAAGTATTGGAGGCACTGGGGCTGACTGGATGTTCCTGCAGTGTGGTAGAGGGTAATAGACTGGCATCGAAAGGCTTGGAGTCAATGGGAATGGTGGCTGAAAAGCTTGGTGGGTCATCAACAGTCTCCAAGTCCAGATGCAAAGAACTGATATGCTTATCCTCTAGGGCTTGCTGATTCTGCTGGGCAGTGACCCGCTGAATCAACACCTTTGCTTTCACATCCTTAGCATCTTTTGCCTTTTGTTTGGCATCTCGCATCGCTGCATTTTTAGCATTGCAGGATTGACGAATTTCCTCCTGAGTGTGTTTCTTGAGCTCATCAGAAATGGTGACAACTACTCTATGAGTGTGATGCCCTTGACCAGTCATGGTGGATGGAGAAAAACAGACATGAAAGGTGGACAGCCAGCAGCAAAAAAAATAATTTCAAGTTGATGTTTGTAAGCATGATCGTTCTGCTTCCCCCCTTTTCTCTCCTTACTCACTGCATCTTAGCATGCCATGCAGAGTTCGACAGACAAAAGAACGACTTCTGTGCTTTTTCAATAATTGCCTGGCACAATTCAAATCTACCCAAGGACATTCTCAGCACATCAATGCCATTCATGCTATGACCATAAACTCATTCAGTCCCTCCACTGCAATGCAAATATTACCTACTAATGGTGACTCCAACTCTTCCGATGATGACGATGAGTCTATAGACAGACCCAAACTCGGAGACTATCATGATCAAGATATGGATGAACCTGGGAGTTACACAGCTGAGTCTCCTCTGCTGTCACCCCAGGCAAAGAAGCACTTCCATTCTCATCTCACTGGTATGTTTACCACTGGTTTTACACTTTCCTGTTTTGATAAAGCTGTTAGGGATTCCCTGTGATGAGCATGGTATTGATCTTCCCCAAGATGCTCCTCCACCTTCACAACCCCTTCCTGACAATCTGTTTGAGCCATTCAAGGATGAGGTTCAGTTTTGTCTGGCCAACTTTCTGTTTTGCAAGGTTCAGATGTTGCAGGGCAGCATTGATGAGCTCCTTCAGATCTGGGTGCTTTCACAGAAGGATCATGACACTTTTGGACCCTTTGCCAACTACAAGGAGCTTTATGCTGAGATTGATGCTATCAAGCTTGGTGATGCACCATGGAAGTGTCTGATTGTGCAAGCCGAATCCAATCTTCCCCCAGATGCACCAAGTTGGAAATGCCAGGAGTATCAAATATGGTACCGAGATCCTGACACCGTTATCAGCAACATGTTGGCCAATACGGACTTTGCCCAAGAGTTTGACACTACACCATATGTCCATGTTGATGCCGATGGCTGTCAACGTTGGTGTGATTTCATATCAGGCAATTATGCCTGGCGACATTTGGTATGGTGTTTCTCACTTGGTACTGGTATTATGCAAAGTTCATCTGATAATTTACAGACTCAAATATATAGGAGTAATCCAAATACAAAGGGAGCCATGTATGTAGGGATCATAGTTGGTGCAGATAAGACAACAGTTTTGGTTGGTACCAGTCATGTTGAATATCACCTTTTATACATCTCTATTGAAAACATACACAACTCTGTCTGGCATGCCCATCAGAATGGAGTGATACCAATCAGTTTTTTGGCTATTCCCAAGTGTAAGTGAGCATTTAGTGTCTTCCATTACCTGGTCCAATGTTTATTTCATGCCAGCCAACCACAAGTATGACAACAATGCCTCATTTCATCTCTTCAAGAAACAGCTCTATCACCAATCTATTGCTGCAATTTTTGAATCACTGAAGCCTGTGATAACCACTCCTATTGTTTGATTGTGCCCCAATGGACACTTCCATGGTGTCATTTATGATTTTGTGGCATTTATTGCAGACTATCCAGAGCAAGTGTATCTTTCTGGTATCATTGGTGGATGGTGTCCTAAGTGTGTCCTAACTTCTTTCCCTAAAGTCCGCTGGACATGCTGATGAGGTGCCCTTAAAATATGTATGGTGTGGTCTGGAAACCTGGACAGGGAGGCTGATAATAGTTCTCGATGCATGCAGGAATGCACTCAAGTTCTATTGGAAGAATATTCTGGGCTTGACATGCTCTGGTTTAATTTTGGCATTGATGAGAACATTTTGGTGAGAACTATTATCATCATTCCTAAAGGTAAATAAATGACTAACATACCATCGTATAGCCATTCACATGGTTTTTCCCCCATGCAGACATACATGAAATGCTGACACCAGATCTCCTCTATCAAATCATCAAGGGTACCTTCAAGAACTACCTTGTTGATTGGGTTGGAGAGTATCTTGTGATCACAGAGGGAGACAAATGTGCTAGTGAAATTTTGGATGTCATTGACCAAAGGTATGGCTTTGGAGTCTTTCTCTGTCATTTGCAATTGTATCTTACTCACCATGTAGAATTGCTGCTATGCCTGCCTTCTCTGGTCTGCACTGTTTTTCTCACGGTCACTGTTTCAAGCAATGGACTGATGATGACTCGAAAGCTTTGATGAAGGTCAGTCTCCTGAGCAGTCTATACAAGTCATATAGCTGATTAGATTGCAGGTTTACCTACCCGCTATTGCCGACTACTTTCCTGAACCCATCATACAATGTCTCACATCCTTCCTAGATTTCTGCTATCTTGTATGCCACTCAGACATCACTGAAACAACATTAGCCAAGATCAATATGGCAGTGTCATGTTTTCATCAGTATCGAGAAGCCTTTATTGAATGCGGTGTTCAAGATGACATCTCCCTCCCTCAACAGCATGCTATGGTCCATTATCATCAAAGCATAGTTGACTTTGGTGCACCTAATGGAGTTTGTTCTTCAATCACTGAGTCCTGGCATATTACAGCCATGAAGAAGCCATGGCAACACTCAAATCGGAATAACACTATGAGTCAGATGCTCCTCACCAATCAACATCTGGACAAGCTACATGTGCTGCATGGATTTCTTGCCAATAAGAGGCTCATAGCACCCAATCACCCACCTCTGCCTGATCCATTTGATCTCGACAATGAGGATGCTGGAGCAATTGATGGTCCTGTACTAGCTGAGGTGACCCTTGCCCATACCCGAGGTATGTGCAACATGTTTGTTTTCTTTAATGTATTTGCTTAGTCTTTGTTTTAGAGCGATGATATCCTCATAGTCTGTCACTACTGGCTACACATGTCCATGAGCCTGCTTTGCCAGATTGGCTACAGCGTTTTCTCTATGATCAGCTACATCAAGACACTGACCCTTCAGCTGATGAAATATCCATTAAACAATGTCCAGATATTACATCGAAAGTTTATGTCTATCACTCAGCTGTCACCTCTTTCTGTGCCCCAAGTGATTTATCTGGACTCAGAGGAATGTGCAGAGAGCGAATTCGATCCACACCATCCTAGTATGGACATCCTCATCGAGATTGTGCATTTGTGGTTGAGGACGATGCACAACTTGGCCTTTGAGGCATGGGCATTGTCCAAATCAAGATGTTCCTGTCCTTTATGCATGGTGGGGTTGACTATCCATGTGTGCTTGTGCACTGGTTCAAGAAAGTTACCAGAGATCGGGATCTGAAGATGGGAATGTGGATAATACAGCCGGAGCAGAAATATGACTGGCCAGTGGTAAGTGTGGTGCATCTTGACTCCCTATTTTGTGGTGCACATCTGACACCTGTTTTTGGGCTGCATGCTGTCCTACTCAACTTTCATTATTCATCATTGTTAGATTGTTTTACTGTGTTTTGAGATAACCTAGCTGCCCATAACTGAAGAATGCAAAAATGAAATGAAACAACAATTATATAGTATCCATCTCAGTCACAATGAAGCTATCATAACATCATTGATTCTATCCCCTGTACATATGCTATATAGTCCACGAGGTCAACAAGGTAATGAAGAACAAAATGTGTATAAAAGATGTGCATGCAAAGGGAGTCTGGGTCCAAGAGACTGAATTCGCTGTGACTCGCAGCGAGAAGGGCAAGAGCGAAGGTATTGGATGCTTCTGCCAACCTATGAAGCATGTACAAAGTGGTTGCTAGTGATGGAGAGACTGGCGACATGGAGGTGTTGTGTTGATATGCAGCATATGCCAAATCTGGTGAGTTGGGTGGGTTGGGAAGGGTGTATTGCTCACTGAGCGCAGATGGCAGAGTGAGGGCTTGGTGAAGAGAAGGCCAGAAAAACCAGCTTGAATGGGAATTGTGAAGTCCAGCTAAGATGCTCTGATGCGAATGAAGCTATGCTGGTCCCTGAAAGGCCAGGAAATCATTGTGATGATGTTGAGGATCTATAGAGCTCTGACTACTAGAGATGAGAAGGGGCAGTACATTATAAGATTCTACACACACACCTAGGATCTTGATCCCTGCCAGTGGTATCCTCCAGATCCCTCCTCTTGGTCGCCATGATGGAATGCAGAAGCAACAGACAAGAACAGAGAAACAGAGATAACCATCTGTTGAACTGGGGTAGGTGATATCATACTGGTCTAGATCCAGTCCATGTGACTATATTGTGCCTCCGGTTTATCTTCGACCATCTTCATTAGCAACGTCAATAGCCTGCATAGGTCTGAGGTGGCCTCTCATCTCATAAAAATCCAGTATGACTAATGATGGATGGTGGAGAAAATTTTAGGTGTATTAGGGCCTGACTCTCATGTGACTCAAGATAAGGTAATCGCTAAGCTGTCTTGCGTTCGGACAATCACTTTGGCGATACCATAGGAGATCTCGAGGTGGCAAGAGAGGCGCTTACAGAAAGGCTCTCAGCAGGCAAGCAGACAAGTAAGATTTATGTGTGATTAAACCTTAGCTCAAAGCTGAGGTGTTACAAAGAGAGTGGCCCTACTTATACACTAAAAGGTCAGGCCTAATCATAGCTACAAAAAAGATGTGAAGATTGGATCAAAGTTCATCACACATAGAACAAGAGGTGTTGGTGTGACAACCATGGCTCATGGTGCATTGAACACGCATTTATCAATTCAAAGGTTGATAGCAGTGTTCAGGTGGCAATAAGGAATGTGATAAAATGAGATAAGACTAGAAAAATGAAAAAAGCGAATAAATCGTAACATTACCCTCTTATTAAGGCAGTCATCCTGACTGCCCTACGGTTCGTCTGGCAGTTCTTCTTGTGATTTTGTATACTCCTTCCTCCAGTAGTTGTCAATGTAGTCCCTCCAGTGCTTGTCATTAGGGCAGGGATTTTCAACCCAGAATGTCCTTCCATCCTTCCTGAGTACTCGGTATGAGATGACTTCTTCGACATAGCGATGGTCGATTATCTCTTTCAATGTTTTTTCAGATCTGTCGACAACCTTACAGGCAGTCACGACGGTCCTTGTTTCGGAGATATTGTCCTTGTAGTCTTTTATGGCTTCCTGAGCATTGGCCATGTTATCTTCTCATACCCAAGAGTTGTGTTCTTGGGTCCAGCCCTTTCATTTGATGAGATAGTCGGGTACGATACGTGATTTTTGTCCTTTCTTTTCATAAACTTGGCATATGCATGAGTCCAGGACTTCTTTGACTTTGTATTTCTCCTCATCTTTGATGAGATCAGGTGGCGGTGGTGGCAGTTGTTCCTGATTGGGAAAGGTGGGGGGGGTATATAGTGTCAACAGCTTCTCGTTGAAGCATGGGTGAATCTTCCAGTGAGAGGGAAGTTTGAGCTTGTAGGTGGAAGTGCCAGCCTTTTTCAGGATCAGGAATGGGCCGACGCGCTTATTGTCAAGCTTTTTCTTGGGGCACAGTAGGTGAAGGTTGGTGGAATCCAACCATACCAATCCCCAACTGTGTAGTCAATGGTGTTTTTTCTCTTCTTGTCATATTGGGCCTTCATTTTCCTGGCCACCTCTTCCAGTGACTCCTTCACTTGATTGTGTATTTTCTGCATGTTTTCAGTGAACAACTTGGCCAATGGGTTGGTAAAAGGTGTCATGTTGATGGAATCTGGGAGTACATGGGGGTTTATCCCGTAATTGGTGAAGAAGGGGGTCTGTCCTGTTGCCGAGTGAATTTGATTGTTGTGGGCAAATGCTGCGAGTGCAAGCCATTCACTCCAGTCAGTTTGCCAATAATTGATGAAAATGTGCAGGTATTTGTTAATCTCTTGGTTAGCACATTTGGTCTGTCCATCCGTCTGGGAGTGAAAGGCAGTGGACATGTTGGGTGTGATATTGAGGAGACAGAGGAGTTCAGTCATGAACTTCGAGACAAACTGAGGTCTCCGGTCAGAGATGACGGTCTTGGGCATTCCATGGCGGGCATATACATGGTCTCGGAGTAATTTTGCCCATCCTTCAGATGTTAGTTCCATGTTACAGGCTATGGGTATTATTTCCTTGGAGAAGTGGTCGACAATGACTAAGATGGCATTGTAGCCATTGAATTCTGGGAGTCCGGTGATCATGTCGACGGATATGTGGGTCCATGGGGCTGAGGGAACCTCATTCAGGTGTAGCGGTATGGCCTTTGGTTGAGTGTCAGTCTTGGTTCTCTGACAGGCTTCACAGGCTTTGACGTATTTCTCTACCGATTGTTTGAGCTTGGGCCACCAGAACTCTCTCTGGATGAGTTCTTTGGTCTTTTTGATCCCTGGGTGTCCTGCAGTGATGTGATTATGATGGAAGGCAATGATCTCCCCCCTAAGCTTATTGTCCCAGGGAACATAGACCCATCTGTCATAGTACAGAAGTCCCTCCTTCTTGGAGATGCCACGCTCATGGTCCAGGGAGTTCTGGATCTCTTGATCCCATTTGCCATGGTCGCAGGTAACATCCTTGATGCGCTGGTGGGTTTTGCTGGTGGTGTGTTACAATTTATCTATCTTTTTCCTTATCTTATCTTATCTTGTCTTGCTCCACTTTCTCATCATGAGACATACCTACGCTCACAACCTTCACACCATACGACGCACGGCCCATTGATCCCATCTTCTCCATCTTTTTGTACTATTATTAGACCCAACGATTAGTATATAAGGATGGCTAAGTATGCCATGTAACCTTAGCTTCAAGCTATAGTTTAACATAACTCTATCTTGCTGACTCACTCGCTGAAAGGCTATCCAATTGTACCTTCCCCATATTCTGGACTATCATAAGGATCTCTGAGGTGACTGCCCAAACACAAGACAGCCTCAGACCTACCTTGGTCCCCTGAATATTGGCCAGGGTCTAACAGTTAGCTTGAAGCTTTCCTACCATACCTCCTAAATGCTAAGATGAAGAGGCCCATGCCCATCATCACCACCGATTCCTCTCCACACACCACCATCATAGTATCCACCATACTAGGGACCATAATCCTTGCCCTAGCAGCCATACTATTCCTTCGGCCTCATCATCAACAACGAGGAAGATGACCAGTCAGAACCTACCACCCTAACCTTCCACAATACTATGTCCGACCCTCCCAACCAACCACCCCAGAAGAAGGGATTCATGCAGACCTTGAAACACAAGGTCCTCCCGGAACCCACCGACAACACAGCATCCATACAGATAACGAAGACCCGGTCATCCCGTCGATCTTATCGGGATCCCAAACAACCAGAACTGAGTCCTCTGACACTGCCACTAGAACCCCTCCAACAATACCCAATTATGAACCCTCCCCAACTGTCTCCTATGAAGATGTCATCGAGGCATATGCACAAGGGTCAGACTTCGCAGGAGATGACCGAGATACAATGGAACATAGCCCCACAAGGGCAGACACTGAGGACAATGGAAGGCGAAGAATCCTATCGCCCCGACCCGTTCTCCCAGTACAATTCCCCAAGGCTCTCCTCGCCCAGGCAAGAATCAGAGATAGGGGACCCGCTAGAAGGATATACCCCGAGCTCCCCTCCCAGAAAAGGATCACCATACAAATGTAGGACTCCTCACCCCAAGCAGCAAGCCCAGAGGATGAGGAGGAAGAAGAGCGAAGGAGACGTCGACACGAGCTCGTTGATGCATACTACAGCACAGCAAATCGTACTCAATTGACAGGCAAATCTCAGACAAGATACTGGGACAGGCTCTGACATGCCGTGTGGGCCCAGCAGGACGCCGTCATGGAGCAGCTTAGAATCGAGTACCAGCAGTGGGAACGAGACCATTACCAGCAAAGGTTCGAAGAGAACCCTTTCCATTTCGAGGGACCCGAGATGGAGTGGACAGTCCTCTCAGAGGGAGATAGACGCGCTTTGGGACCCTGGATCACCTTCGCCTGGGAAGTCCGATTATGGGACTTCGTACGAAGGGGAGGGCTTCCAATCTCCACAGATGAGTATGTATCAGGAACCTGCCCCAACTACAGAATGGTGGGAGGAACAAGGTGATCTCTCACTCCAAGAACAGTGGGAAGAAGAATACATGAAGACCTCAGAAGGGAGCTACAGGGCCCCATCCCCCATCCCTACAAGGGACCGCCGCTCCATTCCAGAACCGACTCCGAGCAGAGGGAGCTCGAGAGGACCCTGGATCAGGCCCTCCAGAACCTTGCTCCCCCTCCCTGGTGGCAGGACCTAGCTTCCCGATGCCCCCGTGCTGCCGAGCCTCCCCTCCGAAGGCAAGATCGAGCTCCCAGACCCAGCACCAGTAGAATGTTGGCCGGGGCAGGAGGGGCTGGAGCAGGAGAGGCTGGGCCTTCAGGAAAGCAACCGGAACCAGTCAAACTTAGCTCAGCAGAGTTACGAGCTAAACAAAAGAAGGAACAGGAGAAGGCCCAAGAGCTGTTTGAACAGAGGATGGAGGCGGACAGGGAGCTTCTTGAATACTACAAGAAGTACCTGCACACCTGACCTCCTCGATCGTTGGGGGAACCAGGAGGCGATCCAGATGATGACCCGTTTGATAACCCAGATTGATGGTCAATCCCATGACCCCCACCCAACAAAATGCCTCCCGGACCTCCCCCAGTATGGCCGTCTGGGAACACAGCAGACGATGCCCCCTTCCTCAGGGTAAAGCCAACCCTCATCAAGGAACCCACCCCGTTCAACAGGACCCACTCAGAACTAAAAAGGTTCCTGTATCAATGCAGTAGCTATTTTGAAACCTACTGCACATATTACCACTACGATGCCCAACAGGTGGCCTATGCAACTTCCACCCTCATCAGACCAGCCCTGGAATGGTGGGTCAACCTAGTCGACAACTTCTTCAGTCAGAACCTAGGAAGATTCTGATACCCTTCCTGGGACAGGTTTACAGAGATGCTCGCCCAACGTTTCACCAACCCAGCCATCGAGGACATCCATGAAAAGAAAATGATGGACCTCCACATGGAAGGGATGTCCGCCACCCAATACTTTCAGAAACTGGAAACGGAGGCACAGATGGCCAACTGAAGATGCGACGAAAGCGCCAGAGGCCCCCTCATCACAGCAGTATGACGAGGAATTCCATACAGCTATTCCTGCACCATCACCGACACAGGCTTTAACATCCCTGAAACTTACCTGCAATGGAAGTTCCGGGTCACCACCATGTACGAAGAACGACAAAAGCAAACGCTCTTCGATCAAGCACATGGGAGGGACAGGAGGGAGACCAAGAAGCCCGATAATCGGTCGAAGAACCAGGGACAAGAAAGTGGTTCAGGACCCATGACTACCCCCGAAAAGAAGACTGGGACTGGGACCACGTTCAGAGGGAGCGGACAGCCGATGGACATAGACTGACTTAAATGAGAAGGACGGTGCTTCAACTGCAGCAAGAAGGGACACATGTCGAAGGACTGCAAGAAGGAAAGGAAGAAACGACCTTGCGAAGCTCATACCGGAAGATTTACCCAGGAAGAGCTGAGAGCAATGATCAAAATCGCAGACAAGGAAGAAGGCAAGAAGAAGGAAACACTGAAAACCTCCAAGGTTGAGGAGGTAAAAGACGAGGCCGACAAGTAAGCAATTCTACTTGCTCGGCCCAGGACTTTCAGATAGGGAAATCGAAGTCGAAGCCTGCAGAGCGGTCTTCTTCTTCCTGTAACAATTTGTCGCGTATTTGCATGCATTCGAATATACCCAATTTGACTACTCCCCTGTCTGAACTTGAATCACCTCCGAACCTGAATAAAAACCTCCTTGACCAGGACAGACTCCCATCCCTTCCTTGCTCGCTAACACCTTCTGTTCCAGTTCCCTTCCACACCCCCGCCTTCGAAGAAATCCCTGGATCCTCTGCCTTCTGGACAGGTAAGAGCTCTGGGCCATGGGTGCCATTGACACCCGGGAGCAGAGGGAGATATGGCATGCCTGATCAAGCACGTACGATCCCCCTGGTCAGTGGCCCCCCGGGACAAGTCACAAGAGACCCAACCCCGGTACCTCCCAGCCCCGCCAAGGCAAGTGGTGATGTTCGTCCCCTAGCCAAGGCGTACACCTCGCCTAGGGAAACAACATCCCAATGACACTCGGGATCAGCGGAACCGGGACCCGAAAGCATCAGGAGAATGATGCCTCACAGTATGCCCCCAATGGAATCAAGCGGTGTTGGATGCGTGGCACCACCACGAGTCACGATGGAAGAAGTGCCTGATGAAGAAGATGATGTATCTTATCAACGTTATCTGAAGGCTCAAGCGAAGCAAGCCGAAGAAGCGCGAGAGGAGAGGAAGTCCGAGTTGCCCCCTGTAAGTGTCTCCCGCTCCCCGGTGAAGTGCTGCCTGCATGCACAAGCTAGAAATGCACCAGTGTCGATGACACTGATCACACCCACACCTAACACTACACACACAAACACACTCAAGTTCGTGGGGGATTCTGATGCGATAAAAGTAGCAAACCAATAAAACTGTATTCTCAATATTTCTAAGATGCACACGTAGCAATAGCGCTCGTATAAAATCTAGACTTCTCTAAGTCCAAAGGCTTTTCTCAGACAAGAGGTGCGACTTCCGTCGCCGGGCCTCAAGGCAAGGGTTGTATAACAATACTCAAACGTCGCCAAACGTAACCACAACTCTCTAGACATCGCTCGCCACTCAAATAGTCACCACAAGCAACAAACAACACACTAAACACGACTTAAAGCACCACGCTCTAAGCAGAAACCGAAACACTCAAACAATCCACAAGAGCCACAGGGTTTGAACCTATGTGCTCGAGCTTCTAACCGATCGTAGACCCACAGGGTTCTAACTTATGCGAAGAACACAAATAAACACAGAAAACCCCGTCCGACAAGCCAAAGGGTTTGAACCTTTGCCAACTTGTGGAATTAACACAAAGCGAGCACTAACCAGACCAAAGGGTTTGAACCTCTGCTGCCTGTAATGCCTCGCGTCACACAGAAACCTCAAGAACTCGAAAGAGTGCTCTCCAAGACACTATATTCTTATTCTCAGTATAGAGCGCAGTCAAACAATCAATGAAACTTAAGTACGGAGTGCCTCACTAGCCTTCTTGGCCTTGCTCGCGACTCAGATCACTCAAATATATATCAAAGATGGTCTATATTCTCTCGCTCGAAGCTACAAACAACTCCAGATGCTAGAGTGCGTGGCTGAAAAGCTTTGCACCATTACACTGGGGGTCTGAAACTTTTACACTACTTCTATCCTACTGTATTTATACATTCTATGATCTACAAATTAATACAACTGATTATAGTATTATTTCTTCTGCGGCCTTCTATTCCTTGCGTCCCGCGCATGTTGTCTGAGCACGCCATCGCTTGGCACTTAGTCAAATGTCCGACCCGGACCCAGACTGGGTCTCACTCGTGGTTGTGGAGTCGGCTAGCACTGCGCGCCATGTGTTGACACATTACTCGTTATCTCCTCGGAGTGGCAACCTATCATAAGGGCCGTATTTTCCTTTAATCTTATTATTCTAGGTTTTCTTAGTTGGTGGGGATACCCGCTCCATGCCTGGGCCTCACGCTCCTCAGCTGAAGTTGGTTTTCTCAGTTTCATTCGTACTCAGACATTATTTCATCTTGCACGCAACTTGCCAGTCGATCCGTGCCTTGCACGTCATAGATCAATGCATCACGTAGTTCTCTTAATATCACGCATGTCTCTTATTAATTCTTTAGAGCGCATCTCCAGTCCATTCCTAGTGCATTCAGTATCAAGCACTGAGATCTTATGCTTAGTGTGACCTCAGGTAGTATCATTCTAGGCTAGAGCATGCGCTCTACCAATCGTCACTTAATATATTCGACTGCACAACTTTGTAGCTTCGCGCTCTTCTCTATTCTGCCTTGTCCTTGTAACGGGTTCTTGTAAAAGGTATGTATTGATACATTTTGCGAAATTACACGTGTAAACGCTCTGAGAGTGTGTCACCGGAGTTCTCCTGGCTCCTACCGTTTGGTGCAGACTGGACCCTCCAGGCAGTTATGGAAGCACGAAGTGACTCAGAGGCCCTATCCTCATTGTATATATGGGCTCACCGAGATAAAAGATCTAAAATAAATACCGATCTTTTATACCTCCTTCTGGGAGACCCATCCTCTGCCCTCGATCGACTACATGAGTTGAGAGCCCCTATTCAATATCAACGATGTGTGAGGACCTCCGGCATCCGGGAACTATTCCTCGATGCCCAAATTGAAACCCTTATCAATCAAGAGACCCTTAGAGTCCAAGCGCTCGTCGACAGCGGTTGTACTGGCAGCACAATCAGTGAGGACTACATAAGGACCGATAACCTAACAACCCAAAAGGCCACCAGTCCAATCTCAGTATACAATGCCGATGGCACTCACAACAAGGTGGAGAGCATCACAGAATTCGTGGAACTCCGACTCAACATCGGAGGACATAGCGAACAAATTGACTTGGGAGTAACCAACCTGGGCAAGGGGGACATCTTCCTGGGACACGACTGGTTGAAACGACATAACCCAGTCATTAACTGGACAACTGGGAAGGTCCTATTTGCCAGGTGTCAATGTCAAAAGAATCCATTCCCCTTGCCCGATGCTGAGCCAGATGACCCTTGGGACAAAGAGCTGGAGGAAGGAGAGACCATCCTGATGGTCGATCTTGAGGAGGAAATAAAGGTTCGAGCCGTCCATCATGCCAACGATCTGGCTGCAAAGGCAAGCGAAGGGAAGGCCAAATGAAGTTTTGAAGAAATGGTACCGCCCCAATATCGTGAGTACCAAGACCTATTCTCGAAGGAGAACTTCGACAATCTCCCCGACCGCAAACCATGGGACCACGCGATCAAGCTCATCCCAAACGCTCAAGCAACTCTGGACTGCAAAATCTATCCTCTCAACCGCAACGAGCAAGACGAGTTAGACAGGTTCCTTGACGAAAACCTGAGTAGCAGGAGGATCCATCCATCCAAGTCCCCCTTCGCATCCCCCTTCTTCTTCATCAAAAAGAAGGACAGTTCTCTTCGACTGGTGCAGGACTATCGAAAGCTCAACGAGATGACTATTAAAAATCAATATCCTCTCCCTCTTATTTCCGACCTGATGGATAAGCTACGGGGTGCCAAATACTTCACCAAGCTGGATGTACGCTGGGGATACAACAATGTTCGGATCAAGCAAGGCAACGAACATAAAGCCACCTTCAGAACGAATCGAGGGCTGTTCAAGCCAACAGTAATGTTTTTCGGACTCATGAACTCCCCTGGCACATTTCAATGGATGATGAATGACATCTTCCACGATCTCATTCAAGAAGGAAAGGTCACAATATACTTAGATGACATCTTGATCTTCTCGAAGGTCCTTCAAGAACATTGTCAAATAGTAAAGAGAGTCCTCCGCCATCTTCAAGAGCACAAGCTATTCCTAAAAGCAGAGAAATGCGAATTCAAAGTTCTCAAAACAGAGTATCTGGGAGTAATCATCAGCGAAGGAACCGTTCGGATGGATCCTATCAAGGTGAAGGGAATCACCGAGTGACCCAGCCTCACCAAAAAGAAGGAGTTGCAGTCCTTCCTGGGCATTACAAATTTCTATCAGAAATTCATAAAGGACTACTCGAAGATCGTCCATCCGATGACACAACTGATGGGAAATGCCCCATGGATCTGGGGAACAGCTCAAAACAAAGCCTTCCAAAGGCTCAAGAAGCAGATGACAGAAGACGTGGTACTCGCTCTACCATGAGAGAAGGGGAGGTTCTGAGTGGAAGCCGATTCAAGCAAAGGAGCCATAGGCGCGGTCCTTAGCCAAGAGCACGAAGGGAAATGGAGGCCAATCGCCTTCCTTTCAAAGGCACTCACCACCACAGAACAGAATTACGAGATCTATGACAAGGAGCTCCTAGCAATAATGCTGGCCCTCGAAGAGTGGAGGCATTACCTGATGGGAGCTGCAGAAGATTTCAAAATCTGGACTGATCACCAGAATCTCCAATACTTTCGACAACCCCAAAAGCTCAACTGACGACAGGCTAGATGGGTAACGGAATTGGTGGAATATCATTTTACACTGCATCACAAACCGGGAACCTCCAACCGTAAGGCCAACCTTCTCAGCCAATGAGATGACCACGACCAAGGGAGGAGAGATAACAACGACGTAGTAGTCCTCCAACCAGAACACTTCCGGGCGATGATCATGCCGACCATAGGCAAGACTCACCAACAGATTAGGGATGCCACCCAAATCCATGAGAAATGGGACCAAGGAATTGCTATGTCCCTTAATCATGAGCAAGGCATTTTGGAAAAGGAGGGACTTATGTACTATGACAGACGCATCTACATTCCTCGAGACGACAAACTTCGAGGGGAGATCATCGCCAGTCATCACAATCATATTACTGCGGGACATCCCAGAATTGAAAAAACCAAGGAACTTGTACAGCAAGAATTCTGGTGACCCAAGCTTAAACAGACGGTGGAGAAATGTTACGATTTATTCACTTTTTTCCTTTTTCTAGTCTTATCTCATCTTATCGGCGTAATCATGCTTATGCACAATCTCCACCGTATCACCACCAAGGACTTCGATAAATCTTTCATGATGGACAACGCATGATATTGCGTGCTCGTCGCCCGACTTGCACGCCTTTCAACTTCGACAAATCTTTCGTATCTAATAATAGTACTTACGCTTTAGTATTTAAGTAGCTACGATTTCACTGTAAAACCTCAGCTTCGAGCTAAGGTTTACCTACACCCAAATCTTACTTGTTACTCACTCGCTGAGAGCATCTAATAGTTCGCGCCTCCTTCACCACCTCGGGTCATCCGCAGCATTGATCAAGTGATTGTCCGAACACGAGACAGCTTGACAATTGCCTGACTACGAGTCACGTGAGCATCAGCCCTAACAATTAGCTCGAAGCTTCCCTTCACTCTTCCACTACGCTAGACGCAGGAAGGAATCCATGACATTACAACAAACTCCCGACATCGACGAAACAATCAGGAACTCGGCCATAGGAGCCTTCGTAGGGGCAGCAGCATTCGTAGGACTCATCCTCTTCGCTGCCGCCATATATTTCAGGAATAGAGACTGGTTCGAACGACACGGACTAGGACCAAGAAGACAACTCGTTTACCCCCCACCTCCCCTTCCCCGATTTTACATCCCACCTTACCAACAAGATGGTCAAATTCAGCCCGTTTTCCCGCCATACGAGCCCTACAGAGGGAACCAGTTCTACACGCCCCCAGTCTCGCCGAATAGGCAGGACAGATCCAGAGCCCCCAGTCCAGAGTCGGATGCCGGGGTCTATCATGGAAGAAGAGGAAGAAGTCCAAGCCCCGTCGCTGGACCTTCCAGAATTGGGCAGTCCGTTAGGACGCCATCTCGCTCTCCCTCTGTTGAGGGAGACATCACAGAACTTATCCGAGCCTATGTCGGGCCTGGAACTATCAAGTATGACACGGCAGAGTCGATTAGAAGCAGTACAAACATACTTCCAGCCGAGAACGCTGAGCCCCCTCCCCCTAGCCCACCCTCTCCCCGTCCGGCCCTCCGAGTTACAAACCCTTCTCCGCCTTCAGCAAGCAGCTCCGTCATCGCGGCACGTATCGAGGCCTTCTACCACCAGAGGGACATCCTGCAGCTACACCGCGACCCTATCAGAGACCTCGGTTGGACCCCCCCCGGTACACCAACGACGTCAATTGTTCGGACCCCGTCCTCTCCCTCCCATTCCCCAGACCCTTTTACAAGACTCCCCCGTCCCGAGCAGCCACGGGAGCGAGGAAGCACCTCAGACAATGAGCCCCGCGACAGCGTCTCGGACCGGCCATCGGTACGCGTCCACGCTGACGACCTCAGGAGAGGAAGACTTCAGATCCGCACTATCGGGAGACCTTCCTACTTCGGACGAAGAAGAGCATGGGAGACAGAGAACGCCTTTCGACTTCGACGCCTGGAGGAGGATCCAGAGCAACCACCCAGAGAACTCCCAGACGAAAGAAGAATGGCAAGAAGAGAGCTCGAGAGTAACCCATTCTACCTGGGAGCTGCAGCCCGAGCTTGGACCTCCCTTACCATACAGCAGCGAATCGCCTTGGAACCCTATCGTGCCCAGGCCTGGGCCCTCAGGAGAGAGGACTACGTCAACCGAGGAGGAATTGACGAGTCCCTTGACGAACATCGGCGGCGACTACACCTCTTTCCAACAGAGGAGCTCCACCGCCACGAGCAGGACTACGGCCCCACCCCGGGGGTCTATATACGAGGTCTACGACCAAGGACCGACGAGGAGGAGCGAACCCTCCAGGGAAGATTGGAGGATATTCTCCGCACCTGGAGAGCCGATGAACACGAACGAGAACACCTGGCCTTCGTACGAATGGCCCAGGCCAATGCCAGATGAACCGCCCAGAGAATGGCGGAGGAACGGCAACCCATGGAAAGGTAAGAGCAGACTGTTCGCCGGATCCGATCCAGCAGGGCCCAGTGAGCCCATGGAAACGGAAGACGAACGACGAGTACGCGAAGCACAGGAGGCAGAGGCAAGGAGACAGCAGTTCCAAGCCGACAGAGACGCCTTCCCCGACCTGACCGCGGGACTGGTAGCTCAGGTAGAAAGGGCCAGAGCATTCGCAATGGCCCACAACCTGCCAATCCCTAAGGAACTCCAAGACGTTCCCGACCAACCCCAACCTCGAGGAAGACCCGCCGCCCCACCTCCCAGAAGATATGGAAGCCCCACTCACCGAACAGACCGATGGTCGGTCCCTCAACCACCCCCCCGATATGATCCCCCAGAACCCCCGTACTGGCCCTCTGGTGCAGCCCAAGAACAGGACCCGTGGCTCCAGGTGAAACCCACATTAATCCGCATGCCCGGAGACTTTCAAGGAAAAAGCAGCGATATCAATCGCTTCACCGGCGCCTGCGAAGATTACTTCGCCGTTTTTAAAGCATATTACCCCACTCACGCCAACAAGATCCTGTTCGCTGTCTCCCTTTTCGGGGAGAAGCCTCAAGGGTGGTGGTCTCAATACCGATACCAATTCTGGAGCGACACCGAGCAACGTTACCGGTACTTCTCCTGGGACAACTTTAAAGCCGCCTTAAAAATCGAATACGGAGACCCCGCCCTCCAAGAAGTAATGGAGAAGCGGATGAATGAACTAAGGATGACGGGAACCGCATCCGAATACTTCAGACGACTTGAAGAGTTGGCCCGCCAGGCTGACCAGCTCACCGACCTCGGACCACGAAGTGCCATCGTTCGGGCAGTCCGTCGCGGGGTCCCAGAATCTTACACCGAGTCAATCGCCAACTTGGGCATCATGATCCTGACCGACTACCCAGAATGGAAACGACGGATCTGTAACATCTTTGACGAAAGGGCCCGCAAGGTGGCCTTTGACAAGATCGGATATTCCGACCGCCCCAAAAACCAATCCGCCGGAGGTTCCAATAAAGGAACTTCCGGCGCGACAAGTTCCGGGGCCGGAAAATCAGACAGCAAAGGGTCGTCGGGAGGGTCATGGACCACTTATGGAGGAGCTGGGGAGCCAATGGACATTGACCACCTCCGAAAGGAAGGACGGTGCTTCAACTGTGGAGGGAAGGGTCACATGGGAAAAGATTGCAAAAAGCCGAAGCGGCCACGAGACCCGAAAACCGGGCGCTACTCGTCGGCGCAGCTTCGCTCCATGTTGACCGAAGCCGAAGATCTGGAGAAGGAGCACGAGAAAGAAGTACATGGACACAGTCACGCTGAGAAGGTCGAGGAGAAGACGCCCTCGACAACGAAGATTGAGGAGGTAAAAGGCAAGGCCGAGAAGTAAGTGATTCCACTTCCTCGGCCCAGTCCTCCTCATTGGGTGGTCGGTCATCGGGTCCTGCTGCGCGGACTTCGCCCGATTGTAATAGTTTTTTATGTACGTCATTGTCATCTACGCATTCGAATATACCTGCCGCGTTTTCACAGTCACCCGAGACCACCCCAAAAGAATCACAAAAAATTCAGACTCCACCTAAACAGGCATATATAATCCCCCAGAAGCGAAGCGAAATCCATCCCCCTTCTTCGCTCACACTCTCTGTCCCAGAATTCCTCACCATCCAGGACCTTCAGACTCGATGGGGACTGGAGTTCATCCGAACTATGTCAGGGATCTCCCAGTCCTTAGGGATGAAGGAGGTGCTCCCTGAACCGGCCGAGCCCGTCGTCGCTGAAATCGAACCTCAAGACGGAGGCGGGAGTACGAGGTCGATACCCGTCGACCATGCCCCCAATGATTCGCCTCGCGCTCAGGGGCCGTCACGGATACACGACCCCCTCTCCTCTCGCCTGGCAGAAGAAACGATGGGTTGCAGCTCTCATCGTTCTCTCGGAGACGTCACACCGATTGAGAAAGCGCCCCCGTCGTCCACGACCCGAATGGAAGAAGATGCCGCAAGAAGGGATAGGGATCCGGGACAGGCACCAACGGACCCAACGCTAGTGAGGGAGCACGGTTCATGCGACAAGAACGCGACGTGCATGGCTTCCTCGATTCGTCCCCCTGATGAGTCCTTCGGTTACTCCCGGAGCGACCTGCTCTCCAAACCCCCGAATCCTGGTGAAACAGCCGACAGCGGGCGACCTCTGGGGAAGGAGCATGCCCCAACCAGGGGAGACCCTCTTAGGCCCTCGACCATCGAAGGATCAAGCGGGGTTCCGGTGTCGGATGCGTGACACTCATGGGCCCGGAAGACCACCCTCGTTGAAATCCCCGACGAGGAGGACGACACCGCCTTCAAGATGGCAAGGGACCAAGAATGAGTCAAGCGGGAAAAGGAAGGGGCCAGTCTCCCCTTGTCCCTGGAGCAAGAGAAGCAGGAAGAAGAAGCGTTGAGGGCTAGGCGATCTGAATCCAAGCCAGTGAGTGTTTCCTCCCCGAAGTCCACCTGGTTCAAGCCATTTGGCATGGACTGGACCCTTCAGGCCGTCAGGGAAGCACGCACAGATTCAGAGGCCTTTGCCTCGCTTCACCTCTGGGCACATAAGGAGAAAGTCAACGAGATCGACGAGCAGCTTCTAAGCTCACTACGAACGGAAGGAGAACGAGCGCGGGAGGAACTCTATGAGTTAAGCCAACCCATCCGATACCAACGCCGAGTAAGCACTAAGGGCGTCCGAGAACTGTTCCTCGATGTCCAGCTCGAGACTCTGGAAAACCGCCAGACCCTAAAGGCCCAGGCACTAGTTGACAGCGGATGCATGGGGAGCACGGTAAACGAGGCCTACGTAAAGAAGCATGGCCTCGTCACCCGACCCGCACCGGCCCCCATATCAGTATGTAATGCCGACGGCACCAGGAACAAAGCAGGCGAGATCACCGAGTTTGTAGAAGTACGAATGACCATAGGTGGTCACTCTGAAAGGATTGACTTTGCCGTCACAAATATCGGCAAGGGTGACATCTTCCTGGGACACGACTGGCTACTGCGCCATAACCCGGTCATTAACTGGACCACCGGCAAGGTCATCTTCGCACGTTGCCAGTGTCAGAAGAACCCCTTTCCATTACCTGACGCCGATCCCGATGATCCCTGGGACGAAGAGCTAGAGGAAGGAGAAACCATTCTCATGGTTGACCTACGAGAGGAACTAGAAATCCGCGCCGTACATCACGCGAATGATCTAGCTGCGAAAGCCGCCGAAGGGAAGGCCAAGAAGACCTTCGAAGAAATGGTACCGCCCCAGTACCGGGAATTCAAGGATCTCTTTTCTAAAGAAAACTTCGATGAACTACCCGATCGCAAGCCCTGGGACCACGCAATAGAACTGATCCCTAATGCCAAATCCACACTCGACTGCAAGGTGTATCCCCTCAATCGACATGAGCAGGAAGAATTGGACAAGTTCCTCGATGAAAACCTAGAGTCGGGGCGGATACGCCCGTCTAAATCCCCCTTCACATCCCCCTTCTTCTTCGTCAAAAAGAAGGATGGATCCCTGAGGCCGGTGCAGGACTACCGAAAACTCAATGAGATGACGATCAAGAATCGGTACCCGCTACCCCTCATCTCTGAACTCATGGACAAACTCCATGGGGCCAAGTACTTCACCAAGCTAGACGTACGATGGGGCTATAATAACGTCAGAATCAAGCAAGGGGATGAAGCCAAGGCCGCCTTCTGCACCAATCATGGATTGTTCGAACCGACAGTCATGTTCTTTGGTCTAACCAACTCACCAGCTACCTTCCAATGGATGATGAATGACATTTTCCACGACCTCATCATGGAAGGGAAAGTCACCATCTATCTCGACGATATCTTAATCTTCTCCAAGGACCTACAGGAGCACCGACGAATCGTGAAACGAGTACTTCAACGACTTAGGGAACACAAGTTATTCCTTAAAGCAGAGAAGTGCGAGTTCGAAGTGCTAGAGACTGAATATCTTGGCGTCATCATCAGTGAGGGATCAGTACGCATGGACCCCATAAAGGTCAAAGGGATTACGGAGTGGCCCACGCCTACCAAGAAGAAGGAGCTACAGTCCTTCTTAGGCTTCACAAACTTCTACCGGAAGTTTATCAAGGACTACTCCAAGATCGTCCGCCCCATGACACAGCTCACTGGAAACGCTCCCTGGACCTGGGGAGCGGCACAAAATGAGGCCTTCCAACGTCTCAAGAAGCAAATGGCCGAAGATGTGGTATTGGCATTTCCCACTGACAAGGGAAGGTTCAGGGTAGAAGCCGACTCCAGCGAGGGAGCGATAGGCGTGGTTCTTAGCCAAGAACAAGATGGGAAATGGAGGCCAGTTGCCTTCCTCTCAAAGGCATTAACCGTAACAGAGCGAAATTACGAGATATACGACAAGGAACTTCTCGCAATCATGCTTGCACTAGAGGAATGGAGGCACTATCTCATGGGCGCGTTCGAGGATGTCGAGATCTGGACAGATCACCAGAACCTGCAGTACTTCCGACAACCCCAGAAGTTAAACCGTCGTCAAGCCCGATGGGTCACCGAACTGGCCGAGTACCACTTCACGTTGCATCACAAGCCCGGCGCTTCCAATCGTAAGGCCGACCTGTTGAGTCGAAGAGACGACCACGACCAAGGAAAGAAGGATAATGATGACGTTGTTGTCCTCCAACCCGAACACTTCCGGGCTATGATCATGCCCACCGTCAGTGAAACTCATCAACGAGTAAAGGACGTCACCCGCAATCACGATAAATGGGACCAAGGGATTCAAAACTCCCTCGACCATGAACGAGGCATTTCCGAAAAGGAGGGACTGTTGTATTATGATGGACGGATATACGTTCCCCGCGACGACAAGCTGCGAGGGGAAATCATAGCCACTCATCATGATCATATAATGGCAGGACATCCAGGGATAGAAAAGACCAAAGAACTCGTACAAAGAGAGTTCTGGTGGCCCAAGCTCAAACAGACGGTAGAAAAGTACGTCAAGGCATGTGAAGCATGTCAGCGGACAAAGACGGACACTCACCCAAGGGCCGCACCCCTTCACCCCAACGAGATCCCCTCCGAACCATGGACTCATATCTCAGTCGACATGATCACTGGACTCCCCGAATCCAATGGCTACGATGCCATTCTGGTAATTGTCAACAGATTCTCAAAAGAAATGATCCCAATTGCTTGCAACGTTGAGTTAACATCTGAAGGATGGGCCAAACTCCTACGCGATCATGTATACGCCCACCATGGCATGCCCAGAACGGTAATCTCTGACCAAGGACCACAATTCGTCTCAAAGTTCATGATGGAGCTCCTCAAACTCCTCGATATCACTCCGAACGCATCCACCGCCTTCCACCCTCAGACCGACGGCCAAACCGAGCGGGCCAACCAGGAGATTAACAAATATCTCCGCCTCTTTATCAATCACCGACAGACGGACTGGAGCGAATGGCTTGCCATGGCCGCCTTCGCTCATAATAATCGAATTCATTCATCCACAGGCCAGACACCGTTCTTCACCAATTATGGAACGAACCCCCGTGTCCTACCGGACTCTATCAAAACGACTGCCTTCACGAACCCTTCGGCCAAGTCGTTCACAGAAAACATGCAGGAAGTTCACCGCCAAGCCAAAGAGGCACTAGAGGAAGCAGCGGGCAAGATGAAAGCCCAATACGACAAGAAAAGAAGAGAGGCCGTTGACTATGCCATTGGAGACCGGGTATGGCTCGACGCCACCAATCTTCACCTTCCCCGCCCCAAGAAAAAGCTTGACGACAAGCGCGTCGGTCCATTCCTCATCCTGGAGAAGGCCGGCGCCTCGGCTTACAAGCTCAAACTTCCACCGCACTGGAAGATTCACCCCCGCTTTAACGAGAAGCTCCTAACGCCATATGTACCACCGGCGTTTCCCAACCAAGAACAACCCCCCGCACCACCACCAGACCTCATCGAAGATGAAGAAGAGTACGAAGTGGAAGAAGTTCTCGACTCGTGCACAAGACGAGTCCGAGGAAAGAAAGGACAAAAATCACACCTCGTAACAGATTACTTCGTCAAGTGGAAGGGATGGACCCAAGAACACAACTCATGGGTCCGGGAAGACGATATGGCTAACGCCCAAGAAGCGATACAAGACTATGAAGATAATCTCTCCGAAACCCAAGCAGTCGTGACCGCACGCAAAGTCATCGACAGATCGGAGAAGACCGTCAAACGGATAGTCGACCGCAGCTACTGGGAAAACCCAACCACGGGAGGATGGAGTATGTTCTATCAAGTAGAATGAGTTGACGGAAAGAAATTCTGGATCGAAGAGCCCGATCGACAAGTCTGGAAACCATTCATCGACGACTATTGGCACAGGGAAAGCGAGAAGGAGGTCACAGACTGCATACAGTGTGACGAACAAGACGAGCCCTAGGGCAGTCGGGACGACTGCCTTAACGAGAGGGTAATGTTACGATTTATTCACTTTTTTCCTTTTTCTAGTCTTATCTCATCTTATCGGCGTAATCATGCTTACACACAATCTCCACCGTATCACCACCAAGGACTTCGATAAATCTTTCATGATGGACAACGCATGATATTGCGTGCTCGTCGCCCGACTTGCACGCCTTTCAACTTCGACAAATCTTTCGTATCTAATAATAGTACTTACGCTTTAGTATTTAAGTAGCTACGATTTCACTGTAAAACCTCAGCTTCGAGCTAAGGTTTACCTACACCCAAATCTTACTTGTTACTCACTCGCTGAGAGCATCTAATAGTTCGCGCCTCCTTCACCACCTCGGGTCATCCGCAGCATTGATCAAGTGATTGTCCGAACACGAGACAGCTTGACAATTGCCCGACTATGAGTCACGTGAGCGTCGGCCCTAACAAGAAATATGTCAAGGCCTGCGAAGCATGCCAACGAACCAAAACCAACATGCAGCCTGCTGCTGCCCCACTCCACCCTAACAAAATCCCATCATCACTGTGGACCCACATCTCCGTTGATATGATCACCAGATTACCAGACTCCAATGGCTACAATGCCATCCTGGTAATCGTAGACCGATTCTCTGAGGAAATCATTCCTATCCCGTGCAATGTCGAGCTCACCTCCAAAGGATGGGCCAAGCTACTTCGCGACCATGTCTATGCTTGCCATGGGATGCCACAAACCGTCATTTCTGACCGAGGGCCCCAATTCGTTTCCAAATTCATGACGGAACTCCTCAAACTCCTTGACATCACCCAAAATGCATCCACTGCTTTTCACCCGCAAACAGATGGACAGACAGAGCACGTGAACCAAGAAATTAACAAGTACTTATGCATCTTCATCAACTATAGACAAACTGACTGGAGCGAATGGCTGATGCTCGCGGCCTTCGCCCACAACAACCGCATCCACTTGGCCACTGGCCAAACTCCATTCTTCACCAATTATGGAGTAAACCCCCATATCCTACCGGACTCGGTCCATACGACACCATTCACCAATCCATCAGCAAAATCCTTCACAGAAGGTATGCAGGAGGTTCACCGACAAGCAAAACAATCGCTTGAAGAAGCAGCCGGAAGAATGAAGACTCGATACAACAAGACAAAGAGGGCGGCCTTTAACTACACCATCGGAGACCGAGTATGGCTCGACGCTACCAATCTCCACCTCCCATGACCCAAGAAAAAGCTCGATGATAAACGAGTAGGCCCATTCCTGATCATGGAAAAATCCGGCACCTCGGCATATAAACTCAAACTACCACCACACTGGAAAATACACCCACACTTTAATGAAAAGCTGCTCATGCCATACACACCACCTGCATTCCCAAACCAAGAGCAACCCCCACCACCACCTCCAGACCTCATTGAAGACGAGGAAGAATATGAAGTCGAGGAAGTCCTAGACTCATGCACACATCGAGTCCATGGAAAGAAAGGACAAAAATCCAGACTCGTAACCGACTATCTTGTCAAGTGGAAAGGGTGGACACAAGAACACAACTCATGGGTATGAGAAGATGACATGGCGAATGCACAAGAAGCCATCGAAGATTACGAGAACAGTATTTCAAAAACAAGAGCTGTCATCACCACCCTAAAAGTCGTCGATCGCTCCGAAAAAACCCTAAAAGAAATCCTAGACCATTGATATATCGACAACATCATCCATTACCAAATACTCAGAAAGGATGGAAGGAAGCTCTGGATAAAAAATCCCATACCAAACAACTGACATTGGAGGGATTACATTGATGATTACGGGAGAAAGGAATTTGTGAAATCCCAAGAAGAACCACCCAATGAACCATAGGACAGTCGGGACGACTGTCTTAACGAGAGGGTAATGTTACAATTTATCTATCTTTTTCCTTATCTTATCTTATCTTGTCTTGCTCCACTTTCTCATCACGAGACATACCTACACTCACAACCTTCATGCCATATGACGCATGGCCCATTGATCCCATCTTCTCCATCTTTTCATACTATTATTAGACCCAACGATTAGTATATAAGGATGGCTAAGTATGCCATGTAATCTTAGCTTCAAGCTATAGTTTAACATAACTCTATCTTGCTGACTCACTCGCTGAAAGGCTATCCAATTGTACCTTTCCCATATTCTGGACTATCATAAGGATCTCTGAGGTGACTGCCCGAACACAAGACAGCCTCAGACCTACCTTGGTCCCCTGAATATTGGCCAGGGTCTAACATGGTGGGCATGATCATGGCCCAGAAGTGCTCAGGTTGAAGGACTACGATGTCATCATTGTCCTTTTTGCCTTGGTCATGATCATCTCGTCAGGATAAAAGGTTGGCCTTGTGGTTCGCAGTACCAGGTTTATGATGAAGGGTAAAGTGGTATTCAGCTAACTCGGTGACCCACCGGACTTGGCGTTGGTTGAGCTTCTGGGGCTGTTGGAAATATTGAAGGTTTTCATGATCCATCCAGATCTTGAAGTCCTCTGCTGTGCCCATCAGATAATGTCTCCATTCCTTGAGAGTGAGCATAATTGCTAGGAGTTCCTTGTTGTAGATTTTGTAATTGCATTCGGTGGTGGTAAGGGCTTTAGATAAGAAGGCCACTGGTCTCCATTTCCCATCCTGTTCTTGACTAAGGATGGCGCCTATGGCTCCCTCACTCAAATCAGCTTCTACTTGGAACCTGCCCCTCTCCTTCGGTAGAGCTAATATTACATCTTCGGCCATCTGCTTCTTCAGTCATTGGAAGGCCTCATTCTGGGCCATTCCCCAGGTCCAGAGAGCGGTTCCAGTGAGTTGGGTCATGGGGCAGATGATCTTGGAGTAGTCTTTTATGAACTTCCGGTAGAAGTTGGTAAAGCCTAGAAAGGATTGAAGTTCCTTCTTTTTTGTGGGTGTGGGCCACTCTGTAATTCCCTTGACCTTGACAGGGTCCATGCACACTGATCCTTTGCTGATGATTACTCTGAGGTATTCAGTTTCCAGTACCTCAAATTCACACTTCTCTGCCTTGAGGAACAGCTTGTGTTCTCGAAGGCGCTGAAGTACTCATTTGATGATCTGTCAATGTTCCTGTAGATCTTTGGAAAAGATCAGAATGTCATCGAGGTAAATGGTTACCTTCCCTTTGTGGATGAGGTCATGGAAGATATCGTTCATCATCCATTGGAATGTCGCCAGGGAGTTGGTTAGTCCGAAGAACATGATGGTTGGCTCAAAGAGGCCATGGTTTGTCCTAAAAGCAGCCTTATGCTTGTCCCCCTGTTTGATTCTGACATTGTTGTAACCCCAGCAGATGTCCAGTTTGGTGAAGTACTTGGTGCCACGGAGTTTATCCATGAGCTCTGAAATGAGCGGTAATGGGTATCGGTTCTTGATGGTCATTTTGTTGAGCTTCTGGTAGTCCTGTACTGGTCGGAGGGAGCTGTTCTTCTTTTTGATGAAGAAGAACGGTGAAGCAAAGGGAGACTTGGATAGTTGAATTCAGCTGGATTCAAGGTTTTTGTCAAGGAACTTGTCAAGTTCCTCCTGCTCATGGCGGTTGAGTGGATAGACTTTACAGTCGAGGGTGGATCGGGCGTTAGGGATCAGTTTGATTGTGTGGTCCCAGGGTTTGCACTCGGGTAGCTCATCGAAGTTTTCTTTCAAGAATAAGTCATGGAAGTCCCGATACTGGGATGGGACTATCTCTTCGAAGGTTTTCTTGGCTTTCCCTTCGTTGGCCTTGGCTGCTAGGTCATTCATGTGATGAACAGTGCGGATCTCAAGTTCTTTACAGAGATCAACCATGAGAATGGTCTTGCCCTCTTTTAGTTCCTCATCCCATCGGTTCTCTGGATCAGCATTGGGCAGTGGGAATGGGTTCTTCTGACACTTGCACTGAGCAAAGATGATCTTGCCGGTGGCCCAGTTGATGATGGGGTTGTGATGAAGAAGCCAGTCATGTTCTAGAAAGATATCGCCCTTGCTGATATTGGTAACGGCAAAGTCGATTCTTTTGCTATGGCCTTCCATGGTCATTCTTACTTCCACAAACTCAGTGATCTCTCCTGCTTTGTTCTTTGTGCCATCGGCATTGTATACAGAAATTGGGGCTGGGGCAGGTCGAGTAATGAGGCCATGCTTCTTGACATAGGCCTCATTGATAGTACTTCCTGTACATCCACTGTTGACTAGAGCTTGGGCTTTAAGAGTCTGCTGGTTCTCCAATGTCTCAATCTGGACATCGAGAAAGAGCTCTCAGATGCCTTTAGTCGATACACGGCATTGGTACTGAATGGGTTGACTTAGCTCATGGAGCCTCTCAATGGCCATCTCTCCTCCTTGGCGGATGGAGGTGAGGAGGGAATCATCTATCTCACCGATCTTCTCCTTATGTGCCCAGAGGTGGAGATGTGCAAGAGCTTCTGAGTCAGTGCGTGCTTCCCTGATTGCCCAGAGAGTCCAGTCCATGCTGAAAGGCCAGAACCAGGTGGTCTTTGGGGAGGAAACACTCACCTGGGGTGACTTGGGGACTGTTGCTTCTAAGACCTCTTCTTCCTTCTTCATTTGAGAGGGGAGTACTTCAGGGTGCTGTGCATCCGACGCTTCTTGCTCCTGTTTCCTCTGAGCTTGGTGCCAACTCATCTGGAAAGAAGTGTTGTCTTCCTCGTCAGGTACTTCTTCCATGGTTGGCTGCTTTTTGTTCTTCGTTGGAGGCTGTTGAACAGTTTCTCCAGTTGGGGCATGCTCCTTCCCTGACCTCTACCAGCTGTTTTGTCAGGACAGGGAGGTTCAGGACTCAGATTGGGCCCGGCATAACCAGGAGGCTCCCCTTGGAGGGGAATGAAGGGAGCCATGAGCATTGCGTTCTTGTCGCATAAACCATGCTCAATTATTACTCCTGGGGCCTTCGCTGCTTGGTTCATGTTCCCATCCTTTCTTGTGACTGGGTCTTCTTGTTTGACACCGATGGGCTTGGCCAGTTCAGGGAGAACCTCTTTTGTCAATGACTTGGAGATCCCTGACATTGTTTGGATGAACTCTGGTCCCCATTGGTTCTTGAGGTCTTAAAGCATAAGGAGTTCAGGGGTGGAAAGAGAGAGATGGGTGTCACTGGGGCTTTTGGAGTTCTCTTTATGCATTTTTTCAGGCAGAGCCTGAATGTTTTGTGATTCTTTTTGGGTGGTCTCGGGTGAAGTTGTGAACATGGCAAATGGTATATTTGAATGCTCAGGAACAAGTGACATATATAAAAATGTGCTACAACCAGGTAATGTCCGCACAGCAGGACCCAGGAACTTGTTGCACCAGTAGCTGGTTTGCTACTGGCATGTTGGTTCTTGGGTCAGTCAATGCGGCCGATCTTGTCGAAGGCTTCCTTGCAAGTCTTTTCTTTGTAGATATTACAGATCCGGCGCTTCCAGTCAGCATAGGTTTGTGGGATCATGACACCAAGGCTGGTGATGGATTCGGTGTAGGAAGGGGGCACTCCACAGTGTATGGCATGGACCAGGGCACTTTGAGGTCTGACATTGCTAAGTTGGTCAGCCTGTTGGGTGAGCTCTTTGAGTTTGCGGAAGTATTCTGGGACGGTTCCAGTCATCTGGAGCTCCATCATGTGTCGCTCCATGACTTCCTGTAGGGCCAGATCTCCGAATTCAACCCAGAGGGCCTTTTTGAACTCCTCCCAGTCAGGGTAGCAGCAGTACTCCAGAGGTTCACTCCAAAACTGGAGCTTGTATCCGGACCACCAGTCCTGAGCCTTTTTGTTGAATAGTGAGGTGGCAAAGAGTATCTTATTGGTGTCAGTAGTGGGCTTTGAAAGTCGAGAAATACTCTTCGCACACTCCGGTGAATCTGAGGATGTCATCATGCTTCATGGTGAAGTCTGCGGGTAGATGGATGAGGGTGGGTTTGACTTGTAGCCACGGGGCTCCTTCTGCAGCATCTCCCAAAGGCCAGTAAGGCAGGTCAGGTGGATTATCCTTTGGAGAAGGTCAGGGCACCGACCATCTATCCGTTCATCTGGTGAGGCTCCCATATCTTCTTGGCGGGAGGTTAGGGGGTCAGCCCCTTGGTGGGGGAGCCAACATGTCAGCGAGCACTTTTGGGAGGGTGAGGTTGTTGTCTTTCGAGAAGGTCATAGCCTCCTTGAGTCCTGCCACTAATTTTCCTGATGGTGTTCCTCCAGTGATTCATCAGTTCCTCCTTGTCTAACGTAGTCCTCTTGTCGATAGGCACATGCCTGGGCCCTGTATGGGCGAAGGGCGATTCTCTGCTGTATGGAGAGGGATGTCCAGGCTTGTTCAGGGGTGCCCAGGTAGAAGGGATTGCTCTCCAGCTGTTAGGGCCGACTCCCACGTGACTCGTAGTCGGGCGATTGGTAAGCTGTCTTGCATTCGGACAATCACTTTAACCAATGCCTCGGATGACTCGAGGTGGTAGAAGGGGCACTTACAGAAAGGCTCTCGGCAAGCGAGCAGACAAGTAAGATTTAGATGTAGGTAAACCTTAGCTCGAAGCTGAGGTTGTACAGTGAAATCATATCTACTTAAATACGAAAGTGTAAGTACTATTAATAGCTACGAAAGTTTTGTCAAAGTCAGAGGGCGTGCTAGTCGTATGGCGAGCACGCAATATCATGCATTGTCCATCATGAAAGATTTATCGAAGTCGATGTTGGTGATATGGTGGCGATAATGCATAAGCATGATTACGCCGATAAGATGAGATAGTGCTAGAAAAAGGAAAAAAGTAAATAAATCATAACATTACCCTCTCATTAAGGCAGTCGTCCCGACTGCCCTAGGGTTCGTCTTGTTCGTTGCACTGTATGCAGTCTGTGACTTCCTTCTCGCTTTCTCTGTGCCAATAGTCGTCAATGAAGGTCTTCCAGACTTCGCGATCCGGTTCTTCAACCCAGAACTTCTTCCCATCTATGTGTTCTACTTGGTAGAACTTGCTCCATCCACCTGTGACGGTGTTTTCACGATAAGAACGGTCAACTATGCATTTGACTGTTTTTTCTGATCTGTCGATGACTTTGCATCCGGTTATGACAGTCCTTGTTTTGGAAATGCTGTCTTCATAGTCTTGTATGGCTTCTTGAGCGTTGGCCATATCATCGTCTCGGACCCATGAGTTATGTTCTCGGGTCCAACCCTTCCATTTAACGAAGTAGTCTGTTACTAGGCGAGATTTTTGACCTTTCTTGCCGCGGACTCGATGTGTACGAGAGTCCAGGACTTCTTCAACCTCGTATTCCTCCTCATCTTCAATGAGGTCTGGTGGTGGGGTGGGGGGCTGTTCTTGATTGGGGAATGCCGGTGGTACGTATGGCGTTAGGAGCTTTTCGTTGAACCGTGGGTGGATTTTCCAGTGCGGTGGGAGCTTGAGCTTATAAGCGGAAGCGCCGGTCTTTTCTAGAACTAGGAATGGACCGACGCGCTTGTCGTCAAGCTTCTTTTTGGGGCGAGGGAGGTGAAGATTCATGGAATCGAGCCACACTCGGTCTCCGATGGCGTAGTCCACGGCGTTTCTTTTCTTCTTGTCATATTGAGCCTTCATTCTTCTGGCTGCCTCTTCCAGTGCCTCCTTGGCTTGGCGATGTACTTCCTGCATGTTTTCTGCAAACACCTTGGCTGACGGATTGGTGAAGGCGGTGGTTTTGACGGAGTCCGGTAGGACGTGGGGGTTCGTTCCGTAGTTGGTGAAGAACGGTGTTTGTCCTGTGGCTGAATGGGTCCGGTTATTATGGGCGAATGCTGCTAGTGCGAGCCACTCGCTCCAGTCTGTCTGCCGATGATTGATAAAGAGACGGAGGTATTTATTGATCTCCTGGTTTGTTCGCTCAGTCTGTCCATCGGTCTGTGGGTGAAAGGTGGTAGATGCATTTGGCATGATGTCAAGGAGTCGTAGGAGTTCTGTCATGAATTTGGAGACGAACTGAGGTCCTCAGTCCGAGATGACGGTTTTGGGCATACCGTGGTGGGCACATATATGTGATCGTGCAGAAGTTTAGCCCATCCTTCAGAGGTAAGTTCAACATTACAAGCGATTGGGATCATTTCTTTTGAAAATCTGTCGACGACTACTAAGATCGTGTCGTAGCCATTGGATTCGGGAAGTCCAGTGATCATGTCGACCGAGATATGAGTCCAGGGTTCGGAAGGGACTTCGTTGGGATGGAGGGGGGCGGCTTTAGGCTGGGTGTCTGTTTTTGTTTGTTGGCATGCTTCGCATGCCTTGATGTACTTCTCCACCGTTTGTTTGAGCTTTGGCCACCAGAACTCTCTTTGTACGAGTTCCTTGGTCTTTTCGATCCCTGGGTGTCCCGCCGTTATATGATCGTGGTGGGCCGCGATAATTTCTCCTCTGAGCTTATTATCTCGGGGTACATAGATTCGTCCATCATAGTAGAGGAGTCCCTCCTTTTCGGAGATGCCGCGTTCGTGATCGAGGGAGTTTTGAATCCCTTGGTCCCACGTGTCATGATTACGAGTGATGTCTTTTACGCGTTGATGAGTCTCACTCGTAGTTGGCATGATCATCGCCCGGAAATGTTCTGGTTGAAGGACAACAATGTCATCATTATCCTTCTTCCCTTGATCATGATCATCTCTTCGGCTTAATAAGTCAGCCTTGCAGTTGGAAGTGCCAGGCTTATGGTGTAGCGTGAAGTGGTATTCCGTGAGCTCGGTTACCCATCGGGCTTGTCGACGATTTAGTTTTTGGGGCTGTCAGAAATACTGAAGATTTTGATGGTCTGTCCAGATCTCGAAATCTTCGACGGCTCCCATCAAGTAATGTCTCCATTCCTCCAGCGCCAGCATGATTGCTAAGAGTTCCTTGTCATAGATCTCGTAGTTGCGTTCCGTGACGGTGAGCACCTTCAAGAGGAAGGCTATGGGCCTCCACTTACCATCCTGTTCTTGACTCAGGACGGCACCAATTGCCCCTTCGCTGGAATCCGCCTCTATGCGGAACTTTCCCCTTTCCTTGGGCAGCGCCAGTACCACGTCTTCTGCCATCTGCTTCTTGAGTCGCTGGAATGCTTCATTCTGAGCAGCTCCCCAGGTCCAGGGGGCATTGCCGGTCAACTGGGTCATGGGGCATACAATTTTGGAGTAGTCTTTAATGAACTTTCGATAGAAGTTCATGAAGCCTAAGAAGGATTGTAGTTCCTTCTTCTTGGTAGGCGTAGGCCATTCCGTTATACTCTTGACCTTGACAGGGTCCATTCGGACTGACCCTTCGCTGATGATCACACCGAGGTACTCGGTTTCCAGGACCTCGAATTCGCACTTCTCGGCTTTGAGGAATAGTTTATGCTCTCTCAAGCATTGTAGAACTCGCTTGACTATTCGCCGATGCTCTTGTAGATCCTTCGAGAAGATTAGGATGTCGTCGAGATAGATGGTGACCTTCCCCTCCATGATAAGGTCGTGGAAGATGTCATTCATCATCCACTGGAAGGTTGCCGGAGAGTTGGTTAGACCGAAAAACATGACGGTCGGTTCGAAGAGGCCTCGGTTGGTATGGAAAGCGGCTTTAGCTTCATCTCCTTGTTTGATCCTGACGTTATTGTAACCCCACCAGACGTCCAATTTTGTAAAGTATTTGGCACCGCGAAGTTTGTCCATTAGTTCCGAGATTAAGGGAAGCGGATACTGATTTTTAATCGTCATCTCGTTGAGCTTCCGATAGTCTTGTACTGGTCAGAGGGAGCCATCCTTCTTTTTGACGAAGAAGAAGGGGGAAGCGAAGGGGGATTTGGACGGTCGGATCCATCCCGACTCTAGGTTTTCATCAAGGAATTTGTCCAACTCTTCCTGTTCGTGTTGGTTGAGCAGGTATACCTTGCAGTCGAGGGTAGATTTAGCGTTGGGAATGAGTTCGATTGTGTGGTCCCAGGGTTTGCATTCGGGTAGTTCATCGAAATTCTCTTTGGAAAAGAGGTCTTCGAATTTGCGATATTGGGGTGGGACCATTTCCTCGAAAGTCCTTTTTGCCTTTCCTTCAGCGGCTTTAGCGGCTAGATCATTGGCGTGGTGTATGGCACGAATTTCTAGTTCTTCCCGAAGGTCAACCATTAGGATGGTTTCGCCTTCCTCCAACTCTTCATCCCATGGGTCCTTGGGGTCGGCATCGGGTAGGGGGTATGGGTTCTTCTGGCACTGGCACCAAGCAAAGATGATTCTGCCGGTGGCCCAGTTGATGACCGGATTGTGACGGAGAAGCCAATCGTGTCCGAGGAAGATATCGCCTTTTCCGATATTGGTGACAGCAAAGTCGATTCTCTCTGAGTGACCCCCCACGGTCATCCGTACTTCCACAAACTGCGTAATTTCTCCGGCTTTGTTCTGGGTGCCATCAGCATTGTACACTGAGATGGGAGCGGGGGCCGGTCTGGTGACGAGACCATGTTTCTTGACATAGGCTTCATTGATTGTACTCCCAGTGCATCCGCTGTCAACTAGAGCCTGGGCCTTAAGAGTTTGGCGGTTCTCCAACGTTTCGAGTTGGACATCGAGGAATAGTTCCCGAATGCCCTTGGTGTTCACTTGTTGTTGATATCGGATTGGTTGGCTCAGCTCATACAGCCTCTCTCGGGCCCCCTCTCCTCCGGACTTCAATTCGCTCAGTAGTTCGTCGTTGATCTCATTGACCTTTTCCTTATGGGTCCAAAGGTAAAGGGAAGCAAGAGCTTCCGAATCGGTGCATGCTTCCATGACGGCCTGAAGGGTCCAGTCCACGCCAAACGGCTTGAACCAGGTGGACTTCGGGGTGGAAACACTCACTGGAATAGATTCGGAGCACCTTGCCCTCTGCGATTCTTCCTCCTTCTTTGCTTGCGCCCTGGCTTGAGACATCTTGAACGAGGTGTCGTCTTCTTCATCAGGCACCTCGACGACTGTGGTATTCCAGGCCTGTGGGCATCGCGCATCCGATGCTGGAACCCCCCTTGATCCGTCGATGGTCGGGGGCCTTCGAGGGGTCTCCCTGGTTGGGGCATGCTCCTTCCCCAGAGATCGCCCGCTGCCAGCTATTTCACCAGGAATCGGGGGTTTGGGGAGCGGGTCGCTCCTGGAGTGGTCGGAAGGCCCATCAAGACGGATGGAGGAAGCCATGGACATCGTGTTCTTGTCGCATGAACCATACTTCCACATTACTTCCAGGTCCTTCGATGCCCGTCCCATGTCCCTATCCTTTCTTGAATGGCGGTCTTCTTCCTTTGGGGTCGGGGGCGAGAGGGGCGCCGCCTCGATCGGTGATGAGTCTCCAAGAGAACGATGAGGGCTGCTACCTTTTGCGTCTTCTTCCAGACAGGGGGAGAGGAGATCGTGTTTCCATGACTGTCCTCGAGCGCGCAGCGAATTGTTGCGGATGATGTCAGTGGGCATCGACCCCATGCCTCTGTCTCCATCTTGAAGATCCTGTTCAGCGATGATGGGCTCGACCGGTTCGGGGAGTACCTCTTTCGTCCCTAGGGACTGGGAGATCCCCGACATTGTTCAGATGAACTCTGGCCCCCATCGAGTCTGAAGGTCCTGGAGGGTAAGGAATTCTAGGACAGATAGTGTGAGCGAAGGAGGGGGATGAGTCTCGCTTCGCTTCTGGGGGATTATATACGCCTTTTTAGGCGGAGTCTGAATGTTTTGTGATTCTTTCAGGGTTTTCTTGGGGGTAGTGATCAAAGGGGGTATATTCGAATGCATTGATACAAATGATGTACGTAATGAAGTATTATAATCGGGTAATGTCCACGCAGCAGGACCCGATGACCGTCCACCCAGAGAGGAGGATTGGGCCGAGGAAGTGGAATCACTCACTTCTCGGCCTTGCCTTTTACCTCCTCGATTTTTGTTGTCGAGGGCGTCTTCTCCTCGACCTTCTCCTCGTGACTGTGTCCATGCACTTCCTTATCATGCTCCTCGTGCAGCTCGGCTTCTGTCAGCATGGTGCGAAGCTGGGCCGAGGTGTATCGCCCACTTTTCGGGTCCCTGGGCCGCTTCGGCTTCTTACAATCCTTCCCCATATGTCCCTTTCCTCTGCAGTTAAAACATCTGCCCTCCTTTCGGAGGTGATCTATATCCATGGGATCTCCGGCCCCTCCGTAAGTGGTCCATCCTGAACCCGACGGCCCTTTGGTGGCGGCTTTGTCGGCCACAGAACTTGTCGCACCAGAAGTTCCTTTGGAGGAGCTTCTGGCAGATTGGTTCTTTGGGCGGTCGATGTACCCGATTTTGTCGAAGGCTGTCTTTTGGGCCCTTTCGTCGAATATGCTGCAAACTCATCGCTTCCATTCTTGATAGGTGGAAGGGATCATGATGCCTAAGTTGGCGATCGAGTCTGTGTAGGATTCGGGGACACCTTGTCGGACTGCCCTGACTATTGCGCTTCGAGGCCCGAGGTCGGTTAGTTGGTCCGCTTGTCGGGCCAACTCTTCGAGACGTCAGAAGTATTCGGATGCCGTTCCGGTCATCTTGAGTTCATTCATACGCCGCTCCATTACTTCTTGGAGGGCAGGATCTCCATACTCGACTTTGAGGGTGGCTTTGAATTCGGCCCAGGAAAAGTACCGATATCTTTCCTCGGTTTCGCTCCAGAACTGGTAGCGATACTGGGACCACCAGTTTTGGGGTTTTTCTCCAAATAAGGAGACAGCAAACATGATCTTGTTGGCGTGGGTGGGGTAATATGCCTTGAAGACGGAGAAGTAGTCTTCGCAGGCTCCTGTGAAGCGATGGATGTCGCTACTTTTGCCATGGAAGTTGGCAGGGAGTTGGACAAGAGTCGGTTTGACTTGGAGCCATGGGTCTTGTTCCTCCGCGTTTCCGGAGGGCCAGTAAGGGGGTTCGGGAGGGTCGTACCTGGGGGGGGGTCATGGGACTGACCATCGGTCGGTCCGATGAGTCAGGCTGCTGTATCTCCTGGGGACCGGCGCAGCGGGTCGTCCTCGGGGTTGCGGTTGTGGTTGGTCGGGGATGTCCTGAAGTTCTTTCGGGATAGGTAGATTGTGGGCCATGGCGAAGGCCCGGGTCCTCTGTAGCTGGGCCACTAGCCCTGCGGTAACGTCAGGGAAGGCGTCTCTTTCAGCTTGGAACTGTTGCCTTCTGGCTTCAGCTTCCTGCACCTCCCGGATTCTTCTCTCATCCTCCGTTTCCATGGGCTCGCTGGCTCTGGCTTCGCCGGAGCCAGTGAGCAGCCTACTCTTGCCTTTCCATGGATTGCCGTTCCTCCGCCATTCTCTGGGCGGTTCGTCGGGCATTGGCCTGGGCCATTCGTACGAAGGCCAGGTGTTCTCGCTCATGTTCATCCGCTCTCCAGGTTCGGAGTATATCCTCCAGTCTCCCCTGGAGGATTCGTGCCTCCTCCTCTGTTCTTGGTCGTAATCCTCGTAGATAGACTCCAGGGGTGGGACCATAGTCCTGCTCGTGACGGTGGAGCTCCTCCATTGGGAATAAGTGTAGGCGTTGTCTATGTTCGTCGAGGGATTCGTCAATTCCTCCTCGATTGATGTAGTCCTCTCTTCTAAGGGCCCAAGCCTGGGCGTGATATGGTCCGAGGGCGATTCGCTGCTGTATGGTGAGGGAGGTCCAGGCTCGTTCAGGAGCTCCCAAGTAGAACGGGTTGCTCTCGAGTTCTCACTTTGCCAGCCTTCATTCATCTCCGAGGGATCTTGGGGGCTGGTCTGGGTCCTCCTCCAGCTGCCATAGGCGGAATGCGTTCTCGGTCTCCCAAGCTCTTCTTCGTCGGAAGTAGGAAGGTCTCCCGATAGTGCGGATCTGAAGTCGTCCTCTTCTGAGGTCATCTGGGTTTGCCCATATTGGCGACTGATTCGAGACGTCGCTGTCATGGTGGGGCTCAGTATCCGGGCTACTTCCTCTTCCTCGGGGCTGCTCGGGGCGGGGGAATCTTGTAATAGGCTCTGGGGTATCGGAGGGAGAGGACATGGACTGTACAATTGACGTCGTAGGTGTACCGGGGGGGGGTCCACCCGAGGTCGTAGAGGGGGTCACGGTGGATCTGTAACCCTGCGTCGTTCTGGCGGTAGAAGGTCTCGATTTGCTCTGTGAGGACGGAGCTGCTTGTTGAAGCCGGAGAAGGGTTTGTAATTTGGAGGGCCGGACAGGTAGGGGGTGGGCTAGGGGGAATGGGCTCAGTGTCCTCGGCTGGAAGTATGTTTGTACTGCCTCGACGCGACTCTGTCTCGTCATACTCGATAGTTCCGGGCCTGACGTAGGCTTGGATAAGTTCTGTGATGTCTCCCTCGACAGAGGGAGAGCGAGATGCTGTCCTATCGGACTGCCTAGTTCCGGAAGGTCCAGCAACGGGGCTTGGACTTCTTCCTCTTCCATGATAGACCCCGGCATCTGACTCTGGACTGGGGGCTCCTGACCTGATCTGCCTATTCGGTGAGACAGGGGGCATGTAGAACTGGTCCCTTTGGTAGGGCTCGTATGTCGTGTGAATGGGCTGAATTTGACCATTGTATTGATAGGGTGGGTTATAGAATCGGGGAAGGGGGGTAGGTTAATGGTCTTCTGGGTCCTAGCCCGTGTCGTTCGAACCAGTTTCTGTTTCTGCAATATATGGCAGCGGTGAAGATGATAAGTCCTACTAATGCTGCTGCTCCTACGAAGGCTCCTATGGCCACGTTTCTGAGGGTTTCGTCAATGTCGGGTGTTTGTTGGAGTGTCATACGGAATCCTTCCTGCGTCTAGCGTCGTGGAAGGGTGAAGGGAAGCTTCAAGCTAATTGTTAGGGCCGACTCCCACATGACTCGTAGTCGGGCGATTGGTAAGCTGTCTCGCATTCGGACAATCACTTTAACCAATGCCTCGGATGACTCGAGGTGGTAGAAGGGGCGCTTACAGAAAGGCTCTCGGCAAGTGAGCAGACAAGTAAGATTTAGATGTAGGTAAACCTTAGCTCGAAGCTGAGGTTGTACAGTGAAATCGTATCTACTTAAATACAAAAGTGTAAGTACTATTAATAGCTACGAAAGTTTTGTCGAAGTCAGAGGGCATGCTAGTCATATGGCGAGCACGCAATATCATGCGTTGTCCATTATGAAAGATTTATCGAAGTCGATGTTGGTGATATGGTGGCAATAATGCATAAGCATGATTACGCTGATAAGATGAGATAGTGCTAGAAAAAGGAAAAAAGTAAATAAATCGTAACACCAGCTCTCTCCTTGCCAACCTTCGCTCCTCCCCAAGCTTTCGAGGGGGCTGGTCTGGGTCCTCTTCCACCCTTCATAGGCAGAATGCATTCTCTGTCTCCCAAGCTCTCCTTCATTGGTGGTAGGAAGGTCTCCTGATATTGTGGATCTGAAGTCTTCCTCTTCGAAGGTCGGCTGGGTTGACGCTCGTCAATGGGTGGTCTGAGTCGTTGGTCTGGTTGAGGGGGCTAGGAGTCTCTTGACTTCCTCCTCATCTTCTAGGTCGATCAGGTCAGGGGTGTCGTTTGGGGGAAGATTCAGGGAGGGAAGGGGTAGAGGACCATGTAGTTGATACTGGAGGTGTACCAGGCAGTGTCCAGCCGAGGTCATAGAGGGGGTCCCTGTGGTAGGGTTCTGTCTGTCTGTAGTACTGGTTACTCCGCTCTGCGATGACAGAGCTGCTTGTTGAAGGCATAGTAGGGTTTGTAACTTGGAGGGTCAGACAGGTAGTGGATGGGCTAGGGGAATCGGGCTCATTGCCCTCAGCTGGAAGTACCTGCATACTGCTTCTTCATGACTGAGATTCATCGTATTCAATAGTTCCAGGTCCAACGTAGGCTCAGATAAGATCTGTGATGTCTCTCTTGATAGAGGGAGAATGAGATGGCACTCCAGAGGAGTGCCTAATTTCAGAGGGCCTAGTGATAGGGCTTGGGCTTCTTTTTCTTCCATAATGCTCCCCGATGTCGGTCTCTGGACTGGGGGCTCCTGACCGGTTCTGCCTACTCAGCGAGATGGGGGGGATGTAGAACTGGTCCCTTTGGTAGGGCTCATATGTTATGTGAATGCACTGAACTTGACCATTGTAGGGCAGGATGTAGAAGCATGGGAGGGGAGGAGGTGGGTAGGTCAAGGGTCTTCTGGGGGCTAGTCTGACTCATTTGAACCAGCTTCTGTGTCTATGGAAAATGACAGCAAGGAAAATTGCTGTTCCTACAATAAGGGTGACAGCAACAAAGGTGCCAGCTGCTACATCTCTGGTGAGGTGGTCTATGTTGGGGGTTTGTTCGAGGGGCATGGGTTTTCCCTACATCTAGTGTAAAGGAAAAAAGGGAAGCTTCGAGCTAATTATTAGGGCCCGACTCTCATGTGACTCAAGATAAGGTAATCGCTAAGCTGTCTCGAGTTCAGACAATCACTTTGGTGATACTATAGAAGATCTCGAGAGAGGCACTTACAGAAAGGCTCTCAGCAGGCAAGCAGACAAGTAAGATTTATGTGTCTTAGCTCAAAGCTGAGGTGTTACAAAGAAAGTGGCCCTACTTATACACTAAAAGGTTGGGCCTAATCATAGCTATGAAAAAGATGTGAAGATTGGATCAAAGTTTGTCGCACATAGAACAAGAGGTGTCAGTGCGACAACCACGGCTCATGGTGCATTGAACACGCATTTATCAATTCGAAGGTTGATAGTGGTGTTCAGGTGGCAATAAGGAATGCGATAAGATGAGATAAGACTAGAAAAATGAAAAAGTGAATAAATCGTAACAGGGTGGGATTGGGAATGAGAATCATGGGCAGGTGTGTAGTTTTTTCTGTTCTCTTTAAGCTCTAATCTCATTGATCAAATCTCAGCACACAATGCAGACCCAAATACAGTTCTATTACTTCGGAAAGGCACTGGCACATGCTGCAGGTCTCCGTTTCAGCACTTTCTATCATTCATGCCTTATGGCAGCGAGTAATGGCTTGCCGACTTCAATGCATACCATCAATGTTCATGAGCTTGGGCAACAGGTTGGCGATATGATGCAGAGCTTGAATTTTGTGGAGTTGGGAGTCATGGAACCACTGAAGACAGGCTCATGAACACATGAGTAATATGGATTCTATTGGGTGTGGTGATTTTAGTTCAGAGATCAAGGGGAGAGGTCATGGAACTTGCGATACTAGGGTGGTACCATCTCTTCGAAGGTCCTCTTGGCTTTTCCTTCGTTGGCTTTAGCAGCTAGGTTGTTGGTGTGGTGTACAGCATGAACTTCCATGGCTTCTTGTATGTCAGCCACTAGGATGGTATCCCCCTCTTCCAGCTCTTCGTCCCAGTGGTCCTTGGGGTCTGCATCAGGGAGTGGATAGGGGTTATGTTGGCACTGGCATCAGGCAAAGATGATATGGCCAGTGTCCCAATTGATCATGGGGTTGTGGCGCTTCAGCCAGTCATGTCTCAGGAAGATGTCTCTCTTGCCGAGGTTGGTCATGGCTAGGTCAATCCTCTCATGATGACTGCTGATGGATATTCACAATGGTACAAACTCAGTGATATCCCCCACCTTGTTGTGGGTTCCATCTGCATTGTAGACTGGGATCTTGACCACGGCCAGGGTGGTTTTCAGGGTGAGCTTCTCTATGTAGGCATGGTGGAGAGGAGTCTGCATGCACAAGCTAGAAATGCACCAGCATCAATGACACTGATCACACCCACACCTAACACTACACACACAAACACACTCAAGTTTGTGGGGGATTCTGATGCAATAGAAGTAGCGAACCAATAAAACTGTATTCTCAATATCTCGAAGATACACGCATAGTGATAGCACTCATATAATATCTAGACTTCTCTAAGTCCAAAGGCTTTTCTCAGACAAGAGGTGCAACTTCCATCGCTGGGCCTCAAGGCAAGGGTTGTATAACAATACTCAAACATCGTCAGACATAACCACAGCTCTCTAGAAGTCATGTGCAACTCAAATAATCACAGCAAACCACAAACAACACACTAACCATGACTTAAAGCACTGTGCTCTAAGCAGAAACCAAATCCTACTAAACAATCCACAAGAACCACAGGAATCTAACCTATGCGCTCGAGTTTCCTAACCGATCATAGATCCACAGGGTTCAAACCTATGCAATCCAGAGAACACAAATAAACACAGAAAACCCTGTCCGACAAGCCAAAGGGTTTGAACCTTTGCCAACTTGTGGAATTAACACAAAGCGAGCACTAACCAGACCAAAGGGTTCAAACCTCTGCCACCTGTAATGCTTCACATCACAAGAAACCCTCAAACAATAGAGAAGTGCCTACACTGTCATGAATCTCTTAATCTCAACATAGAGCGCAGTCAAACAATCAATGAAACTTAAGTATGGAGTGCCTCACTAGCCTTTGTGGCCTTGCTCACGACTCAGATCACTCAAATTTATATCAAAGATGGTCTATATTCTCTTGCTCGGAGTCACAGACAGCTCCAGATGCTAGAGTGTGTAGCTAGAATACCTCACACTGTCACAATTGGGGTTCAACACCTCTAGCTCACCAATAATGGACAGAGTGCAAGGTTCAAACAACTCCAAAAGCTAGAGCATGTATCCAAAAAGCTTGTCACTATTACACTGGGGGTCAGAAACTTCTTTATACTATAGCTACACTACAGTATTTATACATTTCTACATCTTACAAATTGGTACAATTTAATATAGCACTGTTGAAACCTCAGAACATTATCCCTTGCAACATGCGTGTGTTGTTATAGCATGCTGGGGCTTGGCACTTGGTCAGAGGCCCATCTTGAGACCAGACTCTGTTTTCCTCATGGTTTGGACTCCACCCGTATGGCGCTCCATGTGTATTCTTTGTTATCTCAGTAACCAGCCATTATACGATGTATGTATTGATACATATCGCAACATTACACATGTAGACACTTTGTGAGCATGTCAATGGTTAATGGAACTGCTGGTGCACCCACTGTTGATCAAGGCCTTGGCATCATAGGTCTGGCAGTTGGTCAGGGTTTTGATTTGGATCTTGGCGATGAGTTCTCAGGATCCTGGGGTTTGTACTTGTCATTGGTAGCAGATTGGCTGCCATAGTTCATGTAGGTGCTCCACCACTGTTTCCCAGTCTCCTTTCAGCTCTCTTAGGAGGTCAGTATCGATTTCGCCCACTCAGTCTTGGTGTACCCATAAGTGTAGGTGGGCCATCCCCTCGGATTCAGTTCATGCTTTCATTACAGCCTGAAGAGTCCAGTCCATGCCAAATGGCTTGAACCAGGTGGTCTTCTCTTTCGAGGAGGAAACACTTACTGAGGATGAATCCTGAACCTCCTCCCACCTCTCCATGTCTTGCTTCTGCTTCTGCTCCTTCTTCTTCGTCTGTTGCTTCTTCTTCTTGACCATTTGATAGGCTGTATCATCCTCATTGTCAGGTATCTCTTCTACAGTTGTTGCCCTCAATCTGTCAGGGGGTGGTCGAGGGTGGTTCTCTTCGGGGGTCGGACTGCATGGCTTCAGGTCACTCAGGTCTGCCTAGAGGTACTAATGGGTGGAGGGGTCATGGACATAGCGCTGTGCCTATATGAACCATACCCTTCATCCCCTCCCTAGGGGAATGGGGAAGTGGATGGCCATCGGCATGGCCTCATATAGCTGGGGTGCCAGACTGGACCAGTCCAGGGAGCACCTCTTTTATCATTGACCCAAGGGTCAGTGACTCAGAGATCCCTGGCAATGTTTGGATGAGCTCTGGCCCCTGGGGTTGCTCAGTCTCCATGCAGGAGAGGTCTGGGGAAGGAGTGGTTAGAACTGTAGGAGGATGAGGTTCGTTTGGTGGGGGGGTGCTTCTTTTATAGGATTTTTCAGGCAGAGCCTGAATTGATTGTGATTTTTTTCAGGTGGTCTCAGGAGAAGTGATCAAGCATGGAATATTCAAATGTGTAGATAGAACATGATGCATATGTAAAGATGATGTACAACTGGATGAAGTCTGCACTGCAGGATCCAGTACTGAGCCATCGGGAGAGAGGGATTGGGCCAAGCAAGTAGAATTGCTTACTTGTCGGCCTTGCCTTTTACCTCCTCAATCTTCATGGTCGAGGGTGTCTTCTCCTCAACCTTCTCCATCTTCTCTTCTTCCTCTGCAATGGTAAGCATGGTTCAAAGTTGGGCCGAGGTAAATTTGCCAGTCTTCTGGTCCCTCAGCCACTTTGGTGCTTTACAGTCCTTTGATAGATGTCCCTTCTTTCCACAGTTGAAACACTTTCCTTCCCTTTTGAGGCGATCTATATCCATTGGTTCCCCGGCACCCCCATAGGTGGTCCATCCCAACGTCAAGGCCTTGGCTGCTGGTTTGTTGGCTGTGGAACTTGTCATGCCAGCAGTGTTTTTCTGATTACTGCTGGCATTGTTCTTTGGCTTCTCATAGTAGCCGATCTTGTCAAAGGCTTCCTTTTGGGCCTTCTTGTTGTAGATGTTACAAATTTGGCACTTCCAGTCAGCATACATTTGTGGGATCATGATGCCGATGTTGGTGATGGAGTCGGTATAGGAGGCAGGGACTCCCCTTTGGACAGCCTATACTAAGGCACTGTGGGGTCTGAGGTCATGGAGTTGATCGGCCTGTCTGGTGAGCTCTTCCAGTCTCTGGAAGTATTTAGTGGCGGTCCTGGTCATTTTGAGTTTGTTCATCCACTGCTCCATGACTTCCTGGAGGGTGGGGTCACTGTATTTGACCTTTAGGGCAGCTTTGAACTCATCCCAGGACAGGTATCTGTGGTAACCCAGGGTCTTGCTCCAGAACTGGAGTCTATAGTGGGACCACCATCCTTGAGGCTTCTTTCCAAATAGAGAGGTGGCAAAGAGGATCTTGTTAGCATGAGTAGGGTAGTAGGCCTTGAAGATGGAAAAATATTCTTTGCAAGCTCCTGTGAAGCGATGGATGTGGTCGTTCTTTCCTTTGAAGTCAGCAGGAAGTCGCACCAGGGTGGGTTTGACCTGTAGCCAGGGTGCCTGTTTGTCAGCATCTCCTGAAGGCCAATAGGGGGGTTCCGGGGGGTATCAATACCCAATTCAAGTTGCTTGGTAAGGTGGTGAACCAACTGCATGCAGATCGTGAACAGGTCATCAGTGAGCTTGCTGACAGGCTTGAGGTGGGGAGTTCTCAAAGCCCTCTAGGGCTTCCAAGGCTAAGTCCCACAATGTTTCTACTGGCGAGAAGTGCAAGGAACCCACCAAGGTAGGATATCAATTGCACTCTGTTGATATCCCCCACACTAAATGCCCCATCTGATTGTATGGATAAAGGTCATGTATGTGTCTCTTTCTTTGTGTGCGTCCTCTTCTTCATTCACTCATCAAGTGGCACAATCTGGTTCCAAAGGGCATGTCAATAAAGACAGTGCATGCTCTAGCAAGTGTGTTAAGCAGTTGTTCCCACTCCCATCTGCTCAGAAGTACTTCCCTCATCATTCTAGAGGGGATGGAGACAGATGGCTGTCCTCAGCTCTTCTTCTTGTGCTCTAGCCATTGGAGATGGTGGAGCTCTTCCCAGCATTGATAGCATGTGTGTGTCTTATAAAGGACTGGCCTTGGGCTCTTTCACAGTGGAAAGACTAGAGCATCTGGCCAAACTCAAGAGCATCCTTATGGGTGATGTCCTCATGTTACAGCACACTCTTGTTACGATTTATTAACTTTTTTCATTTTTCTAGTCTTATCTCATCTTATCGGCGTAATCATGCTTACGCATAATCCCCACTGTATCACCACCAAGGACTTCGATAAATCTTTCATGATGGACAACGCATGATATTGCGTGCTCGTCGCCCGACCAGCACGCCTTTTGACTTCGACAAATCTTTTGTAGCTATTCTTAGGACCGACGTTTTAGTATTTAAGTCGATACATTTTATTGTAAAACCTCAGCTTCGAGCTAAGGTTTATCTACACCCCAAAATCTTACTTGTTACTCACTCGCTGAGAGCATCTAATAGTTTGCGCCTCTTTCACCACCTCGGGTCACCCGTGGCATTGATTAAGTGATTGTCTGAACACGAGACAGCTTAACAATCGCCTGACTATGAGTCACGTGAACGTCGGCCCTAACAATTAGCTCGAAGCTTCCCTTCACCCTTCCACGACGCTAGATGCAGGAAGGAATCCATGCCCCTTCAACAAACTCCCGACATCGATGAAACCCTCAGAAACACGGCCATAGGAGCCTTCGTAGGAGCAGCAGCATTAGTAGGACTTGCCCTCTTCGCTGCCGCAGTATATTGCAGAAACAGAGACTGGTTCATACGACATGGACTAGGACCTAGACGACCATTAACATACCCACCCCCGACACTACCTCGATTTTACATTCCCCCCTATCAATACAATGGTCAAATTCAGCCCGTTTTTCCGATCAACTACGAGCCCTACAGAAGGGACCAGTTCTACACGCTCCCTGTCTCGCCGCATAGGCAGGACAGATCAGGAGCCCCGAGCCCCGAGTCGGATGCCGGGGTCTATCATGGAAGAAGAGGAAGAAGTCCAAGCCCCGTCGCTGGACCTTCCGGAACTAGGCAGTCCTCTAGGACAGCATCTCGCTCTCCCTCTGTCGAGGGAGACATCACAGAACTTATCCGAGCCTACGTCGGGCCTGGAACTATCGAGTATGACACAGCAGAGTCGGTTAGAAGCAGTACAAACGTACTTCCAACTGAGAACCCTGAGCCCCCTCCCCGTCCGACCCTCCGAGTTACAAACCCTGCTCCGCCTTCAACAAGCAGCTCCGTCATCGCAGCACGCATTGAGACCTTCTACCACCAGAGGGACGTCCCGCAGCTACACCGCGACCCCATCCGCGACCTCGGGTGGACCCCCCCCGGTACACCTACGGCGTCAGCTGTACGGTCCACGTCCTCTCCCGCCGATTCCTCAGACTCTAATACCAGACTCCCCCGCCCCGAGCAGCCAAGGGAGCAACGAAGCAGCTCAGATAATGAGCCCCGGGACGACAGCGAGTCGCCGATACGCACCAACGCTGACGACCTCAGGAGAGGAAGACTTCAGATCCATGAGATCGGGAGACCTTCCTACTTCAGACGAAGAAGGGCCTGGGAGACAGACCTCGCCTTTCGACTTCGACGAATGGAGGAGGATCCAGAGCAGCCACCCCGAGACCTCGGAGATGAGAGAAGGTTGGCAAGAAGAGAGCTCGAGAGCAACCCATTCTACCTGGGAGCTGCAGCCCGAGCTTGGACCTCCCTTACCGTACAGCAGCGGATCACCCTGGGACCCTATCGTGCCCAGGCATGGGCCCTCAGAAGAGAGGACTACGTCAATCGAGGAGGAATTGATGAGTCCCTTGACGAACATCGGCGTCGACTACACCTCTTTCCAACAGAGGAGCTCCACCGCCACGAGCAGGATTACGGCCCCACTCCAGGAGTCTACATACGAGGTCTACGACCAAGAACAGAGGAGGAGGAACAAACCCTCCAAGAAAGATTGGAGGATATACTCCGAACCTGGAGAGCAGATGAACATGAACGAGAGCACCTGGCCTTCGTACGAATGGCCCAGGCCAATGCCAGACGAACCGCCCAGAGAATGGCGGAGGAACGGCAATCCATGGAAAGGCAAGAGTAGGTTACTCGCCGGGTCTGACCCAGCAGGACCTAGCGAGCCCATGGAGACGGAGGACGAGCGACGAGTACGGGAGGCCCAAGAGGCAGAAGCAAGAAGGCAGCAATTTCAGGCTGACAGAGATGCCTTCCCCGACCTTACCACAGGGCTAGTAGCCCAGTTACAAAGGGCCAGAGCTTTCGCTACCACCCACAATCTACCCATTCCCAAAGAACTACAGGATGTGCCCGACCACCCACAACCGCCCCGAGGTCGCCCCGCCGCACCACCTCCCCGAAGATATGGGAGCCCTACCCATCGAACAGACAGATGGTCAGTTCCCCGACCGCCCCCCAGGTACGACCCCCCAGATCCCCCATACTGGCCCTCTGGCGCAGCCCAAGAACAAGATCCGTGGCTCCAAGTCAAGCCAACATTAATCCGCATGCCCAGCGACTTCCAGGGAAAAAGCAGCGACATCAATCGCTTCACTGGGGCCTGTGAAGACTACTTCGCGGTCTTCAAGGCCTACTACCCTACTCATGCCAACAAGATCCTATTCGCAGTTTCCCTCTTCGGTGAGAAACCCCAGGGATGGTGGTCCCAGTATCGATACCAATTCTGGAGCGACACCGAGCAGCGCTATCGCTACTTCTCTTGGGAAAACTTCAAAGCCACCTTAAAAGTCGAATATGGGGATCCCGCTCTCCAGGAAGTAATGGAGAAACGGATGAACGAGCTCAGGATGACCGGAACGGCATCCGAGTACTTCCGACGACTCGAAGAATTGGCTCGACAAGCCGACCAACTCACCGACCTCGGACCCCGGTCTGCGATCGTCAGGGCAGTCCGTCGAGGAGTACCCGAGTCCTACACCGAGTCGATCGCCAACTTGGGCGTCATGATCCTGACCGACTACCCAGAATGGAAACGACAGGTCTGCAATATCTACGACGAAAGGGCCCACAAAGCCGCCTTTGACAAAATTGGCTACTCCGATCGCCCCAAAACCCAATCCGCCGGAGGTTCCAACAAAGGAACTTCCAGCGCGACAGGTTCCGGGGCTGGCAAAGGAGACAGCAAGGGGTCGTCGGGAGGTTCATGGACCACTTATGGAGGGGCCGGGGAGCCCATGGACATAGATCAGCTCCGGAAAGAAGGCCGATGCTTCAACTGCAGAGGAAAAGGACACATGGGAAAAGACTGCAAAAAGCCAAAGCGACCGAGGGACCCGAAAAGCGGGCGATATACCTCGGCGCAGCTTCGCTCCATGCTGACGGAGACTGAGTTACAGGAGGCACATGATAAAGAGGCACATGGACATAGCCACGAGGAGAAAGCCGAGGAGAAGACGCCCTCGACGATGAAGATTGAGGAGGTAAAAGGCAAGGCCGAGAAGTGAGTGATTCCACTCTCTCGGCCCAGTCCTCCTTGGGTGGTCGGTCATCGAGTCCTGCTGAGCGGACCTTACTCGATTGTAATAATTTTTTACGTACGTCTACATCTGTATCCGCGCATTCGAATATACCCGCTTCGAATTCACAGAAGACCGAAACCACCCCAAAAGAATCACAAAGAATCCAGACTCCGCCCAAAAAGGCATATATAATTCCCCAGAAGCGAAGCGAAACTCATCCCCCTCCTTCGCTCACACTTTCCATCCCAGAACTCCTTACCCTCCAGGATCTTCAGACTCGATGGGGACCAGAGTTCATCCGAACTATGTCAGGGATCTCCCAGTCCTTAGGGACGAAGGAGGTGCTCCCTGAACTGGCCGAGCCCGTCGTCGCTGAAGGGAAACTTCAAGACGGAGGCGGGAGTACGAGGTCGATGCCTGTCGACCATGTCCCCAATGATTCGCCTAGCGCTCAGGGATCGTCGCAGATACACGACCCCCTCTCCTCTCGCCTGGCAGAAGAAACGAAAGGTAGCGGCCCTCATCACTCTCTCGGAGATGCCACACCGATCGAGGCAGCGCCCCTTTCGTCCACGACCCAAATGGAGGAAGACGTCTCAAGAAAGGATAGGGATCCGGGACAGGCACCCAAGGACCCGACGCTAGGAAGGAGGTACGGCTCATGCGACAAGAACGCGACGTACACGACCCCCTCGATCCGTCTTGACGGGTCCTTCGGTCACTCCAGGGGCGACCCGCTCCCCAAACCCCCGAGTCCTGACGAAGACACCGGCTGCGGGCAATCTCTGGGGAAGGAGCATGCCCCAACCAGGGAGACCCCTCGAAGGCCCCCGACCGCCGAAGGATCAAGCGGGATTCCAGCCTTGGATGCGCAAGGTTCACGGGTCCGGAAGACCACCCTCATTGAAATCCCCGATGAGGAGGACGACACAGCCTTCAGAATGGCAAGGGATCAAGAGCGAGCCAAGCGGGAAAAGGAAGCAAGGGGGCTTCTCCCCTCGCCCCGGGAGCAAGAGAAGAAGGAAGAAGAAGCGCTGAGGACGAGGCGTTCCGAGTCAAATCCCGTGAGTGTTTCCCGCCAGAAGTCTTTCTGGTTCAGGCCATTTGGTCTGGATTGGACTCTTCGGGCCGTCCAGGAAGCACGCACAAGCTCGGAAGCCCTTGCCTCACTCCACCTTTGGGCGCACAAGGACAAGGTCAACGAGATCGATGACCAATTACTGAGCTCCCTGAAAATGGAAGGGGAGTGGGCTCGAGAGCAACTATACGAACTGAGCCAACCGATTCGATATCAACGTCGAGTAAGCACCAAGGGCGTAAGGGAATTATTCCTTGACGTCCATCTCGAAACGTTAGAAAACCGCCAAAACCTCCAGGCTCAGGCGTTGGTCGACAGCGGATGCACGGGAAGCACAATAAACGAGGCCTACGTTAAGAAGCATGGCCTCATCACCAGACCCGCACCAGCTCCTATCTCGGTGTATAATGCCGATGGCACCCGCAACAAGGCCGGGGAAATTACGGAGTTCGCAGAAATGAGGATGACGATAGGGGGCCATAGCGAAAGAATCGACTTTGCCGTAACCAATATCGGCAAAGGCGATATCTTTCTCGGACACGACTGGCTCCTTTGCCACAACCCCGTCATCAACTGGACTACCGGAAAAGTCATCTTCGCCCGGTGTCAGTGTCAGAAGAACCCTTTCCCGTTGCCCGATGCCGATCCAGAAGACCCATGGGACGAGGAGTTGGAGGAGGGAGAGACAATTTTAATGGTCGATCTCAGGGAGGAATTGGAAATCCATGCGGTACACCATGCCAATGACCTGGCAGCCCGAGCCAACGAAGGCAAAGCCAAGAAAACCTTTGAAGAAATGGTACCGCCTCAATATCGCGAGTTTGAGGACCTATTCTCTAAAGAGAACTTCGACGAGCTGCCTGAGCGAAAACCCTGGGATCATGCCATCGAATTAATCCCCAACGCGAAGTCGACCCTCGATTGTAAAGTCTACCCGCTTAACCGCCATGAGCAGGAGGAACTCGACAAATTCCTCGACGAAAACCTCGAATCAGGACGCATTAGACCATCCAAGTCGCCATTCGCCTCCCCCTTCTTCTTCGTCAAGAAAAAAGACGGCTCCCTCCGACCTGTGCAGGATTATCGGAAGCTCAATGAAATGACAATCAAGAACCGATATCCGTTACCCCTCATCTCCGAACTGATGGACAAACTTCGCGGGGCCAAGTACTTCACTAAGTTGGACGTCCGTTGGGGTTACAACAACGTACGGATTAAGCAAGGAGACGAAGCCAAGGCGGCCTTCCGAACCAATCGTGGCCTGTTCGAACCGACAGTCATGTTTTTCGGACTAACCAATTCGCCGGCCACCTTTCAATGGATGATGAACGATATCTTCCATGATCTCATCATGGAAGGCAAGGTCACGATTTACCTAGACGACATCCTTATCTTTTCCAAAGATCTCCAAGAGCATCGACGAATCGTCAGGAGGGTTTTACAATGACTCAGAGAGCACAAGTTGTTCCTCAAGGCCGAGAAATGCGAGTTTGAGGTACTGGAGACGGAATACCTTGGCGTTATCATCAGTGAAGGTTCCGTACGAATGGATCCAATCAAGGTCAAGGGAATTACGGAGTGGCCCACGCCCACAAAAAAGAAGGAATTACAGTCCTTCCTAGGCTTTACGAATTTCTATCGGAAGTTCATAAAAGACTACTCCAAAATCGTTCGCCCCATGACACAACTCACCGGAAATGCCCCTTGGACCTGGGGAGCAGCTCAGAATGAGGCCTTCCAGCGTCTCAAAAAGCAAATGGCCGAGGATGTAGTATTGGCGTTCCCCACAGACAAGGGAAAGTTCAGGGTAGAAGCCGACTCAAGCGAAGGAGCGATAGGCGCAGTTCTTAGTCAAGAACAGGATGGAAAATGGAGGCCAGTCGCCTTCCTCTCGAAGGCATTAACCGTGACTGAGCGAAATTACGAGATATACGATAAGGAACTTCTCGCAATAATGCTCGCGCTGGAAGAATGGAGGCACTACCTTATGGGTGCGTTCGAGGACGTCGAGATCTGGACAGATCACCAGAATTTACAATATTTCCGACAACCCCAGAAATTGAACCGTCGCCAAGCCCGATGGGTTACCGAGTTGGCTGAATACCACTTGTTACGATTTATTAACTTTTTTCCTTTTTCTAGTATTATCTCATCTTATCGGCGTAATCATGCTTATGCATAATCCCCGCTATATCACCACCAAGGACTTTGATAAAACTTTCATGATGGACAACGCATGATATTGCGTGCTCGCCGCCCGACTAGCACGCTGTTCAACTTCGATAAATCTTTCGTAGCTATTCTTAGGACCGACGTTTTAGTATTTAAGGCGTTACATTTTATTGTACAACCTCAGCTTCGAGCTAAGGTTTACTTACCCAAATCTTACTTGTAACTCACTCGCTGAGAGCAACTAATAGTTTCGCGCCTCGCTCACCACCTCGAGTCACCCGCGGTATTGCATAAGTGATTGTCCGAACACGAGACAGCTTATCAAGCACCCGACTACGAGTCACGTGGACGTCGGCCCTAACAATTAGCTCGAAGCTTCCCTTCACCCTTCCACGACGCTAGATGCAGGAAGGATTCCACATGCCCATACAACAAACCCCCGACATCTCTAAAGAAACCACAAGTACTCTCGCCGTGATCCTCTTCACGTTAGCAGGAGTTATCGGAACAACGACAGCAGTCGCAACAATCTACTACAGGAATAGAGAGTGGTTTGAATGCCACGGAATTACCCTTCGAAGAGGACGCCTAGTCTATCCACCCCCGACACTCCCCATTTTCTACAACCCGCCCTACAATGTTCCGACGTACACCACGAACTACCCCATCTACAGGCCGGAGCACTACGGAACGCCCCCAGAGTCGCCGATCAGGGACCTACAGGGCCCCTTCCCCGACCACTTCGTCGAACAACGAGGAAGAACGCCAAGCCCAGTGGCTGGCCCTTCCGGAACCCGGCACTCCTCTGAGGATGCCAGAAGTGCTTCCTATAGCGAGGGAAGCATCAATGAGCTCATTAGAGCCTATCACGGAGTTGGAACAGAACCCCTGGAGGATGCCAGGAGAGAGCTGGAGCGAAGCCTCCAGCAGGTACCTATGACCGAGATCAGCCAGCCCCGACCAGATAGCCAGACCCTCCCCCAGGAGACCCTATGGGTCGTCAATCCTGACGAACCCACCGAGACCACCAACGCCGCCTCACTTAATTCGTCAGAGAGACGAAGAGCGGCTACAGAATATGATTCGGAGGAGAGCCGAAGGAGGGCTCACCTCCCAGGCCCCTCGCGACTTCACCGCCCCTTCAGGACCGGCCAGGCAACCTTCGATACACCTGCGTCGACAATTATACTCTCCTCCTCCGATCCCGATTCTCCCGCCCCCGAGTCCCCCGAACCTCATATCCTTCGAAGAAGAGGAGGAGAGACTCCGTTCGCCAGCCCCACCCCCTCGAGCTCCGCCTCCACCCCAGCCTCGCTCGACCACCATGACCCAGGGTTTTATAGTGAGCTCCGGAGACGACGCCTACGAGTCTGCTACATCGGGCGGCCTTCGTACCAGCGAAGAAGAAGAGCTGGAGAATCCCCGCTCGCATACAGCATTCGACAACACGAGGAGGACCCAGACGCCGCTCCCCGAGACCCTAGAAGCGAGCGACGCCTCGCTCTACGAGAGATTGAGAGTAACCCCTTCTACTTGGGAACTCCAGACAGAGCCTGGCCCTCCCTCTCCCTATCCCAGCGAATGGCCCACGGACCCTATCGCTCCCAGGCCTGGGCCCTTCGAAGGGCAGACTATCTACGAAGAGGAGGAGTGGACGAAACCCAGGAGGAACACCGACACCGTTTCAACCTCGTCACAAACGAGGAACTATGGCTACACGAGCTCAACTACGGCCCCATCCCAGGGGTATATGTCCCCAACCTACGAGCAAGGACCGAGCAGGAGGAGCGAATCCTCAATAGGCAATTGGCAGCTATACTCACTGCCTGGAGAAGAGACGAGGCCAAGCGCGCCGAGCTATCCAGAGTACGATTGGCCCAGGCCAATGCCCGACTCGCCGCCGATCGACTGGAGATGCCAGAACCAGCCCTGGAAGGGGAAGAGTAGACTCTTCGCCGGTTCGGGACAAGGAGGCCCAAGCGACATCCCCGTCGACCTCCCTGATCCCGATCCCGCCGAAACAGAACGTCAACGACTGGAAGCGGAGGCAGAAGCAAGAAGACAAGACCACCGAGCCAAGCAAGCAGCCTTCCCAGGGCTGACCGCCGATTTGACCCAGAAAATATTGGAAGCAAGAAGTTTCGCACTCGCCAATGGACTACCCCTCCCTCCTGAGCTAGAGGACCCAAATCGACGACGAGGGCGACCCCCAGCCCCGGCCCCTAAACGATGGGGCAGCCCTACTCATCGTACCGACAGATGGTCGATCCCTCGACCCCCTCCCAAGGATATGCCCCCCGACCCACCAGACTGGCCCTCGGGGAATGCGGACGAACAGGCTCCCTGGCTACAGGTGAAGCCCACGCTAATTCGACTTCCCGCAGACTTCGAGGGAAAAAGCGACGATATCCATCGCTTTACCGGAGCCTGCGAGGAATACTTCTCGATCTTCCGACCGTACTACCCCACTCACGCCAGCAAGATCCTATTCGCAACATCGCTATTTGGCAAGAAGCCTCAGGGCTGGTGGTCCCAATACCGCCTGCAGTTCCGATGCACCGGCGAGGACCACTACCGATACTGCTCCTGGGACGACTTTAAAGCCGCCCTTCAGATCGAGTACGGAGATCCCGCCCTCCAAGAAGTAATGGAGCGACGCATGAATGAGCTAAAAATGACCGGCACGGCAGCCGAATACTTCCGCAAACTGGAAGAGCTGGCCCGCCAGGCCGACCAACTCCGAGACCTAGGCCCTCGAGGTGCCTTGGTCCGAGCAGTACGACGAGGAGTCCCTGCCTCCTACACCGACTCTATAGCCGATTTAGGAATAATGATCCCCTCGACCTACGCCGAATGGAAACAGCGTATCTGCAGTATTTTCGATGAAAAAGCCCGGAAAACCGCCTTCGACAAAATCGGGTATGTCGACCGACCAAAGAACCAAAGCGCCGGAGGTTCCAATAAAGGAACTTCCGGCACGACAAGTTCCGGGGCCGACAAATCCGCCAGCAAAGGGTCGTCAGGCGGATCATGGACCACTTATGGAGGGGCCGGAGAGCCCATGGACATAGATCGCCTCCGAAAGGAGGGCAGATGCTTCAATTGTGGAGGAAAGGGACACCTGGGGAAAGATTGCAAAAAGCTGAAGCGGCCGAGGGACCCGAAAAGCGGGCGATATACCTCGGCGCAGCTTCGCTCCATGCTGACCGAGGTGGAGTTGCAGGAAGCACACGATAAGGAGGCACACGGACATAGCCACGAGGAGAAAGCCGAGGAGAAGACGCCCTCGACGACGAAGATCGAGGAGGTAAAAGAAAAGGCCGAGAAGTGAGTGATTCCACTTCCTCGGCCCAATCCTCCTCTCGGGGTAATCGGTCATCGGGTCCCGCTGCGCGGACATCATCCGGTTGTAATAGTTTTTTACGTACGTCTATCACTGTCAATACGCATTCGAATATACCCGCTTCAAGTTCACAGAAGACCGAAAACCCCCTAAAAGAATCACACAACATTCAGACTCCGCCTGAAAAGGCATACATAATCCCCCAGAAACGAAGCGAGACTCATCCCCCTCCTTCGCTCACGCTTTCTGTCCCAGAACTCCTCACCCTCCAGGACCTTCAGACTCGATGGGGACCGGAGTTCATCCGAACAATGTCGGGGATCTCCCAGTCCTTACGGACGAAGGAGGTACTCCCCGAACCGGCCGAGCCCGTCGTCGCTGAAAAGGAACCTCAAGACGAAGGCGGGAGTATGGGGTCGATGCCTGTCGATCACGCCCCCAATGATTCGCCTCGCGCTCAGGGGCCATCGCAGATACACGATCCCCTCTCCTCTCGCCTGGAAGAAGAAACGAAAGGTAGCAGCTCTCGTCGCTCTCTCGGAGACGTCCCGCTGATCGAGACAGCGCCCCTTTCGTCCACGACCCTACAGGAAGAAGCCGTCGCAAGAAGGGATAGGGATCCGGGACAGGCGTCGAAGGACCCAACGGTAATGAGGGAGCACGGTTCATGCGACAAGAACGCGACGTGCACGACTCCCTCCGTTCGTCTTGACGAGCCCTTCGGTCACTCCAGGAGCGACCCGCTCCCCAAACCCCCGAGTCCCGACGAAACAGCCGACAGCGGGCGACCTCTGGGGAAGGAGCATGCCCCAACCAGGGGAGACCCTCTTAGGCCCCCGACCCTCGAAGGATCAAGCAGGATTCCAGCGTCGGATGCGCGGCGCTCACGGGTCCGGAATACCACGATTGAAGAAGTCCCTGATGAAGAAGACGATACGTCATTCAAGATGACGCAAGCTAAGGCGCAAGAGAAGAAGGAAGAAGAATCGTTGAGGGCGAGGCGTTCCGAGTCCACCCCAGTGAGTGTTTCCACCCCGAAGCCTACCTGGTTCAAGCCATTTGGCGCGGACTGGACCCTTCGGGCCGTAATGGAAGCACACACAGACTCGGCAGCACTCGCCTTACTCCATCTCTGGGCCCATAAGGAGAAGGCCAATGAAATCGACGACGAACTCCTCGCCTCGTTACGAAAAGGGGGAGAGCCAGCACGGGAGGAACTCTATGAGTTGAGCCAACCAATCCGCTATCAACGACGAGTAAGCACGAAGGGCGTTCGGGAGTTGTTCCTCGACGTCCAACTCGAAACGTTGGAGAATCGGCAGACTCTCAAAGCCCAAGCGCTGGTTGACAGCGGATGCACTGGCAGCACGATAAGTGAAAACTACGTCAAGAAGTACGGGCTCATCACCAGACCTGCGGCCGCTCCTATTTCAGTATACAACGCAGACGGCACCAGGAATAAAGCGGGAGTGATTACCGAGTTCGTAGAAGTACGAATGACCATCGGGGGGCACAGTGAGAGGATTGACTTTGCCGTCACTAATATCGGCAAGGGAGATATCTTTTTGGGACACGACTGGCTTCTTCGCCACAACCCGGTCATCAACTGGACCACCGGCAAGGTCATCTTCGCCTGATGCCAATGTCAGAAGAATCCGTTCCCCCTCCCGGATGCCGACCCAGAAGACCCGTGGGACGAAGAGTTGGAGGAGGGCGAAACCATCTTGATGGTCGACCTCAGAGAGGAACTAGAAATCCGCGCAGTACACCACGCCAATGACCTAGCTGCCAAAGCCGCCGAAGGAAAGGCCAAAAGGACTTTCGAGGAAATGGTTCCGCCTCAATATCGCGAGTTCCAAGACCTGTTCTCTAAGGAGAACTTCGACGAACTGCCTGACCGAAAACCATGGGACCACGCCATAGAGTTAATTCCCAACGCTAAATCAACTCTCGATTGCAAGGTGTATCCCTTAAATCGACACGAGCAGGAAGAGCTTGACAAGTTCCTCGATGAAAATTTGGAGTCGGGCCGAATACGCCCTTCTAAATCCCCATTCGCCTCCCCCTTCTTCTTCGTCAAGAAGAAGGATGGCTCTCTTCGACCCGTCCAGGACTACCGAAAGTTGAACGAAATGACGATCAAAAACCGGTATCCTCTCCCACTCATCTCGGAGCTTATGGACAAGCTCCGTGGCGCCAAGTACTTTACAAAGCTAGACGTTCGATGGGGATACAACAACGTCAGGATCAAACAAGGGGACGAGGCCAAAGCGGCTTTCCGAACCAACCGTGGCCTGTTTGAGCCGACTGTCATGTTCTTCGGCCTAACTAATTCCCCGGCAACCTTTCAATGGATGATGAACGACATCTTCCACGACCTTATAATGGAAGGGAAGGTCACCATCTACCTCGATGACATCTTAATCTTTTCAAAAGACCTCCAAGAACATCGAAGGATAGTCAAATGAGTACTCCAGCGCCTAAGGGAACACAAGCTATTCCTTAAGGCCGAGAAATGCGAATTTGAAGTACTAGAGACCGAGTACCTCGGGGTCATTATTAGCGAAGGATCCGTACGCATGGACCCAATAAAGGTTAAGGGGATAACGGAGTGGCCCACGCCCACTAAGAAGAAGGAGTTGCAGTCCTTCCTGGGATTCACGAATTTCTACCGAAAATTCATCAAGGACTACTCTAAAATCGTACGGCCCATGACCCAACTCACAGGCAATGCACCCTGGACATGGGGTGCAGCTCAAAACGAAGCCTTCCAGCGACTAAAGAAGCAGATGGCCGAGGACGTGGTCTTAGCACTCCCCAAGGAGAACGGGAAGTTCAGGGTGGAAGCCGACTCCAGCGAGGGGGCAATAGGAGCCGTACTGAGTCAGGAGCAGGACGGCAAATGGAGACCAGTGGCATTCCTCTCAAAAGCGCTCACTGTCACCGAGCGCAATTACGAAATATACGACAAGGAGTTGCTTGCAATCATGCTCGCCCTTGAAGAATGGAGACACTACCTGATGGGAGCGGCTGAGGATTTCGAGATCTGGACAGATCATCAGAACCTCCAATACTTCCGACAGCCCCAGAAGTTAAACCGACGACAAGCCCGTTGGGTAACCAAACTCGCAGAGTACCACTTTACCCTACATCATAAGCCCGGCGCCTCCAACCGCAAAGCGGACCTGCTAAGCCGAAGGGACGACCACGACCAAGGGAAAAGGGATAACGATGACGTCATCGTCCTCCAACCCGAGCACTTTAGGGCAATGATCATGCCCACAACAAGCGAAACTCATCAACGGGTCAAGGACGCAACCCGCAATCACGACCAGTGGGACCAAGGAATCCAAGGTTCCCTCGACCACGAACGAGGCATTTCCGAAAGAGAGGGACTCCTTTACTACGATGGAAGAATCTACGTCCCGTGAGACGACAAGCTCAGAGGAGAGATCATTGCCGCCCACCATGATCATATCACCGCTGGACACCCAGGGATCGAAAAGACCAAAGAACTTGTCCAAAGAGAGTTCTGGTGGCCTAAACTCAAGCAGACGGTGGAGAAGTACGTGAAAGCATGTGAAGCATGCCAGCGAACAAAAACCGACACCCACCCCAAGGCCGCCCCCCTACACCCCAACGAGATCCCTTCCGAACCATGGACCCACATCTCTGTCGACATGATCACCGGACTCCCTGAGTCCAATGGCTACGATGCCATCCTTGTGATAGTCGACAGATTTTCAAAGGAAATAATCCCAATTGCGTGCAACGTCGAACTCACCTCCGAAGGATGGGCCAAACTACTACGAGACCACGTATACGCTCATCACGGCATGCCCAAGACCGTTATCTCAGACCGGGGCCCACAATTCGTTTCCAAATTCATGATGGAACTTGTAAAACTCCTCGATATCACCCCGAACGCCTCTACAGCCTTCCATCCCCAAACCGATGGCCAGACTGAACGAGCCAACCAGGAAATTAACAAGTATCTTCGCCTTTTCATCAACCATCGACAAACAGATTGGAGCGAATGGCTCGCCATGGCAGCATTCGCCCATAACAACCGCATTCACTCAGCCACGGGTCAGACCCCGTTCTTCACAAACTACGGAACGAACCCCCGAGTCCTACCGGACTCCATCAAGACAACCGCCTTCACCAACCCCTCGGCAAAATCGTTCGCCGAAAATATGCAGGAAGTTCATCGCCAAGCCAAAGAGGCGCTAGAGGAAGCAGCAGGCAAAATGAAAGCCCAATATGACAAGAAAAGAAGAGAGGCGGTCGACTACGCCATAGGAGACCGTGTATGGCTCGACGCCACCAACCTTCACCTACCCCGGCCCAAGAAAAAACTCGACGACAAGCGTGTCGGCCCATTCCTCGTTCTGGAAAAGGCCGGCGCCTCTGCCTACAAACTCAAGCTCCCACCCCACTGGAAAATCCATCCCCGCTTTAACGAGAAACTCCTAATGCCCTACGTACCACCGGCATTTCCTAATCAAGAACAACCCCCAGCACCACCACCGGACCTCATCGAAGATGAAGAAGAATACGAAGTGGAAGAAGTCCTGGACTCCCGTACCCGTCGAGTCCGAGGAAAGAAAGGACAGAAATCCCGACTCGTAACTGATTACTTCGTCAAGTGGAAAGGATGGACCCGAGAACACAATTCGTGGGTCCGAGAAGACGATATGGCAAATGCACAAGAAGCCATAAAAGACTACGAGGAGAGCTTATCTGAAATCCAAGCTGTCGTGACCGCCCGCAAAGTCATCGACCGATCGGAAAAAACAGTAAGACGAATAGTCGACAGGTCTTATCGGGAAAACCCAACAACGGGAGGATGGAGTATGTTCTACCAAGTGGAACGCGTCGACGGAAAGAAGTTCTGGATCGAAGAACCTGATCGGGAAGTTTGGAAGCCATACATCGACGATTACTGGCACAGAGAGAGCGAAAAGGAAGTCATGGATTGCATCCAGTGCGACGAACAGGATGAACCCGACAACGAACCCTGGGAGGAAGACGTAGGGCAGTCGGGACGACTGCCTTAACGAGAGGGTAATGTTACGATTTATTAACTTTTTTCCTTTTTCTAGTATTATCTCATCTTATCGGCGTAATCATGCTTACGCATAATCCCCGCTATATCACCACCAAGGACTTCGATAAAACTTTCATGATGGACAACGCATGATATTGCGTGCTCGCCGCCCGACTAGCACGCTGTTCAACTTCGATAAATCTTTCGTAGCTATTCTTAGGACCGACGTTTTAGTATTTAAGGCGTTACATTTTATTGTACAACCTCAGCTTCGAGCTAAGGTTTACTTACCCAAATCTTACTTGTAACTCACTCGCTGAGAGCAACTAATAGTTTCGCGCCTCGCTCACCACCTCGAGTCACCCGCGGTATTGCATAAGTGATTGTCCGAACGCGAGACAGCTTATCAAGCACCCGACTACGAGTCACGTGGACGTCGGCCCTAACACCACTTCACATTGCATCATAAACCCGGAGCCGCCAACCGAAAGGCTGATCTGCTTAGTCGCAGAGATGATCACGACCAAGGGAAGAAGGACAACGACGATGTTATTGTCCTCCAACCAGAACATTTCCGGGCAATGATCATGCCTACCACCAGCGAAACTCACCAACGCATAAAGGACATCACTCGCAACCACGATAGGTGGGACCAGGGGATTCAAAACTCCCTTGATCACGAGCGTGGCATATCCGAGAAGGAGGGACTCCTCTACTATGACGGACGGATCTATGTCCCCAGAGACGACAGACTGAGAGGAGAAATCATCGCCTCCCACCATGATCATATCACGGCCGGACACCTGGGAATCGAGAAAACCAAAGAACTCGTACAAAGAGAGTTCTGGTGGCCAAAGCTCAAACAGACGGTAGAAAAGTACGTCAAAGCATGTGAAGCATGTCAACGGACGAAGACGGACACTCACCCAAGGGCCGCACCCCTTCATCCCAACGAGATCCCCTCGGAGCCGTGGACTCATATCTCAGTCGACATGATCACTGGACTCCCCGAATCCAATGGCTACGATGCCATTCTGGTGATTGTCGACAGATTCTCGAAAGAAGTAATCCCCATTGCTTGTAACATTGAATTAACATCTGAAGGATGGGCCAAACTCCTACGCGATCATGTATACGCCCATCACGGAATGCCCAAAACCGTCATCTCTGACCGAGGACCACAATTTGTCTCCAAATTCATGATGGAACTTCTCAAGCTCCTCGACATCACCCCGAACGCGTCCACCGCCTTCCATCCCCAGACCGACGGCCAAACCGAGCGGGCCAACCAGGAGATCAACAAATACCTCCGCCTCTTCATTAATCACCGACAGACAGATTGGAGCGAATGGCTTGCAATGGCGGCATTCGCTCACAATAATCATATCCATTCGTCCACGGGACAAAGCCCCTTCTTCACCAACTACGGCACGAATCCCCAAGTTCTACTGGACTCGATCAAAACGACTGCCTTTACCAACCCATCGGCCAAGTCGTTCGCGGAAAACATGCAAGAAGTGCACCGTCAAGCCAAAGAGGCACTAGAGGAAGCGGCCGGGAAGATGAAGGCCCAATACGACAAAAAGAAAAGGGAGGCCGTCGAATATGCCATCGGAGACCGCGTATGGCTCGACGCCACCAACCTTCACCTACCCCGTCCGAAGAAGAAACTCGACGACAAACGCGTCGGCCCCTTCCTTGTACTCGAAAAGACTGGCGCCTCTGCGTACAAATTAAAACTTCCCCCCCATTGGAAGATCCACCCACGCTTCAACGAGAAGCTTCTTACACCATACATACCACCAGCGTTCCCTAATCAAGAACAGCCCCCACCCCCACCACCAGACCTCATTGAAGATGAAGAAGAATACGAAGTTGAAGAAGTCCTGGACTCTCGTACACGCCGAGTCCGAGGAAAGAAAGGACAGAAATCCCGACTCGTAACTGACTACTTCGTCAAATGGAAGGGATGGACCCGAGAGCACAACTCATGGGTCCGGGAAGACGATATGGCCAACGCCCAAGAAGCCATCAAGGACTATGAAGACAGTATTTCGGAAACCCAGGCCGTTGTAACCGCGCGAAAGGTCATCGACCGATCAGAAAAGGCCGTCAAACGAATAGTGGACCGAAAATACAGGGAGAACCCGACCACAGGAGGATGGAGCATGTTCTACCAAGTAGAACGCACCGATGGGAAGAAATTTTGGATCGAGGAACCGGATCGTAAAGTATGGAAGGCCTTTATCGACGATTATTGGCACAGGGAGAGCGAAAAGGAGTTCACGGACCCGATATACCATAACGAACAGGACGAACCATACAATGGACCATGGGAGGAAGACATAGGGCAGTCGGGACGACTGCCTTAACGAGAGGGTAATGTTACGATTTATTAACTTTTTTCATTTTTCTAGTCTTATCTCATCTTATCGGCATAATCATGCTTACGCATAATCCCCACCGTATCACCACCAAGGACTTCGATAAATCTTTCATGATGGACAACGCATGATATTGCATGCTCGTCGCCCGACCAGCATGCCTTTTGACTTCGACAAATCTTTCGTAGCTATTCTTAGGACCGACATTTTAGTATTTAAGTCGATACATTTTATTGTAAAACCTCAGCTTCGAGCTAAGGTTTATCTACACCCCAAAATCTTACTTGTTACTCACTCGCTGAGAGCATCTAATAGTTCGCGCCTCTTTCACCACCTCGGGTCACCCGCAGCATTGATTAAGTGATTGTCCGAACACGAGACAGCTTAACAATCGCCTGACTATGAGTCACGTGAACGTCAGCCCTAACAACTCTTTATACTATGGAGAAACAGCACACATTTCTTCTTGACGAGCTCGAGCGCATTCCATCCTATAGTGGCAGAGACAGCAGACTCTGGTGATCCCACTCCTATGGAGGCCAAGGTTGCTCCCATTCCTTCCACCTCTGCTATCCTGGATCCTCCATCTGCCTAATCCCAGACCCATTGTCCTTGACATTTATGGTATTCACCTGTCCTCTAGCCAACTCTTAGCTGTATATTATGATTTTCTCTTTTTTTTTTCTTTTCCTGACTTCTATGCTGAACTCCTGTTACCAATTTGTAAAGTTACCCTACTGCTCTTTGCAGATTTGAGTCTCCAAGTCATCCAAGGCTTTCAGACTATGTATCCTTAATCAGTACTCAGTTTCTTTATATATTGCAAGTACAGTAGCTAGTGCTGTACATCCAGTCTTTACTCTCAATTCCATGCCTTCAGAAGGCATTTCTGCATAGCGCACTAGTCCTCATCTAAGTTTACTGCCTCAGAAATCTTAAGATTAGCCACTTTTTTGAATTCCTCAGTGAAGTTTGCAGGCCACTTGTCTTTAGGTTCTGGAGATTCAATGATTATTCTCATTTCCTTCGAATCTTTTCTCATCCAATGTAAGACCTTATCATTAATGTCTATGGAATGACGTGCAAGGTATGGAATCACCCTGAAGACCGCTATTTTCGAACCTATAAGGGCCCCATCTAACTCTGTGAGGATGTAATTCCCTGCACTCGAGTGATCTACCACAACTAAAGGTCCTAAATAGTGAGGTTTCATCTTAGTATTTAGTGCACTTTCAATCTGTGTATTGCACATTAATACTAGGTCACCTCTCTTGAAGTTATACAACTTGATTTTGTTAGCATTCATAGTTGCATACTTCAGAGTGTCCTGCCTCTTCTTCTCATCCATACTATTCCTCATCTCAGCTACTTTATCTGCATGCTTCTCTAGTGCTATTGCATGCAAACCTCAGAGTTTCCAATCCTCTAACATTCTGCCAGGATACTCAATCAGCCAAGTTGCTTCCAACACATCAAGCAGTAAGATTGAGTGCATGCCAGTCACTGTGAAGAAAGGAGAGCATCCCATTCTTTTTCTAACAGTAATCCTGTCAGCCCATATTACCAGCAAGAAGTAGTAATGCCATTTTCTCTCATTTCCTCTACAAGCTTTGAATAAACTCTGCTGCATGTCCCAGTGAGGGCGCTCTATCCTTCCATTTGCTTGCGAGTTATAAGGGGAGATCCTAATCCCCTTATTCCATACTTCCTCTCCAAATACGCTACCACAGCTTTAAATAGTTTCCCATTGTCTGACACAATTAAGAGATACAGCCCCATCGACAGATGATGTCTTCAAACAACCATTCTGCAATAGCTTGAGCTGATTCACTTGCCAATGTACATTCTTCCATCTAACTTGTTAGCACACAATGCCCATGTACTATGTACTTGTGGTGATTCATAGCTTCAGGCATATGCATTGTGTCTGCATGTAATACCTTAGTACTCGAAGCCATCTTAGCCACAGTGTTTGTCTCAGTTGCCTCCTGTTCACAGAGATCCTTGAGTTTGGCAGTAATGAATTGGAGCTGCTGGACAACGATATGGCGAATTTTGAGGAACAAGTACAGCTCACATGTATTGGCCTTGAGATAGTTGTGATAGGTGTCCTTAGCCTTCACCAATGTGGAGATAGATTCAACACCAGTGAAAGAGAACTGCTGTGTGTTGATACTGACATAGGCCTTGGCATTGTTAATGATACCCTCGGTGTGATGGTCTGAGGGAATGTCATCAGGAGTTTCTAAGAAAAATATCTGGATTCAGCACACATTCTGAAGTGATTAAATAAGAAGTACTCACTGATGCCGAATAGATCACAGTCAATCATATCCTCAATTAGGCTGAGAACATGTTTGTCCTCTTCAGGATACAGATCATTGAAAGGCATTAAAAGAATCTGATGATCTGGGACACCACCAGCACAGGAACATAGAAGTCCTTTGTGACAAGCAACACATTCAGTAGACAGCCTGGCATAAATGCACTCAGTGCCTTCTTTCAAGCATGCAGCACAAGGCCAGATTGCCTATTAAAACCAGAGCAATCTAGTCAATATAGGATTGGTTCTAACAATGAAAAATGTATACCTTAGCAGAGCAAGCAGGACACTCATGAGCAGGATGGCTTGGAGTACCAGAGCAAATATCACAAAAGGTTTCACTGTAACAGAAAGCAGACCTGTTGAAAGTACAACGATACATGTTGGTGATCTTGTCACCAATCTTAACCATGTCTTGAAGAGTACCCTTCTTCTCAGTGAAAAGCTTAATGAATGGAGCAGATTCAACCAAAGAAGGCATCTAAAAATCATTGGATCAGTCTAAAAGACTCAAGAGTACAGCCAATATCAAAACACTTATGTTCCAATCAGCAGAAGAAACTGGAGAAGCAGACCTAGAACTAGGAGCACCAGATCTACTTGGGATAACAGGATCATCCTTGAGAGTGATGGCAGTAGAATCACCACCAGTTGACTTGGGCGAAGCTGGAATAGACATTGCAGGAGCCAAAACCAGAGTGAAAGGAGCTGATGACATCAATACATCATCATCAATCCTGTACCTGATGGAGGAAGAACCTCCAGACCATCGAGAATCTGGTCATCTGTGATACACCTGTCACCAGGCTACCCATAGATTTTGCGATTTTACATCAATTTACACAGTCTATAAGCCATACTGAGCACTAGAGTGAAGACTTCGCACTGCTAGTTATATACTAGATCAAATGCTGAGCACTAGAGTGCAGAACGGAGTTAGAGAAGACATCTAGACAAGTCGACTCTATATGTCTTCCACACTATGCTATTCTCTGTCAAACTAGACTATATAAGTCACATCTAGGAGACACAATTGCATCTAGTACAACAAACCAAGAAGTAGAGACAGAAAAACTAGATTAACTCGTCATCTCAATGGCTTGAATACCACCTTAAAATGAAATATTCACTAAAGTCTTGATGGAATCAAATCCTAGAATGGACTTAGTCTCATGCATGAATAACCCTGAACCCTGGATAGAATGAATAGCCTTGCTAAGTACCAAGATACCCATCAAGATCATGCAGCAATTGAAGTAATACAATCTCAGTCCTTTGATTGGTCCATGATTGGTGGTTACTTCCTCAAAATACTGTTACGATTTATTGACTTTTTTCACTTTTCTAGTCTTATCTCATCTTATCGGTATAATAACGCTTATGCATTCTACCACCGTATCACCGCTATCAACTTTGATAAATCTTTCATGATGGACAATGCATGATATTGCATGCTTGTCGCCCGACTTACATGCCTCTCAACTTCTACAAAACTTTTGTAGCTATTATTAGTACCGACTCTTTAGTATTTAAGTAGCTACGCTTCACTGTACAAACCTCAGCTTCGAGCTAAGGTTTACCTACACCTAAACTTTACTTGTCTGCTCGCTTGCTGAGAGCTTCTCCAGTAAGCACCTCTCTCATCACCTCGTAGTCATCTGAGGCGTTGCAAAAGTGATTGTCCAAATGCGAGACAGCTTAGCAATTGCCTGACCTCGAGTCACGTGAGAGTCAGCCCTAACAATTAGCTCGAAGCTTCCCTCACCCTTCCACGATGCTAGATGCAGGAAGGAATCCATATGCCATTACAACAAACCCCCGACATATCCGAATCAACGACAGGCACTCTTGCAGTAATCCTTTTCACAATCGCAGGAGTCATTGGGACAACAACTGCCGTTGCCACCATCTACTACAGAAACAGGGAGTGGTTTGAAAGCCACGGAATTATGTTCAGAAGAGGACAACTAGTCTACCCACCCCTGACTCTTCTCCAGTTTTACATTCCCCCTTATAATGTTCCGATGTACCCCACACACTACCCCATCTACAGACAGGAGTCCTACGAGACGCCTCCAGAGTCACTGACCAGGGACCTTCAGAGCCCCTTCGGTGACCTCAGAAGAAGAGGAAGGACACCCAGCCCAGTGGCTGGCCCTTCCAGAACCCGACACTCCTCTGAGGATGTCAGAAGCTCTCCCTCTTTCAAGGGAAGCATTGAGGAGCTCATTAGAGCCTATCATGGAATTGGAACGGAACCCCTGGAGGATGCCAGGAGAGAACTGGAGCGAAGCCTCTGACAGATACCTACGGCCGAGATCACCCAGTCCCGACCAGATAGCGAGACCCTCCCCCAGGCGACCCTATGGGTCATCAATCCTGATGAACCCTCTGAGGCCACTGAGGCCACCTCACTTGATTCGTCAGAGAGATGAGAAGAGGCTCCAGAATATGATTCAGAGGCGAGCCGAAGGAGGGCTCACCTACCAGGGGACCCGTGACTTCACTGCCCCTTTCAAACCCAGCAGGCAACCCTTGATACACCTGTGTCGACAATTGTACTCTCCTCCTCTGATCCCGATTCCTTCGCCCCCAAGTCCCCTGAACTTAATAGACCTCGAAGACGAGGAGACACACCCTTCGTCAGCCCCACCAGAACCAGCTCACCCTCCACCCTGCCCTCGCTCGACCACCATGACCCAGAATGGCCCATGGAACCTACCGGTCCCAGGCCTGGGCCCTTCGAAGGGCAGACTATCTACAAAAGGGAGGAGTGGACGAGACACAGGAGGAGCACTGACATTGATTCGGCCTCGTCCCCAATGAAGAGCTATGGTGGTACGAGCTCAACTACGGCCCCATACCAGGGGTACACATCCCCAATCTACGAGCAAGAACAGAGCAGGAGGAGCGAGTCCTCAACTGACAACTGGCAACTATACTTGCTACCTGGAGAAGAGACAAGGCAGACCGTGCCAAACTATCCCGAGTACGATTGGTCCAGGCCAATGCCCGACTCGCCGCTGACCGACTGGAGACACCAGAAACGGGCCTGGAAGGGGACGAGTAGACTCTTCGCCAGCTCAGGGGAAGCAGGGTCTGGCGACATTCCTGTCGATGTCGACCCTGAAGTAGAACGTTGACAGGCTGAAGAAGCAGAAGCAGAGGCCAGGAGGCAAGAGCACTGGGATAGGCAAGCAGCCTTCCTAGGGCTCATCAATGAATTAGTAAAAAACCTGTTGGAAGCAAGAAGCTTCGCACTCGCCAACGGGTTACCCCTCCCTCCCAAACTAGAAGACCCCAACAGATGCCGAGGATGACCCACCACCCTGGCCCCAAAACAATGGGGGAGTCCCACTCACCAAACCGACCGATGGTCAGTCCCAAGACCACCACCCAAGAACAACCCTCCTGACCTGCCTGACTGGCCCTCGGGAGAAGCAGACGATCAGGCTCCCTGGCTACAGGTGAAGCCCACCCTAATCCGACTCCCCGCAGACTTCGAAGGGAAGGGAGATGACATTCACCGATTCACCAGAGCCTGCGAAGAATACTTCTCAATATTCTGGGCCTACTACCCAACACATGCCAACAAAATATTATTCGCAACATCTTTGTTTGGCAAAAGACCCCAAGGCTGGTGGTCCCAGTACCGCCTTCAGTTCCGAAGCAATGCTGAAGGACGATACTGGTACTGCTCATGGGATGACTTCAAGGCTGCCCTACAGATCGAATATGGAGACTCCGCCCTCCAAGAAGTTATGGAAAAACGAATGAACGACCTCAGGATGACCGGCATGGTGGCCGAATACTTCCGCAAATTGGAAGAATTGGCCTGCCAAGCTGACCAACTCTGCAACTTGGGACCCCGAGGTGCCCTAGTCCGAGCCGTACAACGAGGAGTACCCACCTCCTACACAGACTCCATCGCCGACCTAGGAGTCATGATCCCATCCACATATGCAGAATGGAAACAGCGCATATGCAGCATCTATGACGAAAAGGCCTGAAAACAGGCCTTCGATTGAATTGGCCACTATGACAAGTCAACCAAGGACAAATCTGCCGGTAATACCCCCAAGGGTAATACCGGTGTGACAAGTTCCACAACCGACAAACCGGCCAGCAAGGGATCATTGGGATCAGGATGGACCACTTATGGAGGAGCTGGGGAACCAATGGATATAGACCGCCTCAAGAAGGAGGGCAGATGCTTCAACTGCAGAGGAAAGGGGCACCTAGGGAAAGATTGCAAGAAGCTGAAGCGGCCCAGAGACCTGAAAAGCAGGCGATACACGATGGCCCAACTTCGCGCGATGCTGACAGAGGCTGAGGAGCACGATAAGGAGGAACATGGACATTCCCACGATAAGGTCGAGGAGAAGATGCCCTCAACGTTGAAGGTGGAGGAGGTAAAAGGTGAGGCTGAGAAGTGAGTGATTCCACTTCCTCAGCCCAATCCTCCTCTCTGGGTGGCTGGTCATCGGGTCCTGCTGTGTGGACTTCATCCAATTGTAATACTTTTTTACATACATCTATCACTGTCAATATGCATTCGAATATACCTGCTTCGATTTCACAGTCGCCTGAACCCACCCCAAAAGAATCACAACCAATTCAGACTCCATCTGAAAACAGATACAAAATCCCCCAGAAGCGAGACGAGACTCACCCCCCTCCCTCGCTCACACTTTCTGTCCCAGAACTCCTCACCCTCCAGGACCTTCAGACTCGATGGGGGCCAGAGTTCATCCGAACAATGTCGGGGATCTCCCAGTCCTTAGGGATGAAGGAGGTGCTCCCTGAACTGGCCGAGCCCATCGTCGCTGAACGGAGACATTAAGGTGAAGGTGGAGACACGAGGTCGATGCCTGCTGACACTGCCCACAACAATTCGCCGTGCGCTCGAGGGCAGTTGCGGAACCATGACCCCCTCTCTCTCCACCTGGAAGAAGAAGCGAAGGATCACACCCCCCATCTATCTCCTGGAGATGATACACCAGTCGAGATGGTGCCTCCTTCGCCCCCGACCCAAAAGGAAGAAGATGTCGCAAGAAAGGATAGGGATCCGGGACAGGTGCCGAAGGACCCAAAGGTAATGTGGGAGCACGGTTCATGTGACAAGAACGTGACATGCACGGCTCCCTCCATTCGTCCTGATGAGCCGTTCGGTCACTCCCAGAGCAACCCACTCCCCAAACCCCCGAGTCCTGATGAAATAGCCAGCAGCGGACGATCCCTGAGGAAGGAGCATGCCCCAACCAGGGAGACTCCTTGAAGGCCCCCGACCACTGAAGGATCAAGCAGAACTCCAGCATCGGATGCACAATGCTCATGGGTTCAGAAGACCACCTTCATCGAGGTCCCTGACGAAGAAGATGACATATCGTTCAAGATGTCGCAAGCCAAGGAGCAAGAGAAGAAGGAAGAAGAATCGTTGAGGGCGAGGCATTCCGAGTCAACCCCAGTGAGTGTTTCCACCCCGAAGTCCACCTGGTTCAAGCCGTTTGGCGTGGACTGGACTCTTCGGGCCGTCAAGGAAGCACGCATGGATTTGGAAGCCCTAGCCTTGCTCCATCTTTGGGCACATAAAGAGAAGGTCAATGAGATCGATGTGCACCTATTGAACGCTCTATGGGCGGGAGGAGAGGCTGCGAGGGAAAGGATATATGAACTGAGCCAACCAATTTGATATCAATGATGAGTAAGCACCAAGGGCATTCGGGAGCTGTTCCTTGACATCCAACTTGAGACATTGGAAAACCGCCAGACCCTTAAGACTCAAGCTCTTGTCAACAGTGGATGCACAGGAAGCACCATTAACGAGGCCTACATCAAGAAGCACGGCCTTGTCACCTGACCTGCACCCACCCCAATCTCGGTCTACAATGCTGACAGCACCTGAAATAAAGCCAGGGAGATTATGGAATTCGTCGAAGTAAGAATGACGATTGGAGGCCATAACGAGAGGGTCGACTTTGCCATGACCAATCTGGGCAAGGGCGACATCTTCTTGGGACACGACTGGTTACTCTGTCACAACCCCATCATCAACTGGGCCACTGGCAAAATCATCTTCGCCCGGTGTCAATGCCAGAAGAACCTGTTCCCGCTCCCTGACGCCGACCCAGAAGACCCATGGGATGAGGAGTTGGAAGAAGGCAAAACTATCCTAATGGTCGACCTCTGGGAGGAGCTAGAAATTCATGCGGTACATCATGCAAATGACCTAGCCACCAAGGCTGCCAAGGGAAAGGCCAAGAAGACCTTCGAAGAGATGGTCCTACCCCAATATCACGAATTCCAGGACCTATTCTCCAAAGAAAACTTTGACAAGCTACTCGAACGAAAGCCATGGGACCACGCAATCAAGTTAATTCCAAACGCCAAAGCCACACTCGATTGTAAGGTCTATCTGCTCAATAGGCATGAACAGGAGGAGCTGGATAAATTCCTTGATGAGAACCTAGAGTCAGGCTGAATTTGCCCCTCTAAGTCACCCTTCGCATCGCCCTTCTTCTTCATAAAGAAAAAGGACGGTTCCCTTTGCCCAGTACAAGACTATCGAAAACTCAATGAGATGACTATCAAAAATTGCTACCTGCTTCCCCTCATTTCCGAGCTCATGGATAAGCTCCACAGCGCCAAGTACTTTACGAAACTGGATGTCTGCTGGGGATACAACAACATACGAATCAAGCAAGGAGATGAGGTGAAGGTCACATTCCGAACTAATCGTGGCCTGTTCGAACCCACGGTTATGTTCTTCGGATTGACTAATTCCCCTGTGACTTTCCAATGGATGATGAACGACATCTTCCACGACCTCATCCATGAAGGAAAGGTGACCATATATCTGGATGACATCCTGATCTTCTCCAAGGATCTTCAGGAGCACCGATGTATCGTCAAACAGGTACTTCAACGCCTGCGGGAACACAAACTTTTCCTAAAGGCTGAAAAGTGTGAGTTTGAGGTACTGGAGACCGAGTACCTCGGTGTCATCATCAGTGAAGGATCGGTCCGGATGGATCTGGTGAAGGTTAAAGGAATAATGGAATGGCCAACCCCCACCAAGAAGAAGGAGCTACAATCCTTCCTGGGTTTTACGAACTTCTACCGAAAGTTCATAAAGGACTACTCCAAGATCGTCTGACCCATGACCCAACTCACCAGAAATGCCTCCTGGACCTGGGAAACAGCACAAAACAAAGCCTTCCAGCATCTAAAGAAGCAGATGGCCAAAGATGTGGTGCTAGCCCTACTGAAAGAAAAGGGCCAGTTCTGAGTGGAGGCCGATTCCAGCGAAGGAGCGATAGGTGCAGTCCTTAGCCAAGAACAGGACAGGAAATGGAGGCCAGTGGCCTTCTTGTCCAAAGCCCTCACCACCACTGAGCAAAATTACGAAATCTATGACAAGGAACTGCTGGCGATCATGCTGGCCTGAGAAGAATGAAGACATTATCTCATGGGCGCCGCGGAAGATTTTGAGATCTGGACTGATCATCAGAACCTACAGTACTTCCAACAGCCTCAGAAACTCAATCATCGACAAGCCCGGTGGGTTACTGAACTAGCAGAATATCACTTCACCCTTCATCACAAGCCCGGTGCCTCCAATCAAAAGGCTGACCTCCTTTCCCGATGGGACGACCACGATCAGGGCAAAGGGGACAATGATGATATCATAGTCCTCCAACCCCAACACTTCAGAGCCATGATCATGCCCACAGTCAGTGAAACTCACCAGCGCATAAAAGACACCACTCGTGACCATGACAAGTGGGACCAAGGAATTCAGAACTCCCTTGACCATGAACGTGGCATCTCCGAGAGAGAGGGGCTCCTCTACTACGATGGACGGATTTATGTACCTCGAGACAACAAGCTAAGAGGAGAGATAATCGCCGTCCACCATGACCACATCACGGCGGGACACCCCGGGATTGAGAAGACCAAAGAACTTGTCCAAAGAGAGTTCTGGTGGCCAAAACTCAAACAGATGGTAGAGAAGTACGTTAAGGCATGCGAAGCCTGCCAACGAACGAAGACGGACACTCACCCCAAGGCTGCCCCCCCTCCATCCAAACGAAGTCCCATCCGAACCATGGACTCACATTTCTGTCGATATGATCACTGGACTACCAGAACCCAATAGCTATGATGCCATCCTCGTAGTTGTCGACAGATTCTCCAAAGAAATCATTCCCATCGCCTGTAACGTGGAACTTACTTCTGAAGGATGGGCAAAACTCCTGTGCGACCATGTCTATGCCAGACACGGAATGCCAAGGACCGTCATCTCTGACCGAAGGCCCCAGTTCATATCCAAGTTCATGACAGAGCTTCTCAAACTCCTTGACATCACCCCGAACGCCTCCATGGCCTTCCTGGAAACCCCCAGACCGATGGACAAACTGAGCGAGCCAATCAAGAGATCAATAAATACCTTCAGCTCTTTATCAATCATTGTCAGACTGATTGGAGTAAGTGGCTCGCATTGGCAGCATTTGCCCACAACAACCGAGTCCATTCAGCCATGGGCCAGACACCGTTCTTCACGAACTATGGAATCCATCCACGTGTTCTGCCAGACTCCATCAAAACGACTGCCTTTACCAACCCATTGGCCCAGTCATTCGTGGAGACCATGCAAGAAGTACACCGCCAAGCAAAAAAGGTGCTAGAGGAAGCCACAGGCAAAATGAAGGCTCAATATGACAAAAAGAAAAGGGATGCTGTCGACTATGCCATCAGAGATCGAGTATGGCTTGATGCCACCAACCTTCATCTACCACGCCCTAAGAAGAAGCTCGACAACTAACGCGTCAGCCCATTCTTGGTCCTAGAAAAGACTGGCGCATCCGCCTACAAACTCAAGCTTCCACCGCATTGGAAGATCCACCCTCGCTTCAATGAAAAACTATTAACACCCTACGTACCACTGGCGTTTCCCAACCAGGAGCAACCACCACCACCTCCTCTGGATCTTATCGAAGACGAAGAGGAATACGAAGTCGAGGAAGTCCTAGACCCTCACACACGTCAAGTCAGAGGAAAAAAGGGACAGAAATCATGACTTGTCACTGACTACTTCGTCAAGTGGAAAGGTTGGACCCGAGAACATAATTCATGGGTACGAGAAGATGACATGGCTAATGCCCAAGAGGTCATAAAAGATTACGAGGACAGCATCTCCAAAACAAGAGCTGTCGTGACTGCCCATAAGGTCATCGACAGATCAGAAAAGACATTAAAAGAGATACTCGACCATCGATATATCGATGAAGTCATCTCATATCGGGTTCTCAGACACGATGGATGCACATTCTGGGTTGAGAACCCCTCCCCAAACGACAAGCACTGGAGGGATTACATAGATGACTATTGGAGGAAGGAATACACAAAGGCACAAGAGGAACCACCAAGTGAACCCTAGGGCAGTCGGGACGTCTGCCTTAACGAGAGGGTAATGTTACAATTTATTGACTTTTTTTACTTTTCTAGTCTTATCTCATCTTATCAGCATAATAATGCTTATGCATTCTACCACTGTATCACTGCTATCAACTTCGATAAATCTTTCATGATGGACAACGCATGATATTGCATGCTCATCGCCTGACTTACATGCCTCTCAACTTCTACAAAACTTTTGTAGCTATTATTAGTACCGACTCTTTAGTATTTAAGTAGCTACGCTTCACTGTACAAACCTCAGCTTCGAGCTAAGGTTTACCTACACCTAAACTTTACTTGTCTGCTTGCTTGCTGAGAGCTTCTCCAGTAAGCGCCTCTCTCATCACCTCGTAGTCATCCGAGGCATTGCAAAAGTGATTGTCTGAACATGAGACAGCTTAGCAATTGCCTGACCTCAAGTCACATGAGAGTCGGCCCTAACAAATACTGCGTAAAAATGCAGTATTAAACAGATTTAATGCATGGCCAACCTTAAAAAGCGAATAAGGAGTGTCTATGGACCAGTATGGCACTCCTAGACAATAGAATAAACTGCAGTCGTTCTGAGAGACAATAGAAACCTCAGAATTGTGAGTCCTTGAAAATTAATTACTCATCGATTGTATTAATACCCAATATTGTACCATAAAGGATGCCTAGATAAGAGACTCCTATACCTAGATGTAGAATACTATAAAATACCGCCATCTAGACACATAAAGGTAGGAAAAACATTCCCCATGTTTGTGCTAGTGGCTTATAGCTACCTAATCAAATAAAGGATTTAGTGTCTGTCCTTGATAGAGTAAATAAGTTTTACAAAGTCATCCAATAAGAGGAACATTGCCTAGTTGAAGTGAATAAGTGTAGAAAGCTTTAAGTTCGAGCAATTGAAGAGTCTGTGTGCTCTTTGCAAAGTCTGTGTACTTGAAGTCAGGATCTGTGTATCCTTTGTAGAAACCTGTGTGTTTCTTTGTCTCAAGTCTGTGAACTTGTGTTGTTGAGTCTGTGTACTCTAGAGCCTGTGCGCTTTTAGTAGAACCTGCGAGTTCTTAGATTGTTTCGAATTGTGAAGTCATCTAGATCAGCTTTCAGCTCGCCTAGATGAAGTCTTTTGAGTCTAAACTGCTCTATTATACCTTACAAAACCCCACGTTGCTATATACCTTGCTATCGCGATTAGTGTATCTCATGTAAACACGTCTAGAACTGAATTGAAGTTGCATTTGAACAAAACCCAATTGATTATCGAATCTAAGTATGCCACAAGTGCTTCTATCATACTCAACCTTGAACTTAAACATTGGTGATAGTGTGTGTGTTAGAGTGAGAGTTAGACTCTAGATTGACGATCTAGAGTTGGTTTTCCTTTGCACGCTGCCCATTACCGAGCACATCACCGGTTAAGTGGTATTGGCCACTAACAGCAGCCTGGAGACAAGTTGTTTCAACATGAAAGATAGAGAACCATTGACCAGTGAACTGGAACTGGAAAACTAGTCTGGAGATGAACTGTTCAAAGTCCTGATAGAACTTGATGCAACTGGATGACAGGTAGTATGCCAACAATGAGCACTATACACGAGTATTAGTGATCAATCCACCGGTTTTATGAGCATCTCCATACCTTGACAGTAGCCACATCGTTGAAGAATGCTGTAACAGCAAGAAAGTCTGTGTTAGCAGCAGGGGGAGCCTTCATTAGAGCATCTGCCTTAGCGACAAGAGAGTTGAGAGTGGGGATAGAGTTGTTAATGTTGGAAGACATAATGAGTTAAAATGTTGAGGATTCTGAGAATATATGATGAAATTCAGGCCTCTTATACAAAAACCAGAGACATCAGAACATCAGAACATTTACAAATTATGTTCTATTTTGGCTAGAGCATTTGCTTTGCCAAACAGAACCCAACACATGTTTTGTTCTTTCAAAACTCAGTGGCCTCAACTTTGAAATTGCTGTATCCATACCTGGCTAAATGTTTTAAGCCTTTGACACCAAAGATTTAAAAAGTTTAGGGGGAGAGACATGAATGCCATGTTGTTTTCAGACAGAATTCAAGATTGATATTCAATGTACCATTTTCACACAAAAATTAATGAAATCATGAAAGAAATGAACCCACAATTCACAAAATACTCCATCAGAAATTGCATGGTGATAAAAATAAACTCATATTACACTGGCATTTTCAAGATTTTCAAAGGAGATATCACAAAACCCACATTGCAGTAACAATATCTTATGACTAGAAGCATGGAGATAAACAAATACAACTACCAATGGCATCAACACCATGGTCAACCACACTCATTACATTTCCAAATATTTCAAGACTCAGCCATGGGAAACACTGAACAATTATGTGATCCCAGTCGCTGAAATTTCTCTAAGTCCAAAATTCTTCAAAATTCATTGAAATTCCTCAAATAAAATCATACATTCATTGAATCAAGATAAAAAAATTATATTTTGCCCATCTTTGGGGCTGTGACTATTTGTGATATAAAATTTGTGCCCAAAGGCATATGACAGACATAATATATATAAATTGTCCAATAAATTTCAAGAAAGTCCAACCACCAACTCACTCTATTTTTGCAACTGCTTGCACTTCTTGGAAGGACCTGGCTTGCCCTCAGCAACTTCACCAGGAGAATAGCTTTGGTCATCGTCCACAGCAGCAACTTCCTCAATCTTGCTATTGTCACTTAAGCATGCATGAATATTGCTGACTTGAGTATGGAGGCCATTAAGTTAGGACAGGGTGTCAATCCTGGCCCAACCACCACATGCCTTAGTCTTAGCCTAACCCTAAAAAACCCTTAGGCTAGGCTAGGCTTATTCCTTACAAAACTATCTTATCCACTGGTTGTGGGCCTGTTGAAGTACCTAGCCTAGTCTAGCCAATAGATAATACCTAGCTTAGCTTAGCCCAATGAAATGCGTGGAAAGTCCATTTGTATATCAATATACAATAATACAATATATCCTATTGTATCCTAGCTGATACTAGCCTAGTCTAAGACATATCAGTATTTAGCCAGTACTAGACATGTAATAGAATAGCCTATCCTATCTTAGCCAATCCTAGGTATTATTTCCCTCCGTACTTGCCACCAATATCAGCAAGCTTATAGTTTGCCTTGTTTTCACCCTTTCCAGCTTGGGTGCTATGGTGTGGGGACAAAACATTTGGCACTACCTTGCGACCATGGTCACTCTTCTTCAGTGTGGGTTGAACTGCTTCATCAGACATGCAACAACTTCACTTCTTTGCAAGGGCTGCAGGTGAAGTGACATTGCTGACATCTTTTGCTATGTGTTTTCTTCCTCTAGCACCCTTGCCCTTCACTACAGCCTCTGACTCGCCACCCTCCACTGGTTCCGCTCTGTTGCTATGGTCTTCCTCCTTCCCCTCATTATCTCCTCTCTCACCATATACATCTTCTACAGCAGTGGTTCTCTCTCTCACTCTCTCATCTGCCCTCTGCTTCTGAGCTGCCACCATGTGAGCCAGTGCAGCTTGCACCTTTTCTGACTTGTCCTCGCTATTATTGCCATCACCATCTTCTTTGTCACTGTTCTCCTCCTTGCCATTGTTGTTGTTGTTGTTATCATCACTATCGTCTCCTTTGTCCCCATTCTGCTCTTCCTCATATTCATCATCATCCACAACAATTGCCTTAATTGTTTTGCTGTGTGGCTGTGTAGAGATAGCTGTCATCATCTTTAGAGTCATGGATAGGCCAGATGCTTTGGTTTTGCAGGGTTTTTTCAATTCCTGTTGCTTCTTGGTCTTCGATTTCATTGTGTGCTGTGCCTCGCTGGGTACTGTATCTTCATCTTCTATTTCCACAAATATCCAATGTTAGTTTTATGAGCACCATCTCATGAAATTCACACATACCTGCAAATCCTTGGGCTGCCCATCTTGAAGCAGCAGCCAAGTATTTCTCAGAGTCTAAGCCTTTACTGGGTGCTATTGCCCAAGATTTAGACTTGGAATGGATCTTGATGCTAGATTCCCTGCTCAATATCAGATTCACACAGACAGCTGAACAACAACATACCTGAGTCGACAGACACTATCCTCCTCATCCTCATACAAGCAGTGCTTGATACTCTGCAATATCCACCTCATCCAGGGAACCCCAGAGCTTAGATACCACATGTTAGGGCTGACTCCCACGTGACTTGTAGTTGGGCGATTGGTAAGCTGTCTCGCATTTGGCCAATCACTTAGCCAATGCCTCGGATGACTCGAGGTGGTGAAAGAGGCGCTTACAGAGTAGGCTTCTTGGCAAGCGAGCAGACAAGTAAGATTTATGTGGTAGGTAAACCTTAGCTCGAAGCTGAGGTTGTACAGTGAAATCGTAACTACTTATATATGAAAGTGTGAGTACTATGAATAGATATGAAAGTTTTATCGAAGTCAAAAGGCATGCTGGTCAGGCGACGAGCACGCAACATCATGCGTTGTCCATCATGAAAGATTTGGCGAAGCTGATAGTGGTGATACGGTGGTGATAATGTGTAAGCATGATTACGTCGATAAGATGAGATAAGACTAGAAAAAGGAAAAAAGTCAATAAATCGTAACATTACCCTCTCGTTAAGGCAGTCGTCCCGACTGCCCTATGTCCTCTTCCCATGGTGTGTCATCTTCCTCCTCTTGGTCGCATAGTATGCAGTCTGTTACCTCTTTTTCGCTCTCTCTATGCCAATAGTCGTCGATGAAGGTTTTCCAAACTTCGCGATCAGGCTCCTCAATCCAAAATCTCTTCCCATCGGTGCGTTCTACTTGATAGAACATGCTCCATCTGCCCGTGGCTTGGTTTTCTCGATAGCTGCGATTGACTATTTGTTTGACAGTCTTCTCCGATCTGTCGATGACTTTGCATGCAGTCACGACGGCTTGCGTCTTGGAGATACTGTTTTCGTAGTCTTCTATGACTTCTTGGGCGTTAGCCATGTCGTCTTCCCGGACCAATGAGTTGTGTTCTCGGGTCCACCCCTTCCATTTGACGAAGTAATCGGTTACGAGTCATGATTTCTGTCCTTTCTTGCCTCGGACTCGGCGTGTATGGGAGTCCAGGACTTCTTCGACTTTGTATTCTTCTTCATCTTCTATGAGGTCTGGTGGTGGGGGTGGAGGTTGTTCCTGATTAGGGAACGCTGGTGGAATGTAGGGTGTCAGGAGCTTCTCGTTGAAGTGTGGGTGGATCTTCCAGTGGGGTGGAAGTTTGAGTTTATAGGCAGAGGTGCCCGTCTTTTCTGTTATCAGGAAGGGGCCGACACGTTTGTCGTCCAGCTTTTTCTTGGGGCGAGGTAGGTGGAGGTTGGTGGAGTCTAGCCATACTCGATCCCCAATGGCATAGTTGATGGCATTCCTCTTCTTTTTGTCGTATTGGGACTTCATCCTGTCTGCGGCCTCCTCTAATGCCTCTCTCGCTTGACGGTGTACTTCTTGCATGTTCTCAGCAAACGACTTGGCCGACGGATTGGTAAAGGCGGTGGTCTTGATAGAGTCCGGTAGGACGCGGGGGTTCATTCCATAATTGGTGAAGAATGGTGTTTGGCCTGTGGCCGAGTGGACTCGGTTGTTGTGGGCGAACGCTGCTAGTGCGAGCCATTCACTCCAGTCTGTCTGGCGATGGTTAATGAAGAGTCAGAGATATTTATTGATCTCCTGATTGGCCCGTTCGGTTTGGCCGTCGGTCTGGGGATGAAAGGCAGTAGATGCGTTCGGTGTGATGTCAAGGAGTTTGAGAAGCTCCATCATGAATTTTGAGACAAACTGGGGTCCTCTGTCTGAGATCACGGTTTTAGGCATGCCGTGTCAGGCGTAGATGTGGTCGTGTAGAAGTTTAGCCCATCCTTCAGAGGTAAGTTCGATGTTGCAGGCGATGGGGATCATCTCTTTTGAAAATCTGTCGACGATCACCAGGATGGCGTCATAGCCATTGGATTCTGGGAGTCCAGTGATCATGTCGACTGAGATATGAGTCCAGGGCTCGGAGGGAACTTCGTTTGGATGAAGAGGGGTGGCCTTTGGATGAGTGTCCGTCTTCGTTCGCTGGCATGCTTCACATGCCTTGACGTACTTTTCTACGGTTTGTTTGAGCTTTGGCCACCAGAACTCTCTTTGGACGAGTTCTTTGGTTTTTTCAATCCCTGGATGTCCCGCCGTAATATGATCATGGTGGGAGGCAATGATTTCTCCCCTCAGTTTATTGTCCCGGGGAACATAGATCCGTCCGTCATAGTAGAGGAGTCCTTCCTTTTCCGAGATTCCGCGTTTGTGATCGAGGGAGTTTTGGATTCCTTGATCCCACTTATCATGATCTCGGGTTAGGTCCTTGACCCGTTGGTGAGTCTCCGAGGTGGTGGGCATGATCATGGCCCTGAAATGCTCTGGTTGAAGAACTATGATGTTGTCGTTGTCCTTCTTGCCTTGGTTGTGGTCATCTCATCGAGAGAGTAGGTCGGCTTTTCGATTGGAGGCCCCGGGTTTGTGATGAAGTGTGAAGTGGTACTCCGCGAGCTCAGTGACCCATCGGGCTTGGCGACGATTCAACTTTTGGGGTTGTCAGAAATACTGAAGATTTTGATGGTCGGTCCAGATCTCGAAGTCTTCTGCCGCGCCCATGAGATAGTGTCTCCATTCTTCCAAGGCGAGCATGATCGCCAAGAGCTCCTTGTCATATATCTCGTAATTTCACTCGGTGACAGTGAGCGCTTTGGAGAGAAATGCGACTGGTCTCCATTTTCCGTCCTGTTCTTGGCTGAGAACGGCGCCTATTGCTCCTTCACTCGAATCTGCCTCTACCCGGAACTTCCCATTTTCCTTGGGGAGGGCCAGTACTACATCTTCAGCCATCTGTTTCTTTAGGCGTTGGAAGGCCTCATTCTGGGTGGCTCCCCAGGTCCATGGCGCATTGCTGGTGAGCTGGGTCATGGGGCGTACAATCTTGGAGTAGTCTTTTATGAATTTTCGATAGAAATTCGTAAATCCTAAGAAGGATTGTAATTCCTTCTTCTTGGTAGGTGTAGGCCACTCTGTTATTCCTTTGACCTTCACCGGGTCCATTCGGATGGAACCCTCACTGATGATGACGCCGAGGTACTCGGTTTCAAGGACCTCGAACTCGCATTTCTCTGCTTTGAGGAAGAGTTTATGCTCCCTTAAGCGCTGAAGTACCCGTTTGACGATCCGTCGATGTTCCTGGAGATCCTTGGAGAAAATGAGGATGTCGTCTAGATAGATTGTCACTTTGCCTTCCATGATAAGATCGTGGAAGATATCGTTCATCATCCACTGGAAGGTAGCCGGTGAGTTCGTTAGTCCAAAGAACATGACTGTCGGCTTGAACAGTCCGCGGTTAGTATGGAAGGCAGCCTTGGCCTCGTCTCCCTGTTTGATTCTGACGTTATTGTATCCCCAGCGGACGTCCAGTTTTGTGAAGTACCTGGCACCGCGAAGCTTGTCCATAAGTTCTGAGATAAGCGGGAGGGGATATCGGTTCTTGATTGTCATTTCGTTCAGTTTTCGATAGTCCTGAACGGGTCGGAGGGAGCCATCCTTTTTCTTGACGAAAAAGAAGGGTGACGCGAAGGGGGATTTGGAGGGATGGATTCGTCCTGATTCCAGATTCTCTTCGAGGAACTTATCGAGTTCTTCTTGTTCGTGTCGGTTGAGCGGATAGACTTTGCAATCGAGTGTGGACTTGGCGTTGGGGATCAATTCGATGGCATGGTCCCAAGGTTTTCGCTCGGGCAACTCATCAAAGTTCTCCTTCGAGAATAGATCTTCGAACTTGCGATATTGGGGCGGTACCATTTCTTCAAAGGTTTTCTTGGTCCTCCCTTCAGCGGCCTTGGCGGCTAGGTCGTTGGCATGGTGTACCACGTGAATTTCTAATTCTTCTCTGAGATCGACCATTAAGATGGTCTCACCTTCTTCCAATTCTTCATCCCACGGGTCTTCTGGGTCGGCGTCCAGGAGTGGGAATGGATTCTTCTGGCATTGACATCGTGCGAAGATGACCTTGCCAGAAGTCCAGTTAATGATTGGGTTGTGGCAGAGAAGCCAGTCATGTCCCAGGAAAATGTCGCCCTTGCCGATGTTCGTGACGGCGAAGTCGATTCTTTCGCTGTGCCCTCCCACTGTCATGCGTACTTCGACGAACTCGGTGATTACTCCGGCCTTGTTTTTGGTGCCATCGGCATTATACACGGAGATTGGAGTGGCTGCAGGTCGGGTGACGAGGCCGTGTCTTTTGACATAGGCTTCGTTAATTGTACTCCTGGTGCATCCACTGTCTACTAGGGCTTGAGCCTTGAGTGTCTGGCGGTTTTCTAGCGTTTCGAGCTGGACGTCCAGGAATAACTCCCTGACTCCCTTGGTGCTTACTCGACGTTGGTATCGAATTGGTTGGCTTAATTTGTATAGCCTCTCCCTGGCCCTTTCCCCTTCGGTGCGTAGGGCCTCTAACAGGGGTCCATCGATCTCGTTGACCTTTTCCTTATGAGCCCAGAGGTGGAGCGAGGCAAGCGCTTCCGAATCTGTGTGTGCTTCCCTTACGGCCCGAAGGGTCCAGTCCGCGCCAAACGGCTTGAACCAGGTGGACTTCGGGGTGGAAACACTCACTGGGATCGATTCGGAACACCTCGCCCTCAACGATTCTTCTTCCTTCTGCTCTTGTGCCTTGGCTTGCATCATCTTGAATGATGTATCATCTTCTTCATCGGGAACTTCCACGACCGTGGTATTCTGGGCCCGTGAGTGTCGCGCATCCGACACTGGAACCCTGCTTGATCCTTCGACGGTCGGGGGCCTAAGAGGGTCTCCCCTGGTTGGGGCATGCTCCTTCCCCAGAGGTCACCCGCTGTCAGCTGCTTCGTCGGGAATCAGGGGTTTGGGGAGCAGATTGCTCTGGGAGTGACCGCAAGGCTCGTCAGGACGAATGGAGGGAGTCGTGAGCGTCGCATTCTTGTCGCATAAACCGTACTCCCACGTTACTTCCAGGTCCCTCAGCACCGGCGCTGGATCCCTATCCCTTCTTGTGACATCTTCTTCCATCGGGGTCGTGGATGAAAGGGGCGCTATCTCGATCGGCGTGACATCTCCGAGAGAACGATGGGAGTCGCAACCTTTCGTTTCTTCTTCCAGACGAGAGGAGAGGGGGTCGTGTATCTGTGATGGCCCCTGAGCGCGAGGCGAATCATTGGGGGACTGGTCGACAGGCATCGACCTCATACTCCCGTCTTCGTCTTGAGGTTTCTGTTCAGCGACGACGGGCTCGGCCAGTTCAGGGAGAACCTCCTTCATCCCTAAGGACTGAGAGATCCCCGACATTGTTCAGATAAACTCTGGTCCCCATCGAGTCTGAAGGTCCTGGAGGGTGAGGAATTCTGGGACAGAAAGTATGAGCGAAGGAGGGGGATGAGTCTCGCTTCACTTCTGGGGGATTATGTATGCCTTTTTAGGCAGAGTCTGAATATTTTGTGATTCTTTTAGGATGGGTTCGGTCTTCTGTGAAATCGAAGCGGGTATATTCGAATGCGCGGATACAGATATAGACGTACGTAAAAATTTATTACAATCGAGTAAGGTCCGCTCAGCAGGACTCGATGACCAACCACCCAGAGAGGAGGATTGGGCCGAGGAAGTGGAATCACTCACTTCTCGGCCTTGCCTTTTACCTCCTCAATCTTCGTTGTCGAGGGCGTCTTCTCCTTGACCTTCTCCTCGTGACTGTGTCCATGTGCCTCCTTATCGTGTGCCTCCTGCAGCTCGGTCTCTGTCAGCATTGTGCGAAGTTGGGCCGCCGTATATCGCCCACTTTTCGGGTCCCTAGGCCGCTTCGGTTTTTTGCAATCTTTCCCCATATGTCCTTTTCCTCCGCAGTTGAAGCATCTGCCTTCCTTTCGGAGGTGATCTATGTCCATGGGCTATCCGGCCCCTCTGTAAGTGGTCCATCCTCCTCCCGACAACCTTTTGTTGACGGGTTTATCAGCTGTAGAACTTGTCGCGCCGGAAGTTCCTTTAGCAGAGCTTCCGGCGGATTGGTTCTTTGGTCGGTCGACGTACCCGATTTTGTCGAAGGCCGTCTTGCGAGCCCTTTCATCGAATATGCTGCAAATTCATCGTTTCCATTCTGGATAGGTAGAGGGGATCATTACGCCCAAGTTGGTGATCGAGTCGGTGTAAGATTCAGGGACTCCTCGTTGAACTGCCCTGACGATTGCGCTTCGGGGTCCGAGGTCGGCGAGCTGGTCAGCTTGTCGGGCCAGTTCCTCGAGATGGCGGAAGTATTTGGACGCGGTTCCCATCATTTTGAGTTCGTTCATGTGCCTCTCCATTACTTCTTGGAGGGCGGGGTCCCCGTATTTGACTTTTAGGGCGGCTTTGAATTCGTTCCATGAGAAATACCGGTATCGCTCCTCGGTATTACTCCAGAATTGGTAGCGGTACTGAGACCACCAATTCTGGGGCTTTTCTCTGAATAGAGAGACAGCGAACATAATCTTGTTGGCGTGGGTGGGGTAGTAGGCCTTGAAGACGGAAAAGTAGTCTTCGCAGGCTCTGGTGAAGTGATGGATGTTGCTGCTTTTTCCTAGGAAATCGGCGGGAAGTCATACTAGGGTGGGTTTGACTTGAAGCCATGGGTCTTGTTCTTCGGCGTTTCCAGAGGGCCAGTAGGGAGGGTTGGGGGGGTTATATCTAGGAGGGGGTCGTGGTACTGACCATCGATCGGTCCGATGAGTGGGGCTCCCATGTCTCACAGGGATTGGCGTGGTGGGTCATCCTCGGGGCTGCGGTTGATCTGGGATGTCTTGAAGCTCCTTTGGGATGGGCAAGTTATGGACCATGGCAAAGGCCCGGGTTCTTTGTAGTTGGGCTATTAGCCCTGCGGTGACGTCCGGGAAGGCATCTTTTTCAGCTTGAAACTGTTGTCTCCTTGCTTCAGCCTCTTGAGCTTCCCGGACTCGTCGCTCATCTTCTGTTTCCATCGGTTCGCTGGGTCCCGCTTCGCCGGAGCCAGCGAACAGTCTACTCTTACCTTTCCATGGATTGCCGTTCTTCCTCCATTCTCTGGGCGGTTCGTCGGGCATTGGCCTGGGCCATTCGTACGAAGGCCAGGTGTTCTCATTCGTGTTCATCGGCTCTCCAGGTTCGGAGTACATCCTCCAATCTTCCCTGGAGGGTTCGTGCCTCCTCCTCTGTTCTCGTTCGTAGTCCTTGTAGATAGACTCCGGGGGTGGGGCCATAGTCCTGCTCGTGACGGTAGAGCTCCTCTGTTGGGAATAAATGTAGCCGTCGTCGGTGTTCCTCGAGGGACTCGTCAATTCCTCCTCTGTTAACGTAGTCCTCCCTTCTAAGGGCCCAGGCCTGGGCACGATAGGGTCTGAGAGTGATTCGCTGCTGTATGTTGAGGGAGGTCCAGGCTCGTTCAGGAGCTCCCAGGTAGAATGGATTGCTCTCGAGCTCTCTTCTTGCCATTCTTCGTTCATCTCCAAGGGATCTTGGAGGCTGGTCTGGGTCCTCCTCCAGCCGCCGTAGGCGGAATGCGTTCTCTGTCTCCCAAGCTCTTCTTCGTCGGAAGTAGGAAGGTCTCCCAATAGAGCGGATCTGAAGTCATCCTCTTCTGAGGTCGTCTGGGTCTGCCCGTATTGGCGACTGGTTCGAGAGGTTGCTGTCATGGTGGGGCTCAGTATCCGGGCTATCTTGTCTTCCTCGGGGCTGCTCGGGACGGGGGAGTCTTGGAGAAGGGTTTGGGGTATCGGAGGGAGAGGTCGTGGACCGTACAGCTGACGCCGTAGGTGTGCCGGGGGGGGTCCAGCCGAGGTCATAGAGGGGGTCGTGGTGGGTCTGTAACCCTGCGTCGTTCTGGCGGTACCAGGTCTGGATCCGCTCCGCGAGGACAGAGCTGCTTGTTGAAGTCGGAGAAGGGTTTGTAACTTGGAGGGTCGGATGGGCAGGGGATGTGCTAATGGGAGGGGGCTCAGTGCCCTCGGCTGGAAGTACGTTTGTACTGCTTCGACGCGACTCTGTCTCGTCATACTCGATAGTTCCGGGCCTGACGTAGGCTTGGATAAGTTCTGTGATGTCTCCCTCGACAGAGGGAGAGCGAGATGCTGTCCTATCGGACTGCCTAGTTCCGGAAGGTCCAGCGATGGGGCTTGGACTTCTTCTTCCTCTTCCATGATAGACCCCGGCATCCGACTCTGGACTGGGGGCTCTTGACCTGTCCTGCCTATTCAGCGAGATAGGGGGCATGTAGAACTGGTCCCTTCTGTAGGGCTCGTATGTTGGGAAAACGGGCTGAACTTGACCATCGTACTGATAGGGTGGGATATAGAATCGGGGGAGGGTGGGTGGGGGGTATGTTAGGGGTCTTCTGGGTCCTAGCCCATGTCGTATGAACCAGTCTCGGTTTCTGCAATATATTGCGGCAGCGAAGAGGGCTAATCCTACTAAAGCTGCTGCTCCTACAAAGGCTCCTATGGCCGTGTTTCTAAGGCTTTCATTGATATCAGGAGTTTGTTGGAGGGTCATGGAATCCTTCCTGCGTCTGGCATCATGGAAGGGTGAAGGGAAGCTTCGAGCTAATTGTTAGGGCCGACTCCCACATGACTCGTAGTCAGGCGATTGGTAAGCTGTCTCGCATTCAGACAATCACTTAGCCAATGCCTTGGATGACTCGAGGTGGTGAAAGAGGCACTTACAGAGTAGGCTTCTCGGCAAGCGAGCAGACAAGTAAGATTTATGTGGTAGGTAAACCTTAGCTCGAAGCTGAGGTTGTACAGTGAAATCGTAACTACTTATATATGAAAGTGTGAGTACTATGAATAGATACGAAAGTTTTATCGAAGTCAAAAGGCGTGCTGGTCAGGCGATGAGCACGCAACATCATGTGTTGTCCATCATGAAAGATTTGGCGAAGCTGATAGTGGTGATACGGTGGTGATAATGCATAAGCATGATTACGTCGATAAGATGAGATAAGACTAGAAAAAGAAAAAAAGTCAATAAATTGTAACACCACATCCCGATAGAGATCAAGGTTGTCCATGGTTTTAGCAGCACCTGCAGATGCCTTAGCCATCTCAGCTCAAATTTTCTCAGCTTTGAACTTGTGAAATTGTTCTTTTGCATTTGTTCAGCAAAGTGGGCATGGTTGGGTGCAAGGATCAAAGTTGGCTTTTGTGGTGTAAGCCTTATAGTGATTGGCAAGGTATTTCCTCACTTTCTATAATATAATTAGTATGATCACAGTGCAGCCACTCAAAAACATGTACATAGGCAACCAATGCCATCTTTGGTTTGGTTTCTGGAGTCCAAAACATCTCCAAAAAGTCATGGAGGACATACTTCTGAACATATTCCAGTCCTGGGCCTTGCACTTGTTGGGCATTTGAAGCCTGCACCTGTGCCTCTGCAAAAGCTTGAGCATAATGCAGCATCATGTTTTTGTTCAACTATGTCATTTGCTTCTTCGTCAGAGTGAGGCAGTCAGGGTGAACATGGGCTAGACTGATAGAGGAATCAGCTTGAGAGGGAGGGACATTATCAAAGGGCACTAAGGTAGGCATCGCTCGGATCTGGCACCCCTTATGTAAGCACAATTTGGCTCGACTTCGTGCTCATAATGATGGACCACCCCAACACATTTGGTGAAAACAGCTGCAACAGATGAAGGATATGAGGTATATTGATAACTTGTTGCAGACGAAATGAAAATATTTAACCTATATAAGCTACAATTTCATATTTTTTAAAAAGCATGATTTTACCATTTTTAAGTGTTTCTTTCATGCTTTTCCCACTGTTTGGAGCAAAGTTGGGTATTGACCTTCAATGGAAATTGGCACTTAGTCAGCATATCACATGATTTCAAGCCACCCAAATTAGTTATTTGTGACATGTTTGTCTGTGGCTTTAAGACAGCACTTTCTTATTCTACTGCTTGTTCAGTCCTTACTGTGCTCTCCCATCACTATTAATTATAGAAATCATAGGACAGCAAAATTCAGCCACCAATTCATGCATGGAAAGCCTTCAAAAGGCCAATGCAAAGAACATGCTCATCTCACTGGAGAAATTTGGCATCACATGTGATGTGACATAACACTTACATAAGGGTGCTGGATCTGAGCGACACCTACCTTATTGACATGATGGCACTGTTGGTGTGTTAGAGTGGGAAAGTGATGAAAAGAGAAGTACTTGAGATCATTGTCATCCCTTGTCAAATCAATGATCTCTTGGCTTGGAGGCTTTGGCAAAGGTGGGCTGATGGTGGGAGCTGGTGGCATGGATGTTCTGATAGTCACATGAATCTGGTGCTGTCTTTGTCTCCTGGGCATCTCAAGTGGTAAAATAGACAGAGGAGAGCCTGGTCCAATAGAAATGCCATTGGTCACAGTCTCATGGAGCAGCAAAATGGTACTGATGATGGACATGGTATTGAGCTCAGTGCACATGAAACCAGACTCAACATTATGGTGCACATGACAAGATGCACACTACATACTATGTATCAGTATCAGACTCACAGAAATGTAAGCATACATACAGTCAAAAATTGCTTGCCAATATTGTTGAACTCCAGGTCTGTGCTCATGTGCACTCACATGTTGGCATCAATGTTTGTCACCAACATGAAAAAGCCTGTACAGACACACTTGTGAGGAATGCCACAGATGGGATAGGAGCTGTACTTGCACTCATTAGTGATTATTGGAGTCTCTTTGAGCATAAGTGGACTTGATCTTTCTGTCTTTTCTGGGACAGCATAAGATTGTTGTAATTTGGTGGAGGATAGTCCTTGCGATGATAGTAAGCAGGTCTGTTTTTCAGCTTTTGAACAGGTGGAGAGCGAGGCATAGTGGCAAGAGTAAAAAAGAAAAGATAGAATAGGAGTAAAACATGCAATGCCCAGAACAATGTTTGCAGATAAACTTCCTATAATCAGTTGCCTATTGAGGTTGTGAGGTTGTGTTCTTTCTAAAATAACAAGAGAGTTTACCTGTCTGGCATCCCAGGGTGTACATGTGTTGGTGCTAATAGCCACCAAGACTATATGGTACTAGAAATGTTTGTTAGACTAGATTTTGTTACTGAAGTAGTGAGATAATTCACCTTTATCTCAGGCAAACCTAAGCATCACTGAAAAAGTTCAAGTAGCTTGGCCTTACATGGGGACTATGTTCCCCCCATTATACAGACAATCAATTTTATTATGCCAATACCAATATTACAACTCATGGTGGTGACAAATAACAATGATCTGACCACTCTTTACTTGCCCACCTACACGTAGTGCATCCAAAACTTTCAATTGCCCTCTTCTTCAATACAATGGTAGCCAAATTACTAAGCCATGTCATGTATGAAGGGTAGACAAGGAACTGGCATGTTATCCCAACCAAGCTGTAGATCCTTGTCATGCTATACAATGCACATTAGGAAGAGCATCTAACACTGAGAGAAGGCTTACTGTATCAATAATGTGCAAGAGACATTCTTTGCAAAATGACCAAGTCCAAATCAGACTTTGCCAAGCATGGCCACTCCGATGCACTTAGAGACCAGTTTTGGCTGGGAGTATCCATGCTGCCAGATCATTATGTAAGCTTTTCCTTCTTATCCTTGTACCACTATCAGGTGCAGAAGGTGAGTGAGGCTCACCTTCTGCATGCTGTAGAGGTAAGATATTCTGAGAGTGTAGAGTAAGGGTGTAATGTATGCCATAGATATCATTATTTAATCATTGGCTCATATTACTTTGCAGAGAACACATGAATGACTTCAAGACTATGGAATGGAGGAGCCATAATATGACAGAGTAAGTGCCAATGAAGGTGGGCATTCACTTCTAATTGTATGGTAAAAACTGAACGAACACTTGTGTAGATGAATCTATGATGCCTAGGTGGCTTTGCCATCACAATGATGATGAGGAATGCGTCTCTTGGCCTATCAACAGTGTGCTATGCCCCCCCAAGGATGACTACAGTCATAGGGTTTGTTGTTTTGTATGTGATTTTCTGTCAATAATGGGCTCACTCTGACATTGTATAGGTTGGTGATGAGGACTCAGTTGCCAAGTGTCTCACAGTCATGGAGGGTATCGAGATCACTCATCACAAGCCTGAATGGATCTACTTTCAAGGTGAGCTGACTGATATTGTATACAAAGAATGGGTTGTTATCAAAGGCATCTGCACATTCCAAGACAATATCATCATCGAATGTGTCCACTCCACAGATGAAGATGAACTCGAAGCAACTGACATTATCTTTGAGCTGGGGGACTGGGTGATGCTGGACCTTGGTGCCTACCATGGAGACATTGGATGTGTCATTGCAATTCATGGCTGGGGCTATGATGTTGTCTTTATTCCACACTATTTCTCCCAGAGTCTTGACCACCCTGCCTGTTCCCCACTTCTCATAACCACACATGCAGAGGCACATACACTTTCTCTTTCAGGCTAGGCTGGTGCAAAACCTCTCATTGAGAATGGTCTCCAGATCCTGGAGCTCAGTGCCCAAATGCTCATGATTGCCTGTTAAATATGAGTGGATATATTACAGATGTTTATGCAAGGCTGCATACATACAGACTCTCAAAAGCCCAATTCACTGTAAGCATTAGTGGACAAATCCTTGTGGAAGTGCCCCCAACCTCAAGACTGGATATTTTCTGCTAGTGAGCCAGTCTTGGCTCAGTCATCAATACAGGGACTTGTTGTCAGTGAACATCACACAGGACTGGACATCTACTCACTGAGTGTGGGAAAACCTCATCTATTCAGTTGGCTGGAGGTTCATAAAGAGTTCAAGGTCAGCAATTTTGTGAAGATTTTGGCAGAAGAGTGTTGGGGACAAATAGGATGCATATGATATACAGACAACCCATTGGCCCTTGATGTTCTTCTCTGGCCAGGACATACCATGGTGAGATTATTCTGCTTGTTCACCTGCAATAAACTAATTTTATCTAGGAAATTGATATCTAGTGCAACTCTGTTTCCTCCACAAAGGCTCCTGAGCTATTTACAGCTCTGCCACCAGATAAAATATTGGATAGAATGTACACAGGCAAGATGCCCTGGCAAGGAGTGAATGTAATTGTGCTTTTCAGCAACAATCCAAATGTCACAACAGCACATAATTACAAGGGGCAGGTTGGGACGATACTTGATGTAGTGCTCAAACAGCTGGGGCCTAGTGGAATTCGAGTTTGTGTACACCTACAAGGAACTTACAGGGCCACTGGTTGGTTTTCTGACCCTTGGCTGGATTACAATGAAGTCGTTGAAGAAACATGAGTCAAATTTTTTCTTCTTTATCTATAATGACAGGCTAACCACTTTTCTACAATAGAACTGGTCTACCCTTATGGTATTGCCTACCTCTGCTTGGCCATCAAGTCACCTTCATGCCATCATGGGCATATCACCAGAGGGGGAACAAACAGAAAAACATCAAGTGTGAGAAGGTGCTGGCCCAGAAAATTGCAAAATGACTTAGACAAAAATCGCTGTCCCCACCCAGGTCTGCTATGCTGCCTCATGCAGGGTCATCTGAGGACTTGGGCACTGGCAATGCCTGAGATACCTCTGCACCAGAACCCATCATTTGCCACTGGTGCTGGCATCCTACACTTGCACAACAAAAACTGCATGTAAACATGTTAGGCAAAACTCAGCAACAAAAGGTTTGAATGGAACTCACTGGATTGGGTTGCAAAATAATCTACCTCTTCTGAACTGTTGCTGAGGAGGTCTTCACACCATGGATGACTATCAAACCTGTAGAACTGAACATGCATGACTTCCACCAATGGGTCATCATATAAGGCCCTGGCCTAGGGAAACTTGTCTGTGGTATTTATTATATCGAGGGTTCAAAACCAACCAAGTGGTGGGTCAGGGAGGTTTTGGTGTGATCAGGAGAGGTTGACAAGTTCGTGGGTGAGCCTTTGGAACTCGTGTCCTCTGACATGTGTCACAGCAGACAGCAATGAGGACTATCAGAAGAATCTTAGTTGGGCTCAAAGCCAATGCGAGTCTCCAGTCAGAGTGCCTAAAAGATGGAGAAAAGATGTTCCCATGTGATGACTAGTACAATATGCTAACTATGTGCTCTTTTGGGTATTGTAAACACTTTTGTATCTTATAATGATTAATACTACATAGTTTCACACTGTATGAAAGTGTGCTTTCATGTGCATAAGTCAACATCAATGAAATCTGGTTCATGCTATCATGGTGAGTGTTAATTCATTTCCTCAGAATTCTTACTGACTTATGTTTCATTTAGGTCCCAAACCTATATTCATGACATCATTTGTTGTTTGCCACTGACAAGCCAGTTCAAGGAGAAAAATTGGCACAGTGGCATGGGTGGCAAAACAATGGGTCTGCCTTATTCTTCATGTTTTGCCTTTGCTTTCAGTTCCTAACTCTTACTCACATCCTAGGCTTCACACACAGACCTATCAAAAGACTCTACCATAAACATGCATATTAAACTACTTAATCATGACAAGCTTGCCAAATGAAAACCTGTCTCATTGGTGGGAGCACCAAATGCCATGACATCAAGTGAACTGGACAAACTCTTACATCCCAGAGATGTGTCTTTTCATGACAAGGAGTGCATGGAAGCAGGTGGGGGTGCATCTGAAGCCCCTCCAACTGAAAGGAGTGGTAGTTCTCAACCACAGGTGAGTGTAGCAGCATCTATTTGTGATGGTCTTGCTAATAATTTGACAGGGTGCTAGCAAAAAGATGAAGCCATTTTTACCCTTATTCAATTTCATACAGTCCACCTACATCTCTGTGAACTACGATGACCATGTCAATGACAAATGCACTTGTGGGTCAGGTGTGTTATGCGAATATTGATGTCAAGATTGTTATCAGAGTCCACCATCTTGCTCTGAATGCTTGAAGCATGACCACCGCTACTTACCATTTCATCAGATTGAAAAGTGGAACAGGCACTACTTTGTGAAGAGCAGCCTTTGGAACCTTGGATTTAAGCTGTCTTTTGGTCATGGGGGAGATCCTTACCCTAACCAGTTGGCCCAGGGCCATCACAAGATGATTGTGCTAGACATCAATGGATATCACAACATTGATGTTCAGTTCTGCTACTGTCATGATCAAGAACTTGATGAGGCCAAACAGCTATTTGCCCATCAGCTCTTTCCTGCAACCACTGCATGCCCTGAAACAGTGTTCACAATTGCAGTGTTGGACAGCTTCAACATTCATCACAGTACTTCAACGAAGTCTGCAGATTCATTCTGTGCTGCTCTCCGCAAGATGTCCTCAGTGGAATTGCCTGATAAAATTTCAGTGAGTATCTTGACCTTTCTGTGGTTATGCATCTTTATCAAAGCTGACAGGATGCCTACCATACTTTTATGTGTGCATCACAGATTCATTGACATCTACAAGTGATTTGCCACAGTGGGCAAGCCCACAGTATTGACAAGTTCATCACACATCAGCACCAGAAGTATATAGCACTGTTCTGTCCTGCTTGCCCTGAGACTGACTGGAACATTGAGTTGGAGGTTCTGGAACACACCCTTGAGAGTGACAAGTGAGTCTTAATTTGTGTTCTATTTAATGCTTCTAACCCTATATAACAGACACAAGTATATGCTATTTCTAAACTGTGATGGGATGTTTAATGCTCCTTGACTGAAGAAAATTGATGACCCACATGAAGAGGCCCTTAATGCTGGTCGTGGTTATGTTGTTGAAGAACATGAATATCAGAGATATCTTTCTCAGGTGGAAAAAGACCCTCCAGAGGCAAGTACCTGATTATATTGGCTATCTAGCAAGATTCTGATAGGATATTGTAGAAATGTAACTGCATGAAACTTTGCACACTGAAGTTTGATCACCTTCTCAAGTTCATGAATCTGGCAGTGACCAGAGTTGTCAGATTTCTGTGCATTCGCCATATTATGTTCAGACCAGATGCAGTAGTGGACATGTATGTGAGAGAAAGGTATGACAACAGCTTGCATTTGGGGTTATTGTTCAATATACATAACTCAGGCTGTATTATGTGGATTGTGGTGACATGCTCTTAGCGCATTTACACATGTAATTTCACAAAATGTATCAATACATACATTCTACAAGAAACTGTTACCAGGACAAGGCAGAATAGAGAAGAGCACAATGATACAAAGTCATACAGTCGAATATATTAAGTGACGATTGGTAGAGCGCATGCTCTAGCTTAGAATGATACTACCTGAGGTCACACTAAGCATAAGAGCACAGTGCTTGATACTGAATGCACTAGGAATAGACTGGAGATGCACTTTAAAGAATCAATAAGAGACATGCGTGATATTAAAGAGAACTACATGATGCATTGATCTATGATGCACAAGGCATGGATTGACTGGCAAGTTGTGCACAAGATGAAATGATGTCTAACTACAAATAAACCCAAAAAGACTGACTTCGGCAGAGGAGCATGAGGCCCAGGCATGGAGCAGGTATCCTCACCAACCAAGAAAACCTAGAATAATAAGATTAAAGGAAAATACGGCCCTTGTGATAGGCTGCCACTCTGAGGAGATAACGAGTAATGTGCCAACACACTGCATGCAGTGCTAGCTGACTCCACAACCATGAGTGAGACCAAGTCTGGGTCCGAGTCAGACATTTGACTAAGTGCCAAGCAATGGTGTGCTCAGACGACATGTGCGAGATGCAAGGGATGGAAGGCTGCAGGAGAAATAATACTATAATTGGTTGTATTAATTTGTAAATCATAGAATGTATAAAGACAGTAGTATAGAAGTAGTGTACAAGTTTCAGACCCCCGGTGTAATGGTGCAAAGCTTTTCAGCCACACACTCTCACACCTGAAGTTGTTTGTAGCTTCAAGCAAGAGAATATAGACCATCTTTGATATAAATTTGAGTGATCCAAGTTATGAGTGAGGCCAAGAAGGCTAGTGAGGCACTCTGTGCTTAAGTTTCATTGATTGTTTGACTGTGCTCTTTACTGAGAATAAGAATATAGTGTCTTGGAGGGCACTCTTTCAAGTTCTTGAGGTTTCTGTGTGACACGAGGCATTACAGGTGGCAGAGGTTCAAACCCTTTGGTCTGGTCAGTGCTTGCTTTGTGTTAATTCCACAAGTTGGCAAAGGTTCAAACCCTTTGGCTTGTCAGACAGGGTTTTCTGTGTTTATTTGTGTTCTCTGGATCACATAGGTTTGAACCCTGTGGGTCTATGATCGGTTAGAAGCTTGAGCATGTAGGTTCAAACCCTGTGGCTCTTGTGGATTGTTAGTGTGTTTTGGTTTCTGCTTAGAGTGTGGTGCTTTAAGTCATGTTTTAGTGTGTTGTTTGTTGCTTGCAGTGACTATTTTGGTTGCGCACAACTTCTAGAGAGCTGCGGTTATGTTTGATGACATTTGAGTATTGTTATACAACCCTTGCCTTGAGGCCCAGTGATGGAAGTTGCACCTCTTGTCTGAGAAAAGCCTTTGGACTTAGAGAAGTCTAGATTTTATACAAGCGCTATTGCTATGTGTGTATCTTAGAGATATTGAGAATACAGCTTTATTGGTTTGCTACTTCTATCACATCAGAATTCCTCATGAACTTGAGTGTGTTTGTGTGTATAGTGTTAGGTGTGGGTGTGATCAGTGTCTTCGACGCTGGTGCATTTCTAGCTTGTGCACACAAGCAGCTCTTCAGTGGGCTTGTGGGATCTCTGAAAGATCAGACAAAGCAGCACTGGATTTGCCTCAGTTATGATCTTGTGTGTCAATACCTGCCAAATCTCTTAAAGCATATCACCAAGGAACACTTCCCAGACCTGACAGATGAGGAGCTGGTCAAGATTGCTGGTATTCAAGGCAACATTGGGCAGCTCCATATTGTTGCCCATATCCTATGCTGCTTGGCTCTCTATTCTTTCAACCATACACCTGGAGTCAGGTGCAGCTGCAGTGACAGCATAGAAACAGTGTTCACAAAAACAAAATTAGCTGGCAGAAGTCTGAAGCAAATGAACCATGGTCTACACCATGATGCCCTTGACTTTCTCTTGAATGAGTGGAACTGGATGAAGATTGTGGGTATGGGTGAGTCATTTAGCAGTTTGTTGAGATATCTGACTCATGTACTGGATAGGCAAATATCTGATGAGGAAATACATGGAGGTGGTTTACAGTAGGGATAAGCTGAGCCATAGTTTTGCAGACCTGACAGTGATGCATGCACCTCATGTCATCGAGAAGTGGGAAACAGAATACAGGCAGCCCATGCCAACTTGCAACAGCAAACCACTTGTGGATCACTTTCAATGCAATTTCAATAACTTAGGTATGTGAATTGTGCTTTTATCTGCATTGCAGAAACTTATACATGATTATCAGACTGTCCAATGATGCAGAGCATGGTCACTGACCTTCTGGAGAAGGAAAAAGCTGCACTTTTGAGTGATTTGCCTGTTTCTGGGCTCAGCGAAGGAGTGACAGAGCTGATAATGGAGGGTGTTCACTTAGACCATGAGCAGTAAGTGGACAGCTTACTTTGAGCTTGTCATAACTCATGTGTGCATTTAATAGATTGCACATTGAGCTCCTGGAGAAGCAAGAACCTGATTCAAAGTATCGAACCAATGCTGAAGAGAGGATGATATGAAATAGTTGCTCTGCTCTCTACAATGATACAGCTAAGTGACTACATATGTTTACCAAGTTCTTCCCTGCCATGGTCGCATCTATCAGTCAAGTGGACCTTCAACACCCAGAGAAAGCTTGACTTTCTTTGTCAAGTTGACTTTCCATAAAACCTGCATTCAATATGGGCTAGAAGGCCTCATTTCGATCAAGTACAGCCTCAGGGTCAGGCAGGTGCATGATATTCTCACTGAGATAAGGGAACTTATCATTGGTCAAAATTACAATACATGAATAGTACAAACAGAGCTGCATGGCCAAGGGACATGTACTAGGGTGCATGCATTTGTAGCATGTTTCCAGCTGGACAAACTCGATGTGATGCATTGGTACAACTTTGTTCAGAGGTGGCTTATCACTTTGGGGATGTCTTCAGAGGATATCAACCTGTGAAAGCTTACAGCAGCTGATGTAATGGCCAAGAATGCTGTTAAGAGTCATGGTCTGGGTGATACAATGAAGGCCAACTCTTGGTTATGGGGTGCTGTGAAACCAGAGATGATCACAGAGGCTGAAGAGGAAGAATAGATGACAGAGAGTAAGTCAAGCATAATGATGATATGACTATTGACTTATAATGATCATTCTCCAGTTAAGCAGGTCAAGTGGATGTGTGATCATGCAGATGTTGATTGCTGGACTGAGGAGGCTGAGATTTTGGAGGAGGAGCAGCGAAGGGTGGAGGTATCTCATCAGAGGACCACTGACATCTGGATCTGTATTGCTGACAGTAGCAATATACAAATGGGGGAGGCCACTTATGCATACAAAGTAGCTGATGTCTACTAAAAACTTGCAAATCATTGCATTCAAGAGTGGGAGAAGGGTCTGGAGAAAATTGTGAAGAATCAGGAGGAGGATCATAAATAAAGAGAAAAGGAGGAAGAGTGGGCACAGGAGGAGGAGGCTGAGCTGCAGTGAGATCTTGAAGAGGACAAGGAGGAATATCAATAACAGCAGAAATTGCATATGCTGAGCCCTGGGCAGCAGCCAGAGCTCAATGGTGGAGCAGAGCATTCTGATGAAGGATCAAGCAGCACCAATGATGATGACAACATGGCCAATGCAGCCAACGACAGGAAGCAGAAATGTGCATCATCATCAGAGTCTTCTGCATCCAAATTACACAGCAGACAAGGGCAGGGGAGAGGACAGGGAAGAGAGTGAGGGCAGTGCAAGTGAAACTAGGATTGCTTAGGCTAGTCTTGCTATAGGCTTGATTACACTAGGCATGACTAGGATTGCTAGGCTAGGATTGGCATGCATAATGAGGTGTGTGTGCATGCTCTGACCAGCTAATAGCTATGCTGGGCTGGGCTAGGATAGACCTGCTCAGGTGTTTATATATTAAATCCATGTATTAGATAGTAATAATGTATTGGGCCAGGCTAGGATTGGCAAGGATTAGGACTTGAGCAGGTGATATAGGCTTGAACACTATGAAAAGCCTAGCCTAAGGGAAATATAAGCTTAGGCTTAGATTACTAAATACAGGCCCTAGCATTGATGATCTCTGGAAAAGTTTTTCTTTGTTCCATAGGGCCTTATTCACCTTGACAAATTGACCAAAATCCCTGCTAACAATGAGGACCCCAATGCTTTTGAGGCCATTCTTTAAGGGTCAGAGATCATCAGGGACATCCTTGTCGAATCCCCCACCTTTGATGCTGACACTTGCAAGCAGAGGTTTGATATGAGAAGGTCCTCGAGGATGATGGACTTTGGTGGCAACAACAACTAAAAGAAAGGAATTAAGATTTCAAATAAAAAGTTGAAAAAAAGATATACCTTTGTCAGTGGATAACACCCCAGTTTCTTGAAGTTGAGGTTTCTTCAAAGACCTTGCTGTGACCACTGTATCACCCTTGGTCAAAGGCTTTGGAGAAGGCAGTGGCATATTGAAGTTGTCTTTCTTCTGTGATCCCTTTTTGCACCTCTTAGTAGTGGAACCACCCAAAAGCTTGAAGAGGTGATGTTGGGATCAGTTTGATGTATACTGTGATGAGGTCTCACCTCTGAAACTTGTATATTTCTTGTTGATAATACAATGAGGTTGAACAGGAGGAGCCATCAAAGGATGTGTGTCCACCACAATCTGAGACACTGGAGTAGTAGAAGTATTGGGAGCGACGTTTGGAGTAATAGTTCGAGAAATGAGAGGTGCAGCCAGTTGCAGTGATTCCTTTGGTGCTGAAGGCCTGGCAGCCATCTGTGACATGGGGACTGGGACAACATCCATGCTAAATTCATGCTAAAACAGAGATAAGCAAACTAGAGGATAGATGCCAAAAAGAATATGCACCGTGCACTTAACCAGTACATTATACTCGATGTAAGAATAGGACACTAAATCATCCAGAACATCCTCAAATAATTCCAATAATTTGTACTCCAATCTTCGTCATTCTAAGCTTGAGACCTGAGCCAGATGCCAGTTCTGAGTACATGTTTCCCAGTGTATCTTGGTGTTGATAACCCAAAGGTCAACTTTTGAAAAATCTGCATCCTTTGGCAGCAGGGTGGCAATAATTTTCTTGAGTTTGGAGGTGGATGTGTCATAAAGTTCTTGTGCAACAATGACTTCGAGTTCCTTGGAGTCAGTTGGTTGAGCCATTTAGAGATGTTCTTGAAGATGTTTTGCTTTGATTTTTGCCAGTGTTGGAACACTGATGAAATAGTGACTTGAAAAGGTGATATAAGAAGAGAAAAGGAATGAAAGAGAAATGACTCACAAACAAGAGAGATGATGATGGTACTTGTTGGTTGTAAAGAAAGAGAGCACTTAGTGAAAATTTCACTAAGTCCCACCAGCCATGCAATGAGAAAGCTTTGAGGTGCCTAGAAAATTGATAAAAGAAGTGTGATATAATGCAAAGTCATATTTAACATTCCAGCATGTAATTACCAGTGACTAAAGAGAGTTCACCGATGTGTCTTCAGCAATATGACCACCCAATATGGCAATCAATGTTACGGTTTATTGACCTTTTTTCATTTTTTCTAGTCTTATCATATCTTATCGGTGTCATCACGCTTATGCATATCGCCACCTCATCACCGATATCAACTTCGACAAAACTTTCATGATGGACAACGCATGATATTGCATGCTCGTTGCCCGACCAGCACGCCTTTTGACTTCGCTAAATCTTTCATACATATTAATAGCACTCACGACTTAGTATTTAAGTAGCTACGATTTACTGTACAACCTCAGCTTTGAGCTAAGGTTTACCTTCACATAAATCTTACTTGTCTGCTCGCTTGCCGAGAGCCTCTCTGTAAGCGCCTCTTTCATCACCTCGAGTCATCCGAGGCATTGGCAAAGTGATTGTCCGAATGTGAGACAGCTTACCAATTGCCCGACTATGAGTCACGTGAGAGTCGGCCTTAACAATTAGCTCGAAGCTTCCCTCACCCTTCCACGATGCTAAACGCAGGAAGGACTCCATATGACACCCCAACAAACTCCCGACATCGACGAAACACTCCGGAACACAGCCATAGGAGCCTTTGTAGGGGCAGCAGCATTAGTAGGACTAACCATCTTCGCCGCCGCCATCTATTGCAGAAACCGAAACTGGTTTGAACAACACAGACTTGGACCCAGAAGACCACTCACCTACCCTCCCCCCACCCTCCCTCGATTCTACATTCCGCCTTACAATGGTCAAATTCAGCCCATTCACATGACATACGAGCTCTACAGAAACAGAAACCAGTTCTACACCCCCCCTGTCTCGCCGAATAGGCAGGACCGATCAGGAGCCCCCAGCCCAGAGAGCAATGCCAGGGTCTATCATGGAAGAAGAGGAAGAAGTCCAAGCCCCATCGCTGGACCCTCTGGTATTAGGCAGTCCCCTAGGACAGCACCTCGCTCTCCCTCTATCGAGGGAGACATCACAGAACTTATCCGAAACTACATCGGGCCCAGAACTATCGAGTATGACGAGACAGAGTCACGTCGAAGCAGTACAAATGTACTTCCAACCGAGGGCACTGAGCCCGCTCCTGTTAGCACACCCCTTCCCCATCCGACCCTCCGAGCTACAAACCCTTCTCTGACTTCAACAAGCAGCTCCGTCATCGCGGCACGAATTGAGACCTTCTACTGCCAGAACGACGCAGGCCTACAGATCCACTGCGACCCCCTCTACGACCTCGGCTGGACCCCGCCCGGTACACCTACGACGTCAATTACATGGGCCTCGTCCTCTCCCACCCATTCCCCAGATGGACCCCCCCCTCGAAACCTCCCCTGACCTGAGCAGTCCTGAGAGCAGGGAAGCAGCCAGAGCGCTGAGCCCCTCGACAGTGTCTCAGACCACTCATCGGTATGGGTCAGTACGGACGATGTCAGAAGAGGAAGACTTCAGATCCGCGATATCGGGAGACCTTCCTACTTCCGACGAAGAAGAGCTTGGGAGACTGAAAATGCCTTCCGACTACGATGACTGGAGGAGGACCCCGAACAGCTCACGGGAGAACAAAGAGATGAGCTCAGATGGGCAAGAAGGGAGCTCGAAAGTAACCCATTCTACCTGGGAGCTCTGGACAGAGCCTGGACCTCCCTCTCAGTACAACAGCGAATTACGCTCGGACCCTATCATGCCCAGGCTTGGGCCCTTAGAAGGGAAGATTACATCAGAAGAGGAGGAATTGATGAGTCTCTGGAGGAGCACCGTCGACGACTACACCTCTTTCCAACAGAGGAGCTCTACCGCCACAAGCAGAACTACAGCCCCACTCCTGGAGTCTATACGCGAGGACTATGACCAAGAGTGGAGGAGGAGGGGCGAACCCTCCAGAGGAACCTGGAGGATATACTCCGAACCTGGAGAAGCGATGAGCATGAGCGAGAACACCTGGCCCATGTACGAATGGCCCAGGCCAATGCCTGACGAACCACCCAGAGAATGGCGGAAGAACGGCAACCCATGGAAAGGCAAGAGTAGATTATTCGCGGGCTCCAGAGAGGCTGGACCCAGCGAACCAATGGAGACAGAGGATGAACAATGAATCCGGGAGGCACAGGAAGCTGAAGCCAGGAGGCAACAGTTCCAAGCTGAAAGAGACGCCTTTCCCGACGTCACTGCAGGGCTAGTAGCCCAACTACAGAGAACATGGGCCTTCGCCATGGCCCACAATCTACCTATTCCAAAAGAACTCCAAGACACCCCCGACCAGCTGCAACCACAACCCTGGGGACGACCCGCCGTGCCAGCCCCCAGAAGATATGGCAGTCCGACTCATCGAACTGACCGATGGTCGGTCCCACGACCCCCCCCCCCAGATATGACCCTCCTGACCCCCCTTACTGGCCCTCCGAAAACACCGAGGAACAAGACCCATGGCTTCAAGTTAAGCCAACCTTGGTGTGACTCCCTGCCGATTTCCTAGGAAAAAGCAGCGACATCCATCACTTCACTGGGGCCTGTGAAGACTACTTCTCCGTCTTCAAAGCCTACTACCCTACCCACACCAATAAAATCATGTTCGCCATCTCCCTATTTGGAGAAAAACCTCAGAATTGGTGGTCCCAGTATCACTATCAGTTCTGGAGCGAAACCGAGGAAAGATACCGATACTTCTCCTGGGACGAATTTAAAGCAGCCCTCAAGATGGAATACGGAGACCCCGCCCTCCAGGAAGTAATGGAGAGACGGATGAACAAACTCAAAATGACAGGGACAGCATCCGAATACTTCTGGCGCCTCGAGGAGCTGGCCCGACAAGCTGACCAGCTCACCGACCTTGGGCCAAGGAGCGCGATCATCAGGGCAGTCTGCCAGGGAGTTCCCGAATCTTACACCGAATCCATCGTGAACCTGGGTGTAATGATTCCCTCCACCTATCCAGAATGGAAGCAACGTATCAGTAGCATATTCGACGAAAGGGCCCGCAAAACGGCCTTCGACAAGATTGGGCACATCGACCGTCCAAAGAACCAAAGTGCCGGAAGCCCCAATAAAGGAACTTCCGGCGCGACAAGTTCCACGGCTGACAAACCTACCAACAAGGGACCGTCAGGTTCGGGATGGACCACTTACGGAAGGGCCGGCGAGCCCATGGACATAGACCACCTCCGAAAGGAGGGCAGGTGCTTCAACTGCAGAGGGAAGGGGCACTTAGGAAAGGATTGCAAGAAGCTGAAGCGGCCTAGAGACCCGAAAAGCAGGCGATATACGATGGCCCAACTTCGGGCAATGCTAACAGAGGCCAAGGAGCACGATAAAGGGGAGCATGAAGAGAAGGTCGAGGAGAAGACGCCCTCGACAATGAAGATTGAGGAGGTAAAAGACAAGGCCGGGAAGTGAGTGATTCCACTCTCTCAGCCCAATCCTCCTCTGGTGGTCGGTCATCGAGTCCTGCTGAGCGGACCTTACTTGATTATGATAAATTCTTACGTACGTCTATATCTGTATCCACACATTTGAATATACCCGCATTCACAACTTCACCTGAGACCACCCCGAAAGAATCACACCAAGTTCAGACTCCACCTGAAAAGGCATATATAATCCCTCAGAAACGAAGAGAGACTCATCCCCCTCCTTCGCTCACACTTTCCATCCTAGAACTCCTCACCCTCCAGGACCTTCAGACTCGATGGGGACCGGAGTTCATCCGAACAATGTTGGGGATCTCCCAGTCCTTAGGGACAAAGGAGGTGCTCCCCGAACTGGCCGAGCCCATCGTCGCTGAATGGGAACATCAAGACAGAGGCAAGGGCATGGGGTCAATGCCTGACGACCACATCTGCAACGATTCGCCTCGCGCTCGAGGATCGTTGCAGATACACGACCCCCTCTCCCCTTGTCTGGAAGAAGACACGAAGGGTTGCAGCTCTCGTCATCCTCTCAAGGACGTTATGCTGATCGAGGAAGTGCCCCCTTCGCCCCTGACCCAAGTGGAAGAAGCCGTCGCAAGAAAGGATAGGGATCCAGGACAGGCACCGAAAGACCCGAAAGTAATGAGGGAGCACAGTTCATGCGGCAGGAACGTGACGTGCATGACTCCCTCCATTCGTCTTGACGAGCCTTTCGGCCACTCCAGGAGCAACCCACTCCCCAAACCCCCGAGTCCTGACGAAAAAGCCGGCAGCAGGCGATCTCTGGGGAAGGAGCATGCCCCAACCAGGGAGACCCCTCAAAGGCCCCCGACCGTCGAAGGATCAAGCGGGGTTCCAGCATCAGATGCGCGGTGCTCACAGGCCTGGAATACTACGGTCGTCGAAGTACCGGACGAGGAAGACGACACTTCCTTCAAGATGTCCCAAAGGAAGGCGCAAGAGAAGAAGGAAGAAGAACCATTGAGGGCGAGGCGTTCCGAGTCAAACCCAGTGAGTGTTTCCACCCCGAAGTCCACCTGGTTCAAGCCGTTTGGCGTGGACTGGACCCTTCAGGCCGTTAAGGAAGCATGCACCGATTCGGAAGCCCTTGCATCTCTCCATCTTTGGGCCCATAAGGAAAAGGCGAACGAGATTGACGACGAACTTCTCATGTCCCTTTGGAAGGGAGGAGAACGAGCACGGGAAGAACTCTACGAGTTGAGCCAGCTAATCCAGTATCAATGACAAGTAAGCACCAAGGGCGTCCGAGAATTATTCCTCGATGCTCAACTCGAAACGCTGGAAAACCGTCAAACTCTCAAGGCTCAAGCCTTGGTCGACAGCGGTTGCACCAGGAGTACCATAAATGAGAACTACGTCAAGAAGCATGGACTCATTACCCGACCTGCCCCGGCCCCAATCTCGGTGTACAATGCCGACGGAACGCGCAACAAGGCAGGAGAGATCACCGAGTTTGTGGAAGTATGAATGACCATTGGAGGCCACTCCGAAAGAATCGACTTTGCCGTCACTAACCTCGGCAAGGGAGACATCTTCCTTGGACATGACTGGCTCTTGCGACACAACCCTGTCATCAACTGGGCCACTGGCAAGATCATATTCGCCCGGTGTCAGTGTCAGAAGAATCCGTTCCCACTCCCTGATGCCGATCCCGAAGATCCATGGGACGAAGAACTGGAGGAGGGTGAAACCATCCTCGTCGTCGATTTACAAGAAGAAATGGAGATCCGTGCGGTGCATCATGCCAACGACCTAGCAGCGAAGGCCGCCAAAGGAAGGGCCAAGAAGACCTTCCAGGAGATGGTCCCACCCCAGTATCGTGAGTTCGAAGATCTCTTTTCCAAGGAGAATTTCGACGAGTTACCCGAATGCAAACCTTGGGATCATGCAATCGAGCTAATCCCTAACGCCAAGTCTACGCTTGATTGCAAAGTATATCCACTCAACCAACATGAACAAGAAGAACTGGACAAATTCCTCGACGAGAACTTGGAGTCGGGACAAATCCGTCCATCCAAATCCCCCTTCACGTCCCCCTTCTTCTTCATCAAAAAGAAGGACGGCTCCCTCTGGCCAGTGCAGGATTATCGCAAGCTCAATGAGATGACAATCAAGAATCGATACCCACTACCCCTCATCTCCGAGCTTATGGACAAACTCTGTGGCGCTAAGTACTTCACAAAACTAGACGTCCGATGGGGTTACAACAACGTGAGGATCAAACAAGGAGACGAGGCTAAGGCTGCCTTCAGAACCAACCGTGGCCTCTTTGAGCCGACTGTCATGTTCTTTGGCCTAACCAACTTGCCAGCGACCTTCCAGTGGATGATGAACAATATCTTCCATGACCTCATAATGGAAGGAAAGGTCACCATTTACCTCGACGATATCCTAATCTTCTCCAAGGACCTCCAAGAACATCGACGGATCATCAAACGGGTCCTGCAGCGCTTGCGGGAACACAAATTATTCCTAAAAGCGGAAAAATGCGAATTCGAAGTATTGGAAACCGAGTACCTTGGCATCATCATCAGTGAAGGCACTGTACGAATGGACCCCGTAAAAGTCAAGGGCATCGCAGAATGGCCCACACCCACCAAAAAGAAGGAATTACAATCCTTCCTGGGCTTTACGAATTTCTACCGGAAATTTATAAAGGACTATTCCAAGATCGTACGACCAATGACCCAACTTATGGGCAATGCCCCCTGGACCTGGGGAGCAGCCCAAAACAAGGCATTTCAGCGGCTGAAGAAGCAAATGGCCGAGGACATAGTGCTGGCCCTTCCAAAAGAGAATGGGTGGTTCAGGGTGGAAGCGGACTCTAGCGAAGGAGCAATTGGTGCTGTCCTTAGCCAAGAACAGGATGGAAAGTGGAGACCTGTCACATTTCTGTCAAAGGCACTCACGGTAACGGAGCGCAACTATGAAATATACGACAAGGAGCTCCTAGCAATTATGCTTGCACTAGAAGAGTGGAGACATTATCTCATGGGTGCCGCGGAAGACTTTGAGATTTGGACAGATCATCAGAATCTCCAATATTTCCGACAACCACAAAAGCTCAATCGACGACAGGCACGATGGGTCACAGAATTGGCCGAATATCACTTCACCCTCCACCATAAGCCGGGCGCCTCGAACAGGAAGGCAGACCTACTTAGTCGGCGAGACGATCACAACCAGGGAAAGAAGGATAACAATGACATCATTGTCCTCCAACCTGAACACTTCCGGGCTATGATCATGCCCATGACCTCAGAAACTCACCAGTGCATCAAGGACATGACCCGCAATCATGACAAGTGGGATCAGGGGATCCAAAACTCCCTTGATCATGAACGCGGCATTTCTGAAAAAGGAGGACTCCTCTATTACGATGGATGGATCTATGTCCCTCAAGACAACAAACTTAGGGGAGAAATTATCGCTGCCCACCATGATCATATCACAGCAGGACACCCGGGAATTGAGAAGACCAAGGAACTCGTTCAAAGAGAGTTCTGGTGGCCAAAACTCAAACAGACAGTGGAAAAGTACATCAAGGCGTGCGAAGCATGCCAACGAACCAAAACGGATACTCACCCCAAGGCTGCCCCACTCCATCCAAATGAGGTTCCCTCTGAACCTTGGACCCACATCTCTGTCGATATGATCACCGGGCTACCAGAATCCAATGGCTACGACGCCATCCTTGTAGTTGTAGACAGGTTCTCTAAAGAAATTATCCCAATCACCTGCAACATAGAGCTTACCTCCGAAGGCTGGGCCAAACTACTCTGTGACCACGTCTACGCCTGCCACGGTATGCCCAAAACCGTCATCTCTGACCGAGGACCCCAATTCGTCTCCAAATTCATGACGGAACTTTTAAAACTTCTCGATATCACCCTGAACGCATCCACAGCTTTCCACCCCCAAACCGATGGACAGACCGAGCGAGCCAACCAAGAGATCAATAAGTACCTATGGCTCTTCATCAATCACAGACAGATGGACTGGAGCAAATGGCTCGCACTTGCAGCATTTGCCCATAATAACTGGACCCATTCGGCCACAGGCCAGACACTGTTCTTCACGAACCATGGAACCCATCCTCGTGTCCTACCTGACTCTATCAGAACGACCGCCTTTACCAATCCATCGGCCAAGTTGTTCGTGGAAACCATGCAGGAGGTACATTGCCAAGCAAAGGAGGCACTGGAGGAAGCTGCGGGAAAAATGAAGGCCCAATACGACAAGAAGAGGAGAGACGCTGTCGAATATGCCATCGGAGACTGAGTATGGCTTGACGCCACCAACCTTCACCTACCCCGCCCCAAGAAGAAGCTCGACGACAAGCGCGTTGGTCCATTCCTAATCCTAGAAAAGACCGGCGCATCCGCATATAAACTAAAACTTTCACCGCACTGGAAGATCCATCCTCGGTTCAACGAGAAACTCCTAACGCTGTATGTACCACCGGCATTCCCCAACCAAGAACAACCCCCTGCACCACCACCAGACCTCATCGAAGATGAAGAGGAATACGAAGTCGAAGAAGTCCTAGACTCTCGCACACGCCGAGTCCGAGGCAAGAAAGGACAAAAATCATGACTTGTAATGGATTACCTCATCAAGTGGAAGGGTTGGACCCAGGAACACAACTCATGGGTCCGGGAAGATGATATGGCCAATGCTCAAGAGGCCATTGAAGACTACGCAAACAGCGTCTCAAAGACAAAAGCTGTCGTAACTGCACGCAGAGTCATCGACAGATCTGAGAAGGCCATTAAATGAATAGTCGATCGCAAATACCAAGAAAACCCAGCGACGGGAGGATGGAGCATGTTTTATCAAGTGGAACGAACGGATGGAAAGAAATTCTGGATAGAGGAGCCCGACCGAGAGGTTTGGAAAAAATTCATCGACGACTACTGGGAAAGGGAAAGCGAAAAGGAAGTCACCGACTGCATACTCTGTGACCAAGAAGAAGAGGACGATGCACCATGGGAGGAAGACGTAGGACAGTCGGGACGACTGTCTTAACGAGAGGGTAATGTTACGGTTTATTGACCTTTTTTCATTTTTTCTAGTCTTATCATATCTTATCGGTGTCATCATGCTTATGTATATCGCCACCTCATCACCGATATCAACTTCGACAAAACTTTCATGATGGACAACGCATGATATTGCATGCTCGTTGCCCGACCAGCATGCCTTTTGACTTTGCTAAATCTTTCATACATATTAATAGCACTCACGACTTAGTATTTAAGTAGCTACGATTTACTGTACAACCTCAGCTTTGAGCTAAGGTTTACCTTCACATAAATCTTACTTGTCTGCTCGCTTGCCGAGAGCCTCTCTGTAAGCGCCTCTTTCATCACCTCGAGTCATCCGAGGCGTTGGCAAAGTGATTGTCCGAATGCGAGACAGCTTACCAATTGCCCAACTACGAGTCACATGAGAGTTGGCCTTAACAATCAAGTACAGCCACAACTATCACTGCATAGCAACAGCACCCAAAACTCTATTTTCTTATGGGAACTCAGTGATATACAGAATCTGGAATTATGTTCCAGAGTAACATAATAAAAGTTTAGGGGGGATGATGAGCCTCTAGGCTCTGTATGCTCAGAATTCATGAATTTTGCCATTTTAATTGAGTACAGCATCGGCACTGGATATAAATCACTACTACAAGAGGTACACACAACTATACCTCCTTTTTGCAACTTCAATGGCTGGATATAATGACTGGCATCCATCCCATCTTGTTTTGCAGCTCAAATTGTATACCATCATGGCTAAGGGCTAATATTGATCGATCAAGCAACAACTAGAGATAAGTGCTGCTACACATTATTAGTGCATCAATATGCATCACAGAGTAACAGACCAGTGTTGATCCTTTCAGTATATGATGTCATATGCATTGACAAGTGCCCTACTTCAATAATTGTAGATTCTTGGTCATAGGTGACCCCAGTGTTAGCAATATCACCATGCCAAGACCACTAAAAACTCTTAATCCATTTGTACACCTCAGTCCTTCAACCATACCCTCACAGTCTGCAGTTAAACAGCACCTCAATGACCATGCTGTACTGACTTATAACATAGGAATTTTATCTCTCTTTGGGAACACAGAAGAGTAGCTGTTACTAGCAACTACAGAGAAACATATGAACATTAGGATTGTTATCAAGCCACAGCCTTACAGCTTTACTAAGTCTTTCTAATAATAAATTAGTACTTGTAGTATAAAGGTTGAGAAAAAGACATGGACAGTAGTCAATCACTCGATAGAGAACCCCTCTATTACTCTACACACTCTCATATCTAACAACCAGATATACACTCATCGCCATACTTTTGTACACCCATTTGCATTGGTTTAAAACACTATATTACATGCATAGCACAGTATATAGACAATATCAATTGTTTGCACCCCATATGCTCACTATAAGCAGAGGACTGGTTCTATACTGTCTCAGCTTTGTACCACCCATTGTTCTCTTTGAGACATCACTCTACACTATCATTCACTGGTACTAGAATTATCTTCAGTGTCACTCTTCACACCTTTGATTACATTTTGCCATCATCAGTTGATACACGCATATAGCACATAATCTCATATGCTCACATCGTACATCATCTCTTTTGTTTTTATAGGATCAGATCATCTTCACCTTCATACCATAGGAGTTTTATTCACTTTCACTTTCATCATTGATATCACAGCCCACTTGGGTAGTCTCTGGCAGACTTATAGGATCAGTTTCATCAACATAGGATTGTTTGGACCCATCATCATTTTAGGATCATTATAGGATAGGATAGTCCCTCGAGTGGACTCATAGGTTTGTTATTGACATAGGATAGGATTGTCTCTGAGTAGACTCAGCTTTCAACATCAACTTCAGTATATTCCGCCCCCATATAAGACTAGTAACCCCATTATATCTGTGTTTCACTGGACATACACTCAGTTTCATACCTTCACTGCCATAAACTGGTTTTATTAGGATCTCCAGCTTTGTACATCATCACCCCACTATATATAAGCTATTGCTGTGTGCATAGTCTTATTTTCATCGTCTTTTCTCATAGGAACTATAACTAGAGACATTGTCTAGTCATCTCTCCTACTCTTGTCATGGACTCAAGGTATTCAAGTCATACCAGCTTCCATTCTATCTCATTATCAAGATAAACACTGGCTTACAGCCATATCCATTAGTACTCAACCACTTGAGTACTACTTGCTAGACTGTAAAGTTGCAGTATAAACTTGCATCTAGAGAAATTAAATTGGAACACATGGAGGTGCCCCAAACAACTCACACAACACAGTACCTTTATCTCTGGTTTGCACCATTGTTAACCTTTACTCCTTGAGTTTTGGGTTTGCTGTTGCCATGGAAGTCTAGGTTCATCAGTGTGCTGCTAGTTGTTCCCTTGTGGTGCATGTCTTCTGCTATTACCTGCTTTCTATGTTTACCGGTGGTCCTCTTAGCATGCTGACAAGTCTGTCCAGAATGCTTCTAGCGATACAGTCCATGCATTTCAAGGAAGTCCTATAATAACTCTTCTTTCTTACTGTGCTATACCAGGACTTACTATGCATGATCCTTCTTATCAAATGGCAGTGAAACTCCTGGAGAAACAGGATCAGGTTTTTGCTGCTCACAGCAATAAGTGTTTATGTCAGGAATTCTAGGCTGCATCTTGTGGTGATCCTCCCAAAGAGAATTTGGTATTCCCTATCACTTGTAAGTCTTTCTGGTAGTTATCTCCATCCTTTCTAATTAAGTCTCTCAGCTTGGGCAGCCAACTTTATGCTTACAAGTGAACATGAGACCCTTGAGACTGCTCTGAAGACTGTTGCTGCTAGTCACCTTGGTGGAGACAAGCTGGAGTCACTTCAGATGCAAGCCCAGCAGATCCAGTGTGAACTTTGAGCTTCTCATTCACTGCCTGGAGTCAAGTATTACTGCATATCAGTTCTGCCTTAAACAGCAGGAACTTATTTTGCATAATATTAACTGGTTGTCTTTAACTTAACTAGATTTCTTCTATACATATGCAAATATTTTTCTGTAGTAACCATCCAGGCAACTTAGTGTCATACTGTGGATAGTCCTGATTGAGTATAATTGTACTCCCAGTATAACAAGAATCAAAAACATATTCTTTTCTGGCCTTGAACTTCATTGACTATTCTTCCAGAAGCAGATTCAAAGATTCATAGTCTTCAAACTTGGGATGTGAATCCACAAAGTCATCAGGTATATCTTCTTCAGGCTCAGAAGAGTTCATTAATTGGTCCAGGGCAGACTTAGACATATCTATCAAGTCTTCTATATTACCAGGCACCTCAATCTTCTTCCTTGCTAGAAATGGTATTACCTGGAAGGCTCCAATCTTGAAACCCCACACTGTGCCATTCATCTTGGCAACAATGTATGATTCTCCAGTGGTCCTTCAGATTACTATCACAGGTCCTACATACTAGGGTTGCATTTTTCCACCAACTGACTTTTCTATTCTGATATTCCTGATTAAAACCAGGCTACTGGGTTTGAAGTTCAGCTGTTTAATGGTCACCACATACATTTTCACATATTGTACTGTTTCTTTCACTTTGATCTCATGCAACTTATCATGCAACTCAGCAACATCAGATGTATGTTTAGCCAGTGTGCAGGCTCAATACCCTATTACTTCTTCAGTGGTAAGTATTCTACCAGGGTATTTAACCAACCAGGTAGCTTCTACTATGTCCAAAGGCAATACTGGGTGAGCACCTGTCACAGCAAAGAAGGGTGAGCAACCCATCCTCTTTCAACTTATCACTCTGTCTGACCACATAATGTGATAAAAATATGCTGCTCATCAGTCTGCTACATTGTTTGCTGCTTTATACAATGCCTGATAAACATCCATACTGCAAATAAGAAGCACCATTATCTGTTATAATTACAGACAGGCAGCCCCACCAGCAGAGAATATCTTTAAAAATCCACTCTCCAATAGCTTTTCTGGTTTCTTTCTTCAACTTTGTGCCTTCTATCCAGCTTGTCAAAGCATACCTGTCATGCACAATATATTGATATCCAGAGGATAAAGGCATATGCATAGTATCAGCATGCAGGACTTGAAAGATAGATGGGGTATGTGTCACCATAGGTGGAATCCTCACTTTCCTGCTTTGTCTTTCCTGGCATATTACACAAGTCTTGACATACCAGGCAATATCCAACTCCATCTCAGGCCACCAGAAGTGTTCCTTTATGAGCTGAATAGATGCATAGACACCACAGTGTCCCATGTCCTAACTGCATAATATATGTTCTCCTTTCTTTGAGTATCATGAGTTTATGAGCACCTTCCAGGCTTTTCTGGTACAGTTTTCCATCTGCTTCAAAGAAATGTGTTACAAACCAGATGAAGTTCCTCAACTGAGAGTCTGCTAAACCTAGCAGCACAGTCAATGGATTTGCTAACCAGGCTGAAATCAGGTTGAGTCTGTCATCAGACTGTTTTCCAAACTTCAATCTATAATTTTCTGGATGTTCTTTTACTACTGCATACTCTTCTGCTTCTGGTATAACTGGTGCTGAATACAATGTAGACACTACCTGGGCTTCTGAGTCTTGGGCAAATTCTCAATCAACTGCCAGGTTGCTCAGTGCGAGATCCACTAACATATATCCATGCTGGGTGTCAATATGATCTGCAAATTCTTCAAACTCCAAGGGTGCAGGCTGCTGACTTATATCATATTCCAGCAGCTTGTGTTCTTCTTCTAAATCTTCTGGGCAATGGTCATACTTATCATCTCCAGATTGGAAATCCTGCCAGAAAAGTCCATCAGGTTCATGAACTTTTCCAGGTACATGCACTAACTTAAAATAAAAGAGCAAAATTGACTCTATCCACCTATTGATAGCTGTGTTTGGTACACTGTTCAGGTTTCTCAACATTCCAAAGATGTACTCCATATCCATCTCAATAATGAGGTTCCTGGCTCCCCATATCCAATTCTTACATGCTATAAGTGCCAAGTGTAATCTGTACAATTCTCATTTTGGCTGAGAGAAGTTTGCCTCTCTCTCATTCAACATTATGGATCTAAACCTGCAGTAATAGCACTTCCAGGAATCATTTGGGTCTGCCAGACAAATGTAGAATCCTACTGCTTGCCAGGATGTGTCTACACACAAGAGAATGGGCCACTTGTAGTTGATGTTTCTCAATGCTGGGCAGACTGCCAAAGCATCTTTCAAGGCTTGCATCAACTTCATTTGTTCTTCACCCCACTAGAAGGAAACTTTCAACCAGGTAAGACTAGTTAATGGTTTGGCAAGCTTAGAGTAATCCTTGATGAATATCCAGCATGTTCCTACAGTTCTTAGAAATGCCTGCATGTCACCTAACTCCTTGCAAGATCCCCAATTTATAATGACTTTAGCCTGCTTCATTTTCAGTTTTCTACCTTTATAGGTACAGCGATGGCCAACTATAATGATTTCTGATGTGCACAGAACCACCTTGGGTCCTGAAAATGTCTTGCCACAATACTTCATATGTTGCACAATTTCATTCAATACCTGGAAATATTCCCACACAAAATGATGGATCCCACTATTTTCCTGGATAACTTCATATCCTCCATCTGGTAACTCATATCTTGTTTCTGGACCTTGTACAGGTACATCATCAATATACTCATGATTGGCAAAAGTGATGGCTGATGCTTTATTTGGTGCAGCATGGTACTCAGGTCCATGATCACAAAAAATTCTAATTGTGTCATTTACTGTTGCCATCATTCCAAATATACCAAATGTCCATCCTCTAAAACTGTGTGTGACCTCCCTTTGCCTTGAGAACAGCCTTGACCTGATCCAGCATGGACTCAATATGCTTATCCAATATCCATCAAGGACATTGAGGCCCACTCCTGCAAAACTGCCTCTTGCAGTGCCTTGGTGCTTGTTGGATGCCTTGGGAGTGCACAGAGACACTTCTTGAGCTTATGCCAGACTGGTTCAATAGGGTTAAGATTAGGAGAATTTGGTGGATGGAGGAGGAGAGAGATGTTATTTTGTGCAAGCCAGTGTTTGGTGGTCTTGGCTGTATGACTTGGTGTGCTGTCTTGCTGGAAGGTGAGTCCTGGCTGGGCTTCCTCCAAATCCTTCCAAAACACCTTCAACTGACTCTCTAGCACTTGCTTCTGATAGCAAGCTGCTGTCATTTCTCTGTCTTTTCCACTAGGATACTTGAGAATAGCTAATGGCCCCTTTCACCTCAATGCAACATATCTCCACACTATTATATGCACCAAAGACTGCTTAAATGTTGGCACTACACAGGTCTCATCCAACTTTTCATCAACATGCTGTGTCACAAAAATCTGACCTGTCTTATCATCAAGATGGATGTAACATTCATCTGACCAAACCACCTTCCTCCAATCCTGCTCCTTGTGATCCTTTGCCCATCCTTTTCACACCTTCTTTTGGCCTGCAGAGAGAAAGGGTCATTTCTGTACAATACATCAATGCAGTCCATAGTTTTCCAAGGCCTTGGCAATAACCTTCTCACTCGCATCAATGCTGACTTCATTACTGAGGTCTCTGAGTGGCAGTTAGCAGTTTTTTACAGCTGCATGGGCAAGACAATAAGATGTACATTCATCAATCTTCTTTGGCCATCCACTACAGGGTAGATTTTTGACAGAACCATGCTTTCTGTACTTCTGTTAGATTTTTCGTGCTATCTTGTATGGAATGCCAGTGAGAAAGGCACTTCCATTTAATTTGTGTGTAGCGAGCATAGCACCAATGAACTGGTTTTTTGCTGCCTCATCATGTTCATGTTGCATTGTGTCTTTAGGCATCAGAAAAAGAAGCAGAATGACATTTGCAGAGTAGCTATACAAACAAAAAAAATAATGATCGGCCATATCCATATTCAGTAGTGGCCATCACTTTTGCCAATCACAAGTATGGCCAGGTAAAAACAGGAATCTCCTCTTGCAAAATAAAGGTTATGTCATCATGAAATATAAGAACTGAGTTGGTCCAGCCTATTGGTAAGGTCACCAGGTGCAAGGCTTCAAACAGCATTTGAAAGGTAGTAAGATTCCTTGACATATCCAACAAACAAATCCAGAATGCCTCCACAGGCTCTCAGCAAAGTGAGCAGCTAACTCATCAGCTGCAGGTGGTAGCCTAGAATGCATGATGGTTACCACATTCAATGGTTCCAAACTACAGTAGAATACCTCATATAGAATACTGTCAGTTCCCAGGGAAACTGTTACAATTTATTCACTTAACAGTTCATAACCAATCATTGCCAGCCAGTGCATAGCTCCCATCTTCCATCATGTCGCTATGCATGTCCACCGCATGGCATCCTTGTTTTTTATGCTATTATTAGACCCAACCCTTAGTATATAAGTAGCATCGTTTTTACTGTAAAACCTCAGCTTCAAGTTAAGGTTTACCTCACTACAATCTTACTTGTTGTCTTGCAATGCCAAGAGCCAATACAAGTGCCTCTCTCATTCATCTCGAATACTACGGGAACTCTCAGGGTGATTGTCCGAACACAAGACAGCCTGAGGTTTATCCCTTTTCAGGTCACATAAGGGTCAGCCCTAACAATTAGCTCGAAGCTTCCCATATCCCTCCAATGTGCTAGATGCAGGAGAAACCCATGCCCATAGAAATCACCACAGACATCACCCAGACGGTCAGAAACGTAGCAGCAGGCACCTTCGTAGCCATTGCACTATCAGTAGGAACAGCAATATTCCTTGCTGTCATCTTCCACAGACACAGAAACTGGCTCACATGACACAGGCTAGCACCCAGAAGGCCATTCACCTATCCACCCCTGACCCTACCCCGCTTCTACATCCCACCATACAATGCCTCCAAAATACAGCCTATTCCAACAAGGTACCCTGTCTACCGAGGAGAACACTACTAGATGCCCCCAGAATCGCTGAATAGAGAGGTTGGCTATGACACCCCCATCCCTGAGGCAGACATTGGAAGATACTATGGAAGAAGGAGCCTCAGCCCTATCACTGGCCCCTTTGGCACTTGGCACTCCTCTGACAACTCAGAGGCTGCTTCCTCTTTCAAGGGAGACATCACAGAACTTATCCAAGTCTACACAGGAACAGGAACCGAGGAGTATGAGACACTCTGACAAGAGCTGGATGGAAGCCATAGAGAGGTACTTCCAACTGAGGCTGCTGAGCCCTGACCAGATAGCGTGACCCTCCCCCATACAACCCTATGAGTTGTCAATCCTACAGAACCCACTAAAACCTCCGATGCCACCTCATATGATTCAGAAGCAAGCAGACTTAGGGCCCACCTACCCAGAGATCCCAGAATACATCGGCCCTTCAGAACTGGCCAGGCCACCTTCGACACACCTACATTGACAATTGTACTCACCAGTTCCCCCTCCAACTCCTCTGAGTCCAACTCAGAGCAAGCTCGAAATCCAAGAGCTCCTCCTCTATAACACGAGTCATGCACCCACTCACTAATGTCTAGTGTGAAGGACCCCAGTTTCTACCTTGAACTCTGGCAACGATGCCTATGAATCCACTACATTGGGAGACCTAGCTACCACAGACGAAGAAGACCTGGGGAGTCCCCACTTGCATACCAACTATGACAGCGAGAGGAGGATCCAGACCAGCCCCCTAGGGAGCCTAGGGAGGAATGAAGGCTGGCAAGGCGAGAGCTGGAGAGCAATCCCTTCTATCTGGGAACCACAGACCAAGCCTGGCCCTCGATATCAGCCATCCAGAGGATTTCCCTTGGGATATACTGGGCCCAGGCATGGACCCTATGAAGGGCAGACTATTTACAAAGAGGAGGCATCGACGAAACCATCGATGAGCACCAAGAGCGAAATGAGTTATGAGCAGATAAGGAGTTATGGTGGCACAAGACAAACTACAGCCTCATCCTGGGGCTCTATGTATCCGGGCTATGACCCAGAACTCCTACAGAGGAACAAGACCTCATCTGTGACCTGAAAAATATACTCGCCATCTGGAGGACCGATGACTGCCAGCGAGTGGACCTGGTACAAATCCACATGGCACAGGCCAATGTCTGACTTGCTGCTGACAGACTGGAGGCACCAGAACCTCCTCTGGAAGGGGACAAGTAGGCTGATGGTGGGATCAGGAGAAGCTGGGTCAAGTACCCTGCCTCTATCTGAAGCTGAACAGAAGAGAATAGAGGCAGAAGCAGCAGAACAATGGAGACAGGAGAAAATGGCAGAATGGGGACCCACTCAAGAAGCTGCACTCACTGCGCTCCAACAAGTAAGGGAGTTCATGGCCCAAAATAATCTCCCGCTCCCAGAGGAGTTGCAGGAACCAACAAACCCTGAACCTCCTTGAGGGTGACCTCTGCAGCCACCCCTCTGATGGTACAGAAGCCCCACCTGCTGAACCAACAGATGGTCTGTACCCTGACCATCACCACGACATGACCCCCTGGACCCACCCTATTGGCCAACCGGGAACGCTGAAGAACAGGCCCCCTGGCTAGGGGTCAAGCCCACCCTCGTCTGACTCCCTGCTGACTTTGAAGGGAAAGGAGATGACATCAATCACTTCACCAGAGCCTGTGAAGAATATTTCTCAATCTTCAGAGCCTACTTTCTGACCCATGCAAACAAAATCCTTTTTGCCACCTCCTTATTCGGGAAAAAACCCCAGGACTGGTTGTTATGATTTATTCACTTTTTTCCTTTGTCTAGTCTTATCTCATCTTATCAGCATCATCACACTTACACGTCACTACCTCATCCTGATTACTACTCCACACTCTATCGCCGATACATCAACTTCGATAAATCTTTCATGATGGACAATGCATGATATTGCATGCTCGTCACCCGACCAGCACACCTCCCAACTTCTACAAAACTTTCATAGCTATTATTAGTACTGACTCTTTAGTATTTAAGTAGCTATGCTTCACTGTACAACCTCAGCTTTGAGCTAAGGTTTAACATCACATAAACTTTACTTGTCTGCTCGCTTGCCGAGAGCTTCTCCAGTAAGTGCCTCTCTCATCACCTCGAGATCATCTGAGGCATTGCCAAAGTGATTGTCCAAATGTGAGACAGCTTAGCAATTGCCCGATCATGAGTCACATGAGAGTTGGGCCCTAACAATTAGCTTGAAGCTTCCCTCACCCTTTCACGATGCCAGATGCAGAAAGGATTCTGTATGCCACTACAACAAACCCCCAACATAGACCAAGAAACAACGAACACTCTTGCTGTAATATTTTTTACAATAGCAGGAGTAATTGGAACAACGACCAGAGCCACCAATATCTATTATCGAAACAGAGAGTGGTTCAAATGCCACGGAATAACCCTACGAAGAGGGCAATTAGTTTACCCACCCCTGACTCTCCCCCACTTTTACATTCCCTCCTATAATATTCTGATGCAACCCTTCCAACCCACCTACCCCATCTATGAGTGGGAGATCTACAGAATGCCCCCAGAGTCAACAGACAATGGGTTCGAATCGGCAAACAACGAGGATGTTTTGTCCCCCGAGTCCAACATTGGAAGAAGAAGACAGAGAAGCCCAAGCCCCATCGCTGGCCCCTCTGGAACCAGGCACTCCTCTGACGATGCAAGGAGTACTCCCTCTTTTGAGAGAGATATCGAGGAGCTCATTAGAGCATATCATGGAATTGGAACAGAACCCCTGGAGGATGCCAGAAGAGAACTGGAGCAAAGCCTCTGCCAGGTACCTGCAGCCAAGGTCCCTCAGCCCTGGCCTGATAGTGCAACCCTCCCCCAGGCGACCCTATGGGTCACCAATCCCACGGAACCTGCTGAGACCCCTGACTCCTCTCCATCTGATACAGGGTCAGCTAGAAGAAGAGCTCACCTACCAGACAACCCTAGAATCCATCAGTCATTCTGCACCCAGACCATCTTCGACACACCTATGTCGACAGTTGTACACTCCTCCACTGCCCCCTCCTCTGAGTCCCCTGAACCTGATCAACCTCGAAGAGGAATTAGAGGAGGAAGCACCCCTATCCCTCCCAATCATCATCGATACCGACTCGGCCTCCGACTCGAACTCACTCAATCCTGCTGACCCAGGGTTCTATGCAGAGCTCTGATGACAATGTTTATTTATCTGCTTTATTGGGCGACCAAGCTACCAACAAAGAAGAAGAGTGGGAGAATCCCTGCTCGCATTCCAGGCATGCCAGAGAGATGAGGACCCAAGTGAGCCCCCTCGGGATCCCAGAACTGAACACCAACTGGCAAGAAGAGAGCTTGAGAGTAACCCCTTCTATCTGGGGACTCCAGATCGAGCTTGGCCCACACTCTCCCTCTCCCAGAGGATAGGCCTCGGAGCTTATCGAGCCTAGGCTTGAGAATTACGAAGACAGGACTACTTGGCAAGAGGAGGAGACAATGAGACCATGGAGGAGCATCACAACTGACATAACCTCCTCGTCAACGAGGAGTTATGGTGGCATGAGCTTAACTACAGGCCAGTACCTGGAGTATACAACTCAGGACTACGACCAAGGACAGAACAGGAGGAGCGAACCCTCAACCGCCAGCTGGCAACTCTACTTGCCACCTGGAGAAGAGATGAGGCCCAAAGGACCAAGGCAACAAGGGCATGAGTGGCCTGGGCCAATGCCTGACTTGCCGCCGACTGAATGGAGGCACCAGAACCACCCCTGGAAGGGGATGAGTAGGTTATTTGCTGGCTCAGGAGAAGCAGGACCCAGTAAGCCCATGGAAACTGAGGCCAAACAACGACAATGAGAAGCAGAGGAGGTGGAAGCTAGAAGGCAGCAACATCAAGCAGACAGGGATGCCTTCCCCGACCTCGCAACAGCCCTGGTGGCCCAATTAGAAAGGGCCAGGGCATTTGCTCTTGCAAACAACCTACCCATCCCCAAGGAACTCCAGGACATGCCTGACCAGCCTCAACCACGAGGTTGGCCTGTCCAACCACCCCCGAGACGATACAGGAGTCCAACTCACTGAACAGATCGCTGGTCGGTGCCCCAACCACCACCTAGGTACAACCCCCCAGACCCCCCTTACTGGCCCTCCGGCGATGCTACTGAACAAGATCCCTGGCTCCAAGTGAAGCCTATGCTGATTCGACTCCCTGCCGATTTCGAGGGAAAAAGCAGCAACATCCACCAATTCACAGGGGCCTGCAAAGACTATTTTTTGGTCTTCAAAGCCTACTACCCCACTCACGCCAATAAGATACTGTTTGCAGTATCTCTCTTCAGCAAAAAATCACAGGACTGGTGGTCCCAATACCGCTACCAATTCTGGAGTGGCATGAAGGAACGATATCAATACTTCTCCTGGAAAGACTTCAAGGCTGCCCTCAAAGTCGAATACAGAGACCCTGCCCTCCAAGAAGTAATGGAGCGATGCATGAACGAACTCAAAATGACCGGAACAGCAGCTGAGTACTTCCAACGTCTTGAGGAGCTGGCCTGACAAGCCAATCAGCTCACAGATCTCAGATCCTGAAGTGCGATTGTCTGAGCTGTCCAGTGAGGGGTCCCTGCCTCCTACACTGACTCCATTGCCAACCTCGGAGTCATGATTCCCTCCACATACACCAAATGGAAACACTGAATTTGTAACATCTATGACAAGAAGGCCTGAAAGGAGGCCTTCGACAAGATTGGCTACATCAACAAGCCAAAGAACCAACATGCCGGAAGCTCCTCTAAAGGAACTTCCAGCACGACAAGTTCTGCAGCCGACAAACCTGTCAGCAAAGGATCGTTGGGTTCAGGATGGACTACATATGGAGGAGCCGGTCAAGAGGCTGGCTGTGGGCACTTGTGGAATAGTGTGCGGAACAGCATGATATACACACTAAACCTCACACACACTCACACAACTACTCAATCTAACAATCACCCTCGAAAGTGCGATGAGGGAATGAGATTATATCAACTCTGTGACTACTAGTGCTTCAAATCTAGTAAAGCTCCTTATTATCTCGACGCTATACAGTGTTTACTCTTTTCCAATTGATCCTAAACCTAGGAACTTTTACAAGAAGGTGTTACTTCGAGGCGCAACCTTTTAGGCAAATGATAATATTCAAAATAAACAGGACACTGGTCCTACAACAGAACAGAACATGATACAAGTCGAAACGACACTGAGCTTGCTCTTCTAACCACTCAGCTAAGTACTGACTTAGTGAGCTCACTACATGTCAGCATGTAGGGTTATCCAAAACTGACTCAAATGATGATATCAACCACAGACACTTCAACAGACCTTGGATTCGGAACAGAAACAGATTCAGAACAGAACAGAAGTGGATTTCAGAAACAGACCAACAGAAACAGATTTCAGAACTTCCACTTTAATTCATACTCTCAACAGACTCAACAATGCTCAGATGGAACAGAACAGCGACACTGATTATTATTCACTCAGAACTTAAGCACACAAGTCAGATTCTGAATATATCTCGATTCTTCTGGGTGAGCTCGCAGGTTTATATATGACACTCGAAGCTGCAAACTAGTCCTTTGCCACAGCGCTCGCTTTCCATGTGCACACCGTAACTCGGGGGTTTGAAACTTGTATACTACCCTAATATACTGACTATTTATACTAGAACAAGTTACTGATTACAAACATCACGCTAGTACCCAGGTAAAATAGACTCCTACGCACACAGCCTGCCACTGCCACAGTTCTTACTTGGCTACCGACTCAGAGTTTCTTCATATAGTATTGTTTCTATAGTGAGCTCGCTTAACTAGTAGCGCGTGCTCGCTATTTGTAAGTCCGAGGACATATCAGGGTGACAGCTGTCAGCTATCCCAGATCTAGCCTCATCATTGGGTTATTGTTTCTCTCTAGAAGGGATTCTCACATGCACTGAGCTCTCAGGTTGACAAGGCAATGTATACAAGTTACTCGGCACTCCGGTATTCGGCTGACACTGCTAATCAATCTGTGTGTCCAATTTTATCATTTATCTTATCTCATGTGCAAGGTTCGGACCGGCTTCTCAGGTACAGTACATCATTTTAATTTAATGAGCGCACCATTTTCATTAAGTGCAATCATATAGTTCTTCAAATTAAAAAGCAGAGCTTGCTAGGTAGACTAGACTGTAGGTGCTAGGACAGGGGTTTTCGGTCTTTCTGCCAAGCATGCCCATCAGATACATGCTATGACTAAGTCCCTGGTTTATTCTGTTGCGTCAAATGTCACTTTACTGTCTATTTGTCTTGTTGCATTGTATTTTATTATGTATACGCTGACATATTAGCTCTGCTCGCTGTCTATATAAGTCATATTGTCTAATCACTCAGATTGCAAAAATACACAATTGGATTGTCTGCAGTCGCAACACCGGGGAGCCAATGGACATAGACTGCCTCAAGAAGGAGGGCAGGTGCTTTAACTGCAGAGGAAAGGGGCACCTAGGAAAGGATTGCAAAAAGCTGAAGCGGCTTAGAGACCCAAAAAGCAGGTGATATACGATGGCCCAACTTCGCGCAATGCTCATGGAAGCGGAGGAACACGATAAGGAGGAGCATGCACATCAGCACGAGAAGGTCGAGGAGAAGACACCCTCGACGTCGAAGATCGAGGAGAAGACACCCTCGACGTCGAAGATCGAGGAGGTAGAAGGCGAGGCCAAGAAGTGAGCGATTCCACTTCCTCGGCCCAATCCTCCTCTTTGGGTGGTCGGTCATCAGGTTCTGCTGTGTGGACATTACCTGATTGTACATCATTATTATGTACATCTACTTGTGTATCAGAGCATTCAAATATACCTGCAGCATTTACACTTCCACCTGAGACCACCCCAAAAGAATCGCAACCAATTCAGGCTCCGCCTGAAGAAGAATATAAAACCCATGAAAACCCCAATGACACTCATCTCTCTCCCTCGCTAACACCTTCTGCTCCAGAACTCATCCGACTCCAGAACCTGGTACAATGATGGGGGCCAGAGTTCATCCGAACAATGTCAGGGATCCTCAATTCATTGAGGGTGCTCCCTGAACTGGTCGAGCCTGCCACAAGAGAAGATAGCCCTCTGACGGGCCCACCCCCTTCCCGAATCTCAAGAAAGGATAGGGATCTGGGACAGGTGCCGAAGGACCCAGAAATAATGTGGGAGCATAGTTTATGTGACAAGAACATGATGTCCACAACTTCTTTTGTCCTTATCAGGCCTTCCGGTCACTTCCGGAGCGACCCGCTCCCCAAACCCCTGAGTCCTGACAAAACAGCTGGCAGCAGACAACCCCCAGGAAAGGAGCATGCCCCAACTGGGGGAACTCCTCAAAGGCCCCCAACCATCGAAGGATCAAGAAGGACCTCCCAGAAGGAAGAAGTGTCAGATGCGTGGCATCCTGGGGGAAGGAAGACCACTATGGAAGAAGTGGCCAATGAGGAAGATGACATGTTGTTCAAGATGTCCCGAGCAAAGGTGCAAGTGAAGAAGGAAGAAGAATCGATCAAGGCGAGGCATTCCAAGTCCAACCCAGTGAGTGTTTCCTCCCCAAAGTCCACCTGGTTCAAGCTGTTTGGTGCGGACTGGACCCTTTGGGCTGTCAGGGAAGCATGCACCGACTCAGAAGCATTTGCCTCACTCTATCTTTGGGCCTATAAAGAAAAGGTCAATGAGATCGACCATGATCTCCTCACTTCCTTAAGAAAGGGTGGGGAGCAGGCACAGGAAGAGCTCTATGAACTGAGTAAGCCCATTTGATACTAATGGTGAGTAACCACCAAAGGAGTCCGAGAACTCTTCCTCGACATACAAATTGAAACCCTAGAGAACTGTCAGACTCTCAAAGCCCAGGCCTTAGTCAACAGTGGCTGCACTGGGAGCACTATCAATGAAGCCTACGTTAAGAAACATGGCCTTGTCACTTGACCTGCACCAGCCCCAATCTTGGTCTACAATGTGGATGGCACCCGAAACAAGGCTGGGGAAATCACGGAGTTCATCGAAGTGCGAATGACTGTGGGAGGGCATAGCAAAAGGATCGACTTCGCGGTGACCAATATCGGCAAGGGCGATATCTTCCTGGGACACGACTGGCTCTTATGACACAACCCTGTCATCAACTGGGCTACCAGCAAGATCATATTTGCCTGATGTCAATGTCAAAAGAACCCATTCCCGTTGCTGGATGCAGATCCCGATGACCCTTGGGACGAAGAGCTGGAGGAAGGCGAAACCATTCTTATGGTCGACCTACAGGAAGAGCTAGAAATTCGCACCGTACATCACACGAATGACCTGGCCGCCAAGGCTAATGAAGGCAAGGCCAAGCAGACCTTTGAGAAGATGGTCCCACCCCAGTATTGCAAATTCGAGGACCTCTTCTCTAAGGAGAACTTCGATGAGTTACCCGAATGCAAGCCCTGGGACCATGCCATCGAGCTAATCCCCAATGCCAAATCCACCCTCGACTGCAAGGTCTACCCCCTCAACCATCATGAACAGGAGGAGCTCGACAAGTTCCTCAACAAGAACTTGGAATCAGGATGAATTCATTCCTCCAAGTCTCTCTTCGCGTCACCCTTCTTCTTCGTCAAGAAAAAGGATGGTTCCCTAAGGCTGGTTCAAGATTATCACAAGCTCAATGAGATGACTATAAAGAACTGGTACCCTCTACCACTGATCTCCAAACTCATGGACAAGCTCCGCAGCGCCAAATACTTCACCAAGTTGGACGTCCACTGGGGCTACAACAACGTCTGGATCAAGCAAGGAGACAAAGCAAAGGTGGCATTCTGAACCAACTGCAGGCTCTTCGAGCCCACAGTTATGTTTTTTGGACTAACCAATTCACCAGCAACCTTCCAATGGATGATGAACGATATCTTCCATGACCTCATCCATGAGGGAAAGGTGACCATTTATCTGGATGACATCTTGATTTTCTCCAAAGACCTTCAGGAACACTGACGGATTGTCAAGTGAGTACTTCAATGCCTATGGGAGCACAAATTATTCCTAAAAGCGGAGAAGTGCAAGTTCAAAGTACTAGAGACTGAGTACCTCAGCGTCATCATCAGTGAAGGCGCTGTCCAAATGGACCCCGTTAAGGTCAAGGGCATTACCGAATGGCCCACACCCACCAAGAAGAAGGAGTTGCAATCCTTCCTGGGCTTTATGAACTTCTACCAGAAGTTCATTAAGGACTATTCTAAAATTGTCTGCCCCATGACCCAGCTAACCAGCAATGCCCCATGGACCTGGGGAGCCACCCAGAACAAGGCCTTCCAGTGACTGAAGAAGCAGATGGCTGAAGACGTAGTGTTAGCGCTCCCCAAGGAGAGAGGGAGATTTCAAGTAGAGGCTGACTCCAGCAAAGGGGCGATTGGTGCAGTCCTCAGCCAAGAGCAGGATGGAAGATGGAGGCCAGTTGCCTTCCTTTCCAAGGTGCTAACCGTCACCAAATGGAATTATGAGATATATGATAAAGAGCTCTTAGCAATCATGCTCGCACTAGAAGAGTGGAGGCACTATCTCATGGGTGCGGCCAAGGACTTCGAAATATGGACCAACCATCAGAACTTGCAATATTTCCAACAACCTCAGAAACTAAACCATCGCCAGGCCTGATGGGTCACCAAACTCGCCAAGTATCACTTTACTCTGCATCACAAGCCAGGCACCTCTAACTGAAAGGCCGACCTGCTCAGTTGCTGGGATGATCATGACCAGGGGAAGAAGGACAACAACGACATCATAGTCCTTCAACCCAAACACTTCCAGGCAATGATCATGCCCACCACCAGTGAAATGCATCAAAAGGTAAAGAACATAACCAGGAATCACGACAAGTGGGATCAGGGGATCGCCAATTCCCTCGATCACGAACGAGGAATCTCAGAAAAGGAAGGACTCCTATATTATGATGGACAGATCTACATTCCCTGCGATGACAAACTATGAGGGGAAATTATCGCCGCTCATCATGATCATATTATGGCTGGACACCCAGGAATAGAGAAGACCAAGGAACTCGTACAAAGGGAGTATTGGTGGCCCAAGCTCAAACAAACTGTGGAGAAATATGTCAAAGCCTGCGAAGCATGTCAACAAACGAAAACTGACACCCATCCTAAAGCCGCCCCCCTCCACCCCAATGAAGTCCCGTCAGAGCCATGGACCCACATCTCTGTCGACATGATCACTGGACTACCAGAATCCAATGGCTATGATGCCATCCTAGTAGTCATCGACCGATTCTCCAAAGAGATCATTCCAATCACGTGCAATGTTGAACTGACATCAGAAGGATGGGCAAAACTGCTATGCAACCACATATATGCTTGCCATGGCATGCCAAAAACAGTGATCTCTGACCGAGGACCCCAATTCATCTCAAAGTTCATGACCGAACTCCTCTGACTCCTTGACATCACTCCAAACGTGTCCACTGCCTTTCACCCCCAGACTGATGGGCAAACAGAACAGGCAAATCAGGAGATCAACAAATATCTCTGCCTTTTCATTAACCATGGGCAAACTGACTGGAGTGAATGGCTCACCTTGGCAGCGTTCGCCCACAATAATCGGACCCATTCAGCCACAGGCCAAACACCCTTCTTCACCAACTATGGAACCAACCCCCATGTCCTACCAGACTCCGTCAAAACAACTGCATTCACCAACCCATCAGCCAAGTCATTCGCCGAGAACATGCAAGAAGTTTATCGTCAAGCCAAGGAGGCCTTAGAGGAGGCAGCAGGCAAAATGAAAGCTCAATACAACAAGAAGAGGAGAGATGCCATCAACTACGCTGTCAGAGACCGTGTGTGGCTTGATGCCACTAACCTCCATTTACTGCACCCAAAGAAAAAGCTCGACAACAAACGCATCGGACCATTTCTCATTCTGGAAAAGGCTGGCACGTCTGCCTATAAACTCAAGCTCCCACCCCACTGGAAAATTCACCCCCGTTTCAACAAGAAACTGCTGATGCCATACGTACCACTGGTGTTCCCCAACCAAGAACAGCCCCCCCCACCTCTGCCAGACCTCATCAAAGACAAAGAGGAATACGAAGTCAAAGAAGTCCTGGACTCTCACACACATCGAGTCTGTGGCAAAAAGGGACAGAAGTCATGACTAGTAACTGACTACCTCGTTAAATGGAAGGGATGGACCCAGGAACACAATTCTTGGGTACAAGAAGATGACATGGCTAATGCCAAGGAAGCCATTCAAGACTATGAAAACAGTATTTCCGAAACAAGAACAGTCATAACCGCCTGCAAGGTCATTGACCGATCTGAAAAAACATTAAAAGAAATACTTGATCATCGATATACCAACAACATCATCTCATACAGGGTCTTAAGACAAGATGGAAGGACATTTTGGGTCGAAAACCCCTGCCCCAATGACAAGCACTGGCAGGATTACATTGATGACTATTGGAGAAAAGAGTATGCAAAAGCTCAAGAAGAGCCGATGAGCGAACCCTAGGGCAGTCGGAATGTCTGCCTTAATGAGAGGGTAATGTTATGATTTATTCACTTTTTTCCTTTTTCTAGTCTTATCTCATCTTATCAGCATCATCACACTTACACGTCACTACCTCATCCTGATTACTACTCCACACTCTATCGCTGATACATCAACTTCAATAAATCTTTCATGATGGACAATGCATGATATTGCATGCTCGTCACCCGACCAGCACACCTCCCAACTTCTACAAAACTTTCATAGCTATTATTAGTACTGACTCTTTAGTATTTAAGTAGCTATGCTTCACTGTACAACCTCAGCTTTGAGCTAAGGTTTAACATCACATAAACTTTACTTGTCTGCTTGCTTGCTGAGAGCTTCTCCAGTAAGTGCCTCTCTCATCACCTCGAGATCATCTGAGGCATTGCCAAAGTGATTGTCCAAATGTGAGACAGCTTAGCAATCGCCCTATCCTGAGTCACATGAGAGTTAGGCCCTAACACTGGTGGTCCTCCTACAAATTGCAGTTCTGGAGTGAAACAGCCAGATACTATCAATACCCCTCCTGGGACACCTTCAAAACTGCCATCAAGGTTGAATATGGAGATCCCACCCTCCAGGAAGTAATGGAGAAGCGGATGTACAACCTCAAGATGACTGGGACCACCACCAAGTACTTCCACAAACTAGAAAACCTCACATGGTGATGAGCCTTGTGGCTCTGTGCGCTCAGAATTAGCAGAGCATACCACAATTTATCAGCTTTCTACCTATGATAGCATCTTAGGAAATCAAGGATTGCAAGTCCAATACCAGTCCAATCATCCAAACCCATGCAATACACAAGAAGTTAGCGATCTATGACATGTAGATCCATTCCCACTCGAGGCATTGGCACCGGTCTGGGTTGACATAGTTGACCAGATGCCTATGTCAGGTGTCTATGATACAGCAAGATTCTAGGCTCAGCATGTGACCCAGCCCATATGGTCATATGGCATACAGGCACATAGGCAGTGTACAGCTAGGGGACTTATAATGCAAGGCGTCTCTAGTGCATATGGATGTGTGCTAATTAAAGCAATCAAGTTAGCCAACTTGTTGCAGTAATGACTGCATAACAAGTAATGGTTAGTAAGGAGCAAGTTGCTGTTAGGACTCATTGGTGGAAGTAACAGTTGTATCAGTAAGAAAGCACAGTAATCAAGCACATAGCATAGTAATTGCATTACAAACAAGTTTGCTATGATCAATAAGCCCTTGCTGCAGCTGACAGTAGTAGATTACACATTAAATTAGAAAATTAGTATAAAGACCACACATATTCGAGCTAGAAGAATAGAATATGCTTGGGAATATTGCTCCCCCACACCATATCCCATAAATCCTAAACTTCTTCATGAAGAAGACACATATACAATCTCTCAACCGATACACTAGTGTAATATAAAAGTTCCTTGCAAACTTGATTACATTTGTGCTCAGTATTGAGTTGTGCTCATTGCTTACTAGCTTTGCTCTATAAACCAAGAAGGGAGTAGTTCACCTTTGTTGGCATCCTCAGTCCTCTACACGCTATCAGTAAACTTTAAAAAGGGTAATCCATAGTAGGATTATTGCACTTTAGTTACTAACATCCCCAGACAACGTTCTTTACTAAAAGAATGATACTAATAACAGCTCCCTTACATAGACTACCATTGTTACTAGATAACATGACAACCAACAAGTTCGCAACATTTATAAGTTGTTGCACCATACCCAAGAGCCGGACCACCAGTCACATAACTAAACAAGCTAGTGAACTTCTTTAAACCCTTGAGTTCTCTAGCCAAACATTGTTCTACGAGTAACAACAGTCCAATATCTGCTTTGGAAGGATAGTCACTGCAGGGAGGTGCCCAGCTAGACTCGCTAGAACCTGCCTTCAGATTCTGTAACAGATTTCACTTGCCGCTCAACAGTTTTGTTGTTTTCTGCCTGCAGGAGTCTATAGGTTCATCAATGGCAGGCAGACCAACTCTGAGACCTTGGCCTGCAAGGGTCCCTAGTATGTGCCGTCTGATGAGGGGTACCGGTGACCTACACCGACTCCATTGCCAACCTCGGCATCATGATCTCTCAGGACTATCCCAAGTGGAAACAACATATCTGTAATATCTATGATGAGAAGGCCTGAAAGAAAGCCTTTGACAAAATTGGCACCTACGAAAAGCCAAAGAACAATGCCAGCAGTGGCCAAAAGAGCACTGCTGGTGCGACAAGTCCCTTGGCTGACAAAACTGCCACCAAGACGTCAACTTCCAGATGGATAACACATGGAGGAGTAGGGGAGCCAATGGACATAGACTGCCTGTGATGAGAAGGAAAGTGCTTCAATTGTGGAGCGAAAGGGCATCTATCGAAGGACTGCAAGAAGCCGAAAAGACCGAGAGACCAGAAGACTGGTAAATTCACCTTGGCCCAACTTCGGGCCATGCTCATCATAGCCGAAGAAGAAGAGAAGATGGAGAAGGTCGAGGAGAAGACATCCTCGACCATGAGAATTGAGGAGGTAAAAGACAAGGCCAACAAGTAAGCGATTCTACTTGCTCAGCCCAATCCTCCTCTCCTAGTGGCTCAGGACTGGATTCTGTAGCATGGACTTCATCCAGTTGTATTACATCATTATGTATGCCTTTCAGTAACATCACACATTCAAATATACCCACCCTTATGTTTTCATCCGAGTCCACCCTAAAAGAATTGCAAGAAATTCAGGCTCTGCCTGAATTAACCTATAAAAGGGACCCCACTCCCCTTGACATTCCCCATCCTCCTACAGTTCTAACCACTTCTCTCCCAGTCCTCCCCTGCATGGAGACTGGGCAACCCCGGGGACCAGAGTTCATCTGAACATTGCCAGGGATCTCCAAATCATTGAGAGAGTCAACAATGAAGGAGGTGCTCCCTGGACTGGCCGAGCCCGGTGCCCCAGTAGTATGAGGCCATTCAAGCAGCCACTCATTTTCCCATTCCCCTAGAGATGAGGGCTGGGTGGAACAGGCATACACGGTGAGTGCTGGAGGGGATGGGGGGCACGGTTCATATAGGCATAACACTATGTCTATGACCCCCCTGGCCACTGGTACCTCCAGGCAGACCTTGAGTGACCTGAAGCCATGCAGTCCGAATCCTGAAGGGGACTGTCTTCAGCCACCCCCTGACAGCACAAGGACCATGATCATGAAGGAGATACCCAATGATGAGGATGACACAGCCTATCAAATGGCCAAGAAGAAGGAGCCACAGATGAAGAAGGAGAAGCAGAAGCAGAGACAAGATGCGGAGAGGCAGGGAGAGGTTTGGGTTCCATCCCCAGTAAGTGTTTCCTCCCCAAAAGAGAAGACCACCTGGTTCAAGCCATTTGGCATGAACTGGACTCTTCGGGCTGTAACAGAAGCATGGACTGAATCTGAGGGAATGGCTCACCTGCACCTGTGGGTGCATCGAGACCGGGTAGGAGAAATTGACTCCAGTCTAATAAATGAGCTTAAGGGAGACTGGGAAGTAGCAGTTGAACACCTATACAAACTGCAACAACCCATCCACTACCAGCGACATGTCCAGACCCCAGGTTCAAGAGAACTCCTCGTCAAAGTCCAGATTGAGACCCTATCCAATGTCCAAGTATACGATGCCAAGGCCCTGATCAACAGCGGGTGTACAGGCAGTTCTATTAACCATGCATATGTAGACAAACTTGGCCTCAAGACCACTCTGGCCACGGTCAAGATCCCAGTCTACAACACAGACAGAACCTGTAACAAGGCAGGAGACATTACAGAATTCGTGTCTCTATGGATCTCCATCAGTGGTCATCATGAAAGGATCAACCTGGCAGTGACCGACCTCGGAAAAGGGGACATATTCCTGGGACATGACTGGCTGAAGCGACACAATCCCTTGATCAACTGAGAGAGTGGCCAGATCATCTTTGCAAGGTGCCAGTGCCAGAAGAATCCATACCCCCTCCCCGATGTGGACTCTGATGACCGGTAGGATGAAGAACTTGAAGAAGAGGATACTATCTTGGTCGTGGACATGCAAGAAGCTATACAAGTACATGCTGTACACCATGCCAATGATCTAGCTGCCAAGGCAAGTGAAGGAAAGGCAAAGAAATCCTTCGAGGAAATGGTTCCCCCCCAGTATCAAGAATTCCATGTCCTATTCACCAAGGAGAACTTCAATAAACTCCCAGAATGCAAACCATGGGACTATGCCATTGAGCTAACCCCTAACACCTCTGCAACCCTTGACTGTAAGATATACTCCCTCAACCGACACAGGCAAGAGGAGCTGGACAAGTTCCTCAACAAAAATCTCGAGTCAGGACAAATCAGGCCCTCCAAGTCCCCCTTTGCCTCCCCCTTCTTCTTTGTAAAAAAAAAGGATGGCTCCCTCCGACCTGTCCAGGACTATTGAAAACTTAATGAGATGACGATCAAGAATGGGTACCCACTACTGCTCATCTCTGACCTCATGGATAAGCTATGAGGGGCTAAGTACTTTACCAAGTTGGATGTCTGATGAGGGTATAACAACATGCACATCAAGCAAGGAGATGAACAGAAAGCCACCTTCCGCACCAACTGAGGGCTATTTGAACCCACAGTCATGTTCTTTGTGCTAACCAACTCTCTGGCCACCTTCCAATGGATGATGAACAACATCTTTCAAGATCTGATCATCAAAGGGAAGGTTACCATATACCTTGACAACATCCTCATCTTTTCGAAGGACTTGAATGAACACCGGTGAATCGTCCAACGAGTGCTCCAATGCTTGTGGGAACATAAATTATACCTTAAAGTGGAGAAGTGCGAGTTTGAGGTCTTGGAAACTGAATATCTCGGTGTCATCATCAGCGAGGGGTCAGTACGCATGGATCTGGTCAAGGTCAAGAGAATCATGGAGTGGCCGATGCCAACCAAAAAGAAGGAGCTACAGTCCTTCCTTGGCTTCATGAACTTCTACTGGAAGTTCATCAAGAACTACTCCAAGATCATCCACCCAATGACCCAACTTACCAGCAATGCCCCTTGGAACTGGGGCGTGGCCCAAAACCAGGCCTTCCAGGAGTTAAAGAGACAGATGGCAGAAGAAGTAATCCTCGCTCTGCCCAACAAGAAGGGAAAGTTCCGAGTGGAAGCAGACTCTAGTGAAGGGGCCATTGTTGCAGTCCTCAGTCAAGAACAGGATGGCAAATGGTGGCCAGTGGCCTTCTTATCAAAGGCCCTCACAACAACAGAGCACAATTATGAAATATATGATAAGGAACTACTCACTATCATGCTTGCGCTCTCTGAGTGGAGGCACTACTTGATGGGTGCGGTGATCGACTTTGAAATATGGACGGATCACCAAAACCTCCAGTACTTTCGAAAACCCCAAAAGCTGAACTGCCGACAGGCCCAATGGGTCATGGAACTCACAGAGTATCACTTCACACTCCACCACAAGCCCAGAACGGCCAACAGGAAGGCCGACCTCCTGAGCTGCCAGGACAATCATAACTAAGGCAAGGAGGATAACGATGAGGTCGTAGTCCTACAACCCCAGCACTTCAGAGCAATGATCATGCTGACTACCAATGAGATTCACCAACAGATCAAGAACCTGACCCAAGACCATGACCGCTGGGACCAGGGGGTCACCACCTCTCTCAACCACAAACGAGGAGTGACAGAACAAGGCAGCCTCCTATTCTATGACAGTTGAATCTATGTTCCTTGAGATGACAAATTACGTGGGGACATCATCGCTGCACATCATGACCACCTCACTGCAGGACATCCAGGCATCAAGAAAACCAAGGAACTCGTCCAAAGAGAGTTCTGGTGGCCGAAACTCAAACAAACTGTCGAGAGATATGTAAAAGCCTGTGAAGTGTGCCAACGAACTAAGACCAACACACAAGCCAAAGCCGCCCCCCTACACCCGAACGCAATCCTGTCCTGACCATGGACCCACATCTCAGTGGACATGATAACTGGACTACCAGATTCAAATGGCTACGATGCCATCCTCATGATTGTTGACTGATTTTCCAAAGAAATCATTCCCGTTGCCTGCAACACCAAGCTAACATCCAAAGAATGGGCCAAAATCATGTGTGACCATATGTACACCCATCACGGCATGCCACAGGTCATCATCTCTGACCGAGGGCCCCAATTCATCTCAAAATTCATGAAGACCCTCCTCAAACTCCTCGACATCACCCCTAACGCCTCAACAGCCTTTCACCTGCAGACTGATGGACAGACAGAACACACTAATCAAGAGATAGAAAAATACTTACGACTCTTTGTCAACTATCAGCAGAATGATTGGAGCGAATGGCTCACCCTGGTGGCCTTTGCCCACAACAACCACATGCACTCGGCCACTGGCCAGAGCCCATTCTTCATCAACCATAGCCTACACCCCTGACTCCTGCCCAATTCCATCTTGACCACCAACTTCACCAACCCAGCCACCAAAACCTTCACCGAGAACCTTCAAGAAGTACACAAGAAGGTGAAGGAAGCCCTCAAACAGGCAGCAGGGAGAATGAAAACCCAGTATGACAAGCAGAAGAGGCTGGCTGTCGACTACAAGGTAGGAGATCATGTCTGGTTAGACACCACCAATCTCCACCTTCCATGACCTAAGAAGAAGCTCAATGACAAGTGCGTTGGCCCGTTCCTGATACTCGAAAAGACTGGCACCTTCACATATAAATTGAAACTCCCCCCACACTGGAAAGTTCATCCCTGCTTCAACAAGAAGCTCCTAACCCTATACGTTCTGCCAGCATTCTCTAATCAGGAACAACCCCCACCACCGCCACCAGACCTCATCAAAGACGAAGAGGAATACAAAGTCGAAGAAGTCCTCGATTCCCAAACCCGAAGAGTATGAGGAAAGAAAGGACAGAAATCATGTCTCGTTACCAACTATCTTGTCAAATGGAAAGGCTGGATCCGTGAGCACAATTCCTGGGTATGAGAGGACGACATAGTACATGCCCAGGAAGCCATCAAGGAATATGAAGACCAACTCGCCAAAAATACACCTACAGTGACAGCCCGACAGGTTATAGACTGATCCCATAAAGCTGTTAAACAAATCATAGACTGTGACTACTGCCAAAACAAAACAATGGGAGAATCCAACATCTTCTACCAAGTTGAACATGTAGATGGAAAGAAATTCTGGCTAGAGAAGCCAAACCGGGAGGAGTGGGAAGAGTATATCAACAAATACTGGAGAAGGAAGGAGGAAGAAGAGAACACCGACACGCCATATGTCTACTCACAAAAAGACGAACAGTATGAACAGATCATAATGGCAGTTGGGACACCTGCCTTAACAGGAGGGTAATGTTACGATTTGTTCACTTTTCACTTTTTTCTAGTCTTATCTTCATCTTATCGCTATCGCAATCTGACTTATCACCATGACAAACAGTTCATAACCAATCATCGCCAGCCAGCACATAGCTCCCATCTTCCATCATGTCACTATGCATATCCACCGCATGGCATCCTTGTTTTTTATGCTATTATTAGACCTGACCTTTAGTATATAAGTAGCACCGTTTTCACTGTAAAACCTCAGCTTCGAGCTAAGGTTTACCTCACTACAATCTTACTTGTTGTCTCACAATGCCGAGAGCCAATACAAGTGCCTCTCTCATTCATCTCGAATACTATGGGAACTCCCAGGGTGATTGTCTGAACATGAGACAGCCTGAGGTTTATCCCTTTTTGGGTCACGTGAGGGTCAGCCCTAACAGAAACAGTATTCCATATGGTGGTTATTCTATAGCACATATATTCAAATTTTCAATGAATTTTTGCTATATTTTGTATTCTGAATGTTTCCTACATATCTAAGATACCACAATGCTAATTCTTCAGGAGCTTAGAAAGCTCAAATGATGAGTCCAAGTCACCCTGCAAACACATAAGGATTTACACTGCTGTATTACTTTTATACTAAAAGACTATTTTATCAGAACTTTCCACACTTTTCCTACCTGTTCTTTCTTAATAAGAAAGATTGGCATGATGTTGGATTGCCAAATTCCAACACTTATTGTTCATATAAACAATAAAAACAATTGTTCATTATGCCTGCTGAGATAAATTACTAAAAATAGCAATTACTATATGGAATATTCACCATCCAACAGTATTCCATATTCAGGAACACAGTTGCATGGAATATCTCAGCCTACCAGCTCTATGGACATCAAATGTTGATTCCATATGGTGGTTATTCCATATGAAATAATCGACTGTATATACTAGTCTCAAACTCTTTCTGTCTTTCTTTAATACACAAAACCACCAGGAACAATAAGAAGAGTTAGAAGGTTCATAAACTCCCACATCTATCTTTATCTTGATGATTTTACAGACATCTGCATATATGGGCACTGGTATAGGAATGTTCTTCAGTACCTAGAGTGTATGTGGTACTACCAGGATATCAATAGGTGGAAAGAAGTCTTTCTGGAAGTGTCCTCTTTCAGAGTCATCCCAGGCAAAGCCTTCATTCTGCCTCATCATAAACTGGTGTATCAGCTTCTGCTCTTCTGGCCATAAGAACTCCTCCTTGTGTATGATTTCTTAGTTACAAGAACTGCCTCCCACCAAGATGAATCATCAAGTGAAACATCCCATAATGAATGTGCATCATCCAACATTTCCTGGTAATTCCAGATATCACTTGTCACACTTCTAGCCACTTTCTGGCAAAGGTTACTTTGCTTCAAATTGAATATCAGCACTGTTTCTTGCAATTCCTGCACCAGGACACCTTTCTCAGCAACAGGGTTTACTTTCTTATACTTCTGTGTATAAAAGGCCCTAACCTGGGTGAGGATTTCCTTGGATTTCCAGGTCTTATCACTCACACACAGGTAGAAGTCTCTCAAATTTTCCAGACTAAATGTTTTCTTTTTCTCTGGTGGCTCTGCATAGCTTTCAACCACAAAGTTACCATTTGTATTCTGAGCCAGGATGACTGCTAGCTCTCCTTGATCAGGTATCAGATCCTTGAGCTCTGAAAATCTGACTCAGGTTCTCTTTGCAGGACATGAGAAGGCTTTCCTCATAGGTAAGTGTGAACTTTAACTCACTTCCTGGTATTTGGGTCAGTGAGTATCAACATCTGATCTCCATCTGTAGTGTTCTTAACTTCACTTTAAGTCAAAGTATCAAATGGATGTCCCAATAACAACTTATATGCTGAGTTAGCTAGCACATGAACTTGTAGGTATATAGTCATATCTCCAAATAAGAATGCAACATTAGGTACCAGTCCCAAGGATAGCTCAACACCCCAGTTAGCACTCTCCATCATAATGAAGACATCCAGGTCATATTCCTAACTCATCTGCTTGGCTAACTTGACAGAACATGATACTATTTGTGAACTGGAGTCACATAAACATTCTATTTTCTTTCTTCCTGACACTAGCAGGTAGATGGATCTCAAGGCCCCAGACAAAGTTCCAACAGCCACAACTGGTTTAGGTTTCTCTCCAGCTGGCAAGCTCTTCTGGTATTGAACTACCAGGTCAATAATTGTTGACCCAGCCAGGATCAAGCCTTGTTGCATCATAGTTACATAAAATTATACTGCTGGCAACTCATTGATGTGGATACATCCTTCCAAATGAGATATCTCATCTTCTACAGGTGGCAAAGGTTTCAGGTCCTATTTCTGGTCTTCTGTTTCAACTTTATCTTCCTGCCCAGTAACATCATTAACTACCATTTGCTTAGTCAGAACTCTCTTAGGAGTTATATATAACTTTATCTTACTATGCATACTTGGAGATGCAGCTAACCAGTGCTCTGCTGATAAAGTCACAGGTGCTTTCATCATCTGGTCCCATACATCTTGTTCCAGGTTACCAGATTGTGCTTCTACTGTCTTTCTGTATGCAGGTCCAGGTTTCTTGACTTTGCCTGGAAGAACAGAGACTTTATTTCTAGTTTCAATTTACATCCAGTATTGAGCTATAGGGATTTTCTGAAATGGAATACTCATCATTTCCAGGTCCCACAATTACCAGAGTCATTGATCATGATCAATCAGCCTTAGGTGGATCAACAGGCTCAAGGTTTTCAACACTACTACTTGGTTTAGGGGTATATTTGCTTTGCTTAGATGACTGGGCTTGCCAATTCTCACTTTCCACTCCTCAGTTTTGATTTTGTACATCCTCTGATGGAACTACACTTGACCTGGCAACACTGCTAGTCTTATTTGAATGTATTCCTGCCTTCATCAAACTATTATAAAAATCAAGGGTATCTTGAGAAGGGTCATTTGATTGACTAGCTTCCTGGTTTTGCTGAGAGCAAGTCTTAACCATGGAGTCTCATTGAGGTCTTTCCAGATACTGACTTTCCAGTGCCAGGTACATGATTTGCTGTGCAATCTGTTCCATAAGCATCCTCAGACAGTTAAAACTATGTTCTTCCTCAGCTATTTGGTGTGACATAACATATTGTGACACTAGGCCTGACATCTACAGTACAGCCATCAGATTTGGCTTTAAGATCATTTCAACTCAGCCTGCCTCTGACATGCATAGTGATGCATGATCCTTGCTTTCTGACTGAGTCCATGCAGTTCCTTAAGTATATTTGACCTATTCTTCAACCAATACAGATTCTGAGTACCATCAATATGCACTAGTTTACCTGCTGTGATCATTTCCAGCTTAGAGAGGCAGTCCATCTGAAAGTGTCCAGGAAGCTCACAGAAATGACATTGTCTGAGTGGGACACTTGCATTTCCATAACCTCTGGTCCTAACAGAACTCTGACCTGAAAGAGTAATACTGGAGGTCATCTTCAATCAGGCTAATGTCCTCTGCATTTCTTCATCCCACTTCTTCTGTTCTTTGATTTGCTTTTCTAGCATCATAGTCATAATCTGGTTGCTATCTGCCATGCCTGTCAGGTAAGAAGTTAACTCTTCTGGCAAAGCCAGGGATTTGTTTACTGTGGGTTCTTGCTTGATGTTGACAAAGCCAGGTTTACTATTGAGAACAGGCACCTTTTTAACAGGATTGACCTGCACCACTGCTAGGTTGAATAAATCATTGTACACTGCACCAGGTCCTTTAAGAACATGCTTTCTGGCTTCAAAAACTTGTTCCAAAGTCCAGGGGTCCTTAGAACTTCTAGCTGCTGCACCTGCTGGTGCTGGGGTAGAACTCAGATGATCTCTCATTCTCTTCCAAAGGACATCCTTCTCAAAAGGCAAGATAAAAAGACACACTAAGTTCATATTGGACATCAACTTGTCTTTTTCAACCTGGTTACTTTTGGCTTGAATTTCCTGACAATAATTAAGGTAATCACTGGTGTCTAAAATTCCAGCTCTCATATATTTCTTGGTTACTTTCAACAGTCCATGATGAGCATCTTCATCATCTGCTTTTGCTCCATCACAACTACTCAGGACTTCTTTCTTGAATTCCTCAAACATCTTCCCAGATGCAAACATTGGGAATGCTCTCCACTGATCTTCAATGTCAGTACTTGTATAACAGACAGTCTAGCTTTTCTTTTCATTGTCATCATCAGCTCCTATATGCACTTTAAACATTCCTTCTATGATCTGGAAGTGTTTTCTAATTGTCCAGGGGTCTGACAAGTCAAGCTTGGGTGCATCTCATGATGATGCCATCAGCATTGGTCTCTTCTGCAACATACTGTTACTATTCTGATTACTAGGGGGATTCTGATGTGGTTGCAAGTTCAGTTTCTCGATGAAGTTGCTACTAGGCTGAGCACTACTCATAAAAGTTGAAATACTGGGTTCTGGCTCTGGACTTGAGTTCTCAGCACAAATGCAGGTAATATCCTCCTGCTGCTCCTGGTTCAACCTAATTTCTTCCTCCAAATCACTACTTGTTCTCCAGGTAGATTTCCTATGGTTTACGATCTGAACTTCATCATGAGCAACTTCCTCAAGGTGATACCATTGCCTGGCAAGCCTTTCTGCTGCTTGGACTGCCTTCGCTTTTTCACGTTTAAGCTTTCTAAGGGCTCTAGCATAACTAGGGTCTGGTATCCAAGACTTGGAGATCTTTTCCAGGTTTTTGGAATTCTAACTCAATACAAAAGCTTTTCAATCTAGACTATCACCCTCTCACAGTAGGCTCCAGATAAAATGGCTGGGAACAATGCAGGTGTATGCAGCTGGACTAGCACACACTCCAAAACATGCTTATATCCTAACCCAGCAAGTTTATGGGGGCAGAGTAAGGTCTGTAGTGAATAGCTTTGTATTGTGATAGTTTCCTGGGTTGTACAATATACAGATTTTAAAGGTCTTGTCTGACCAGGTAAAGGTTTACAGAGTCCAGGACTCTAAATTTCTGAAACACTGACACAAGTATTCACTGAGATACTAGATTCTGCACTGAATTGCAAGAGCTTCAGAACTAGCTGACTGATTGATACTGAGACACAATACAATTCTGGTTCTTTCTGAGGTGCTTGCAAACATGAACTTAATCATTAAATACTTTCTATACTGGTGAGTCTAGGATTCAAAGCTCTAATCTAGATCCCACAGGTATTACTATCATAGCTGAGGGCCAGAAGACTTGTCTGGCTACCCTATTCTACCTACTTTTATACTACCAGGTCAAGCTATTTAAAGAGAAATACAAATACTTAGTACATTATATAATATAAAGTAATTTTCCTAGTCTATCTGACTAATGCTTGGTCATGATGCATGATCACATCTCTGATCAAGGTATGATTCCTTTCTAGGTAGGTTTGGACCTGGCCCTGGTAAGTTTTACCTTACTAGGAGAGCATCACATGCTCAGATGCCAATACCTGCACCTATGATATTATTTTTTGCCATTCTGCAGCTTTATCAGATAAAATGTTGCAGTTCCAACCTGTTAGCCAGGTAACACATGTGCCACATGGCTAATCCTGGCAAACTCCATATATGTGCCTGGTAGCATTGTGCTGACACTCATTTCTAAGTTCACCAGGCACCATTGTGCTTCTAGTTTATTTGACTAAGTTCTTTCAGCTTTTTGCCAGGCAGATTGATCGAATTATTATCTATCCTAGCCAGCTACTTAGCAATAGTGTATTTTACTAAATGCTTACTATAGTGCTTCTTATGGTTTTACTTAGATAGAAAAATTCAATTTTATTTGGTTTACACCGGCATACATGTGCTAGGCATATCACATGTTGTCCAAGTTTCCAGGTTTCAGAACAGAGTTGCAGATGCCTTATCTTGTTCATATTTGACTGAAGCTACCTCTTTTGATCCCTGCCTCATGATTCTCCCATTTCAACCTCTTCAAGATGTGCTGAGGGCAACCTGAATTTGATGTAGATCTTGCCAAAGTCCAGGCAACCTTTGTGTGACACCTGGACCTTGGAGTGCCAGCACCATGAGTGTGTGGTTTGCTAGGCTTTGCCATTGACAAGGCATTGTTCAGTTCCTATCCCTCTGTATTAAATTCTTATCTGACCTTCTGCAAAATGCATTATTTCCCAGTTGAGCCCACTGAGGACATGCTCAGCTTCTTCATCTGTAATAAGCAAGGTAGGAGGCACAAGCACCAATGATTATCTAAGGATAAGCTAAGTACACATTGAAAAAACATGTAACACCACACCTCTCTGCTCTATGCTGCCACATTGTTTCTTGTGACTGCTCGTTCCTCCTGTTTTTTCTTGCATATAACCAGTCCATATAGTGTACAATGGCTCAAGTTGAAGATATTGATGCAGGTGAGCTGAATCAGCTGAATCAGCCACCTCCACAAGTACATCAAATACATAAGACAGATGCTATTCACTTACTCTTGAAAGGTCTAACCTTTGGACAAAGGTTAAAAAAGAACACAGAGATAGAAGAGATGAATGAATGCTGGGCTCAAGCTCATCTAGACCAGGCCCTGGACCCCAATTCATTCCCTGACCTCTTACTGGATGATGCATCATTGATCACCATCAAGTTGCATGAGTGGAGAGCATTGAAGGTGCCAAGCTTCTTGGCAGTCTTCTCCAGAGTACTAAAGGCTCTGTGCTGTGCACTGGCTGCAGAAGAGGTAGCTGAGAAGGAGCTTGACAAGGCTGCAAAGAAAAATAATGGTGATGACTCCATCACTAAGAAACAGGGGCATGAGATGAGGGCAGAGAAGCCCAGAATTTTGGGACAGCAGAATGACATAGAGATACATCAGCTGTTCAAGGATACAGACACATTCTGCAGCATTCTCTTGCATTACTTCACTAACAAAAACCTGCAGTACATCAATGAGCACATGTATTGTCTACCAGTCACAAAGATGAATCCAGAAAAGGGTGAGAAAGCATGCACCATTATTGACATCCCAAAGCTCAATGACATCCTTGGAAAAGAGGAGGATACTTTCTTGCTATGGCTATCCCACTCAGACTCACATACATCCAACTCATCTCTACTATCATACAATGTCCCCCTTTAAAATCTGTCTCATGCTCTGATAACAAAATTTTCACCAGAGTTATACATCTATATAATGCACAAACTTTTGACTTTTTGCTTAACAAACATGGCCTCCAAGATGACTACCCAGACTTGCATCAGAACTTCAACAATGGCTTTCACCTCAGTGTCATGCTAGAATTGCAATGCTCACAGATTTTCCCCAACCATCTATCTGTTAGGGCCGACTCTCACGTGACTCGAAGTTGGGCGATTGCTAAGCTGTCTCATGTTCAGACAATCACTTTGGCAACGCCTCGGATGATCTCGAGGTGATGAGGGAGGTGCTTACTAGAGAAGCTCTCGGCAAGTGAGCAAACAAGTAAAGTTTATGTGTAGGTAAACCTTAGCTCGAAGCTGAGGTTGTACTGTAAAGCGTAGCTACTTAAATACGAAAGAGTTGGTACTAATAATAGCTACAAAAGTTTTATAGAAGTTGAGGGGCATGCAGGTCGGGCGATGAGCACACAATATCATGTGTTGTCCATCATGAAAGATTTGTTGAAGTTGATATCGATGATACGGTGGTGATAATATGTAAGCGTGATTATGCCGATAAGATGAGATAAGACTAGAAAAGTGAAAAAAGTCAATAAATCATAACATTACCCTCTCATTAAGGCAGACGTCCCGACTGCCCTAGGGTTCATTCTGCGGTTCTTCTTGTGCCTTTGCGTACTCCTTCCTCCAATAGTTGTCAATGTAGTCCTGCCAGTGCTTGTCATTTGCACAGGGGTTTTTGACCCAGAAGGTCCTCCTGTCTTGTCTTAAGACCTTGTATGAGATGATGTCGTCAACATATCGATAGTCGAGGATCTCTTTTAACGTCTTTTCTGATCTGTCAATAACCTTTCAGGCAGTTATGACAGTTCGTGTTTCGGAGATCTCGTTTTCATAGTCGGCAATGGCTTCTTGGGCATTGGCCATGTCGTCTTCCCGTACCCATGAGTTATGTTCTCGGGTCCAACCCTTCCATTTGACGAAATAGTCGGTTACGATTCGTGATTTTTGTCCTTTCTTTCCTCATACCCGACGGGTTCATGAGTCTAGGACCTCTTTGACTTCGTATTCCTCCTCGTCTTCGATGAGGTCCAGTGGTGGTGGTGGGGGTTGTTCTTGGTTGGGGAACGCCGGTGGTACGTACGGCATTAGGAGTTTTTTGTTAAAATGTGGGTGGATCTTCCAATGAGGTGGAAGTTTGAGTTTGTAAGCAGAAGCGCCGGTTTTTTCCAGAATGAGAAATGGACCGACATGCTTGTCGTCGAGTTTTTTCTTTGGGTGTGGTAGGTGGAGGTTGGTAGTATCCAGCCACACCCGGTCTCCGATGGTGTAGTCAATGGCGACTTTCTTGTTTTTGTCGTATTGAGCCTTCATTTTCCCAGCGGCTTCTTCTAACGCCCTTTTGGCTTCGCAGTGTACTTTCTGCATGTTTTCGGCGAACAATTTAGCAGATGGGTTAGTAAAGGCCATTGTTTTGATGGAGTCTGGTAGTGTGCGAGGGTTGACCCCATAATTGGTGAAAAAGGGGGTCTGTCCTGTGGCCGAGTGAACTCGATTGTTATGGGCGAATGCTGCCATAGCGAGCCATTTGCTCCAGTCGGTCTGTCAGTGGTTAATGAAGAGACGGAGGTATTTGTTAATCTCCTGATTGGCTCGCTCTGTCTGGCCATCTGTTTGGGGGTGGAAGGCTGTAGACCCATTAGGAGTGATGTCAAGCAGCTTAAGAAGTTCCATCATGAATTTGGACACAAATTGGGGTCCTCGGTTGGAGATGACTGTCTTGGGCATACTGTGGTGGGCATAGACATGATCGCGCAAGAGTTTTGCCCATCCTTTGGAAGTGAGTTCTACGTTGCAGGCGATCGGGATGATTTCTTTTGAAAACTGGTCGACAACAACTAGTATGGCATTGTACCCATTGGACTCTGGTAGTCTGGTAATCATGTCGACTGATATGTGGGTCCATGGAGCAGAGGGTATCTCATTAGGGTGTAGGGGTGTGGCCTTGGGTTGGGTGTCAGTTTTCGTCCGTTGGCATGCTTCACATGCCTTGATGTACTTCTTGACGGTCTGCTTGAGTTTTGGCCACCAGTATTCCCTCTGAATGAGTTCCTTCGTCTTTTCTATTCCTGGATGTCCTGCTGTGATATGATCATGATGAGTGGCAATGATCTCCCCATGGAGCTTGTCATCGTGGGGAACATAGATCCATCCATCGTAGTATAGGAGCCCTTTTTCTTCAGAGATTCCTTGCTCGTGGTCAAGGGAGTTCTGAATCCCTGAGTCCCACTTGTCATGGTTCCGGGTAGCGTCTTTAACACACTGGTAAGTCTCAGAGGTGGTGGGCATGATCATTGCCCTGAAATGTTTGGGCTGGAGAACGACAATGTCTTTGTTGTCCTTTTTTCCCTGGTCATGGTCATCCCGTCTGGATAAGAGGTCAGCCTTGCGGTTCGAGGCGCCTGGTTTATGATGCAGTGTGAAGTGGTATTCCACAAGTTCAGTGACCCATCGGGCTTGTCAGTGATTGAGCTTTTGGGGTTGGCAGAAATACTGGAGATTTTGGTGATCGGTCCAGATTTCGAAATCTTTGGCCACCCCCATGAGGTAGTGTCTCCATTCTTTGAGGGTGAGCATGATTGCCAGAAGTTCCTTGTCATAGATCTTGTAGTTCCACTCAGTTGTCATGAGAGCCTTGGACAAAAAGGCTACTGGTCTCCACTTCCCGTCTTGTTCCTGACTGAGGACTGCACCTATGGCTCCCTCGCTTGAGTCAGCTTCCACTCAGAATCTCCCCTTCTCCTTTGGTAGTGCCAGAACCACGTCTTCGGCCATCTGCTTCTTTAGTCATTGGAAGGCCTCATTCTGAGCAGTGCCCCAGGTCCAGGGGGCATTGCCGATGAGCTGCGTCATGGGGCGAACGATCTTTGAATAGTCCTTGATGAACTTCCGGTAGAAGTTCGTGAAGCCCAAGAAGGATTGTAATTCCTTCTTCTTGGTGGGTGTCGGCCATTCTGTGATCCCTTTGACCTTGATGGGATCCATGCGTACTGATCCTTCGCTGATTATAACACTGAGATACTCCATCTCTAGGACTTCAAATTCACATTTCTCTGCCTTGAGGAATAACTTGTGCTCCCTCAGGCATTGAAGTACCTGTTTGACAATTCGTCAGTGCTCCTGGAGGTCTTTGGAAAAGATAAGGATGTCATCGAGGTAAATGGTTACCTTCCCCTCGTGAATGAGGTCATGGAAAATATCATTCATCATCCATTGGAAGGTTGCTGGCGAATTGGTTAGCCCAAAGAACATGACCGTCAGCTCGAAAAGCCCTCGGTTGGTCCAGAACGCGGCTTTGGCTTCATCCCCCTGTTTGATTCAGACATTATTATAATCCCAGCGGACGTCCAGCTTGGTAAAATATCTGGCGCTATGGAGTTTGTCCATCAATTCAGAAATGAAGGGGAGGGGATACTGATTCTTGATTGTCATCTCGTTGAGTTTATGGTAGTCCTGCACAGGTCAGAGGGAGCCATCCTTCTTTTTGACAAAGAAGAAGGGCAATGCGAAGGGGGACTTGGAGGGGCAGATTCGACCTGACTCGAGATTCTCATCAAGGAACTTATCAAGCTCTTCCTGTTCGTGTCGGTTGAGGGGGTACACCTTGCAATCGAGAGTTGATTTGGCATTAGGGATCAACTCAATGGCATGGTCCCAGGGCTTCCATTTAGGTAATTCGTCGAAGTTCTCTTTGGAGAAGAGATCTTCGAAGTCATGGTATTGGGGTGGGACCATTTCCTCAAAGGTCTTCTTGGCCTTTCCTTCGTTGGCTCTGGCTGCTAGATCATTTGCATGGTGTACGGCACGGATCTTGAGTTCTTCCTGAAGGTCGACCATTAGGATGGTCTCACCTTCCTCTAATTCTTCATCCCATGGGTCCTCTGGGTCGGCATCCAGTAGCGGGAAAGGGTTTTTTTGACATTGGCATCGAGCGAAGATAATTTTACTGGTGGCCCAATTGATGACAGGGTTGTGCTGAAGAAGCCAGTCATGTCCCAAGAAGATATCGCCCTTGCCAATATTGGTAACAGCAAAGTCGATCCTCTCGGAGTGACCTCCTATTGTCATGTGTACTTCTACGAACTCGGTAATTTCTCCCACCTTGTTGCATGTTCCATTGGCATTGTACACCGAGATCGGGGTGGGTGCAGGTCAGGTGACAAGTCCATGCTTTCTGACATAGGCCTCATTTATGGTACTCCCGGTGCACCCACTGTCAACCAAGGCTTGAGCCTTGAGGGTCTGATGGTTCTCCAATGTTTTGAGTTGCACATCGAGGAAGAGTTCTCGGACACCTTTGGTGGACACTCAGCATTGATACCGAATTGGTTGGCTTAATTCATAGAGCTCCTCTCATGCATGTTCCCCTCCTTTTCTTAGTGAGTTGAGAAGGTTATGGTCGACTTCGTTGATCTTCTCCTTATGAGCCCAGAGATGGAGCGAGGCAAAGGCCTCTGAATCCGTGCGTGCTTCCTTGACGGCCCGAAGGGTCCAGTCCATGCCAAACAGCTTGAACCAGGTGGACTTCAGGGGGGAAACACTCACTGGACTTGATTCAGAACACCTCGCCTCCAACGGTTCTTCTTTCTTCTTTGCTTGTGCCTTGGCTCGTGACATCTTGAACGAGGTATCGTCTTCTTCATCAGAGACCTCGATGAGGGTGGTATTCCAGACCTGTGAGCATCGCACATCCGATGCTGGAGTCCCACTTGATCCTTCAGTGGTCAGGGGCCTTCGAGGGGTCTCCTTGGCTGGGGCATGCTCCTTCCCCAAGGATCGCCTGCTGCTGGCGTTTTTGTCAGGACTCGGGGGTTTGGGGAGCAGGTCGCTCCTGGAGTGATCAGAAGGCTCATCAGGATGAACGGAGGAAGTCGTGAGTGTCGCATTCTTGTTGCATGAACCGTGCTCCCACATTACTCCCAGGTCCTTTGGCGCCTGTCCCGGATCCCTATCCTTTCTTGTGACAACTTCTTCCTTTGGGGTCGGGGACAAAGAGGGCACCTTCTCAATTGGTGTAGAGTCCCCAAGAGAACGACGAGGGCTGCAACCCTTCGTGTCTTCTTCCAGGCAGGGGGAGAGGGGGTCATGTTTCTGCGACGATCCTTAAGCGTGAGGCAAATCATTGCAGATGTGGTCGACAGGCATTGACCTCATGCCTCTGCCTCTGTCTTGAAGTTTCCGTTCAGCGACGATGGGCTCGGCCAGTTCGGGGAGCACCTCCTTCGTCTCTAAGGACTGGGAGATCCCCGACATTGTTCAGATGAACTCTGGCCCCCATCGAGTCTGAAGGTCCTGGAGGGTGAGGAGTTCTGGGACAGAGAGGGTTAGTGAGGAGGGGGATGGGGTTCTCCTCACTTCTGGGGAATTTTATATGTTTCTTCAAGCAGCGCTTGAATGGGGTGTGATTCTTTTCGGGTGGTCTCAGGGGAAGTGATCAAAATGGGTATATTTGAATGCGCTGAGACAGTTGTAGATGTACGTAAAAAATTATTACAATCGGGTAAAGTCCACACAGCGGGACCTGATGACCGACCACCCAGAGAGGAGGATAGGGCCGAGGAAGTGGAATCACTCACTTCTCAGCCTCATCTTTTATCTCCTTGACCTTCGATGTCGAGGGTGTCTTCTCCTTGACCTTCTTGTGCGAATGTCCATGCTCCTCCTTATCGTGCTCCTCGGCTTCTGTCAGCACTGTGCAAAGTTGGGCCGTCGTATATCGCCCACTTTTCGGGTCTCTAGGCCACTTTGGCTTCTTGCAATCCTTTCCCATGTGCCCCTTCCCTCTGCAGTTGAAGCACCTGCCCTCTTTCTTGAGGCGGTCTATGTCCATTGGCTCCCCAGCTCCTCCGTATGTGGTCCATCCCATACCCGACGATCCTTTGCTGGCCGTTTTATCCGCTGAGGAACTTGTCATGCCAGTATTACCTTTAGGGGTAGTACCGGCAGATTTTTCCTTGGGGGACTTGTCGTAATGGCCAATGCGGTTGAAGGCCTGTTTGTGGGCCTTTTCATCATAGATGCTACATATGTGCTGTTTCCATTCCACATATGTAGAGGGGATCATGACTCCTAAGTCGGCGATGGAGTCGGTGTAGGAGGCGGGGACTCCTCGTCGCACCGCTCGAACCAGAGCACCTTGGGGTCCCAGGTCACGGAGTTGATCAACTTGGCGAGCCGGCTCTTCCAGTTTACGGAAGTATTCAGCTGCTGTGCCAGTCATTCAGAGGTCGTTCATTTGCTTCTCCATTACTTCCTGGAGGGCGGGATCTCCGTACTTGATCTGAAGGGTGGCCTTGAAGTCGTCCCATGAGCAGTATCGGTATTGTCCTTTGGTGTCGCTTCGGAACTGAAAGCGGTACTGGGACCACCATCCCTGGGGTCTTTTACCAAAGAGAGAGGTGGCGAACAGGATTTTATTGGTGTGGGTGGGGTAGTATGCTCAGAATATCGAGAAGTATTCCTCATAGGCTCCTGTGAATCAATGGATGTCATCTCCCTTTCCTTCGAAATCGGCTGAGAGTCGAATCAGGGTCAGCTTCACCTGTAGCCAGGGAGCCTGTTCTTCTGCTTCCCCTGAAGGCCAGTCTGGAGGGTTGGGGGGGTTATCCTTTGGTGGTGGTCTTGGGACCGACCACCTGTCAGTTTGGTGAGTAGGGCTCCCCCATCGCTTAGGGGCCAGGGCAGCGGGTTGTCCTCAGCGTCTGTTGGGATCTTCTAATTCGGGGGGGAGGGGTAGGCCATTGGCGAGTGCAAAGCTCCTTGCCTCAAGCAGCTTCTGGGTCAGGTCGGTGACCAGCCCCGGGAATGCTGCCTGCTTGTTGTGGTGGTCTTGCCTGATAGCCTCTGCCTCCTCTTCATCTTTTCGTCGCTGTTCTACAGTGGAGTCAATGTCAATGTTGCTTGGCCCCACCTCTCCTGATCCTGCGAAGAGTCTACTCGTCCCCTTCCAGGGCCAGTTCTGGCACCTCCAATCAGTTGGCGGCGAGTCGGGCATTGGCCTGGGCCACCCATACTCGGGATAATTTGGCATGTTGGGCCTTGTCCCTTCTCCAGGTGGCGAGTATATTTGCCAGCTGCTGGTTGAGGACCCACTCCTCCAGTTCTGTTCTTGCTCGTAGGTTGGGGACATGTACTCCTGGAATGGGGCCGTAGTTGAGCTCGTACCACCATAGTTCTTCATTGGAGACGAGGTCGTGTCAGTTTCGATGCTCTTCCTGGGTTTCGTCCACTCCTCCCCTTCATAGATAGTCGGCTCAGTGAAGGGCCCAGGCCTGGGACCTATAGGTTCCATGGGCCATTTGCTGGGATAGGAAGAGGGATGGCCAGGCTCTGTCCGGAGTTCCCAGGTGGAAGGGACTGCTCTCGATCTCTTGTAGAGCAAGGCGTCGCTCGCTGTTGGGATCTCGAGAGGGCTCATCTGGGTCCTCCTCGTGTTGTCAAATGCTGTATGCGAGCGGGGATTCACCAGCTCTTCTTCTTTGCTGGTAGCTAGGTCACCTGAGGTAGTGGATTCGTAGGCGTCATTGCCTGAGCTCAGCATAGAACCCTGGGTCATTGCGGTTGAGTGAGGCTGGGGTTGACAAGGAACTGGTTCTAGGGGACTCGGCGAAAGGAGTCTCTCCACCTCTAGTTCTTCTTCAAAGTCGATCAGGTTCAGGGGAGTTGGGGGTGAGGGAATTGGGATCAGAGGAGAAGAGTACAATTGTCGGCACAGGTGCGTCGAAGTCGATCTGATATGTTCTGTGGGGGCAGTGAAGTTGAGGGTCCCCTGGTAGGTGAGCCCTTCTTCGACTCTCTTCTGAGTCGTATGATGACCTTCCTCTTCTTCTCTCTGATGAATCCAATGAGGCAGCGTCAGAGGCGTCGGTGGGTTCATCAGGATTGACGACCCATAAGGTCGCCTGGGGGAGGGTCTCGCTATCTGGTCGGGGCTGGCTGTCCTCAGTTGTAGGTATCTGGCGGAGGCTTCGCTCCAGTTCTCTCCTGGCATTCTCCAGGGGTTCAGTTCCAATTCCATGGTAGGCTCTAATGAGCTCCTCGATGCCTCCCTCGAAAGAGGGAGTACTTCTGGCATCCTCAGAGGAGTGCTGGGTTCTGGAAGGGCCAGCCACTGGGCTGGGCATTCTTCCTCCTCTTCTGAGGTCGGCGAAGGGGCTCTGAAAGTCCTGGGTCAGCGACTCTGGGGGCGTCTCGTAGGACTCCTGTCCATAGATGGGGTAGTGCATGGGGTACGTCAGAATATTGTAGGGGGGAATGTAGAATTGGGGAAGAGTTGGGGGCAGGTAGATAAGTTGTCCTCTTCTGAATGTAATTCCATGGCTTTCAAACCAGTCTCTGTGTCTATGATAGATGACAGCGACTGCGGTTGCCGTTCTGATGATCGCTGCTAGCATGAAAAGGGCTACAGCGATTCAGTTCATTTCTTGTTCTGGGATGTCGGGTGTTTGTGGTAGGGGCATATGGAATCCTTCCTGTGTCTGGCATCATGGAAGGGTGAGGAAAGCTTCGAGCTAATTGTTAGGGCCAACTCTCATGTGACTTGAAGTTGGGCAATTGCTAAGCTGTCTCGTGTTCGGACAATCACTTTGGCAATGCCTCAGATGATCTCGAGGTGATGAGGGAGGTGCTTACTAGAGAAGCTCTCAGCAAGCAAGCAGACAAGTAAAGTTTATGTGTAGGTAAACCTTAGCTCGAAGCTGAGGTTGTACTGTAAAGCGTAGCTACTTAAATATGAAAGAGTTGGTACTAATAATAGCTATGAAAGTTTTATAGAAGTTGAGGGGCATGCAGGTTGGGAGACGAGCATGCAATATCATGCATTGTCCATCATGAAAGATTTGTCGAAGTTGATATCAATGATATGGTGGTGATAATACATAAGCGTGATTATGCTGATAAGATGAGATAAGACTAGAAAAGTGAAAAAAGTCAATAAATCGTAACACTATCTTGCTTCCAACATGCCAAGGCTGTCAACACTTACCTTGCAGAAGAAGTTGCTGCCTCCAGGATCACTGGCCCCTTCACTAAAGAAGAAGTTGAATGAATATTATGGGGACCTTTCCAGTCCTTCCCACTCATCATCACTGTGCAGCCATAAGGTCCTGGGCTACCAAACAAGCTATAACACTGCCTCCTGTGTAGCTGACATAGTAAGTACCTCCAGTCTTTTTATGATGCCTGCACCAGCAGCATTCATTTTCAGCCAGTGGGCCCACAAGAAGACATCACTCTGCATTGGCAGTCATGTCTCGGGGCATATAGCACTCAGGTGTACAGCCCAGCCAGGCATTCACAAGAATGACTGCTTAGCACATTGTCTTCTCACCAGTCTTCTAGTATCTAGACCCAGAGCTGACTAGAGCTCTGCACACAGATCTTGCTTGCTCCACTGAGCACCCAAGCATGTATACTAGACATAGCAAAGTTCCATAGGATCTGCCCAGTCAATCCACACCACAAGCTGTTTCTAGTTGTACAAGATATACAGACTCGCCCACCAGAGGATCTATCTCATAGTCCCAAGCTGCCCAGGTCAATTTTACATAGACCACACCCACCCATTCAGTGCAGCCTCCACTAGCAGCAACTCAGGGATGATGGCCAATGCAGCAGTGGACATTTGGCAGTGTGAGGGCATTGCACTTATCCTAAAATATGAAGATAATCTCAAGAATTTTTGTTTTTCCTCAGACAATGGCCCTTTTTGAGTGGGCAGCTTCCATTATGACTATGACAAGGTGCTCATAATATTGAAGATCACTCCCCTCTGCATCCCATGGCACACTGAGAAAGGAGACAAGGACTTCATATTTGTGATGATTTTCATTTCCTGTAGAACATCTTATGGAAGCTGGTCAGCCTACCTGTGAACAAGCAACTGAAGTTCCATGAATGCACACAGCTCTTTATCAATGCCTATAGCACATGCCCATGCTCCCTCTACAAGACAGACAAAACTCATGGCTCACTCTGCTATATTACCTTTGTCTACTTAGAAGGCTGGTCCCAACTTCTCTTGATCTTGAACTTCACTACCTCCTTCAAGGGCAACAAGTTTGCAACCAGATACCTCCTCCCCACTCTATGCTAACAGACCTAAAATGGTGGCTAGATACACTATCTTGACTTGGCTTCACAAGAGAACTTAAGCCATGCTCTTCATCACTTGACCTCAACATATTTGTTAATGTGTCTACTTCTTGGGGCATCAGGATCATCATTGATGGGAGGTGGGCAACATTCAAGCTCTTGCCAGACTGGAAGGAGCTGGGTCATGACATCTGTTGGCTCCAATCTTTAGCCATTGAGCTAGTCGCATACTTTCTCATTGAGATAGGCACTCAAGACACCCATATTCTTATACATTTTGACAACTACAGAGCCATCAGTGCCCATTCAAAGGGCTGATGCCCCAACTGGTCAATCAACCTCTCTGTACACTACACCTACACAGCTCTTTTAGCCTCAAACATACATCCTTCCTTCCAGTACATCAAGTCCAAGATGAACCTGGCAGACCCCATCTCATGTGGAGAATTGGGTGCCACCACCAATAAGCTGGACATCCTGATAATGCTCCCAGAGAAGCTCACAGGTATTATCACTCATGTCTAGATTTTTCAATGACCTAGAGGCCACCAAAGCCTCAATCAGAGCTAGCATGAAGGAGGTGATCTCTAATTCCCCCTTTCCATGCCATGCCAGCTTTGCCAGATGACCTAGCACCCATTCAGATCCCTTTGACCCACTAAGAATCTCTCCATCAGCTTCCCAAGCACCAGACTCAATTGCCTCAACATTGCTAGCTCATGCACCCATAACTACCATCTCAAGATAATCCCTGCAGGACTACCCAAAGTCCACCAATGCACACCGACTCAGAAAACAAAACCAATATGCACCAAATCCTTTATGCCTACTAGTTGCAGCTGCTGACTATCTTTACTGTTGGACTACACCTTTTGCAATTGAACAAAATGATTCACTGCTCAACAATCTCCCACCCAGTCTTGAAGAAAATGTCTATGCTGTGCTCAGAGGTGCCCACATGTCCAACATGAAGTCCACCTATAGTGCCAGACTGCTATGTTTCACCCAGTTCTGCAAGTGCTAGGAGATTCCTGAGCACAACCGGATGCCAGCCTCATATGCCCTGCTAGCAGTTTTCATCAGTGAATACAAGGGCAAGGTCACAGGGGACACAGTTAAAACATGGCTCGTGGGCCTCAAGGCATGGTATGACATATCTAATGCCTCTTGGTTGGGAGACCACTGCTGGGTGCAGATGGGCAGAGTAACAGCAAACAAGGAGGAGATGAAGCACAGATGACCTCTTAGGGCACTGATCTCCATTAAACACCTACTCTCTCTCTGCACCTCAATCAATACAGACAAGCCCTGGGGTGCAGCAATATGGGCTGCAGCCACCAGAACCTTCTTTGGATGTCACAGACTTGGAGAGATACTAGTGACAACAACTTCAGCCTTCTGTTAGGACTGACCCTCATGTGACTCAAACAAGAATAAACCTCTGGCTGTTTCATGTTCAGACAATCACCCTGGGAGTTCTCTTAGCATTCGAGATGAGCGAGAGAGGTACTTGTATTGGCTCTCAGAAAGCGAGCCAACAAGTAAGATTTGTAGTGAGATAAATCTTAGCTCGAAGCTGAGGTTTTACAGTGAAAACAGTGCTACTTATATACTAAAAGGTCAGATCTAAGAATAGTGTAGAACAATGATGTCATGTGGCAGACATGCGTAGTGACATGATGGAAGATGGGAGCTATGCGCTGGCCAGCAATGATTGGTTTGAATGGTCTGTGAAGGTGATAAGTCAGATCACGATTGCGATTAGATGAAGGTAAGACTAGAAAAAAGGAAAAAGTGAGTAAATCGTAACATTACCCCCTCGTTAAGGCAGTTGTCCTGACTGCCCCTATGTCCTCTTCCCATTGTTCATCGCCCTCCTCTTCCTGCTCACAGAGTATGCATTTCGCCATCTCTTTCTCATTCTCTCTTTCCCAGTAGTCTTCTATATATTTTTTCCACAGTTTGCGGTCCAGTTCCTCCAGCCAGAACCTCTTCCCATCTATTCATTCGACTTGGTAGAACATGGTCAAACCCCCTGTTGCTTTGTTTTGGCGGTAGTCACAGTCCACGATTTGCTTGATTGCCTTCTTGGATCGGTCAATTACTCTTCAGGCTATGACTGTCAGTGTGTTTTGTGCGATTTGGTTCTCATAGTCTTTGATAGCCTTTTGGGCATGTTGCATGTCATCTTCTCGCACCCAGGAATCATGTTCCCAGGTCCAACCCCTCCACTTGACAAGGTAGTCGGTTACAAGTCACAACTTTTGTCCCTTCTTCTCTTGTACTCATCTGGTGTGGGAGTCTAGGACTTCTTTGACTTCATATTCTTCTTTGTCCTCAATAAGGTCAGGCAGTGGGGGTGGTGGTTGTTGTTTGGTTGGGAAACACCAGCGGTATGTATGGTGTCAGGAGCTTCTCGTTGAATCGGGAATGTATTCTCCAATGTGTCAGTAGTTTGAGTTTGTATGCAGAGGCCCTGGCCTTTTCGAGGATTAGGAATGGGCTGACATGTTTGTCATCGAGCTTCTTTTTTGGGTGCAGTAGGTGGAGGTTTGTGGCGTTGAGCCAGATGCAATCCCCTGTCTTGTAGTCAATGGCCAGCCTCTTCTGCTTGTCATATTGCACCTTCATTTTCCCCGCTGCCTGCTCTAGTGCTTCCTTTACCCTCTTGTGAACCTCTTGGATGTTCTTGGTGAAGGTTTTGGCTGCGGGATTGGTGAAGTTCATGGTGAGTATGGAGTCTGGCAGGACACATGGATGTAGGCTATAGTTCATGAAGAAGGGGGTCTGTCCCATGGCCGAGTGGGTTTGATTGTTATGGGCAAACACTGCTAGTGCCAGCCATTTGCTCCAGTCAGTCTGTTGATAGTTGATGAAGAGACAGAGATATTTTTCAATTTCTTGATTGGTGCACTCTGTCTGTCTATCCATTTGTAGATGGAACACCATGGAGGCGTTCAGGGTGATATCGAGGAGTTTGAGGAGGGATTTCATGAATTTTGAAATGAATTGGGGGCCTCTATCCAAGATGACAACTTGGGGCATGCCATGTTGTGCATAAACATGGTCACATAGGATTTTGGCCCATCCTTCGGAGGTTAATTCAGTGTTGCATGCTACAGAAATGATCTCCTTACAGAACCGGTCAATGATCATTGAGATGGCATCGTAGCCATTGGAGTCTGGTAGTTCTGTTATCATGTTGACAGAGATATGGGTCCATGGCTGGGATGGGATGGCATTCGGGTGTAGGGGGGCAGCCTTGGGTTGGGTGTTGGTCTTTGTCCTTTGGCAGGCCTCACAGGCTTTGATGTATTTTTTGACCATTTGCTTGAGCTTGGGCCACCAGAACTCTCTTTGAATGAGTTCTTTGGTTTTTTTGATCCTGGGATGACCAGTCGTTATATGATCATGCCTGGTGGTGATGATGTCTCCATGTAGCTTGTCATCTCGGAGGACATATATTTGTCCATTGTAGTAGAGCAGTCTCTTTTCTTCCATAATGCCTCGCTCATGGTTGAGGGAGGTCACAATGGATTGATCCCATCAGTCATGATTCCAGGTGATGTTTTTAACTCTCTGATACACTTTGGTAGTCGTCAGCATGATCATGGCTCTGAAATGGGCAGGTTGAAGGACCACAATCTCATTGTTGTCTCCTTTCCCTTGGTCATGATCATCCCTTCGGCTGAGAAGGTTGGCCTTGTGGTTGGCCATCCCAGGCTTGTGGTGCAGCATAAAGTGATATTCAGTGAGTTTGGTCACCCAACAAGCTTGGCATCAGTTTAACTTCTAGGGCTTGTGGAAGTATTGGAGGTTCTGGTGATCCATCCAGATTTCGAAATCTTCTGAGGCTCCCATGAGGTAGTGTCTCCATTCCACCAGGGCAAGCATGATGGCAAGGAGTTCCTTGTCGTATATCTCATAATTCTGCTTGGTTGTGGTGAGGGCTTTTGAAAGGAAGGCTACTGGCCGCCACTTGCCATCTTGCTCTTGGCTAAGGACCGCACTGATAGCTCCCTCACTGGAGTCTGCCTCAACTCAGAATCTGCCCTTCTCTTTGGGTAGGGCTAGGACTACATCCTCTGCTATTCTCCTTTTCAGTTCTTGGAAGGCCTGGTTCTGGATGGCACCCCAATTCCAAGGGACATTGCCAGTGAGTTGAGTCATGGGTCATACTACCTTCAAATAGTTTTTGATGAATTTCCAATAGAAGTTGGTGAAGCCAAGAAAGGATTGAAGCTCCTTTTTTTTGGTTGGTGTCGGCCACTCTGTAATTCCCTTGACCTTAATTGGGTCCATGCATACGGCCCCTTTGCTGATGATAACTCCCAGGTATTCGGTCTCAAAGACCTCAAACTCGCACTTCTCTGCCTTGAGATAGAGTTTGTGCTCCCATAGGCATTGGAGTATCTGCTTGACGATTTGCTGGTGTTCATAAAGGTCCTTTGAGAATATTAGGATGTCGTTGAGGTATATGATGACCTTTCCTTCGACGATGAGGTCCTGGAAGATATCGTTCATCATCCACTGGAATGTGGCAGAAGAATTGGTTAGCCCGAAGAACATGACAGTGGGCTTAAATAACCCTTGATTAGTGTGGAAGGCTGCCTTTTGTTCATCTCCCTTTTTGATGCAGACGTTGTTATACCCCCACCTTACATTGAGCTTGGTGAAGTATTTGGCTCCTTGCAGCTTATCCATGAGGTCAGAGATTAGGGGGAGAGAGTAGTGGTTTTTAATGGTCATCTCGTTCAGTTTTCAGTAATCTTGTATGGGTCGGAGGGAGCCATCTTTCTTTTTTATGAAAAAGAAAGCAGAGGCGAAGGGGGACTTGGATGGTTGGATACATCCCGAGGCTAAATTCTTGTCAAGGAATTTATCGAGCTCATCCTGCTCTTGTCGGTTTAGAGGGTAGACCTTGCAGTCGAGCATGGCTAAGGCATTCAGGGTAAGCTTGATCACATGGTCCCAGGGCTTTTGCTCTGGGAGTTCATCAAAGTTCTCCTTCAAGAAGAGGTTGTGAAACTCATAGTACTGGGGGGGTATCATTTCTTTGAAGGTCTTCTTAGCCTTTCTCTCATTAGCCTTGGTGGCGAGGTCATTGGCATGGTGAATGGCATGAACTTCCATGGCTTCTTGCACATCCACCACTAGGATGGTGTCTCCCTCTTCCAATTCTTCATCCCATTGATCATCCGAGTCAGTATTGGGTAAGGGGTAGAGGTTGTGCTTGCACTGGCATCGGGTGAAAATGATACAACTACTTTCCCAGTTGATCAGGGGGTTGTGTCGTTTGAGCCAGTCATGCCCAAGGAAAATATCTCCCTTACCCAGGTCCATGATGGTGAGGTCAATATGCTTGTGGTGTCCACCAATGGATAGTCAGGGTGGGACAAATTCCATGATGTCCCTGGCCTTATTCCTCATACCATCGGCATTGTAGACTGGAATTTTGGTGGCAGTGGGGGTGGTCTCCAATTGATACTTCTCTACATATGCCCAATTGATGGAGCTTCTGGTACATCCACTGTTGATGAGGGCCTTGGCATCATAGACCTGGATGTTGGTCAGGGTCTCAATTTGTACTTTAGTGATTAATTCTTGGGAGCCTGCGGTTTGGATGCATCGTTGATAGCAAATGGGTTGTCTCAACTCATGGAGGTGTTTTATCACACCCTCCCAATCTCCCTTTAATTCCTTCAACAGGTCAGGGTCGACTTCTCCCATTTGGTCCCAGTGCACCCATAAGTATAGTTGGGCCATCCTCTCTAGTTTAGTTCATGCTTCCATTATAGCCCGAAGAGTCCAGTCCATGCCAAATGGCTTGAACCAGGTGGTCTTCTCTTTCAGGGAGGAAACACTTATTGGGGATGAAATCTGGACCTCCTTCTGCCTCTTCACATCTTGCTTCTGCTTCTGCTCCTCCTTCTTCGTCTGTTGCTCCTTCTTCCTGGCCATTTGATAGGCTGTGTCATCCTCGTCATTGGGTATCTCCTACACCATTGTCTGGTGCTTCTTCCTTACTTCAGCAGTCATTGTCCTCGATCCATCAGATAGTGGTCGAGGGTGGTCCTCTTCAGGGTTTGGACTGCGTGGCTTCAGATCACTCGGGGTCTGCCTGGAGATACCAGTGGCTGGAGGGGTTGTGGACATGGCGCTATGCCTATATGAACTGTGTCCCTCATCCCCTCCAGTGCTCGCCGTGCATGCCTGTTCTGCCCAGCCCTCCTCCCTAGAGGAACAGGGAAGTGAGCAGTTGTCAATATGGCCTTATACTACTGGGGCACTGGGCTTGACCAGTCCAGGGAGCACCTCCTTCATTGTTGACCCAAAGGTCGGTGACTCAGAGATCCCTGGCAATGCTTGGATGAGCTCTGGCCCCTGAGGTTGCCTAATCTCCATGCAGAGGAGGTCTGAGGAAGAAGTGGTTAGAACTGTAGGAGGATGGAGAATTTCGATGGGTATGGGGTTCTTTTTATATGTTGATTCAGGCAGAGCCTGAATTGGTTGCAATTCATTTGGGGTGGTTTTAGTAGAAGTGATCAAATGGGGTATATTCGAATGTGCTGCAGATACACTGATAGACATATGTAATGATGAAATACAACTGGATAAGGTCTGTGCTGCAGGATCCAGTACCGAACCACCGGGAGAGAGGAATTGGGCCAAGCAAGTAGAATTGCTTACTTGTCAGCCTTGTCTTTTACCTCCTCTATTTTTGTGGTCGAGGGTGTCTTCTTCTCGGCCTTCTCCATCTTCTCCTCTTCTTCCACAATTGTGAGCATGGCCTGAAGTTGGGCCGAGGTGAATTTATCAGTCTTCTGGTCCCTCAGCCTCTTTGGCTTCTTGCAGTCCTTTGATAGATGCCCCTTCTCTCTGCAGTTAAAGCACTTCCCTTCTTGTCATAGGCGGTCTATGTCCATTGGTTTCCCAATTCCTTCATATGTGGTCCATCTGGAAGTCGACATTTTGGCAGCAGTTTTGTCCACCGAGGAACTTGTCGTGCCATCAGCATCTTTTTGGTTGCTGCTGACATTGTTCTTTGGTCATTTGTAACTGCCGATCTTGTCGAAGGCTTCCTTCCAGGCCTTTTCATCATATATATTGCAGATTTGTTGCTTCCATTCTGCATACATGGATGGGATCATGACTCCCAGGTTGGCAATGGAGTCGGTGTAGGAGGAGGGTACTCCTCTGTGGACAGCTTGTATGAGGGCACTTCGGGGTCCAAGGTCATGGAGTTGGTCTGCTTGTCTGGCAAGCTCTTCTAGCTTGTGGAAGTATTCTGTGGCAGTTCCGGTCATGCAGAGATTGTTCATCCATTTCTCCATGATCTCCTGCAGGGCTGGGTCCCTGTATTCAACTTTGATGGTGGCCTTGAAGTTGTCTCATGAGGGGTATCAGTATAGTTTGGTGGTTTCGCTTTAGAACTGTAGTTTATAGGAAGACCACCATCCTTGTGGCTTTTTGCTGAATAGAGATGTGGTGAATAGTATTTTGTTAGTGTGGGTCAGATAGTAAGCCTTGAAGATCGAGAAGTATTCTTCACAGGCCCTGGTGAACCTATTAATATTGTCCCCTTTTCCTTCGAAGTTGGTGGGGAGCCATACAAGGGTGGGTTTCACCTGGAGCCAGGGTGCTTGCTCTTCTGCATCTCCACTGGGCCAGTAGGGGGGGTCTGGGGGATTATACCTTAGTGGAGGTCACAGGATGGACCATCAGTCGGTCTGATGGGTGGGACTGCCATACCTTCTTGGTGGCAGCTGAGTTGGTCATCCTCTTGGTGGCTCCAACTCTTGTAGTTCCTTCAGGAGTGGGAGGTTGTTGGCAGCCATGTACTCTCAGGCTGCTTTCAGCCTGACTATTATGTCCTTCTGTGTGGTTCCCCATTCTGCCATCTTTTTCTGTCGCCTCCTTTCTGCTGCTTTGGCATCTAATTGGGCTTGATTACTGGGTCCTGCCTCTCCCGATCCTGCCATCAGCCTACTCGTCTCTTTCCAAGGGTGGTTCTGGAGCCTCCAGTCTGTTGATGGTGAGTCTGGCATTGGCCTGGGCCACCCAGACTTGTACCAACTCTGCTCATTGGTGCTCTTCCTGTCACCAGTTTTCGAGTATAGTTGCCAATCCATTGGCGAGCTCCTGCTGCTCCTCTCTGGTCCAGGGCTATAGTCTGGATATATATACACCAGGGATGGGGCTGTAGTTCCTCTCATGCTATCATAATTCTTCATTGGGGTGTAGCTCATTTCATTCTCGGTGATCATTGAGGGTCTCGTCGATCTCTCCTTGTCATATATAGTCAGTTCACCATAGGATCCAGGCCTGGGCCCTGTAGACTCTCAGGGTGATTCATTGGATAGCAGATATAGTAGGCCAGGCTCAGTCTGAAGCTCCCAGGTAGAAGGGATTGCTCTCCAGCTCTCTCTGTGCCAGTCTTCGTTCCTCCCTAGGCTCCCCAGAGGGCTGCTCTGAGTCCTTCTCATGTTGTCATAGCTGATATGTGAGCGGGGACTCCCTGGACCTTCATTGCCAGTGGTAGCTAGGTCTCACGATGTAGCAGATTCATAGACATTGCTGTTGGAGTTGGTAGTAGAAATTGGGGTCTCTCGTGCTCAGCATTGGTGAGTGGGGGGTTGCATTATTTCATAGTTCAGAAACAGGAATTCCTGGACTTCCAGTTCAGTTGTGGTTAGGCTCAGGGAAGGGAAAGGGGGAATCAGTGAGTATAATTGTCGACACAGATGAGTTGGGGGAGGGGGGGGGGTCCAACCAGAATGGGAGGGTAGTGGGTTCCAGTACAGGTTGAGAACAGCATGATGTTGGTTTCTGCTGTGAGTTGAGCATGAGGGGGTGTCGGAGGTCTCATCATCTGGTGAAGGGTTGACCACTCAGAGAGGTTGCACTATCTGGTCAGGGCTCAGTGGCCTCAGTTGGAAGTATCTCTCAGTTGCCTCCATCCAACTCTCATCAGAGTGCCTCATACTCCTTGGTTTCTGTACCTGTGTAGTTTCTAATGAGTTCTGTGATGTCTTCCTTGAAAGTGGAAGGAGTCTCTGAGTCATTAGAGGAGTGCCGAGTGCCAGAGAGGCCAGCGATGGGGCTGGGGCTCCTTCTTCTGTAATATCTTCCGATGTCTGCCTCAGGGATGGGGGTGTCATAGCTGACCTCCCTATTCGGCAACTCTGAGGGCATCTAGTAGTGTTCTCCTCGGTAGACAGAGTACCTTGTTGGAATAGGCTGTATTTTGGAGGCATTGTATAGTGGGATGTAGAAGCGGGGTAGGGTTAGGGGTGAATAGGTGAATGGCCTTCTGGGTGCTAGTCCATGGCATGCAAGCCAGTTTCTGTGTCTGTGGAAGATGACAGCAATGAAGATTGCTATTCCTACTAATACAGCAATGGCTACAAAGGTGCCTGCTGCTATGTTCCTAGTGATTTCAGTGGTGTTGGGGGTGATTTCTATGGTCATGGGTTCCTCCTGCATCTGGTGCCTTGGAGGGATATGAGAAGCTTCAAGCTAATTGTTAGGACTGACCCTTGCATGACTCAAACAAGGATAAACCTTGGGCTGTCTCATGTTCGGACAATCACCCTGGGAGTTCCCTTAGCATTCGAGATGAGCAAGAGAGGTACTTGTATTAGCTCTCAGCAAGCAAGACAACAAGTAAGATTTGTAGTGAGATAAACCTTAGCTCAAAGCTGAGGTTTTACAGTGAAAACGGTGCTACTTATATACTAAAAGGTTGGATCTAAGAATAGCATAGAACAATGATATCGTGCAGCAGACATGTGTAGTGACATGATGGAAGATGGGAGCTATGCACTGGCCAGCAATGATTGGTTTGAACAGTCTGTGGAGGTGATAAGTCAGATCACAATTGCGATTAGATGAAGGTAAGACTAGAAAAAAGAAAAAAGTGAGTAAATTGTAACACCTTCAGTGAGGACTACCATGTCACTTGTTCAATGAGGTGAGTATATTGATCATCACACTATCACATTCCTCACCTGAGCAGAGTTAAATTCACAGTACTATGAGATGGCACAGGCTTAGCAAACTTCCACATCTCATGGATGAAGACCATGAAGGAGAGAGGGGCCTTAGTAGTGCCCATAGCTTGCAATGATGCCCTATGCCCAGTGTCTGCCATAAAGAACCACCTTCATGTCAATGCAGATGTCACCACAGATGCCCTCTTCTTCACATTTTTCTTGCCTTCAGGATGGCAACACCTCTCTAAACCTTCCTTCCTCAAAGAGTGCACAGCAATATGGACAGCAGCCAACTTAGCACATGTACACAGCCATAGCTTCAGGATTGGAGAAGCTATTGAGCTTCTACTAGCAGGTGTCCCACCCAAGGTCATCACTGCAGTGGATGGCTGGATGTCCCTTACTTTCCTCATATACTGGTATCATATGGAAGAAATTATACCCATGAGCATGTCTAAAGCATATAAGAAGACCCACATAGACTGACTGGCAGAGATTTTTGAGACCTTTTGCATCAGCTATAACTTACCCAAGGACATACCCTCAGATACTGATATATTTGATGACCTCACACCATTATAATCAGCCAGACACATGTATCCATTAAGCATAGTTATAATACACATGAGAATGATCAAGCCTCACTCAGCTGGAGGAACTGTATCCATCTTGAACCCAAATCTGATTGTTGTGAGCTCCACTCTTCTTGGTGTCCAGATTTGGCATCTCCACCTTCCTGGTTCCCTACTGCTCAAGGCAGATCCTGGCCACATCATATTCATCCCCTCAGGCCTAGCTCCACACCAGCCCATGCTGACATGACAAACTCAAGTCTGAATCTTATAGTTTCCAGGTCCTCTTTAGGTAACCCCACCAAATACCAAGTCTTTGGGTATACGGTGTCAGCTCTGTTCATGCAGTCGATCATCTTTCACCTTTTCATTGCCTTGTTCAGATCTTCTAGCATCTTAGCTTATCAGTCTATATGTGCCATCACATCAAGTCTGACTTAGTTAACATGTACCTTTCTGGAATCTGCAACAGGCTCAAAACTTTCTTTCCAGATTTCCATGCCATATGTACCAGTCACATGGTTGCCAAGACTCTCAAGGGTTGCCACTGCTTGTATGGCTTGCATGTCAAGAGAAAGCTACCATTATCTCAGGACAATTTGTGATTGGCAATCTGCACCTTTGTCAGCCCTGCAGATTATGATGATCAGCTTTTCATTGCTATGCTTGTCACTGGTTTCAATGGATTGCTTCAACTTGGTGAGCTCAGCATGCCTGACACCAAGAAATTATGGTCTTGAAGGAAAGTCATCTGCTGTTCCTCTGTTGAATGGTTTCTGTTATGATTTATTCACTTTTTTCCTTTTTCTAGTCTTATCTTATCTTATCAGCATAATCATGCTTATGCACAATCACCACCATATCACCAACCCCAACTTCGATAAATCTTTCATGATGGACAATGCATGATATTGCATGCTCGTCGTACGACTGGCATGCCCTTTGGCTTCAATAAATCTTTCATACCTATTAATAGTGCTCACACTTTTGTATTTAAGTAGCTACGATTTCACTGTACAACCTCAGCTTCGAGCTAAGGTTTACCTACACATAAATCTTACTTGTCTGCTCGCTTGCTGAGAGCCTCTCTGTAAGCGCCTCTTTCATCACCTTGAGTCATCTGAGGCATTGGCCAAGTGATTGTCCGAATGCAAGACAGCTTACCAATTGCCCGACTACAAGTCACATGAGAGTCGGCCCTAACAATTAGCTCGAAGCTTCCCTCACCCTTCCACGACGCTAGATGCAGGAAGGATTCCATATGCCCTTACAACAAACCCCCGACATCTCTGAAGGAACAACAAGTACCCTTGTCGTAATCCTTTTCACGATAGCAGGAGTAATAGGCTCAGCAACCGCAGCCGTGACCATCTACTACAGAAACAGAGAGTGATTCGAACACCATGGAATTACATTTTGACGAGGACAACTAATCTACCCACCCCCGACTCTCCCCCACTTCTACAACCTGCCCTACAATGTTCCGGCATACCCCACGAGCTATGCCATCTATGGACAGGAGTCCTATGGGACGCCCCCAGAGTCGCCGACCCGGGACCTTCAGGGCCCCTTCCCCAACTACATCGAACAACGAGGAAGAACACCAAGCCCAGTGGCTGGCCCTTCTGGAACCCAGCACTCCTCTGAGGATGCCAGAAGTACTCCCTCTTTTGAGGGAAGTATCGATGAGCTCATTAGAGCCTATCATGGAATTGGAACAGAACCCCTGGAGGATGCCAGGAGAGAGTTGGAGCGAAGCCTCTGACAGATACCTATAACTGAGGGCGTCCAGCTCTGACCAGATAGCGAGACCCTCCCCCAGACGACCCTATGGGCTGTCAATCCTGACAAACCCCCCGAGGCCTCCGACACCACCTCACTTGAGTCATCAGAGAGACGAAGAGTGGCTTCGGACTATGATTCAGAGGCAAGCTGAAGGAGGGCTCACCTACCAGGGCCCTCAAGACTTCACTGCCCCTTCAGGACTCAACACACGTTCGACACACCTGCATCGACAATTATACTCTCCTCCTCTGATCCTGATTCCCCTGCCCCCGAGTCCCCCGAACCTGATAGTTTTTGACGAAGAGGAGGAGAGACTCCCTTCGCCAGTCCCACCCCCTCCAGCTCAGCATCCACGCCAGCCTTGCTCGACCACAATGACCCAGGGTTCTATGCTGAGCTCCGGAGATGACGCTTATGAATCCGTTACATCGGGTGGCCTTCGTACCAGCGAAGAAGAAGAGCTGGAGAATCCCCGCTTGCATACAGCATTTAACAATGCGAGGAGGACCCAGATGCCCCCCCTAGAGATCCCAGGAGCGAGCGACACCTTGCTCTATGAGAGATCGAAAGCAGTCCCTTCCACCTGGGAACTCCAGATAGAGCCTGGCCATCTCTCTCCCTATCCCAGCGAATGGCCCATGGGACATACCGATCCCAGGCCTGGGCCCTCCGAAGGGCCGACTACCTACGAAGAGGAGGAGTGGATGAGACACAGGAGGAGCATCGACATCATTTCGACCTCCACCCCAATGAAGAGTTATGGTGGTATGAGCTCAACTACGGCCCCATACCAGGAGTACATGTCCCCGATTTATGAGCAAGGACCGAGCAGGAGGAGTGAGTCCTCAACCGCCAACTGGCAGCTATACTTGCTGCCTGGAGAAGAGACGAGGCCAACTGCGCCGAGCTATCCCGAGTACGATTGGCCCAGGCTAATGCCCGACTCGCCTCCGATCGACTGGAGACGCCAGAACTGGGCCTGGAAGGGGACGAGTAGACTATTCGCTGGCTCCGGACAGGCAGGACCAAGCAACATCCCAGTCAACATTGACCCTGAAACAGCATGACAACAGCAGGAGGAAGCAGAAGCAGAAGCCAGGAGGCAGGAACACCGGGACAAGCAAGCAGCTTTCCCAGCATTGACCCAAGACCTGGCCCAAAAACTATTGGAAGCAAGGAGCTTTGCACTCGCCAATGGACTACCCCTCCCCCCCGAACTGGAGGACCCCAATAGATGCCAAGGACGACCTGCAGCCTCAGCACCCAAATGATGGGGGAGCCCAACTCACCGAACCAATAGGTGGTCAGTCCCCAGGCCTCCACCCAAGAACAACCCCCCGAACCACCAGACTGGCCATCAGAGGACGCAGACGAACAGGCCCCCTGGCTAACAGTAAAACCGACCCTGATCCGTCTCCTCGCTGACTTCGAAGGAAAAGGGGACAATATCCATCAATTCACAGGGGCCTGCGAGGAGTATTTCTCAATATTCTGAGCATATTACCCCACCCATGCAAACAAGATCCTCTTCGCCACCTCCCTTTTCGGCAAGAGACCTCAGGGCTGGTGGTCCCAATACCGCCTTCAGTTCCGAAGCGATGCTGAAGGACGATACCGGTATTGCTCATGGGACGACTTTAAAGCTGCCCTACAGATCGAATATGGCGACCCCGCCCTCCAAGAAGTAATGGAGAAGCGGATGAATGATCTCAGGATGACCGGCACGGCAGCCGAGTACTTCCACAAATTGGAAGAATTGGCCCGCCAAGCCGATCAACTCCGCAACTTAGGCCCCTGAGGTGCCCTAGTCCGAGCCATCCGACGGGGCGTACCTGCCTCCTATACCGACTCCATCGCCGATTTGGGAGTCATGATCCCCTCGACATATGCCGAATGGAAGCAATGCATACGCAGCATCTATGACAAAAAGGCCCGAAAACAGGCCTTCGACAAAATTAGACATGTCGACCGACCCAAGAACCAGAACGCCGGAAGCTCCTCAAAAGGAACTTCTGGCACGACAAGTTCCTCAGCCGATAAACCCATCAGCAAAGGATCATCGGGATCAGGATGGACCACTTACGGAGGGGCTGGAGAGCCGATGGATATAGACCGCCTTAAGAAGGAAGGCAGGTGTTTCAACTGTGGAGGAAAGGGACATGTAGGGAAGGACTGCAAGAAGCCGAAGCAGCCTAGAGACCCGAAAAGTGGGCGATATATGACGGCCCAACTTCGTGCGATGCTAACGGAGGCCGAGGAGCACGATAAGGAAGAGCACGGACATAGTCACGAGGAGAAAGTTGAGGAGAAGACGCCCTCGACAACGAAGATTGAGGAGGTAAAAGGCAAGGCTGAGAAGTGAGCGATTCCACTTCCTCGGCCCAATCCTCCTCTTTGGGTGGTCGGTCATCGTGTTAGGGCTGACTCTCATGTGACTCATAGTCAGGCAATTGGTAAGCTGTCTTGCGTTCGGACAATCACTTGGCCAATGCCTCGGATGACTCGAGGTAATGAAAGAGGTGCTTACAGAGAGGCTCTCGGCAAGCAAGCAGACAAGTAAGATTTATGTGAAGGTAAACCTTAGCTCGAAGCTGAGGTTGTACAGTGAAATCGTAGCTACTTAAATACTAAAGTGTGAGTACTATAATTAGATACGAAAGTTTTATCGAAGTCGAAAGGTGTGCTGGTCGGGCGACGAGCACGCAACATCATGCATTGTCCATCATGAAAGATTTGGTGAAGCTGATAGTGGTGATACGGTGGTGATAATGCGTAAGCATGATTATGCCGATAAGATGAGATAAGACTAGAAAAATGAAAAAAGTTAATAAATCGTAACATTACCCTCTCGTTAAGGCAGTCGTCCCGACTGCCCTAGGGCTCGTCTTGTTTGTCACACTGAATGCAGTCTGTGATCTCCTTTTCGCTCTCTCTATGCCAGTAATCGTCAATGAAGGTTTTCCAAACCTCGCGATCAGGTTCCTCGATCCAAAATTTCTTCCTGTCGGTTCGTTCTACTTGGTAGAACATGCTCCAGCCACCCATCGCTTGGTTCTCTCGGTAGCTGCGGTCGATTATTCGCTTGACTGTTTTTTCTGACCTGTCGATGATTTTGTGTGCAGTCACGACAGCTTGTGTCTCGGAGAGACTATCTTCGTAGTCTTTGATGGCCTCTTGGGCATTAGCCATGTCGTCTTCCCGGACCCATGAGTTGTGTTCTCGGGTCCATCCCTTCCATTTGACGAAGTAATCGGTCATGAGTCGAGATTTTTGTCCTTTCTTTCCACGAACTCGGCGTGTGCGTGAGTCTAAGACTTCCTCGATTTCGTATTCCTCCTCGTCTTCAATGAGGTCTGGTGGCGGGGCGGGGGGTTGTTCTTGGTTGGGGAAGGCTGGTGGCACATACAGTGTAAGCAACTTCTCATTGAAGCAGGGGTGGATCTTCCAGTGCGGTGGAAGCTTGAGTTTGTAGGCTGAAGCGCCGGTCTTTTCTAGAACTAGGAATGGGCCGACGCGTTTGTCGTCGAGTTTCTTCTTTGGTCGAGGGAGGTGAAGGTTTGTGGAGTCAAGCCATACTCGGTCTCCGATGGCATAGTCCACGGCGTCTCTTTTCTTTTTGTCGTATTGGGCCTTCATCCTTCTGGCTGCCTCCTCTAGTGCCTCCTTGGCTTGCCGGTGTACTTCCTGCATGTTTTCTGCAAACGACTTGGCCGATGGATTGGTGAAGGCGGTCGTCTTGATGGAGTCTGGTAGGACTCAGGGGTTTAAGCCATAATTGGTGAAGAATGGCGTTTGGCCCGTTGCCGAATGGACTCTGTTATTGTGGGCGAATGCTGCTAATGCAAGCCATTCGCTCCAGTTGGTCTGTCGATGATTTATGAAGAGGCGGAGATACTTATTGATCTCCTGGTTGGCCTGTTCTGTCTGTCCATCTGTCTGGGGGTGAAATGCGGTGGATGCATTGGGAGTGATGTCGAGGAGTTTAAGAAGTTCCATCATGAACTTGGAGACAAACTGAGGTCCTCTGTCAGAGATCACCGTTTTGGGCATACCATGGTGAGCGTATACGTGGTCGCGTAGGAGCTTGGCCCATCCTTCGGATGTTAGTTCGACGTTACAGGCGATTGGGATCACTTCCTTGGAGAATCTGTTGACAATAACCAGAATGGCGTCATAGCCATTGGATTCTGGGAGTCCGGTAATCATGTCGACGGAGATGTGAGTCCATGGCTCAGAGGGAATTTCATTGGGGTGAAGGGGGGCGGCCCTTGGGTGGGTATCTGTCTTCGTTCGTTGGCATGCTTCACATGCTTTAACGTACTTTTCCACCGTTTGTTTGAGTTTTGGCCACCAGAACTCTCTTTGGACGAGTTCCTTGGTCTTCTCGATTCCCGGATGACCGGCTGTGATGTGATCGTGGTGGGCCGCGATGATTTCCCCTCGCAGCTTGTCATCGCGGGGAACATAGATCCGCCCATCATAGTATAACAGTCCCTCCTTTTCAGAGACGCCCTGTTCATGGTCAAGGGAGTTTTGAATTCCCTGGTCCCACTTGTTGTGGTTACGAGTGACGTCCTTTACACGTTGGTGAGTTTCGCTGGTGGTGGGCATGGTCATTGCCTGGAAATGTTCTGGTTGGAGGACGATAACATCATCATTGCCCTTCTTTCCTTGGTCGTGGTCATCTCTTCGAGAGATCAGGTCGGCTTTTCGGTTGGAGGCCCTGGGCTTGTGATGGAGCATGAAATGGTATTCCGCAAGCTCGGTGACCCATCGGGCCTGACGGCGATTCAACTTTTGGGGTTGTCGGAAATACTGAAGATTTTGATGGTCGGTCCAGATCTCAAAATCTTCTGCCGTGCCCATAAGATAGTGTCTCCATTCTTCTAGGGCGAGCATGATTGCCAAAAGTTCCTTGTCGTATATTTCGTAGTTGCGTTCGGTGACGGTTAGTGCTTTGGAAAGGAAGGCGACTGGTCTCCATTTTCCGTCCTGTTCTTGGCTGAGGACTGCGCCGATAGCTCCTTCACTGGAATCTGCCTCTACTTGGAACCTTCCCTTCTCATTGGGTAGAGCTAACACTATGTCTTCAGCCATCTGTTTCTTGAGTCGTTGGAACGCCTCGTTCTGAGCGGTTCCCCAGGTCCAGGGCGCGTTTCCGGTCAGTTGGGTCATCGGGCATACAATCTTGGAGTAGTCTTTGATAAACTTCCGATAGAAGTTTGTGAAACCCAGGAAGGATTGTAGTTCCTTCTTCTTGGTGGGCGTGGGCCACTCCGTAATTCCCTTGACTTTAATCGGATCCATTCGTATGGAACCCTCACTGATGATGATGCCGAGGTATTCTGTTTCCAATACCTCGAACTCGCACTTCTCAGCCTTGAGGAACAACTTGTGCTCCCTAAGTCGTTGGAGTACCCTCTTGACGATCCGTCGATGTTCTTGGAGATCTTTGGAAAAGATCAGGATGTCGTCGAGGTAAATAGTGACTTTTCCTTCCATGATGAGGTCGTGGAAGATGTCATTCATCATCCATTGGAAGGTGGCTGGCGAGTTGGTTAGGCCAAAGAACATGACCGTTGGCTCAAATAGCCCTCGATTGGTACGGAAGGCGGCCTTGGCTTTGTCCCCTTGTTTGATCCTGACGTTGTTATAACCCCACCGGACGTCCAACTTGGTGAAGTATTTGGCGCTGCGAAGCTTATCCATAAGTTCCGAGATAAGCGGGAGGGGGTATCGGTTCTTGATTGTCATTTCATTCAACTTTCGGTAGTCCTGAACAGGGCGAAGGGAGCCGTCCTTTTTCTTAACGAAGAAGAAGGGGGAGGCGAACGGGGATTTGGAAGGGCAGATTCGGCCTGACTCCAAGTTCTCGTCGAGGAACCTGTCGAGTTCTTCCTGTTCGCGTCAATTCAAGGGATAGACCTTACAGTCGAGAGTCGATTTGGCGTTGGGAATTAATTCGATTGTGTGGTCCCATGGCTTTCGGTCTGGTAGTTCATCGAAGTTCTCTTTAGAGAATAGGTCATGGAATTCGCGATATTGGGGCGGAACCATTTCTTCGAAAGTCTTTTTGGCCTTCCCTTCGGTGGCCTTGGCTGCTAGATCATTGGCATGGTGCACTGCACGGATCTCTAGCTCCTCCCGGAGGTCGACCATCAAGATGGTCTCGCCTTCCTCCAACTCCTCGTCCCATGGGTCTTCTGGATTGGCATCTGGAAGGGGGAATGGATTTTTTTGACACTGGCATCAGGCAAAAATGACCTTGCCGGTGGTCCAGTTGATGACCGGGTTGTGACGGAGGAGCCAGTCGTGTCCCAGGAAGATGTCTCCCTTGCCGATGTTGGTGACAGCAAAATCGATTCTCTCACTGTGCCCTCCGATGGTCATTCGTACTTCCACGAATTCAGTGATTACCCCCGCTTTATTCCTGGTGCCGTCTGCATTGTATACAGAAATTGGGGCGGCTGCGGGTCGAGTAACAAGTCCGTATTTCTTGATGTAGTTTTCGCTTATAGTACTGCCAGTGCATCCGCTGTCGACCAGTGCTTGGGCTTTGAGCGTCTGATGGTTTTCTAGCGTTTCGAGTTGGACATCGAGGAATAACTCTCGGACGCCCTTGGTGCTTACTCGCCGCTGATACCGAATTGGCTGGCTCAACTCATAAAGTTCTTCCTGTGCTTGTTCCCCCTCTCTCTGAAGCGAGGCGAGGAGCTCTTCATCGATTTCGTTGACCTTTTCTTTATGCGCCCAAAGGTGGAGCGAGGCAAGTGCCTCCGAATCCATGCGTGCTTCCCTGATGGCCCGAAGGGTCCAGTCCGCGCCAAATGGCTTGAACCAGGTGGACTTCGGGGTGGAAACACTCACGGGGGTAGATTCGGAACGCCTCGCCCTCAACGTTTCTTCTTCCTTCTTCTCTTGCGCCTTGGCTTGCGTCATCTTGAATGACGTATCATCTTCCTTGTCAGGGACTTCCACGACCGTGGTATTCCGGGCCCGTGAGCGTCGCGCATCCGGCGCTGGAACCCTGCTTGATCCTTCGGCGGTCGGAGGCCTAAGAGGGTCTCCCCTGGTTGGGGCATGCTCCTTCCCCAGAGGTCGCCCGCTGTTGGCTATTTCATCAGGATTCGGGGGTTTGGGGAGCAGGTTGCTCCGGGAGTGACCGCAAGGCCTGTCAGGACGCACAGAGGGAGTCGTGAGCATTGCGTTCTTGTCGCATAAACCGTACTCCCTCATTACTTCCGGGTCCCTCGGCACCGGCGCCGGATCCCTATCCTTTCTTGGGACATCTTCTTCCTTTGCGATCGGGGACGAAGGGGGTGCTATCTTGATCGGTGTGACGTCTCCGAGAGAATGACGAGAGCTGCTACCCTTCGCGTCTTCTGCCAGGCGAGAGGAGAGGGGGTCGTGTATCCACGACGATCCCTGAGCACGAGGCGAATCATTGGGGATAAGGTCGACGGGCATCGACCTCGTACTCCCGCCTCTGTCTTGAGGTATCCCTTCAGCGACGACGGGCTCGACCAGTTCAGGGAGCACCTCCTTCGTCCCTAAGGACTGGGAGATCCCCGACATTGTTCGGATGAACTCTGGCCCCCATCGAGTCTGAAGATCCTGGAGGGTGAGGAGTTCTGGGACAGAAAGTGTAAGCGAAGGAGGGGGATGAGTCTCGCTTCGTTTCTGAGGGATTATATATGTTTTTTGAGGCGGAGTCTGAATTGGTTGTGATTCTTTTGGGGTGGTCTCGGGGAAGGCAGTAATCGTTGGTATATTCGAATGCGTAGAGACAATTGTAGACGTACGTAAAAATGTATTACAACCGGGTAATGTCCGCGCTGCGGGACCCGATGACCGACCACCCAGAGAGGAGGATTGGGCCAAGGAAGTGGAATCACTCACTTCTCGGCCTTGCCTTTTACCTCCTCAATCTTCGATGTCGAGGGTGTCTTCTCCTCGACCTTCTCCTCGTGACTGTGTCCGTGCACTTCCTTATTGTGCGCCTCGTGTAACTCTGCTTCTGTCAGCATGGTGCGAAGTTGGGCCATCGTATATTGCCCGGTCTTCGGGTCTCTAGGCCGCTTCGGCTTTTTGCAATCCTTCCCTAAATGTCCTTTCCCTCCGCAGTTGAAGCACCTGCCCTCCTTTCAGAGGCGGTCTATGTCCATCGGTTCCCCGGCACCTCCATAGGTGGTCCACGATCCTCCCGACGATCCTTTGCTGGCCGATTTGTCGGTCGAGGAACTTGTCACGCCGGTATTACCTTTCGAGGTAGTACCAGCGGATTTGTTGCTGGTCAGCTTATCGTAGTGGCCTATGCGGTCGAAGGCTTGCTTTCGGGCCTTTTTGTCGTAGATACTGCATATGCGCTGTTTCCATTCCGCATATGTGGAGGGGATCATGACTCCGAGGTCGGCGATGGAGTCGGTATATGAGGCAGGAACGCCGCGTCAGACAGCTCGGACCAGGGCCCCTCGGGGTCCTAAGTCGCGGAGTTGATCGGCTTGGCGACCCAGTTCCTCCAGTTTCCGGAAGTACTCGGCCGCTGTACCAGTCATTCGGAGGTCGTTCATTCGTTTCTCCATGACTTCTTGGAGGGCGGGATCGCCATACTCGACTTGTAGGGTGGCCTTGAAGTCGTCCCAGGAGCAGTATCGATAGTGTCCTTCTGCGTCGCTTCGGAATTGGAGATGGTACTGGGACCACCAGCCTTGGGGCCTTTTGCCGAAGAGGGAGGTGGCGAAGAGAACTTTGTTGGCATGAGTGGGGTAATATGCTCGGAATATTGAGAAATATTCCTCGCACGCCCCTGTAAATCTGTGGATGTCGTCTCCCTTTCCTTCGAAGTCGGCAGGGAGTCGGACTAGGGTGGGCTTCACCTGTAACCAGGGAGCCTGTTCGTCTGCGTCCCCTGATGGCCAGTCTGGTGGGTCGGGGGGATTGTTCTTGGGTGGTGGTCTTGGTATCGACCACCTGTCGGTTCGGTGAGTGGGACTTCCCCATCGTTTGGGGGCTGGGGCCATGGGTCGTCCTCGGCGTCTGTTTGGGTCTTCTAATTCGGGGGGAAGGGGGAGTCCATTGGCGAGTGCGAAACTTCTTGCTTCCAATATGGCCTTTGCTAATTCTGTAGTGAGCCCCGGGAAGGCTGCTTGCTTGTCCCAGTGCTCCTGTCTCCTAGCTTCTGCTTCTGCTTCTTCCTGCTGTCGTCATGCTGTTTCAGGGTCGACGTCAGGAGGGTTGACAGGGATGTCGCTTGACCCCGCCTGTCCGGATCCTGCAAAGAGCCTACTCTTCCCCTTCCAGGGCTGGCTCAGGCGTCTCCAATCGATCGGCGGCGAGTCTGGCATTGGCTTGGGCCAGTCGTACTCAGGATAGTTCAGCGCGCTCGGCCTCATCCCTTCTCCAGGCAGTGAGTATAGCTGCCAGTTGCCTATTGAGGACTCGCTCCTCCTGCTCGGTCCTTGCTCGTAGATCGGGGATGTGTATCCCTGGGATGGGGCCGTAGTTGAGCTCATATAGCCATAGCTCTTCGTTTGGGACAAGGCCGAAGCGGTGTCGATGTTCCTCCTGAGTCTCATCGACTCCTCCTCTTCATAGATAATCTGCCCTTCGAAGGGCCCAGGCCTGGGATCGGTAGGTTCCATGGGCCATTCGCTGGGATAGGGAGAGGGATGGCCAGGCTCTGTCTGGAGTTCCCAGGTGGAAGGGACTACTCTCGATCTCTCGTAGAGCGAGGCATCGCTCGCTTCTAAAGTCTCTAGGGGGTGCGTCTGGGTCCTCCTCGCGTTGTCGAATGCTGTATGCGAGCTGGGATTCTCCAACTCTTCTTCTTCGCTGGTACGAAGGTCGCCTGATGTAGCGGATTCATAGGCGTCGTCTCCGGAGCTCCGCATAGAACTCTGGGTCATTGCGGTTGAGCGAGGCCAGGGTGGAGGTTGAGCTGGACGCGGTGGGGCTGGTGAATGGAGTTTCTGCTCCTCTTCCTCGAAGAATATAAGGTTCGGGGGACTCGGGGGTGGGTGAATCGGGATCGGAGGAGGAGAGTATAATTGTCTCCTCAGGCGTATCGTAGGTGGCCTGGGTGCGGAAGGGGTGGTGAAGTCTAGAGGGCCCTGGGAGGTGAGCCCTTCTTCGGCTCTCCTCTGAATCATATTCTGGAGACGTTCCTCGTCCCGCTGGCGAAGTACATGAGGCGGCATCGCCGTCCTCGGAGGGTTCGTCAGGATTGACGACCCATAGGGTCATCTGGGGGAGGGTCTCACTATCTGGTTGGGGCTGGGCAATCTCGGTCGTAGGTATCTCCCGGAGGCTTTGCTCCAGCTCTCTCCTGGCATCCTCCAGGGGTTCTGTTCCAATTCCATGATAGGCTCTAATGAGCTCCTCGATGCTTCTCTCTGAAGGGGAAGCGCTTCTGTCATCCTCAGAGGAGTGACGGGTTCCGGAAGGGCCAGCCACTGGGCTTGGCGTTCTTCCTCTTCGTTCGATGTAGAGGTCGGAGAAGGGGCTCTGTAGGTCCCGTGTCGGTGACTCTGGGGGCGTCCCGTAGGACTCCTGTCCGTAGACGGGGTAGTTCGTGATGTACGTCGGAACATTGAAAGGAGGGTTGTAGAAGTGGGGAAGTGTTGGGGGTGGATAGATTAATCGTCCTCTTTGAAAGGTAATTCCGTGGCATTCAAACCACTCTCGGTTTCTGTAGTAGATAGTCGCGACTGCTGTTGTTGTTCCGATTACTCCTGCTATTGTGAAAAGGATCACAGCAAGAGTACTTGTCGTTCCTTTGGAAATGTCGGGGGTCTGTTGTAAGGGCATATGGAATCCTTCCTGCATCTAGCGTCGTGGAAGGGTGAGGGAAGCTTCGAGCTAATTGTTAGGGCCGACTCTCATGTGACTCGTAGTCGGGCAATTGGTAAGCTGTCTTGCATTCGGACAATCACTTGGCCAATGCCTCAGATGACTCAAGGTGATGAAAGAGGCGCTTACAGAGAGGCTCTCAGCAAGCGAGCAGACAAGTAAGATTTATGTGAAGGTAAACCTTAGCTCGAAGCTGAGGTTGTACAGTGAAATCGTAGCTACTTAAATACTAAAGTGTGAGTACTATAATTAGATACGAAAGTTTTATCGAAGTCGAAAGGCGTGCTGGTCGGGCGACGAGCACACAACATCATGTGTTGTCCATCATGAAAGATTTGGCGAAGCTGATAGTGGTGATACGGTGGTGATAATGCGTAAGCATGATTACACCGATAAGATGAGATAAGACTAGAAAAATGAAAAAAGTTAATAAATCGTAACACATTGGGTCCCGCTGTGCGGACTTTACCTGATTGTACATTATTTTTACGTACATCTACTTGTGTATCAAAGCATTCGAATATACCCGCCATGTTTACACTTTCACCCGAGACCACCCCAAAAGAATCGCAAATTATTCAAACTCCAACTGAAAAGACCTATATAATCCCCCAGAAACGAAGCGAGACTCATCCCCCTCCTTCGCTCACACTTTCTGTCCCAGAATTCCTTACCCTCCAGGACCTTCAGACTCGATGGGGACTGGAGTTCATCCGAACAATGTCAGGGATCTCCCAGTCCTTAGGGATGAAGGAGGTGCTCCCTGAACTGGCTGAGCCCATCGTCACTGAACGGGAACATCAAGACAGAGGCGGGGGCATGAGGTCGATGCCTGTTGACCATATCCGCAACAATTCGCCTTGCACTCGAGGATCGTCGCAGAATCACGACCCCCTCTCCCCCCATCTGGAAGAAGAAACGGGAGGTTGCAGCTCTCGTCGTTCTCTCGGAGACATCACACCGATCGAGACAGCGCCCCTTCCGTCCCCGACCCGAAAGGAAGAAGACAGTCACTCAAGAAAGGATAGGGACACGGGACAGGCGCTGAAGGACCCAATGGTAATGTGGGAGTACGGCTCATGCGACAAGAACGTGACATACATGACTCCCTCCATTCGTCCTGATGAGCCCTTCGGTCACTCCAGGAGCGACCCGCTCCCCAAACCCCCGAGTCCTGATGAAGCAGCCAGCAGCGGGTGACCCCCAGGGAAGGAGCATGCCCCAACTGGGGAGACCCCTCGAAGGCCCCCGACTGTTGAAGGATCAAGCGGGGTTCCAGCATTGGATGCGCAATGCTCATGGGCCCGGAATACTATGATCATCGAGATACTGGATGAGGAGGATGACACATCCTTCAGGATGTCTCAAGTGAAGGTGCAAGAAAAGAAGGAAGAAGAACCGTTGAGGGCGAGGTGTTCCGAATCCATACTGGTGAGTGTTTCCTCCCTGAAGTCCACCTGGTTCAAGCCATTTGGCGTGGACTGGACCCTTCGGGCTGTCAGGGAAGCACACACAGATTCAGAGGCATTTGCCTCACTCCATCTCTGGGCCCATAAGGAGAAGGTCAACGAGATCGATGGTGAACTTCTCGCCTCACTTCGAAAGGGAGGAGAACGGGCAAGAGAAGAGCTCTATGAATTAGGCCAGCCAATTTGATATCAACGTCGAATGTCCACAAAGGGCAGCTGAGAGCTGTTCCTCGACGTACAGCTCGAGACGCTAGAAAACTGCCAAACCCTCAAGGCTTAGGCCTTAGTTGACAGTGGATGCACAGGGAGTACTATAAGTGAGAATTACGTCAAGAAATATGGACTCATCACTCGACCTGTGTCGGCCCCAATCTCCGTGTACAATGCCAACAGGACACGCAATAAGGCAGGGGAAATCACTGAGTTCGTAGAAGTGTGGATGACCGTTGGAGATCACTCTGAAAGAATCGACTTTGCCATTACTAACATAGGCAAGGGCGATATCTTCCTTGGACATGACTGGCTCCTCCGACACAACCTGGTCATCAATTGGGCCACAGGCAGGATTATCTTCGCCCAGTGCCAGTGCCAGAAAAACCCGTTCCCCCTGCCTGATGCTGACCCGGATGACCCCTGGGATGAGGAGCTAGAAGAGGGCAAGACCATTCTTATGGTTGATCTATGAGAGGAGCTAGAAATCTGCGCCATACATCACGCAAATGACTTAGCAGCCAAGGCAAATGAAGGAAAGGCCAAGAAATCCTTTGAAGAGATGGTCCCACCCCAATACCACGAGTTCCGCAACCTCTTCACCAAGGAAAATTTTGACGAACTACCAGAAAGGAAACCTTGGGACCATGCAATCGAGCTAATTCCGAATGTCAAATCCATGCTCAACTGCAAGGTCTATCCGCTCAACTGCCACGAACAGGAAGAACTCGACAAATTCCTCGACAAGAACCTCGAGTCAGGGCGAATCCGACCATCCAAATCCCCATTCGCCTCCCCCTTCTTCTTCGTCAAGAAAAAGGATGGGTCCCTCCGACCGGTCCAAGACTACCAAAAGCTCAATGAAATGACAATCAAAAACCGCTATCTGCTGCCCCTTATCTCGGAACTCATGGACAAGCTTTGTGGCGCCAAATACTTCACCAAGCTGGATGTCCGATGGGGTTACAATAATGTCAGGATCAAACAGGGAGACGAGGCCAAGGCCGCCTTCCGAACTAACCAAGGGTTGTTCGAGCTCACCGTTATGTTCTTCGGGCTAACCAACTCCCCAGCAACCTTCCAGTGGATGATGAATGACATCTTCCATGACCTTATCATGGAAGGCAAAGTAACGATCTATTTGGACGACATCCTTATCTTCTCCAAAAACCTCCAAGAGCACTGACGAATCGTCAAGTGAGTCTTACAGTGCTTGAGGGAGCACAAATTATTCCTGAAGGCCAAGAAGTGTGAGTTTGAAGTACTGGAAACTGAGTACCTCGGTGTTATCATCAGCGAGGGCTCTGTACAAATGGACCCTGTGAAGGTCAAAGGCATCACGGAGTGGCCCACGCCCACCAAGAAAAAGGAGTTGCAATCCTTCCTGGGCTTTACGAATTTCTATCGAAAATTCATAAAAGACTACTCCAAGATCGTACGACCAATGACCCAACTCACGGGCAACTCCTCCTGGACCTGGGGAGTGGCCCAGAACGAGGCTTTCCAACGCCTAAAGAAGCAAATGGCCGAGGACGTAGTATTGGCTCTCCCCAAGGAGGATGGGCAGTTTAGGGTAGAGGCGGACTCCAGTGAGGGAGCAATCAGTGCAGTCCTCAGTCAGGAGCAGGACGGAAAATGGAGACCGGTCGCTTTCCTTTCCAAGGCGCTGACCATAACTGAACACAACTATGAAATCTACAACAAGGAACTCCTGGCAATTATGCTCGTGTTGGAGGAGTGGAGACATTACTTAATGGGCGCTGCTGAAGACTTCGAGATATGGACAGATCACCAAAACCTTCAGTATTTCTGACAGCCCCAGAAGTTAAACCGCCGACAGGCCCGCTGGGTCACCGAACTTGCAGAGTATCATTTCACCTTACACCACAAGCCAGGTACCTCCAACTGAAAGGCTGACCTCCTCAGCCGAAGGGACGATCACGACCAAGAGAAGAAGGACAATGACGATATCATCGTCCTTCAACCTGAGCATTTCCGGGCCATGATCATGCCCACGACCTCGGAGACCCATCAGCGCATTAAGAACGTAACCCGCGATCATGACAAATGGGATCAGGGAGTCCAAAACTCCCTTGATCACGAGCACGGCATTTCTGAGAAGGAAGGACTTCTCTACTACGATGGACAGATCTACATTCCACGAGACAACAAGCTTAGGGGAGAAATTATCGCCTCCCACCATGACCATATCACGGCAGGAATTGAGAAAACCAAAGAGCTCATCCAAAGAGAGTTCTGGTGGCTGAAACTCAAGCAAACGGTGGAAAGATACGTCAAGGCATGCGAAGTCTGCCAGCGAACAAAAACGGATACCCACCCAAAGGCCACATCCCTCCATCCCAACGAAGTCCCCTCGGAACCCTGGAATCACATATCCATTGATATGATCACCGGACTTCCTGAGTCTAATGGCTATGACGCGATCCTAGTAGTCGTCGACAGATTTTCCAAGGAAATCATCCCAGTCGCCTGCAACACTGAACTCACCTCCAAAGGATGGGCCAAACTACTCCATGATCATGTCTACACCAGACACGGTATGCCCAAGACTGTCATCTCAGACAGGAGACCCCAATTCATCTCCAAGTTCATGATGGAACTTCTCAAACTTCTCGACATCACACCTAATGCATCCACCGCTTTCCACCCCCAAACCGATGGCCAAACTGAGCGTGCCAACCAAGAAATCAACAAGTACCTCTGACTCTTTATCAATCATCGGCAGACAGACTGGAGTGAATGGCTCACCTTAGCAGCATTCGCTCATAACAATAGGACACACTCGGCCACCAGCCAAACACCCTTCTTTACTAATTATGGGACTCACCCTCGAGTATTACCGGATTCCATCAAAACGACCACCTTTACCAACCCATCGGCCAAGTCATTCATGGAAAACATGCAGAAAGTACATCGCCAAGCTAAAGAAGCACTAGAAGAAGTCGCGGGCAAAATGAAGACACAATACGATAAAAAGAAAAGGGAAGCGGTTGAATATGCCATCGGAGATTATGTATGGCTCGACGCCACCAACCTTCATTTACCACAGCCCAAGAAAAAGCTCGATGACAAACACATTGGCCCATTCCTGATACTGGAAAAAACTGGCATGTCTGCTTACAAGCTCAAGCTCCCACCGCACTGGAAGATCCATCCATGCTTCAACGAAAAACTCCTAACACCGTATGTACCGCTGGTGTTCCCTAACCAAGAACAACCTCCACCGCCACCACCAGACCTCATTGAAGATGAAGAGGAGTATGAGATCGAAGAAGTCCTAGACTCACGCACCCGCCAAGTCTGCGGCAAGAAAGGACAGAAATCTCGCCTAGTAACCGACTACTTCGTCAAGTGGAAGGGCTGGACCTGAGAACATAATTCTTGGGTATGGGAGGACGACATGACTAACGCACAAGAGGCCATTCAAGACTATGAGGACAGCATTTCCAAGACAAGAACTGTCCTAACCGCACGCAAAGTCATTGATAGATCAGAAAAAACTGTCAAACAAATAATTGACCATAACTATCAGGAAAATCAAGCAACAGGTGGTTGGAGTATGTTCTACCAGGTAGAACGAACCAATGGAAAGAAGTTCTGGATCGAAGAGCCCGACCGCAAAATCTGGAAGGCGCTCATCGATGATTACTGGGCAAGAGAAAGCGAAAAGGAAGTCACAAACTGTATACTCTGTGACCAAGAAGAGGACGACGACGCACCCTGGGAGGAAGACGTAGGACAGTCAGGACGACTGTCTTAACGAGAGGGTAATGTTACAATTTATTCACTTTTTTCCTTTTTCTAGTCTTATCTTATCTTATCAGTGTAATCATGCTTATGCACAATCACCACCATATCACCAACCCCAACTTCGATAAATCTTTCATGATGGACAATGCATGATATTGCATGCTCGTCGTACGACTGGCATGCCCTTTGGCTTCAATAAATCTTTCATACCTATTAATAGTGCTCACACTTTTGTATTTAAGTAGCTACGATTTCACTGTACAACCTCAGCTTCAAGCTAAGGTTTACCTACACATAAATCTTACTTGTCTGCTCGCTTGCCGAGAGCCTCTCTGTAAGCGCCTCTTTCATCACCTTGAGTCATCTGAGGCATTGGCCAAGTGATTGTCCGAATGCAAGACAGCTTACCAATTGCCCGACTACGAGTCACATGAGAGTCGGCCCTAACAGTTTCCTGATGCTTATAATTTCCTCTTACCTTCTCACAAAGTGGATATTGCCTTCAAGGGCAACAAGGTCATCATTCCTGTCTCCTCTGATCCCAGTATCAACCCCTACCCAGTTTTTATAAGATATCTGGTGAATCATGACAGGCTCTTCTCTAGTCTGGCCAGGGGTCAGGCTTGGCCCTCATGACCTCCAGGCCAACCCTGGCCCAACCTGCCAGATCAGAGCTGGGTCAAGGTCAGAGCCAGCACTGATGCTAAGGGTTGGGGTTGGGGTCAGCAACTGGAGAAAATCTGACCCAGGGCTGACCTCAGATCAGCTCTCCTGGCCCTTGAAAATTTGGTAGGTGAAGAAATACAAGTATGTTGTTCTTACAAGCATAATTTGATATATTAATGTTAGAAAATGCAAATCTAATGATACATATACTTGTACTATACAAATCTTTGATGAAGAACAACCTATTGTATGAGTATTATGATACTATATGTTCTTGTTAGACCTGACCAATATATAGTGGACAAAGGTAACTCTAGGGCTGTCTTGCGTTCAGGCAGTCACCCTAGAAGTCCTTGTAACAGTCCAGAATATCAGGGGGGTATGGTTAGGTAGCCTTTCAGCGAGTGAGTCAGCAAGATAGAGTTGGATAAACTATAGCTTGAAGCTAAGGTTACATGATAGACTTAGCAGTCTTTATATACTAAAATTGAGGTATAAGAATAGAATCGGACTCCGCATGAATGGAAAGAAGGTGGAGTCCGATGATAATGGAAAGGTAAGATCAGATAAGATCATTCTCTGGTGAAAAAGTAAATAAATTGTAACATTACCCTCTCGTTAAGGCAGTCGTCCCAACTGCCTCTATAATTTGTCAGGGTCTGGAGGTTCTTCCATTGATTTTTCTGCTTCCTCCTTCCAGTATTTGTCGATATATGGTCTCCACATGTTTTCATTTGGATTTTCAACCTAAAATTTCCTCCCATCCTGTTGCTGTATGTAGTAGAAGATCGTGTTGTTTAGATAGTGGTGGTCAATTATCTTTTGGAGTGCCTTTTCCGATTGGTCAATGATTCTGCCGATGACGGTCCTGTCCTGAGAGATACTCCCCTCGTAGTCTGCGATTGCTTCTCATGCATTTGTCATGTCATCTTCCCACACCCAGGAATTGTGTTCTCTAGTCCAGCCCTTCCACTTGATGAGGTAGTCGATGACAAGGTGTTACGATTTATTGACTTTTTTCCTTTTTTCTAGTCTTATCTCATCTTATCGGTGTAATCATGCTTACGCATAATCTCCACCGTATCACCACCAACCGCTTCGATAAATCTTTCATGATGGACAACGCATGATATTGCGTGCTCATCGTCCGACCAGCATGCCTTTTGACTTCGACAAATCTTTCGTATGTATTAATAGCATTCGCGACTTAGTATTTAAGTAGCTACATTTTACTGTACAACCTCAGCTTCGAGCTAAGGTTTATCTTCACCCAAATCTTACTTGTTACTCACTCGCCGAGAGCATCTAATAGTTCGTGCCTCTTTCACCACCTCGGGTCATCCGCGGCATTGTTTAAGTGATTGTCCGAACACGAGACAGCTTATCAATTGCCTGACCACGAGTCATGTGAACGTCGGCCCTAACAATTAGCTCGAAGCTTCCCTTCACCCTTCCACTACGCTAGACGCAGGAAGGAACCCATGCCATTACAACAAACCCCCGACATCGACGAAACCACCAGGAACTCGGCCATAGGAGCCTTCATAGGGGCAGCAGCATTTGCAGGACTTATCATCTTCACTGCTGCCATATATTTCAGAAATAGAGACTGGTTCGAACGACATGGACTAGGACCAAGAAGACAACTCGTTTACCCCCCACCTCCCCTTCCTCGATTTTACATCCCACCTTACCCACAAAATGGTCAAGTTCAGCCCGTTTTCCCGACATACGAGCCCTACAGAGGGAACCAGTTCTACATGCCCCCAGTCTCGCCGCATCGGCAGGACAGATCAGGAGCCCCGAGCCCCGAGTCGGATGCCGGGGTCTATCATGGAAGAGGAAGAAGAAGTCCAAGCCCCATCGCTGGACCTTCCAGAATTAGGCAGTCCAATAGGACGCCATCTCCCGCTCCCTCTGACGAGGGAGACATCACTGAACTTATCCGAGCCTATGTCGGGCCCGGAACTATCGAGTATGACGAGACAGAGTCACGTTGAAGCAGTACAAACGTACTTCCAGCTGAGGGCACTGAGCCCGCTCCCACTAGCCCATCCTCTCCCCGTCCGACCCTCAGAGTTACAAACCCTTCTCCGCCTTCAGCAAGCAGCTCCGTCATCGCGGCACGAATCGAGGCCTTCTACCACCAGAGGGACGCCCCGCAGCTACACCGCGATCCCATCCATGACCTCGGGTGGACCCCCCCCAGTACTCCAACGACGTCAATTGTTCGGACCCCGTCCTCTCCCTCCCATTCCCCAGACCCTTTTACAAGACTCACCCGCCCCGAGCAGCCACGGGAGCGAAGAAGCAGCTCAGATAATGAGCCCCACGACGACGACGTCTCAAATAGGTCATCAGTACGCGTCAACCCAGATGACCTCAGGAGAGGAAGACTTCAGATCCGCGAGATCGGGAGACCTTCCTACTTCTGACGAAGAAGAGCCTGGGAAACCGATCTCGCCTTTCGCCTTCGACGAATGGAGGAGGACCCAGAACAGCAGCCCAGAGACCTCGGAGATGAGAGGAGACTGGCAAGAAGAGAACTTGAAAGCAATCCATTCTACCTGGGAGCTGCAGCCCGAGCCTGGACCTCCCTTACCGTACAACAGAGAATCACCTTGGGACCTTACCGAGCCCAAGCCTGGGCCCTTAGAAGAGAGGACTATGTCAACCGAGGAGGAATTGACGAGTCCCTTGATGAACATCGGCGGCGACTACACCTCTTTCCAACAGAGGAGCTCCACTGCCACGAGCAGGACTACGGCCCCACCCCTGGGGTCTATATACGAGGTCTTCGACCAAGGACAGATGAGGAGGAGCGAACCCTCCAGGGAAGATTGGAGGATATACTCCGAACCTGGAGGGCCGATGAGCATGAACGAGAACACCTGGCCTTCGTACGAATGGCCCAGGCCAATGCCAGACGAACCGCCCAAAGAATGGTGGAGGAACGGCAATCCATGGAAAGGCAAGAGTAGGCTGTTCGCCGGATCCGACCCAGCAGGACCCAGTGAACCAATGGAGACAGAAGACAAATGACGAGTATGGGAAGCTCAGGAAGCAGAGGCAAGGAGACAACAATTCCAAGCCGACAAGGATGCCTTCCCCAACCTCACAGCAGGGCTCGTAGCCCAATTAGAGAGAGCAAGAGCATTTGCGCTCGCCCATAACCTACCAATTCCAAAAGAACTCCAGGATGTCCCCGACCAGCCCCAGCCTCGAGGACGACCCGCTGCGCCGCCTCCCAGGAGATATGGGAGCCCCACTCATCAGACAGACCGATGGTCAGTCCCTCGTCCACCCCCTCGATACGACCCCCCGGACCCCCCATACTGGCCCTCTGGCGCGGCTCAAGAACAAGACCCGTGGCTTCAGGTAAAACCCACGCTAATTCGCATGCCAGGGGACTTTCAGGGAAAGAGTAGCGATATTAACCGCTTCACCGGTGCCTGTGAGGACTACTTCGCCGTTTTCAAGGCCTACTACCCCACTCATGCCAACAAAATCCTCTTCGCCGTCTCCCTCTTTGGAGAGAAACCCCAGGGATGGTGGGCCCAGTACCGATACCAGTTCTGGAGCGACACAGAACAACGCTACCGCTACTTCTCTTGGGACAACTTCAAAGCCGCCTTGAAAGTCGAGTACGGAGACCCCGCTCTCCAGGAAGTAATGGAGAAACGGATGAACGAACTCAGAATGACCGGAACAGCATCCGAGTACTTCTGACGACTAGAAGAATTGGCCCGACAAGCTGACCAGCTCAGCAACCTTGGGCCTCGATCCGCCATCGTCAGGGCAGTCCGCCGAGGAGTACCAGAATCCTACACCGAATCCATCGCGAACCTAGGTGTCATGATTCCCACCGACTACCCCGAGTGGAAGCGACGTATTTGCAACATATACGATGAAAGGGCCCGCAAGGTGGCCTTCGATAAAATCAGCTATACCGACCGCCCCAAGAACCAATCCGCCGGAAGCTCCAAAGGAACTTCCGGCGCGACAAGTTCCGCGGCTGACAAAACCACCAGCAAGGGATCAACGGGAGGTTTGTGGACCACATATGGAGGGGCCAGGGAGCCCATGGATATAGATCGCCTCCGAAAAGAAGGCCGATGCTTCAATTGTGGAGGAAAAGGACACATGGGAAAAGATTGTAAAAAGCCGAAGCGACCGAGGGACCCGAAAAGCGGGCGATATACCTCAGCGCAGCTTTGCTCCATGTTGACAGAAACGGAGTTACAGGAGGCACATGACAAGGAGGCACATGGACATAGCCACGAAGAGAAGGTCGAGGAGAAGACGCCCTCGACGACAAAGATTGAGGAGGTAAAAGGCAAGGCCGAGAAGTGAGTGATTCCACTCTCTCGGCCCAGTCCTCCTTGGGTGGTCGGTCATCGAGTCCTGCTGAGCGGACCTTACTCGATTGTATTAATTCATTACGTACGTCTACATCTGTATCCGCGCATTCGAATATACCCGCTTCGATTTCACAGAAGACCGAATCCACCCCGAAAGAATCACAAACAGTTCAAACTCCACCTAAAAAGGCATATATAATCCCCCAGAAGCGAAACGAGACTCATCCCCCTCCTTCACTCACACTTTCCGTCCCAGAGTTCCTCACCCTCCAGGATCTTCAGACTCGATGGGGACCGGAGTTCATCCGAACCATGTCAGGGATCTCCCAGTCCTTAGGGACGAAGGAGGTGCTCCCTGAACTGGCTGAGCCCGTCGTTGCTGAAAGGACACTTCAAGACGAAGGCGAAAGCACGAGGTCGATGCCTGCTGACCATGCCCCCAATGATTCGCCTCGCGCTCAGGGGCCGTCACAGATACACGACCCCCTCTCCTCTCGCCTGGCAGAAGAAACGAAAGGTTGCAGCTCTCGTCGTTCTCTCGGAGACGCCACACCGATCGAGATAGTGCCCCTTTCGTCCACGACCCAGATGGAAGAAGATGCCGCAAGAAAGGATAGGGATCCAGGATGGGCACCGACGGACCTGACGCTAGTGGGGGAGCATGGTTCATGCGACAAGAACGCGACGTGCATGGCTCCCTCGATTCGTTCCCCTGATGAGTCCTTCGGTTACTCCCGGAGCGACCCGCTCCCCAAACCCCCGAATCCTGGTGAAACAGCCAACAGCGGGCGACCTCTGGGGAAGGAGCATGCCCCAACCAGGGGAGACCCTCTTAGGCCCTCGACTGTCGAAGGATCAAGCGGGGTTCCGGCATTGGATGCGCAGCACCCATGGGCCCGGAAGACCACCCTCGTTGAAATCCCCGACGAGGAGGACGACACCGCCTTCAAGATGGCGCAAGACCGAGAACGAGTCAAGTGGGAAAAGAAAAAGACTGAGGGGCTTCTCCCCTCGTTCGACAAGGAGCAAGAGAAGAAAGAAGAAGAAACGCTGAGGGCGAGGCGATCCGAATCATCCCCAGTGAGTGTTTCCTCCCCGAAGTCCACCTGGTTCAAGCCGTTTGGTGCGGACTGGACCCTTTGGGCCGTCAGGGAAGCACGCACAGATTCGGAAGCCTTCGCTTCACTTCATCTCTGGGTGCATAAGGAGAAGATCAACGAGATCAACGGAGAACTCCTAGCCTCACTACGGAAAGGCAGAGAACGAGCACGAGAAGAGCTCTACGAGCTAGGACAACCGATTTGATATCAACGTCGAGTAAGCACAAAGGGCATCCGAGAGTTATTCCTCGACGTCCAACTCGAAACGTTAGAAAATCGACAGACCCTCAGGGCCCAGGCACTAGTGGACAGCGGATGCACGGGAAGCACAATAAATGAGGCCTACGTCAAGAAGCACGGCCTCATCACTAGACCCGCACCCGCTCCCATTTCGGTATACAATGCCGACGGCACACGCAACAAGGCGGGGGAAATCACAGAATTCGTGGAAGTAAGGATGACCGTAGGAGGGCACAGTGAGAGGATCAACTTTGCTGTAACCAACATAGGCAAAGGGGACATCTTCCTCGGGCATGACTGGCTCCTCTGTCACAACCCGGTCATCAATTGGGCCACCGGCAAAATTATCTTCGCTCGGTGCCAATGTCTAAAGAATCCATTCCCCCTACCAGACGCGGACCCCGACGACCCCTGGGATGAAGAACTGGAAGAGGGCAAAACCATTCTGATGGTTGATCTGCGAGAAGAATTAGAAATCCGAGCCGTACACCATGCAAATGATCTAGCTGCCAAAGCCGCCGAAGGAAAGGCCAAGAAAACCTTTGAAGAGATGGTTCCACCCCAGTATCAAGAATTCGAAGACCTCTTCTCTAAGGAGAACTTTGACGAGCTCCCTGACCGCAAGCCCTGGGATCATGCTATCGAACTGATCCCTAATGCCAAGTCCACGCTCGACTGCAAGGTATATCCGCTCAACCGACACGAACAAGAAGAGCTGGATAAGTTCCTAGACGAAAACTTGGAGTCAGGATGAATCCACCCATCCAAGTCCCCCTTTGCATCCCCCTTCTTCTTCGTCAAAAAGAAGGATGGCTCTCTACGACCCGTTCAGGACTATCGAAAACTGAACGAAATGACGATCAAGAACCGATATCCCCTCCCGCTTATCTCCGAACTTATGGATAAGCTCTGTGGTGCCAAGTACTTCACAAAGTTGGATGTCCGCTGGGGATACAATAACGTCAGAATCAAGCAAGGAGACGAGGCCAAAGCTGCCTTCCGCACCAACCGAGGGTTGTTCGAACCAACCGTCATGTTCTTCGGACTCACCAATTCGCCGGCCACCTTCCAATGGATGATGAACGATATCTTCCATGACCTAATAATGGAAGGGAAGGTCACCATCTATCTTGACGACATCCTGATCTTCTCGAAAGACCTCCAAGAACACCGACGGATAGTCAAACGAGTGCTTCAACGCCTTAGGGAGCACAAATTATTCCTTAAGGCCGAGAAATGCGAATTCGAGGTACTGGAAACTGAATACCTCAGAGTAATCATCAGTGAAGGATCAGTACAAATGGACCCCATCAAGGTCAAAGGCATCGCGGAGTGGCCCACACCCACCAAGAAGAAGGAACTACAATCCTTCCTGAGCTTTACGAATTTTTACCGAAAATTCATTAAGGATTACTCCAAGATCGTACGCCCTATGACCCAGCTGACTGGAAACGCTCCCTGGACCTGGGGAGCGGCACAGAATGAGGCCTTCCAACAGCTCAAGAAGCAAATGGCAGAAGACGTGGTACTAGCCTTACCCAACGAGATGGGGAGGTTCCGAGTAGAGGCAGACTCCAGCGAGGGGGCAATCGGTGCCATCCTTAGTCAAGAGCAGGACAGGAAGTGGAGGCCAGTCGCCTTCCTTTCCAAAGCGCTAACGGTCACCGAACGCAACTATGAAATTTATGACAAAGAACTACTGGCCATCATGCTCGCCCTCGAGGAATGGAGACACTACCTAATGGGTGCTGCAGAAGATTTCGAGATCTGGACTGATCATCAAAATCTACAATACTTTCGCCAGCCCCAGAAGCTGAATCGATGCCAAGCCCGATGGGTTACCGAACTCGCCGAGTATCATTTCACGTTACACCATAAACCCGGTGCTTCCAATCGTAAGGCCGACCTATTAAGTTGAAGGGACGACCACGACCAAGGGAAAAAGGACAACGATGACATTATCATCCTCCAGCCGGAACACTTCCGGGCCATGATCATGCCCACCACTTTGGAAACTCACCAACGAGTCAAGGACGTAACCCGAAACCGTGACAAGTGGGATCAAGGGATCCAGAACTCCCTTGATCATGAACGAGGGATCTCGGAGCCATGGACTCATATCTCCATCGACATGATTACCGGACTTCCGGAGTCCAATGGCTATGACGCCATCCTAGTGATCGTCAACAGATTCTCCAAAGAAATCATTCCTATTGCCTGCAATGTTGAGCTCACTTCCGAAGGATGGGCCAAATTACTTCGCGACCATGTCTATTCCAAGCATGGAATGCTCAAAACTGTCATCTCCGACTGAGGACCACAATTCGTATCCAAGTTCATGCTAGAACTTCTCAAACTCCTCGACATCACACCCAACGCGTCTACCGCCTTTCATCCCCAAACCGACGGGCAAACCAAGTGGGTCAACCAAGAGATCAATAAGTATCTCCGCCTCTTTATCAACCACCGACAGACCGACTGGAGCGAATGGCTCGCCATGGCAGCATTCGCCCATAACAATCGCATTCATTCGTCCACGGGACAGACCCCCTTCTTTACCAATTATGGCCTAAATCCCCGAGTCCTACCTGACTCGATCAAAACGACCGCCTTCACCAACCCTTCGGCCAAGTCCTTTGCGGAAAACATGCAGGAAGTACATCGCCAAGCCAAAGAAGCTCTAGAGGAAGCAGCGGGCAAAATGAAGGCTCAATATGATAAAAAGAAGAGAAACGCAGTGGACTATGCCATCGGAGACCGAGTATGGCTAGATTCCACCAACCTTCACCTGCCACGCCCCAAGAAAAAACTCGACGACAAGCGTGTCAGCCCGTTCTTGATACTAGAAAAGACTGGTGCCTCCGCATACAAGCTGAAACTACCCCCACACTGGAAAATCCACCCGCGCTTCAATGAGAAGCTGTTGACACCGTATGTACCACCGGCGTTTCCCAACCAAGAACAACCCCCCGCACCACCACCGGACCTCATCGAAGACGAAGAGGAGTACGAAATTGAAGAAGTCCTAGACTTGCGTACACGCCGAGTCCGTGGAAAGAAAGGACAAAAATCTCGACTCGTAACCAATTACTTTGTCAAATGGAAGGGGTGGACCCAAGAACACAACTCATGGGTTCGGGAAGACGACATGACTAACGCACAGGAAGCCATCAGCGACTACGAAGACAGCATTTCTGAGACACAAGCCGTCGTGACCGGGAGAAAAGTCATCGACAGATCGCAAAAGACCGTCAAGTGAATAATCGATCGCAGCTATCGAGAAAACCAAGCCACAGGTGGATGGAGCATGTTCTACCAAGTAGAACGCACCGATGGGAAGAAATTTTGGATTGAAGAGCCTGATCGCGAGGTTTGGAAATCCTTCATTGATGATTACTGGCATAGGGAGAGCGAAAAGGAGGTCACAAACTGCATTCAATGTGATGAACAAGACGAGCCCTAGGGCAGTCGGGACGACTGCCTTAACGAGAGGGTAATGTTACGATTTATTGACTTTTTTCCTTTTTTCTAGTCTTATCTCATCTTATCGGTGTAATCATGCTTATGCATAATCTCCACCGTATCACCACCAACCGCTTCGATAAATCTTTCATGATGGACAACGCATGATATTGCGTGCTCGTCGTCCGACCAGCATGCCTTTTGACTTCGACAAATCTTTCGTATGTATTAATAGCATTCGCGACTTAGTATTTAAGTAGCTACATTTTACTGTACAACCTCAGCTTCGAGCTAAGGTTTATCTTCACCCAAATCTTACTTGTTACTCACTCGCCGAGAGCATCTAATAGTTCGTGCCTCTTTCACCACCTCGGGTCATCCGCGGCATTGTTTAAGTGATTGTCCGAACACGAGACAGCTTATCAATTGCCCGACCACGAGTCACGTGAACGTCGGCCCTAACACAAGGCATGATTTTTGCCCTTTTTTCCACACACTCATTGCATGTGCGAGTCTAGAACTTCTTGTATTTCATATTCCTCTTCATCTTCTATAAGATCAGGTGGAGGTGGTGATGGCTGTTCTTGATTTGGGAATGTGGGTGGTGTGTATGGTGTCAGTAGTTTTTCGTTGAAGCATGGGTGTATCTTCCAGTGTGGCGGGAGCTTGAGTTTATATGCCGATGCACCCATTTTTTTGAGAATCAGGAATGGGCCGACATGTTTGTCATCGAGTTTTTTCTTTGGTTGGGGCAGGTGGAGATTGGTGGCGTCTAGCCAGACACGATCACCAACGGTGTAATTTATTGCATTTCATTTCCCCCTGTCATATTGGGCCTTCATCTTCCCCGCTGCTTCTTCTAGGGAATCCTTCGCCTTATGATGAATTTCTTACATAGTTTCCACGAAAGATTTTGCAGAGGGGTTCGTGAATGGGGTGGTTTTGATCAAGTCTGGTAGGATTCATGGGTTCATACCATAGTTTGTATAGAAGGGGGATTGACCCATTGCTGAGTGGCTTCAATTGTTATGAGCGAAGGCTGCAAGTGTGAGCCATTCACTCCAGTCGGTTTGGCGATAATTTACAAATATTCACAGATATTTGTTAATTTCTTGATTTGCACATTTGGTCTGGCCATCGGTTTGTGGATGGAACACCGTGGATGCGTTGGGAGTGATGTCGAGGAGTTTAAGAAGTTCCAGCATGAACTTCGAGACAAATTGTGGTCCTTGATCAGATATGACAGTTTGGGACATTCCATGGTGAGCGTATATGTGGTCGTGTAATAGCTTAGCCCATCCTTCTGATGTGAGTTCAATGTTGCATGCGATGGGGATGATTTCCTTGGAAAACCTATCCACCACTACCAGGATGGCATCATAGCCATTAGATTCTGGTAGTCCGGTTATCATATCAACAGATATATGGGTCCACAGAGATGATGGGATTTTGTTCAGGTGGAGGGGGGCAGCCTTAGGTTGCATGTTGGTCTTTGTTCGTTAGCATGCTTCACATGCCTTGACATACTTCTCAACTGTTTGCTTGAGTTTCTGCCACCAGAATTCTCATTGGATGAGTTCTTTGGTCTTTTCAATCTCGGTGTGTCCTGCAGTGATGTGGTCATGGTGCGTAGCAATAATTTCACTGCATACCTTGTTGTCTCGTGAAACGTAGATTCGATTGTCGTAGTATAACAACCCCTCTTTTTCTGAGATGCCTCTCTCATGATTAAGGGAGTTGGCGATCCCTTGATCCCATTTGCCATGGTCTCTGGTTGCCTCCTTTACTCATGCATGGGTTTCATCAATTGAGGGCATGATCATTGCTCGGAAATGTTCTGGTTGAAGGACTGTAATGCTGTCATTGTCCCTCTTCCCTTGGTCATGGTCGTCCCTTCTGCTAAGCAGATCCGCCTTGCGGTTGGCTGTACCTGGCTTGTGATGTAAGGTGAAATGGTATTCAGCAAGTTCGGTCACCCATCATGCTTGTCATCGATTCAACTTTTGGGGTTGGCAGAAATATTGGAGGTTCTGGTGGTCGGTCCAGATCTCAAAGTCTTCAACAGCTCCCATCAGGTAATGCCGCCATTCTTCTAAGGCAAGCATTATAGCAAGAAGTTCCTTGTCGTAAATCTCATAATTGCGCTCAGTGGTAGTTAGCGCTTTTGAGAGAAAGGCAACAGGTCTCCACTTCCCATCCTGCTCCTGACTCAGGACTGCTCCTATTGCCCCTTCGCTCGAGTCCGCCTTTACTCAGAATTTGCCATCCTCTCTTGGGAGAGCCAGGACTACATCTTCAGCCATCTGCTTTTTGAGGTGTTGAAAGGATTCGTTCTGGGCAGCCCCCCAGATCCAGGGGGCATTGCCGGTCAGTTGGGTCATTGGTCATATGATTTTAGAGTAATTCTTGATGAATTTTTGATAAAAATTTGTAAAGCCAAGGAAGGATTGCAATTCCTTCTTCTTGGTGGGGGCAGGCCATTCTGTAATTCCCTTGACCTTGATGGGGTCTATCCTTACTGACCCTTTGCTGATGATGACTCCTAGGTATTCAGTTTCTAACACCTCAAACTTGCACTTCTCAGCTTTAAGGAACAGCTTATGCTCTCTGAGGCATTGAAGTACGTGCTTGACAATGTGACGATGTTCCTGGAGATCTTTCGAAAAGATCAGGATGTCATCCAGATATATGGTTACCTTTCCCTCATGGATAAGGTCATGGAAGATATCGTTCATCATCCATTGAAAGGTTGCTGGGGAGTTTGTGAGCCCAAAGAACATCACCGTGGGTTCAAACAGCCCTCAGTTGGTTCTGAAGGCAGCCTTATGTTCATCTCCTTACTTGATATGGACATTGTTGTACCCCCACTGGATGTCCAGTTTGGTGAAATATCTGATGCCTCGGAGTTTGTCCATGAGCTCCGAAATGAGGGGGAGTGGATATTGGTTCTTTATTGTCATCTCATTGAGCTTGCAGTAGTCCTGTACTGGTCTGAGGGAACCATCCTTCTTTTTAACAAAGAAGAATGGTGAAGCGAAGGGGGATTTGGAGGGTCGGATCCTTCCGGTTTCTAGATTTTCATTTAAAAATTGGTCCAGCTCCTCCTGCTCGTTATGGTTGAGAGGGTACACCTTGCAGTCCAAGGTAGACTGAGCATTGGGTGTTAGCTCAATCACATGATCCCAGGGTTTTTGTTCAGGGAGCTCATCGAAATTCTCCTTAGTGAATAGATCTCGAAACTCGCGGTATTGGGGTGGAATCATTTTGTCAAAGGATTTCTTGACTTTTCCTTCATTGGCCTTTGCTGCTAGGTCGTTAGCATGGTGGACTGCATGGATTTCCAATTCCATTTCGAGATCTACCATCAGGATCATTTCTCCTTCTTCCAGTTCTTCATCCCACTGATCTTCCAGGTCCGAGTCAGGGAGGGGGTACAGGTTTTTCTGACACTGACATCAGGCGAAGATAACCTTGCCAGTCATCCAATTGATGATAGGATTGTGTTGCACTAACCAATCATGCCCAAGGAATATGTCTGCCTTGCCTAAATTGGTCACCGCAAGGTCTATCCATTCGCTATGCCCTCCAATGTTCAACCTGAGCTCGACAAACTCGGTGATACTCCCCGCCTTATTATGGGTGCCATCCACATTGTAGATGGAGATTGGGCTTGCTGCTTGGCGGGTTTCCAGGTGGTGAGCATGGATGTAGGCCTCATTGATGGTACTACTGTTGACAAGGGTTTGAACCTTCAAAACCTGGTGGTTGGTGAGGGTTTCTATCTGGGTGTCAAGGAATAGTTCTCAAGCTCCTTGAGTCCTTACCCATCGCTGATATCTGATGGGGGCCCTTAATTCATGCAGGGTTTCAATGGCAGTTGGTCCTTCTTCCCTTAATCAGAAGAGAAGGTCCAGATCTACTTCTCCTGCTTTATCTTTATGCTTCCAGATGCAAAGCATAGTGAGTGCCTCTGAATCAGTTCGTGCCTCTCTGACCACCTGAAGGGTCCAGTCCACACCAAATGGTGGGAGCCAGGTGAAGTTCAGGGGGCAGGAAACACTTACTGGGGAAGATGTGGGCTGCCTCTCCTCTCATGCTTCTTCATCTTACTTCACTTGAGCCTTTAGATAACATTGGTATGACACATCATCTTCTTCATCAGGCACTTCCTCTATCGTTACTCATGGTGGTACTGCACATCTGATACCTCTTGATTCCATTATGGGCATACTGAGGGGCATCAATCTCCTGACGCTTTTGGGTCCCCATTCCGCTGATCCCAAGAGTTGATGGGATGTCACTTCCCCAGGCAAGGTGTATGCCTTGGCTGGGGGGTGATCATTGCCACTTGCCTTGGCAGGGCTTGGAGATACCAGGGTTGGGTCTCTCGTGACTTGTTCTGAGGGGTCAAAGACCAGGGGGGCCATACGCATCTGGCCCGATGTGCCGTGTCCCTCATTACTCTCGGGGGTCGATGGCACCCACAGCCCAGAGCTCTTATCTGACCAGAAGGCGAAGGATCCAGGAGTTTCTTCTGAGGCGAGTCTGGAAGGGGCAGCTGGCACGAAAGTGGTTAGCAATGTGAGGGAGGATGGGGGTTTGTTTCTTGTGAGGAGGGTTTTTATATGCGATTCAGGTTCAGATAGGGAAGTCGTAAAATTGGGTATATTCGAATGCATGTAATCGTGTGACAAATGTTTACATGAAGAAGTAGAAGACCGCACTGCAGGTTTCGACTTCGAATCCCCTATCCGAAAGTCCTGGGCTGAGCAAGTAGAATCACTTACTTGTCGGCCTCATCTTTTACCTCCTCAACTTTGCTAGTGATGGGGGTCTTCCCCTCTTTCTCTTTATCGTATACTTCGATCATTGTTCTCAGCTCCTCTCTAGTAAATTGTCCAGTGCGAATGTTGCAGGGCTTCCTTGGCTTTTTGCAGTCCTTCGAGAGGTGTCCCTTTTCTCCACAGTTGAAACATCTTCCCTCCTTCCTAAGTTGGTCTATCTCCATCGGCTGTCCTGTTCCTCCAAAGGTGGTTCTGGTAGGTGTTTTCTTATCAGTAGTCCCAGAGCTTTGGCTGGGTCCCTGGTTCTTCAGCCGATTATCCAGTTTCCTGGTTTCCTTCCTCTTGCTTCCATGCGCTTGGTCGAAGAGGGTCCGCTTCTGTCGTTCTTTGTACATCGTGATGACTCGTGCCTTCCACTGTGGATATGTTTGTGGGATATTGAATCCGGTATCCATGATCGCATGGGTATAACTGTATGGGATCCCTCATCGCACTGCTGTGACAAGGGGGCCCCTTGCACTCTCGTCGGCCCTTCGGTTAGCCATTTTTGCTTCCGTTTCTAATTTTTGGAAGTATTGGGTGGCTAACAGCTGGTCCATACGAAGGTCCATCATTCTCTTTTCGTGGACATCTTCTATGGCCGGGTCAGTAAAGCACCTTTGGAGCATTTCTACGAATCAGAGCCAGGAAGGATATCAAAATCTTCCTAGATTTTGGCTGAAGTAGTTGTCGACTAGATTGATCCACCATTCCAGGGCCATTCCAATGAGGATGGAGGTTGTGAAGGCTACTTGTTGGGATTTGTAATGATAGTAGGCGCAGAATGCCTCAAAGTAGCTCATACATTGGTACAAGAACCTCTTTATTTCCAAATGGGTTCCATCAAAGGGAGTGGGCTTCTTGATGAGGGTTGGCTTTATGGAGAGGAAGGGGGCATCATCTACAGCATTCCCTGCGGGCCATACTGGTGGTGGTCCAGGAGGCATCCTGTTGGGCAGGGGTCTGGGAATTGACCATCTATCTGGGTTGTCTCATGGATCATCGTCTGGATCTCTGGGGTCGTCAGGTGGTCGGGGAGGCCGCATGTTGGGGTACTTCTTGTAATGGTCCTGAAGTTCTCAGTTCACTTCTTCTCTTTGTTTGGCAAGCTCCCGTGCCTTCTCCTGTTCCTTAGCTGCCTTTGCTCATAGTTCTGCTGCACTTAGTTTGACGGGCTCTGGCTGTTTCCCTTCTGAAGGCCCAGCTTCTCCTGCCCCTGGGCTGCCTGCTCCAGCAAGCAGCCTACTTCTGCCAGGTCTGGGAGCTCAGTCCTGCCTGCGGAGTGGGGGAGCATCAGGGAGGGGATGTGGGTACCCTCCTAGCTCTCCTTTCTGCCAATTCCCATACCCTCTTGGCCACTTCTCAGTTGGCTGCGAGATTCGTGAGGGCCCAATCCAGGATCCTCTCAAGCTCCCTCTGCTCAGCATTGGTTCTGGGATGGAGCAGCGTCTTTTGATATTCATAGGGAATGGGGCCCTGTAACTCTCTTCATAGGTCTTCATGGATTCTTCTTCCCATGGATCTTGGAGAGAGCAGTCTCCTTGTTTCTCCCACCATTTGGTAGTTGGGTGGGTTCCTTCCATGTATTCGTCAGTGGAGACTGGTAGTCCTCCCCTCTGTACGAAGTCCTGTAGTCTGACTTTTCAGGTGAAGGTGAGCCAAGGTCCCAAAGTGGAAAGGGTTTTCTTGGAATCGCCACTGGTATCGGTCTCGTTCCCGCTGTTGGTACTCGATCTTGAGCTGCTCTGTGACTGCGCTCTGCTGGGCCCACAAGATATGTCAGAGCCTGTCCCAGTACCACGTTTGTGATTCTCCTGCCAGTCGAGTACAATTTTCTGAGCTGTAGTATGTGTCAACAAGCTCATATCGACATCTCCTTCGCTCTTCTCCCTCCTCATCTTTTGGGCTTGCTGCCTGGGATGAGGAGTCTTGCATTTGTATGGTGATCCTTTCCTGGGAGGGGAGCTCGGGATATATTCTTCTAGTGGGTCTTCTGTCTCGGGCTCTTGCTCCTGCCTGGGTGAGGAGAGCCGCAGGGGGTCTCGTCGAGAGAATGGGTCTGGGCGATAGGACCTTGAGGTCCAACTTGGTTGGGCTAAACTCTTCTGCATCTCTATCATCTCCCTCGTTGCTGGTGACTCCAAAGTCGGACCCTCTTGCGTATGCCTTAATGACATCTTTGTAGGAGACGGTTGGAGAGGGCTTGTAATGGGTAGCTGCTGAAGAGGCTCCAGCAGGAGTATCAGAGGACTCAGTTTTGGTGGTTTTGGATCCTGATAGGATTGATGGAACGACTGGGTCTTCGCTGTCCTCACGGATGCTGCATCATCGGTGGATTTCGGAAGGACCTTGTCCTTCAGGCTCTGCATAAACCCCTTCTTCTGGGGTTGTGGGTCAGTGGGAAGGGACATAGTATCATGGAAGGTTAGGATGATAGGTCCTGACTGGGTGTCTTCTTTGCTGTTGATAGCGAGGTCGGATGAATAGTATAACTGTCAAGGCGACAATTATTGTTCCTAACACAGTTGATACAATGATAGTGGTCCATGGGGTGGAATCCAGGGTGATAGGCATAGACCTCCCTCATCTTAGCGTATTGGGAGGTTTGTAAAGGGAAGCTTCAAGCTAACTGTTAGACCTGACCAATATATAGTGGACAAAGGTAACTCTAGGGCTGTCTCGCATTTGGGCAGTCACCCTAGAGGTCCTTGTAACAGTCCAGAATATCAGGGGGGTACAGTTAGGTAGCCTTTCAGCGAGTGAGTCGGCAAGATAGAGTTGGATAAACTATAGCTTGAAGCTAAGGTTACATGGCAGACTTAGCGGTCTTTATATACTAAAATTGAGGTATAAGAATAGAATTGGACTCCACATGAATGAAAAGAAGGTGGAGTCCAATGATAATGGAAAGATAAGATCAGATAAGATCATTCTCTGGTGAAAAAGTAAATAAATTGTAACAGTTCTCATGCAGAAAAATAAGTCTGAGAAAAAGCCACTTAACAACCTAAGATGGAGTTTGAATGCTATATCATCAAAAAGATCCATAACATTCTGTAGTTTACAAAGTAGATATACTCAATTCATGTACTTCTGCAAAAAAAAGTAAGAAAAACTAAAAAATCAATTGGCCCAAGTCAGCCCTGACCTGACTCTGACCTGGCCCTGTTGGCCCCAAACCTGGGGGTTGGGGTCAAGGGTCAGGAGAGTGCTGCTTGACCCTCAAGGGCTAGGGTCAGGGCCAACAAAATCTGCCTGATCCTGGCCCAGCCTGACCCCCAGCCAGACTACTCTTCCCTCTCCACCCTGCACTTTGGCTGACCTCCTGTGGCTCTCCCCCCTATAATCTTGGTTTATCAGGTGCATTTGAAAGCTTCTGCCCAATCCCAACTTCACTGGCCAGTCCATGCATGCTGGGGGTGCAACAGCTCTGGCTGAAGACAGCATCCTGCCTCACATCATCCAGGGTCATAGGTGTTGGTCTTCAGACACCTTTATGATCAATATTCGCAAGAATCCCATCTTTCTGCAAGCTATGATTAATTCCTGTGGCATGTGCCTGACTTCTCCTTCTTTACTTCTCTGACATGTTTTCTCATCTGCTACTGTTAGACCCACTTTGGTAATCCAGGACAAGATAGGTCTGAGGCTGTCTCGCATTCAGGCAGTCACCTCAGAGATCCTTATGATGGTCCTGGGATATGCTAGAGGTATGAATAGGTAGCTGAATCAGAGTGAGTCAGCAAGATAGAGTTTGGATAAACTATAGCTTGAAGCTGAGGTTACATCATAAACTAGTGGGCTTTATATACTAAAATCCTGGTTTAAGAATAGAATCAAACTCAGTGTTATGAGTAGTTCAGCAGGGGTCAGAGATAAGGGGCTGATAAGATGAAAAAGTGAAATATTGTAACATTACCCCCTTATTAAGACAGTCGTCCTGACTGTTATTATGGTTCATTTACCTTCGTGGCATTTTTGATTCATCAAGACCCTTCCAATAACTGTCCTGTCTTGTGAGATTCCCTGTTCATAGTCTGCAATGGCTTCCTGCATGTTGGCCATGTCTTCTTCCTGTATCCAACTGTTGTGTTCCCTAGTCCAGCCCTTCCATTTGACGAGGTAATCTGTCATGATGTGTGATTTTTGTTCTCTTTTTCCATGTACTTGATGAGTGCGGGCATCCAGGACTTCTTCTACTTCGCATTCTTCCTCGTCTTCAATGAGATCTGGGAGTGGTGGTAGTGGTCACTCTTGGTTTGGGAATGCAGGGGGTTTGTATGGTGTTAGGAGTTTCTCATTAAAGCAGGGGTATATCTTTCAGTGGGGGGGAAGTTTGAGTTTATAAGTGGCAGCATTGGTCTTTTCAATGATTAGGAATAGTCCGACGCATTTATCATTGAGCTTCTTTTTTGGGCATGGCAAGTGAAGGTTGGTGGCATCTAGCCATATGCGATCTCTGATGGCATAGTCAATTGCCTTCTGTTTCTTTTGGTTGTATTGGGCCTTCATTTTACCAGCTGCTTCTTCTAGAAAATTCTTTGCTTGTCAATGAATTTCTTGTATGTTTTCCATGAAGGACTTGGCAGAGGGGTTCATGAATGGGGTGGTTTTGATTGAGTCTGGAAGTATTCATGGGTTTGTTCCATAATTCATGAAGAACAGTGTTTGGCCAGTTGCCAAATGGATCCTGTTATTGTGGGCAAACGCTGCGAGTGCCAGCCATTCACTCCAGTCAGTCTGTCGGTAATTGATGAAGATGCAGAGGTATTTGTTAATTTCTTGGTTGGCATGCTCCGTTTGGCCATCAGTTTGGGGGTGGAAGGCCGTTGAGGCATTAAGGGTGATGTCGAGGAGTTTCATAAGCTCAGTCTTGGAGATGAATTGGGGTCCCCAGTTGGAGATTACTGTTGTGGGCATGCCATGGCGAGCATAGATGTGGTCATGTAGGAGCTTGGCCCTCCCTTCTGATGTAAGGTTGGTGCTACATGCGATGGGAACAATTTCTTTGGAGAATCTGTCAATGACTACCAGAATAGTGTCATAGCCATTGGACTCTGGTAATCCCATTATCATGTCAACCAAGATGTGGGTCCATGGTTGCGATGGAATTTTGTTTGGATGCAGGGGGGCAGCCCTGCATTGCATGTCAGTCTTTGTTTGTTAGCATGCTTTGCAGGCTTTGATGTATTTTTTGTTAGGGCCGACTCTCACGTGACTCATAGTCGGGCAATTGGTAAGCTGTCTCGTGTTCAGACAATCACTTTGGCCAATGCCTCGGATGACTCGAGGTAATGAAAGAGGCGCTTACAGAGAGGCTCTCGGCAAGTGAGCAGACAAGTAAGATTTATGTGAAGGTAAACCTTAGCTCGAAGCTGAGGTTGTACAGTGAAATCGTAGCTACTTAAATACTAAAGTGTGAGTACTATAATTAGATACGAAAGTTTTATCGAAGTCGAAAGGCATGCTGGTCGGGCGACGAGCATGCAATATCATGCGTTGTCCATCATGAAAGATTTGGCGAAGCTGGTAGTGGTGATATGGTGGTGATAATGTGTAAGCATGATTACGCCGATAAGATGAGATAAGACTAGAAAAATGAAAAAAGGTTAATAAATCGTAACATTACCCTCTCGTTAAGGCAGTCATCCCGACTGCCCTAGGGCTCGTCTTGTTCATCACATTGAATGCAGTTTGTGACCTCCTTTTCGCTCTCTCTATGCCAGTAATCGTCGATGAAGGTTTTCCAAACCTCGCGATCAGGCTCCTCAATCCAAAACTTCTTCCCATCGGTGCGTTCTACTTGATAGAACATGCTCCATCCTCCTGTAGCTTGATTCTCTCGATAGCTGCGATCGACTATTCGTTTGACAGTCTTTTCCAATTGGTCAATGACTTTTCGTGCGGTCACGACGGCTTGTGTTTCGGAGATACTGTCCTCATAATCTTTGATTGCGTCTTGGGCATTAGCCATGTCGTCTTCCCAGACCCATGAGTTATGTTCTCGGGTCCAACCCTTCCATTTAACGAAGTAGTCCGTTACAAGGCGTGACTTTTGTCCCTTTTTGCCTCGGACTCTTTGCGTGCGAGAGTCTAGGACTTCTTCGACCTCGTATTCTTCCTCGTCTTCAATGAGGTCTGGAGGTGGTGCGGGGGGTTGCTCTTGATTGGGGAATGCCGGTGGTACGTATGGCATTAGGAGCTTTTCATTGAAGCGTGGGTGGATCTTCCAATGAGGTGGAAGCTTGAGCTTGTAGGCGGAAGCGCCGGTTTTTTCTATGATCAGGAAGGGGCCGACACGCTTGTCGTCGAGCTTCTTCTTGGGGCGAGGTAGGTGAAGATTTGTGGCATCAAGCCATACTCGGTCTCTGATGGTGTAGTCGACAGCGTCTCTCTTCTTCTTGTCATATTGGGCCTTCATCTTTCTGGCCGCTTCTTCAAGCGCTTCCTTGGCTTGACGGTGTATCTCCTGCATATTTTCCGTGAACGACTTGGCCAATGGGTTGGTGAAGGCGGTCGTTTTGATGGAGTCTGGTAGGACTCGGGGATTCAATCCATAATTGGTGAAGAAGGGAGTTTGTCCCGTGGATGAATGAGTGCGATTGTTATGGGCGAATGCGGCCATGGCGAGCCATTCGCTCCAGTCGGTCTGTCGGTGGTTGATGAAAAGGCGGAGATACTTGTTGATCTCCTGGTTGGCCCGTTTGGTTTGGCCATCGGTCTGGGGATGAAAGGCCATCAAGGCGTTGGGGGTGATATCTAGGAGTTTGAGAAGTTCCATCATGAACTTGGAGACGAATTGGGGTCCTCTGTCAGAGATCACTGTTTTAGGCATACCATGGTGGGCGTATATGTGGTCGCGTAGGAGTTTGGCCCATCCTTCAGATGTCAATTCAATGTTGCAGGCGATTGGGATTATTTCCTTGGAGAACCTATCGACAATTACCAGAATGGCATCATAGCCATTGGATTCTGGGAGTCCGGTGATCATGTCGACGGAGATATGAGTCCATGGCTCCGAGGGAATTTCGTTGGGATGAAGGGGGGCGGCCCTTGGGTGAGTGTCTGTCTTCGTCCGTTGGCATACTTCACATGCTTTAACGTACTTTTCTACCGTCTGTTTGAGCTTGGGCCACCAGAACTCTCTTTGAACGAGTTCTTTAGTCTTTTTGATTCCTGGGTGTCCTGCCGTAATGTGGTCATGGTGGGAGGCAATGATCTCTCCTCTGAGTTTGTCATCTCGTGGGACGTAGATCCATCCATCGTAATAGAGGAGTCCTTCCTTCTCCGAGATACCGCGTTCATGATCAAGAGAGTTTTGGATCCCTTGGTCCCACTTGTCATGATTACGAGTTATGTCCTTGACTCGTTGGTGAGTTTCGCTCATGGTGGGCATGATCATCGCCCGGAAGTGCTCCGGTTGGAGTACGGTCACATCGTTGTTGTCCTTCTTCCCTTGGTCGTGATCGTCCCTTCGGCTCAGTAAGTCGGCCTTGCGATTGGAGGCACCGGGTTTGTGATGTAGAGTGAAATGATACTCAGCAAGTTCGGTAACCCACCGGGCTTGACGGCGGTTCAACTTCTGGGGTTGGCGGAAGTACTGTAGGTTTTGATGATCGGTCCAGATTTTGAAATCTTCCTCCGCGCCCATGAGGTAGTGCCTCCATTCTTCCAGTGCGAGCATTATGGCTAGGAGTTCCTTGTCATATATCTCGTAATTCTGCTCTGTGACTGTTAGCGCTTTTGAGAGGAAGGCAACTGGCCTCCACTTCCCGTCTTGTTCTTGACTTAGGACGGCGCCAATAGCCCCTTCGCTGGAGTCAGCCTCTACTCAGAATTTGCCCTTTTCTTTAGGTAGGGCCAACACCACATCCTCGGCCATCTGTTTCTTCAATCTCTGGAAGGCCTCATTCTGAGCTGCCCCCCAGATCCAGGGAGCATTGCCAGTGAGCTGGGTCATCGGGCGTATGATCTTGGAGTAGTCTTTTATGAATTTCCAGTAGAAATTCGTAAATCCTAGGAAGGACTGTAACTCCTTCTTTTTGGTGGGCGTGGGCCACTCCGTGATTCCCTTGACCTTGACAGGGTCCATGCGGACGGATCCTTCGCTAATGATAACGCTGAGGTACTCAGTTTCGAGTACCTCAAACTCGCATTTCTCCGCTTTGAGGAAAAGTTTATGCTCTCTCAAGCGCTGAAGTACCCTCTTAACGATCCGTCGATGTTCTTGGAGATCCCTGGAGAAAATAAGGATGTCATCCAGGTAGATTGTCACCTTGCCTTCCATGATGAGGTCATGGAAGATATCGTTCATCATCCACTGGAAGGTAGCTGGCGAATTGGTGAGTCCAAAGAACATGACCGTCGGTTCGAACAGTCCACGATTAGTGTGAAAGGCGGCTTTGGCTTTGTCTCCTTGCTTGATCCTGACGTTGTTATAGCCCCATCGGACATCCAATTTTGTGAAATATTTGGCACTGCAGAGCTTGTCCATAAGTTCCGAGATAAGCGGAAGGGGGTATCAATTCTTTATCGTCATTTCGTTCAGTTTTCGATAATCCTGAACAGGTCGGAGAGAGCCATCCTTCTTCTTGACGAAGAAGAAGGGGGACGCGAAGGGGGATTTGGATGGGCGAATTCGTCCTGACTCCAAGTTTTCATCTAGGAACTTATCCAGCTCTTCTTGTTCATGTCGATTGAGTGGATATACCTTGCAGTCGAGCGTGGATTTGGCATTAGGAATTAGTTCAATGGCATGATCCCAGGGTTTGCGGTCAGGGAGTTCATCGAAGTTCTCCTTAGAGAAGAGGTCTTCGAATTCTCAATATTGGGGTGGAACCATTTCTTCGAAAGTCTTTTTGGCCTTCCCTTCGGCGGCCTTGGCGGCTAGACTATTGGCATGGTGCACTGCACGAATCTCTAGTTCTTCCCTGAGGTCGACCATCAAGATGGTTTCGCCTTCCTCCAACTCTTCGTCCCATGGATCTTCCGGATCGGCATCCGGAAGGGGGAATGGATTTTTCTGACACTGGCATCGGGCGAAGATAACTTTGCCGGTGGTCCAGTTGATGACCGGGTTGTGATGGAGGAGCCAGTCGTGTCCCAGGAAGATGTCTCCCTTGCCGATATTGGTGATGGCAAAGTCGATTCTCTCACTGTGCCCTCCGATGGTCATTCGTACTTCCACGAACTCGGTGATTACTCCTGCCTTGTTCCTGGTACCATCTGCGTTGTATACAGAAATCAGGGCGGCTGCGGGTCGAGTAACCAGTCCGTATTTCTTGACGTAGTTTTTGCTTATAGTACTGCCGGTGCATCCACTGTCGACTAGTGCTTGGGCCTTGAGCGTCTGACGGTTTTCCAGCGTTTCGAGTTGGGCATCGAGGAATAACTCTCTGATGCCCTTGGTGCTTACTCGCCGCTGATACCGAATTGGTTGGCTTAACTCATAAAGTTCTTCCCGTGCTTGTTCCCCCTCTTTCCGAAGCGAGGTGAGGAGTTCTTCGTCGATTTCGTTGACCTTCTCTTTATGCGCCCAAAGGTGGAGCGAGGCAAGTGCTTCCGAATCCGTGCGTGCTTCCCTGACGGCCCGAAGGGTCCAGTCCGCGCCAAATGGCTTGAACCAGGTGGACTTCGGGGTGGAAACACTCACTGGGGGTGATTCGGAATGCCTCGCCCTCAACGATTCTTCTTCCTTCTCCTTTTGCGCCTTGGCTTGCGTCATCTTGAATGACATATCATCTTCTTCATCCGGGACCTCAATCACGGTGGTATTCCGGACCCGTGAACACCGCGCATCCGGTGTTGGAATCCTGCTTGATCCATCAGCGGTCGAGGGCCTAAGAGGGTCTCCCCTGGTTGGGGCATGCTCCTTCCCCAGAGGTCGCCCACTGTCGGCTGTTTCATCAGGATTCGGGGGTTTGGGGAGCAGGTTGCTCCGGGAGTGACCGCAAGGCTCATCGGGACGAACGGAAGAGGCCGTGAGCGTCGTGTTCTTGTCGCATAAACCGTACCCCCACATTACTTCCAGGTCCCTCGGCACCGGCGCCAGATCCCTATCCTTTCTTGTGACATCTTCTTCCATAGGGGTCATGGACGAAGGGGGCGCTGTCTCGATCAGCGTGGTGTCTCCGAGAGAACGATGAGAGCTGCAACCCTTCATTTCTTCTGCCAGGCGAGAGGAGAGGGGGTCGTGTATCTGCGACGATCCCTGAGCGCAAGGCGTATCATTGGGGATATGGTCGACGGGCATCGACCTCATACTTCCGCCTTCGTCTTGAGGTTCCTGTTCAGCGACGACGGGCTCGGCCAGTTCGGGGAGAACCCCCTTCACCCCTAAGGACTTGGAGATCCCCGACATTGTTCGGATGAACTCTGGTCCCCATCGAGTCTGAAGGTCCTGGAGGGTGAGGAATTCTGGGACAGAAAGTGTAAGCGAAGGAGGGGGATGAGTCTCGCTTCGCTTCTGAGGGATTATATATGCCTTTTTAGGCGGAGTCTGAATTGTTTGTGATTCTTTTGGGGTGGGGGTCTCAGGCGTACTAGTGGAAACAGCAGATGGTATATTCGAATGCTTTGAAACAACTGACGTACGTAAAAATGTAATACAATCGGGCGAAGTCCGCACAGCAGGACCCGATGACTGACCACCCAGAGAGGAGGTCTGGGCCGAGGAAGTGGAATCACTCACTTCTCGGCCTTGCCTTTTACCTCCTCAATCTTCGATGTCGAGGGCGTCTTCTCCTCGGCTTTCTCCTCGTGGGTATGTCCATGTGCCTCCTGTAACTCTGTCTCTGTCAACATGCTGCGTAGCTGGGCCGAAGTATATCGCCCGCTTTTTGGATCTCTGGGTCATTTCGGCTTTTTGCAGTCCTTCCCCATATGTCCTTTTCCTCCACAGTTGAAGCATCTGCCCTCCTTTCAGAGGCGATCTATGTCCATGGGTTCTCCGGCACCTCCATAAGTGGTCCAAGTCGAAACCGATGATCCTTTGCTGGTTGATTTATCGGCCGAGGAACTTGTCGCGCTGGAAGTTCCTTTGTTGGAGCTTCTGGCGCTTTGGTTCTTGGGTTGGTTGACATATCCAATTTTATCGAAGGCCGTTTTACGAGCCCTCTCATCGAATATACTGCAGATTCGTCGTTTCCATTCTGGGTAGGTGGAGGGAATCATGATGCCTAGGTTCGCGATTGAGTCGGTGTAAGATTCGGGAACTCCTCTTCGAACCGCTCTTACAATCGCGCTTCGGGGTCCGAGATCAGTGAGCTGGTCAGCTTGTTGGGCCAGTTCCTCGAGACGTTGGAAATATTCGGACGCGGTTCCGGTCATTTTGAGCTCGTTCATTCGTCTCTCCATTACTTCTTGGAGGGCGGGGTCTCCGTACTCAACTTTTAAGGCAGTCTTGAATTCGTTCCATGAGAAGTACCAGTATCATTCTTCGGTATTGCTCCAGAACTGGTAACGGTACTGAGACCACCAATTCTGGGGTTTTTCTCCAAATAGGGAGACGGCAAACATAATCTTGTTGGCGTGGGTAGGGCAGTAAGCTTTGAAGACGGAGAAGTAGTCTTCGCATGCTCCGGTGAAGCGATGGATGTCGCTGCTTTTTCCTTGGAAATCGGTGGGGAGTCATACTAGGGTTGGCTTGACTTGGAGCCATGGGTCCTGTTCTTCGGCGTGCCCAGAGGGCCAGTAGGGAGGATCGGGGGGGTCGTACCTGGGAGGGGGTTGTGGGACTGACCATTGGTCGGTTCGATGAGTCGGACTACCGTGTCTTACAGGGATTGGCACGGCGGGCCGTCCCCGAGGTTGTGGTTGCGGTTGGTCGGGGACGTCTTGTAGTTCTTTGGGGATGGGTAGGTTGTGGACCATAGCGAAGGCCCTGGCCCTTTGTAATTGGGCTACCAGCCCTGCTGTGACGTCTGGGAAGGCGTCCCTTTCGGCTTGGAACTGTTGCCTCCTGGCTTCAGCTTCCTGTGCCTCCTGAACTTGTCACTCTTCGTCTGTCTCCATGGGCTTGCTAGGCCCGGCTTCGTCTTCGCCGGCACCAGCGAGCAGTCTACTCTTGCCTTTCCATGGATTGCCATTCTTCCGCCATTCTCTGGGCGGTTCGTCGGGCATTGGCCTGGGCCATTCGTACGAAGGCCAGGTGTTCTCATTCGTGTTCATCTGCTCTCCAGGTTCGGAGTACATCCTCCAGTCTCCCCTGAAGGGTTCGTTCCTCCTTGTCTGTTCTTGGTTGTAGACCTCGTATATAGATTCCAGGGGTGGGGCCGTAATCCTGCTCATGGCGGTGGAGCTCCTCTGTTGGGAAGAGATGTAACTGCCGCCGATGTTCGTCAAGGGACTCATCAATTCCTCCTCATCTAACGTAGTCTTCTCTTCTAAGGGCCCAGGCCTGGGCGCGATAGGGTCCGAGAGTGATTCGCTGCTGTACTGAGAGGGAGGTCCAGGCTCTAGCTGGAGCTCCCAGGTAGAACGGATTGCTCTCGAGCTCTCTTCTTGCCAGTCTCCTCTCATCTCCGAGGTTTCTGGGTTGTTGTTCTGGGTCCTCCTCCAAGCGTCGAAGTCGAAAGGCATTCTCTGTCTCCCATGCTCTTCTTCGTCGGAAGTAGGAAGGTCTCCCGATAGTGCGGATCTGAAGTCTTGCTCTCCTGAGGTCGTCAGCGTTGGCGCGTACTGACGACCTGTTCGAGATGCTGTCGTCGCGGGGCTCATTATCTGAGCTGCTTCTTCGCTCTCGTGGCTGCTCGGGGCAGGCGAGTCTTGGAGAAAGGTTTGGGGTATCGGAGGGAGAGGTCGTGGACCGTACAGCTGACACTGTAGGTGTGCCGGGGGGGGTCCAGCCAAGGTCGTAGAGGGGGTCACGGTGGCTCTGTAATCCCGTGTCGTTCTGGTGGTACCAGGTCTGGATCCGCTCCGCGAGGACGGAGCTGCTTGTTGAAGGTGGAGAAGGGTTTGTAACTCGGAGGGTCGGACGGGTAGGGGGTGTGCTAATGGGAGGAGGCTCAGTGCCCTCGGCTGGAAGTACATTTGTACTGCTTCAACACGACTCTGTCTCGTCATACTCGATAGTTCCGGGCCCGACGTAGGTTCGGATAAGTTCTGTGATGTCTCCCTCGATAGAGGGAGAGCGAGATGCTGTCCTATCGGACTGCCTAGTTTCGGAAGGTCCAGCGACAGGGCTTGGACTTCTTCCTCTTCTTCCATGATAGACCCCGGCATCGCTCTCTGGCGAGGGGGCTCCTGATCTGTCCTGCCTATGCGGCGAGACAGGGGGCATGTAGAACTGGTCCCTTCTGTAGGGCTCGTATGTCAGGAGAACGGGCTGAACTTGACCATCGTATTGGTAGGGAGGGTTGGTGGGGGGTAGGTTAGTGGTCTTCTAGGTCCTAGTCCGTGTCGTATGAACCAGTCTCGGTTTCTGCAATATACAGCGGCAGCAAAGAGGGTTAGTCCGACTAGTGCTGCTGCTCCAACAAAGGCTCCTATGGCCGCGTTTCTGAGTGTTTCGTCGATGTCAGGAGTTTGTTGAAGGGTCATGGATGTCTTCCTGCGTCTAGTGTCGTGGAAGAGTGAAGGGAAGCTTCGAGCTAATTGTTAGGGCCGACTCTCACGTGACTCGTAGTCGGGCAATTGGTAAGCTGTCTCGTGTTCGGACAATCACTTTGGCCAATGCCTCGGATGACTCGAGGTAATGAAAGAGGCGCTTACAGAGAGGCTCTCGGCAAGCGAGCAGACAAGTAAGATTTATGTGAAGGTAAACCTTAGCTTGAAGCTGAGGTTGTACAGTGAAATCGTAGCTACTTAAATACTAAAGTGTGAGTACTATAATTAGATACGAAAGTTTTATCAAAGTTGAAAGGCGTGCTGGTCGGGCGACGAGCACGCAATATCATGCGTTGTCCATCATGAAAGATTTGGCGAAGCTGGTAGTGGTGATACGGTGGTGATAATGCATAAGCATGATTACGCCGATAAGATGAGATAAGACTAGAAAAATGAAAAAAGGTTAATAAATCGTAACATTTTTTGACTGGTGGTTTGAGTTTAGGCCACCAGAATTCCCATTGAACGAGCTCTCTTGTCTTTTCTATTCTGGGGTGTCCCATGGTAGCATGGTCGTGATGGGCTGCAATAATTTCTCTGTGTAGTTTATCATTCTGGAGGATGTAGATCCGCTGATGTGCTTGGTAACGGTGCAGGGAAAAACCTAGATCGAATATACAGTGATTGAAACTCGTATATACTCAACCCTAAGCAATCCTTGCGCTTCACAATCACCAAATATATAAGTTCGGGTGTTTCGAGATCGATAGAAGACCTCTGCAAACCGACTAGTTTGGTATGAAGTTCAAATATTCTGATAAGTGCGCAAATATTCTAGCAAGAAGCTCGAATATACGACTTGTTCTTTCAATTCTAAAGGTATTCAAGCTATTCAATTCGACTTAGCGAATATATAATAGGTCTGGGAGCAAATAAAGTATATTAACGACGACTGCTCGTCTTGGTACTTGAAATATTCTGTGTTCTGAGATTAATGGCACTCTGGCTGAATTCTATAGCACACTGGCTTTATAATGGCGCACTGGCCGACTCTACAGCTCACTGGCTGATGCTATGGCTCACTGGCCGACTCAAACTCAAAAATATATAAATAATCTTTATATTCTTTTATCTTTTTCTATTGGACTTAAGGAATATTTGCCTCGTCCAAGGAATATGCACAAAGGCCTTCGAATCGCCCTGCTCACTGGCTAAGGTGCGACTCTAAGGGATGGCAAGCTTCCTGGACTTAACAAACTAATCTATAACTCCGAGGTTCCACTCCAAGGCCCTTGAATCGCCCAAGCTACTGCGCTTATAAGGTCAAATCGTGGGGAGGGTGTTGCCTCCCGTATATTACATCTAGGAGGCCTTTATATACTGTACATAGTCCGATCTACCACGGATATCTAGTCATACTGTATAAGCTAATATCCGACTGGGTCTAGGGTATGTACTACTGGGTTGAGGGTTTCGTCGGTCCAGACAATCTAGATACTGTCTCCATGGCTGTTGGAGCCAGAATATTCTATCATTCTTCGCTGGACTAGGGAATATTCCGGTGCTACCAAGCTAGCTAGCCTGGTTACCAGTTAATTCACTCGCTGCCCAGACTACCACACCATGCAATGGGTGATCCGTCATTATCTTCTGTATCTAGGCAACTAGCTGAAGCTGCAACCAGGGGAATATTCCTGACCGATCAATTAATAATTGATATATTCCGATCACTGATGCGAGCCTCATGGCTATTCTTCTGGAATGCGGTTCGTCTGCAGAATATCTACAGGTCCAAAGTCACTATCAAGCAATAGCAATGGCGAGTCACTTTGTAGCTTCAATCTGAGGGGAAATATTCCACCATGTTAGGGATAATATTCACTTCTGAGTGCGAATCTTTGCATGCTTTTCTATCTATTCTTGCTAGAGCTTGAACTGCCTCGGAATATTCTGCAAACCATAGGCAACTAATCACAGCTATTCAATCGCATTAGGAGAATATTCCCTTCTGTTGAGACTGGTCAACCACATTGGGGACTTAATCGTCACATTAGGGAACTATTCACGTCTTCTGGGGGCTAGTCAACCATATTAAGGGACTAGATACTTCTGGTTTCAGTAGATCGTGCATGAGTGGGATGTTATGGCATATATTCGCCTGTTTAGACCGATTACAGGTTGAATATTCAGGCTGGTAGGTTCAATCCTTCGAGGTACTGTTCCTAAGTCCTGTATTTCGACTCTGTATATTCTCTCATTGCACAGGATCTTAGCTATCTGCTCAAAGTCTCAGCAATAGCTCTCGTACTCAAGTAGATATAGATTCTGGTATGTATATATCTCATACAAAATCGCAAAATCTAAGGGTAGACACGCAGTATGCGTATCACCGCTCATCATAATATAGGAGCCCCTCCTTCTCTGAGATTCCTCATTCATGGTTGAGGGAGTTAGCGATTCCCTGATCCTATTTGCTGTGATCTTGTGTTACTTCTTTAATGGTCCCATGGGTTTTGCTAGTGGTGGGCATGATCATCACCCAAAAGTGTTCTGGTTGAAGGATAGTGACATCATTGTTATCCTTCTTTCCTTGGTCATGATCATCCCTCCTGCTGAGTAGATCAGCCTTTCGGTTGGCCATGCTGGGTTTATGGTGCAATGTGAAGTGGTACTCAGCGAGTTCTGTCACCCATTGGGCTTGTCGGTGGTTCAGCTTCTGTATTTGTCAGAAGTATTGTATGTTTTGGTGATCAGTCCAAATTTCGAAGTTTTTGACAGCCCCTATGAGATAATGCCTCCACTCCTCTAGGGCAATGTAACGAGCATGCTGTGGATTCCACAGACTTAACCAATTCATCCAACCAGCTCCAACTTACTCATCGGAATCTGACAGATTCCGTTTCCCAGTTTCTATCTTATATTTCATATTTCCATTTCATTTACTAATTTCACATATTCATTTATCACACCTAGAATCCATCACAGTAGCGAGTAGGTGTTATATCGGAATCCACAGAATACTTGACTCCTCCAGATACAGAATATTCCAGACTTATATTATTCTAGCCAGCTCCATATTATTCCAGCCTCTGATTCCTCAGACTCCACACCAGTATATAAACTGTAGAATTAGCAGTACATACCTCAGTTTGAATATCAACTTGGTTTAGCCCAATAACTCTCACACTCACTATCACTGGCCTTCAAGCCTAATCTCTATCTCTTACTATAAGTCTGCGGATTCCAACTCTGTCAGGACTTCATCTTGATCCTACTTGTCTTCATTTCATGGACTCCGTCTGTAATCTATATTAGGGCTTCGACCCAAGGGTGATGTTGCTAATAGCTTCACCAAGCCCATGCACTCCATGGACTCCTCGGCATGCATTCTAATCCTCTCTTCTATTGGCACGATCCTAACAGTATATTCGAACTCAAATCCTTGAGTTGAAATTTTTAGGCATGTCTACTGTCCTTCTCGAACAAACTGAGACTACTCAGTCCTCCACGGACCCCAAACCCACCTTCTCTATGAACAACATTCCCCAATCCGCCTCCAAAGGAGATCAACACCTTTTTGGTGAAGACTCTGCATCCACCAGCCATTTCCATAGGGAAATCTACACCCATAATGGTTTTACCCAATGACAACCCATCTCAGAAATCAATCCCGATCCCTTCAACCTCAATCTCGCCCCCGGACCCTCAGAATTGATCTCAGGTGGCTATGGCAGTTACCGAAACAATCCCCCATGGACTCTGATTCCTAACCTGCACTGTACCTTCCCTGTTCAAAATGAAGAGGAAACTGGCAGTGACTCTGAGGATGAAATTGACTCCCCTAGTAACCGCAGCTTATGCCTTCCATGGGGCAACAACAATCGCTGACCTGGTGATGGCCCACCTAATCCTGGTGGCCCTGGAGGTCCTGGTGGCCCGGGCAGACCTGGCAGACCTGGTGGTAATCCTCCCAATCCTCCTAACCCTCCTAATAATGACAATGCCATGGTCAGGGATTTCATGAATCTCCTCTGCCACCTCACCAACCAACTCAACAATCCTCCCCAATGCCCAGTATGCACCAAGGTCAAAGAGCCTGACACTTTTGACAGCTCAGACCCATGGAAACTCAAGGTGTTCATCATTTTCCTCCAGTTGAACTTCAACGACAGGCCCAACGCTTTCTGTGCTGACGCCTCAAAGGTCAATTACACTGTCTCTTTCCTTTCCAGTGTCACCCTCGACTGATTTGAACCGGATATCCTTCACCCTAACCATGCTAATCCTCCTGCCTGGGCATACTCCTATGCTGCCTTTCTTGTGGAACTCCAGACTAACTTCGGTCCATTCAATGCCATTGGAGATGCTGAAGATGAGTTGGAAAACCTTCAGATGTGTCACGGAGACCAGATTATGAAGTATATAGTCCATTTCAATCAACACACTTCTATTGTCTGCTATGGTGACAATTCCCTATGCCATGCTTTTTACCACAGACTTTGCTCGTGGATTAAAGATGATATGGCCCACCATGGTAAGCCTGATAACCTCCATGACATGTGTACCCTTGCACAGGAACTCAACGCTTGTTATTGGACTTGGAAGGCCGAAATTTCACATGAAAATCATGATAAACCTTCCCCATCCTCTTTCTCCAAACCTAAGGGTTTGGGTTCAAACTCGAGCTCTTTGTATTCCATGGCACCCAAGTCCTATGGATCCAATACTGCAGGCTCTGCCTCCACCTACCAGTCCTCTTCCTCTTCCTCATCCGCCAAGAAGCCCTATGCTGACAAGCTAGGCAAAGATGGCAAGCTCACTCCTGAGGAGAAGGAACGCCGATGGAAGAACAACCTCTGTATGTTTTGTGGTAACAAACACAAGACTGAGGACTGCAATAAGTGCAAAGCCACAGCATCTGCTCGCGCTCATGCTGCAGAGGTTTCAGAGCCTCCTGCCTCTACCAATCTGGCTCCCATGGAGTCAGAAAAATAGAGAGCAGCCCTGTTTCCTCTGTGCAAGGACAGGGTTGTGTTGACTGTCATTGCACCTTGGAGATGGTAACCCTCAATGCTGCCACTCTTTCAACCCATTCATTAACTGTATCACTATCATCTGAAGTCGGTTCTGGATCAGAACCCGATGGATCCCCTATTGCCATTATCCTTCGTTTTCTTGCTCTCGTTGATTCTGGTTCAAGTCATTGTTTTATCAACTCTAAATACGTTGAGGATCATAATCTCCCTACCAAATCCATTCCTGCTGTTCAACTTCAGCTTCTTGATGGCTCTGCCAGATCTCACATTTCTCAATCTATTACTCTCTCCATATGGTTTCCATCAGGAGATGTCATTTCTATTGACTTCTATATCACACATCTTGACTCATCCTGTAACATTGTCCTGGGATACAACTGGCTTTCCTGCTACAATCCGTTGATTGATTGGGCAAAGCACAGTATCACTTTCTGTTCAAAGCTATTCAGTGCTTCTATCCTTACTAGTGCTTCTGCGGCTACCAACACACATGTGCCAGCCTGCTCGGACCCTTCAGGTCCAATTCCATCATCCAAACCCACTCCGAGATCCTGATGGACTCTGCCACCATATGAGCCTATCTACTCATATCCTTCCATCCCATCATTCTCTACTTCGGTTTCACCAAAGATTTCAATTATTTCTGCAGCCGCTTTTGTATGAGCTTGTGCAGAAGAAGGTGCTCAACAGTACACTCTACAACCTTTTATGCCAAGTGTTAGTGGTCAAGCTGCCTCCATGGCCCCCATGGATTTATCTGATATCCCACTGGAGTACCATGACTTTGCAGATGTGTTCAGTGATTCCCTCTCAGAGAAATTACCCGAGCATTGCCCTTATGACCTTAAGATCAATCTTGAGGAAGGCACTTCTCCTCTGCTTGGCCCCATCTATTCCCTCTCTGAATTCGAACTAAAAGCCTTATGTGAATTTATCAATGATAATGTCTGTAATGGTTTCATCTCTCCCTCACGTTCTCCCCATGGAGCCCCAGTACTCTTCATCAAAAAGAAAACCAGAGAACTAAGGCTCTGTGTTGATTTCTGTGGCCTGAACAAGATCACGAGAAAAGACCATTATCCACTTCCCCTCATTTCTGACCTACTTGACTCTGTGCATTCCACATGCCTATATACAAAACTTGACCTTTGCCATGCTTATCATCTAGTCCGCATAGCTGAAGGAGATGAATGGAAAACCACATTCCATACCCATTATGGATCTTTTGAATGGCACATCATGCTATTTGGTCTTACCAATGCTCCTGTGGCTTTCCAACGCTTTGTCAACAACATTTTTTCAGATATGCTTGACATCTCCATTGTTGTCTATCTCAATGATATTCTCATCTACTCTGATGATCCCGCAGAACACTGAAAACACATGCATAAGGTCCTACACAGGCTTAGAGCTAATGGGCTCTACTGCAAGAGATCCAAGTGCGAATTTCATTGGGATTCCATGGAATATCTAGGTTATATCCTATCTCCTGAAGGCTTACATATGTCCGAAGACAAAGTCAAAGCTATTGTCAATTGGCCGGTCCCATGGAAAGTCAAAGATATCCAATCATTCCTTGGTTTTGCTAATTTCTATCACTGTTTTATCCATGAATACAGTGAGATTGTGCTACCCCTAACATGTCTCACTCGCAAGGGTATTCTGTGGAAATTCAACAACAAATGCCTGGCTGCATTTAACAAGTTAAAGCAGGCTTTCACTCATGCACCTATCCTTACCCATTGGATTCCTGACCATCAGCTTGTCATGGAAACCGATGCTTCCAACTATGCTATTGCTGCCATTCTTTCCATCTACCTTGAGGATGGTGAAATTCACCCTATTTCCTTCTTGTCCCACAGTCTCCATGGAGCCAAGCTCAATTACAATACCCATGATAAAGAGCTTCTAGCCATTTTTGAAGCTTTTAAATACTGGCGTCACTACCTCAAAGGCTCTGCAGATTCCATTGACATTGTCACAGACCATAAGAACCTTGAGTATTTCTCTACTACCAAGATTCTTACTCAACGACAAGTGCACTGGTCCGAATTCCTTTCCCAGTTCAACCTAGTAATCCAGTTCTGACCAGGTAAACCTGGTGGGAAACTGGATGCACTCACTAGACAATGGGACATCTACCCTAAAGAGGGGGATAGTCAATATGCTCAAGTCAATCCTCACAATTTCCACCCTGTATTTACTCAAGAACAACTTTCTGCTTCTCTCTGTGCTACTTTTCTTGAAGGTCCCATACTCCGTGCTAGTGCTATCATAGACATGGACAAGCTCCACTCTGATATCAAGCAAGCACAACCCGTGGATTCCATGCTGACCGAAGGTTTTTGTCTTGCTTCTTCCCCTTCCAGTTCCACCTGATGGTCTGTGGATGAGTCAGGAATACTCTGCCTTGACAATCGCATCTACATCCCAGACTCCATGGATCTCCATCTTCATGTCTTACAGAACAATCATGATCATATCTTGGCAGGTCATTTTGGTCAAAATCGGACACTTGAACTAGTCCAAAGGAATTATACCTGGCCACAGATGCATGAATTTGTTCACTACTATGTCAAGTCTTGCACTACTTGTAGTCATAACAAAACACCCAGACACTGTCCATTTGGCTTACTCAAACCCTTGCCTGTACCGGAACACCCATGGGATTCCATCTCCATGGATTTCATTGAACAACTTCCAGATTCCAACAGATTCACTGCCATTCTTGTTGTCATCAAATGTGCAAGCAAGCAAGCCATTTTTATACCCACTCATGATACCATTAATTCTGCGGATCTCGCACAGCTTTTTGTTACCCATGTCTTCTCCAAGCATGGTGTTCCGAATCACATCACTTCTGACTGCAGATCTGAATTTGTCTCCCAATTCACATGTGCCCTTGCTAAGGCTCTCGATATGGAACTTCATTTCACTTCTGGTTATCACCTGGAGGCCAACAGACAAACTGAACATGCTAACCAAACCCTTGAACAATACATCTGTATCTATTGTTCATATCAACAAGACAATTGGGATACCCTACTACCCATTGCCGAATTCATGTACAATAATGCTCCTAATGCCTCCACTGGAATCTCTCCATTCTTCACTAATAAGGGTTACCATCCTAATATCACTGTGTACCCTGAACACGATATTGCCTCCGTTCAGGCCCATGACTTCATAGTCAACCTCGACGAGCTTCACCAATTCCTACGAGACAAAATTACTCATGCTCAGTCTTGCTACAAATTCCAAGCAGATAAGTGACGGTCTCCGCCTCCAGATTTTAAAGTAGGTGACAAAGTCTATCTCAGTTCTAAAAACATTAGAACCACTTGCCCTACTGCAAAATTCTCTGAAAAATTTCTAGGACCATTTGATATCATTGCTCAGCCTGGATCCCATTTCTTTACTCTCAAACTCCCCATGGATCTCTGTTCCATTCATCCTGTATTCCATGTCTCACAGCTGGAAACCATGGAAATCAATACCATTCCTAACCATACCCAACCACCTCCACCTCCAGTTGAAGTTGACAGTGAAGAACAGTATGAGATTGCACAAATTCTCGACTCCAAGCTTGACTGTCAGTTCCACTCCTCTACCATGTACAATGGTTAGGTTACGAGGGTACTGATGAAGAGTTTGCCTGGATCCCAGCGACAGAATTTTCTGTGGAGAAATATATTGAAGATTTCCACCATCAATACCCAGACAAACCAGGACCTCTATCCAAGGTTACCATCTGCAAAGCATTACTCAAAACTATGCCTCCTGCTTCTTGACTTCCATCTCCACTGGATTCCTATGGATTCTGTCACCTCAATTTCAAATTGAATTCAGGAAAACTATTGCAAATTAACTTCCTAATTGGGAACAGATTCCATCAGATCCAATTCTTGACTTCACTCCCATTTCATTTCAGACATCAAGAAAAAATATACAATTTCATCCCGGCACAATACACTACTGTCCTGGTACAAACATCAAAATTAGGCATCCACGGATTTTCCAACTTTTTCCACCCCTCTATCCAAGTGTCCTTCCTCTTCAAGCATCATCACATCCAACTCTGTGATTCCAACGGATCCAGATCCTGGGAGCATACTCTCCCTGATCTCCTCCTCATCCAAATCCCCATTGGAATCTTCCACCAAATATTCTTCAGTTCCTTTCAAGAATTTCTTCCACAAGCCCCACTCTGTGTGCCAGCCTCCAAGGTGGTAGAACTCTGTATGAGTTGTCCTAAACTTTTTGCTGGCCTTGATGGCCTTCTCCAGCCCATCAGCTCCACAGCTTCCATGCTATAATTCCATGTTCACTAGTTTGAACGGGTCTTGACCATTAAATGTCTCCTCCAACGTTAGTCTTGCATGCCACACTTGCACAATGTCTTGATCCAAGTGCATCGTCATAGCCTCGCAGAGAGCCTCGGAATTCACACCCTCCATGTGTAGTATCTCCTGATGCGATACCACCCATTCCTCCTTGGATGCCTTTGGGATAAAATCTCATGGGTATTCAACTGCATCACCAGGATGGAAATCATCCACCAAATCTTCCACATGGGATCTGACGGCCTTGAGCTTAGACTCCATCCTTTCGATTTTCATCTCCACCATATCCATACATGCATGAAGGCTGTGGAGCAAGTCCAACACCTCACCCATATCCATGGAATCTGTTTCGTCTGTAAAAATACATTTTGCCTTGCATATTTGGCATCATTCACAAGACCTTCCCTTTTTTCCTAAGAAACAATGGGAACTGTCAGCACAACAATGACCACATTGATCTAACCATAAGTCAGTTTGACCATGGGAACCGTTGGATGCTTACCTTTGCCATAAAATTCTTCATCACCTTACCCAGGCATAGGCTCAGTTTTCAGCCTCTTGAAACTTTTTCCTTCATTGCCTTTCTCCGATGGGCCTGCAGTAACATCATCACTTTCTTCAATGTATTCAGCTGACTGTACCTTCTGTTTCTTCAATGGCATCGCAACCACCTCTTTACCCTTTCCCTTTCGTTTTCTCTGGCTCTCAGCCAATTCCTTCCTGGCCTTTGCTTTCAGGTCTTCATTGTCACTGTTGGTGCCATCGGTGGAATCCTCGTCATCCTCCACTGGCTTCAACAGTGTATCCAACTCCTTTTGCCTCTCCACAGCCTCCACGATTTCCCTCAATCTCTCCTGTTTCATCTCTCAAGCCATTTTTCCTTGGCCTCTTTTGCAAGGCGCTCCTCTTCCAACCTCCTTGCCTCCTCTGCGGCCCTTTTTGCCTTCAAATCAGCCACCTTTCAGGCTCTCTCCTTGGCCTTACTTTTCGCCAACTCCATGGCCTCTGCGGCCTTTTCAGCCTTATGTTTTTCCACCTTCCAATTCTCATGAGCCTCTATGGCTAACTGATATGCCTTGTTCTCAGTGTCACGATCATCGTAGAATGCTTCGAGCTCATTGGGGTCGATGTTATCCGGTGTAGGTGGGGCAACATACAGCTCGGGGGTTTGCAACTGGTGGTATGAAGTCGTCATTGTATCAGATAGCAAAGGAAAATTTTTGAACTTAGAGATGATAGCGGTTAAAGGACAAGAGGTGAAAATCACATGATATACCTGCACAAAATTCCATGCAGCACATTCGGTCATCAGGATCAGTGCTCTTGAGAGCAAGAATGCTAAGGGGGGGATACTGTAACAAGCATGCCGCAGATTCCACAGACTTAACCAATTCATCCAACCAGCTCCAACTTACTCATCGGAATCTGACAGATTCCGTTTCCCAGTTTCTATCTTATATTTCATATTTCCATTTCATTTACTAATTTCACATATTCATTTATCACACCTAGAATCCATCACAGTAGCGAGTAGGTGTTATATCGGAATCCACAGAATACTTGACTCCTCCAGATACAGAATATTCCAGACTTATATTATTCTAGCCAGCTCCATATTATTCCAGCCTCTGATTCCTCAGACTCCACACCAGTATATAAACTGTAGAATTAGCAGTACATACCTCAGTTTGAATATCAACTTGGTTTAGCCCAATAACTCTCACACTCACTATCACTGGCCTTCAAGCCTAATCTCTATCTCTTACTATAAGTCTGCGGATTCCAACTCTGTCAGGACTTCATCTTGATCCTACTTGTCTTCATTTCATGGACTCCGTCTGTAATCTATATTAGGGCTTCGACCCAAGGGTGATGTTGCTAATAGCTTCACCAAGCCCATGCACTCCATGGACTCCTCGGCATGCATTCTAATCCTCTCTTCTATTGGCACGATCCTAACAGGTGAGCATGATGGTGAGAAGTTCCTTGTCATAAATCTCATAGTTACATTTGGTAACAGTTAGAGCCTTGGATAAGAAGGCAACCAGTCTCCACCTTCCATCTTGTTCCTGGCTAAGGACCACTCCTATCGCCCCTTCACTTGAGTCTGCTTCCACACAGAACTTGCCATGTTCGTTTGGGAGGGCTAGGATTATGTCCTTGGCCATCTGCTTCTTTAACCACTGGAAGGCCTCATTCTGAGTGGCCCCCCAAACCCAAGAGGCATTCCCTGTGAGCTGAGTCATCGGGCATACAATCTTGGAATAATTCTTTATGAACTTTCGGTAAAAGTTTGTGAAGCCTAGAAAGGATTGTAACTCCTTTTTTTTAGTGGGGGTAGGCCACTCTGTGATGCCTTTAACCTTCACGGGGTCCATGCACACTGTTCCTTCACTGATAATGACACCCAGGTATTCAGTTTTCAGCATCTCAAATTTGCACTTCTCGGCCTTGAGGAACAGCTTGTGTTTGTTACGATTTATTGACCTTTTTTTTCACTTTTCTAGTCTTATCTCATCTTATCGGCATCATCACACTTATGCACTATTGTCTCACCACCGCCGATATCAACTTCAATAAATCTTTCTTGATAGACAATGCATGATATTGTGTACTCGCTGTCCGACTAGCACACCACCTAACTTCTACAAAACTTTCGTAGCTATTATTAGTACCGATTCTTTAGTATTTAAGTAGCTACGCTTCACTGTACAACCTCAGCTTTGAGCTAAGGTTTACCTACCACATAAACTTTACTTGCTTGCTCGCTTGCCAAGAGCTTATCCAGTAAGCACCTCTTTCACCACCTCGAGACCATCCGTGACGTTGCCAAGTGATTGTCTGAATGTGAGACAGCTTAGCAATCGTCTGATCCTGAGTCATGTGAGAGTCAGCCTTAACAATTAGCTCGAAGCTTCTCTCACCCTTCCATGATGCTAGACGCAGGAAGGAGCCCATATGCCATCACAACAGACACCCGACATATCTGCAGCAACAACAAGCACCCTTGCAATAATCCTTTTCACAATCGCAGGAACTATTGGAACGGCGACAGGAGCCGCCATCATTTACTACCGAAACAGAGAGTGGTTTGAACGCCACGGAATCACCCTTAGAAGAGGACAACTAGTCTACCCACCCCTGACCCTCCCTCACTTCTATATTCCCCTCTACAATGTTCCAACGCAACCCTTCCAACCCATCTACCCCATCTACATGAGGGAGATCTACGGAACACCCCCAGAGTTGATCAACGACAAGTTTGAATCGGTGAACGACAGGGACGTTTCGAGCTCCGAGTCCGATATCAGACGAAGAAGACAGAGGAGCCTCAGCCCCATCGCTGGCCCTCTGGAACCCAGCACTCCTCTGATGACCCAAGGAGTTCTCCCTCTATCGAGGGAGATATCACAGAACTCATTAGAGCCTACCATGGAATTGGAGCAGAACCCCTGGAGGATGCCAGGAGAGAGTTGGAGCAAAGCCTCCAGCAGATACCTACAGCCGAGACCCCTCAGCCCCGGCCTAGTAGTGAGACCCTCCCCCAGATGACCCTACGGGTCATCAACCCTGACACACCCGAACCCATTGAACTTTCTGACCTCGACGCCTATTCCGAGGAGAGAAGAGGAAGAACCTCCTATGATTTGGAGACAAGTAGAAGAAGGGCTCACCTACCAGGAGACCCTAACATCCATCACCCGTTCTGAACCTGGACTACTTTCGACACACCTGCGCTGTCAGTTGTATACTCCTCCTCCACCACCACCGACTCCCCTGGACCTAATTGACTTCCAGGAGGAACTAGAGGTGGAAGTGCTTCTTGAACCATCCTCAACATTATCATCAATACCGACTCATCCTCCGACCTGAGTTTGCTCAACCCCACAGATCCAGGGTTCTACCGAGAACTCCGATGAAGACAACTTTTTATCCACTTCATCGGGAGACCTAGTTATCAGCGATGAAGAAGAGTTGGAGAATCCCCGCTTGCATTCAAGATATGCCAGAGAGAGGAGGATCCATCTGAGCCCCCTCGGGATCCAGCCACTGAGCGATGACTGGCGAGGAGGGAACTCGAGAGCAATCCCTTCTACCTGGGAACTCCAGACTGAGCCTGGCCCACGCTATCCCTCTCCCAGAGGATGGGCCTTGGAGCATACCAAGCCCAGGCCTGGGCCTTATGAAGGGTCAACTACGTCGCGAGAGGAGGAGTCGATGAGTCCCTGGAGGAACACTGCTGCCAACACAACCTCACCATCAACGAGGAACTATGGTGGCATGAGCTCAATTATGGACCCATACCCAGAGTATACGTCTCTGGATTACAACCACGAACAGACGAGGAGGACCAAATCCTCAATCGACGACTGGCAGCTTTACTCACCGCCTGGAGAACAGATGAAGCCCAAAGAGCCGAAGCAATGAGAGTATGAGTGGCCCAGGCCAATGCCCAACTCGCCGCTGACTGACTGGAGGCACCAGAACTGCCCCTGGAGGGGGACGAGTAGACTGTTCGCTGGCTCCGGGGAAGCAGGGCCTAGTGAACCAATGGAAACAGAAGCAGAGCAGCGACAACGCGAAGCACAAGAGGCAGAGGCCAGAAGACAGCAGCACCAGGCAGAGAAAGATGCCTTCCCTGACATCACCACTGCCCTGGTAGCCCAGCTGGAAAGAACCAGGGCCTTTGCCCTCGCCAATAATTTACCTATCCCCAAAGAACTTCAAGATGTCCCTGACCAGCCGCAACCCTGAGGCCGCCCTGCTCAGCCAGCCCTCAGGAGATATGGGAGCCTGACTCATCGCACAGACCGATGGTCGGTGCCATGACCCCCGCACAAGTATGACCCCCCTGAACCCCCTTACTGGCCCTCCAATCATGCAGAGGAACAAGACCCCTGGCTCCAGGTGAAACCAATGCTGATCCGACTCCCAGGGGAGTTCGAAGGAAAAAGCAGCGACATCCATCGCTTTACTGGGGCCTGCAAAGACTACTTTGCAGTCTTCAAAGCTTACTACCCCACTCATGCCAACAAGATCTTATTTGCGGTGTCTCTCTTTGGCAAGAAGCCACAAGACTGGTGGTCCCAATACCACTACCAGTTCTGGAGTGACACAGAAGAACAATATTGATACTTCTCCTGGGACGACTTCAAGGCCACCCTCAAGGTGGAGTACGGAGACCCTGCTCTCCAAGAGGTTATGGAACGACGGATGAATGAGCTCAAGATGACGGGAACGGCATCCGAGTACTTCAGATGGCTCGAGGAGTTGGCCTGCCAGGCCGACCAACTCGCCGATCTCGGACCCCGAAGTGCCATCGTCCGTGCAGTACACTGGAGAGTCCCCAAGTCCTACACTGACTCCATCGCCAACCTTGGAGTAATGATCCCCCAGACCTATGCCGAATGGAAGCAGCGTATCTGCAACATCTACGACGAAAAGGCTCATAAAACTGCCTTCGACAAGATAGGGTATGTCGACCGCCCCAAGAACCCACATGCCGGAAACTCCTCTAAAGGAACTTCCAGCATGACAAGTTCCGTGGCTGACAAACCCACTGGCAAGAGATCGATGGGTTCAGGATGGACCATGTATGGAGGGGCTGGGGAGCCCATGGACATAGATCGCCTCAGAAAGGAGAGCAGATGCTTCAACTGCGGAGGGAAGGGGCACCTAAGAAAGGACTGCAAGAAGCCAAAGCAGCCTAGAGACCCGAAAAGCAGGCAATATACGATGGTCCAACTACGTGCAATGCTAACAGAAGCAGAGGAACACGATAAGGAGGAGCATGGACATAGCCATGAGAAGGTTGAGGAGAAGACGCCCTTGACATCGAAAATTGAGGAGGTAAAAGGTGAGGCCAAGAAGTGAGTGATTCCACTTCCTTGGCCCAGTCCTCCTCTCCAGGTGGTCAGTCATCGGGTCCTGCTGTGTGGACCTTGCCTGATTGTATTACATTTTTACATACATCTACTGTCTTAAAGCATTCAAATATACCATCTGCCATGTTGACTAGTATGACCGAGACCACCACCCCAAAAGAATCGCAACCAATTCAGACTCCGCTTGAAAAAGCATATATAATCCCCCAGAAACAAAATGAACATCACCTCCCCCCCATTGCTAACACTCTCTGTCCCAGAACTCCTCACCCTCCAGGACCTTCAGACACGATGGGGACCAGAGTTCATCCGAACTATGTCAGGGATCTCCCAGTCCTTAGGGACGAAGGAGGTGCTCCCTGAACCAGCTGAGCCAATCGTCGCTGAACAGAAACCTCAAAACGAAGGTGGGGACATGAGGTTGATGCCTGACAATCCTACCCACAACGATTTGCCTCACGCTCGAGGGCGATCGCAGAAGCACAACCCCCTCTCTCCCCACCTGGAAGAAGAAGTAGGAGATCGCATCCCCCGCCTGTCTCCTGAAGACGTCACACTGGTCGAGATGACACCTCTCTTACCCCCGACCCGAAAGGAAGAAGATGTCGCAAGCAAGGATAGGGATCCGGGACAGGCACTGAAGGACCCGGAAGGAATGTGGGAGCACGGTTCATGCGACAAGAACGCGACATCCATGGCCCCTTCCGCCCACAGCAGACCTCCCGGTCACTCCCAGAGCGACCTGCTCCCCAAACCCCCGATTCCTGATGAAACGGCTGGCAGTGGACAATCCTTGGGGAAGGAGCATGCCCCAACCAAGGAGACTCCTCGAAGGCCCCCGACCGACAAAGGATCAAGCAGGATTCCAGCATCGGATGCGCAATGCTCATGGGTCCGGAAGACTACCCTCATTGAAATCCCCGACAAGGAGGACGACACTGCCTTTAAGCTGGCACAGAATCGGGAACGAGTCAAGTGGGAAAAGGAAGGGACCAAGGGGCTTCTCCTCTCGTACCCTCTGGAGCAAGAGAAGCAGGAAGAAGAACCGGTCAAGGCGAGGTGTTCCGAACCAGTCCCAGTGAGTGTTTCCTCTCCGAAGTCCACCTGGTTCAAGCCGTTTGGCATGGACTGGACCCTTTGGGCCATCAGGGAAGCACGTACAGATTTGGAAGCACTTGCCTTGCTCCATCTCTGGGCCCATAAGGAAAAACTCAACAAAGTTGACAATGACCTGTTGAAAGCCCTGCGAATGGAGGGAGAGGAAGCCCGGGAGAGACTATACGAACTGAGTCAACCCATTCAGTACCAACGCCGAGTATGTACTGGAAGCACCATCAGTGAGACCTATGTCAAGAAACACAACCTTATCACTTGCCCTGCCCCAGCCCCAATTTTGGTATACAACGCCAATGGAACAAGGAATAAGGCAGGAGAGATCACAGAGTTCGTCGAAGTAAGGATGACCATAGGAGGCCACAGTGAAAGAATCGACTTTGCTGTCACCAATATAGGCAAGGGCAATATCTTTCTCGGCCACGACTGGCTTCTACGCCATAACCCCATCATCAACTGGGCAACTGGCAAGATCGTCTTCGCCCACTGTCAGTGTCAGAAGAACCCTTTCCCCCTGCCAGACGCAGACCCTGAGGACCCATGGGACGAGGAGTTGGAAGAAGGCGAGACCATCCTTGTGGTCGACCTTCAAGAAGAGTTGGAAATTCGCACTGTACACCACGCAAATGACCTAGCTGCCCAAGCCAATGAGAGAAAGGTCAAAAAGACGTTTGAAGAGATGGTTCCCCCCCAATATCAGGAATTTGAAGATTTATTCTCAAAAGAAAACTTTGACAAACTACCAGAGTGCAAACCCTGGGACCACGCCATCGAATTAATCCCCAACGCCAAGTCAACCCTCAACTGCAAGGTCTATCCCCTTAATCGACACGAGCAGGAGGAGCTCGACAAGTTCCTCGATGAAAACTTAGAGTCGGGACAAATCCACCCCTCCAAGTCCCCCTTTGCGTCCCCCTTCTTCTTTGTCAAAAAGAAGGATGGCTCCCTGTGGCCGGTTCAAGATTACTGTAAGCTGAACAAGATGACGATCAAGAATCGATACCCCTTGCCCTTGATCTCCGAACTCATGGACAAACTCCATGGTGCGAAGTACTTCACCAAGCTAGACGTCCATTGGGGATACAACAACGTCAGAATCAAACAAGGAGACGAAGCCAAAGCTGCCTTCAGGACCAATCGAGGCCTCTTTGAGCTGACAGTCATGTTCTTTGGACTGACCAACTCGCTGGCGACTTTCCAGTGGATGATGAACGATATATTCCATGACCTCATCCATGAAGGGAAGGTGACTATTTACCTAGATGACATCCTGATCTTCTCGAAGGACCTCCAGGAACATCAGCACATTGTCAAAAGGGTACTTCAACGCCTCCAGGAGCACAAACTATTTCTGAAGGCCGAGAAGTGTGAGTTCAAGGTCCTCAAAATGGAGTACCTCGGTGTGATCAGTGAAGGATCTGTGTGAATGGACCCCATAAAAGTCAAAGGCATCATGGAATGGCCCACCCCCACCAAGAAGAAGGAACTACAATCCTTCTTGGGCTTTATGAATTTCTACTGGAAGTTTATTAAAGACTATTCCAAGATCATACGTCCCATGACCCAGCTTACCGGCAACGCCCCTTGGACCTGGGGAGCGGCCCAAAATGAAGCCTTCCAGCGATTAAAGAAACAGATGGCCGAAGACATAGTCTTGGTGCTACCAAAGGAAAAGGGGAAGTTCCGAGTTGAAGTCGACTCCAGCGAAGGAGCCGTAGGCGCCATCCTTAGCCAAGAACAGGACAGGAGATGGAGACCTGTCACCTTCCTTTCTAAGGCACTCACTGTCACCGAATGAAACTATGAGATCTATGACAAAGAGCTCCTTGCCATCATGCTCGCACTCGAGGAGTGGAGACACTACCTCATGGGTGCGGCCGAAGATTTTGAGATCTGGATGGATCATCAAAACCTGCAGTACTTCCGCCAGCCACAGAAGTTAAACTGTCGACAAGCTCGATGGGTCACCGAACTTGTGGAATACCACTTCACCCTCCATCATAAGCTGGGTGTGTCCAACCGCAAGGCTGACCTACTTAGTCGATGGGATGATCACGACCAAGGAAAGAAGGACAATGATGACATCATTGTCCTTCAACCAGAACACTTCCGGGCAATGATTATACCAACCACGAGCAAGACCCATCAACAAGTCAAAGACATAACCTGCAATCATGACAAATGGGATCAAGGAATCCAGAATTCCCTTGATCACAAGTGTGGAGTTTCTGAAAAGGAAGGACTCCTCTATTATGACGGACAGATTTATGTTCCTCGAGACAACAAGCTCAGAGGAGAAATTATCGCCTCCCACCATGACCACATAACAGCAGGACACCTAGGGATCGAAAAAACCAAGGAACTTGTCCAAAGAGAGTTCTGGTGGCCAAAACTCAAGCAGACAGTGGAAAAGTACATCAAGGCATGTGAAGCATGCCAATGAATGAAGATGGATACACATCCCAAGGCCGCCCCTCTTCACCCTAACAAGGTCCCATCCGAACCATGGACCCACATATCTGTTGACATGATCACCAGACTGCCCGAATCCAATGGCTATGATGCAATTCTAGTAATCGTCGACAGGTTCTCCAAGGAAATAATTCCTATCGCCTGCAATGTAGAACTCACATCTGAAGGATGGGCCAAACTACTCTGCGACCACATCTATGCGAGACACAGAATGCCCAAAACTGTCATCTCAGATCGAGGACCCCAATTCGTCTCCAAGTTCATGATGGAACTTCTCAAACTCCTCGACATCATGCCTAATGCATCTACCGCTTTCCACCCCCAAACTGATGGCCAAACCGAGCGAGCCAACCAGGAGATTAACAAATACCTCCGCATCTTCATTAACCACTGACAGACAGACTGGAGCAAATGGCTCACATTGGCAGCATTCGCTCACAACAACCGAATGCATTCAGCCACAGGCCAAATGCTCTTCTTCACCAACTATGGAGTTCACCCTCACGTCCTACCAGACTCCATCAAAATGACTGCATTCACCAACCCATCGGCCAAGTCGTTCACAGAGAATATGCAGGAAGTGCACCGCCAAGCTAAAGAGGTGCTAGAAGAGGCTGCAGGGAAGATGAAGGCCCAATACGACAAGAAAAGGAGAGACGCCATCGAATATGCCATCGGAGATCGGGTATGGCTAGATGCGACAAACCTTCACCTTCCTCGCCCCAAAAAGAAGCTTGATGACAAGCACGTTGGCCCGTTCCTGATACTGGAAAAGGCCGGTGCTTCCGCCTACAAGCTAAAGCTTCCACCTCATTGAAAGATCCATCCGCGCTTCAATGAGAAGTTACTCACTCCATATATACCACCAGCGTTCCCTAACCAGGAACAACCTCCTCCACCCCCGCCTGATCTCATCGAAGACGAGGAGGAATACAAAGTCGAAGAAGTCCTGGACTCTCGCACACGTCGAGTCCATGGCAAGAAAGGACAAAAATCACGACTAGTGACCAACTACTTTGTCAAGTGGAAAGGATGGACCCGGGAACACAACTTGTGGGTACAAGAAGATGACATGGCCAATGCTCAAGAGGCCATCCAAGACTACGAGGATAGTATCTCCAAAACAAGAACCGTTGTAACTGCCCACAAGGTTATCGACAGATCAGAAAAGACATTAAAGGAGATACTCGACCATCGATATCTCAATGAAATCATCTCATATCAGGTTCTCAGACATGATGGACGCACCTTCTGGGTTGAAAACCCCTGCCCTAATGACAAACATTGGAGGGACTATATTGACAACTATTGGAGAAAGGAGTACTCAAAGGCACAAGAGGAACTGCCAAGCGAACCCTAGGGCAGTTGGGACGTCTGCCTTAACAAGAGGGTAATGTTACAATTTATTGACCTTTTTTTCACTTTTCTAGTCTTATCTCATCTTATCGGCGTCATCACACTTATGCACTATCGCCTCACCACCGCCGATATCAACTTCGATAAATCTTTCTTGATGGACAACACATGATATTGCATGCTCGCTGTCCGACTAGCACACCGCCTAACTTCTACAAAACTTTCATAGCTATTATTAGTACTGATTCTTTAGTATTTAAGTAGCTATGCTTCACTGTACAACCTCAGCTTTGAGCTAAGGTTTACCTACCACATAAACTTTACTTGCTTGCTTGCTTGCCGAGAGCTTATCCAGTAAGCGCCTCTTTCACCACCTCGAGATCATCCGCGACGTTGCCAAGTGATTGTCCGAACGTGAGACAGCTTAGCAATCATCCGATCCTGAGTCACATGAGAGTCGGCCTTAACAGTGTTCCCACAGACATTGAAGTACTTTCTTTATGACCCATCGGTGTTCTTGATGATCTTTTGAGAAGATTAAAATATTGTCAAGGTAGATCGTCACTTTCCCTTCATGAATGAGGTCATGAAAGATGTTGTTCATCATCTATTGGAAGGTGGCTGGGGAGTTGGTAAGTCCGAAGAACATTACCATGGGCTCGAACAAGCCCTGGTTAGTCTGGAAGGCAGCTTTATATTCGTTGCCTTGTTTGATCCTAATATTATTATATCCCCAGCATATGTCCAGCTTGGTGAAGTATTTGGCCCCCCACAGCTTATCCATGAGCTCCAAAATCAGAGGAAGGGGATATCGGTTTTTAATGGTCATTTCATTAAGTTTCTGATAGTCCTGCATGGGCCAAAGGGATCCGTCCTTCTTTTTGATGAAGAAGAAGAAGGAGGCAAAAGGCAACTTGGAGGGTCAAATCCTCCCAGATTCCAAATTCTCTTCTAGGGACTTGTTGAGTTCCTCCTGTTCATGACAGTTGAGAGGGTATACCTTGCAGTCTAAGGTAGACTGGGCATTCAGGGTGAGTTCAATTGCATGGTCCCAGGGTTTTTGCTTAGGGAGTTCATCAAAGTTTTCCTTCGAGAATAGGTCCCAGAACTCATGATATTGAGGGGGAACCATTTCTTTGAAGGATTTTTTGACCTTGTCTTCATTCACTTTGGCTGCTAGGTCATTGGCATAATGGGTAGTGCAGATCTCTAATTCCTCACTCAGGTCAACCATGAGGATCGTTTCTCCCTCTTCCAGCTCCTCATCTCATTGGTCTTCTGGGTCTGTATCTGGGAGAGGGAAGGGGTTTCACTGACATTGGCAGCAAGCAGAGATGACCTTGCCAGTGGTCCAGTTAATAACTGGATTGTGATGCACCAACCAGTCATGACTGAGGAATACATCCCCCTTTCCTAAATTTGTGATGGCCAGGTCAATTCATTCACTATGCCCGCCGATGGTCAGTCTGAGCTTTATGAATTTGGTGATGCTCCCCGCCTTATTGTGAGTACCATCCACATTATATACCAAGATGGGGCTATCTGCTTGGTGGGTAGTAAGGTTGTGTTCTCTGACGTAGGCCTCACTGATGGTACTGCCCATACAGCCACTGTCAACAAGGGCTCATACCTTCAGCGTCTGTTGATTTGTGTGGGTCTCAATTTGGGCATCAAGGATCAATTCACAGGTGTTCTTAGTCTTTACCTGTCATTGATATTGGATTGGGGCCCTCAACTTGTATAGTCTTTCAATTGTGGAGGCTTTGCTGTCATTGTTTTGTAATTCCAAGAGAAGATCAACATCTATTTCTCCTATTTTGTCTCGATGGGTCCAAATATATAGGCAGGACAAGGCTTCTGAGTCAGTTCATGCCTCCCTAACCACCTGAAGTGTCCAGTCCATGCCAAATGGTGGGAGCCAGGGGTTATTCAGAGAGTGGGAAACACTTACAGGTGATGACTCAAGAACCCTCTCTTCTCTTGCTTCTTCACCTTGCTTCTCTTGAGCCCATAGATAGTTCAGGTAAGAGGTATCATCTTCTTCATCAGGTACTTCTTCCAGGGTTACTCAGGGTGGCACCGTGCATCCGATGCTGCTTGATTCCATTGGGGGCATACTGGGAGGTACCAGTCTCTGGGTACTTCCAGGTCCTGTTTCTGCTGATCCCTTTCTGATAGGTCATTGAGACATCATTCCCCCAGGTGAGGTGTACACCTTGGCTAGGGGTTGACTGCTCTCACTTGCCCTGGCAGGGCTTGAAGGTACCAGAGTTGGGTCTCTCATGACTTGTCTCGAAGCACCAGAGGCAGGGGAGGTCATGTGCACCTGGTCAGGTGTGCTGTTCCTTCCTGTGTCTCCAGGGGTCATTGGCACCCATGGTCCAGAGCTCCTACCCAGTCACAGGACAGGAGGGGGAACTTTATGAGAGGAGGGGTTTTCTGGAACAGGAGCAGTTAGTGAGCGAGGAGGAGATGGTTTTGAGGGTCAAGGGGTCGAGTTTTTATGCTTTGGGGACAACTCATTGGTTTCAGAAGGGGATGGCATAAAAGTGGGTTTATTAGAATGCATGTGTATGTGTGAATATTTTTTACAAGAAGCTGAAGAAGGCTGTGCTGCAGGCTTTGACTTCGATTTCCCTATCTGAAAGTCCTGGGCCGAACAAGTGGAGTTGCTCACTTGTCGACCTCATCTTTTACTTTCTCAACTTTGCTTGTCTCCAGTATCTTCTCCTCAGTCTTCTTTCCTTTGTTGATAATTTCAATCATTGCCCTCAATTCCTCTCATGTGAACCTCCCCATCCAAGCATCACAGGGTTTCCTCAGCTTCTTGCAGTCCCAGGATAAATGCCCCTTTTCTCTACAATTAAAATATCTTCCCTCCTTCTTTAGTCAGTCTATCTCCATTGGTTGTCCTGCTCCACTGAACACTGTTCCCATGAGCATCTTTTTCTCAGTGGATTGCACGAGGTTCTGACTGGGTGGCTTTGTTCAAGTATCTGGCTTCTTGGCTTCTTTCTTCTCAAGTCCATGTGTTTGGTCAAAGAGGGTGTGCCTCTGCCATTCCTCATACATGCTCGTGATCTGGGCCTTCCATTGGGGATAGGTCTGGGGAATGTTAAATCCTGTGTCTGCAATGGCCCGGGTATAGCTAAACAGGACTCCTCTTTGTATGGCTGTTACCAAAGTCCCACAGGGGGACTCGTCTGATCGTCGGTTGGCTAGCTTTGCCTCCTTCTCCAGCTTCTGGAAGTATTGGGTGGCAGGTTGGTCTCCCATATGGAGGTCCATCATCTTCTTTTTGTGGACTTTTTCTATGGCTGGGTCTGAGAACTGCCTTTGCAGCATCTGGACAAACATGTCCCAGCCAGAATATTGGAACCTTCCCAGGCTATGGCTATAATAGTCATTGACCAGGTTGATCCACCAATCTAAGGCACTGTCCACAAGGAGAGATGTGGTGAATGCCACTTGTTGAGATTTGTAGTGATAGTAGGTGTGGAAGGTCTTGAAATAACTGATACACTGGTAAAGGAATCAATTAATCTCTGTGTGGGCCTCCCTGAAAGGGGTGGGCTTTTCGATGAGGGTGGGTTTCACCCTGAGATAGGAGGCATCATCTGTGGCATTTCCTGCTGGCCATGGGGGTAGAGGTCCAGGGGGCATTCTGTTAAGGGGAGATCATGGGATTGACCATCTGTCTGGGTTGTCCCATGGGTCATCATCTGGGTCTCCAGGATAATCTGGCTTCTGTGGGGGTCACGTATTGGGGTACTTCTTGTAGTGGTCCTCCAGCTCCCTCTGGGCTTTGTCTCTACTTTTGGCAAGGTCCTTAGCCTTTTCCTGTTGCCTTGTGAGCTGAGCTCATAATTCTGCCAAGCTTAGAACCACTACTTCTGGTTGTTTTCCTCCAGGCAGTTCAGAGGGTCCTGCATCCCCAGGTCCCCCTGCCGATGCTCCACCTGCCCCAGCAAATATCCTACTTCTGCCAGGCCTGGGAGCTCAATCCTGCCTTCAGAGTGGGGGGGGCATTGGAGAGTGGGCATGGGTACCTGTTCCCTTCATTCTCTGACCTCCTTGGCCATCTCCTGGTTTGTGGCGAGGTTCGAGAGGATCCAATCCATGGTCCTCTCGATATTGTCCTGCTCAGAGCTGGTTCAGAAGCAAATTGGGAGTCCCTCCCAGTCGGAGGGGATGGGGCCATGTAACTCTCTCTGTAAATCCTCATGAATTCTTCTTCCCAGGATTCAGAGAGTGAGGGGTCGCTTTGTGCCTCTCACCATTCAGTAGTTGGGGCAGGTTCCTGCCAGGTAGGCATCTGTTGATACTGGTAGGCCTCTCCTCTGGACAAAGTCCTGTAGTCTGACGTCCTAAGTGAGGGTGTGCCAGGGTCCCATCACCACTCTGTCTCCCTCAGAGAGGACGGTCCACTCCATCTCAGGTCTCTCAAGATAGAAAGGGTTCTTATTAAATCTCTGCTTGTATCGGTCTCGCTCTCGCTGGGCACATTCAATCTTGAGCTGCTCAGCAACTGTGTCCTGCTAGGCTCATGGGGCATATTGGAGCCTATTTCAATACCATTCCCTTGACTCTCCTGCCATTCGAGGATGATTTGCTGTGTGGTAGTAGGCGTCAATGAGCTCATGTCTACATCTCCTTCACTCTTCTCCCTCCTCATCTTCTGAATCTTGCTCCTGGGATAGGGGGTTTTCTGTTTATATGGGGACCCTTTCCTCATGGGGGAGGGAGGGGTATACCCTTCCAAGGGTTCCTCTATTTCTGGTTCTTGCTCCTACCTGGGTGAGGAGGGTGGCAGGGGGTCTTGTCGGGAGGACGGGTCTGGGGCTGAGGATCTTGGTTCCCCTGTCAGAGGCTGCCTCATCCAGGGCAGATCGGCTCCCCTCCTCTGCGTCTTGGTCATCTCCCTCATTGTCGATGATTCCAATCTCCTCTCCTCTGGCATATGCCTCGATGACATCCTCATAACTGGGCTCTGGACTGGGCTTGTGACAGGGAGCTGTTGGAGTGGCTCCAGCAGAAGAATAAGAGGAGAAAGTTCTGGTGGTGGTCGACCCAGAAAGGATTGGTGGGATGACTGGGTCTTGATGGTCCTCATAGAGGCTGCATCGTCAGTGGATTTCGGAAGGTCCTTGTCCTTGAGACTCCATAGGAGTCTCTTCTTCTGAGGTTGGGGATCATTGGTGGGGAGGGACATAGTATTGGGGAAGATTCAGGTGGTATGTCCTTCTTGGTTGTCTCGTTTGTCAGAAGGGGCATGGGCAGAATAACACAATGGTGAGGGCAATTATGATTGTCCCTAGCACTGCTGACACAATTATGGTATCCTGGGGGGATGTTTGTTTGAAAGAGGACATCAATCTCCTTCAGCAAGCAGAAGGGAGATTTAAAGGAAGCTTCAAGCTAACTGTTAGACCCACTTTGGTAATCCAGGATAAGGTAGGTCTGAGGCTGTCTCACGTTTGGGCAGTCACCTCAGAGATCCTTATGATGGTCCTGGGATACACTAGGGGTACGAATAGGTAGCTGAATCAGAGTGAGTCAGCAAGATAGAGTTTGGATAAACTATAGCTTGAAGTTGAGGTTACATCATAAACTAGCAGGCTTTATATACTAAAATCCTGGTTTAAGAATAGAATCAAACTCAGTGTTATGAGTAGTTCAGTGGGGGGTTGGAGATAAGGGGCTGATAAGACGAAAAAGTGAAATATTGTAACAGCTACCTTCACTCTCTCCTCCAATTACCCTTTTAGTGCTCAAACATGTCTAGTGTGAGGGTTGTATCAAATATATTCCTGTCCTTGCAATGGATTCCATGGTAAAAACAGCTTTCAGCCAGGCACTCCAGCCAATTAGATACTGTTTTATATCTATTTTTAACATTTTGCATATTGAAATCTGGAGTGTGATCCAAGTCCTGACCTTGCCAAAGATTAGAGAACAACAGTCTATTTCTGTTTAGCCGACTGCAACTACTACTGTAGCCAGCTGTAAGCACCAATGATGTCTACTGTTACCTACCTATGGTAGAGTGGAATGTGATTACCGTGCCTATGATATGATGTCTACTAGGTTAAGAGCTATGGAAGTCCACATAGCAATGACTCATTTTTCTGATCTAAGCTGTACAGTACTTACACTTAAGATAGTAATCTACTTATCGGATGTTTGAACCGGCAGTAGGCGAGCTTTAAAGCAGCAAATCGGTGGGGTGACGAAATATTCGGCAACTGTCATGGCCGTGACGCCTGCCTGTCACAATCACATCGGTTTGTCAATCCATATCTCGAGGAAATGTGATGTTGGTGAAGTGTGATATCGAGAGGGACGTGTGATAGAGGAGAGGGCGCTTCTATTATAGACGAGGGTGGACGGCGGGGCATCCCTTCTCGTTCACCCACGACTCTGCTGGCTACGACAACGAACCCCTGCTCTCGATGGAAGACGCGCTGCGATACCCAGACTTGGACGGCGACCAATGGCTCGTGGAAGGCTACGGTGAAGAGTCTCCTGTGAAGAACGCGTCGGTGCTGTCGCCCGTGAAGGATGTGTCGCCTATGAAGAGCGTATCGCCGAGTCTGTACGAGCTGTACGCGAGCTATGGGATTGACGGCGGTGTGCTGAGTGGAGGAGAGGAGAGTCCTGTGCTGAGGTCCTCTTCGTCGGTGGTGCTTGCTCGGTCTCTGTCTCCTGTGAAGAACGCTGTATCGAGTCCTCTGTCGCTGACTGGGTCTCAGCTGGAGAGCGACGCGGCGATGTCTCCGCTAACGCCCCTCAGCTCGCCGGCGCCCCCCAAGAGCAAAAGGAGGCGAACCGATACTGCCAACGAGGACGAGTCGCCGTGCCGCAAGAAACCGAGAAAGGCGGCGTGGACGGAGCGGGTGTTTAAAGGGGAGAAGGTCGAGGTCGACCGGGAAAGGTTCCCGTTGTTGTATCGAAGGTTCCCGGTGAGCGACTTTGGCGGCGTGGCGGGCGCGACGGCGAACGCGCCGCGGGAGGGCTGGGGCGACTTGTACACGCCAAGGTGGGTGAAGGGGCGGGGCGCGGACAAGATGGGGCTCTGCGGGGTCTGTGTGGAGCCGCGGGAGCGGGGCGGGGAGGCACGGGCAGTGTGGCTTGGCATGAAGTTCAGCGCGTACAAGTGAGTGCACCTTGGGTGTTCGTAAATCCGCACTGATCATTGGATAGCTACCACATGCAGTACGGCCACGGAATCGGTGCTCATACTACACGACCCTTCAGTCCTCCGCTGGCCTTCCGCGATGTGACCAGGCCAAATCCGGCGAAGGGCGAAAAAGGGTCTGTGACGGTGGGCATGTGCCACCATTGTAGGAAGTGGGTGCCGGTCGAGGGGGTGAAGGACGTGCAGGTGAAGGTCCCAGAGTTGTTTTGGTGGAAGCACGCTGCGGCGTGCCATGGTGCGAGCACCATCGAGGGCGAGGACGGCGTGTATGAGGAAGACGAAGTGTGGAATAAAGTAGTAGCATCATGTGATCAATAGGCGGATGCTTCCGATGCGGGGTAACCCGGAGTAAATGCTCCTTTCCTCTTGACCCCCACATTCCGACCATGAAGATTCAGAAACGACTCTACACTGGTATACCGATCCCTATACGGGCACGCAACCTCCACACTTCGTCGTCCCCCTTATCCTTCTTTGACAGCCCCCCGACGCCCCCACCGACCACTCCGAGGAACACGAACATCGTCCGCTTCGCTGCTGAGAGCAAGGGTCTGGGGAGTGCACTCTGCGGATTCGATGTCGTGAGGCGTGGCTGGGAGGGTCCGTATGTGATGGGCGTGGATGTGAGGGCTGGGCGACGGGAGGGCAAGAGCCGGGAACGGAAGGGGAGGAGACTTATTTTGGACGTCGGCGGGTACGGGATACCAAAGAGGTGCATGTCCGGCAGCGTAGGCGGGAAAGCCGTGATGGTTGGCGAGGATGCCTTTTTCGTGCGAAGGAACGCGATGGGCGTCGCCGATGGTGTGGGCGGCTGGGCAAGAGGACAAACCATACCGGGTGAGTCCGTCTTCACCGTTACTGATCTCGTGCTTATGTTTTAGGCCCCACGCCGTCTGCGTTGTTCGCCCATCGATTAATGCATTTCTGCTCCGAGGAGATGGAGCTCGAGCCTCCCAGGCCGAGCACGTTTATACCGTCCGTCAGTTTTGCGAGACGAGAGTTGCAGGAGGAACTCGAGGAGGAATTGGAAGAGCTCGGGGAGGGCATAGACGTGCTCATGATTCTTGAACGGGCTTACGAAAAGACTATCAAAGCACATGTAGAAAAAGAACAGCCGATATCATACGTGAGCACCTTTTTCTGCTCTACAGCAAATTTTTTCTGACTTGTCGCAGTCACCGTTTACACCCCCACCACCGCCCGATACCCTCTCATCTCCACTAATACCCCCAGATCCGACCCCCAAACCGCTGCTCGCAGGTTCATCAACCGCCCTGCTCGCCGTGCTCGACCACGTCAACAACGGTGAGGCGGTCGTCAAAATTGCGCACGTCGGCGACTGCATGGGCATGCTCGTCCGCGGCACAGAGTGCGTCTGGAGGAGCGATGAAATGTGGTGGAGCGTACGTACCCCCTTGCAAAAAATTTTCCTTCCGCTCTGACGTCAGCTGCAGTTTAATACCCCCGTCCAGCTCGGGCCCACGACGCCCGCGCAGCCGAGCACGACGGCGCATGTGTTCACGCTCCCCGTGCAGGAGGACGATATCCTCATCCTGGCGACGGACGGGCTGAGCGACAACCTCTGGGACGAGGATATCCTGGATGAGGTGGCGCGTTTCCGGAGCGACCATGGGGAGGAGGGCGGGCGCGATGTGCTCGCTGCGGGCATGCTGAGCGAGGCGCTGTGTTCGCGGGCGAAGCGGGTCGCCAAGGATGGCGAGGGGGATACCCCGTTTGGGAGGCGCGCGACGGAGGAGGGCCGGAAGTGGAAGGGAGGGAAGAATGATGATATTAGTGTTGTGGTCGCTGTTATTTCGAGGGCGGGCGAGAGGCGGTAGCCTTGGCCCTTTTTTATGTTAAAATGTACCAGTAGATGAATCGTTTTATGTGTTAGATAGGATGTACGACTATTAATCAAAACTTGCATGATGGTTCGTCAATGCGAACTATAACTTGCAATCTGTCGGAACGCTGATAGAGCAACAGACTTTCATGTGATATCCACCTGGAATAGCTAGGGTCGCGGCCCAATGGGGATACCTCATGATATGTTTCTAGCAAGCCTACGTGAGACACCCCGAAACCAAACCTTCTAGACGTTCCTAGTCCCATAATAATGTATCACTACGCATACTTGGCAGTATACTGATCATACAATTTCGCTCGTCTATAACCGGACTATACACAATAACCCTCCGACGAGTTCAATCACGAGCAGGAACAGAAGGCTACGAAAATCCTAGCCCTACGAGAAACTTCGAAAAGAGAGAGCAATATCAGACGACGAAATGCTCCCAGCATTCCTTGGACATTTTCCTGAAAGCCTCAAAATGACACAAAACCTCCCGCCTAAACGCGGGGACTTCCATTCCTTCGCTCAGACGACGAGATGCCGGCGCAACTACGCATTTGACGACCTCTGTTTTCGAGACAGGGTACTGACCCGTAGTAACAGCATCGCTCAGTTCTTGCGTGACGGGAACCTTGTAGAACATGGGCCGAGTGCCGAGCATAGTGATAGCGGGGATGGTCATGGAACCAAGCGGATCCAAGCCAATGCGCTCACGGGCTGTGTTGTTGTGTTGGAAAGCAGCGATGGCTTTAGCAATAACCTGCGCCTCGGCACTAACGAGCGTCGTGTCTTCTTGGATGACCAGCAAAATCGTCGATGTGCCTTTAATCAAGCATAAGCCAGTCTGTGCTGATCGCCTACCACCAATGGAATAGCGTGATCGCAGGAGAGTTCCCCGTTCTTCAAACCCGAGCACGCGAAGCAGTTCTTTGGCAAAATCAGCGATTGCTGACTCCTGGCCGGAGGTGGCGAGGTCTAGGTATTGAAGGAGCCTGTGGGTACTGTCGGACAGATGTTCATCAGGAGGGATCGTGGCGGTCAGGAAAGCTGGGTCGATTGCATCAGGGATGGTGTTGGGTCTATATCCGAAGAAGTCGTCCGAGGAAAGGCGGCGGATTGTGATGTTATAGGAGATCAAGTCACTCGACGACCAGTCACGCCCAGACTTGGCAGAACGGATTATATTCGCCATTGTAGAGTATGAGAGTCTGTCCACAATGAGATTACATCGATGTGACCAGACAAACATACTCACTGATTGCAATTGAGATGACGGTTGAGGGAGACTCGTAGGGGTTTATTTGTAGAGATTTGGCTACAAGTGTGGCGGCCTCCCTCTTCAAGTTTGGAACACTTTTGACATCGAGCTTGGGTTCTTTTACTACAGATTCCGTCGCGTACCGTATGAGCGTACAAGTGGTAATTCGACGTTAATTAGATCAACGCGCAATGTATAAAGTACAATTATCAGGCATACTTGGCTGTATACTGAGCAAACAACTTTGCTCTTTTATTCACCTTGTCGCCTCCCGTCTGCTTAATGGCACTATAGCCAATAACGGTTCTCCTGCTCCTACCGTCGACCCTGTTCTTGCCGAGGGACTGCAGGGCCACCTCAATGCCCTTCTGTACCCTCGGCTTCAAGTCCATTGCCTCTGCCTGGTCAGGAAACGCGACGGGCCTACGATAGCTCAACCAGGTATAGAGGCCGAGCATCTTGTGGAACGTCTCCAAGAGGGCCAAATCCTCGTGGGTGGCCCTCGCGCCGGGCGCCTCGAGCTTGTCGAGGGTCTCGACGAACGGGCTGTCCTCCATGCACTGGGCGAGGCGGGCGACGCCCTGTGTGCTGAAGAGGGCGAGGAGGTGCTCGATGAACGGCATGGCATCGCGGTCGCGCCAGGGGATCGGAGCAGCAAGCATGACCTCAAAGTCGCTCATCGAGGCGCCCTGGATGTACGCGTCCAGGTAGTTGGTGCACACGCGGGTGGCGCTGCTGTAGATGTACCGGTACGTCGGCGCGAGCTTGGACGTGTACGCGTGCGCGAGGAAGATGGTGTTCATCGCCGCGTGCGGGGGGAGAGCGCTGGCGGTGGCGACGAGCGAGGGGTACGTCGGGGTGAGGCGTGCGGTCTTGAGCGCGGGGATGCCGAGCTTCATCGTACGCGTGAGGAACGGCAGGTCCTCTTCGTTCAGCGTCGTCGTGAACCCCCCTGGGCTCTCTGAGCCGTGCAGGCCGAATCGCCCAGCACGACCGGCAATCTGCTTCGTGGACGATATGGAGAGGTATTGGATATGGTTTTCGTGGTATTTCTGGACTTGGGCGAATATTATACGTCGGATTTTCCTGTTGATACTGTTAGCTCCGTTACGAGTGAAGGAGGGGGCACTCACAAGTTCAAGCCCATGCCAATAGCATCGCTCCCAATAAGCACGTCGACTCCATTATTAGGATCATTAAACAAATCCGCCTGCTCGCTCCTTACCTCCGGGGGCAGCCTCCCATACACCGTCGCACAGCTCACGCCCAGCTCCCTCTCCACATCCTTCTTCATCTGGAAAATCGACTTTCTCGAAAACGTCACAATACAGTCCCCCTTCCGTATCTTGCTCAAATCGCCGCCCAAGCTCTGCTTCTCGACCTCCAACGGCGTGAGCCTTTCATACCGATTCACCACCAAGTCGTCGTTCGTCTCTTTGAGCATGGCCTCGACGAGCGGGACGGCCGTCTCCTCGCCACACAAATGGATCTCACGCGCATTGAGCCCAAGCACGGCCTCCGTCCACGCGAACCCGCGCTCGGAATCGCCAATCATCTGGATCTCGTCCACGACCGCAACGTCGTACAGCATATTCGGCTTGATCATCTCGACCGTACAACTATACAGCCTCGCGTTCTCATCGACGATCTTGACCTCCTCGCCCGTGACCATATTGCACTCCCGCGCGTACTTGGGGTTCCCCCCCGGCGTTGCGTCCTCTACTCCGGCCGGGACGATCTGCCCCAAATTCAGACGCTCCCAGATCTCGTGCGCGAGCAGCCTCAGCGGGCCCGCGTATATCCCCGTCGGCGCAGCAGCCAGCGCCCTCAGCGCATGGTGCGTCTTCCCGCTATTCGTCGGCCCAACATGCATAATAAACTTCCTCCTCAACCCCCTCGCAGCCGGGTAGCTGTCCCCCGGATGCCCGCGCGACGTCGCCTCCGCCAGCTTCTGCATGCCCCCAATCACCTCCCTCGGGATGCCCTGGCTCTCCAAGAACGCCTGGTTCGCCGGGTCCGCCACCCACGTATACAGCACCGTACTATACACCATGTCAAAGTACTGCCTCTCGTCGTCGTCCGGGGACATCCGTCCGAACCGCTCCAGGGAATACTCAACGTATCCATTATGCGTAGAGAGCTTCTTGCTCGTCACAGCCTGCGTGAACACAAGGAGCACAGTCGGGATATGCTCGTGGGGCACCCCGAACAGCGCTAGACGGTCCGCCACCCGCTTCGACGCAGCCCAGTCCGCAACGTGCTTCTCGAAGAACTGCACGATCGCCTCTGGCTTGTCTGGCGTCAGCCATCGAGCAATCGAGCCTATATCCACTCGAGGAGGCGGCGGCGCGATGTCATTTCTTGTCCTGGAGAGATGCAGAGGGTTTTGGTACCGCACGCTTGTTCGTCGACTCGGTGAAAGGAGGTGAAGGTGGAAGCTGAAAAAGGAAGGTCAACGACCCTGAGAGATAAGGAGACGATGACGAAAGTGCTGATTTCTCGATGGTGGTGGGCACGATAAGGATTGAAAAGGCAGAAAGAGTATATTGAAAGTACTACTGTACAGGCTGTAAGTAAAAGAGGGGGATCGAAGCCAAAAAATGATTACCCGAAGATTCGCCTAAAAGTACTGATGCCATCAATGGCCAAAAAACAGCCCAAGTCCACCCTATTTTTGCCCTATAGGACCATAATTTCCCCACCCCGAAGGTATTCATCGGACGCACAAACGGGAGGGGTCAACCTCCCATTTGTGTCCCGGACATGCGTAACCTCCCGTTCAAATCGTTCCAACGACGAACCAAAGTTCACCGTCGTGGGTCCGATTTGCCCAAAAAAAAATAAAGCAAGTCCTACATCCACTGTCAGTAACCCCACTCACGAGACACTTACCTTTAGAGACAGCAACGAGCTACAATGTAGGCAAGTCAGCATTGGGTCTCAAACATTAGAAAAATCTGCTCACCCTTTAAAGTCTCAGAAACGCGGCATCGAGGCGACCACAAGACGCTGTTATCCAACCCCGCGTCGCCCTCAACACACGGTGGCTATTTAATCAGCCACGACGGGTGCAACGGGGTTGAACAAAGGTGTCCTGTCGCCGACTCCAAGTCTTGAGGATCGAAGAAACTGCAGGAGGGGTCTCAGCTGCAGAACGAAAGACTTGGTGCCCAAACACGTACCTTTGGGGCACTCCACCTATCACCGAGAACATCCCCGGTCTTGAGCCTCAGTCTCAGGAGGGACGATGCGTGGATGGGCATGCAAACCGAGTGCGGACAGGTCTTTGTGCGCGCATGGAAAGTGGTGGGGCTTGGGTGATCGGCGGATCGTCGCCTGTCATGCGAGGACATGTCGTTGGCATGCCCTCGCTCGCCGCAATTCAATGTCGTCTAACGGTGAAGCTCCGTTGCTGTGGAGTACTGTAAGTGAAGGTGGTCTTAGCAAAAGGAAAGCCATTGAACCTTGGAGAAGTAAGGGCCACGACTTTGGTACAAATATTAGCTAGAGAGAAAGGAGTTAAAGATATACACATACCCGCAGCAAAACCAAACGGCCCCCATGACAATCTAACCATGCAACCCTCCACCCTTGCTTGCCAGAAGGTGCTACATTGTCTTGCAGAGAACCTTGATTGCATCGCACATCGCAGCGCCGTAGATGTGTTTCGGGTGAAAGAGGGTAGCAAAGCATTGAGACTTTTGTAATAAAGATCAGCCATTGAAAAATGAAATTAGATCTAAGACTGACCTTCGAGCCAAGTGTCCAACCCTCTTCCCTAGCTCACCGGAAGCCGATGCATCGTCTTGCAGTAACATGAAGGGCAGGCTCTGCTGCAAGGTGATGAGCTACAGACAGGTAAAGGAACCATACAACGCACGTTGAACAAACTGGAATCACTACGAGTCTCGCAATCACTTCAAGTACACGAAGTTCCCTGGCCCGCGTCCCCGTCCCCGCCGAATCCTGCTCGCCGGAAGGCGATACGTTGCCTCGGCGCAAAATTTGAGCCTAAGTGACCGACTGTAACTCTGCTTGATGACGGGAAGGCACCGTGCGCACGACAAATGTTCAGAACATAGACGGGGGATGAACTCCGAAAGAACTTCTTCCACCTATATTAGACAGCGAAAATTAGACGACAATGTGGCACTCACGAACGACTTCGCAGACACTTCCTTCCCTTCTGAGAGAGGCCTACCCCACCATCCTCCCGATCTATATGAATTCTTGCCCGCCGGAAGGCGATACGTCATCTCAGCACAAAACTCAGTTGCCCAGTGAGGCCCAGCGCGACGTTGAAGCTGCGGTGAACGGCTGTAGGCAAGGGCAAAGTGGTCAGAGAGTAATAAAGACCAGAGACTACTTGGGTGTTAGATAAGCTAGCGAAAAACAAGGGACATTATTAAACGCACATTCAACGAAGTGGAACAGCTCTGAAGCCTCCTGAACAGCCTGCACGCAACCTCCCCAGCTCTCCGTCTTTGCTAGGGCACCTGCCCTTGCTCCCCGGGACTCGATACGTCATCTCGCAGCAGAACTTGACTTCCAGGAAGTCAAGACAGCGCTCAAGGTTGTTGTGTACGCGGTATGGGTGAAGGAAGGGCCGTTGAGAGAAAGCGTAGAGAACAGGAATTCTTGTACAGAGCATTAGCCAGCGAAAATGCAAGTAAAAATGTACTCACTGTCCATACCACCCCAAAGGTGAGCTCAACTTCGACACTACAGCCTTTAAAGATCTCTACCACAAACTCCTTCATAGCTCATCTCGCCGGAACACGATACGTTGTGTCAGGGCAATCCTTGACCCATATACGTTCCATGGTCGTTTTGAAGGGTTTTGAGGTCCGGGGTACGCGTCTTTCGAGTGGAGGGAGGGGTGATGCACTGGAAGGAGCCGGAGTAGATATGTAGTGCATTGAGGCGAGGTGTGAGTAAATAGAGATGCTAAGTAGCAGTGTCAGTCACGAAATCAAGAAAGCTGAGACTAGAACTCACTTTACAGTGCTATCATTACTCCCGTGCCATTCTTGAGCTGCTAGCTTCAACTTCTAGCGTTCACCTTCATCCTCGCCGTGCCACGATCCCAAACCTTGTCGCCGATATACGCGAAGAGATACGATCCGTGTCAGGTCTCTGAACGTAAGATAAGCAAACAGATAAACAAGTCGAAGAAAAACCTACGTCATGAAGGCTTTCAGGCCATGTACGAACGAGACAGTGACGACGTGAGGCAGAGGGCGAGAAAATGACAGAAGTACGTGCAGACGTGAACGTGTGGAGGTAGACTCGATTATCGCAGAATAGACAATGGCCGTGCCAAACACGGTGCTGTTGCCAAACATCCCTTTTCGAGCATTGAACGCCTATCCATTACGCGACGACGACGTGTTCTCAATGCAACGTGCCATTGCAGAGGGGGTAAATAGATGGTGGATGTCGCCACCATATATGGTAACGACGAGACACGCGACAGTCGAAGATACTGGCAGCATGGAGGTAAGGGAAATGGATATTTGATCACTCAATTCCTTAAGCTTATATACCCTCACAGATCGGATTCACGGTCCGTAACTCATAAGGTCAACAAAAAATAATTTTATGGAAGCACTGATCTTCCACGTCTAGGCTCCGTATCCCTTGCCAACTCACAGCATGCGCATCAATCCACATACTTTCTTCGGATGTTTACTCTGCCACCTGTCATAGATTCAAGGGCCTTCCAGGGGCATAAGAACACTCATATGAGTGTTCTTATGCTTCTAGAATGCACTCAATCTATGGTATCTACTTCTTTCTCTCCCTGTGAGGTGTAACCTTGAAAATCGTACCAATATTCAACTTCAACTTCTTCAAGTATTCAAGCACAAAGTTTTATGTTTCAGTTCCTTAACGCAACTTGAATTTCTCTTAATAGCATACTCCTGAGTGTTCCAAGACTACAAGATACCTAAAGGTTGTGAAGATAATGTCAGTTCGAAGCACTATCAATTCACAGGATACATATGATACAAATTAAACTACGGGCTGTCGTGATACCATGGGAATTCTCTGCCCCATCCATGCTTCCTTCCATCACTCCATATACACTCAGATACATTCTTCGGGTCCGCATGTTTCAAACAAGCGATGATCTCCCGAAATCATGGAGGCTGGCAGGGCAATGGTCGCAGGGTGATCATGGACTAGGCTGGAGGCTTACGGGAAGATCCAGGTGCTCACTACTGTGATGTGCTGTCCACCGAGAGAGAATCTACTCTGCACGATTTTAGTTTCATCTGACCAATAATGAGTGTCCACATTCATTTGACAACCTGAACAGTTTACCTCTGCATTTCCATGTGTTTTATTGCTGCTGGAGGACTATACAAAGCTGACAGGATACTTGAACGGTCAATCCAACTTCCGAAATACAGGACAATCAAGTATGTCCCTTGGAATTTGTTACTATGTCCCATATGCACTAGTATTGGGCATCACGACAACGTAATTCACTCCACAGCATGGAACATTTGAATTTAGAATCTTGAGTTCACTGCCCTGATACTTGGTGAGTTGTCATTGGTCCAGTATTCAATGATTACTCACCTTAGAATATGGGTCTGGCTAGATGCTGACGCCGCCAGATTAACAAATTGAGTTCACCATGCATAATGAACCTAATGTTTGCAGATTACTAGGGCAATCGCTGCCATATGAACATCAGAAAGTCCTTGATTCTGGGAGGAAGTACTTCGGTTATATGATTATTCACTTTATGATGCCACACCGAGGTTTAGAAACATTGTTGTGGTCTTGTACAATGAGCAACCTGGTAGGTGTCTTTTCATAAATTTAGAGTGACACTTGCTCACTTGTTGGAGACTAGGACTTACATGGCTCACTGTATATTCAGGGTATATTTATTTTTGCTTGATCACAGTCACAAGGGCATTCAGTTACCACATTATATTGTATTTCATTTCGGAAAATGGATACAATGCTATTAAAAGATTCAGGTTAGTATTCAGGTTGTCTTGTCTTCCATTCGATGGCTGACCCTGGTTCCGACAAGTCCGATTAAGATGGCTCCATGGCCACCCTGTAGCATTTGCCAAGCCAGTCGGGGATCATCCCATAATGTTGCTGTTCTTCATCTGATACATCGAGAGGACTCGGTACCATTCAGTGGTGTGCACAGAGTACTATGAACAAAGGTAAATCTTCTATCCAAGTAAGCGACGGCTCAGCAAGGACTTAGGCAAAGCACGTTGTTATGATTTATTGACTTTTTTCATTTTTCTAGTCTTATCTCATCTTATCGGTGTAATCATGCTTAGGCATAATCTCCACCGTATCACCACCAAGGGCTTCGATAAATCTTTCATGATGGACAACGCATGATATTGCATGCTCGTCGTCCGACTTGCATGCCTTTCGACTTCAACAAAACTTTCGTAGCTAATAATAGGACTCACACTTTAGTATTTAAGTAGCTATGATTTCACTGTACAACCTCAGCTTCGAGCTAAGGTTTACTACTACCCAAATCTTACTTGTTACTCACTCGCTGAGAGCATCTAATTAGTTCGCGCCTCTTTCACCGCCTCGGGTCACCCGCGGCTTTGATTTAGTGATTGTCCGAACGCGAGACAGCTTATCAATTGCCCGACTACGAGTCACATGAACGTCGGCCCTAACAATTAGCTCGAAGCTTCCCTTCACCCTTCCACGACGCCAGACGCAGGAAGGAATCCATGCCATTACAACAAACCCCCGACATCGACGAAACCACCAGAAACACGGCCATAGGAGCCTTTGTAGGAGCAGCAGCATTCGTAGGATTAATCATCTTTGCCGCTGTAATATATTTCAAGAACAGAAGCTGGTTCGAACGACATGGACTAGGACCCAGAAGACCATTAACTTACCCCCCACCTACCCTCCCCAGATTTTACATACCACCTTACCCACAAGATGGTCAAATTCAGCCTGTTTTCCCGACATACGAGCCCTACAGAAGGGATCAGTTCTACACGCCCCCAGTCTCGCCGAATAGGCAGGACAGATCAGGAGCCCCGAGCCCCGAGTCAGATGCCGGGGTCTATCATGGAAGAAGAGGAAGAAGTCCAAGCCCCGTCACTGGACCTTCCAGAATTAGGCAGTCCGTTAGGACAGCATCTCGCTCTCCCTCTATCGAGGGAGACATCACAGAACTTATCTGAGCCTACGTTGGGCCCGGCACTATCGAGTATGACGAGACAGAGTCGCGTAGAAGCAGTACAAACGTACTTCCAACCGAGGGCGCTGAGCCCCCTCCCCCTAGCCCATCTCCTCCCCATCCGACCCTCTGAGTTACAAACCCTTCTCCGCCTTCAGCAAGCAGCTCCGTCATCGCGGCACGCATCGAGGCCTTCTACCATCAGAGGGACACCCCGCAGCTACACCGCGATCCCATCTATGACCTCGGCTGGACCCCCCCCAGCACACCTATGGTGTCAGCTGTACGGTCCACGTCCTCTCCCACTGATTCCTCAGACTCTAACATCAGACTCCCCCACCCCGAGCAGCAACAGGAGCAACGAAGCAGCTCAGATAATGAGCCCCAGGACAACAGCGAGTCGCCAGTACGCGCAAATGCTGACGACCTCAGGAGAGGAAGACTTCAGATCCGCGAGATCGGGAGACCTTCCTACTTCCGACGAAGAAGAGCTTGGGAGACAGACCTCGCCTTTCGACTTCGACGAATGGAGGAGGACCCAGAACAACCACCCAGAGACCTTGGAGACGAAAGGAGACTGGCAAGAAGAGAGCTCGAGAGCAACCCGTTCTACCTGGGAGCTGCAGTGCGAGCCTGGACCTCCCTTACCGTTCAGCAGCGAATCACCCTGGGACCCTATCGTGCCCAGGCATGGGCCTTTAGAAGAGAGGACTACGTCAATCGAGGAGGAATTGACGAGTCCCTTGACGAACATCGGCGGCGATTACACCTCTTCCCAACAGAGGAGCTCCACCGCCACGAGCAGGACTACGGCCCCACTCCCGGGGTCTATATACGAGGCCTACGACCAAGAACAGAGGAGGAAGAACGAACCCTCCAGGGAAGATTGGAGGATATACTCCAAACTTGGAGGGCTGATGAACACGAACGCGAGCACCTGGCCTTCGTACGAATGGCCCAAGCCAATGCCCGACGAACCGCCCAGAGAATGGCGGAGGAACGGCAATCCCTGGAAAGGCAAGAGTAGGCTGTTCGCCGGATCTGACCCAGCAGGACCCAGTGAGCCGATGGAGACGGAAGACGAGCGTCGAGTACGGGAGGCTCAAGAGGCAGAAGCAAGACGACAACAATTCCAAGCCGACAAGGATGCCTTCCCTGACCTCACCGCAGGGCTGGTAGCCCAGCTAGAAAGAGCCAGGGCATTTGCTCTCGCCCACAACCTGCCGATCCCAAAAGAACTCCAGGATACCCCCGACCAGCCCCAACCTCGAGGTCGCCCCGCTGCACCACCCCCCAGAAGATATGGAAGCCCCACCCACTGAACCGACAGGTGGTCAGTCCCTCGCCCACCCCCCAGATACAATCCCCCGGACCCCCCATACTGGCCCTCTGGTGCTGCCCAAGAACAGGACCCATGGCTCCAAGTCAAGCCAACACTGATCCGCATGCCCAGTGACTTTCAAGGAAAAAGCAGCGATATTAATCGCTTCACCGGGGCCTGCGAAGACTACTTCGCCGTCTTCAAGGCCTATTATCCCACTCACGCCAACAAAATTCTATTCGCGGTCTCGCTATTCGGCGAAAAACCCCAAGGATGGTGGTCTCAGTACTGCTACCAATTCTGGAGCGATACCGAGCAGCGATACCGGTACTTCTCCTGGGACAACTTCAAAGCCACTCTGAAAGTCAAGTACGGCGACCCCGCACTCCAGGAAGTAATGGAAAAATGGATGAACGAGCTCAGGATGACGGGAACCACATCCGAGTACTTCCAACGTCTCAAGGAGCTGGCCCGACAAGCTGACCAGCTTACCGACCTCGGACCCCGAAGTGCAATCGTCTGAGCCGTCCGTCGAGGAGTACCAGAATCATACACCGAATCCATCGCGAACTTAGGCATCATGATCCCTACCGACTACCCAGAATGGAAATGTCGCATTTGCAATATATACAACGAAAGAGCCCGAAAAACGGCCTTCGACAAGATCGGATATACCGACCAACCCAAGAACCAATCCGCCGGAGGTTCCAGTAAAGGAACTTCCGGCGCGACAAGTTCCGGGGCTGACAAATCGGCCAGCAAAGGGACGACGGGAGGTTCATGGACCACTTATGGAGGGGCTGGAGAGCCCATGGACATAGATCGACTTCGAAAAGAAGGAAGATGTTTCAACTGTGGAGGAAAGGGTCACATGGGAAAAGATTGTAAAAAGCCGAAGCGACCATGAGACCCGAAAACCGGGAGATACTCGTCGGCGCAGCTTCGCTCCATGTTGACCGAAGCCGAGGATTTGGAGAAGGAACACGAGAAGGAGATGCATGGACATAGTCACGCTGAGAAGGTTGAGGAGAAGACACCCTCAACAACGAAGATCGAGGAGGTAAAAGGCAAGGCCGAGAAGTGAGTGATTCCACTTCCTCGGCCCAGTCCTCCTCAATGGGTGGTCGGTCATCGGGTCCTGCTGTGCGGACTTCGCCCGATTGTAATAGTTTTTTATGTACGTCATTGTCATCTGCGCATTCGAATATACCTGCCGTGTTTTCACAGTTCCCCAAAACCACCCCAAAAGAATCACAACACATTCAGACTCCGCCTAAACAGGCCTATATAATCCCCCAGAAACGAAGCGAAACCCACCCCCCTCCTTCGCTGACACTTTCTGTCCCAGAGTTCCTCACCCTCCAGGATCTTCAGACTCAATGGGGACCGGAGTTCATCCGAACCATGTCAGGGATCTCCCAGTCCTTAGGGACGAAGGAGGTGCTCCCTGAACCGGCTGAGCCCGTCGTCGCTGAAAGGACACCTCAAGACAAAGGCGGGAGTACGAGGTCGATGCCTGCTGACCACGCCCCCAATGATTCGCCTCGCGCTCAGGGGCCGTCACAGATACACGACCCCCTCTCCTCTCGCCTGGAAGAAGAAACGAAAGGTTGCAGCCCTCGTCATTCTCTTGGAGACGTCACACCGATTGAGACAGTGCCCCTTTTGTCCACGACCCAGATGGAAGAAGATGCCGCAAGAAAGGATAGGGATCTGGGACGGGCACCAACGGACCCGACGCTAGTGGGGGAGCACGGTTCATGCGACAAGAACGCGATGTGCACAGCTCCCTCGATTTGTCCCCTCGATGAGTCCTTCGGTTACTCCCGGAGCGACCCGCTCCCCAAACCCCCGAATCCTGGTGAAACAGCCGACAGCGGGCGACCTCTGGGGAAGGAGCATGCCCCAACCAGGGGAGACCCTCTTAGGCCCTCGACCGTCGAAGGATCAAGCGGGGTTCCAGCGTCGGATGCGTGGCGCTCATGGGCCCGGAAGACCACCCTCGTTGAAATCCCCGACGAGGAGGACGACACAGCCTTCAAGATGGCAAGGGATCAAGAGCGAGTCAAGCGGGAAAAGGAAGCAAGCAAGGGGCTTCTCCCCTCGTCCCCGGAGCAAGAGAAGCAGGAAGAAGAAGCGTTGAGGGCTAGGCGATCCGAATCCAAGCCAGTGAGTGTTTCCCCCCCGAAGTCCACCTGGTTCAAGCCGTTTGGCGTGGACTGGACCCTTCGGGCCATCAGGGAAGCACGCACAGATTCGGAGGCCTTTGCCTCACTCCACCTCTGGGCACATAAGGAGAAGGTCAACGAGATCGACAAACAACTCCTAAGCTCACTACGAACGGGCGGAGAACGAGCACGAGAAGAACTCTATGAGTTGAGTCAGCCCATCAGGTATCAACGCAGAGTCAGCACCAAGGGCATCAGAGAGCTATTCCTCGACGTCCAGCTTGAGACTTTGGAAAATCGCCAAACCCTCAAGGCCCAGGCATTAGTCGACAGCGGATGCACAGGGAGCACGGTAAACGAAGCCTATGTCAAGAAGCACGGTCTCATCACTCGCCCTGCACCAGCCCCCATATCAGTGTATAATGCCGACGGCACTAGGAACAAAGCAGGCGAAATCACTGAATTCGTAGAAGTGCGGATGACCATAGGCGGTCACTCCGAAAGAATCGACTTTGCTGTCACCAACATCAGCAAAGGCGACATCTTCTTGGGACATGACTGGCTACTGCGCCATAACCCAGTCATTAACTGGACCACTGGCAAAGTCATTTTCACGCGCTGCCAGTGCCAAAAGAACCCCTTCCCTTTACCCGACGCCGATCCCGATGACCCCTGGGACGAGGAGTTGGAGGAAGGAGAGACCATTCTCATGGTTGACCTACGAGAAGAGCTAGAAATCCGCGCCGTACATCACGCGAATGACCTAGCTGCCAAAGCTGCCGAAGGGAAGACCAAGAAGACATTCGAAGAGATGGTACCGCCCCAATACCGAGAATTTGAAGACCTCTTTTCTAAAGAAAACTTCGACGAACTGCCCGATCGCAAGCCCTGGGACCATGCAATAGAGCTGATCCCCAACGCCAAATCCACCCTCGACTGTAAGGTATATCCACTCAACCGACACGAACAGGAAGAGTTGGACAAATTCCTCGATGAGAACCTGGAGTCGGGGCGTATACGCCCATCTAAATCCCCCTTCGCGTCCCTCTTCTTTTTCGTCAAAAAGAAAGATGGTTCCCTTCGACCCGTTCAGGACTATCGAAAGCTGAACGAAATGACAATCAAAAACCGTTACCCCCTTCCGCTTATCTCAGAACTTATGGATAAGCTTCGCGGAGCCAAGTATTTCACAAAACTGGACGTCTGCTGGGGGTATAATAACATCAGGATCAAGCAAGGAGACGAGGCCAAGGCCGCCTTCCACACTAACCGAGGGCTATTCGAACCCACAGTCATGTTCTTCGGACTCACCAACTCGCCAGCTACCTTCCAATGGATGATGAACGATATCTTCCACGACCTCATCATGGAGGGGAAGGTCACCATTTACTTGGATGACATCCTGATCTTTTCAAAGGACCTTCAAGAACACCGCCGGATCGTCAAACGGGTGCTCCAACGACTCAGAGAGCACAAGTTATTCCTCAAGGCAGAGAAATGTGAATTTGAGGTACTAGAAACCGAATATCTCGGTGTCATAATCAGTGAAGGATCGGTACGAATGGACCCAATCAAGGTCAAGGGGATTACGGAGTGGCCCACACCCACCAAAAAGAAGGAATTACAGTCCTTCTTAGGCTTTATGAATTTCTATCGGAAGTTCATAAAGGATTACTCCAAGATCGTACGACCAATGACTCAACTCACTGGCAATGCCCCTTGGACCTGGGGAGCTGCTCAAAATGAAGCCTTCCAGCATCTCAAGAAGCAAATGGCCGAAGACATGGTGTTAGCATTCCCCACAGACAAAGGGAAATTCAGGGTGGAAGCCGATTCCAGCGAGGGAGCGATAGGAGCCGTCCTCAGCCAAGAACAGGATGGGAAATGGAGACCAGTGGCTTTCCTGTCCAAAGCGTTAACTGTGACAGAGCAAAATTATGAGATATACGACAAGGAACTTCTCGCAATCATGCTCGCCCTAGAGGAATGGAGACACTATCTCATGGGTGCATTCGAGGATGTAGAAATCTGGACCGATCACCAAAATCTACAATACTTCCGACAACCTCAGAAGTTGAATCGCCGTCAAGCCCGATGGGTCACCGAACTTGCCGAATATCATTTCACGCTGCATCACAAACCTGGCGCATCCAATCGCAAAGCCGACCTGCTGAGCAGGAGGGATGATCATGATCAAGGGAAGAAGGACAACGACGACGTTGTCGTCCTTCAACCGGAACACTTCCGAGCAATGATTATGCCCACCACATTGGAAACTCACCAGCGCGTCAAGGACATAACCCGTAACCATGATAAGTGGGACCAAGGAATTCAGGGCTCCCTCGATCACGAGCGTGGCATCTCAGAAAAAGAGGGACTCCTCTATTATGACGGGCGAATCTACGTTCCACGAGACGACAAGCTCAGGGGAGAAATCATTGCCTCCCATCACGATCACATCACAGCGGGACATCCAGGAATCGAGAAGACAAAAGAACTCGTCCAAAGAGAGTTCTGGTGGCCCAAGCTCAAACAGACAGTGGAGAAGTATGTGAAAGCATGTGAAGCATGCCAGCGAACAAAAACCGATACCCACCCCAAGGCCACCCCTCTTCATCCCAACGAAGTCCCATCTGAACCCTGGACACATATATCTGTAGACATGATCACCGGACTACCAGAATCCAATGGATATGACGCTATCCTAGTCGTCGTAGACCGATTCTCGAAGGAGATCATCCCTATCGCCTGTAACGTGGAACTAACCTCCGAGGGATGGGCCAAACTTCTACGAGATCACGTATACGCTCATCATGGCATGCCCAAGACAGTTATTTCTGACCGAGGACCCCAGTTCATTTCCAAATTCATGATGGAACTCCTCAAACTCCTTGACATCACGCCCAACACATCCACTGCCTTTCACCCCCAGACCGATGGCCAAACGGAACGAGCCAACCAAGAAATCAACAAGTACCTCCGGCTCTTCATCAACCACCAGCAAACGGACTGGAGCGAATGGCTCGCACTAGCAGCCTTTGCCCATAATAACCGCGTTCACTCAGCCACGGGCCAAACACCCTTCTTCACGAACTATGGAATTCACCCATGCGTACTCCCTGATTCCATCAAAACAACCGCCTTCACTAACCCATCAGCAAAATCATTCGCAGAAAACATGCAGGAAGTTCACTACCAAGCAAAGGAGGCATTGGAGGAGGCTGCAAACAAGATGAAATCCCAGTACGACAAAAAGAAGAGAGACGCTGTCGAGTACGCCATCGGAGACTGCGTATGGCTCGACGCCACCAACCTTCACCTCCCCCGTCCCAAGAAGAAGCTCGACGACAAGCGGGTTGGCCCGTTCCTCATTCTGGAAAAAACTGGCACTGCCACCTACAAGCTTAAATTACCGCCCCACTGGAAAATCCACCCGTGCTTCAACGAGAAGCTTCTGACACCCTACGTCCCACCAGCGTTCCCTAATCAGGAACAACCCCTACCTCCACCACCGGACCTCATTGAAGATGAAGAAGAATACGAAGTTGAAGAAGTCCTGGACTCTCGTACACGCTGAGTCCGAGGAAAGAAAGGACAAAAATCACGACTCGTAACTGACTACTTCGTCAAGTGGAAAGGATGGACCCGAGAACATAACTCATGGGTCCGGGAAGACGATATGGCAAACGCCCAAGAAGCCATCAAAGACTATGAAGACAGCCTTTCTGAGACACAAGCAGTCGTGACCGCACGCAAGGTTATCGACAGATCAGAAAAGACAGTCAAGCGAATAGTTGATCGCAGCTATCGAGAAAACCAAGCCACGGGCGGATGGAGCATGTTCTATCAAGTGGAACGCATCGACGGGAAGAAATTCTGGATTGAGGAGCCGGATCGCGAGGTTTGGAAAACCTTTATCGACAACTACTGGCACAGGGAAAGCGAGAAGGAAGTTACGAACTGCATCCAATGCGACCAAGAAGAAGAAGACGACGAACCCTGGGAGGAAGACATAGGGCAGTCGGGACGACTGCCTTAACGAGAGGGTAATGTTATGATTTATTGACTTTTTTCATTTTTCTAGTCTTATCTCATCTTATCGGTGTAATCATGCTTAGGCATAATCTCCACCGTATCACCACCAAGGGCTTCGATAAATCTTTCATGATGGACAACGCATGATATTGTGTGCTCGTCGTCCAACTTGCACGCCTTTCGACTTTGACAAAACTTTCATAGCTAATAATAGGACTCACACTTTAGTATTTAAGTAGCTATGATTTCACTGTACAACCTCAGCTTCGAGCTAAGGTTTACTACTACCCAAATCTTACTTGTTACTCACTTGCTGAGAGCATCTAATTAGTTCGCGCCTCTTTCACCACCTCGGGTCACCCGCGGCTTTGATTTAGTGATTGTCCGAACGCGAGACAGCTTATCAATTGCCCAACTATGAGTCACGTGAACGTCGGCCCTAACACACGTACCATAGAATGAAGGCTTTTGATATCACTTGGGGGTAGCAAGGAATGATGAGTCTTCTATTCGTCCCATCACCATCATCTTCAAGTGTATTATCTGTTCAAAAGTTCAAGTGTTGAAGTCAGAAGATCGAATCGTACCAATACGAGATGTAGTATAGATGTGCATGGCTTCATATTGACTAGAAATGCATCATTTCACTAGCATAGATAGGTATTGCGATAAGAAGTGCTCAGGAAGCATGAAAATACAAAGGAGACGTACCAAAAGTACAGAGAGTAATGGGCAGGATATATCCGTGGCAATCTCTTCATTGCAATTATGCATTGAAGTTTCCTATCAGAGGTCTTGCATGACCCCGATGACCTCCATCAAGATTATTGATAACCAAGTAGTTTCGGGAAAGCGGCCTGCACTATGTAGTTTCTCTAACTCCATACATCAGTGAAATAAGGGAGCACCATAGGTAGATTCGTAATACCTAATGTGTTTTGTTAAAATACAGGCATCTGGCAAAGCATCAGTCAACTTTTATACATGGATATACTAAACCCACGTACCAAATCTATCAAGCAATGCAAACATTCTGCGCACCTCAAGTCATCAATACTCGGCTATGAAATCACCCAACTCTATCGATCGAACATTTACTGGTGAAGTAATTGATATCCGAGAACTCTGGCATCGATGAGTTGGTTGCTATGCATAAATTCCAGATTCTGCAAGAAAGTATTTCATTAGTAGAAGCCAGAACTAGGATTGAGATGACACACTGAGTTTACAATATCAACATTGAAGTATTCAGCATCAGGGCGTGTCCAGATAAGACTAATACTGCTTCAAGAAGATCCTGAGACACGAGGATACGATTTCACGCAGTATAATATATCTTACCGCATCGGAAGGTCAGAGATTATTGGAACAGAGGATCGAATGGACAGCGTTGGTGGTGGTACGATCGAAAGAGGAAGTTGCCGGTGCCGCATTCCTCCCAAAGTGGAATCCACTTGGCTTACCGTCTTACCACCTTCTCACCATACCTCAATGTTCGATATTCCTCTGAGCCTCAACAACACTTCAAATTTGCATATTCCACTCCTCTGTTTTGCATGGTCACCGTAACTCCATTGTTTCTGGCCTTTGTTCAATAGTCCCTGCGTGATGACATCTTTTTTTGCTGCTCGCACAGGACAGGAAATGACCTATATCGACGACGGAGGACTTTGAGGACCCTGCACGACGTAGGGTTCATTAACGAGACTGATCGGACCGAGACACCAACGCGTCAGATCATGACGTCGCGCGTCAGCCCTGAACTCAGAGGAGCCACATCGCAGATATGTGAGTTTTTCTTCTTCCTGCATTTTGTGATTCCAGAAATTGATTGTACGTGATTCTCAGGGATAACATTGCTTGTTCTCATATCCAGGATAATCCCACATGTTCAGGATGGTCAGCAGTGCTCTCGAATTCGATAATTTAGCCGTCTTGGTACATTCCCCCAGTGTCTGGATACTATTAGCCGAACTTACCAACACGAAAATTGCAGTATCATGTGTATTTTATCATCTAGAACTACGGCGACAGTGCCCAGGCATTACGTGCATGTTCAAACCAATTGAATATTGCGGCAGAAGTACTCACTATGTAAGTCTTTCGTTTCCATCTTTCAAACTTTGTAAATTCATGTGGCCCCAAAGGTCCCCGATACACGGTCAGGGTCATCGCTCCAATGAAGTTCCGCCCTGTGCCTGCTGTCGAACTAACCTGAAAGTTGGAATCCTCTGGAGTGCGTACTTCCTCTTGTTGGTTTCTATACAATGCTTATCAAGCTACAAGTCTAATCCTGGGCCGAGGGGAGGGCAGGGATGGACTTCAACTTACTCAAGTATGACGGTACTTTTGTTCATTCCAAATACCGGTAGCACTAGCATCAAAGAAACGATGGAAATATGTTTCGCCCTCGCAATCTGTTTCCTGAGATCTTCCAAATTTCGGGTGTCGCGGAATTCAAGGGCCGATAATTCCACGATATTACATCACTCGGCGTAACTATCCTGCACTTTTTGTGCGCTCCAGGCCTTTGCAAAGGCTTTAAATACGAGGTATGTACTCCCATTCTTCTCATCATCCCTACTTCTCTTCCTTTCTCTAGCTCTTCTCCTCTCCTCATTGCTCTCTAACGAGCTATGTCCTCATCATATCCCTGTCAAGCACGTCGTCAGTGGGTTTCCTGTCGTCGTATGCCTCCTCGTCAAATTTCTTGTCGTTTTGACGGTTTGGTCTCGTGACGGCAGTCATTTCCTTTTTGGCTTCATTTGTTGATTTTCATCCTCCCTTTAACCTCGACCATGACGACTCGGTCAAGCTCAATGTTGACCACAGTGCGTTTCTTTTCTTTTTCCGTGTCTCGTACCGTGCTGACATCGTGTAGAGTGTCGATGACAGCCGTAACTCTAACTGCAGGGGACGCGTCAATCGGGTGCTAGCTTAGCTGGCCAACGATTCACTCAGCAAAGGTAAGGTCTTTTGTCAAGTACCATTTTCTATGCTCTTATTCTTTTTTTCTTTTTTTTTTTTTTGCCGTTCAGAACTTGTTCCATTGATGGCAAGCAATTATATCGTTTCTCGTTTCCGCCTCTACGTACTGACTACTGTTTACTATAGCTCATTGTATTGGGGTTGGACGCCGTCACACGAAAGGTAAGCACTTGATTGTGCATGGCTCTCTCCCAGGCTAACCGTTTTCCCAGCCACCTCGCAGCAAGTAAACGTTGTCGTAGACAACGGGCGTGTTCAGATTACCGGCCGCCAAACCAAGCGCCGGGCATCAAAGTGCACAGTACTAGTCTGCACGCTATAGTAGATTCAGGCTTGGTCCCTCTACCGAGAATGTACTCTCAGTATTTCGTAGGGTGTTTAAACCCCACCGAGGCTCGTGTCCGAACCAGAAGGTACTTGGACATTTTTCCTTTGCATTTTCACCGGCTCATGCGCCGTTTGCTATTATAGGATCAGTGGATATTGATGTGGGAGCGATACAAGGACCTAGGATTATAGTGAAGACGTGTCGATTAGCCAAGACCGGGGCCTGGCTAGCAGCAGCAGTGCGGAATCCCGTACGTCTGCCTTGTTCTATCACTTTTGGTGCTGCTCAGATACCGTTCTTAGGGATGAGCTGCGACATGAGGGAGATTCGAGAGACGTTGAAGGGAATGTCGATACTAATTCATGGTGCGTGATCTAGTCCTCTTTCATTCGTTCTCGCCTGTGGCCTGGCTAATCCTTTCTTCAGACGACGGATCTTTAACGTGCTTCAACGTCTTTGCAGGCGTTAGTCCAAGTATGAGGCTCCGCCATCGTCAAGTTCGCTCGCATTTGGTGGGGATGAGGTCGAGAGCCTTGCAGGGGATAGGAGGAGGCTGTCATTTGGAGCAAGTCATCGGTACGGGCCTTTCTCATTATTTTTATTTGCTAGCTAAACGTGTATGTTAGAGTTATTGAAGGGGAAGCAGTGGTTGCCCAGGGCAATGGTGCGATAGGGATCATCATATACTGTTTAGGTCTGTGTTCACCAGTCAGGTTCGAAGTCACGCTGACGATGTCCACACAAATTTTCATGCCTGTAGTGATATGAAGAGGTGTGTTCAATTTGCCGACTACTACTATTCTTGCTAACGAGCCATACAGATATATATGAGGTTATAGTATTGCAGAATGATAAGAGAGGGATTACAAGCAGACAGTAGCTAGCAAAATGCATAGAGTGACATGGGCGGATGCCTTGGGGAAGGGCTTCTGCACTTTGTTGGGTATGACGTCCTCTATTCGGATTCCACTCAAATCTGATAGATTCCCTATGCAGCTCGTTGACCGATACTGAAGAGCCCACACGAAGCCTTCGTGGATCAGGTACGTAGACTCGTTGTCATTATGCTGATCTAGCTTACAAGTTCATGTGTTTACGCAGGGTTCTAGTCTCGGAGATACCGAGACGACGGCACGGGGAGTGATAGAATCGAACAGTAATAAGTATAGCGAAGGTACATACCAGAAGTCTAGAGTGCTATTCCTTTAGTGCTGACTATCTCACACAGACGGTATCAGGAGGAACGAGCAAGATGTTGAGGAGCATGGGCGGACGCGACTCAAGGAGAGGTCGGTGCAGAAACGAGTCGATCTCGGGCATGGAAGAGTGGAGCGTGTGGAGGGAATGTGTGAAGGGAGGAGTGCACGCAGACGAGACAGTGCGCGGAGAGACTTTTGTGGAAGGACATGTGCGGGAGGGAGGGACGTCGATGGCAGCAGTCTATCATTAGCGTAGATGGACAGACAGGAGGTTGACGGGTGAAAGGTTGTGTGGCTGTGAGGGAGGGAGGTCAAAATTTAGAGGACAGACGACTTTGACAGCAGCTCGGGTTAGCAGGGACGTCGATGGGGTAGCAGGGACCAAGGTCAACGCATGCTTGGAGGGACGAGCAGTGAGAAACGTCGTCCGTTGGTGACGATGCTCCCTTCTCTAGTTTCTTACTCCTAAACTATTTACATGTTCAACTCTAAAATACACAATCGAGAGCAGTAATATTACACGACAAAAGATTCCCAGCATTCCTTCGACATTTTCCTGAAAGCTTCACAATGACACAAAACCTCCCGCCTAAACTCGGGATGTTCCATTCCCTCGCTCAGACGACGAGATGCCGGCGCAACTACGCATTTGAGGACCTCAGTTTTCGAGATAGGGTACTGACCCGTAGTAACAGCATCGCTCAGTTCTTGCGTGACGGGAACCTTGTAGAAAATGGGCCGAGTGCCGAGCATAGTGATAGCGGGGATGGTCATGGAACCAAGCGGATCTAAGCCAATGCGCTCACGGGCTGTGTTGTTGTATTGGAAAGCAGCGATGGCTTCAGCAATAACCTGCGCCTCGGCACTAACGAGCGTCGCGTCTTCTTGGATGACCAGCAAAATCGTCGATGTGCCTTTAATCAAGCATAGGCCAGTCTGTGCTGATCGCCTATCACCAATGGAATAGCGTGATCGCAGGAGAGTTCCCCGTTCTTCAAACCCGAGCAAGCGAAGCAGTTCTTTGGTGAAATCGTGGATTGCTGACTCCTGGCCGGAGGTGGCGAGGTCTAGGTATTGAAGGAGCCTGTAGGTACCGTCGGACAGATGTTCATCAGGAGGGATCGTGGCGGTCAGGAGAGCTGGATCGATTGCATCAGGAATGGTGTTGGGTCTATAGCCGAAGAAGTCGTCCGAGGAAAGGCGGCGGATTGTGATGTTATAGGAGATCAAGTCACTCGACGACCAGTCACGCCCAGACTTGGCAGAACGGATTATATTCGCCATTGTAGAGTATGAGAGTCTGTCCACAATGAGATACATCGATGTGACCAGACAAATATACTCACTGATTGCAATGGAGATGACGGTTGAGGGAGAGTCGTAGGGGTTTATTTGTAGAGATTTGGCTACAAGTGTGGCAGCCTCTCTCTTCGAGTTTGGAACACTTTTGGGTTCTTTTACTACAGATTTCGTCGCGTACCGTATGAGCGTACAAGTGGTAATTCGACATTAATTAGATCGACGCGCAATGTATAAAGTACAATTATTAGGCATACTTGGCTGTATACTGAGCAAACAACTTTGCTCTTTTATTCACCTTGTCGCCTCCCGTCTGCTTAATGGCACTATAGCCAATAACGGTTCTCCTGCTCCTACCGTCGACCCTGTTCTTGCCAAGTGACAGCAACGCAACCTCAATGCCCTTCTGCACCCTCGGCTTCAAGTCCATTGCCTCTGCCTGGTCGGGAAACGCGACGGGTCTGCGATAGCTCAACCAGGTATAGAGGCCGAGCATCTTGTGGAACGTCTCCAAGAGGGCCAAATCCTCGTGGGTGGCCCTCGCGCCGGGCGCCTCGAGCTTGTCGAGGGTCTCGACGAAGGGGCTGTCCTGCATGCACTGGGCAAGGCGGGCGACGCCCTGTGTGCTGAAGAGGGTGAGGAGGTGCTCGATGAACGGCATGGCGTCGCGGTCGCGCCAGGGGATCGGGGCAGCAAGCATGACCTCAAAGTCGCCCATCGAGGCGCCCTGGATGTACGCGTCCAGGTAGTTGGTGCACACGCGGGTGGCGCTGCTGTAGATGTACCGGTACGTCGGCGCGAGCTTGGACGTGTACGCGTGCGCGAGGAAGATGGTGTTCATCGCCGCGTGCGGGGGGAGCGCGCTGGCTGTGGCGACGAGCGAGGGGTACGTCGGGGTGAGGCGTGAGGTCTTGAGGGCGGGGATGCCGAGTTTCATCGTACGCGTGAGGAACGGCAGGTCCTCTTCGTTCAGCGTCGTCGTGAACCCCCCTGGGCTTTCTGAGCCATGCAGGCCGAACCGCCCAGCACGACCTGCGATCTGCTTCGTGGATGATATGGAGAGGTATTGGATGTGGTTTTCGTGGTATTTCTGGACTTGGGCGAATATTATACGTCGGATTTTCCTGTTCATATCGTTAGTTCCGTTACGAGTGAAGGAGGGGGCACGAACAAGTTTAGGCCCATGCCAATAGCATCGCTCCCAATAAGCACGTCAACTCCATTATTAGGATCATTAAACAAATCCGCCTGCTCGCTCCTTACCTCCGGGGGCAGCCTCCCATACACCGTCGCACAGCTCACGCCCAGCTCCCTCTCCACATCCTTCTTCATCTGGAAAATCGACTTTCTCGAAAACGTCACAATACAGTCCCCCTTCCGTATCTTGCTCAAATCGCCGCCCAAGCTCTGTTTCTCGACCTCCAACGGCGTGAGCCGCTCATACCGATTCACCACCAAGTCGTCGTTCGTCTCTTTCAGCATGGCCTCGACGAGCGGGACGGCCGTCTCCTCGCCACACAAGTGTATCTCGCGCGCATTGAGCCCAAGCACGGCCTCCGTCCACGCGAACCCCCTCTCCGAATCGCCAATCATCTGGATCTCGTCCACCACCGCAACGTCGTACAGCATATTCGGCTTGATCATCTCGACCGTGCAGCTATACAGCCTCGCGTTCTCATCGACGATCTTGACTTCCTCGCCCGTGACCATATTGCACTCCCGTGCGTACTTGGGGTTCCCCCCCAGCGTTGCGTCCTCTATCCCAGCCGGGACGATCTGTCCCAAATTCAAGCGCTCCCAGATCTCATGCGCCAGCAGCCTCAGCGGGCCCGCGTAGATCCCCGTCGGTGCAGCAGCCAGCGCCCTCAGCGCATGGTGCGTCTTCCCGCTATTCGTCGGCCCAACATGCATAATAAACTTCCTCCTCAACCCCCTCGCAGCCGGATAGCTGTCCCCCGGGTGCCCGCGCGACGTCGCCTCCGCCAGCTTCCGCATACCGTCAATCACCTCCCTCGGGATCCCCTGGCTCTCCAAGAACGCCTGGTTCGCCGGGTCCGCCACCCACGTATACAGCACCGTACTATACACCATGTCAAAATACTGCCTCTCGTCGTCGTCTGGGGACATCCGCCCGAACCGCTCCAGGGAATACTCAACGTATCCATTATGCGTAGACAGCTTCTTGCTCGTCACAGCCTGCGTGAACACAAGGAGCACAGTCGGGATGTGCTCATGGGGCACCCCGAACAGCGCTAGACGGTCCGCTACCCGCTTCGACGCGGCCCAGTCCGCAACGTGCTTCTCGAAGAACTGCACGATCGCCTCTGGCTTGTCTGGCGTCAGCCGGCGGGCAATCGAGCCTATATCGACCCGGGGAGGCGGCGGCGCGATGTCATTTCTTGTCCTGGAGAGATGCAGAGGGTTTTGGTACCGCACGCTCGTTCGTCGACTCGGTGCAGATCTGAATCTGCGTGAGATGCGGGAGCCTAAGCAGGTTGAAGAAGATTCAGGAGTAATCCACTTGGAGCATGAGGCCACACGCTGCATCCCAGGAGCGCGACGATGGCGCAAAGAAGGAAAAAGTTTTTGATGATCGAGCACAAGTAGGGTTAAGGTTGATACGTCATGCGGATGCAACATCTTATTAATGGCCGTTGATTTCAGAAATTATGAACAGAATGCAAGTCTCTACATAACAGGTAACCTCGCGCCAAGATTATCCGGCACAGCCAACGCATCATTCACCTCACTCACCAACGTACCCCCGAACGCAACCGCGCCCCTCTCCTCCCTAAACCTCGCAATCCGCTGCTCCACCTCGGGTCGGAAATGGCGCATCAGCCCTTGGATCGGCCACGCCGCTGCGTCGCCCAGAGCGCAGATCGTTCGCCCTTCGACTTGTTTACTAGAGGGGCATGAGTAAGGAAAAGGAACAAGAAGAGGGAGGGACGCACGTCAACTCGAGCAACATGTCAATCTCCCTGACGTGTCCCCGTCCTTCGACCATCCGGTCCATCATATTCATCATCCAAGTCGTACCCTCCCGACACGGCGTGCATTGTCCACAGGATTCATGTTTGTAAAACTACCAATGATTACTAATGGCAAGCCAATGAAAGACAACGGCTCACCTGTGAGAAACGAGCAATGGCAGCAACGATATCAGTGCTCTTGTCCATGACAATCACAGCACCAGTTCCCAAGCCCGACTGGGCATCCTTGAGCGAATCATAGTCCATCCTAACGAAACTAAGCAAAACCCAAAAGCAACACAAACGCACTCACAAAACCTCTCCACACTTATCAATAGGCAACACCGGCACCGAACACCCCCCGGGAATAATCCCCAGCAAATTATCCCACCCGCCCCTCACACCGCCACAATGCCTCTCCACCAACTCCCTCAACGGGATACTCATCTCCTCCTCGACGACACACGGGTTATTCACATGCCCACTCACGCAGAACAACTTTGTTCCCTGGTTCCTCTCCCTCCCAAACCCCGCAAACCAGCTGCCCCCCCTTCTGCAAATCGTCGGCGCGACCGCCACGGTCTCCACATTCGCCACCGTCGTCGGGCAGCCAAACAGTCCTACGTCAGCCGGGAACGGCGGCTTCAGGCGCGGCTTGCCCTGCTTGCCCTCGAGACTCTCGATCAGCGCCGTCTCCTCGCCGCAGATGTACGCCCCCGCCCCGCGGTGCAAATACACATCGAACGCGTACCCAGAACCACACGCATCCTTCCCGAGGAGCCCCGCAGCGTACGCCTCGTTGATCGCCTGCTGGAGGTGGCTCGCCTCCTGGAAGAACTCGCCGCGGATGTAGATGTACGCCGCCGTGGCGTTCATGCCGCGCCCTGCGACGAGGCAGCCCTCCACGAGCTTGTGCGGGTCGCCCCGCAGGATCTCGCGGTCCTTGCACGTCCCTGGCTCGCCCTCGTCGGCGTTCACCACCAGGTACCGTGGTCTGGAGGGGTGAGCAGGGACCAACCACGGAGGGGACGGGCTCACCTGGGATCCTTCTCCCATCCAGGCTTGTTCATAAAACTCCACTTGAGCCCACTGGGAAAGCCAGCGCCACCACGACCGCGCAGACCCGAGTCTTTGATAGTCTGGATGATCCACGAGTCGCCCTTGAGGATGATGTCTTTCGTGCGGTGCCAGTCGCCTCTCGACTGCTCACGCCCTCAGCCGCAAGTGACACACCTTCAAAACGAACACACACCTGGGCACCCTTCAAGCCATGGTCATGTCTGCAATACGCATTGGTGAAAATCCTATCCTGGTCCTTGAGCCCTCCGTATCTCCTGACAGGCGGTTCCGTCACCGTCGCAAACGAACGGACGCATATAGGGCGTGAGACGCCTGCAAACCATCAGCCCCATTCCCACTCGAAAACCCCACCCACCTTTTGATAATCTTAGCATGAAAGACAGAGACAAGCTTGACGCGGGGTCAGCCGGACCAATCGGACGGCAGGGTTTCCACACCAGCCAAACACACTGCTACAACCGTCGTCGTGAAATTAAAATAGAATACAAGAATCATAGAATACAACAGAGCGAAAATCTAATCAACTTTTTTCTCCTTTTTCTCGAGGACCTCAACCCATTTTCGAGGGAACCACCCCTCCCTGCCATCCCTCGTCCGGCCTTTCCACCACTCCGTCTCGACGTTCGTCCTCGGATCGACCTCCACCCCCGTCGCCGGATCCAACTTCCCCACAACCGCGACAATCTCATTCTCCTTCAACGCCAGCTCCTGCTGGTTCGTCGGCTCGAACGGATAGACGGCCCTAGCAAACGAGAGACTCGCAGGATCCAACGGACCCTGCACCGCCTGTTCCCTCTGCGCTTTTTCGCCAAGTATCTTGATGAGCCTCGTCATCGCATACGGGATCCCCAACACCGCAAGCAAAAACACTATAATCGGCTTCTTGTTCACCGGCCGTCTCGGGGGCTCGCCACTCGCAAACCTCTTGAACTCGCCCCCAAACCCGCCGTCACCTGTGCCAGTGCGCCCCGTAAGCAGCCCCTTCAACCACCGAATCAAGCCAAACAACCCCAGGACACCCCCAAGCGCATCCCTCAGCTGCCCAAACTGGTCCACCACGCCCACCATCGCAAAAAAGCTGGAATGGGTCGCCATGAAGGTGCTCTCGAGCATCTGCGCTACGCCGGTAAAGGTCTGCACGATCGAGTGGAGGAGCCCGAACGTGTGCTGGGTCGTGCTCTCCAATTGCTGTGTCAGGCTCGGGGCCATACCCATACCTGGCATACCGACGCCGTACCCGTACCCGCCTCCCATCCCGTATCCACCCCCATAGCCACCCCCATAGCCGCCCCCATATCCCATCCCTCCATATCCCATGCCCCCATAGCCCATCCCTCCCATCGTCCCCATTCCCCCATAGCCCATCCGTGAATATGGTGATGCCGCATACGGAGACAAAGTCGTCGTGCTCCCAAACGCAGGCGGCCTCTCCGGTACTGTCGGCGTCGTCGTCAACGGTAAAGACGGAGAAGCCACACTCGAAGCTATATTCCGCTCCCAGGGCTTGGGTGGAGAGCCCATGATCGTCAGAGACAAGAATCAAACGTGACGTGATTGTCACACCTTCCCCCATCATGATCCTCGAAACGCTCGCTCGGGTCCACGCACGGCACAACATCGACCTCACCCGCGGACTCGGCGCCGTCCGCCGCGTCGTGCGCACTGACGCCTACACAGGCCTCACCACGCGCGAGCTCTTCCTCGCCATCAAACAAAAAGAAACAGCCACCAAGGACCTCCCTTCCAAAAAATGGGTCGGCGTAAAGTCTCTCTCGTGCGTACTACCCATCTCCTTGACTTCCCCAACGTTCACCAAAAAGCCAGATTCCTAAAAACGACGCTCCTTCCCCTACTCCAGCTGAACCACGAAATCAAACCAGTCAAGTCTGTGCGCATCCCAGAACCCACTGCCGCCGCCGCTCCGACCGCGCCAAAGAAGAAGAAAGGAAAAAAGAGCAAAGGGGTGGATACGGTACAGCCGATAACGACATTGGTGTGGAAGTATACGCCGGAATACGCGAAAGAGGTCGCCCAGCAGAGCGCCGCAGCCCGCGCTGCAGCTGAAGCCAAGGACCGGCCGGTATACGGTTCAGAAGTCGGTATCGGAGAAGACTACAATCACCTCAACAGACGCCGCCTCCGTGCCCGACCAGGCAAGATTCGTCGTGCACTCTTTGCTAAAAAGGCGCATGACGCCTTGCTCATGGAGAGAGAACGGGTAGCTGCTGCAAAGGCCGCAGAGAAAGAGAAACTGGACAGGGAAAGGAGGACATTGAATAGAATACATGGAAGGCGTAGACTACAGACAAAGGCCGCAGAGACGTAGAATATATTGATTCAATCGCAGTCCAGACAAATTGGATAGGGAAAGGAGGCCTTTGAATAGAATACATGCACGACGTAAACTACATTAATTCGATCGCAGTCTTCAACGCAGCCTCGTCGAGAACTTCAAATCCATTAGCAGGCGTGACCTGGGCGAGCTGGACATTGTGGTGGTCGAGTTTTTCCTCCATGACCTGCTTCAACACTCGCAGCGTCAGCGTCCTGGCCTCTTGCAGCGTCATTTGCTAGAAGATCATGAGGACAAGGCGTCCCAAAGAAAAGAGCAACCCACCTTATGCCACTTGTCCTGCAACTCGCTCTGCGCCGCCTCCGACCCCGACCCAATCGCCTTCGCCTCATACCTCACACTCGTCCCACTCGGATCCGTATGATACAACTGCGGGCCCAGCTCATCGTGCCCCGCCACCAACAGCGCCACCCCAAACGGCCGACTCATCATCGCCTCCTCATCATGCACGCTCTCCCCAAACCGCAGCGCCAAATCACACACCGCCTGCGTGACGCTCTCCACCTTGATCCTCTCGTCGTACGTGAACGCGTGGTTCTGCGACGTCACCCGCGCGTGGTCGATCATCGTCCGTGCGTCTGCAGTGAGCCCCGACATGGCGCACCCCACGTGCTGGTCGATTTCCATTATCTTTTCGATGGAGCTCGCTTCGAGGAGCGGGGACTGGACACGTTGTTCGACGCCGAGGACGACGCCTTCGGGAGTGCGCACGCCGATAGTCGTAGACCCGAGCTGCAGGAGGTGAGTACGGTACCGTGTACAACGAAGAAACACACCTTGATAGCCTCGATGGCATATTCGACTACGACTATCAGCACCAATCACCTCTCAAACGAGTCGCCTACCTTGGAACAGCCGTCCTTCCGGCGAAAACGTATTCACACCACGATCTACCACAAGTCAGCATTCGAACAGCCCCCACAGACTCTCACTCACCATACTCGGAACGCGTCAAAAACATCGTAGTCGTGGTAATAGTCAAAGAACGAACGCGCGTGCCATTACGAATCCAATTTCCTTTTACAGTAAAACCCCTAACTACTACCCCCAGGACCAAACCGCTCCTCCGTAACGACCAAAAACTCGTCCGCCTTCCCGCCAAACAATCCCCTCAACACATGGTTCACCGCCCGCTCCTTGCCCTCCCTCTCGCGCCTCATCTCCGCCCGTGTCACCCTCAACTCCTCCTGCAGCGCCTCGTTCTGCTCCTGCGCATACCGCAGCTTAGCCTTCATCAGCAAATATAACACCTGTTCGGGGCTCCGCCCAAAGATCCTCCCTGTCCCCGGCTCGAGGTGCGCCATCAAATGCGGGGGGATCACATCCGAGCTCGACCCCGAGCTCTTGTACCCCTCGTCGTCCTCCCCCCCGACCTCCGACAGCGCCGGCAGGTCGAAGAGGCTGAACGTCCCCAGCGTCGGCGTCTGCGAGCGCGTCGACACGCTCGGCGCCACCTCGATGTCGTCCGGGTTCCGCTTGCGCTTCCTCGACCCACCCCGCCCCGGCGCAGGCGGGCTCTGCTTGTGCTGGTGCCGCAGGTGCTTCGCCAGCGCGTCGCTCCGAGTAAAACTCTTGTCACACTCGGGGAGCGGGCACACGAACGGTTTCTCCTTCGTATGCGACCGGAGATGGCTCGTCAGCGCGAACCGCGACGTCTGCGGGATGCCCCGCCGATTGCACGTCGCCCAATCGCAAAAATAGTTGCTTTTATTCACCCCTACATGATCTGCTCTTCCTTTAATACAACACACGCGCATGGCAGGCGGGGCACTCACCGACATGGATGTGCTCGATCAACGACGGCAAATGCGTAAACACCCTCCCACACTCGCCCCATAGACACGTCGCTGTGTCTTCCTCGCCCTTCTCTTCTTCCTCCTCCGCTGCTTCAGACTCGGAAGTTTCGCTGTACACCGGAGACGGCGTGTTCATCGGCGACGGCGAGCGGGACATCGTGGTAGCTGTTTGAAGATGTTTACCACGTGGCCTTGGCGTTCATGTCTAAATCAAGCAGCTCACCAGCATGCCATTTTCTATATTGGATGACGACTCCGACAATGTCACCGTGCGACAGGTGCGATCCTTTCCTCTCTTTTTACATCCAGACTTTCTGCACCGTCCATGGCTTCGGCAACAAGAACCGTATCAGACCGTTGTGTTGCATCGATGGTGAAAGGAACTATGCTTGCCACGTTACTTTTTAACCCACCGCACATTGTATCACTACTCCTTGGTGGCATTTGATCACGTTCCTACGCAGTCTTGAGTGGCTTCGACCAATCCGAACACTGGTTCCCGAAGCACATCAAGCTGCTCCCGAGGACCGAACTGCCAAGGGACTTTAGGCAGCTTCCGGGGTGCTTCAAACAGCTTTCGAGCTCCGAACCCCTACCGAGCGGTTTCAAGAAACCATCAACAGACTCCGAGCCGTTTGGGAGGACCATTGACCCTCTTTCAAGCTGTATCTAGTGGTTTACTAGACCCATCATCCCACTCGCCGTGGCCATTTACGTGCCTGCACGGTGCTGTGCTTGGGGGTAGAGTCATGGCCTTGGTTTATCCCAACTCATCGATAAACGGCACATATGCCCTTCGAGATGCCTCCCAGGTGCATCTATTGTATCCAATTGCTGCTCGAGCACATCTCCAGCGGTATGAAATACCTTTCCAAAAGTTTCTGATGTCACGGTCGCGCTTGAATCCTCCCCCCATCGTCCTTCGCATAGCAGGGCCCGTACTAATCGATCTTCAACCATTTATTCGAGAAAATATCATGCAAGGCAGCGGTTTCAAGTACTCCATAGGATTCATGTTACTGGAGGTATACTTCTCAGCCATTGTGCAGTGGTGTTGGAGTCAATGCTCACTAACTCAACATGTAGAATCTCATGTGCGACTCTGAGACTTCATGGGACCTCCGTTCATTTGTGGCACTCGTGGCGGCAAAAATCATTGGAAAAGGTCGACTATACCCTTCAACAACCTTCATTTCTGAGCTTTCGTCACTATTAGCGAAATTTTCAGCTAAAACTACTGTGCGGCCTGCTTCTCTTGCCGATGCTGAGTCGCTGAAAAACATCGATTTTCAGGATCTGAAGTCACCAGCGGAATCTGGCGGTCTTGGTGTCTCAACAGTCCTGACATTTCGAGGGGGAAATAATGCCGCTGTTAAGAGAGCTGCTGTGATGCAACGATCTCTGAGTGCAATGATAAGTACGTCACTCTTGGCAAGATATGGAGATATAGTAACCGTGCTATTCCCTCAGACCTTAGCGTTAGAAATCTTACCAGTCGCTTAACGCAAATCGGAGAGCAGCCCAAATTCTATGGTGGATCCGCCGACATTTGGAGGGCACATCTCACATCCTCCAATGGAAAGGTTATCCGTGTATCTGATTCACATCCGTTTCATTCTGATTAATCTTCAGGTGATTGTTGCCGTTAAACGCCTCCGATTCTGCGTCACTCAAACCACCAAAGTAAGAACATATTCTATCGTGGTAAGAAGAATGCTGATGGTTTTTGAAGCGGTTATATCAAGAGATTCGAATCTGGCAAAGACTGAAACATCCTCACGTCATTCCCCTTCTTGGAATTTGCCATACCGTCACCTCTGAGTCCATTCATGCTAGCATCGAGCATCTCGATCCGATGACGTCCATTGGAATTGTCTGTCCGTGGATGGAAAATGGTACATTGGTTGACTTTCTGAAGCACCATCAGACAGAGCAGGAAAACTTGGAAGAGCTTTGTCTTCGACTTGTAAGTTCTTCACCGCGTTTTTCTCTTGCATCACCACTGATTGAATACGAGCTCATTCAAGTATGCTCTGGTTTGACGTACCGTAAGCGGTTTGTAATCTGCCTAGTCATCAGCTTATATGGTTGGTAGTCCATTCGAAAAATATCGTCCATGGTGATTTGCACGGCGTATGGTACTTCGTTTCATCTTTGCGCTCATCTAATACTAGACAAAGGGAAACATCCTCATAGATTCCGCTGGGTGTGTGCGACTAGCTGATTTCGGTCTGTCAACTGTGGCCGCAGAATGTCGAGGTACATCGATGAACAGTCCAGGTGGGATGTCTTCTCATGATGACGCCTTGCGTTGGACTGCTCCCGAGCTTTGCTTACCAGGGGGTGCCGAAGCGCGCCTTCATACCTCCGCCGATATGTACTCCATCGGAGGATTGATCCTACAGGTGAGGCCCGTTTACTCTCTGAATATAAATCGTTTCTCATCCTTCGTCTCGGTAGGCATGTACGGGAGACGTGCCATACTCATATTATAACGATCGACGTGTGCTCGACGCAATCATCGCTGACGAGAAACCACGACGTCCTACAAGTGACGAGGCACAAATCTCGGACGCACTATGGTCTGTGATTGAAGAATGCTGGCAGGACGATCCCCTTAAACGTCCGAGGGCACCTGCACTTGGGTCGCGCCTTCAAGCCATATATTCAGGGCACAAAGACGAACAGGCATAAACGGATAGACTGGTTATCAGAACATTTGTTGGACAAATCGTGATTTATTAGAAGAGGCGATACCAGCGTCTATCATCTATGCTTCGCTTATGCCCTCTCATCCCGTCATTCTTCTAGTATATATGCTCTGTAGCTGCACCTCTATATACCGTCTTCTGAGTATTCCGACTGCAGATGGTTTCCGAACACGAAACGTAGGGTATGCTGGAACACTATAGGCTTGAAGCAGGGAGCGTCTGTTTTGGCGGTCAGTGAACGGTAATACTGTGACCGCTATATCAAGTTTGTAGGGAGAGAGCGGGAGGAAAAGAGAAACAGCGAAGGAATTTGGTCTCCGTCCCCGAGAGCTGGCTACGAACATACACAGGCATGGCATGACAAATGCGAGACACGTCGCAGTGTCCTCTTCACCGTTCACCTCTTCCTCCTCTGCTGCCTCAGACTCGGACGACTCGCTGTACACCGGAGACGGCGTGTTCATCGGCGACAGTGAGTGGGACAAGAACTTGACAGTGCCCCTTCCGTCGGCATGCATGACTCTACGCCTAAAGAGAGCCTGCTTGAGCACCTCGGTTTCGGCAAAGAGAGCCATACCCACGACGAGCTCGATACCCAGCACGAGCTGGACGAACGCCTAGCTCGTAAGTCACTGTCTATGACAACTACCACCTGATGCTCACAAACCAAAGAACACGTGCATTTCGTGTACAAACTCCAAGAATCTGATACAGCCTTGTCCTCATCAGATGACGAATCCACCAGGCGGATGCGCCATCGTCGGCAGCGGAAACAGCGCATGAGCCTACTCACAGGCCCAATACTTTGATGTTGCTCACGACCAGTAGTCCCAGAGGAAGTTCTTCCAGAGCAGGGTGGTGTTTGACGACATGTGGCAGAGGGTAAAGTTGGTTCAGGAGCTTGGGTTGGGATTTGAGGTGAGCGAGCTTGCGGGGATTATGGAGAGGAGGGGGTTGGGAGGATAATTGGATGGAGATGGATCTGTGACTGGCTACTCGTGTACCTTTCTTTGTTGTGTATATTCTTAACGTGATATGCATGAGAATATAAGCTGGTCTTCATACCCGCGTATTCCACGAAATACGAGAAGGGTGCGGGCCCCGTGAAGACCTCTGAAAAGTGCAGGGATTCCTACACATAGCATGTAGATTACAGCGCCTAGGTAGGTTATACTCTGTATGCAGTTTCTTTGAATAACGGACTTGAGATTGGTCGAACGAGCGTACCATATGAATCGCGATCAACTACAGAAAGTTGATCAGATAGGTACAGTAGAATTAACTTTGAACTCGCCTGGAACGTTGGAACAGACTCGTCCAGTCTGTTCAGTTCTTTAACACAGACATTTTCTATGGGAAATATAAAAGAAGCAGCAGCAATAAGCAGGAAACCCTTGTTCCTTTGGTGCGCATCTCTCAAAGAAGATCGCCAGTTGACTTCTAGGAGGGGAGTATTTCCGTCTTGAGCCTCGACAGTCATGACTTCGGTTTCGCAGGAGGTTCCGGTTATCGCATGCGAAAGATAACCTACATGGCGTCACCCTGGTCCTTTCCATCTGTGCGGATGAGGTGCCTGGCTTTGTAATTATGAATTGGTAAGTGTTCATTAGTGACTGCTGTGCTTCGGCAACAAGGTCCCGCCATTTGTACATTGACTTGACACAAGACGCGCTGATGCTGATAGATGGAAGACTCAGCACTGGCCTGTCATACATTCCTTCAGCTACTTTGAGATTAAAGACTAAAGTCCTGGAATAGCGAATGTGCTCACCTCGTCCGCTCTTGAAGGTCTCGTGGACGTCGGACGAGCTCAAATGGTAGGAGATTTAAGATATACTGTGGATGAAATAAACACGGAAAAGTAGGAACGTTTGACGTTGCTGCGGAAAAATCGTCCTGGGAAGATCAAGTACGCGGTACCGGTCTCTGGAAGATGCTTTTGGCTATTTGGAAGAGGGATACCACACTTGGCACGCCTTCTGGAATGTGCTTCATCAAAGTATGCATCGATGGGCAGTCGAGTCCCATCAAATTTTGAGTGCATGAACTGGACTAAGATACATTCACTGCAGAGGTTTTGCGTATCCTTTTCAGAAACGGGAGTAACTTGGTTGCAAGCGCAGCAATTATCCGAGTCGATGGTTCTGAAGTGCGGATTCGATTACAGAAGAAGCTGCAATGGAACAGAAAGGAGACCGAGGACATAGTGAGTGAGAGTGAGTATATCTATCCAGAGGTTTTGGTCCAGACGTCGGAGTCTTGTTTGAAAGATGAAAGCAAGAAGCAGCGAAGGCGTGGGAAGGTCCTCCGCTTCTGGTCAACGAACTGTTTGTGCTCTTCGCTCGTTGCCATCTTTATTACGCGACTATTAACAGAATGTCCGCACCATCGTGTGTTTCACCTTAGAATCCAGTTACTAATATCCTCGTCTGGGCCAGGAAGTCTATCAATTAATCATTCTCCACCTTGTCATCCGAGAGGATGAGTAAGGTTGTTGTATTGGTCGACTCCGAGTAATCGTTTCGATGCAGATGGATGAATAATAAGTAGATGGTGGCTACTCTATTGCTTAACATGATACCATCTAGTTTCTCTATAAAGCGCCAAGGCTCTATTCACCTTCGAAATACCCATCAACCATGTCGTCTTTAGTCGCCCTCATTCTCGGTGCAGGCCCCAACGTTGGCCACCACGTCGCCAAAGCCTTGCAATCACAGAAATACAAAGTCGCCTTGGGCTCTCGCAACCCCAATGTCGACACGCTCAAGAAGGAGGGCTTCTTCCCTGTCAAAGTTGACATCACTCTGCCCGACAGCGTCTCTGCGGCGTACAAGACCGTCTCCACTGAGCTTGGTACCCCCAACGTCGTGGTGTTCAATGGTGCGGCCTGATCAAGTTTCGGATGCCTGTCCGGTATTGATATACCCGCAGCCGCCACCTGGCACCACCCACAGGTCGAAGGAGATCCTCTCTCCTTAACTCTAGATGACTTCAAGCGGACGCTCGCTGTGACCACCAGCGTATACAGCATCGCTCAGGACGCGCTGAAGGGCTTCCGCTCACTCACATCTGGCCCGAAGGCCTTCCTCGTGACCGGCAACATCCTCCCTTTCCTCCCTCACGACAACACCGTCCTATATGATCTCCAAACGCTCAAAGTCATGGAAGCCCATCTTACAGAGGTGTTCTACAACGCGTATATCAAAGAGGACATAAGGTTCAGTCTTCGTTTTTGGCCGCCGCGTTGCCTGGCTGACTAGTTGACAGATTCCATTTTGCCCTCTTAGTTTCGCAGGAGGGCGCTATTCCGGCTTATAGCGACTTCACGAAGAGTGGGCCAGCCCATGCGAAGGTGTACTGGGAGCTCATCAGCAGTAAGGAGCCCAAGGGTTGGGACTATCGGTGCGTTTGAGCTAATTCATCTTGCGATTTTGGCTGACGAGTCCAATAGATTCACAATCGATGGGAAGGAGTGGAACAAAGCGAACTAGGAATCCAGCAACGTCTTGTAGTAAATTTAATTGTATATTATTTTATCATACTTCTGTCAACTGAGGCTACCGCTGGTATCTTGTTGGATACTTCCAGCTACCGCCAAGATGTCAGCTTCATCTCAGGATGTCTCCACCAATCACCTTATAACCAGGATATGGATCGGTTAGTCTCAGGTGCGTCTTATCCACCACTCCAGTCAAATCATTCCGACTGCCATATCCTGCATGCGCATGCGGCTAGTTATGGAGACAAAATGCTATCGCCTGAGGTAATGTGTAGCCTAGTAACATTGGCACGAAGTGCTGATATCCAGACTGACATATCTGTCCCTGAAGGCGTCATTCACCGTAGCAAAAGACACATCCCGTCCAGGGCCAGTGCTCCTCTCGCTTAGTGTTTCTTGTCGCAGTTTCACCATACAAATTCTGACTGGTTTCGCTTTCGTGATTTAGTCTCTATACTTCAGTACCATTTGCCACTTAGTGAGCCCAAGGCTTACGTTCAAACTTTCGGAAGTCTAGGGATACTGCCTAGATATGGTGCGAGTTATTTACAAACTGGTATTCCTTTGGACGTTTTCCAGGTAGTCAACCCTGTATTCAAATGTTATCACTGTTGATCATTAGTAAAGTGTGAATAATCGAGCTCAGTGAGAAGTATGTAGAACGAAATTCCGTAGAGTTCAAGGGCTTGCCCAACGCCATAAGCCCTGGAAGTGTGCATTGATACGAAATGTATGGTCAGTGGTGCATAGCGAGCTGAGGCTCTGAAATGATAGACTTACCATAGGGATGATAAGTTACAAACGTCTTCAAATTTCAAGACAGTAGCCAACGGTAAACCTGTGTAATACAATACCTAACTTGCGAGATGATGCAAGGGAAGTAGTTATAAACTTGCGTCCCCAACACTAACCTGATTTTTTGGACACCATCATGCCCATATGGAAGCAAGTCGTCGATGGTTCGTGTCCACATGATCACTAGTATGCATGAAAATATACAGCTTGAAAAATGCAGACCGTGAAGGAATGCTGGGGCAGTAAGCGCTTAAGCTCCGAAGAAGGGTATGATCCTGTCAAGTGTCACCCACCCTTGCTAGGAGCTAGAAATCCGAGAAAAGCATCGAGTTTTTTATACTTAAGACGGCATTGGAGACTGGAAGGGTAGAATTACGACAGGCCCCACAAGAAGGCGTCCACCTTTCGAGTTCCAGACGCCTCAATAGATACGAGCCAATATCTTCGAAACTCGATGATAGTCGATCGAAGTGTGGCCAAAGCTTGATCGACCGTCATCAATATTGTTTGCCATTTTTTGTGTAGAAATACCCCGAGTGAGATTCGAACCCATCGCGAGGTATCTCAGAAGCTTGCAACGCGTGGATACCGGACCTTCGCAGGAACGTTCGCGCCAGATTATTGTGCCTAGAAGCTAGTGCGGCCCTCAACCTATCAACGGGAGGAGTCGATATTCCACTGGCACAGCGGAGAAGAAACTGGATAAAAAACCCGCTTGAGGAAAGAATGACGTCAATGCATGTACGTGAGAGCGATGACCTCATCCATGTTTTGATACCAACACCTACGCGCATCAAAACCACTAGCACACTTCTTCATTTCCAACTACCACCATGTCTGAAAAGCGCGACGTCCACCATCCGCTCCTCTTCGAATGCGCCTGGGAGGTCGCCAACAAGGTCGGTGGTATCTACACCGTCATCAAGACCAAGGTCCCCGTCACAGTATCAGAGTACGGCGATAGGTACTGCCTTATTGGCCCACTCAGCTACAAGACCGCACCGATGGAGGTCGAGCAGCAGGAGCCTCAGGACGAGCATCTCGCCGCGACCCTCGACCTTATGCGGTCCCAAGGCGTCAAGATTCTCTACGGGCGGTGGCTTATCGAGGGCGCGCCTAGAGTCCTACTCTTCGACACCGGGAGCCAGTACAACAGGCTCGATGAGTGGAAAGGCGACCTGTGGAATCTCGCCGGGATACCTTCTCCTCCCAACGACCACGAGACGAATGAAACCATCGTATTCGGCTATCTAGTCGCCTGGTTCTTCGGCGAGGTAGGCGGTGCTTTTTCTGTTGGTTGCTACTCCGTCTGATCTCCCCGCCCAGTACGTTTCAAGACAACTCACAACAGCTGTTGTGGCACATTTCCACGAATGGCAGGCAGGCCTTGCTATCCCGCTTTGTCGCAAGCGTCATATCGACGTCACGACCATTTTCACTACTCATGCAACGCTGCTTGGCAGGTATCTCTGTGCCGGTTCCGTGGACTTTTACAACAACCTTCAGTACTTTGACGTCGACCATGAGGCGGGCAAACGTGGAATCTACCATCGGTATTGCATCGAGCGGAGCGCGGCACATTGTGCGGATGTTTTTACGACAGTGTCGCACATTACCGCGTACGAGGCGGAACATCTACTCAAGCGCAAGCCAGATGGCGTCGTCCCCAACGGTCTCAACGTTAAAAAGTTCCAGGCTATGCACGAGTTCCAGAACCTACATTCGACGTCCAAGGCAAAAATCAACGAGTTTGTGAGAGGGCACTTTTATGGACATTATGATTTCGACCTGGATAATACGTTATACGTAAGTGGCCACCTTTTACTGAACCCCTCCCAGTCTAACGTTAAACAGATGTTTACTGCGGGGAGATACGAATATCGAAATAAGGGAGTGGATATGTTCATTGAGTCGCTCGCACGTGCGTTTGCATTTTTCTTCTCTGATCGTGCTTATAAAACAACATGTATAGGACTCAATTACCGTCTGCAAAATTTGGGATCATCTGTAACGGTTGTCGCTTTCATCATCATGCCCGCCGCAACCAACTCGTATACCATTGAAGCTCTGAAAGGTCAAGCAGTGACAAAGCAGCTCCGGGACACTGTAACAGAGATCCAAAACCGGATAGGCGCGCGGCTCTTTGACCATGCAGCGAGATCCCATGGGTACGTGTCATGTACATCCGCTCATCGCAGCCGATAATAATTGGACACTGTAGCGAAATCAAGGCGATTCCAACGTCTGAAGAACTCCTGTCCGCCGAGGACATTGTACTTCTCAAGCGGCGCATATTCGCGCTTAAACGCAACTCTCTTCCGCCTATAACGACGCACAACATGGCTGATGACGCCAATGATCCCATTCTCAATCAAATCCGGAGGGTGAAGCTCTTCAACCACGCGCATGATCGTGTCAAGATCGTTTTCCATCCCGACTTTTTGAACTCGAATAATCCAATTTTGGGCCTGGACTACGAGGAGTTCGTGAGGGGATGTCATCTAGGCGTGTTTCCCAGTTATTATGAGCCATGGGGGTATACCCCAGCCGAGTGTACTGTGGTATGTCAAATCCAGACTATCTTGACTATTGTAGTACTCACCCATTTGAACTGGTAGATGGGCATTCCGAGCGTCACCACTAACCTCTCCGGCTTTGGGTGTTTCATGCAGGATCTCATCGAGCGGCCTGAAGACGAAGGCTGTTACATCGTTGACCGGAGGTCACAAAGCGTCGAAGACTCCGTGAACCAACTGACGGAACACATGTTCACCTTTTGCAACAAGACGCGTCGGCAGCGAATCAACCAACGGAACCGCGTAGAGCGTCTCAGTCCGTTGTTAGACTGGAAGAATCTGGGGATTGAATATAGCAAGAGCCGGCAATTAGGTTTGAGGCGGGCTTACCCTGATGCGTTTTACGGGGAGGGAGAACTTGACGACCACGAAGATTACTTTGGTGGTGGGGTCGGAAGGATGCCTCCCTTGAGCGTTCCTGCGAGTCCGAGATTGAGGGGTACTGCGACGCCTGGCGATATTGGAACGCTGACGGAAGAGATGCAGAGATTGGAGACGAGTGATTACCGGGGCCAAGCGTGGCCCGGTGGAGTCGATGAAGATGACTCGTATCCATTGTGAGTTCCCTTCTTTCGCTTCTTAGTTGGATCCCTTGCTGATTCTGCCCACGTTTTAGCCCTTTGGTGATGAAGGTAAGATCGAGAAGCGGGAGCGTCATGAGTGGTGCAAGTACACCTGGTGGGAGCACTTTCCGGAGTTTGAGCGAGGGCGATCTGAAGAAGGCGGATGCCGCCTTGAATCAAGTCAGCGTGAATGGCATCTATTGATGATCAAAAGTTGACCGGGGGACGGTTGCTGTACATAACATGGCTCCGGAAATTCATATCAAAAGTATATACTCCGTCAACATTTTTTCCTTACCTACGGTTCATGTTCCTTAGCCTTTCTACATATTTATTTATAACGTTTGCAAGCGTACTACAGACAATGAATATTTGAATACCCATATTCTGTCGCTTTTCGGATCGATCAACAAGGTACTAGTTAAATTTCTGAATCGACATTTACGGTGGATGTATTCGAGAAGACAGATCGCTCTTCAAACGCCTCACCTTTCTCTTGGGCCCATCCATATGCTGATCACCATCCAAGTCTATCTAGACACTCAAAAACCTGCCACAAAGCGACCAGTCCAAAACTCGGAGCACCAAACTCCCTGGAATGGCGTAAACTAAAATCCCAAGCACGCCATGCATCCTCCAGACACGCCGTTAGCATCTCTATCGTATCCATCTCCTCCAGACCCCCCAGACCCTGCCGTACGTCTCTCACTGCTTGCAAAGCCTGATCTCCAATGCGCTGAATACGATCTCTCCTTGCCCTGTCGGATGTACACTTGGCTGAAATCGTGCCCACGACAACCTCCGCCTCTGAAAGCCTCGTATTCGTGAGAGCTTGGGCGGTACAGATATATCGGAGTTCATCCTCGTACTGCTTGAAGAGAGTCGTGATTTCGGGAGATGTTCCGTCAGGAGGAATGTATGGCCAGAGGTGTTTCTCGACGAAGGGTCTGAGCTTCAATGACAACGCGTCGGTTGAGAGATCTGAATCAGTGGTGGGCGGATTACGTTTCTCCGGATCTTTCCAGCTAATAGAGCGATACATGAATCCCAGGGCCCTCTGGGACTCGTAGTAGTCCGTTTTACGAGGGTCGACAACTTCACCAGCTTGCCAGTCAGGTTTCTTGGGCCTATCGGGAACTCCTTTGAGTACTACGGGCACTCCTTGTTTAGGATAGTCCACGGCCTGTTCAAAGTTTGAAAACTTTAATGTTGAACAAATCCGAAGAGCGTACCTGCGAACAAAGGGCCGCAAGCTTTTCACAGTCTTTGTGATAGATGCCTTCCTGCGAGAAGAATATAAGATGATAATTGGCAAGGTATTTCAATGAAATCTTATGATTTACTTTCACTTGATCTACATGTTAACAAGTAACTGTGAGATACATGTTGTTGTGAAGACACTTTAACCATACCTGCGATTCTAAGCAGTCTACCAGACAAGGTACCCTGAAGATGACATTAGACATGCGAAGAGAAACATGTGTAGAACATCTGTACCAAAACGTCGGAGTCGATGTATTGCACAACAAACTTGACGATATCATTGACATCGCATTCTCTCGGCGTTCCGTCTTCATGCGTAGCTTGGTAAACCTCCCCTGGAGGATACGATGCAGGCGGATCCACTGTTGAGGGTTGTAAAGCGACGTTTGGGATGATAATAAATGTATCGCTAAAGGCCAATCGAATTAGTGGTAAAACATCTAATGAGGAAATCACCAACCCGTCCAAATCACCGCCGCCCAGCATTGAGGGAAATGATCGTTCACCTGAACCGTTGGTAAGAAATGGCATAACTCAAGCTAGCCACCGGGTACCTACCAACAGATGCGAAAACCATCACATTTCGAAGATGTGCGAACACACAAAACTTGTTTTCGGGAGGTTTTACAGCTATAACCTGCTGAACTGTAATTTTGATGAGAGAACATCAGGAAAAACCCATTTGCTACATATTTGCCACCCAGATATATGTAGTGTATGTAGCTCTAGTAGCTGTGGTAGCAGGTGTGCAGTGGTAGGTAGCAGTAGATAGCATTCTGCATATGCCACTGGTAGCTATGTACATACCAGTATACTTGAGTGATAACTACCAAATGCTATAGCATTGGTCAGTATCAGAGCTTTTCTCATATCTGGTACAGTTGATTATATAGTCTAGAAAGACAGCTTTGGACAGACTAAGATTTGAAGTTAGATAAGAGAGTGGAGCAGAAATAAGGAGATGTAACAATGAATAAAGTTATTTGAAAAATTGTCTATATTGCGAGATGCTTTCAGACAGTTATGATAGCAGTGTGGAGAGGGTAGGCTGACAACGAGCATTGGAATGTTGCTAAGTCGATTTGAAACTCCGACCCAAAGTCCGTTGCATCACGTGCAATATAAACAAGATCACGCCATCGGGTTCCGATCAAATCCAACCTTCCTTTCTTCCTTTCCCCCCATCTCTGCCCACTGTTCCTCCACTCTTCATTGATTGTTTCATCCTCCTTTCGCTTACTGGTATGACTAGCTGTCTTATCTTTAATGGTCCTTGTTGCACTTCATGCATCCTTAAATTCATAGGACTGTTAGGCTGCTGGTGAGTGCCTGACTTGTAACACCATGCCTTTGTGTTGATTCATCTTGCTCTGTTTGTAGGAATTTTATTTCATAGATACCTTGGACCAGAATGTACATACTTCGGATTGTTTTAACACTCATCGCTCACCATGTACTCAGAATCCCGAATGAGCAGCAAGGCATGGGGTGTAATGATGTCAAAGACCTTTCTATGTGTGACAGCCATTCCTACTTTGCCTTTCTGTATTTTCTTTGTCTCCCCTCAAAGCTCAGTGGTCAATTGTGAGTGGTATCATCTTTGTCAGTGATTCAGCATACTAATCTTTTTATACAGAGATCAAATGCTGGGGTAAAAGCGAAGCAGCTAGTGGTTGGCGACCTTGATGATGAATAGGAAGAAACCTGGGTAATGGCAGATCTTGGGTAGAACCGGAGAAATGGATGGTGAAGATGATGGTGATGCTGAGACTGATGACACAGGGGATAGAATAATGTGTACTATCTATTATTACTGGAATAGAATCTTTTTGCTAGCTCATACTGAAAAACTGCTTTATAATTTATAGATTGAAAGTATATCTATTATAGTACTACAGAAAGGAATGGTTCTACTATTGCTGTGAAACCGAAGTACTATAGTAGCAATGCATATGTCTCAGTCATAGCTACCTCAGCTACCGGCAGGTACATCCATTTAACAGCAAGCTACGTACTGGTACCTAAGGGGGGGGTGTGTTACTAAGGTACCCGAGCTACATACACATTGTAGCTGAACGTATCACACTGACTTTTTCCTGATGAATGGCACTGAAGGCAATGAAATAAAGTCCCCACTATCCCCAGGATGTGTCAGAGGATTTCGATAGACTGTACATGGGCCGTCAAACCAATAGGGCTCTTCACCAGGCCGCTGAATACAAGCTAGAAATAACATGAGAGACTACTTGATGCGGGATCAGTCAGCAACCAACCGTATATGTTACGCTTCTTGAGGGTGAACACGTTCTTATACCCAACTTTCTCATAGGTAGGACCTTCATCTGGCACGCCGATAAGTTGATAACTGCCAGGAACAGGAATTCTGGCCCGGTGCTTGATGTCTTGTAACACATGTATCTTTCCTACTTGTCGCAACTCCTTTAGGAACGGTGTATCGATCCCAGGGGTAGCGATATCCAAGCCTAGGTCCGAGAGTCGGCGAATGATATAAGATAACCGGTAGACGTTGCCTAAAGAATGTTTTTCCAAGATGTCGGAAAATTGTTTCATTGAATCATCAATGGTTTTAGCATTGGCCTCTGCGTCATCTTGCAGTTCCTGGAACACCTCCCTTCTCACACGTTTATCCTCCAAGATCACGACCAATTGCCTGTGAAGGTTTAATATAAGTAACAACACACTTGAAATACAAGTTACGAAAGATTACCTGTTGAGATATGACGGCATAGGCCTATTGAAATAGTTTGCTATCTCGATGTTCGCTTCCGTCGCTCGGGAGTCTTTGAACTTCCCCATACTAGGTCTCAGCCGCATCCTAATAGGATGATCATCGAGTCTCGGGTCCACTGCGACAACACCTTTATAACCTAAAAAACGAATTTGATACTAAAGCGTGTTAACCAGAGACCTCTTGGCAGAGCGAAGCTGTAACTTACCGCTGATGGTTGTATCAGATTTTCACCGCGATCTCCACGGTCCTGGCATAGGCGCTCCCAGATCTCGCTGCCCAATGATTCTGATATGGTACCCGCCCCGTCCGTATGCAGATATGGCTCCACACCCAAATCCTCCACCTCGGTCCACTGGTTCATTTGAATGGTGACTGAGGGATTTGTGGAAGTAAAAGCCTGGCCAAGTCTTGCCGCCCACTTAGACGGCATCGTCATGATGGGATTGTCTCTGAAATCTCCAATGGAGTCACGAATAGTGCCGGCCGTAATCGGCACAATCTTGTTGGTATTGGGATGCTGGTATTGGAATGGATGGATAAACCACACCGAATGTTCCTTCAATGCAGAGGACGAGTAGGCCAGAAACTCGAACCTTCGTCCCCCAAGCTCAAACCCTTCCGTCAAGACACCGCCCACCCGCTCATCCACAAATAAAATGCCATCCACCGCTTGATCCCGCTGGTATGGTAGCCCGTCTTCATCACGAAACTCGACGCGAATGAAATGATCTTCCAATCCGGGATATCTACGAATAATACGATTGGATTGGGTGTGATAGGGACCTCCCAGAATCATACGAGTCGGAGCGACGGTAATATGACAGCACATCAAATAACCTGTGGACAGCTTCTCCTTGAAAGTGAAATGCTCTCTGATGCGAAGGAAGCAGGCTCGTGGTGATTCGTGAGGACTGCGACTTTTGAGTTCCCCCGAATAACGTCGCAGCAGATTGCCCGTGAGAATATCGTCTTTGCTGGGGTGCCGTCGACAAGTCTCTTTAACAAGAGGAATCAAGTTGTCCAAATCCTCTGTATGAAGTAAACCATTTTGTAGTAAGAGCTCTAATTGAAAGCGACCGGCCAATTGAACTCCATGATCCTCTTTCGCAATCTATATACTTTCTTTCGTTCAAAGAAACGTCGCCCGGAAGCTTCCATGCGCAGATTGCTTAAAGGCATGAAACGACAGATGGACGACGAGATTCCTGCTACACCACAAAGATCGATAAAGTGCTCAATGATGTCAGGAGCCGGATAGAGGAGCAATCGCAATGTCGGGGCATATTGCGCAACGACGGCATGTCTTGGATCGAGAGAGCCAATACGATGCTTGTACTTTTTGCGATCCTTCTTTTCGTCGCCCGTCAACGATCTGTGGAACTCAAAAGCTTCAAAGACCGGCGGAGGAAACTTATCGAAGCAGATGTCTGTGAAGACAAGGTATCATAATTGGCATCTTTACGCAGACATACACAAGAAACAAACGGACAAGGTTTCCCGTCATGGCCGACGGCTAGTCCCTGAATGTTGGAGAAACTGACAGTTATAGAATGGCAGGTGTATTCCTTCATCTCGTCGCCAAGCTAAGTGGTTGCTTCAGAAACTTCTATGATTTTTGTCATAGAAAAACTGACATTTATACGAATCGCCTTGCACGCATAATCAAAGGTGAACCAGGCGGTACGTTCGCTTTCCCACTCGATGGAATACTCGCGCAGTGCCAGCGGCGCCTCGGGTGATGTAGGGTATGACGGATAATGAAGTACGCCAAACTGAACGGCATGCACCCGAATTTGACCTTGTAACTTCTGGCACTTGTCTTCGTACTCATCCTCGAGTGCCGGGTCGATGAAAGGTGTTCGTTGCAAGGCCCAAGCATTCCTAGGAAGCGGCTCACGTCTCCTACCCAGCCTGATTCTCTTTGATTGAATCTGTATGGGTGTCGTTTTTTCCCAGCTGTAAAACTTGTTTCCAATCTCTTTGGTTGGATGTTGTGCCATGCCCGTCCCATGGTTGCGCATGCCCATTTTCTCGTTCAAGTTTAATATCACCTTGAAGTTGAAAAGGCGCCCGTTATCGATTCGACGGAATTCTGACGAATGAAGTACTTTGGAAAACTCTTTCGTGACATCCCGGTCACTGACAGTAGTTGGGAGGCCTAGTAGATCGATATTCATGACTGTTGGGAGTCAGAAAGGGAACGATTTCGGAGACCGACGTTATCAGGAGTGTGCCTGATGTTATCGATAGTCATCACGATAAACAATGGACCACAAGCTCCATATGAGGTTCCAGCGGCAAAGCAGCTTGAAAGCAGTCACTGTCAAGTCTTCGGAGAGAAACCAATGTAAGCGCTAGCACAGCCACTGCTGACGGCCCGGCTTTGTCCGGCTGGTATAAGACGGCGACCCTTAAGCTTGAGATTGTTTCCAACTATCGTCGCAACCATCACTACCACTCTTTTTTTATGTCCACTCTTTCAACAACTACTGTTTCTGACGATTTTTGGTTCGAAGATGGAAATATCGTGCTCATCGCGGCCAACGTCGCTTTCAAAGTCCACCGAGGCCAGCTTTCACGCCATTCGGAGGTCTTTGAAGGATTGTTCGATTTACCTCAACCGCCTGAAGAATTCGACGACATTTACGACGGTACTCCTTTTGTCGAGCTTCATGACTCCGCCCAGGACGTTGGGTATTTCCTCGGCGCCCTCTATGATGGACTGTACGTCTAGCTGAAATTCCACCTTCGTCATCTCACTAATTGTTCAGGTATTCTATGAAAACCTCCGCTTCAGACTTTGCCCGCATCTCTGCTATACTTCGCTTGTCGACGAAATACCTTGTTGAGCACTTACGCGTGCAGTGCATGGCGCGGTTGACGCAGGACTGGCCTACAACCCTCGCCGGATGGGACCTTCGAGAACAGCAGGCTACCGACGAGAACGGGCGATATTTACCTCGGGAGCGTACCTGTCACCCCATCCACGTCATCGGTCTCTCCATCGAGCTTGGACTCGTCGACTTCCTACCTGCTGCATTCTACGATCTCTGTCGCTACAGCCCGAGCAAGATTGTTGCCGGCTGTCCTTCTTTGTCTGATCCTTCCTCAGTGATAACCCTTTCAACTGACATTCTCCGACGCACTCTACGAGGACGGGAAATTGGACAACAGTATACGGCGCGTTTCGTCTTGGAAGAGATCCAAGGGCGTATGCCCTCCGCCGATTGCCCACACCCGGACTTATGCATCCAGGCTTTCTATTATATCACGCTCAATTTACTGAGGGCTGTAGGCGGGATTGCTTGTGGGCGCGATGCCGATCCGCTTTTCACGCTTACACAAGGCATAGGTATGCCAGATCGGAACGACTTTTCAGACGGCCAGAAAGAGTGCATGCTGAGAATATGTGGGACGTGTAAAGCGGAATTCATCGATGACTGTGTGAAGGCGAGAGGGGAGGTTTGGGGATTGCTAGGGACCTGGTTCGGTTTGGAGGGATGATTACGTTTTCTAGCTGCGATTTTAATGGCGTACTTGTTGTCTTTTTGCACGCCTTTCAAATAACTAAGATAGGGCCAGAATGCAGAACGGGGCATCACGTGAGACAATTGTGACAAATGGTGACATTAGCCCGAAAATCGTTATAAAAACATGAACAAGACCTTTTTTGGAAATGTAAGACCGACAAGTTCTAACTAAATATATTTAAAACAATCTGTGGGTTTCTGATTTTGGATATCAGATCCCATATTCTGGGTATAACCAAATTCGTAACAATATTTACAAGCGTGGGAACTTTTGCATCAATACAGGTTGAGACTATCAGGGAGAGACTTCCAGCATCAAGTTGCCAAATTCACACTTAATTATTCTCATCACTTACTATTGTTACTGCTATGACTTGTATGCTATTTACTCTCAAATGTCCTGCTGTAAGACGCGTCACTTGGGCTAATTAAGGTCTATGTCACAGCCGGTCACATTTCACGTGATGCCCCGTTTTGCATTCTGGCCCTCTTATGCTTTCTTGACTATGACAGAAAGCGGATGAGTTTCTGTGAAGGCCAGGAAATTCAGGGTCCTTCGGATTCCATTCGGAATGGTTTCGACCAATGGAACCTGTTGGTTCGACTACGCGAATTATCTGTACAGCCTCTTATCTGAGTATTGGTTAAAAAAACTTATGCTGAAACAAGGGAACCTGTCTCTTATTATGAGAAACGCACCGGCCTCTGTACATGGAGTGGTTGAAACGTTTAGCTTGAGTTGGTGGGTTACTACTAATGCGTTCTAGGTATTGTACTCTGCTAAGTAGATCTTTTATGCACAGAAAAGCTATAAACATGGGTACTTCAATTACCAGTTGATTATAACCTACCGTGGGGTATCAGACAGCTCGACGCCGTCCGTGTACGTCTCCTCTGTATAATGGCGTCGACGCTGCTTGAAGATGAGCAGCATGACGCGGTTGCACAAGATCGAATGGAACATGCGCTGGTAGCAACCGAGAGAGGCTGTGAGACTAGGGACCCATATAGGGACAAGGATATTGGCGAGGGATATAATGAAGATGCATACGTAGAAGAGCATCCCCGAGGCGTATAACTCTATAAGGAAAGGATGGGTCGACCGACGAAGGTGCTCAATGCCCTTGAAAAGCGTGGGCACAGCAACGATCGTATCTGTAACGAGTATAAGGATATATGCCACCGCCATGATATTTGAAGAAGATAAATTTATGCAGCCAGGCTTATTGGGCAATGTGACGACTGTGAATCATAAGTGCCAAGCTCTCTGCTAGAGGTACAAGACAAGCTACCTACATTGAGTCGTCTTGATTGCTATAGCGATGCAAATTATCTCTGGTATGAAGCAGAACATTGCAGTCCCGACAAAACACCAGAATATCGCCCTGTTCCTATCCCACATCGCATAGGTGCGAATCATAAGGATCACCTGCGATATGAAGATCCCAATGAGCACGAACGGGCTTACAACACTATAAAACCGGCGACACAGAGCGGGAGTGGCCGTTTGCCGGATCCAGTTTATGGTCAACGCCGTATCGACCAAGGGTGAGTAGCGGTTCACCGCAAACAACAGCAGACGCGGGTGTAGGGGTCGGGGAAGCCATACATAATTAATCTCAGTGGGGAGGAGGAGGAGTATGTCATAGACCAGCACAGTCGCGCACGCGATTTGAGAATATGATGTGAAAAGTAGTGAAAACCTCTGTAAGGATGTAAGTGAAAGTGACTGCGCAGGTGAGGAAAATAAGATGGAGGAAAACATACCTCCAATGACATGCTGCTGAAACAATTTGACGCCAAACTTCGTCATTCAACGTCGCCAATTTTCGATTTTCCTTCAATGCGTATACTGAAAGAAAGTGCGCATGGAGAGGAGGGAACCAAAATTGTGTGGTCCTCCCATAGAGAGTACTACCGGTCCTTTTATTTAACGCCCAGTTCGTCAGCCCTGAGATGATCCACAAGCGACGGAATGCACACTCCGGAGACGACAACGTCCACACTTCTCGAGTACTTTCCGCCAACTCCACAGTCGAGCGGAGACTAGTTATCTTGCGCCAGGCAAAATACCCAGAGAATCAGAACGTTTTTGAAGCATGAAATGCGTTCTCTCCACATAGCAGACAGCCGTCGGCATTTTTACTACGCGAGATCAAAATTTTTACCTTTTTTCTACACCTTCCGAATTGACTATGACAACCAGGCTTGATTATGGTCGCCGCTCAGCTGCGACTCGGAACGCCCCCTGTTTCTGCATCCGTCCGCGAAAAAGAGTTTAGTCTTGAGAAGTGAACACTAGTGTTCCTTCAATTCACTTATATACAAAGCCGAGGCACACGGTGCTGCGTCTCGCCGTCGTTCTGGAAAAGAGTAGAAAAGCGATGAATAGAGACAGCCGCAACCCTGGAGGGACTTGGAATGTGAGTAGAATTCTTCGTAGAATTAAATTGAGAGACTTACAGCCAGGGGTAGAGAAACTAGAAGCCAGCCAGCTAGGGTTTCTGACTTTGCATAGTAGTACTTTGACCGATATCGAGGACGACCTGTTCTTCGCTGCGCACACGACAACATAAGATGACGCGGGGATATCCTTCCTCCGGCCATGGAAACATGGGCCACATGGTCTGACACGAATACGTGACTGCGATGCGTGATCGAGCGGAGCGGTGAGTAACGGAAGAGCTCTAAGCGGTCTAGAAGCTGTTCCCCGCCTTTCTGAACGTACTTCATCATATAACCTCTGCTGTGTAATCCCGGCCCCGGTCCTTCGAGCCACAGGACAAAGGCCTAGTTTTCTGCTTCCGAGCTCCGAAAAAGACAAGCTATTTTCTAAAAAGAGTTTCAGAAGTACAGGCAAAGTACATGTATGCGTCCCCGAGTCTGAAGGAATAATCATTAGTACAAAATTCTCAGGGGAAAGAGGAAAGTTCAATTCTCACCGCAGCATAGAATTACAAATTTCTAGCTGCAGCAAAATACGCAAAATACAGAACCCTACCGGAGCTAGTGACGCGATAGACGGCGCCCTCAGAGACAAATATTTCTGTTTGAATATCGGTGCGGTTCATATCAGAGTTCCATATTGCTTCCAGTGAAAACAATCGACTGGGCGCGTGCCCTCGCGGGACATCATACATAAAGAAGTTGGAATGGGCTGGCTAAGAGGTCACCACGGGCCTTGAGCTCCGAGTTAATATCGCCAATGTGTCCCGCTCTCCCTGTCCAGTATAACGGAGTAACAGTTAATCTACGCCCGAGGTGCTGAGAAAGGCAGACCTTGCATTTGTCCGTGACTAGAATGAAGGTAGGACTGCCCAGCCAGTCTGTACAGAGTTTAGAGGTCCCGTGGAGATGTTCTGAGACGAAGTAGTAATGCACCATGACATCGACCACATACATTAGTGGCGGCGTCGAAGCTTGACAGAAAGAGGAAGATCCATAATGTGTATTTACATTTACAACATGTTGTTAGAATCTTAACTTTGGCTCCATTGCTTCCCATCGAGGGTGAATCTATTGGATCCGTCAGGCAAAGCACTAGCATGAAGTAACTTGAACGCAACCGGTAGTCCCAGCCTTTAGGATTCTCACTACTGATAAGCTCCCAATACGCTGTAGCATGCGCAGGCCCGCTCGTCTTGAAGTCGCTAAAAGTCGAGAGGGTACCCTCTTGCGAAACTGAGAGTGCAAAATGGAACCTATGTGAACTGATTAGGCAAGGGATGCACGAGCTGAAGACAAGGCCATCGAACCTTATCCCCTCCTTGACATACACGTTCCAGGCCACCTCGGTAAGATGAGACTCCACGACTTTCTGAGATTGAAGATCAAACAAGGCTAGATTGTCGTGAGGGAGGAAAGGAAGAGCGTCGCCAGTCACGATGAAGGCCTTTGGGCCAGGTGTGAGAGATCGGAATCCTTTTAGTGCATCCTGAGCAACACTGTATACATTGGCGGTCACAGTGAGGGTCCGCTTGAAGTCTTCTAGAGGCAAGGAGAGAGGATCCGCTTCGACCTCGGGAAAGCGTCAGACGGCTGCTGTGAGTAGATCAGTATTGGATATGCGTAAAAGGCCGTTGATTAGGACGCACCATTGAACACCACTACGTTTGGTGTATCAAGCTCACCGGAGACTGTCTTGTACGCGGCAGACACGCTGTCTGGCAGAATAATGTCAACTTTGACAAGGAAGAAGCCCTCCTTCTTGAGCTTATCGACGTCCGGGTTGCGAGAACCCAGGGCGACTTTGTATTTTTTGCGATTGCAAAGCTTTGGCGACGTGGTGACCAACGTTGCGACCTGCACCAAGAACGAGAACGACCAAGGACGACATGGTTGTTGAGGAGCATGACGGTGAATAGAGACTTTATAGATGGCGTCATGTTAACCAATACATCAGCCAGCACCCACTTATTCGTCCATTTGGGTCGAAAAGATTATCCATCTACCGAAGAACAAAGTGGAGAATGATGCACTGATGGTCTCCTACTGGAGACGTGAACATTAGTAACTCTGGATTCTAAGGGAAAACACACAATGATGACACTGTTTCCGTTGTAAGTCGTAACAGTTTCAAATGGCTGTTTGCACACACCTCGACAGTAGAATGTGTTCTGCGCGAGAGAAGACAGTGATTTGGACTTCATCATAAACCATGGTTTAGGGCTTGAAGCTTGAAGACGCGGACGCGGGTGGTTGTGGCTATTTCGGCAATCTCGGAGGCCATTTTGCGCGCTTGAAGTCGGTTGATGACCAAGTCCGAGCTTCCTTTCATCAATGCATCATCCACGAAAACGCCCCTGACCGATGAGCTGTATGCAAACAGCTGTAAGGAAGGAAGGAAGGAAGAAAGTTGTATTACCCGATGGTGCTCAACAGACGTAAAGACAGTAACTGAATCCGTTTACATCAGCGTCAGCATTTCTTACTTGGCCAAAACGACAAGTCATCTGTTAGAAGGTATTGGAAAGTACAACGATTCTGAAGGAACAACCATGAGTACAGTGTTCTAATATGGAAAGGAAAGGTCGATAATACATAATCAGAAATCTCAGGTACGTCACTGGCCCTGGACGGGGCCCCGGGTGTCTTTTGCTACGATGAATGACGCCCTCAGGGACAAATAGATCAGTCTGGATATCAGCCCTTCATACCAGTGTTACACATCGCCTCAAGCGATAACATTTCGTCTCCACGACTAGTCGCATGCACACGCAAGATATGGTAGTCGGAATAGTCTGACTAGACTCGTGAATATTAAGACGCAGCTGAGACTGACACTCGTCCCACATATTGAATTTGGGGTTGATTATGCACAATTCTTCGATCCATGGAGATGCTGGAAGAGCGCTGTATTGGTTGGGGTGACATTATACATATACCCTCGATGCTTGGACGTGGCACTTTGACAACCTCGCAAAGCTCGTTCATGACTGCTTCAGCTTTTTCAACAAATCCGTTCTGAGAAATATAGAAGTCTTGCCTTTTCTCGTAATCAGATTGAGGGTAAGACGTGCGCAGCTAGTCGTTCCCATCTGTATCATGGGTAGAAGTTGATTTGGAGATATTCTGAGACGAAGCTGACATGCTGGTGTTCGCTGGGAGTATCTGGCAAGATACTGGCGGTAGCGTCGTTTGACAGAAAGAAGATATGATATACAGTTACAGTTACAACACGTTGCCAGAATCTTAGTTTGTTTTTCTCCATTGCTTTCCATCAAGCGTGAATCTATTCGATCTGTTAGCCAATATACGAGAATGAAGTAACTGGAACGTAACCGGTAGTCCCAGCCTTTAGGCTTCTCGCTACTGATAAGTTCCCAATACGCCGTAGCATGCGCAGGCCCGCTTATCTTGAAGTCACTAAAAGCCGGGAGGGTACCCTCCTGCGAAACCAAGAGGGCAAAATGGAATCTGTCAACTGGTTAGGTAGGGAATACGTCAGCTAAAACGAACACCAAACCTTATGTCCTCTTTGATATACGCATTATAGAACACCTCACTAAGATGAGCCTCCACGACTTTGAGCGTTTGGAGATCATACAAGACGGTGTTGTCGTGAGGGAGGAAAGGGAGGACGTTGCCGGTCACAATGAAGGCCTTTGGGCCAGATGCGAGCGACCGGAAGCCCTTCAGCGCATTCTGAGCAGCACTGTATACACTGGTGGTCACAGTGAGCGTCCGTTTGAAGTCTTCTAGAGGCAAAGAGAGAGGATCTGTTTCGACCTCGGGACGGCGCCAGACAGCGGCTATGACTAGATCAGTACTGGACAGGCATCAACTTGATCAGGCCGCACCATTGAACACCACTACGTTGGGGGTACCGAGCTGAGTGGAGACGGTCTTGTACGCAGCAGAGACGCTGTCCGGCACAGTGATGTCGACTTTGACAGGGAAGAAGCCCTCCTTCTTGAGCTTATCGACATTTGGGTTGCGAGAACCCAAGGCGACTTTGTATTTCTGCGATTGCAAGGCTTTGGCGACGTGATGACCAACGTTGGGACCTGCACCGAGAATGAGAGCGACTAGAGACGACATGATTGATGGGTAGTTCGAAGGCGAATAGAGCCTTTATAAAGAGATTACATGGCGTCATGTTAATCAATACAGCCACCATCCACTTATTACTCATCCACTCGGAGAACAAGGTGGGGAATGATGCATTGATAGACTTCCTGGTCCAGACGAGAATATTAGTAACTGGATTCTAAGGGAAAACATACAATGGTGAGGACATTCTGTTAACAGTCGCGTAACAAATGCAGCAAGGAGCAAGGAGCGAAAAGAGTTCGTTGACCAGAAGCGGAGGACCTTCCCACGCCCTCGTTGCTTCATGCTTTCATCTTTTAAACGAGACTCCGACGTCTGGATAGATAAACCCATTCTCACTCACTCCGTCCTCGGTCTCCTTTCTGTCCCATTGCAGCTTCTTTTGTAATCGAATCCGCACTTCAGAACCATCGCTTTAATCGGCGCGCCGCTTTCATCCTGTTTCTGAATAGGATGCACATGCAAACTTCCGCAGTGCATGTATCTTAATCCAGATTATACAATAAATTTTTGTTGGAACTCGACTGCCCAACGATACATCATTTTTTGCACACTTTGGCCAAGCTCAGGCGTGAGTGTGGTATCCCTCTTCCAAACAGCCAAGAGCATCTTCGAGAAACCGCGTACTGGACCTTCCCAGAACGATTTTCCCGCAACAACGTCAAACGTTCCTACCGCTCCGTGTTTATTTCATCCACAGTATATCTTAGTCTCCTACCATTCGAACTCGTCCACGAGGCCTTCAATTGCGGATGAGGTGAGCACATTCGCTATTCCAGGACTTCAGTCTTTCTGAGGAATGTATGACAGGTCAGTGCTGAGTCCTCAATATAGCGTCAGAGCGTCTTACGTCAATGCACAAATGACGCCACCCTGTCGTCGAAGCACGGCTGTGGGTCAAGTCACTCCTAATCAACACTGTCCTCAATGATGCAAGATGAGTACGATGTTCAAGAAGACGTCGCGGTTTCTACTCTTGGTGCATCGATGGTCCGGTTGATGTGAGATGCTACTTTCGTGTTCAATACATAATGTGTCGTCTGAAGAGTATATAATTCTGCTGATTTTAGATTAATGCCTACTTTGCGCGCGCAGTCCTTTCTGTCGTAGTTAACCAATCCATAAATACAAAGCCAGGCATCTTATCCGCACAGACGGGAAGGACCGGTGTGACGCCATGTAGGCTATCTTTTGCACCACATATACTATGTTCATCTTTTTGCGATAACCAAAACCTCCTGCGAACCCGAAGTCATGACCGTCGAGGCTCAGAACAAAAATACTCCCCTGCTTCCAAAAGTCAACTGGAGATCTTCCTTGAGAGATGCGTACCAAAGGAACGCGGGTTTCCTGCTTATTGCTGCTGCTTCTTTTATATTTTCCATAGGAAATCTCTGTATTAAAGAGCTGAACAGACTGAAAGAATCTGTTCCGACGTTCCAGGTGAGCTGTGGTTAATTTTACTGTCCTTGTCTGATTAACTTTCTGTAGTTGATCGCGATTCATATGGTACGCTCGTTCAACCATTCCCGAGTCCGTTATGAAAACAAACTGCATACAGAGTATAACCTACCTAGGCGCTGTAATCTACATGCTATGTGCAGGAATCCCTGAACCTTTCAGAGGTCCTCACGGGGCCCGCACCCTTCTCGGACTTCGTGGCATATGCGGGTATGAAGACCAGCTTCAAGTCCTTATGCATTCTGATGAATTTGCTTCCAGTTTCATTGGTATCTGTGGCGTATACTACTCCCTCAAGTACCTCTCCCTCTCAGAAGCTACCGTCCTCACCTTTCTGGTACCGACCACGACCGCCATAGCAGGTGCAGTATTTCTCGGGGAGACGGTATCTGTAGGGCAGATCATAGCTGGACGTATGTTCTATTCTTTAAAATTGTTTGTAAGCCCGCCTGTTGACAGGAACAGTATTCAGCGTCTCCGGTGTCATCTGCATCGCACAGCCAGAATTTTTATTTGAGGACCTGCCGGCGGATGAATCCAGTGATCCTGAACATCGAATGTTTGCGGTTGGGTATGTGTTAATAGGATCGACTTGACAATTTACCATCTTCATGCTCAAACAATGCACCCTAGCGTCGCTCTGATTGGTGTACTTGGAACCACAGCTGCTTGTGAGCTCTTGTCTACCATCTCTGACATTATCGCATTCTTACATATACCCAAAGTTACGACCATCCGCGCCATCGGATCTCGAGCTCACGCCCTCCATTCCTTAGCCTCATTCTCACTCCAGGCGGTCATTGCGTCCAGCATTGGGTACATACTACTTCCTTATCTACTCCTTCCCGCAATCTCACTACTCGGGCAGAATGGCAATAACGGGTACTCCGCTTGTGTTCTCCACACATTGGAAATGGATCGCTCTCTCCCTGACATTGGGAATTACTGGATTCTTCGGACAGGTGTGTACTATTAGTCCTCGCAACGGCACACCATACGAATTCTCCTAGCTCCTTATCACCATGGGTCTCCAACGCGAAACGGCCGGAAGGGGAACGACGGCTGTTTACACCCAAGTATGTGCTCCTACACTATAATTTTCTGTCAGATCCAAATAAAATTTTCAAGATCGTGTTCGCTACGGTTCTTGAACGTATTTTCTTCGATTTCACCCCCGACTGGTGGTCGATTGTAGGTATTGTGATTATTGTGACGGCAGCCTTATATGTCGCAGTTCGTGATTTGCAGTATGTCACTGAGACACCATTGACCCCATGGTTGTAGCTGTCGAGGCATAAGGAGAGGGTCAGGGATATCCTCGAACCTTCGGAGAGCGCATAATATTTGGAAGGGCATTCCAATTGGCCGACTGGAGGAATGGATAAACAAAGCCGCTGTTCATGGATGGGGCCAAGCACGAAGTATAAAAAATGCAATCAGTGGACTGGCAGGAGGATACGCCAGCCTTGATGAATATTGACTGTAAAGATGGCGTAGCGATCTTGACTTAGTTTCATTTATGTTATGGATCCAAGAACGGCACAGCTGGAACGACATCATTGCACGATAACTCGAACGGAAGACCTCTCCTTTCAGGAAGAACCGGCGCAATATTAATTCATTCCACTGGCCTCAAGGAACATTAACAGACTGCTAACTGGGAAGCCACAGCTATGATGGTCCGAAAGGTACTACGTTCAGTCCAACAAAGACGATTTACAGACGGGCAATTCAGCACCTGAATGATGCAACTAAGCTCAACTGTTAAGTCCTACTTTGAGCATTGAAGTTGTTGAAAGCTAGCCTGCATCTCTAGAGTATACAGATTAAAATATATAGTCGAACAAGCATATTAGAATCTGGACGTCCTATTCAGTCCACAAAAGAGACGGGACTACATCATTAGCGAACCTCATGTTAAAGGTCATAGTCATGGCGGCGGCGAGGAGGAACACGAAGGATCTAGGATATCGATTCAGCGCAAGGAATGGTAAGATGGCGGCGCGGGGGAAGTGCTGTGCACGATCCCCTCCCCATCCATGTGTCTAATTTGCCGTTGTAGCCACTCGATCATCTCTTCATACGCGATTCGAGAAGACTGAGGTGGTCTTCTCAGGAGGCCACTGATAGGCCCAGGGTCAGGTGTATCAGATTCTACAGTCGAAATGGACATGGTCCCAGTCTGAGCGGAGGGAGACGGCGATCGTGATACTTGCGTAAGGATTGGCTCTGAAAGGAGCGGATTCGGATTCGGCATAGTCATTGGATCAATGGCATCTTCGACGTTGTTCCTAACCTTTCGATCGCAACGCGCTCTTCGCCAAAAGACGATAAGAAACAGAGGGAGGACAACACAGAAAACAACCCCGCCTATGGTGGCCCCAATAATTGCGATTCTGCGACTGGAATCGTCGGCTGTACTAATACAGACGTGAGAAAGCGCAGTTCTCAGCATTCAGTGTCAAAAAAGACTTACTCCCGAACCGTGCTGATAAGGATTTCATTATAAGCCATCGGACTAGAGATTTATTGATGACTTACAGCAGAGACGATGTGGGCAAGACAGCGGCCGTGGTAGTGATGGTCGAATTCTGAAGTCTCCGGGGTCTGTGAGAGGGGAGGATTCGCCAGTGAGTACTGAAGCTGTTTTTCAGATTTCTTACTCATTCGGGTTTGTCCCCATTATGACAAGATCCGCTAGGAGCACAAGGAGAGTAAAGAAGACAGTAGAACGGACAAGAGTGTCGTCTATTGAAATTGGATCGAGCCTGACGAGAGTGGCTGGGTTGACCTATGAGTAAAGAGACGCCGGTGCAAAGATAATTCATCACGATTGATTGTTTATATATGAAGATGCCCTTGACAATGGGAACTCCATAACGAGGGTGGATGTTACGTACTTTGCTACATGTCTTCGCCCCCAATGGTCCAAATTGTATCACGATCTATCAACAAAAACGACATTTCAATAGAGCGCTAATCAAGTTTCAGTAGCATCAAGTGCTTCGTTTCTGTCCTTATTGTGTTTCTTGATAGTCAGCTGTAAAGTAACAGAATATGACGTTCAGCCAAATAAATAGTCAGCGTGGCTATGCTGACCTTAAACTTAGAGACCACCAAACCTGCCTTATAGCGATCGTCCCCAGACTGAAGGTACAAGTTACTGCCATGCTGGGTCATCTTCTGAAGCGACATAAAATTGATATTTACATAGTCCCAGTGTCCACTGAAATTACTCAGGGCGGACGAATGATAAATGTGATAATGTCCGTCGTCACGGTTCGATCGTCGTCGGGCTGTGCTGGAGCACTTGAGTTAGGACTCAAGGCGGAAATGTATTGCAGTTGGTTAAATCAGCCAGCAAGTTCAAGGCACATTCCTCGGCTCCATGGACTAGGCAAAAGCAGCTAGATGTTCAGAAACAAATGTGGTACTGTCTTGTCGATGCTTGGAGAAGGCGGATACGTCTGCGGCGGGTGCGCTTGAGCTCTATCTTCAATCATATCCTGAGTAAATGTGGCATCAAGAGGTATCATAGCATTGTCATACTTCAGCTCTGGAACAGAAAGTCAGAACACAGAAAACGGAGTTGGGACTTCCTACCCTTGTGCACAACTCCGTGATGATGCGAGACTACCAGTTCTTTGGATCATGGCACATAATACGTCTGACTATGTGGATGAGAAGGAACTTCTGGTCGGATAGCGAGCGCATTTCTTTTTGAACGTTTGTCTGCAAACAAGTGCAAGTACTCGTCATCATTTATAATGCCTGGGGGACTGAAATGCGCAATCCTCCGGAAGCAGAAATCATAAACGCTAGGTGGGTTATAGTTTATATGCCACCGGGCGTCCCGTACGCGAAGCTTGCGTTCGAAGTTCAGGTCGTTCAAGCGCTCAACTTTGTTCAATGTTCAAACGGTTAAACGTTCATATGCGACGCGAATCTGTTATATGTTTCGAGAGAAACATGGTCATTATTACTGGCCGCCAGCCATGGCAAGTATTGAGTATCATGAGGTTTGATAAAATATATGCATAAAGGCGCACCTCGAGCCTCGTGCAAACCACACGGTTGATGCTTTTCCTGACCAAGCTTGTTTCGGATGGTGAACCACAACCGGGCCCCATACTGTCCATAGGCATCCCTTCGTAAAAAATCATAACCATCGGCCGCTCGGATCCCGAGTTTCTTCCTGAATCATAAGGTTGTAAGTCCTTTCCCAGAGCGCCGCCGGAAGACAGTAAGTAGAAACACCACTTGAAATCCTGGGCGTGTTCCTAGTTGGACAAACTTGATATGCGGAGTAAAATTCCTAGGCAGATCAGAAAACCTCTGTCTGTCCATGATGTATGAGAGACCGTTTACTTGACGCTGCAATACGCCGGTAGAACGATGCAATTCCCACGATCACCATCACAGTATACAAGTGAAGTTCAGAACCGTCCTGCGCTGTTCGGACTACTTCCCATTAGTGGTATTATCCATCCCATAATAATCTATAACGCTAAGTACGGAAAAAATCAACGCTATAGCTTCTGCAATTCATCATGAATTGAGAACCCTAGTCTCCTTTGCGTCTTCGGTGCCCCGCGACCACCAGTTGTTCTTTGCTCTTGGCAGACAAAACTCTCGGGTGCGCCCTCCCAATCCTCCAGTATATACCTGCTCTTCCCTTCACTCTCCTTACCCTGATCGTCACCAAACAAATCCCGCGCTAGCTGAGTGTGACTGACACCAGCATATGTAGTCGGACAACGAGGATTGGCAAGTATCCTGGCAGGCCTAAACACCGAGTTGGGAATGGCAAGCTTGTCGCCCTCCCACTGACCCGGATCCTCGTCCTCGTCTGTCATGGCGTCGTAATCACTGCCAGCATTTGCGTCCGGGTCTGCGGGTTGTGCTTGAGCCTCCTTGTGCTTATGACCAAAACCTTGTCGGCGGTGTAGTCGTTGCTTGTCAAGTAAGCCCTCCCCCCTCTCCAGGTAGCCCTCCTCCATGCCCTCTCTTGCACTTCGGACCCACAGATCACGGCAGAAATAGGCTTGACTACTGTCTAAGCATGGGCTTTCCGGACCACGAACAGGCGCAGGATCTGTCCGACTAAGGTTGTGGAAGTCCGATCCAGAGCGGTATCGGATACCTTTGTAATATGTCTGGGAAGGATCGACGATATGGGTGCCTGCTTCACAGCAAAAGACCTGGAACGGTAGGTGTTTGCCGTAACGCTGAGCGCCCTGTTCATCTCTTGGAGGTACACCCGCTTCTGCACGATTGGAGCTTTTACTCTGACGGAATTGATCCCCTTCGATATCTCGCGTGCGCCATCTGAAAAACAAAGGATTAGCGATTCTTGACGCAAAGAACGAAGAAAACAATTTGCACCTGTCGCTGAAAATAAAGTCGCCACCATGTTCCGCCCAGTCCATACCGCATACCATCCCCGCTTGATTGACGAGACTGACCCTCAAGGTTTCCAGGATGTCATTCGGACAGGTAAATCCCTTCAACCACACGACCCTATCGAAAGTCACCCCTCTTTTGTCGCGCAAGTCCCACAAAGGCTCGAGCACCGAGTTCCGCATATACGCCTCCTCCAAAGGGTAGTAAGCGGCGGCTGGATCTTCGGTCATACCTCCCACTCGTCGAATTCTGAACGGAACACCCAGAAGGGTCAAGACCGCCTCACACAGGTCCACCAATGTTTCCGTGCTGTCGTTACTATCGTAATCCAACATGCTCACAAAGATATTTCCTGTCCCAAGTCTTTTGGCCATTTGGACGATCACCGCTAGCTGGTCGACCAAGAAATGATCCGCACTGTGGATGACAATTGCGATGAAATAATACCGCTCCCGAGCTCCGTCGAACACCAAATCCTCGTAAGTATCTGTCTTGCTGTTTTGTCCGAAAGGTCGTGCAAGGGTTGGACACAGAGCAGCTACCCATCCATTGAGGGAGAGGAGTTGGTCAATGGCCGATCGAACGTGTTGTGCATCCATGTTGGACGTTTCCTTGCTGATCATACTACGGATATGAATTGAGTCAATGTCCACACAGTGAATATTGAATGCCGATATACTCACTAAGGTACCTGCCACCGTTCCCAGTAATCATCCACACCGTCTCTTACAACACCACTAAAGACATCTTGTCTCTCGTCTCTTCCCATCCTAGATTGAAGCCACGTATGACTTTGTACGTCAAAGTTAGTTCCTGATAATCCAATTAGCATCGAGTGCATTCACGCAGATACTTCCCCTTCACCTATTCCTTCAAACAACCCCTGCTCCTGTATCTCCACATCTTTCGTCTGCCTCGCTAATGTCGGCACCGATGGCGAAGAAAAAAATAGGACTCGAACGAAGAAGATTAGAAGGAAGGCGAAGAGGACGCGCCCCAGAGACCGCCTCCGCACCGAGATAGCCATGGTCATGGTGAGAGCAGATAAGTCCTCGCAACTTGATTTTAGAGCCGATTATCGGGTGTTACAGATTAATGGTGATGTTGTAGTGCTGGTTTCTTCCTCTTGATGGCAGCGGCAGCGTCTCTAACAGCGCGCCGACGACCAGCTCAGGGATGGTGGAAGTCGAGAAAATGTGACCGCACTCGCGCCCATGAATTGCCTCCTTTTCCCAATCAGGTGTCTTTTCACACGTACGTCTCGCGGTCCGGACCGATCCTCATCCGAAGCGTCAACTGTTTTGGCGGAAATTGCGAAAAGCGCTCAAAGCAAAGCATAGCTGGTAAAAGGGAACTTAAGATACAAAGTACAGGTATATTACAGCTTCGACAAACGAAGAAATAACCAATCGTGATGGTCATAATCATGCTGGCATTGATGAAGAGGAAGCCAGCCCTGACGAGTCTGTCACTCCAGAGCTAGACGGGTAATCAGGCATAAAAATCAAGTTCGTGCTATCTAGAATTGGTGAACTTGGTGGGCCGCGTTGTTTCATGATCAAGAGGAGAATTCTGGTACAAAAGATGGAATGGAAGACACGCTGGGGTCTGCAGATAGTATGTGTCAAAAGAGCAGATCAATGAGAAGGAGCAGGCGTACGTGGCAAGCCAATTGGAGAGTGCCTGAATGAAATACATATTAAGATTACGAGGACAGAAGTAGAAGTCGCCTCACCGGTACGCATATTGGAATGAGGACATTGGCCAAAGAAAGGGCTACGATGCACGTTGGCCATGTGCCGGTATGCAAAGAAAAAAGACTGACTGAGAAGATACAGATAAAACAGTAATCCTAAAATGCGTCAGCACCCTAATCTACACAAATGCTTTGAAAAAATTCTACTCACCATCCCGGTACAACTTCGCGACCCACGGCGAATACGGCGGACGCACTGTACGGAGATAAGGACTCGATTGGAAAGAACCGAATTGACTCACAGTGCTGTATCGCTTTTATTATCATAAGCACAGCGATGACTGCAGTGTAACGTTATTTAATATCAGTCCTCTAACATGGTAACCGATGAACATACCCGACTCGCAAAACAACAGTAGAAGGTACGCCCCAATGATGATGGGACTCGCATGTATCCGACTACATCCTCTATTCACCTTCTGGTCTGGATAAACGATACTCCCGTTAAGATTGTGTAGAGTTTGATGATGGATGGGTACAAACAAACGAGAGAGTCGAGTTCTAGACTCGTGAACACGAAAGACGGGACGGCGGCAACCTCGAAAGCTCCATTAGGTCCAAGCTTAATGTCGGAGAAATAAAACACACCAAGATGAGTATAATAAATCCGATCATGACTGATTTTTTCCGCTCCCAGATAGCCCACGTTCGCAGCATCAAAATCACTGCTTGAATGGTGGAACCGTAAATCTCCCCTTCAAAGCCCGGGACATACCTTCACAAAGAAGAATACCCGCCACTGTGAACCCTACGTCACCATAACGGCAAATCAGGAACATGGAGAGTAATCTATACGCCGGCTGGAGCTTACAGGTGACGACTTTGAAATGCTTAACACATTTCTACATATTTGGTAGCTCAGTCTTTACAGCAAAGGTATCCTGAAACACGTACGCACCTCGGGAGAGTTCTGAGTAAATGCCACTACAAACATCATGTGCGATCAGCCAAGTACTTAAAACCGGGGGTACAACGTTAAAGTCCGTGACGCACAGCTCATGGAGATAAACGCGTCCACGAATGGCAGGTATCGATTCATGAAGAATAGCGTCGCGCGAAATGACAGGGGATGTGACCAGACGTAGTCCGCCTGTCGGTTACTTGATGAGAAGGAGCAAATGAAGAAAGAAAGGCAGCGTACCTCCTGGTCGACTGTGCAAGCCCAGTCATAAACCTATTCAAGGTTATCAGCAGACCAACTCCACGACATAAACCATTTTAAGCGCACCAAAAGCGCGCAACTCGCTACCAGAGATGAACTAGTTAACTGAACATGTTGTCAACAATGAAGAAGAGTTCCAGGTACCGGGAACGTACATCGATTTGCATAGCTGCAGCCTTTTCACAGGAAGGCAATTGCAATCGCCAGCAAGAAGGAACATCCTCCAGAGAAAAAAATTATTCTTGGGCTTTCCGTGTGATCTCGCCGCCCATTTATGATTTGATCATCATGGTCCTAAGTGTTAGCAACACGGGTAAACTTGATATCACTACTATTTGCATAATTCGCGGATCCCGGCAGGCGTCGGCAAGGCCGGACTCCATGCAACCATGGCAAAGCGAACTCCCAAAAAATATGGTCACCGACTGGAAAGCTGGTGCGCCCATGCTGCTCCGCGACTGCGCACGGCCATTTGTCAGATAAATCCTTCCTACGCCCACTTGATCTGCCAAGCCAGGGATCGGGGTGGGTGAACATAGAAGGAAGGACTTTGTATTCTGATCATTATATGATGATAGTCAAGGTCCCAGGTAATTTTGGGTTGGACACGAGTGGATCCCAATACACAGAAATAAAAAGAGGGACCTGAAACAGGTTCAGGTTGAGATGGACCAGTAGAGGCGAACCGCTTTAGCCGAAAGCCACCGCCAAAGAATATGTTCCCCCTCGCGCTAGTACATATCGCGGCCGTGGCTATTAAACAGGACCAGAGGCCTGTCACGGAGAAACTTCGGCAGAGAAACTCGATCCGCGATCGCATTTCTCAATTACATACCCTTTAGATCAAGTTCATGCTCAATAACTCTGTGAAACCGAATATAAAGTCACATACCAACGAATCGATCCAGCGGATCACCAAGTGGGGCTTTCGCAGGCCATCAAAACTTACAATGTTCAGTATTTCAAAAAATCTTCCATCCGCCAGATATGCGTTTCCAGGGTCATGTGTGATCTGCAAGATCGATACCCACTACGATATCATTAGTATATGAAACACAGAAAGGAACGTACAATCCTAGATACATCATCTATCCAATAATGATGCATTGAACTATTTCCTTCTCCTAGTTTTCACAGGTTTAAACACCGCATCAGAATCAGAATCATCATCGACCTGCAATGACGCTTTTTGGGCTGTACCCCTTCTTGTTTGAGTACCTTTACGCGAAGGAACGCTGGATTCCAGCGTCTGTACATCATCATCGTCATCCGCCAAATCTTGTTGCATTGCATCATCCTCCGAATCCTCCAAAAACAGAGGCGAAGTGCTAGGCCTCCGCGAGACTGCTCTCTTCTGGGGGATAACACTTCCTGCTCGGGAAGGCTGCTTATTCCTGGACTTCTGAATAACAGGCGGAGAATCATCGACATTCGAATCTGAGTCGTTGATAAGAATCTTTTGGCTCTTTGTACGTTTTGGTGGTTCGGGTGCATCGAAATCAATGGGCTCATCCATCTGATAAGTTGCCGAGATTGGAGAGAACGCTGCAAGAACCTCATTAGTTATTGAAAATGGGCCCCATTGGTGCTTACCCCTTGCAGGACCCATGGTACTCTCATCGCTAATGACAAGATCGACGAGCTTGGGGCGTACTCGGTTAAAAACTTTCTGCGTGATCAAAGAGAATTAGCCACAAAAGCTAGAATGACGAAGACTCTGATGTACCTTCTTAAATTTCTTGAAATCGGGTTTGCCTTGCCATTCCGGATTTGTTTCAGTCTGCCTGGTCCTTCCCCCATGCTTGCCCGTCACCTCCATTGTGACAATCATCATGAAGTTCCCTCTAACGCTATCATCGTCGCCGAACTGTTCCAACACCTTCCACTCATCTTCCGGGTTCTCCTTGTTCAACTCGGGTTTCGAAATCTTGAGTTTGTTGAACTCTCGGTCAAATTCGTCCTCGTTTTTCTTCCCACGTTTTGTAGAGGCAATTGCCTTCAAAAATGCATCGTCCGTATCCGGCTTACCTAAAGGAGCACCCGACTTGGCCTTCGGCGGCTGAACCATGGAAGGTGGTTTGGATCTGGTCCTATCCTCGGATTGGATAGTAGTTGTCGGCAAGCGCTGAACAGCGTTGACGTTGTCTACGGCCCGCTTCTTCCTTGGAGGTGCATCGATCCCCGGTGTAGGTGCGAGGGCTTCTTCAACACCAGCCATTTCAACATCCTCTGAAACAGCGTTTCTCTTTTGCCCTCTGCTGCCTTCGCATACGGACTGCTGAGTCTCTTCCTCTTCTTCTCGGACCGGCTGAAGAGCACCGCTTCCGGAACTCCGAGAACCTAGCGTCCCAGATTGACTCTGCGTTTGGTTGGCAGCACCACTCTGGAAACCACTAAAATTCGTCCCGTCGAAAGTTATTCCGGCTTTTTCCGGATCGCTCGCATCAAATAAAGCCTTATGCTTCTTATATGCAGGCTCCTCAGTGACTTCAATCTTGCCTATGGACGCCAATTGCGACTCTATAGTATTTGATGTATCGAGACGGCGTTTAAGCTTTTTAGAGCGTTGCAAAGGAACCTAGCAAAAGGGATCGGTATTTGGGACATGCATATGTAACTGTTAACTTACAGAACTTTCAAGCGTAGACTCGGTTGTGGTTTCTGGTGGCGCACTCGAAGCAGTCAACGAGTTGATCAATATAGAATTATCGTTCAATCCATTGATAATGGGCAGTCCTGCATTAGCACGTCTCGTCAGCGTCTGTATTGGCCTAGTCAATAAAGAATTGTATGCAGTGAAATTTAATATACCCGTCGTGGAGGCAGTGCATCTTCTGGGGGAGGCATCAACGAAGTTGGAGTGTCTTCCCGTTGTTGGGACCCTGTTCGTCTTATCAATTTCTTGATATAAGATCAGCTCGCATTCCATGGACAAGTTAGAAAACATACACGCCGTGGAGGTAGAACAATTTCCTCTGGATTCGGGTCCGGTGTACTGACAGGTTCGTGGGACGCCTGACGAGAGACCGTTCGCCTGACCAGCTTCTTCCGAGGTGGAACACTCGATTCTGATTCGGGAGGTGGTGCAGACGGCTCATCTGGTACAGAATTTGGAATGACGTTCGGTAGAGAAGATTCTTAGCAGGCATTAGACATCATATTCCATCAATGGCTCTATACTTACCTACGGCCATTGTGCCTTGAGTGAATGCTGACACATTCACATCCAACACGGTCTGAACTATGTCCTGGGGTTCTAAAACACGCACTTCAAACCTAATGAACGATGTGTAAGTTTCGATGACGGACACAAGGATGTTACGTACTCCCGGGCAACTTCTACCAACTCTTGCCAGCTCTCAGACCCAACGGCAGCCACCATGGCATCCTTAGATGCAACAGCAACCATTTTCACACTCTCCTTTGCATGTCCGCGAGACAGTGCTTTTCGCCACTTCGCACCACCATCCTGAATATTGAATGTTTCAATTGCCCCGTCGCCGCGTTCAAGCAGTTCGCGTAGTTCGCTATCGATTTCTCTGGACTTTTCGCTGACACACATGAACCGATAGTCCTTGAAGATGTGGAGTCGTTCTTCATTAGGATTCCATACGTCCGCTGTCTTATGTTTCTCCGGAAGCGCGGATGAGAAAGTAGGATGGTATTTGGAAGCGAGAGGCAGCTTGAGATAGCTTTCAAGTGACGAGGGATCGTCACTCGGTAGGCTTCCAAGTCTGAGCACTTCGCTGAGCCATTCCGGCTTGACGATTTGGCATGCAGAGATGAGTGATGTGGCGATTGATACTGTTGCTGACAGTGTTGAAGTGACATGATGTGTAACATTAGTATTAGAGATGTGTACCACCTTGATACCTAAAGACGTCTCAGGGCACTCTCACTACAGACGCATAGTAATTCCCACCTAGTGCTGCACAAGATTCCAGAGATGCAGATGTCCGTCCTCGGATCGACGGCAGATAGACACATACAGGCAACCATCTCACGCTACCGAGGTGTGAGTCATAGAACGCGTTAGCTAATTTATAAGCAAACCTCGCGGACACTGCAGAAGCCAGCTGAAGTATATCTCCGTCCTGTAGCTCTACGACTGCGGCCGAATTCGCCGGGAAAGGTGCCCCATTTCTCTCAACTTTGAACATCTTGTCTTTCTTATTTACCAGCTGAACAGTCGGCTTTGCATGCGGATCAGACTGGGTTAAGATTTGAGATTAAATTCTGCAAGATAGAAGGTCAGGCGCACCACATCGTCCATCTCACTCTCCCCTACGATGAGTTCACAATGGTGATGTGATATCTTCTTGCTGTTAATCAAGAGTGGCTGGCCTTTTCTTCCAAGACCGTACGTCGACCCGGGCTTTAGTAGCTTAGATTCTTTATATCTGGTCAGAGGTATATTCTACACGCGAGGAATTTAAACCTAACATACTGGCAAAGTTGACTTCCCCACTCTCACCGTCGAATGGTCCAACGATGGTCCACATATTGACGGTCCGTTGGAGCTGAGAGATCCCGACGGAGTAGAATTAATACCACGGTAAGTGCGGGAGTATCTGATGATAACGACGAGGGATAGTGAATATTGCACGGGTAGTCAAGGTGATCGCAAAGAGCGATTTCCCTTTTGCTTAGGTGTGACAAGTCGCGTCTGTGACAGTAACGACGATAGGGGCCTTCTCAGGAGGGAAGGAAGGTGATTTTTTAGTCCGAGTCGTCAGTGCTCCTGAACATAAACTAACGACCTCCTGCCTGCGCACTGAGATAGAACACAGCGATCCAGCTCCTTATACCCCCAAAGCCCTAACTTTTGTATTATACAACGTGCATGCTCGAAATAACAATAGAAGTACAAAACGTTTAAACTTAACATAATGATACGATAATCTACGCTGGACACTCTCGTTTTGCGCTCTCGACAGCTGCCAATACCATATCTCTTAGCTGCGGCTGGTCTCGGAATACTGCTGTCAGCTGCTCGGGCTGCATGGTGACCAACGCTGCTAAATCACTGGGCAGAGTCACCAGTTGTGATACAGGCGTAGGCGTTGGTGTGGCCGTTGGGGGATCGGCTGGTGGCGATTCCTGCGTCGATGTCTCTGTTTGGGGTGCAGGGGGAGGAGGAGGAGGGGTGACTATGGCTGGGGGGCTGCTCGTGGTACCCGTCTGTGTCTGGTATTGAGCATTGGGGTAAAAGTAACCACCATTAGGCGGACCTTGGTATGGCTGCTGCCATTGTAATTTGCCTGAATAGCCTTTCGACTGAGGGGCCGTGTACGGGTAGTACTGGGCTGCTGTGGCGTAATAGCCTTGATATGGATAAGTTGTTGCACCCGACTGCTGACCTGAGACTTGGTATCCCCAATATGCATATGGATTGGCACCATAGTTAGATGGTGCAGTAGTAGTAGATGCAGTAGACACCGCGGACTTGGTGTTATTTTGACTGGTCGAAGCTTCGGAATTTACGGCTGGCCTCGCTACGAAAAAATGCTATAAGCGACCGAATGGAGAAGCGGGGAATGATGCGACTCACGGGGTTCGGGTGCAGCTTCAAAGGGCTTTTGTACAACAGGACCGTCAGTATTTCCGAATACTACACTGCCCCATTTGAACTCCCTCTTCGAACCACGGTCCCATAGTACTTCCACAGAACCGGTCTCTTCGATAACACGGACCAAAGAGACCTCGAAAACACCAGCGCTGACTCGAATCTTTATACGAGCCATATCAGGCAAAGCCATGAGTTCGTTTCGAATCTTGTCTTGTTTGGAAGCTTTCTTGGCTGCTGCTACGAACTGTAACAAAAAGTGAGAAATGTGGACGGAGTGTAGACAACACGGTACTAACGGGATTGTGTTGCGTACACAGTACTTGCACCTCTACCTTCTTGATCACCTTCAGCACCTGCGAATCATCCATTGGAAGGCCAGAGACAGAGTCAACTTGCATCTGATCAAACGAAGTCTCAGAGAAACTGGGATCCAAGAGCACCACCTCCTTCTCCACTTCGCGCAAAACCTCGAAGATAATATGTTGATCATTTCCGTCTCGAGCGCATGACACATGGAACGCCTTCGGACATTTACCCTTCGTGCACTGTATGGGGGCTCCGTGTGCCTTGGGTCTGTTTTTGGTGCAGGCGGAACATTTCTGTGAGACGCCGTCAGTAAACATGCCTGTCGCACTAGTAGTCTCATGAAATGCCTTACAAGATTCCATCTGTCCCGCACAATTCCATCAACGCCAAATACCACCCTTTCTTTCAATCCGTCAACTCCGTCAAATTCGTCAACCCACGTTTCAGGTACAATGTTACCACAGCTCTCGTGGGCCATCCATTTATTTGGATTTCCAGCGGCATCCACGGCATCTTTGCGGCCAATAGGTGGATCTTGGACACGAAGAAGGCCCTCCGTTGACGTAGATATGCATAAGCAACATGGATAATGCTCAGGTTCCGAAGGTCGCGGTCCTAACTTGAGCGTAACCTTCGTCGGAACTTTGGTCACCACTTGCGAGGTGGATGGAACAGGTGTTGGAGGTTTCGTTGACTTCGGGGGTGTCAACTTGACCTTCTTAGTCTTGGGTAACACCTCCAGCTCGTCCTCGCGCTGCCGTTTCGAGGAACGCACGATATTCAAGCTTGGAATGACGACCGAAATTTCCTTTTTCGTGGGTGATCGCTTTGACTGCGGGGGCGACGTAGGAGCGAGAAGTTCGCGCTCAGCCTCACGATCCATTAGAAGCTGTTCTACGTCAATGCGAACACTGAACAGCCTAAGTCAAGGGTGTGAAAATGCTCGGACTGTTATAACTGACCTGTCAGAGATACATTCGCAAGCCTTAGCCTTGATTCCTTTGCTGATCCAGCTGTCCAAAGCGAAGTTTACGCTTTCTGCGCAGTTTAATCCTAGATTGAACCCAGCGTGATAGCCCAGTGGATAGGTAATGATAATTTCTCCCGCATGCTGTACACAATGATTCGGCCTGCATGAAGACTGTGCCAAAAGAGTCGCGGAAGCGAGGTATGATTTATGACGAAGGAACTGTGGGCATTGACGGCCGTCTTTGGGGAAGTGGCCTGTAGGCAGTGGATTAGGGTAAAAATGCCTGCGTACAGAACGAGAATGAAACACACTTCGCATGGTTTGTTCCAAAGCGCCCGCTCTGCCTTGTGGAATGGCATACCAGAATTTGGGTGCTCCGAAATGAATATAGTTGATACTGAAAAGATCCATGTCCTCAACATGCCAGGCAAACGATGCGCGCCACATCCCCCAGTAAAGATAGGGTGTGTTCACACCAGGTAATCCTTGGCTTGACGAAGGCAATAGTCGCGTCAAAGCAGATTCCAGATGTCCGATGTTCCAAACTTGGGTCTCATCGGTGAATAGGGTCCCTGGGAAAGTAATGAAGAACAGTCCGTAGAGCTCAAATAACTTAGGACTTACCCTGCGAATCGGCACCATACCAAGCTGGTTTACCCAAGCCACAGCTGCGCCAAAACTGCCTCTCGAGTAGGTGACAGAACTCCGGTGTGTAGTCCGACGGCTTTGTGCCCAGTGGTAACCAATGCGTGTAAGGATCAAACGTCTTCAAGAAAGCCACATCGCGAGCTGCCCGTTCCGCAGCTTTCTCGGTTGTTGTCTTTTTCCGCGCAGGTAGTCTCTTCGCAGACGTCTTCGGTTTCTCTTCCGCAGGGGTAGAGGGGTCAAGGGTCGTGGGTTCAATGATGATAGGCGCTTTGGCGGATCCTGGACTGTCGTCGTAGATTCTGTGCGTTTCATTGGGCTCCTCCTTAATGACGACCTGATCCTCGGAGTCACCCGATTCCGCTTTCACGTTGTCCGAAAAACGTTTAGACCGTCGCGTCGTTGGCTTGACGCCACTTCTTCCGTGAAGACCGACTTCGTGGACGCCCGGTGCACGGTAATCTTCCTTGTTGCACATTTCCACCCACTCACGTACACTCATGTACTTCCTTCTCATCATGTTTTCCACCCGGAAGAGGCCAGCGCGTCCCTGCATGTGCTGCTCGATGGGCGATGAGATCTTCACATTATTGAGTTGTTCCTCCTTAATCCGTGGCAAAGATTCCGACCTAAGGAAGGATCAGGGAATACACAAGCCACTGCGGTGCCGTTACACACCATTCCTTCGGAGGTATAATCTTAATGATGCCGCTCCGTTCACCCCAGCACTCGACTTTCTGCATGTACTCCTCAAAATCCCTGAACTCATCCATTGTCGGCTTGAATACCGGTATCCCTCGATGCGCCAAGGGATCATCTTCGGGTGTCAGCCAGGGTCTTCCGACGGACGTTGGTGACGGCAAGGAGTCGTCGGAACCAAAGAAATGGTCTGGTTGAACAACTGGAGGGTAAGGCGTGGATGATCTTGAGCTCAGGGAGCCGGTAAGAGATGACGTCCGGGACGATGACATCGCTATACAGTGGGCGAGAGAAATTGGATTACTGAAACAAGGCTAGGAGCCCGTGTACAACGTCGTGTGGGACTTGGCCGCTGCAAAAGACAAATAGGGCTGCCCTGCTACGAAATGTGCCGATTGCGCGCTCGTTGTTGGTAAATTGTTGCTGGAGGATCGTCTGAGACGACCTAGGCTGCCTGCTGAGTTTCAATCGTTGGCTAGATTAGTCCCAGTATGACTGGGTCGGCCGAGAGCCGGTCCGAAGCGGCTTGAGGCATGAGGTTAGGGTTAACCAGGTCCATTCACTGCTGCCCACTGGGAGTTGGACAAAGGACGGATACTTTTCAAAGTAACGTCGATATAGGATTAGAGAACTTCCTACGACTACTGTCTCCTTCTTTATCCTTACTCGTAGCTTGCCACCGTGGTCCGTGGCTCGCTAGTTGTCCCCCGCACGTAAAGCCTAATGTCTGCAAGGTCTTAAATTAGGGCAACTGGACTCCAACGCCATTCCTTGTTTAGCTGCTTGGGCAAAATATCTGTCTTCTGAAGCTCAATCCTTAGTCGGACACGAAGGAAGTAGTCACCGCAAGTCTTTTGCTTTGAGCCAGCAACCCATCTGGTCTTGTTTCAGCCATTCTGATAACCCGTAAACGATTCAAGGGAGGCAGGTCTTCGTGCCATCCGTCTATTATGTTGAAATTACTAAAACCGAGAAACAATTTTAGCACAAGTTCTTCGCGTCCGGACTTACGAGACCCCGTCGTTCACCGTAATCCATTGCTTCTTCCTGCTTTCGCCCCCTCTGCCTGTGACTGTCGATTTTCCTGATTGCTCACCATGGCGCTCAATTTAGAAAAAAACCGCAGCCCTGTGCCACCTCTCAGAAGAATTCTGGCGGCGCGAACGACCTGCGGCGACGAGGTGGTGTAAGGCGTACCCCTACGCATGTCCTGTTCGCAAGCTCTACTCAGTGCGGTGATGAGAGCATAAAATAGGCGCGGTCTCCTGGAGTATACCTATAGCATGATTGACCAATCAGCTTAAACTCCAGGATATCTTCCGGAAGGACTCCAGACGGCCTCAGGACGTCTATGGAGCCATCGCCGCAGTGACTAGCGAAGGTTGTGATGCTGAGTCGCGAAACTTCTTAGTTCAAATCATACCCGACTTGACACCTTGTTTTCTTTCGATTTGGGTGGCCACGACTGCTGTTTCATAAAAAATAACCCTAAAAGACTCAAGTGGCTATCAGAAGGCTGACATATACCCTTGCCTACCGGTATATTCGCGTGGTTCTTGTGACTTGGAGGAAGAACTTCTTTTTTTAAACCCCACTCCCCTAAAAGATCCATTAATCCATGATGAATTTCTTCCTGATGGCGCGATCCTTTCCTGTCCGTCACTTTCACTAGAGTTATACAGCAGGAAGGTAGGTTCAAATCTGTCCATTTCAATTGAAACTTTTGCGTATCTTTAGGACCTTTGATGGCCGTCCGAAATGTGGATAGCTATTCCAGACCCTCGCAACCGTACGCAAGGTGATCAAAGCAACTTTCGATGATAATTTAAGTTAGGGCGCCAAGATTTCAGCGCTTCATCTACTACTTTCCCACAGAAGATAGTGTTTTTGAACGCGTGACTGCCTTTCGACCGTCATATCTATTTCACGCTAAGTAATTCTGCTTAACTTCATTCTGTAGTACAGATGTCACCGCTCAGGCAATATTAAATGAAGGTCACGGTAACGATGTAAGTCCATCGTCCGTTTTACTCATTTCTTTTCAGACGTTCTATGTTGCTTGAACGTCGGAATGATTACTTAAATCAGGAGGAAGTCGGAGCCGTATTGTGGGGATATAATGATCATATAACTTTCTACTACGAAGGCGGCGAGTATGGGGTATTCGTTTTATTGGTCTTTGAGCTACTTGCGATTGAAATTTCTTTGAGTATAAAATGCCCTTATCCGACGACCTTAGGACGTCCCACAATCAACCTGCCAACAGATGCGGCAGGAGCAAGTAAGCAACCCTGCCTCAAACTATTCCTTTTCTGTATGATGTTGACGGTCAAACTCTGCCATTGGAGCTAAGTCGACAAATAAACGACATCCCACTATGACTCAGCGCGACGTTCCTGAATTACTAGGGCTGTCGTCTTGTTGATATCCTTGGAAGGCGCTTATGTGGCGTCGACATAGTACGAGAGTCTATTATACAATGGGGAAAATCAATCCACGGCAGCGGAAGATACCATTAGTATCAGGATGTTTTGGTTTCAAATGTAATGAATCTGAATCTGAATCTACTTAAACCTCTTGAGGGACTTGAGGGCTGTTCGGCGCGGAAAGGAATATCTTCCGGCGATCCGGCGACTAACTACTTTAACGGCTGGTCAACCCTGACCCGCTTACGGGAAGAAAACATGAGTATCTCAATACTACCGCCCCCTACCCTACCGCCCTGCGGCACCGTAGCCGGGAAAAGCGCGCGGATTATGGCCATACCGCTAAATTTTCTCCTTTACAGATTGACGTTTGCAATTGGTTTCCAAAGTCTTTAACACCGGAGGAATCTTGAACAGCGTCATCAGCGTCCGAGCAAACCGGCAAAAACTTGAAATCCTTACGGAAGCCTAGTACAGCTAGTAAGTATACGAACCTAACTGGGGTATAGTGACAAATGATAATGCACCGGAGAAGACGATCATGTACAAGGACAAAAGTCTAGAAATCCTATGACGAAATGATACGTTTTGAAAATTCGAGGCAATACAAGGTTCTAGAGAACTGTTCTTCGTTCAAGCAAGGTTCATTTATTTCAGACAACCAAATCTTGCTCACCGGTTATTACACACCGTCTACTCAATGTTACATATCAATGCGACCGCGACGATAACGACGATTTCCGCGACATCCATGGCCTGTGGCGTGTAGTTCCTGAATTCCCTTTTGCAAGGCGCCCATGTTTCGCAGGCTGATCTTGCTCGGCAGCAAAAGGAAGCGTTGGCTGGATCCATGTAGCTCCAATATTAAGCTGATGTGAGTCCGATTGAATGGAACGGTCAAGATCAGGGAGAAGGGACATATTGACATCATAAGGGTTCAATGCTAGCGGCCCCTGGTGACCGACAAGCATCCAACTATCACCCATGTACCAAGTATTCTTTCACCCGCCGCACGCCTCCAGGGGGACGCTTTTCTGCTACAAGTTCGATGTGATGCATGTTCCAGAGCCCCCTAGACTGAGATGACCGCAACAAGGCACTCCAAAGTATATTCGACCTAGCATTCCGCCGCCCTCAGAAAATGATGCGTCGATGCGTCGGTCCATGAACCTGAGATGTGGCGCAGAGCTGAGTCGGAGAGGTCCAGACCCTCCAGTGTAGTACTGGCCTATGCCTGGAAATTTGAAAGATCGACACGATCGGAGGTGAAGAATCAAGATCGTTGATCGCTTCGTGTATCATTTCCGAGAAATTCAGGAAAGACAATGAGGAGCACAAAAGTCTTTTCTAAAGCTTGGCGGATAACAGAGCCTGCATGCCATTTGACAACGATCCGCATCGGATCCGTCGCGCTATAGCACAGCACTGAGCATTGCCAGTGTCTATTGTCGATGGAGAGTCGGGATGTGTAGCTCCGTAAGCAGGAGAAATACTGGGGGAACCGACAGAAAGTGCTGTGTAGACCTAGACTTTTGAGAAGGATCGTCAAGCTATTTCTGAACGAGCAGTCTGACCCGAAGAAGAGCTCCGTAGATTTGACCCTAACAGTCAGTGAACTGACCAATCAGACGGTCGATATGAAAGGCACAGCTTAGTCAGCACCCCCTGACATCCTTCAAGCCGACCTGGACGAAATTCGAGGTGTATTAAGAGTTGACAAGGGGATGTATTGATCCATGCCATCACGCGTTCTCCGTTCCTATAAATACGGCCATGTATTGTTTCCCGCTCTTACCTCTAACTGCCCCGCATTTTCTGTTCGCTGGATTGCGTTTCGTATAATGTAACACAGGTTTCTCAGCCACAGTCATTGGAACTCCTGCTGATCATTGCATTATGTCTTAGACTGTCATATTATAAAACACCCTTCGTCCACACAACTTCGACTTCCCCTCCATCTTGTCATGACTGGTTATGTCGGTACGTCTTCACTTCTCTCCCTTTAACTCGAACACCTCTAACTATAAGCCTAGGTTACTACAACAATTCACAAATTATGTCTCCATACATTCCGACTGGACTTTCAGATGAAAACAACCGCAATTCCAGTTATGCTCCTGGGAATGAAGGACTTTGTCTCTTGCCATCAGAGAGTAAGCTGGGCTTCTCTATTATCGTCGTCTGTTTCCTGAGTATCTCTGTAGGCGGTATTAGTGCTCTAGGTGCCTATGATTGTTGGAACAATATTCCCCCCTCTGCACTGCCTCACAAAGCTCACGGAGCTAGTACGTTATCCGTACACATGGCTATTCGCCTACCGCCGTTCTTACCTGACTCGTTTAGCTTCCCAATTTCATTCTTCATTAAAACAAATCCCGTACCATGAACACGGTTCGTTTTGATCATTCTTCATTGTTACTTTTTCTGACCGTTTCTCAGAAGGCTACCCATACGCAAACTCTCCTCCATCATGGCCACATCACTCGCAACGCGATGTCTCCGCCCTTCCACCGTATTTTCCTTTAGGCGAAATAGGAGCGGCACCCTCGTCATGGTCTCCGAATTCTGCAGACCTGCAGACTCCCGATCGTAAGTTGGCTTGGTTCGGTTTATCCCTCGTGATATCAATCTTAAGTTCAGATATAGTGGGATTCTCTTCACCCGCGCTCTCAGACGACTGCCAGAACGTATTTGATCTCCAATTTGGCCACTCAATAAGTTCGGCTTCCACGGAATCAATCTCCCAAAATATGTCGTACTCTTCGCTACCGCAGGATAGATCAAGACATCAAGGGATCTCGTCTCGTTTTCCGAGTGGCTCACATGAGGTGATCCAGCACGTTCCTCTGAAGAAGCCTGCCCCCTCTGCGTCCAGGGCGAATGATAGTGATGACGCTGCTCAACGCAGAAGATACCCCTGCCTTGTAGCGGGATGCGGTCGTCGCTTCACGAGTCAATACACACTGAAGGTTCATACAGAGGCGCACAAGCCGAAACCACGCGTGTCGTTTCCTTGTACCTTGGGATGTAATGAGTGGTTTTCACGTCAGCACGATCGGCTGAGGCACGAAGTCGCTAAACATAACAAGATTTGCGAGTTCTCGTGCGACGTTTGTGGGAGATTCTTCTCAACCGCTAAGACGTTGGGCAATCACAGATGCCCCTTGGCACAAGGGGAGACTCGATGGGTACATCACTAAATTATTTGTTTATTTGTACGTGGACACTTTCATAATTTATGCGGGGGTATTTACAAATTTCGCTTGCAGAGACGACTCGACTGATATATCTCAACTTGGGGTGGCGACAGTATATATATGAACCTGCATCCGTCATAGTCATGGAGATTTTACAACCTTGTATGACCAATTTTGAATTCACCTATTGTTTACGCTACGCTACAATCATTATATTTGCTCTTTGTACAGTATCTATCACTATGCTAAGCACGACAAATAGTCATTCGTTTATAATAGACGAATAATTGCTGTCAGCGCCGCACATCTCGCTGAAAGGTTATCTCCGGCGCCATACACTACATAATACGGACAATGATCCCGACAGCCTAAACAGTAATCCACCAGAATCCACACGGTCAGCGCATCTTTATAATCTTGCGAAGATCGTTCTTGTTCTGGCGTTCAATTCCCTCAGAGTGATGCGTCATGGGTAGCATCTGACCATGCGACACTCTTGCGGCGTGTGAGTTGGGCCTACCGCAGTGACTTCACTCGAACCCCAATACTTAACCCAGAACGAATGGCAGAACCGAATCAAAAGCTTCGTGTTGCTATCATGTACGTCTATCACTGTCACTTTCGAAAGCACTTAAGCTTAAGATTACCGGGTTTCAACAACCGGCAGCGGGGGGGGCATTGGGGGCCTTACATGCGCTATCGCACTCAAGGATTGTAAATGGTTGGAGGTGGACCTCTACGAATCCGCGTCCATACTGACCGAAATCGGAGCTGGAATTACGCTGTGGCACCGTACATGGACTATTTTGAAGAACCTTGGATTGGAGAAAGACTTTTTGGAGATAACTGACGAAAAACCTCGAGACAAGCCTGGTGCGAAATCTCAGCCGCTGCGTGTATCGGTCTTAAGGTATTGATCTTACCTCGTAGGTCCCGTATTCATGTTCCGGCTGGGGGATTCAGCGTCTGGGTTTGATCTCTGCGAGCTTATGTCTGCAGGTCAGAGAAGGCTGCTGTCGTTAATCACACTCTCTAACGAGACATGACAGGAGCCTTTTTTGCAGGCGCGTCCGTCGGTCCTATGACCACCTCCATTTTGATAACGCTTACTAGGTGGATTCCATCGTCACGATGTTCAGAAGGCGCTCTTGAAAAACTTGCCCCCCGGGGTTAAATGTCACCTGTCCCACCGGCTGCTCAGTTATTCAGAAACCAGAGATGGAATCCAACTCGAATTCCAAAACGGGCGCACCGCTCTTTGTAATCTGCTCATCGCAGCTGATGGAATTAAAAGCGTTGTCCGAGCGAAGCTGATGACCAAACTCTATCCAGAAATCGATAGCAAAATTATCGCACCCATTTTCTCAGGGACCCTTGCGTACAGAGGGCTATTTCCTGTTGACGAGCTTGCAAAAAGATGGCCCGGACATCGTGCACTAAAGAAGCGAATGATGGTAAGTGTGCACATCCAAGGCAGTACAAAGACTTACATGATGCTAGTACTGTGGGAAAAACAAGGTGACTGGCAGTGCGCGATCCCCCTTCCGGACGTCGGTCTGATACTTATTTCCTAAGCATATCGTTGTATACCCAGTATCACAAGGCCGGTTCATCAATGTTGTCGCATTTAGTTCGGTCCTGTCAGACGAAGGTAAACCATTCGATGGACCTTTTATTGCAGAAGCAAACAAAGACGAGATGATGTCCAATTTCTTGGACTGGGAGGACGAAGTAAAGGTTCTTCTACAGGCGAGTAAAATCCCATCACGTTTCAAAAATCGATTTGACTGATTTCGCGCGAATACAGTGCATTGATAACCCCACAGTATGGGCCATACATGCACTCAATCCATTGAATCTATACGCTTCTGACCGAGTTGTGCTCCTCGGTGACGCGGTACGACATACGTAGACGGATTGTGCGCGGTGTTCAATCTATGTTTGTGCAGGCTCACGCCATGACACCGCATCTCGGCGCAGGGGCTGGACAGGCTGTTGAGGCACGTCCCTCGACCTTCAAATAATCAGATTCACAAGTTTTACATATCGGCAGGACGCGTATGTTCTTGGGTACCTGCTGTCCAAATCAGTAGCAACACTGGAATCGATTCCAGAGGTACTCGCCGCTTACAACAAGATCCGTCAACCATATGGGAACTATATCCTCACTACAGCAAAAAGTGAGGGCCTCCTGTATGAATTCAACGCACCAGGGTTTGAATATATCCGAGATGGCGGCGACCGTCTAAAACCCAGGGAGATGGAAGACATGATGGAGAAGGTAAAAGAAGGTTGGGCATGGGCATGGTCAACTCTGGACCTCGATCAGGAAGAAGCCCAGGCGTTATAGTTCCAATTAGGTAGTAGTTCACGTGTAGCAAATCGTCCTATGCAGCTTCATCTTACCCACAGCTAAGAGTGGAACTGAACAAATGATACTTGTTCCCATTCGTGAGAACAGGACTAGAAAAGAATTGATAAATTATAGACGCAAAAATACAGCAAAATCTTGCCCTTATCCATAGTTACACCACACATTCCCATAGCGATCCTGGGAAGTCCCCGAAGAGCCCCGGCCCTGTACTCCCTCTACACCACTATCTATATATCCTACACCGTAGCTGCTTGAAGCGTTGAACTGTGCCGTTGGACATCGGAAGCCGAGAAAGCTTGGGCAAGCCCGGTCAGCAGCATTGCAACGCTCCAAGCATGGCAATAGTGCTGTATAGGTGTCGTTGAAAGGCGGAAAGTTCAAATTTCTAGGTGCGACTGTCGTTGGCTGGGATAGCAAGGCTGAGAAGACCTTTTGAGCACCATTGGAAGCCGCGATAGTACCGTTATTTGAGTTCGCCTCTCCACAGCGGGGGAAGCTGATGGTACACAGCCATCTCCGGTATTCCTGTTGACAGTTATTACAAGACACAAGAGGCGAATAGTCGTCACGGCCGCAGGCAAAGGTCGTAAGAGTCGTAGTGAAGTTGGTCAAAGAGGATATGAGGGGTTCTGAGATTTGTGAAGGGAGATTGGTAGAATCGTAGGTTGATTGTTGAGATGGCTGCGGGAGGGGTACCGCATACGCGATGCTGGGACAATACGGCAGGGTGGATAATAGCGGACAAGAGAAAGATTCTGTAGCAGGCAGTGAGACGAGTTAACACATACTCCTGATATTGGCGCACCGGATTTTGTTAAAAAGTACATGGGACCACTGACGGCGGTGTCATTTACAACATAGGCGGTATAATTCGTTCCAGGTGTCAAACCGTCAATGATCCATTGTGTTCGCCAACCGTCTTCATTTGGAAGCCAGACTGTTTCGTTGATGATGTTTCCAGTTGAATTCTGGCTCTTCAACGCGCAGCCTGTCTGCAACATGGAAGTCAATGGACTAGGTCCTGTTGTTTCCGAAAAAATTAGCGAAAAATTGCTGGTCATGGAAGGTATCATAGGTATTGAGGGGTTCGCAGATGGTAGAGAGTAATTTGGATAGGTGGGCACTTCTGAAGGGAATGAATCCGAGAAAACGGGAGAAAATATGATAGCCTGGGTTGCCGTGGTATCACCCAGTGATGGAGGGTCCGTTAAAATTTTATGGATTGGTCCTAGAAGAAGAGGTTGGTATGTGTATTATAAGGGGATGCAATAGGTACTCACCACTTTCTGACACGCCTACTTCAAAGGTAACGTCGTCGGTATTCTCTGCCGACATGACACCTCCATTCGTAAATACACCCGCGAAACTGCCGTGCCCCTCGTTCAGTACTATTTCGTAGACGTCGGGTCCATCATCGGGACCCGGATTGTCTGCATTCGACGATGTATTTGTAACGAAAAATCGAGCTGAAGAGGCTGAAGAACATAAGGCGACCGAAACTGTAAGGTTGCTTGATACCGGTAGGGTAAACGACGACGATTCGTCGAAGGAAGACACATTGTTCAGAGAGAGTTGCTGTCTTGTCTGCGCAGCGACAATGGCAACGTTGAGAAGGCACCAAAGCGTCTCCGGAAACATTTGGTGGATGTCAGTTGAGTACTAACTGCGCCCTGTACGATTTCACCTCCCACGTGTCCCTCCGGCATTCGGTCCATGTCTCCGGGCCGCTTCGTCATCATCTGTCGGCAAAAAATCTAGCTTGTCATCGATATTCATGTCACCGAAAACTAATGAAGTTGCTCCTTCCCTCCTTTCTTGACACCGTTCCCTTAACCGAAAAAGATTCTGACATTTGGTGGTCTCTGGAATGAATCGCTTCGTCACACGACCATCACCGAGATGGGTCCGCAAGGGAGTCGACGGGAGGTTACACAGGCGGTCGTACGCGTCACCTTCATCGCCAACGAGAGCCCCATCTCGAATTCGAAAATATGCCCGTCGGATGGGCTACTTTATCGCGGGAACAGGAGCCCTTTACACTTTGGATAGGCTTTTCAATGCCTCGGCTATCACCCGAAACTGTAGAACGATACATACGGTCCGTTTATTTCTTGCTATTACATCGTCTGGGTATTCATTTATTCCCTCAAGTGCGCCATGATAACGCTAGACTACAAATTTAATTTCACGCCAGAGAAGAGCGACCTCATACCGGAACTGCACCAACGCGTCGCGGATAGAATGTATAATTTATTCACTTCTAATGGAGGCTTGTATATCAAAATCGGTCCGCCGTTCCCGCCTTTAGAGCACGCAGCAACTAATTCTTTCTTTAGGTCAAGCAATTGGTGCCAATGCCGCCTTTCTCCCTAAACCGATGCAACAGAAATTCGCAAAGCTATTTGACGATGCCCCCCAGATTCCTTATTCAGAGGTTCTCTCAGTATTCCGGTCTGAATTCGGGAGACCTCCTAGCGGTCCGAACGGTGTTTTTGAGTTCTTCGATGAAAATGCCATCGCTAGCGCTAGCATTGCCCAAGTACATAAAGCAAAGCTATGGCCTGCACCAGGCGATACGCAAGAACATTGGGTCGCTGTCAAGGTACAGAAACCCGCTGTTTCTAAACAAACAGAATGGGATCTCGGCGCCTATCGGATAGTCATGTGGATGTTTGAAAACTGGGCATTCGATTTACCGGTCTACTTTGTTGTTGGTGAAGTTTTCCAGTACTTGTCGAGGAAAGCTTTGACTAATAATGTCCTTAGACTTCGTCACAGACCATCTGCGGCAGGAGCTGGACTTTCTTCGGGAAGCCGATAACGCCAATCGAACGGCGGCGCTGATTGCTTCAGAGCCTCGACTGTCCGACAAAGTGTACATACCGAAAGTCTATGAGGATCTCACGACGAGGAAGATCATGACAGCGGAATGGATTGATGGCGTCCGGTTCAGCGATCGGCAAGGTGTGTTCGACCTGATGGGCGAGAAACCGTCGAGACTAGGGGCGTACACGATACCTTTGGCCGTCTCTCCCACAGAGATGCATTCAGACTCGCCTCTTCCCCCTAAACTACTGAGAGGTGGTGTCAAGGCTGTCATGCAGACAATGGTCGAGCTTTTCAGCGCCCAGATGTTCAGCTTCGGCGTAATCCATTGTGATCCTCACCCGGGAAATATTCTCATACGGCCAAATCCCGCCAAACTGGAGACGCCTCAATTAGTGCTGCTTGACCACGGACTTTACGTGACTGTTGATGATGAGTTTAGGAAGCAGTGGGCTGGTCTCTGGAAGTCACTTTTGCTCTCGGACTATCACGCTGTGGAGCAAATTGCAAGGAGTTGGGGTGTTGGCCTCCCTGATTTGTTTGCCAGCGCGACGCTCATGAGACCTGTGAGACTCAAAAAGGTGGACAAGGAGAAATTCGCGCGCGAGATTGAAGAGATCGGTAGGATGAGCCAGTACGAGCAGAGCGTGAGGATGAAGGCCAAGTTGAAGGAGTTCTTGATCGACACCGACAGGCTACCCAAGGCGCTACTTTTCTTGATGCGCAATATGCGGTAAGTGGCTGTGATCTGGATGGCTGAACTGTATTAATGGATAGTGCTGTAGTATCGTGCAAGGCAACAATCAATCCATGGGCGCCCCCGTCAATCGCGTGAAAATCACTGGATATTGGGCTTCACGATCGTTGACGTATACACACGATCTCTCTCTCGTACAACGCATAAAAGAATACTGGAACTACGCTGCTTTCCGAGGTATCATGTTTTCCTTGGACGTCCTCTTCTGGACCGTGCGATTCCGACAGTGGTTCTGGCTAAAGTTCGGTCGGTATTCTTCCAACTTTGAAGACGAGGTTGAGAAGTCGATGCAAGTCTTTGCGAAAGGCAGCCTGGGAATGGATGTCAAAAGGGGCGTATTTCAGGGTTAATACGATAAACGAGAATTCAACATCGGTTACCCTAACACAGATAGAATTGTCAGTGAATCAAACGAAGTCTGCTAGCAAGTGGAACGCACGATCGTCACTCCAGCGAGCCTAACTTACGGGTCACTATAAATCTGCAATGAGATCGGACAACCTTCCTCGGCTCAAGCGCAATCGGCAATGATGCTGGTGTAGAGCAAGTACCCTAATTTTATTGCATCGTACTCAATTGACGACTAAATCGAATAAGCATATTGAGGTTGAGGCAATTCAGTTAGAGTTTATACTCGGAGGCATCACTATGCCGCAGTCTTACTTCCTTGACAACTGATTTGTTTCTGATTCAATGAGTATGATCGTAAGGTACTCAACCACCGAATTTAAAGAAACTTAACACCGAGAAGAACGGAATACTTTGAAATTGTGGTCTGATAAAATGCATCTGACTAATGCTGGGATATCGAGTTAGAGTTGGTAAAGAGCGAGTAAAACGAATAATGGCGAGTCCAATATGTGCTGCTAAAGTCCGTGACGCGAATAAAAAATCACGACGAGTTAGAATAGTGAAGCCAGTCGTCGAAGTTAGTGTATGGGAGGGTGTCGCCAGTCAAGGTCCAGTCCAGAATGTAATCCCACCAGTTCGTCCTCACGAAGTCGACATCACTATGTGTGAAAGTCAACACAAATTATTTATATCGACCGGAGAAGAGTTATACACACCTAGGCCAGACGGTGGAGCCGATAGCCGAGAGAGCCCCATAGTAAAAGTCAACGTAGTTTTGGAATGTGATGGGACACCCGCCCTCTTGCCAGGCACAATCACCAACGATGTCTGCATATATCTAATAGTCATCCGTAAGAATAAAATTTTACTGACCGGATTCCGTAGAGAGCCTGCTTACATTGTAATTCAGATGAGGAAGACTACTCGCATCACTGATATTGGCGCCGTAACATTGTGCCAATTTCACCATTGGCAATGTCTATGTGGATGTGAATATCTTGAAGTGGAGGAACAGTTTAAAGAACTACACTCACGCCTTGACAGGTAGCGGCAGCAACACAATTCTTCATACTCCACAGGTCTTGTGTGCCATTCACACTTGCCAGACAGTCAAACACCTAGAAAGAGCAACTGAGTACACGCTTTACGAACTCAAACATGGAAAAAGAGCTCACCAACTGTCCACAAGAGGCATCGTAGACGAAGTGGTACATTCCAATATATTTGATATATTGGACACATTCGGGTGATGGAAGGTCTGCGCGCTTCTCGAATTCAGGACGTACGGCTACCGCAGAGGCCAACGAGACCATTGACGCAGTGAGGAGTCCAAGTAAGGCTGAAAGCTTCATGGTAGATGCGAGGAAAAGCAAAAGATCGCTGAGTTGGGAGGTTTTAAAGACTCACGCAGAAATCAATGAACGACCCGCACCTTTTAAACCTGAAAATATTGGTCACGTTGGCTTGTACATGCCGTATACATAGCCTCTAGCCATATGTTCACTCGGATCATGGAGTCGAGAGACGGTCAAGCTAGCCCGCCCTGCCGCTGTCATCACGAATGGACGCCGGGTGGTCGAGTGGTCTGGTGTGCTAACAGATTTAGCTTCGTGCAGAGACTGGCAATTGGTGATGATTGTTGGAACACCAATGGTTTGCGAGACTTCTTGAAGAAAACCTTTGTATTGGATCCGGAGATAGGCCATTTAGAACTCTCAAGCAAAGTAGGAGCGGAAAAATTGCGACTTGGGCCTAACGACGAGTTGGAGTTTCAGAAGTCAGGCACAAACACAAGTGCTTAAATACCCGGCTGAGAGACGAGAAACTGCCGGAGGCACACGTAACTGCTATAAGCCCTACATACATTCGCGGCTTATTAAGTAAGTCGGGAAGGTGCTAGGATGGTACTGGCTCAGCCCTCGAGTGCCCCAAGAAAAATTTCCGCCAGTGGCCCGCTGAGAGGTACAAGTCTCCGAGAAACGGCAATAAGCCAGTCAAGTCTTTGGATCATATTGGCTCCCATAAGAACATTGGGAGCGCAAAAGGAGAGCGGGAAAGAGTCATAATTGTCCTATCATTGTATGCACATCGCTGTGCACCGTTGGACGCTTAGCAGTGCGGCATTTCCCTTCCTAGCTCCTATATGCATTGAACACGGTTCGGATCGAGGTCCGATTATTCACTTGATGCTCCTACATTCTTTTCCATTCAAGGCGAATGATAATAGTCGAAAGAAGAAAGGATACGATCATCGGCCCGTCCAGGGCTCGTTCCGGTGCATGTCCATGAGAAAACCCAAGAACAGTGCCAACTTGAACCTCACTTTTACTCAGTGTGGTACTTACTTAACCAGGAGAAGCGACTGAAAAGACGCTTGACAAAAGCATAGTGCTCATTGCCAGTGCAGCGTTGTTGGCCTCAGATAATTGACATTCAATATGATAACATGAATGCTACCTCGAGGGATCCCATCTGGTATTGGCAGATTAAAAGATTCTGCGAACGCCGTGAGTTGCGCTGACAGAGACATTTGAATCACCCTTTTCATTGCATCAAATTCACATTGCCCAAGCCCTTCTGGTGTCCACGGACGGCCACCAAACAGCATCTCAAGAATAATACACCTAAAACTCCAAACATCGACTTTCGTCCCATGAATGTCATTGTTATTATTATTTCAGGAGCCATCCATAGAACAGTTCCTGCAAATGTTCATGTGTTCTCTAACGAGTGGCTCACCCGATCATCTCGACGTTTTGACCAAGCCAGAAGTTTTAACGACAGTTGCGGAGATTGACACCATACAAGAGAAGGGAGAATGTTTTCTCTGAGTCTTGTGAGAATTCACTACTGTTACTCTTATGCCAGTGAAAGATTTGTGAGAACTCGATATTTGTCACTCTATCCAGTGTCTGAATGAGAACTGTATCGAGGGGGCGCAGACTAGTAGAAATCAGCTCGATATTTTCGATGATGATAAACGGTGCATACTTGAGCTATCCACCGAGTTGTAAGGATAGGCGTCTTCATGTAGTCAACTCTACTCGCTGTCCTTATATTCAGAATTCAAATGCAGTGAATTTGAGATACGAAAGGTTAAGTGCACGCGCGACGCAACAGAAGACGAACGTGCCTAGATATCGAATTTAGAGGATGACATGTAATTATATTCTGATAAAGTGCATCTGATCGATGCTGGGGTATCAAGTAGTCAAGGGTGTTTAAAAAAAGTAAAACGAATGAGACAAGTCCAAGATGTGCCGCTAAAGTTCGTGATGCATCAAGATTCAATTCAATAGAGAAGAAGATAAAATTATGACGAATAAGAATAGTGAAGCCAATCGTCGAAGTTAGTGTATGGGAGGGTGTCGCCAGTCAAGGTCCAGTCCAGAATGTAATCCCACCAGTTCGTCCTCACGAAGTCGACATCGCTAGGTGTGAAAGTCAACACAAATTATTTATATCAACTGGAGAAGAGTTATACACACCTAGGCCAGACGGTGGAGCCGATAGCAGAGAGAGCTCCATAGTAGAAGTCAACGTAGTTCTGGAACGTGATGGGACATCCGCCCTCTTGCCAGGCGCAATCACCAACGATGCTTGCATATATCTGAAAGCCATCCATAAGAATACGATTTTACCGATCGGATTCCGTAGAGGTTCTACTCACATTGTAATCCAGATGAGGAAGATCAGTCATGTTACCGAGGTTAGCATCGTAGCATTGTGCCAACTCCACGACTGGCCATGTCTATGTTACGTGAATATCTTAAAGTGGAGGTGAAAATTAAAGAACTACACTCACACCTTGACAGGTAGCAGCAGCAACACAACTATTGATACTCCACAAATCCCCACTGCCATTAAGATTCGCCATACAGTAACGCACCTGGGAATAATAGCTAAGCACATGCTTTGCGGACTCAGATATGAAAAGAAAGCTCACCAATTGTGCACAAGAGGCATCGTAGACGCCGTGGTATATTCCCATATATTTGAGATCTTCGGCACACGCGGGTGTTATGTCGCGCTTGTCGAACTCGGGAGGCGTGACTACCGCAGAGGCCAGCGGGACCACCGATGCAGTGAAGAGCCCAAGTAAAACCGAAAGCTTCATGATTGATGCGGGAAAGAGCCAAAAAGGATGCTAAGTTGGGAGGTTGTAAAGACTCACGAAGAAATCAATGAACGACCCTCACCTTTTAAACCTGGAAATATGGATCACGTTGGCATGTAATGCCGTATACATAGCCTCTAGCCATATGCCTACTCGGATCATGGAGTCGAGAGACGGTCAAGCTAGCCCGACGTGCCGTTCCAGTATAAACGGACGCCGGGTTGTGAATGTTAACGAATGCGGCTTCTTGACAGGACCTGGCAATTCGGCCATTGAAACATCAATATGCTCGGGGCAGTCTTGAGGCAAATGGGAGCTGGCAAAGATTGGAACCAGGCCATTTCCCACAAACAAATAGTAGCCTGACAACGAGATGAGGTTTCAGATTTCGCGTTTTACATAAATCGACGAATAGAATGAAGCTTACTTATAGGAGAGGAGGCTCAAGCAGCTTGCAGACGCGTGTGCAACCGCGACTGTAGTTGGTTACCACTCTTGACTTGTTAAGTTAATCCAGAATCGAAGTATCCATTTTACAGTGAGATCGGCTCCGTGGCCTGAGGGATTTTTCCATCAACTGCCCAGGAGGTACCAGCTTGTGATCCACGCCAATTAGCCTTCGAGTCGTCAGATCTTGCTCGTTTCATATTTGCTCCGAGTCCCACACGAAAAGGGACATACTCGTTCTAGCCTTGTACGCGCGTCGCTGTGTACATTTGTGTATCACATCTCTCTTCCCCTTGGCCCATAAATTGAACACGTTTTGGATTGAGGGCCGATATCATACATGAAGCATCGAAAGAAAAGAGGATGCGGGGATTCCGGTCCGTCTAGAGCCCGTTTCGGTCAAGTTCCTAAAAGAGCCTAGAGGAAGAAACTAAACGCGATTCCCGAGGATCAACTTCAATTCGAACCTCACCCTCAATTTAAAGCGGTAAACTTTAGTCGGTCATCATCTCGTGCACAAGCATAGCAACATGTGATCCAGCTCATCTTTATTGCAAGCCGGGTCAAAATTGAACTTACAGCGAAAAAAATAACTTGCAATCTTAAATGTCATTATTCTGAATTTAACATAATAACTCAGAGAGAGCGATTAGCTATTAGAATAGTGAAGCCAATCATCAAAATTGGTATACGGAAGAGTATCTCCAGTCAGTGTCCAGTCGAGAATATAACCCCAGTTTGCTTCTACTCCGGTAAAGCTACAATGAAAATGGAGTCAAAATCAGCCAAACAGAGGAGAGAATCACACAAACTCAGGCCATATGGTAGCATTAACAGCTGAAAGCGCTCCATAGAACCAGTCCACGTAGTTTTGGAAGGTAATGGGACATCCGCCTTCCTGCCAGGCGCAGTCACCAACAATGTTTGCATATATCTGATTCAATACCCATTTAAGAATGCTGTCGCATCAAGTTATGTATCCGGCTCACATTGTAACTCAAATGCGAGATATCACTTGCATCGCTGACGTCGGAGTTGTAGCATTGAGCCAATTGAACGAGACGACTAGTCTGTAGAAGCTCAATGTAAATTAGGCGACACGAAGGACTATTGAAAAGGACTCACGCCTTGACAGGTAGCTGCTGTAGCGCAGCTCGTCTTGCTCCACAGATAAATGGTTTCGCCTTCGGTTCCATTGACTTTTGCGAGACAGTCAAATACCTATACGGTATACGGTTAAGTGCCTTCCATATACGATCCCAAGGTCCGAAGTTCACCAATTGTGTGCAAGAAGCATCGTAAATTTCATGATACAACCCTATGCTTTTGATAGCAGCTACGCACTCGGGAGAAGGCAAGTCTGCGCGTGCATCAATTTGAGGTAAGACGACAGCAGAGACTAATGACGCGCCAAAAAGCGCTAACCCTAGTGCAAACATCATCAAGGGTGGGATGATCCGGACACAGCGCGAAGAATTTATTTATAGGAAGAGTCTCGCGAGCACTCTCATATTGGACGGCATCACGATACCATATGTTGGTTCCTAGCCATACCGTGTCATCCCATAGGTCGGTCAAAGTTTCCCGTCGTGGCAACCAAGTGGGGTGAACGACTGATATCCCTGGAGAATAGTCGACAATGCTGTGCGTGGAGCACCGAGCAGGTCGTAGTTATGAAAGCATCTAGCCCGGCACATCTTGTATACGAAGTTCAGCCGAAAATGAGGGTCAGGAGGAATCACTAGTAGCCGAGAATAGACGAAATCCCGTTTAGCCGTCGTTCCAGAGTTGAACGAGGAGCCGGTCGATGGAGCCAGAAAGTTCTTGCAGTCTGAACACTTTCGAAATCTTCCCATAATATTCATTGGCACGTAGGCGAAAGGTGGTTCAGGCGTTTTACAGGATCACTTTATCCAAGATAAGGCAATATTAAGTATGGCATCCAATTTGACCTGCTTTCAGCCCTTGGTACCATGATGCAGTCGTCCGGTGTATTCGTAGTAGTGTGCTGTTAGCAGAGATTGGCCTTGACATTGTGCCGAACCACATCCAGTCCCTCCAAGCGCTGTCTCTCTGCACGATCAGGCATCTGGAAGATCGACACCTTCTCAAACTTGTCTGCATTCCAGCGTCCAACCACCCAGTAGTGCATCTTCCCATTATTAGCGTTGCCTATCAGAGTATACATGTCCTCTTGGATCGGGTACTGGTGTTGCGCAGAAATTGTGAAACTGTGTTGGATGCCGTTGCTGTCTTTTACACGCAGCTCTCCTTCTCGATCGTGCCCATGTTGCGCTTCGGATAATCCTTGTATAAGGCCCTTCTCGATGCAGTAGCCCCGGTGCGAGTAGCCCTCGTCAACATGACCCCAACCCCATTCCTCTGGGAGAACATCAGACATGGCCTGCTGCCAGGATGGACGCCATCGCGCATTCCCATGCCCCGCCTTAGGATACTGGAAGAACAGATCTGCCCAGACCCACCCTCCGAGCACATCCACCTGCGCCGACCATGCATCCTCATCGCTCTGAGCTTCATAATACGTGGGAATCGAATCGGTCTTCAGAAGATATGACAAGCCCGCTACACGGTCAACGGGATTCGTTGAGACCCTCTTCTGCATCTCGCTCAAGACAGCATAGATGTTGAAATGGTCCATATTCTGAATGGACGACAACTGCTTCTCAAATGTTCCTTGTGCATCCGGATCGAGACTCTCTTCCGTCTCCCCCCCTATGAGAGACTGCCGCAGAAGCTGGATTTCTTGCATCGTCCACGCACGACGGAACCAGCTCCGGTCGCTAACCAAGTCCACGGTGCCGCTCAGTGGTCGTCCCAGCCCGCTGAAGTAGCAGAGCACTTTATCAGCACGCTCATACACGTGCCCAATAGTGGGCACATCAAGTTTCCATTCTTCCAAACGTAGATCTTCCCTCTTTCCACCCGCCTGCCGCAGACAGAGGACGTCCTGCAGACGTACTCGGCGCCCTTCCTCAGCAGTTCAATCCGTATCCATTGGAGATCAATGCCTTTCGGAAGTGGAACGGGCCATGCTCGTCCATTGACCATTGTCCAGATTGAGACTCGTTCTTCCTCTGCAACCCAAGCATGGGACACGGTCCAAATCATAGTAAGGTCTATACCCGCAATCGCCCACGGAATGACCCTGTTGCTATACAGGTCCCAAAGGTAGCGAGGTGGGACCCAGCGGTTAAGGATACGGTTGCCCTTCATAACTTGTTGTCGCATATCTCTGTCTCGACGTTCACTCTCATCTATCTCATCCCTGATGTACGTCCAATCCATGTACCACGTTAGTCGAAGGTACGCATAGGCAGCCCCAAAATCTCTGTTCGTTGCAGCATAATCGTGAAGAAAGAGATACAGTCATGGTCGGTCCAGAGTGTACGCAGTGCCAAGAATATTGTTGAGTTTCTCTAGCAGTCCGCCGACACCAAGGTCTGCGCATGGAGTGTCAGCGAGAGAGGATGAGATGACGGGTTTCCTGCCGGTCCACACGCGTTGCAGAGGTACTTTTATCAGCGAGTCTGCTTGGGTGGAATCCTCGAAAGCTGAGATAGTGACTTCAGAAAGATTCTCATACCGCCGATGGGCATCCTCTCTCTAAAATACTGTTAGTTGATGTATATTCAATTCATGCTGCGGTAGCTCACAATTCTTAACCACTTCTGCTTCAAGATCTCGTCCCTATAACATTCGTACCATGAGACTGCATCCATTGTAGTTTTGGCTGGTACCAAATATCAGATTACTTTATTGAGCATCTGTCGAAACTTACCGGATACTGCAGGGCCCCTTCTGCGTTTTCCAACAGACCAGTGTGCACGCTGGAAAGTCACGTCAAGCGCATGGGAATGGTCACCCGGTCCCCCCTGGTCCCTCTTCTATAACCTCTTCACGTGATACCGAAGGATGCTTCAACGCAACATCGTCTCGTCTCATCTCATCTCATTATTAATACACGGCACAATACCTTCAATCATGATATCAGCGATGAATTAGGTGCACGATTTGACCGACTCACTCTTAGCGAGTTCGTATCATGGAGTCGTTGTCCAGACCTGTTCAAAACAAAGATTTAGGCATGCTAGGCCTGAGCTCTGGAGCAAGCCGGATGGCTGTCTCAAAACCGATGTAATGGACAGCCGGTAATGAAGTTGATCGCCTGAGGAGGAACCTTCGATGTTCGGACGAGCTTTCACGGTATTTAGCAGGGTTTCGATTCCTATAAAACGCTCGTTCAGTGCGACTAGCCTCATCTGCTTATGGCTCACCTAGACGAGTCATTGTCAAGCTGTCAAAGATCTGTCTGAATGCCCAGGAAATAGTGGGAATGCACCATGCGACCATCTCCCGAAGTTTCACGGTATATCTGGATGCGTTTCCGTACCCTGGCACACAATCAGCATGACAAAGAAGCATCGTGTTGGAGATGAAGAGACGAATGAATAGCAAGAGACGGAAAAGGATGTTCCCTGAGCTACTTAGCAAAAAGAAACAGGAGCAAGGGAATTCCAGTACAGTATGAGACCTAGAGAATACCTACATCAAGTAGCCCACCACCGACGAAACATTTTTGACGGTGAGAGTTCGGTTTCCGGAGTACCGCTCCGAAAACCAACTGAACACCATGCATCCTTACTCCGCTCTCCATGGCTTCCACGTCCAATGTCCGAGATTCTAACTCCTCCCACGACGACTGCAACGACCAGATAGATCTCGTCGGCGGTCCATTTGCCGTCATCGAGTCCGACCCAGGTAGGCCCTTTTCACTCAAGCTGCATTCTTACTCATCTTCATACGTAGGCGTTTTCACATCCTTAACGCATAAACTCGGAGTCAAGCACCTCGAGATCGTCGAAGTGTACGACATAGAACCATGGGCGGTCGACCACCTCCATCCGTATGGCCTGGTCTTCTGCTTTCGCTGGCGAAAGGACACGCACCGGCCTGCCGACTTCAAGGACCCAGCTGCTGAGCATGTATGGTTCGCGAACCAGCTCAGCGACGATGCCTGTGCATCTCAAGCCATCCTAAACATTCTCTTCAATTGCTCAAACGTCGATATCGGGAGGGAGCTGAGCGAGTTCAAAGAATACACGAGGGAGATGTCTCCCAAGGTGAGTTTATGCGCATCTACCTCTCGTCACTCATTCATACGCTACAGATGAAAGGTCTCGCCATATCTAATTCTTCCATGATCCGAAATGCCCACAACTCTCTCGCCCGGTACGTTCCCCTCGATCGCCTACACATAATCTTTGATTTAATGATCGCAGACCAGCCGACATCCGAGGCGCCGACAACGCCCTAGCCACCACCCTCCTTGACACCGTGAAAAACAAGGAGAAAACGAAACGTGGCTCCAACCCTCCCCCGAATAAACGCGCCAAGACCAAGAAACCCCCACCCGAAGAAGGCGACGAGGAGACGTACCATTTTATCGGCTACGTCCCTGCGTACGGCAAGGTCTGGGAACTTGATGGGCTCAAGTCGGGGCCATTGGAGGTGGGCGACGTGTCGGCAACGACAGAGTGGATGGACGTCGTACGGCCGGCACTGAGGACGAAGATGCGTAAGTATGGAGGTGGAGGCGACGATGGTGGACACGATATCCGGTTTAGCCTCCTAGCTATTGTGGACGACGCGTATGAGAAAGCAAGCGATGAGTGGGAATATTGGAGGTCGGAACGGCGGCAACTGGAGCGGCGTCTAGAGGAAGGATGGCAGAAGGAGGTGAGTTGGTGTTTGTACCACGTCTTTATGTTAACATTATGAATAGGTTGATCCAACACTTCTCTCTGCTGCTGCAAACGTGTTCGACGGCGGAGGCGGTCAAAAATTCGCTTCTGATTTCGCTAGTAAACGCAACGATAGGGACCGGCATATACTGAATATGGACCAGGATGCTTTACGGCGCGCATGGGAGCAGTGCGTCTCCAATGCCATGAAAGCCAAGGTAGCTTTAGAGGAAGAAATGACGAAAGCACGGCGAGATCACGTAGGAGGCTTCTTCGTGTATATGTTCTTGTCTGAATTTTTCCTGCAGACTGATCATGTAAAGCGAACACATGATTACGAGCCATTCTTCGTCGAGTTTCTGAAATGCCTGAAGGACGAAGGCCTTCTGACAGGGTTGCTTGCGAAGAATTGACGGTTTGTACGGACTCTGGGGACTCGGGAGGATAGTTGTATCATTTCTGATGTAGCGGTTGTAATACATTCGGGAATGAACGTGCGACAACATGCAGAGGATGCAAGACCACCAACGTTCACAGAATACTAGCGGAGGCATGCAAAGAGGAAGTGCCTCAAAAGGTGACCAAGGTAGGGAATACCCCGACAGAGTGAGCATATACTTCAGATATTACCTTGTCTGATCTTCTTGGCAACGAGAACTAGATATGGGCTCAAGAAAATATGTTTTACAGCAACGGCTATGAATGAGGTCAACCGCAGATATTCTATTCACAATACCTGGAAGAGGACAGACATCAAACGGGAGAACTAGAAACAAGAAGAACACATACCTTCTTTCACCAAAGTCACCTAGGCCTGGAATGATATAAGCCTTCTCATTCAAACCCTGGTCGATCCACCCCGTAATCTGAGCACCGGAGTCAGTGATGAATAGGATAGGTGGAGAAAGATGCTTACCACTTTCAGTTTAGGATATTTTCCGCAGAATGTTCGGAGGCCTTCAGGCGAGGCAATCTGTGAAGGGTAAATAGATACGATGAGGGATTGGACTGGGCTCATACGAGGTTTATGAAAATGATTCGCTCCTCAGGAACGCCATGCTCGATGAGGACCTCGACTGCCTTCATCGCTGAACCGCCTGTCGCGAGCATGGGGTCCAGCAGGAGAACATAGCGAGAAGCGATATCTTGAGGGAACTGCAAGCAGTCTTGGTTAGCATAGACCCGTTGTAAGAACGACAGCCAGCACCTTGGAGTAGAACAGTTTAGGAAGCGTCGTCTCCTCGTCCTTCGCTGTCATGAATAACATGATCCTTCCATAGTCTACGGACAACTCACCCGCTGGATCAATATCTTTCCGATCCTCACGCTCCTGCAAACCTCCCGAAGGCCTGCCTCCATGGCCTGAGATCACGAACATCAGCGCATGTGGGTGCTTCCTTGACACGGATCCGTTACCTCGCCAGCCCGCAGGATAGACACGCCGCATATCTTGCCTTCGAAACCGACGCCTTCGTATGTCGTGCCCTAAACGTGATACCAGTCAGCGACAGCGCACACGACGCATCCACGCGTAGCATTCGACTCACCGTAGGCGTCGTAACTGTGCGTTTCACCACAGGCAGATGGTTCAGCCCCTCCTCGACGAGCAGCCTGATAATCCTATCAGAGTAGAACAGGAAATCGCCCCTGGACGTGTCTTTGTCTCTGATGATCGTATACAGGGCCTCTAGCTGGGCCGTTTGGGGCAGGGTGAAGACGGAAGGAGGGATAGGATTCATGTGGGACCGATTCGTGGGTGCTGAGACGGGTTCTGCGGGCATTATTTATGTGAAGTGGCGGTGTAGATGATAAGAGGAAGAGAGGGGCGAGTCAATGAACAGATCAAGCGCTGATAGCCACATGGCCCTTATTCTTCCTTCTTTGGCTCGGCCGTGCTTTGCCCGTAGGCCATGCTTGGCCACAGGACACGAGATATGTATGTACTTCCACCGTTACTCCATGCAAGCAAGAGAGCCCATAAATATTTGCCAAGGATCTTAGAGATGGTGTCACAAATAACATCGTTGACTTCTGTGTCATATACATGTACATACATACCACGTCAAAAAGGCCGTAGGCGTTGGAGTCGATGTGATTTGACTTGGAAATGTGTCAAACGAGCACATCGAGGGCACCTTCCTCCTAAGTTTCAACTGACGCGTTGTTAGCCTGTCTGGCGTAGACATCGACGTAGAAAGCACTTCATAGAGCAGTTTCAGGAGGAAGGCCGCGGAACTCGGGCCGCCTTCCGAGGTTTCAATCACGACTGCCCATGGCCTACGCGTTCAACTTTATCATTCGGACAAGGTTTGCCGAAAACGCTGTAATGCTGAACGATGGTAGAGGTATTATCCTCGGAGCTATTTCCGACGAATTATCCTGGTAAATGACCAATTTACTCTAGTTTATGTCTTCCTTCAACACCGTCAACAACTCCGAGATAACCAAAGTCTTATTGAGAGTCAACGTCCTCAAAGGGGCGAGGAAAAAGTCATCATGTATAGGGACCGCAAAGTCCTGGCAGTCCCGTTACGCGATATATCGCACCCTCAGGTGCCACGAACACCCCAGTCCGTATATCAGCAGTCTCTGCGCCACAAGCCCTTTCGATAGACAGCAATGTCCCGCCCCCATCAGGACGTGGTACCCCACACATACGACTGCCATGAGGTGCTGGGATTGGAAGACAGTCAGAGTTGACCAAAGGTAATTGTGCTGCAGCGACTTTGCCGTATCTCCATGCCAATTTGGTATTTATTGATGTCCAAAGGGCATAATCTCGTCTGAGGCAGGATACCGCTAAACGGAGAGTTTAGCAGACGCCATAAAATGAGAAAAAAGCACACGCCAATTGCTTTTTCGCGATATCCGTTTGATTTGATGCCTTGTCGGAACTCCTCAATAGCAGATTTGATCCCATCAATACAGCCATAGTACTATACTGAGGGATAGAATTCTTGAATCTCTTGACCGCTGTGGTTAGTGGGATAGTTGACACGCAACCAGTCTTTCCAGTCTTCCTCCTGCGAGGATGAAATGATGACTATAGGTTTACCAGTGAAAGACGTAGAATTCATGGCCAGGGTGATTCGGAGAGATTGATTCTCTCATCTTGAGCTCAGATAGGGGAAGCCAAGACGGCCCTCCAACGAAGGTAGGTTGGTACATCTAAGACATGTCCGAGATGAGCCAGTGCGAGGAATGAGGGCGGGCTTATCATAGGATAAGATAAGATAGTGATGTATACACCTTGCAATGAAAATACGTGTGAGGTACCGTAGCGTCCCCAAAGCTTTGCGTAGTCCTAGTAACGCAGGGCGCGGGCCCTTGACATTGAATTTTGATTTTTCGACACGTCGCTGGTATGATCTGAGACTTGTACAAATCCGGTAGATTGCGGTATAACGGTAGACATTCGTGAACACGATGAGGACGAAGACATTCTGTGGTTTGCGTCTGCTTCAGAGGATCGCACACTTTAGAGCGTGCCTAAATGGGTTCAGGGACTGATTATGTAAGATTGGCATTGAAATGTTCTAAGCTCCGAAACAAAATGATGAAGAACTAAATATTTAATGTCTTTCGCGAGCAACATACCAACAGCACCGACACCAGCATTATGACAAACTTACCCTCAGTTGAAAATATGCTGTCTGACCTCTATGCATCACGGAAGGCATACTCGAGTATTTTATCTTCCCTGGTTCAGCAAGTTGCAGACGCTGCGCCATCGACAACCTTTCCCATTCTCACCCCTATTCGTTTCCTCGTCTCTGCGTTCGACAACGTCACTCAGAAAGCCCTATGGCATTTAGGCCTACAGCTTACTCTAGCTCGGCTTTACGTAGAAACTAAACCGATCAGAGATGCCGCCGTATATTTTGAGGGACATTATAATCATCTCCTGAACAATTGCCGGCGAGCGCGAGAGGAACTACTACCCACCATCGAAATGGAACTGACAAATATGGAGCCGCTACTCCTCACTGAATTACATGGATCGTGCGGAGTAGAGCTCTTTCTCCGCTTCATAAAGCATATCCCAGGATGTTGGTCCACTCGAATCGATCTTCTTGACAACATTCAAGCTATCATTTTCTCACTCCGCAGTTCGATACAGGTTGTCATGGCCTGCCTTGATTATGTCGAGCAGTGCACACGTCTTGTCCATGCCCGTTGCAATGATGAAGATTGGGTGGGCCGGCACCGTGGTCACTCAGCCTTGCTTCGGCGCTTGAATAGGGCCAGGTGGTCAGTGCTAGATGTGTCTTCTGTTTTGCCTGTGCACTACCAGTTGCCGGGGTACTATCCTAAGTATGCTTTCCTGGCCTTATTATGCTTCGCTATCTCACTTCTTCTATAGGTGTTACTGACAGTGGAATACTGGTATATGAATCTCACATATAGACTTGAAATGTCGCTGTAGTATTATCCGATTCAAGGATTCTGGAACACCCTCCTCAGCCCTTGACTCGAGAATACAATTCCTTCCTTTCTTATGGTGTCCATCTGTAATCTAGGAATGGTTTATCATGCACTTACCCATGGAGGTGGAAGAGTCCATTTTACTTTGGCCATGTTTGCTTCTAGGTTTCATTGGGGCACAACTACTCACTCTTTTTGTACATCTTGTCTTCAGAGATGTCCACTCGGACTCCACCTCAAGACACGTCTAGAGCATGCCCAAGGCCAAAAAAGTCCTATAGACATCTGCGACACCACCCAAGCACCCACATACCTCGACTTTTCCCGGTGGATCAACTGTATATCCACCACCTTCTACACACTACCACTCCCCCAGAATACGATGCTAGCACCTCATTGATAAAAAGATTTGACGACATAGATGCTATTATAGACCAACTTGAAGGAAAGACAGTGTGCGTAGTACCTCCGATTGCCTGTTCCTGCAACACATACTGATCTTGCCTGAAAATTCTTCCGTACGTTCAGGGAGATGAAAGATATGCGAAAGATTATCGTCCCATTGGCCCGTGCCTTCCATGCTTTGGAACCATCCTGTCGGGAAACCTTTGGTTTACTTCAACAAGATGATGAAGCATTATCTGAGCTGCTTGAATACAAGTATGCCACTTGCATGTCTCTCATAGCCTGGCACATGGCGGCGATTGGAATAGCCTTGGAAGAAAGCATCTGTCTGGTTCCTATTTTTCCCTTCTTGAAATGCTCAACCCACTGCTAGCATTGCGACACACCTTCATTTCTCTGCCTACTTGGAGACTACTTCGTCGAGATCCTGCTCATGATTTCAGCCATATCTTCCTTCATCCTCTGTGTTGTAGGAACCCTATACCCACTCCATATAGATCTAGTGAAGCTGGCAGCCGCAATCAGTGTGATGATTGCCCTCATCGCTGGATGTCTTGATCGTAAGGAATTTTCTGTCTCCATTTCAGTCGCTAATCAATACCAGGGCTACAAACACTTGCTAGAAAGACGACACAAGTCTATCATAGCCTTGTTCAGGATGTAGCAACATACATTGTTGCCTGGAGTGAGTTCCAAGCGGAGCTGAGGGTAAGGAATCCCCACGCCCGATTGACTGATATGGAGAAAGAATTTATTCTTAGATTTCACCGTGTCGTAAGTCACCTTTTGTTCTGGAAGATTGTACCTGCTAATTAATGGAGGTTCAGTTTTTACTCGGTGGTGTTGTCTTCATGAAGAAATGGAGAGAGTTAGCAACTTCTCCAGGATGGGACCACGAAGTTCCTCCGAATCCGACAACGTTGATATTTGGTGAGCAAGTTGCACATATGCCGGGAATCGTTACGGTACAGTCCTCTGCACGCTCGTCACCGAGTAATCCGGGCACACCGTCTGCAGAGAGAGGATTGTGCATCAAATTTAAATATTGCAAGCTCTTCAGTCTCTCATATGTAACTTTTAGTGTTAGAAGGATGTTCCACTTTGGAACGCTGGTTTGGTCTCGGCTGAGTCTAGTTTAGACTCTGTTCAACCTGATGAAGACCGTGATATAGGCTATGTTAGATCTCTGGCCTATCAGTGATCAGCATGTTACCTCTACCATAACTCTTATCTAGTATTTAGCGGGTCCATCAACTCCTTAGTTAATAATACTGAGTACCATTCAAATTTGAGGCTGATGTGAATATATGTTGCAACTAGCCGGCATATTGATGACATTCAAAATATGCTCATGAGACCTGCTTTGAGGCTCAGCATTCGAACATGACATTTGAAGAAGTACAAAACAATAGTATGCTTTCATTCTCCCGAGCACCATTTGAAGGCCACCTACCGCTTAGCCGAGAGCGAGTCACTGAGCCTACAGGAAGGTACAGATCAAGTCTCCACAAATTCCTGAGTCCTGTGTAGTTACTCAAACAAATCGGTGCCATTTTGATCTCCTCGACTGTGATGCATTATGGAGGTTTACCCTTGGCGGGCCTGCTTGAATACTCGACAATATGGCATGGCTGCTACAAGTAACTTTCAATTGTTTGGACTATCAATTCTTTTTCAATCATTTATTTTTTTCTGTGTGAGAGCTACCTCTGGTATCTCCCTTCCTGACTACAAAAAAATGGTGCCGAGATTCCCTGAACATCTGTTTGTGAAGTGCACTATACTACTCCTGAGTGTCCAGGGCCTTGGTTTGTTACTGACTTTCGTGCAGGCAATGCTGCTCAGAGAACATTCTCAAAAACCCACCAAGATCCTGCAAAGTATGTCACTGAGCAAGAGGGTCAGCCCAAAGTCGCATCTGTGATGATGCTTCAGAATCAGCTGGCATTGTTTTTGGGTTGTCAAACCGATATTAAACGAAGTGTTGCGAATTGGGCCATTTCTATGCATTTACATCTGAAATAGTTTAAAATGTGCAGTATCATAGAGTATCATTTATAAAGATGCATTCTTCTTGGGACAAATCTAGGGGCACGCTCCCCGAGCCAAGCGGGTATTCCAGGTTAACCCTGTGTGAAAATAGTAAATACAACTTGCGCTCTACAAAAAGAACAACAAAAAATACATTCTTCACAAAATCTAATGTCCTTGAGCTTGCGGGACAACTCTGCATCTACGCGAGAAGCTTATCGAAATCTAGTGCATGAATCTGCGGACTTTTCGAGGTCATAACTTGTTGCTTATCAGACCGATATCATCGAGTGGAATGATCGGCGTAGATTTTGGCTTGACTGGGATGTGTCGCAGGTTCTCCCTGCAACCTCTACCTTTGCCACGAAGTCGCTGTATAGCGTCCTTATTTTCGCGTTCGTAATATTCACAGGCATCGAGAAGGAATTTGGCGTCAAGGACAGTTGCATGATGAAGGACTGATATGATCTCTTAGACTGCATTCAAAAGATAGATTGCGTGAAAAACTTACTATCATCATAGGTTACGGGATTGATGAAGCTCCCCCCGATGATCCTGGCTTGAGTGATTTCGTTCAGCTTGGTGAAGCCACAACCAATATTGTGAGAGGTCTAGGATATCTAAGAGTACCAAAAGGCCGATGTCATCAAAATCAGACACAGTTCCCATGTATATGAAGTCTAGGAATGGAATATCAGCGCCGATATAAGGAAACACATCAGTATATCCGTACCCAACAAGGTCTTCAAACAACTTCCTGGATATTCCACACCAACTTCGATCGGTTCGGACCAACTTCGAAAACTTTACTCCTTATATCAGCAGTCACCATGTCACCGTTCCTTTCAGGAAATAAAGGCTCATCCATCGTCCCACCTCCATCTGGACGTGGCACGCCGTAAATATGAACACCATCGGGTGCCGGAATCGGGAGGCCGTCGGAATTGATTAATGCAAATTGGTATTGGCGGTCGTCTGCCATGTCTCCCCACCAAAAGGCAATTTTGTGTTTGGCATTGATGCCTACAACATGCATGATCTCATCTGCGGCAGGATGTAGCTAAGGAGAAATTGGTCGGAGCAAAAGACACCATAAAAATAGTGCACGCCGATAAGTCTGAGACTGCTGCCTGCAGGCTTGACAACTTGGCTGCGGTACTCGTCAATGGCGGATTGGGCGGCATCCACAGAGCCACATGGAGATATATTGAAAAAAATGTATTTCACTGCGGCTATGAGCGGGATAGGTGAAGCACAACCAGTCTATCCAGTCTAGCTTATCGGACTTCGAGGATGGAACTATGGCTGCAGATTTGCCAACGGAAGACATGGTCATGGCAGTTGCGGTGATGGTGGCAGTTCGGAGAGACTCAGGACTAGTCCCTCACCTTGAGGAGCTTTGGGGCTGTCTCAGACAGAAGCTGCCCTGGGACGGCCCTCCGACGAAGGTAAGTAGGGAACACAAGTAAGACATGTTCTTCTTACCACAGTACATTCCAGTGTGATGCATTCCCTAGGTTCTCCGCCTGCGTGAAAGAAATGAAATTAAAAAAACAAACAGGATAAGAGATAACCTACAAGGGGAGATAGTCTGTCCAAGAAGACTCCATGCGCAAACCAGACAATGTTTGTGACACAGAATCATTGATGCAGTCCAAGCACCATCACAACTCAGGAAGGCCTTGATGGCGTGATACCCATCCCTTGTCTTGGAAGCGAGCTAGCAGAATACGAGAATACCGCTCAATGTAATCGAGGCACTCCATGATTGTCAGGCATGACTGCCAGATCGAGGAGATAATGTTTGGAATATCATCGAGAAGATCAACCCTCGTAGACCACAAACCCAGATGATGCTTCGTAAGACGAAAGAAAGTTCCTTGTCCATACAATCTGCGTAGCTTAGAGACGAGGAGTGCTTCGGCTCTGATCAACTGTGCCTCGATGGCAGGTACGAGCTTTCTTGTCAGTCGGCACTGGGTCACGACGTTACAAAACACCCTATAAAAATCTCTGTGCTCGAGCCCAGTTCTTATCGAGTATCGTGCATCAACCGAAACTATTCATAGTTTTCCACGTGCATTTATCGAATTCGCCCTGAGCGAGGCTACACACAGGATGAATTAAGAAGGCTGTCGATGATGAAACATTCGCAAGTACTTGAGTGACTCAAAAAATGTTCAGCGGGAAATTGAGAGAGCTAAAAGCAAATGGGACGTCGAGGGTAAAAGCGCCATTTCGTCGAGTAAGACGGTGTTGCCGTTGCTGTTGTTACTAGCGCAACCGGGGTTCAGTAAGACAGACCTTGAACCTGCATAGCCACCTAGATTTACGCATCCGGCAGCGGCACAAGCCGGCCCGGGGTCCTCCCTTTGTCGAACTCATTTTCAAAAGACCTCGACCTGACACAGGATTTCTCTCTTAACGAGTTGTACTCGGCAAAACTCACGTTGTGCATTCTGAACAACACGCACGAATCTAATGCATATATACATGACACTTGTTGCAATGCGAAAGAACACGTGCGCCGCTACCAATGAGAAAGTGTTTTACGTCCAGCCAAGACAACGTCCAGGCGCAATAACTAAGATATCCTTTAGAACTCAAACCCTCTCACCAAAAGCTCAGATTGTCGTTTGTAATCATGGCCAACATCATCAGAAGCGCAAAGCCTGGTAGCCGCTGGACGACGAACGAGCTGGAGGCATACAACATCGTTATTAAGGAGCAAAACGAGAATACTTTCTTCGAAAAGCCCCTTCCCGCTTATCATGGTCCTGCAGACTTCCTTCAGCACGAGCATGCAACCGTCAGACTCGATGCCGCATCGAACTCACTTCTCAAGCGCTTGGATTTGGCAGCCGACGTCGTGGAAGGCGAAGAGTCGGCTGTGAACGATTTTGTCGCTGAATTGCTGCGCATCCTGGGGTATGAAAGGCAGGATACGGTGGTTCGCACTCGGAAAAATATCCGATTTCTGATGTGCGGTGAGTATGTCCACGCAACAACCGATGCGTGTCTTTTGGACGCTGAATCATTGGTGTTGCTGCTTGTCCAAGAGGACAAAAGCCATATCAACCCCATGGATCCAGAATCTCAGCTGATTGCTGAAGCAATTGCTGCTTTCCAGGAGAACAACAAGCGGCGAACTCGGTTGTTTCTTGAACCGTTGCCAGTCCAGATTATCCCAGGTATCACCATGATTGGCACCTTCCCGACCTTCTATAAGATCGCTGTGACATCCGAACTCGATCAATGCATCCGACAGGGTCAATATCCAGCAACTCAGACCGTTGTTTATCGTCATACGCCTCGTGTACCAAGGCGCAGGAACGAGGGCATGCGCCCTCTACCAAGTCGCGAGCTCCTCATTCGCTGCTATGAAGCTTTCAAGCATATTGTGTTGCAAGATGAAGGTATGTTACTGTACTACTACTACTTTTTCTTATGTTGACTTCTATTCGCTATCAGATGAGGCGAACGAAGCCAATCAGAATGTTTGAGGGGAGGCTGGAGCTGATCATCCAGGGCTTTTCGGGCGGACAAGAAGACTGGTATCTCTGTAATTTGGATGTAACAACACCGAGGTTGATTGTCAACCTGCAATAACCGTACTTTTTCTGGCCAACTTTTGATTGCGGTGGAAAAGGTGTTACTACCACCAGGTAAAAGTATGTTCTCCCTCTATGCCACTTCGTATTATCTCGCGCAGTTAACGTTGCTCATATGTGGTGGAGAGGAAGAGATCAAAGACCGAGGTTCATTTGAAACGGCAAATTCACTCCTAAACAATTAGGACAAGCGCCATTTAACAATTTCCTCAATCTCAAACCTAGATTACAGCAAATACGATCACGTTAAGAATACACACAACAAAGCAAGGTACACGAGTAGCCAGCCACGTATTCATCTCCATCCAATCATCCTCCCCAACCCCCCTCTCCATAGTCCCCGCAAGCTCGCTCACCCCAAATCTCAGCCCAAGTTCCTGAACCAACTTTATCCTCTGCCACGTATCGTCAAGCACCACCCTGCTCTGGAAGAACTCCCCCCGGGACTGTTGGTCATGAGCAACATGAAAGCATTGGCCTGTAAGTAGGCTCATGCGTTGTTTCCGCCGCGTACGATAGCGCCTTCGGCCGGTGGATTCGTCATCTGATGACGAAGCTGAATAGTATTCTTGGAGTTTTCACACGAAATGCGTGTGTTCTTTGGTTTGTGAGCATCAGGTCATAGACAGTAACTTACGAGCTAGGCGTTCGTCCGGTTCGTCCTGGGTATCGCTCTCATTGCCGATGAACATGCCGTCTCCAGTGTACAGCGAGTCATCCGAGTCTGAGGCAGCAGAGGAGGTGAAGTAAAGACGACACTGCGACGTGTCTCGCACCTGCCATGCCATGCCCATGCATGTTCATAGCCAGCTCAAGGGGACGCAGACCACGTCGGTATGAACAAGAACAGAAAGTTGAAACACGGCGCTTAAATCAGCTTGCCTTCCTGCGGTCCCCAATTCCGCGAAATCGAAGTCTTATGGATCTCCCGTTATCGAGAAAGGCTCTAGCATCTAATGGTTAGATCTGTTGAATTCCTTCACCCGTTTCTCTTTTCCTCCCGCTTTTCTTTCCTGATAAGCCAAATGAAGAAGATACTGATGGGGGAGATGGGGGGGTCTCCATAAGCACGTAGCCTCATCTTGAGGAGCTTTGGGGCTGTTTCAGACAGAAGCCGCCCTGGGATGGCCCTCCGACGAAGGTAAGTAGGGAACACAATCTAGACGTGCTCGTCTTACCACACTACATGCCAGTGCCAGTGCGATGCATTCCCTAGGTTCTCCGTCTGCGTGAAAGAAATGAAATTAAGAAAACGGGACGGATAAGGGATAACCTACAAGGAGAGATAGTCTGTCCAAGAAGACTCCATGCGCAAACCAGACAATGTCTGTGACACAGAATCATCGACGCATTCCAAGCACCATCGCAACTCAGGAAGGCCTTGATGGCGTGATACCCATCCCTTGTCTTGGAAGCGAGCTAGCAGAATACGAGAATACCGCTCAATGTAATCGAGGCACTCCATGATTGTCAGACATGACTGCCAGATCGAGGAGATGATGTCTGGAATATCGTCAAGAAGATCAACCCTCGTAGACCACAAACCTAGATGATGCTTCATAAAGCGAAAGAACCTTTCCTGTCCATGCAATCCGCGTAGCTTGGAGACGAGGAGCGCTTCGACTCTGATCAATTGTGCTTCGATGGCAGGTACGAGCTCTCTTGTCAGTCGGCACTGTCACAACGTCACAAGACACCCTATAAAAATCTCTGGACTTGAGCCCAGTTCTTATCGAGTATCGTGTATCGGCAAGCACGAAACCGAAACTATTCATGGTTGCCCACGTACATTTATCGAATCCGCCAGCGAGGCTACACACAGGATGAATTAAGAAGGCTGTAGATGATGAAACGTCCGCAAGGCGATGGGCCAGGTACTTAAGTGACTCAAAAAATGTTCGGTGGGAAATTGAGAGAGCTGAAAGCAGACGGGACGTCGAGGGTAAGGGAGCCATTCTTCGAGTGAGAGCGTTAAGACAGACAGGTTTGCATAGCCACATTGAATTTATACATGCACATCACCATTAGCACGTAGCCCTCGTAGGTAAACCATACATGCAATTGGTGACTGCGATGAGTGGAGGATAGACCACAGCGGCCATAACCATACCCAAGTAGTCCTGCCTCTACCGTTTTTTCTGGGCTCTTTTGCTGTCCTCTAGAACAAAAGTCAAAAACAAGCCGGAGAAAGGAATCGAGCAAAGGCACCTTTCCCTTTTGACTTCGTTGGCGCGCCCTTCCCTCTCTTCTTCCTATCAATGATATCTTGGAAGCGCTGCTGCTCTTTCTCGTCTACGAGTTCCAATGCTGGGTATTGACGGGCAATCGCAGAGATATTGAGTGCAAGTGGATAATATTTGACCATGGAGGGACCCTGAAGACGAGCACGGAGGTATTTGGCACCGGTACGGACGCGTGTGGGGTTGTACGTCGTTTGGAATATGGAGCATCGTAGGCGGGTGAGTGCCTCTAATGTAGAGGGCCGGACGTTGGCCATGGTGGTTTGTAGTCAACCCTAACCCCTCGATCATCAATCAAAATCTTTTCCCTTCCGGGCCGCCACGCTATCGTCTTCGTTCATGGGACGAACAAAGTAGCTATGCATGAGAGAGTTGAAATGGATTGAGATTCATGAATCATGGAACAATTTTGTTACAACCATGGGTAGAAAACCACTGCGATTCCGACTGTGCAAGAAACACAATATCATATTGTACACTCATCGATCGTGATAAAAGCAGCCACGGATATAGAAGAGAGTACCATGGCTCTCCCTCCCGCCTCTTTCATCCAGGCTAAATAACTCTTCGTTACTGTCTTTCCACCGCCACAAAGTGAAAGACTTCCACGCATTCCCATTGGGCCGCTTTCCCCGCTCAACCCGTCCATCGATATCCAAAAGGCCGGTCTCCAGCATGGAGGGAGACATGATTGTCATACTCCGTATAGAGTCATCTGGGTCACCTGGTACACGCCCCAGCAACACGGCAGGAAGATACGGCGTTGTACCACTGGGCAGCAGGAGCGTCACGCTTTTCGTCCTCCGGTCAATAGACTGCACCTAGTGTGAGATATACATGAGTGAATATCAAAGCAAAGAAAGAAGAGGACGAACAAGGGCATCCTTCTCGATAACAATATTGCCATTTGTGAAATTCCGCTTATATGAGATCAGATCTCCGACTTGTATGATGGCGTTGTGGACAAGGTCCGTAAACTTCACCTCGGCTGCCTGTCTGTGAAAATATGAGAACAGTATTTTGCAGGTATGATGGACAATACCCTGCACGAGCAGATGACTCGGGAAGTGCCAGCCACTGGGCGTCATTTCTGTTCTGGTTGTCCCACTCTTCGTCCTTGTACGGTGCTGAAAGCGTACCGTTGCGTATACCTTGCTTGGATTTCTCCACCTTGGCTGTATGGCTGTCGGAGGTCCATCCAGAGAATATGTGGTCCTGGAAGGTGTGTGCAGCGGAAAGGAAGTGCGCATCGCTGAAAACGGAGGGGTCGAGTGTCCCAGACGACGACGACGACGATGAAGACGAGGTGGCATCTCTGCTTGGGTGGCTATCATCAATGGATTGCTGGTATCCAAAGAACGCTGTCGGGGGGAGCAAAGTCAACAAGATGGCCCGTGAGTCCTCAGAGAGCGAGGTCCAAGTTTCTGCATTGAAGATCGTCTATCGAGAACTGTTCAAGAGATCTAGTAATTCTGCAAAGACGGGGGAACAAGTACGCACGGAAATGTCCAACTTTGTCAAGGCACTCCGTGGATTCTTCAACAAAAATTGTATATTGGGGCCATCGTGAGATGACTTTGAAGCTGCCGCTGTATATTGGGGTATCTTAGAGCTGACGGCGCTTCGGATCGTACGTCTTGGTCGAGTGGACATTGAAAAGAAGGCGTCATTAATATCAACGTCGAAATATGTCCGCAATACCTAGGCTGGAGACCGTCTGGCTAACCACCCTAGTCGTTGCAAGCAAGAAAGTGAGAGTAGTAGACAGACTACAAGTAAAATGGATCGAATTTAGCAAAGGTGCGAGTGGCTGTGTTGTGGTCAAGTGAGTATCACGTGAATGCGGACCGACACGGTCGCAAAGGAGTTTCAACTAGCGGTCGTCGGTCGACGCCTTGAATACCTTGCTTAGCGGTTGGCATCCCTATGAGCCTTAGTGTTGAATGCAATACTCTTTCCCTGACTAACGAGGCCAACACCGACTTATATGATTTCTGGCTTGTTTGATTTGACTGCATGTACACTAAGTTTACTATTATGGTCCTTCATTGCGCCTTCACCCTGGCTTTCTTCGGTACCGATTCAATATCAGAATCTGCCGTTCGGCACCTTGGACGGTCCACGTTCACATTTGGACCTATTGAAGTAGCGGTTGGGTCCACACGAACCGGGCCAGCCGATTTCTCACCCTCAGTGGTCTTGGTTGGTCCGGATATTGTCTTTTTAATAAGCTCCGGAGGGGACCGGCCAGTGATGTCCGAGTTTGCTCGCGGTACTGGCCGCATTACCGTTTCTAGATTCACTAGAATATAAGCACGACTCACGAGGGGGAGGAAAAACGTACAGTTACTCACTAGTGGTCACCACGGTCATTCCAGAAGCAGATATCCGACCATTTGTTGCCTCTGTCCGTTTGAATGTGATCTTTTGGACGTCGGCCTCGGAGCTGACAGCGACGATGGCGTCACTCGTGGGACCGATCACTGTTTCTGGATTCCATAGATTATGACACACCGGCAATTTGAAAAATTAACATCATCTTATTTGTAAAACGAAACGTGATTACATAATCCCTCCCCATCGGGTATTTCTTTATATAGAAAAGCCGCCGGGGCGGGAGTCACGTGACTGAATTCTGTATTCCATATAAGATGATTTTAAATTTCCGAATCCCCGGTGTGTGAGCACAAGCCAGACACTCCTGTCACTGAATGGTTTCCGCCTGACGGAAATGATTTGCGGAGCTGAAAAAGTTTCCGCAATACGATTTCCGTCTGGCAGGAAGCAAAAATAATTGTCAGGTGAACTTTTGAAGAAATGTATATATTTCCTTAAGATTTCCGATTATCTAAAAGGATAAATTTGGCATGTTCTTTTCATATACGAGATATTATAAGAGATTTTTAATTTTCATACATCTTTTCCATACATCAAAAGGACACATTTTTGCCCCAGTTTCCATCAGAGGAAAATGTATTATTCTAAAAAATACAATTTCTGTGCCTTCGAAATGTGAACTTTTCATCACATGGAAATAACAGTGAAAACATATATTTTCCAACTTGTTGAAACGAATCGCACGCTCAAGCGAGCCGCTCAATCGCGCAATCATCGCCTCCTTAATGCGCGCACATGTGAGCCCCTGTAGGGCTCAAGGGCTCATGAATCAAACAGTGTCTTATGCAGCATGTCAGCTGATGGGTGATCATGCTGAATGGCGGCTTTGTCAGCACCACAGCGCACGCGACTCTTCTTCATTGATGCTCGCTCCGTCTCTAGGCTAACGCTGTGTAGCGCACGCTCACCATGGACTTGGATGCCGCATCGTCAGTCTTCTGAGGGAGGATGAATTGGGTAGCACAGGTTAGTGACTATTGGCCATTGTCGAAACTTGCAAACTTGACAGAAAAAGACAAGGTGCAGGTGCTGTCAGGGGAGAACCAGGAAGGCTACGTGACAGTGACTTCGTATGGGTACGTATCCCGTTGTTGTAAGGTGTAGCAGTGACTAACTGCGAGCAGCTTAAGCAAGGTGACCCCGTCTCACATGGATTCAAACCTATTGTCATTCCAGGAGTCAGTTCAACACTGGCAGGGCCTACGTTTGCGGAAATTCCGGTAATACAGTGCGGCACAGCTGAATCATTCATCGCATGCACAGGAGTTGGAAGAAAGGGTAAACACAAGGTAAACAGGTCCGGCTGCCTGGGTACGAGCGAGGTGATCATACTCATGGGTGTGGGCCATGTGGCTCGCTTGCCAGAAGTTATCAACACCCTCATTGATGCCAGGTGTGCACGACGTGATACCCCGATTGCCCTTATTGGATGGGCATCGATGCCGGACCAGCCGGTCGTCAACTCTATGCTCAAGGACATAGTCAGAGCACTAGATAGTGTTGGTGAACAGGCGTTATTGAAGTCCAGTGAATAAGGACCTTGTGTTGCTGCTTGTAGAAAGAGCTGGACCTTTGTTGGAACATGGTGAGGAGACGTAAGATCCTGGTGATTCTTGACAGTTGCCGTGCCCTCAGATCCCCACAACAGCCCTATTCACACTCAAGCCTGTTGATTCCTTCGCCCTCTCGCCATCCGAAAAGCCAACCCCTGGTCCAGAACTGGTGTGATTCTACCTTGCAGTCATGGATGATAACTATGACAGGAGATGACCCATGCCAACTCACTGACACCAACGACTGGTGGCAGACTTCATATACGGTGGTGTCCTGGGCCCCTTTGATGATGACAACAACAACAGTCAAGATGGTTGCACCACAGCGCGCGCTGCAGCAGGTCCTTGGCATTGGACATGAACATGGGGAATGAAGACTGAGCAGACACACTGGCGATTGTTGCAACATGCTTGATGTGTTTAAGGTATACCAGTCCAATGCCGAGGACTCGCTGCAGTGTGTGCTGTGGTGCTGACAAAGTCGCTGTTCAGCACGATGATCCATGCAATCGAATTCTGCCACATGGGCAAAATTCCTGAACATGCTGACATGATGCATAAGACACTGGTGGAATCTCGTGAGACCCTTGAGTATGCCGGGCAGGGGCTCGCATGTGCGCGCACTAAGGACGCGATGATTGCATGACTGAGTGGCTCGCTTGCGCGCACGATTCATTTCAACAAGTTGGAAAATATTTGTTTTTACCTTTGTTTCCATATGATAAAAAGTTCGCATTTCGGAGGGACAGAAATTGTATTTTTAAAAATAATAAAACTTCATCGGACAGAAACTGGGACAGAAATGTGTCCTTTTTATGTACTGAAAAGTTGCAAGAAATTCAAAAATGTAGCATAATATCCCCCATATGGAAATATTGCGCTAAATTTAGGGTTTTAAAAAACAGGAAATCTTAAGGAGATATATAATTTTCTTCAAAATTTCACATGACAATTATTTTTACTTCTTGCCAGGCGGAAATCGTTTTGCGGAAACTTTTTCAGCTCCGCAAATCATTTCCTTCAGACAGAAACTATTCAGTGACAGGAGTGAGAAGAAAACTGTACAAATTACAATGTCCCACCCAAGGTGATATCGGTCACTTCAGATGCGTTTCTCACCCTCAGTAGTCTTGGGCGGTTCAAACGTGGTCCTTTGGACAGCGGGGGAGCTGACAGTGACGAAGTGTTGCCACCGGTCTGGGTTCATCGCGTCTGACTATGCATACCTGGCCGGTAAAGATTGCAGTTTGAAAATAACAAGTGTCTGTTATGTCATTCATATATGGGTTCAGGCTAACCTTGTTGAACATTTCGGAGAAGAGACGCTTACTCCATGGTCCTCCATGGTTTTAATGATGTATTATGCGTCAATATCATCTAAAGAGACTCTATACTGGCGCGGTCTCGACGTTTACGGCCGTCGTCGTGGCGTTCAGTAATAGGCAAAATTGGTCCAGTCACGTGGATATCACGAGTTAGGGTAGCCTTAGTCAGCGCGGAGTTTCGACCACAGAGCTTGTCAAGGTAACAAGCAAGGTAACTTTCACGGCTGCAGCGTCGAGTGGCGGTTCTACTATTAATACTAGTACGACTGGCACACTCGATGAATCTGTCACTTCTATATTTCTTGAGGTCAAGGGAAGCTCAATTCAGAGGTCATTGACATCCGACGGACGGGTGTGTGGAGTCTGGGGATGGGCGTCCTAGAGATGCTATCGGGTGATTATCCGTGGCCCAAGGCTGAAAAATGCATGCTTGCTAATGCGGATGCTGTAGGTGTATTGCTGCCCAATATCGTCGTAATGACAACTTGTACTAAGATTATGGCTTTCAAAATGCCCGAGCTGTCCGATGGTGTACAAATTCCTGCGGAGCTTAATGTCCTTCTGAAACAGATATTCATTCGTACCTGCTAAGGACATATCTTACTCATGGGACTTTCTTGAGGACCCCTGGTTAGTACTCATGGCGACAGAGGCTCATAAATACGTAACGCAAACGTCAACTCGATAACGGTTCCAACTCGTTAGTCTCTTGGCACGGAGATTCACAACCTGGGTCACACCGTCAATTTACCGTCAATATGAACCCTCAGTGAATATTCCATCAGCATTTCATTGCAACAATGTTAAGCATGTCCAACTCCATGGACGCGCACGACTGGACCCTCCATATTCATATTATCCCCCTTTGACGTGTGTATATGATGTTATTCAGGATACAGATTTCCATCGAGTCACACTGTCACCTGGTTCTAAAACTAAATCACCAGCAAGAAACTAGCAAAGCGCTATGCATTCTCCGAGTGGAATGCGACGTGCATAATTTGAACGCGAAAAATAACTACGCTGTGGTGAAATCGACGCAACTCTCAAACGTCTGCTTTGGTGCATACCACCACCACTGAATTGCGCAGGCTCCGGCAGTAGTGCAAGTGTCTCCTAGGTCTGGAATAGTGACGTTAAAAGAGGCTTTATAGAATCGTTGTCATCAGCTGCTCGTGGAGGAATGAATAATCGACTTACTCTCGTTCTTGGGCCATTGGGACGGGCCAAGGGTGTCATTTGCATACACAGGCCAGGTGAAGAGACGCGCAATCGGCGTCTGGGTCGCGAGGTTCACTACGGAAACGTTCTAGGATACTATGAATAAACGGCTTAGATGGAAGGCACATAAAAACCAACCGCGTATCCAGTGTGATGGGCCTCGATATCCACTGTGAAGGGAACGACCTGTCCGGTCTGGTAAAATCGAGTATTGGCTACATTGTCTTCGTACTAAGAGAGCGGAAATCAACCACTGTTTCGTGGGTGTCCATACAGCCTACCTGGTAGCCACGGCAAAATAACAGGTGGCAGGCAGTAGCGTCGTAGTCGGAGTCGATCTTAGCAGCAGCGGTTTCGACCTATTCACCTTGGTCGACAGCGCTCAGTGAGTGGGGCGAAATCACTATACCGGTCCGTATTTGTCTAAAAGTGCCCATTAACCATGGAGACTGAAGACACATAACAAAGGTCATTTACCAGACTTGAGAACCTTGTATACGGCCGCGCCACAAGCCGCTTCATTGGCGTCACCAATCTACAAAGAGCATGAGGATGCGCCGGAATGTTGTAGGTTGCAAACAGAACCTACCATTCGTGGTGCGGGACTAGAAACGATTCCATGGGCAAGTGATGAGGCAAAGAGAGATGCGAGAACCAAGAAAGAAAAGATAGCCATTGGTGTAGCGCAAAATCGCTTAACGACAAGGGTTCAAGTTGGGCATGAGTCTTTTATGCGTTCCCCAAAACGAAGTCAAACGACCGCGGCCCGCAAAGGACAACTCAAGCGGTCCGCCGGAAAAATCTCTGCGGAAAGAGTTATGGCCACACGCGTAGATGTCGGTTAAAGCTCGCGTGCATTGCTAGCCACTGCCTTCATGGCCAATTAGAGCATGAGAGTCGAATCTTTGGACCGCATGGCCTCGACAGAAACAGTATCCCATAAGGCTAATATCCAGTGCCGTAACTTACACCATGGCTTATCTAGAAAACTATTCAGCTGTGCACGATAAAATGTATTGAATCTACGGTACCTAAATGCTAACGTATACTACACACCACTTGGGGACTGACATGATTAGAATTACAATGATTGTAATAGTATGCATGGAATGCAAGATGCGACATTGTCTGTCACCCGACTCATCGTCCTTCTCTGGCTCGACTGCTTTTCGTATCGACCCTTACGTACTCACCCTCGTCCAACTGACCTTGTCCGTTCTCCTTCTTCACCGACATATACACCTCGCCGAGGATCTGCATCGCAACGGCACGCATTTGTGCCTTGTCCCGTGTAATATTGGGATCTTCCAGAACGCGATCACATGTTTCCCGCAGGATCGATTCGATTTCGAGTTTGGTACCCTATGAAATCGAATGAACGGATGGACGATATCGGAAGACGTGGGGTTAGTTACCTTGAACAAAGCCTGCAGCCCCTTCTCGGCAGCCTGTTCCTCTAGCTTCCGCTTCTCTTCCGGGCTTAGATTGCCCGCCTTTTCGGCGGCTTGTATCTGGTCGAAGACAGTCTTGAGTTCTATCGCTGAACGAAGGGTTGATACGCTGCAACAACAGATCATTAATAGTGGAAGACGATGAAGGAAGCTCCTCACGTCTCGCTGAAAACATGGTATTTTCCTTGAACGTTGTGCAGCCAACCACCGACGCCAAGGAAGCTCTGATTAGTAGCCAAATGATGCTTGGCTTTGGATGCATAAACAAATCCGATAGCTTGGAGAAGCTCGACACCATAAGATTCTCGTTTAAGCTCTTCGGCCTCGAGTTGGCAAATCGTCCGCCAACTTCGCGTAACATCGGGGTCATAGGGGCCGGTAGCAGACTCTGTGAAGATGCCCAACTTGCGTTCAAGGTTTTCGACAAGCTTCTGGACCCGTTCCGCTCTTTGCGCTGCTCTCTAGAAGTGAAGGAACTGAGAATGACGGCCGGCATCGACAATGAAGCATACCTCTGAAGCCTTCTTTTTGTCTTTCTCTTCCTTCTTCGCCTTTTCTTCCTCAGTCAATATTGGCCTCCCTTTGGAATCCTTTGGTTCATTTCCTTCGGCTTCCTCTGCTTCCTGCAGCGCGGTCTTCATATCTCTGGCCAGACTAATTTGACCAATAATCGGGGCGAAGCGATCACCGCCAAATATAGCGCCGAACACTTCTTCTGGGTCTATGTAGCCTCCCTCTGGGGCACTCTCTTTCGGACCGAACTCGTTGTACTTCTTCCGCAACTGGGGGAAAATATCAGTCAAGTCAGAGTAGAATTCAGATCTGACGCCGTACTTGATCGTCAGAGAGTGTTTGGTAGGCAATAGCGATTTCTTTGAAACGCTCCTCGGCATTAGGATCGTCTGGGTTCTTGTCGGGATGGTGCTTGATGGCGAGACGTCCTGGAAGAAGATGAGACGCGTCTAACAGAGGCTGCCCTACGCACGATATGCTTTCTTTATATCATCCGTCGTAGCAGTGACTGGGACGCCTAATATATCGTAATACCCTGTTTCTAAAGGACGTTCTTGGGTCCCAATCTTCCTGCCTTTCCTCGAGGAAGGTTGGCTAGATGACGGCCTAGAGTTATTGGATGATGAGGGGGTATTCAGTGCTGCATGCGAGGGTACTTGATTGGAATAGAATGCATGAGATAGTATCGTTTGACATGAAAAACATCTGATCTGTAGGAGGGTTCCTGGCCGTGGTTGAGGTGAAGGGATAAGAAATTCGAGATGTGCGCTACACTTCTGGCAGTTCGTTTGGATATGGGGCAATACAGGCCTAGAAGGAAGAACAGGGTGCACTGACATGGCAGCAAGAGGGAGCGCCAGTGCCGTGTGGCTGTGCTACTACCTCATCAGACGGCTGTACGGGTATCCCCGAACCGTACTTTGCTATTAACGTCGTTCTGCCCTCGAAGTCACATTGACAGATTTAAATCCGATTGGGGTACAAGAGAGCACTCACGAGTCGAAACGATAAGGACCGGCCATGACTCTTTCATTTCTCACGGCAAAGGCTGTGATTCGGAACTCCTCTCAGAATTCATGTTCCTTGAAAGGCTGTGACGAGAAGGTCAACGGTTCTCCTGGTCATAATGCACCTCTCCTAGGAATCATATATCCTTTCCTGAAAATCTCAAGCCTGTGGTCACTAATTAACTCAGCATAGTATCATCGAAACTGAATATCTAGTCTTTTATCCAGCTCAACATGAATTGACCAAATTTTATTGTTTTATACAATTCGGATAAGCGTATAAGTGATGATCGGTAGCTACCCGTCTCTCCGTAGGGCATTGAGGAGGTTCATAGCATCGTAGACTGGTCATACAGATCGACCTGAAGGAAGGACTGGCAACATCCAGAAAATGGGTAAAGGACCGAGTAGATGTGCATCACTGGCGTCAATGAGTTGTGACATAGTCCGACACACTCCGTAAAAAATAAATTTTCTGTACAGTATTGGTTGGTGAGAAACGGCGACGAGATTTTCTGGGTTTCCTGATCTGATTTCTGGTGGAAGGATGTCAAGGGAAACTGCATCCAATAGTAGAGTTTCGGAACGTGTTTCAGAGGTCCAAAATTTGCCCTGAAATCCACTATTTTTAAATTATCGAGAGAATCTTCCAAATGTGTAACTGATTTCTGGATACAGAATATTTACGAAATCAGTATGTAAGAAATTTTTGGGGAGAAATGAAGCATTTCTTTGTGAATTTCCAAAGTAGTATTTTCTGGTACGGTTTCTGAGGTCCAGAAATGTACCAAAAAATTCAAAATTTCTTCCATCCTGAAACTCTGCTGCCATCAGAAATTTTGAATTTTTTGGTACATTTCTGGACCTCAGAAACCGTACCAGAAAATACTACTTTGGAAATTCACAAAGAAATGCTTCATTTCTCCCCAAAAATTTCTTACATACTGATTTCGTAAATATTCTGTATCCAGAAATCAGTTACACATTTGGAAGATTCTCTCGATAATTTAAAAATAGTGGATTTCAGGGCAAATTTTGGACCTCTGAAACACGTTCCGAAACTCTACTATTGGATGCAGTTTCCCTTGACATCCTTCCACCTAGTCTCGTCCCCATCCGTTCTGTCGCATCGTTTCCACGTGGTGACCACGTTTGGCGGAGTTGAAAACAACAAACCGGAAACCCTCCAGAACGTCTGGTGCATTTGACGTCGATTTTGCATGTCCTGTCACAATGTCACCTAGTCCGCCCCTTTTGCCGCCCCTCTCCCTATTTCCAATTGTCTCTACTCACGTGAGGACCGACGCGTTGATGCAAAACGGCGCGTTGGTTGAATTTCATTTACTTTTCCCTCACTCCCACAGCCTGAGTCTCAGCCGTTTCTGCCTTTGGCATCCCCTCCGCTCTTTTGAGACATGGTCAGGTCCGAACCGGCGGTGCCGATGAACAACTATGAGTATATTCGCACCCGTTCCTACTGCCGCCTGGACGAAGCTCGTAACACAGCCGCTACTGAACGCAAGTACAATTCCACTCGCACTCGACAAGAAATACAATCTATTTTTGAGGCAAAGTTCGGCAAACCTGCCTATGATTGGATCGGGTACCGACATGGACGTCGTGAGAATGATGTAAACAACCTTAATTTGGCTATGACCGACATACAACTAATACCGTTATCGTAAGCAAATATGTCACTGTGACAGGACGTGCATTTTTCGGACTAAATGCACTAGACGTAGTAGTGATATCTCTGTTTCGTTTTTTCAACTCCGCCACATGTGGGTCGGACCGATCCCTCCGAGCGCGAGCGTTAGCGAGGAGGAAGAGATATCACTACTACGGGTGGGAACGAGACTACTTCCACCAGAAATCAGATCAGGAAACCCAGAAAATCTCGTCGCCGTTTCTCACCAACCAATACTGTACAGAAATTTTACTTTTTGCGGAGTGTGTACAGGGATCCGATCAGGGCCACGGCTTTCGGAGCGGCGTGTTTGGTCTAAATTAGTTGTTGCCGGCCTTGTCTCGTTCAGCGCCTCCAAGTATGAATTGGACCTTGGTACGGATCTATATCGTGATTCATCGCAACCAGGACACAGGGCCTTGACTCCCTAATCTATTCCGGGGGATGAATAACGGAAGATAAAAGGACGGAACTGTACTTTCAACTACGAGGTCCTGACTCCATCTTCTCACCATGGCACAGTCATTTGGGGAGGTAAGCATCCGATGGCATGGTTATGACTTTACTGACAGAAACGTATCACAGTATGCCCGACCCACTGATACAATAGCCGCAATTCTAGGAACATATCCTTTTTCTATCGGTCTCTTTCGAGAGTTGATCCAGAACTCTGATGATGCAAAGGCTTCAAAGCAGGTTGCCACCACATTGTTTCTGAAATTTAAAGATTCTCAAACGGCACAAAGATCTTTGTGTTAGATTCCAGAAAGCACTCGACACGCACCCTATATCATGATAAGTTGGCCGGTACTCAGGGTCCATCTCTTCTCGCCTACAACGACGCGCTCTTCACCCAGGAAGACTGGGAAGCCTTACAAACTATCCATAGGTCTTCGAAGAAGACAGACAATACGTCAGTTCCTTCAATCCGTTAACATTTCATTTCTTATCGTGCTCTAGGAAGATTGGCAAGTACGGGATCGGATTCCGCTCGTGTTATCATGTAAGCCGTCTTTTATTAGGGAGTGTGGATGATAATGGGTCGATTATGGATTCTACTGCCTTATTATGAACAACTCGTCGCCGACGGAACCCAGCAGAACCCATTTCACATCGACACTGCCATCACAGTGACAGCGCTGTTAATATCATCATCGACTATAATCGAGTCCATAATCGGCTTCAGGCTCCAATCTGACTCTATAGATTGTTGCATTCGGTTCTGACCCTTTTTCGCAGATAACCGACCATCCACAAATTCTCTCTGGCACATCTCTTGCCATCCTGGACCCCCATCACCACTTTAGCGACTCTGGAGGAACGAAAATAAACTTTGTCGAACTCGGAGACTCATGTGCTGACCACTTGTCATGCTTCGACTTCTTTTTGCCTTCTAGCACAAACCCAACAGCCTTCTCCGGTTCCGTAATCCGGCTTCCCCTCCGCACCCCTCCATCTCAGAGCAGCATCAGCAATAAAGTCGTCACTTCCGAAGAAATACACACTCTCTTTCGCGATTTCATTGACGAGGAGCTCGATGTTTCACTTCTCTTCCTCAAGCACGTCTCGAGGATCGAGATACATGAAATTGATGAGCAGGGGGTCCGAACCTTCCTCGCTGGCGTCTCTATCTCCAAGGGATCGTCTTCTCAGTGGACAGAGGATGGCAGTCATATCACATTCATAGAGACCATCAACATCACATCTCCCTGCCGAAATGATGCCATAACCTGGCGCATACTTCAGTCTTCATTCGATCAATCCACCTCGGCATCGTTGATATCGTATAGATTGGGACGAGATGTGCGTCCTTTGCTATCGAAACACAAGTTGGTCCCGTCAATATCTCTCGCCGTACCCATGTCCATCGTGTCAGCCGAACAGACATCTGGTCGGCTCTTCACATACCTTCCTCTCCCTATACGTACTGGGTTCCCATGTCACGTCCACGGGCTCTTCGCGCTAACTCAATCGAGACAGAATCTCACCAACAAGACGGAAATTGGAATCGTCCGTGGAAGCGATGACAGTGTCTTAATAGAGTGGAATCAACTACTCTTCGAGAAGTACCTTCCGAAGGCTTGGGCCGTACTTTTGCCTGTTCTTATTGAACAAGATGCGCTGAAACAGATATACCGAGCTTGGCCGGCTGCACAACCGATCGTGGAGACGGGAGACGGCATGTATTGGGAAGACCTGCCTCGCAATCTGCTCTCCGCCGTCGCATCCTCGGGATCCGTCGTATGGCCAGTCGTACCGCGTAGTCCGAAGAGCAATTTGTGGAACATGGAGGTCGCACCTTTTCAGAATCTCCGGTCTGTCATAGTGGCAGGCAGTACAATCGACGTCGAGGCCCTTCAGGCCTTGGTAGATTCGGGGCTGAATATCATACAGCCCCCTGAATATATCATGAAGGCGGAGATCAATCATACGGCATTAACTCCGGACATTGCACATGCCGGGTTACTCGTAAGTTGCTTTTATCTCATGCTGTCATGGTATCCATCTAAGACTTATGTTCGATAGCACCATAGATTTGAGCTGGAACAGCTCGGCGCCTCGGACAGTGGCGCCTCGCTGTCCGTTTTGGAATATCTTCTATCGACGAAGAACCTTAGGCTCATCCTTGACCTACCCATAATTCCGTTGGTCAATGGGAAATTCGCGACCCTTCAGCATGATACTCCCGACGTTCACATCTTGCTGGAGAAGGCTGATTTCAATACGTTCCAAGAGTTCGATGGTTCTGCTATACCCATGGACAAGCTTTCGAACTCGACCAGAGAGCTCCTGCTATCAAAAGGCACCGATGGCTACAACTTGACGCGACTTATGCCCGAACATGTTGTGGGCTATCTGCGGCTGTCTCCATTTGGAATAGATTTTTTGACTGCGGAGAAACCCAACGAGACTGCTATTCTGTGGTTATCGAAGTTCTGGGAATGGTTAGGAGAGTGGAAGGAGAAGGAATTGTTGCTGCCCATGATTTCTTCGTTCCACCTTCTGCCTTCAAAGAATGGGTCACTGGAACTTGTTGAAGGTAAGATGTTCTCGGGGGAATCATTGGAGGCGTCAGTGCAGACCGCACTTCAATTCCTACAGATCAAATTTCTACACCCGAAACTTTCAGCTGCGGCTCGGAATGTCCTCAAAGACGTGCCCGGTGCTCTGCGCATTCCAGACGCAAATATCCACTTTCTCCTCGACTGTATACATCTGCCTTCCGGCTCCAGCATAGACAAGCAAACGGCTACCGTCATACTGAGCTTTTTAGTCCCAGCTATCCTCGATTTCTGCCGTACAGAACGCCTCAGTGATAGCCAAAGACGCAAATTTCGATCATTGCCGATTTTCCCAACACTTGTCCCTTCGAAAGGTCTGATCAAACCTGAAAAGACCTCCAGATTTTTGGGTATCCCGCTCAAGGCACCCAAGATGAACACAACGAAGTTCGTTGGATCCATTCCTCATGGTGCCACTGTTTACGGGGTGACTGCTTCGACGTCCTCACTTCTTCCACTCGCTAGTGACGTCGTATATCTCGACGGATCCAACGTCGACCTTGCTATATTATCCCACCTCGAGTCGGAAAACAGCGTGCCACTTTCAGAGACAGACGTCGTAGCCCTCGCTTTAGAGCATTTTGGCGAGCAATCCAGGTTCCTCCAGCACGCCTTCCTGGAGCAAATGGTCCAGCAACGCGATAGCTTGCCTCCCCGTTTGTTGAAGATCCTCCAAACGACGAAGTTCATACCTGTCCTGGATGGGTCCCTGCAGTCAGCAGAGCATGTAATAGACCCCACGACACCAGTGATGACGTTGTATACGGACAGCGGAGATCGTGTTCCGAGATCTATAGATGATGATGCAGGATTCCTTTTAAAGCAGCTGAGGCTCCTAGGAGTCCTGCGAGGAACACTGACGACGGAAATCATCCTCGGGAGAATACAGCATATATCTTCGATGCGCGATTCTAACCCGAAAAATGCCAAAGGGCTCTCAATTCGCTTGGTTGATCTTTTATTTATGTCTGGATTCGATTGCGGGCCGTTGGAGATACCTGTCGATGCGAAGTGGTTACCGACCAACAGGGGAATGTTGAACCATGAAGAGTGCTTGGATCGCGGTCTACACCGTCCAGAACTATTTGATGAAGTGTATCCTTTGGTTGAAGAGACTATAAATGTTTCTCACTCTCTACGGTTGGCGCTAGGCTGGGATAAACCGCTGTCATTTGCTACCTTGAGCCAGCAGTTCAGCCTCGTCATCAGTGCGCGCGGGACGAACGGGGCCTATAAGAAGCTCAGGGTTATCATAAAGGAGCTTAGTCAAAGAGAGCTCTCGGAGGAAGATCTAGCGACCTTGAAGGGCATCATTGACGGTCGCGCATGGATTCCGATAAACTCTCGTTATATCGCTACTACTAGTCACGCAGTTTTCTTCCTTCCACTTCCTCTAGCGGGATTCCATGAAATCCCTCCTGCTTTAGCTGATCGTCCTGAAATCCGCGAATTTCTGTTTAAGATGGGATGCACGGAAAGGTGAATTTCTATCCACTGTAGCTAACGAAACGTTAATAAATGAGTTTATAGGCCTTCGATTGATGTTCTTGTGGCGGAACTCAATAATCTCCACAAGTATCCGGCTAGTCCTGACAAGACGCAAATGGTACCACACATCTCTCCAGACACAGTCTTTCCTCAACTTAACATTTTACCCAGGCTCTTTTGATACTAAAAGCCCTCCCACTCAATCTGACTGAAGAGGAACGCTCAAAGATTTTCGTCCCTGATGTGTCTGGACAACTTCGTCCCGCAAGCGAGGTGTACTTCAACGACCTAGGCGATCGGGCATTCATTGAAGCTGGAGACTTAATACTAGCGCATCCCCAGCTGAACGAGCAGATAGCGAAACGTCTTCACATGAGCAGACTGGGCCTCAAGTTCCTTCACTTGAAGAAACCAGCTGTAGATATGGGGGAGAAGCTAACGACCACCATTCGAAATGTCCTGAAACAATACACCGAACAGCAAACACTGACCGAGTTCTTCGCTAATGCCTCGGACGCAGGAGCCACGGAGTTCAAGATCTTGGTTGATGATCGCCACGCTCCGTTTGAGCATTTGCTTTCACCCGTCATGGCCCCATTCCAGCGCTGCTCCTCCTTGATCGTTTATAACAATAGCATGTTTACGCAAGCAGACTTCGAAGGCATCTGTAAAACTGGAGTGGGCGGGAAGGAAGGCGAGACAAGCACGATTGGACAATTTGGTTTAGGGGCTCTCTCTATGTTCCATTTCACAGAGGTAGGTGTTCATCGTCTGTCTTGCGAGTGATATCACTGATATCCCGGTAGCTTGCAATGATTGTCTCCGGAGATAAAGTACTGTTCCTTGATCCGTCCAAGACACACCTTCCGTTTGACGACTGGGCCTCGTTGCTCCTACCCCTACAACAGATGCAACGGTCCGTACCATGCAGTTGAGGTTGATAATGCCCCTGACCTTGTTTATCAGGATGTATTCGGCCCACCTCGCGGCACTCGACGGGCTATTTGGCTTCAAGTTATCATCCACCACTTCTTACGACGGGGTAAAACCAATTATTTATTTATCACCCGAAACCAGCTCACTTTCCTGTTAGACTCTCTTTCGATTACCCCTCCGAAATGCTTCTCATTTGAACGACTGCTCCATATTGCATGTTGGACAAACAGCTGACTATGTCCGAGATTATATCGTCCGGCCGTACTGGAAGCAGGCACAACAATCTCTGCTGTTTACCAAGATGAAAAGTGTCTCAACTTACTATCGGCATAGGACAGGTCGCATCATAAGCGGTTGGAAAGTCGAAGTGAAGGCGGATGATTCAACGACATCCGACGGGAACGTTTCTATCCGCAATCGCTATCTCATTGGATATGCATCTCCAAAGGTCGAACCAGTGCAAGAGCGTTGGATGGTGGCGACGACGTCCCTACCTGTCACCAGTTTACCCTCCGAATTCAATCCATTGAAAGAACCCCACCGCCTGCGATCTCCTATCATCGTAGGGCTTGCCGCACGGACTACTGCACGAAGCCCGAGCAGTCATAATCTCTTCTCCACGCTACCTCTGCCCATGACTTCCACGTTACCATGCCATCTCACGGCGTCATTCATCCTTACACCCGATAGACGACATATACGATTTGACGATTATGACAACCTTGAGTCCCAGTACAATCGGTGGATATTGTCTACTGTCGCGCCGTCTCTCTATCTCATCCTTCTTGAAAACCTTCTCGTATTAGTTGGGCATAATGACATATGGTGGCCGGGTAATGCGACACAGCAGGACAGCGTTACTCGACTTCTTGTTGACCGATTCTACGCAGATGCTCTTCCTGCTAGTCAGCGTCTAGTTTGTCCTAGTCATTTCAATCCCTCCATCCGTATGCGACCTTCTGATGCCGTCATTCTCGGGAATCAACCTGCATCGGTAACGCACATACTCAAGGTGCTTCGCTTGCCACGATATGTCTCGTTCCCTCCCATTATCTGCGAACGTTGCTCTGGCCACATCAAAACATTCAATCAAGAAGTTTTGAGAGACGAGATTGCTTTGCGTGGTTTCAGTTTGATTGGCGGATTTGAGACGGGAAAGCTCACGACAAGCGACATCCAAAGTCTTCTTGACTACTTGTTGGAAGATTCATCTATCAGCTTAATGGACCTTCCTCTCATACCTCTTGCAAACGGGTCGCTGGTCCCTCTACATCCAGCTGACTACAAGAAGAAATATTACATATGGAAGTCGGCTTCGAGAAAGCACACTCTTTTCAATCTAGGAGACCTAGTACATCCAGATTTCGATGCCGATGGGCTGACGGGGAAGGGGTATAATGTCTCGGAGCTTCAGGCATCAGACGTCTCGAACTTGATTCGACCTTTCCTTTCGGAAGCCAATACATACAATACGAAGAGCGCTACGGACGAGGCTTGGATCGAAAAGTATTGGAAAGAATATTCCAGCTTGAATATGGATCCCGATGTCCACGCTCAAGACTTTCCATTAATTCCCACCGTCCGCCCTGGACATTACGTTTCCATGAACGCATTGAAAACCCTTCCCGATGTCGTCTCGATTGGTCTCACTGAGCCTGATTGGCTCCCAGATTGTCTAGATAAATTAAACATTTCAGCCGTTCGACGCGATGACAAGAGACTGCCTGCATCGGTGCGCACCGTCATACTAGCTCAGCCCATCATCAATATCGACCAAATCATCAAATTGTTCGAACACAAGACTTCACCATTCGAGGCATTGGACGACGAAATGCTCGCCAAGTTTACAGCATGGTGCCGAGATAAGATCGGCCAGTGCTCCTCGGAATGTATTCCGGCAGCTCGCTCGCTTCCAATCTGGCCCTCTCCTTCGCGAGATGGCAAGCAGTACCTTGCTGCGAAGGAGAAGCGAATGGCCATGGTCCCTTACCAATTTCCTCACGATGTCATTAATCCATTCATGAGTTCTTCTTGTGTCGAGTTCTCTCAAGCTCTCCGTCATCTTGGCCAAGATTCGGTGAATTTGGATACTTTATGGAAAAAGCTCAAACTTCCCAAAGAACTTGGTCCTGACAATACGTCTGCTTATAAGCGGCTTGTCACTGCGCTCATATCGGACCAGTCCTTCACAATTCGGGAGATACCCCTTCCTAACGGTACTCGTCGACTTGTTCCGTCCAACACATTGTATGCTCGCGATCCCCTATTTACGGCTGCCTTCGGGTCATCCGAAGTGCATTTCATGCTTGAAGAGTTCATCGACCTTGAAGCTCGACTAGGGCCGTTTGGACTAAAGAGCACGAACAATCTCGATGTAGATACATTCTTGATTTGCGCCACCTCGATTAACGACGATGTCTCCGGTAGAGATCGAGACGAACGAGCTAAGCTAGTTTTCAAGGCGTACTGCGAAGATCTGCCTCTCCGTATTGCTGCCAACGAAGACCAGTCGTGGCGACAGTTGGATAACCTACGTTTTATTCCTCGGCTACCTCTCAGGCAAAAGTCAATGGGGATCGCAGAATTTTCTCCTTATGTCAAACATTTACCCCCGGTGATCTCCCCAAATGAGATGATATTACCCGAGTACGAGCCTATTGCTTGGACTCAGCGTGCTATCGGCAAGGTTCGACCTGCTGACAGGGTCCTTCTCGCGAATCCAAGTCTTGGGAAGCCAACTAACTCTGACGTGGTATGTTTTCTTTCTGGTCTTTGACGCCTTTCCTTACTTGTAAACAGATCCAACATCTGCGTGTGCTTGCTTTGGAAGTAGCCAGAGATCATACCTTTGACAGGCACGTATTATCTGACCTGGAAGCCACATACAAATGGCTCGACGAACACCAAGATGAAGTCGGGGAGGAAATGATTAACCTACATCAAGAACGACTTTTCTTGAATGTTGACAACCCAAAGAAGGACGTCTGGATGTGGAACTCCGCAGACGACATGTTTTTCAACATCACCGAAAATGGAGAGTTCAAGACTGTTCACAGATTCCTGGAACCCTACAAGGACCTGTTATACGTCTCTGGTGTAGAGAGCATTAATGACCCTCCCCGTCCTGAACCCGTTCTATTATCGGTGGAGACGCAGTTCTCTAGACTAAGAGAAGGATTTAACGCAATGCGGCTGGAGGGAAAGTTGACTGATGTTGTGTTTGTGACAGAGGATGAGCAACGCTTTGCGGCGCACCGATCGTTCTTGTCGCCGATGAGCGAATATCTACGCGACCTATTCTGCGGAGAATTCACTGAAGCTGGTCCCGCTTCTGCAGATGAACCGATCGAAGTTGGCGTGGAATATCCAGGAAGTTGTTTAAAGACCTTGTTAGGTACGGATGGACTGATGTGTTTCCTTGTATTGGCGCTAATCTTCCATCCCTAGACTTCATATACACGGGAACTGCACCTGACTTTGATGACATCGGTCTTTCCGTACTCTTAGATATCCTAGACCTCTCACAATATTGGGGCTTCACCGAGCTGAACGAAATCACTCAAGCTAGGATCATCGGGGGGAGCTTCATCAATCCCGTAACCTTTGGTGATAGTAAGCTTTTTCGCGTAATTTCTCCTTTGAATGAAGTCTAAGAGAACATATCAGTCCTTCATCGTGCAACTGTCCTCGACGCCAAATTCCTTCTTGATGCCTGTGAATATTACGAACGCGAAAACAAGGACGCTATACAGCGACTTCGTGGTGAAGGCAGAGGTCGCAGGGAGAACCTGCGACACATCCCAGTCAAGCCGAAATCTACGCCGATCATTCCGCTCGATGATATCGGTCTGATAAGCAACAAGCTACGACCTCGAAAAGTCCGCAGATTCATGCACCGGATTTCGATGAGCTTCTCGCGTAGATCTAGAATTGTTCCGCAAGCTCAAGCAGATTAGATCTTCGAAGAATGTATTTTTGTAAATGATACTCTACGATACTGCATGTTCAAAGCTACTTATCAAGATCATGTACAATTATGGCTTATTTAATATTATAAATACTGAATGTTATATGTTCAATTGGTGTCGCTTAGGTTAAGATCGAACCTTCCATAAGCATGTTGCTACCCTATACCATAAAGCTCGTCGTGCTGGATTATGGCTTTCGAAATGGCCCAGCTATCCAATGATATGCAAATTTCTCCGTAATTATGTCTATCTGCAGTGAGCATTCGAACTTGCTACACTTACTCGTGAAAAGTACTCACAGGATCAAGTTGATTAGGGCAAAAACTCTTAAACACCGTATAAAGTGCTAGACCCTAAAGGATGATAATTTCATACCATTCATTATGTTCAATCTGCAAGCCGAAAAAGATGGAAAATGAAATATGGCACATATCGCGGTACTGTCCAATGAACTTACAGGAAATTAAACATCAATGTTGAAAGCTGCACTGCGCCAACCTGAAATCTTCCTCTCTTGCTCAGTCTTCTCTTCAACTCTCTGCATGAATGATTGTAACTGCCTCTTCCCCTCCACCGCCATCCCTTTCATCTCTTCTTTAACCTGCCGGCCTGCTTCCTTTGCTGCCTGCGCATCCTCAGGCTCGACAGAACCAGCTAACCTACCCTTCAGATTCGCAGAGGCTGTACCCAAATATCCCTTCTTTTCCCCAGAGAGGATCTGCGGCTCAACACCCACCGCAAACGCTTCCCCCTTCTCGCCCTCGACCACCATCCCAGTCCCAGTCCCAAATGCCTGCCAGCCGCCAGACATCTTTTTCAGTCTGCCCAACTCGGACCATATCGCAGCTGAGAGAGCATTTCCAGCACCCATACCACCATCAGCAAATACCTCTGCTCTCTGCGAAACGTCCCATACAATCCCATCCACCCATTCAATCACACCCCTAATCTGCTCCGACAGAGACCGTTCAAGAGCCTCACGGAAGCGCAAAGAGAAAATAGGCTTGAACATGCTCAATAACATCGGATGATTGCTTTCGGTGATGGACAGATCAATATCCTCCGTAATTTCCACCCGCGCTTGCTCGAGGATGTGGAAGGCACGCTTGAGATCGCGTTCTTTGATATGAGTTCCGCGCTTGGGTTCAGCCTCTTGTGTAACAGGAATGAGGCGAAGCTTGAGGTCCAGATCGATGCCTTTAGGGGGAAGGGTGAAAGTAACGATGCCGGAGAAGTCGCTCGGGCCAACGGAGGCTCGCTTGTCTCGGTAGAAGAACGAGACCTTGTCAAAAGCGAGCTGAATTGCTTGAACGCGAATATGCGTGAGCGTGCCGATAGCAGTACGCGTAGGAGCGTTGGTGGAAACCGTATTGATATCAACGTCGGTAATGTTGCGAATGTAAACGTGCAATGGTTGGACGTTGAAGGATGAGATATCGACGTTTTCAAGCACAAGTTCCATATCATTGTCCACATATTCCATCCTAAACAACGGTCAGAAAAATGTTAGGATAGCGATAGGAAGACATACCTTGGAATCGGTACTCCCTTCATGAACGTCAATGCACGGGGTATGTAGACTTGGAAAATGTCCCGCCAGAACCAGGAAACTTGCTCCATTGCTACCTCCAAGCCCATCTTCGCCTCCGACCCAGCTTCAGCAAATCCTTTTTCAATTGCCTTCCCCAGCTGAACGTGCGCATCGCGTAAGTGCTTCATATCCTTATCCTGGCTCAACGCCAGCTCGAAAGCGTTTAACTCTTTCCTTAACGCGTCATAATCCAGTTTCCACCCTGACGACTCGTCAACAAAAAACTTCTTCCATCGCGTCCGCAGATCCTTCTTGGTCTTTTTGAGCTCTTCGCCGCGCATGTACCCAGCATCATTGACCATCTTGCGAATTGCCTGGAAAAATGCTTGGAACCATCTCTGAAGTTCGCTATCCTCGCGCACATGAATGGCACATTGCTTGGCCTTGCAAAGCAAGTCGTCGAGAGATCGATCGTTGGCGAAACGTTCAACAAGAGTCTGAAGTTGTTTCAAGGCTTTGGAAAGGTGCTTGTCAGACGTCGCGTCGTGAATGAATGTATCGAGGTCGACAGTAGCCACTTCCTGGGTTTTGGAGAGCCATTTCTCCACATTATCGAGAAGCGTATTGACAGCTGAACGATATTCTTCATCGTGCTGAGCGCGTTCGCAGACCTGACACTAAAATTAGAGAATGGATGTGAAGCACACAGAGCAGTACATACTCTATGAAAGGACTCTTGCAACCCATTGATCGTTCTGTCCGCCAATTTTTCCGCTTTTGCCTTCGTACCTTGTCCGACACCTATCGCTGCGGAGCCGGTATCTTTCAACGAATCCATCGTGTGCTCGAACTTAACCTTGACATCGCCCTCTTCCTCTTCCATTCTGTCCTTGTCTCTGCCAAAGGTATCACGCTGACCATCCTGCACCTCTTGCTCGACCTCCCTCAGACTATCCTTGGCGCGACCAACTTGGTCCTCCAACAGTTCAGCAGCATCGACAAGTGACGATCGAGCGAAAGATGTGATGTCTCGTAGAACAAAGGAGCCTTCGGCTGAAATGTTGGATCCTGCAATTTGCAGTAGTTTCTGTAAAGCTTTGCGGATTTCGTTGATATCCTCCGAGGCTTCGTGAGTACCCATGGCATCTGAGGGAGTCGCTGCTGACATGTCGCCTTGCGAGAGATGCCAGATAGCATCCTGGAGTAAATCGTCGCCTGCAAGAGTATCAGTACCCCCTTTCAGCGGTAACAACAGCGCGTACTGTTCTTGTTCAAGCCTAGAGTCTTGTAAGCGTCTAGAATGTTCCCCACATGCTTCATCAGAACTCGTCCCTGAGAACTGAGCTGTCCCGCTTCCATCTGCGATAGGGCATTGACCTTAATCCAATCGATGAAACCATTGAGTTGGTCCTGAGAAGGAAATTTGCCTGCGTTGAGTGCAGCGAGAGTACTTGTAACGTGTTCCATTTTATAGGGGAGTATAAGCACCTCATATCCATCCATTTTATAGGACTACATGGCAGGTAATGTCTTTGGTGTGAAATGACGAGGAAGGGAAGAGGATCGACGCCGTATTTTCGTCACCAACTCCAAGTGATCCTGGGGCTTGAACACAGCCACAACTGATTCCAGGCAGGGATGATGGTGTTTCTTTGCGCTTTTTCTGAAGGCGCCAGATGCCTCGGTATCTCCGAGAGCGAGTGGAACGGTGAGGATAGTGACGTCCTTGGCATAGTATCCGGAAACTATCCCCACTGCGTATTCTTGCCGTCTTAAATACGTACCCAGCTACCAACAGTCACACTGACGATAACAACCTCAGATGTCGGCCTTGGTACAAGTTATTCCTCAGAAGCCACACCGATCTCTTCAAAAAACGACTGCACTCGCTATTGAAGGGCTCGAGCATGCTTGATATCCTCCAACCATTTTTTGCCAATCATTTTCATCTGCGTGCTTCCATCACACAGCACTATGGCAGAACTTAATTGAACAGAAAGATGGCATTGAGCATCGGCTAAAAATTGTGTGTTAGAGGTATGCGGTTATTGACGAAAAAGCAGTCGAGTAACTCACCAGTATTTCGGGAGCAACGCCGAGGTGTCATCATCCAACCTGAGTCCTTCTGAACTTTCCTCATTTCCCGACTTAACAAATCTGCTCCGTTTATACAGCTACCAAATCCACACGCAAAGTGACCGAAATCAGTATAGATTTGGCCATTTTGTGTTGAAATACTGCCAGTTCGTCATCCTCTGTAGCTAAACATGGACGCAATGCGAAGTCATTGAAAGGTTACGGTCTGCGAAAGACAGAAGACTGGAGCCTGAAGGTCTTCGGATGTCGAAGTCGGAGTAAAGAAAGTATGTCGGATGGTCGGACCGGTGGTGGCGTTCTGCAGCTGAATCACAGGTTCGAACCTCGCCACCTCCTCACCTCCTTATTGGCATGCTTTCACTCATCGCTCACTCACGTTCACATGTTTCGGGTACGGCATTTCTTTCTCTAGCTCTAGAGAATAATCAGACCTAAATTTCGCAACTCGTTAGGCTTCAACTACTAGTTTACTAGTGCCCAACTTCTACCGACTATCCCGAATCTTGGACTGAGGCTCGGCTCTCTCTCCTCCCCCTAGTCTCCTCGCTTCCGTTAGTTTGCAAAGAAATTCACGATCTAACAATTTTTATCGGGTCCGTTTAATGGCAAAGTGGGCGTTTTCATCTGTGTAACCTTGATAACCTTCTTTAGCCCTTTTTTTTCTTTTCGGTTCGATACTCCATCTTCTCTGAAAGTCGTGCGACCATCTACAACTCATAATGCATTAACTTCGAGAAATTTTCGGTCTGCCCAAGTCAGGTGCATATATCAATTTGCACGGTTGCAGTCCTTAGTGCATATCGCTACTGCCATCCTTGAACATCGTTGGATACATATGATCCACGTTCACACAGGCATAGAATTTCCTGTCGAAGAATTTCCGCCGATGTGTGCTCCCCTTCCTCGTGATCCTATCAGACATTTATTTTTCCATACCGGTCCGTTTTCATTGCTCAAAATGATGCCCTTAACAGTGTTTCTTTTTTTTCAGGTCCTTGGCAAAGCCGGACGCCAAGCCAGAAGTTCAAGTTGGTGACATATACCGACGGACCGCCCGGGACGCATAAGCATCCAACTTTCTTTCCTGGACGTGTTAAAAAGTATAAATTGACCAAGATATGTCCGTGCTCTATAACCACTGGCTTCACGATGCTCACCCTACAAGTTTTAATAACCCTAGCCATCGGAGCCGCAGTTGTTGCGGCCAACCCGTACATTTTCGGCGACATTACACCCTTTTGCAATTTCACTAACTCAGTAGTTTCCAGGCTGGAACGTCGCACTGCAACAAATGTTTTCCCGACCCCTCCGACAACTAGTTCTCTCAGTAGTCCCATCACCATCGCCGCTGGACAGACGTTCACTCCATCTCAGGCATACACGCGGTATGACCGAGGATCTGGTGCATGCAAAGGACAGACAGAAGGCGGTGATTCTGATGCCGTTTTCCTGCTTCAAGAGGGTGCCACACTGAGTCGGGTTGTTATTGGCGCCAACCAAGCTGAAGGCGTTCACTGCCTTGGTACGCACCATCTTGAAATAATGTAACTCGGTCTAATGAGGCTTGTACAGGCTCGTGCACTCTGGATCACGTCTATTTCGAGGTATGTATCAACCATGTCGCAAGGTTCCGATTCTCAAGTCGATACTTAGGACGTCTGTGAGGATGCCATTACGATAAAGCAAACGTCAGGTACCTCCCGCATCAACTATGGCGGCGTATGTTAAGCTATATTGTGCGTTTCTTACTGCTAACCTTCTGTAGGCCAAGCATGCCGAAGACAAGGTGGTTCAACACAATGGTGGCGGAACTGTTATCGTCAACTCAGTAAGAAAAACGAACTCGACTTGGAATGCCAGGTCCCCATACTCAACCCCCTGTAGTTCTACGTCGAAGATTTTGGAAAATTATACCGAAGCGTAAAGCCTTATTCTCTTTCATGCAATTGCCATACCCTGCTGACTGGATATCATCATAGTGTGGAAATTGCAAGTAAAGTTACAACCATGAACATGCATTCTACCATGCTTATATACTATATCAATTTCAGAACACAGTACCAACGCAAGGTTCAGGTAAATCTATTGACTTTTCACTGATGGAAGTGGCTGTTTATTTCCCATTGTCCGCAGATCAATGATGTGTGGGCCGTCGACGGAGACGTTCTTGCTGGTATCAATTCGTGAGCAAAAAGTGCACTCATAACCCTGAAATGGCGCTCATGTCATTTCCCTCTTTCAAGAAATTACGGAGAGTGAGCCGACGTCTCATTATTTTGGGTCTTCGCCTTGCTAATCGTATACCAGTACTGCCACAATTCGTACAACTACTGTTGATGACGTCGACACTATCTGCGAAAGGCAAGCTTATGGTTTATAACCTCTTCGCTTCGTGTTTCTCACGGTATACTGCAGGTACGAAGGTAATGACACTGGCGATGAGCCCGATGAGCTGGGCAGTGGGCCCGACAGTAAAGTACGCAAAATTCCTCTTCTGTTTATCTTGACCCCGGCTTCCACTAGTACTGCCTGTACTCGACTTCCGACATCACGGGGTCTTGAGTGGTTAAGACAGTTTGCTTCTAGTTACTCTTTATCCCATCATGACACCCATGTCGAGAGAACTATGCAATTTCGAAATAAATGAGCCAGTATTGCTACCTTGGTCCCTCGGCCCCCCTCCTCTGATCATGAAGATTTCCTTTCACCTGCCGTAGGACAGCCGTTTCTCGATGTCTTTTGTATCTTTCTCCGAGCCTTGTTCTCAAATCTATAGAACCCCATCTTTTCGAATTATACTCTAGTTCTAATAACTGTGCGAGAATTGAATACGGGCTCGGAACCCTGAAGACCGAACGCGAAATCATGGAATCCCTTCGCGATGACTCACTGAGGCTCAGTGAGATGATCTGTCCAAATGGCGAAGATACGTTGATCACTGCGAGTTTTCATCTTGAGCGCGAACTTTGTTCGTTATGACAACTTTTATTGAGAATTAGGAGCCTGTGGTGCTCACTGCAGCTCGTGAGAGTGAATCTTTGGACGCGATACTATTGTTTTCGAAACAATGAAAGAATGGGTGATATTCAGGAGAAGTAAAAGTGAAACGCGATCGGATCAATCCCTGAATGATATTTGAATACTTGTCCCCATCTAGGGTGAGGTTGAGTCTACTCAGGAAGCCTAATATGACAGATCATCTCGTCGCGGTGTTGATAAAAGCACCATCATATCAACAAATTCTATGCATGCAGAAACCTCATGGGAGAACACTCAGCAGAGCACCAGTCGCCGTTTCGGTCATATTGATGTCCTCCGTACTAGTAGACTATGGTAGCACATCCCTGTAAGCTTGGGACCAGACGCTTCAAGTTAGCTAGTATTACCTGTGTTTTTTACTATTCGGGTTTGCATTTTCGTTCGCTGTAACGGCAGAATCATATCTAGGCGCTTTCAGAACGAAAGGAGATCAGCGAGAGCAGATCACTGAATCAGAAAGTGGATTTCCCCTTTTGGACTCGGCGCTCTTTTCAACCAACCCACGAAACCGCATCATCATCACACTCCCGGTTACTCGCGCTGTCCTGCACTTGGCCGTTCCTTTATATTCAGCGACCAATCAATCACGATTTCTCTCCGAATATCCCGAATTAGCCGGTGACGAAAAGACAGATATCAAGACACGGATCTTTTGAGATGGAATCAATGTGGCGATGTTAATAATTCTCTATTGAAGAGGCACCTCTGCTCCTCCCGTCGAAATATATGGATACTTGGTGTCCTAGCATCATGATCTCCTCGACAAATGTTAAGGCTAATTAAGCGACCAATCCTTCATCTTGACCGACGTTAGAAAATCATGAAAATTTCAATCATGATAGTTACCTTCGAGCAAGTTTTCTTGTTCGCATCCACATTCATCGCATTCCAATCGTCGTCCTCCTCAGCATTGCTTGTCGTCCTCCTCCATGGTGTCCACTAATCAACGTAAATCGCTCATAAATCGCTCATTTATCTCACTTTCCTAACTCTTATCTGCTATTAGTTCAATATGACGTTCTGGAGTTCTGCGTACAAGCATTCGACACCATTCTAATCATCTCATTCGTCCTGCTAGGCATAACAGGCCTGACGGCGATACTTTCCTCCCGTATATCAAGGTCAAAAACATGGTACCTCTTTATCGGAAGCACAATGTTCTGGTGTGCCGCGTATCTGTTCTTGCTTGGCCGACAAGGTGATGAAGAGCCTCTCTTCGGCATTTGTCTCTTGCATTCAGCTCTTGTGTATTCAGCCAACCCTGTGTAAGTACCCTTACAAGTATTCTTTTAGATATTAGATCATGCAGTGTTCTTCTAGCGCTACGCTCTCTGCCTTGGGCCTGGTGCTTGAGGTATGCTAGGTACCGTCGTTGAACAACCGTAACATAACTGAGTCTCAGATGCAGTTGCACATGGAGCTCAATATTTTATCATTTTCCGACAAAAGACTGAAACAGTGGCAATCCTGGGTATGGTATTACTTCGGATGCACTCTGTATCTTTCATGTCGATAGCGTTGACAGTTCCTTGCTGTGCCGCCTGCTGTTGGTGTCGTGGTATTTTTCTATGTCTTGGGTGTAAGCTTTACAAGTTTGCTTGTCGATGCGTTGCTTATCGTGCTCATTTCAGGTCGGAGCCGCCCACGCAACGGCTGTAGAACGAGATCCGAGTCGTATCTTCTGCCATATCACTCATATAGGCATTTTTGGGATTGGGCAGCCGTTCGTCAATTTATCGAATCTGTCATAGCGTATCCGGCTAACCAGCTTCTCATCCCAAAGATTCATCATCAGCGCAGTAACAACGATGATACCCGATGTTTTCGTCCTTCTCTTTTCTAGTAAGTAATGTATCATTTATACATTCTAAAGGCCTCACATTCTTGCAGGTCTGATTGCTATCAAGGTATGCATCAGCAAGCGTAGATATGGACAGGCTCTTCCACCGAGCGGGAATGCCCGCATAACCGCATCGTGGGTTATACGCATCACCGCGCTCACAGTCCTGCTTTCCATTGGTAATGTGTAAGCCCGATCTAAACACTCATGCTTTGGCATCAGGATCAACTCATCCCCATCCGCCCCAACAGTATGGCTATAACCAGCTTGGTGATGGATCCCAGCTCATCAGCGGCTGGATGGAACTTGGCTTTGACATCGAGTACGTAGAATATGTCTCTGTTTGATACGCCACTAATTTCTCCATGACAGTGCCTGTGTCCGTGTTTCTAGTCTTTGGCACCCAGATGGTATGTATAGTCGACCGCGACGTCGAATCGCTTCGTACTAACGAATCGACAGGACTTCTTGCATATATGGTGCTGCCGCCGTGCAGCTGGCAGGGCAACCTCAAGCGAAGGGGCGAAGGATCTGGAGATGGCCACTGTGCGACCATCTCCTAGTCGCATGGACCTCCTACATCCCAGTGAAGACATATGAAGACCGGAACGAGAAGGTAACTCCTGGAGATGATTCAGCAGCATTGTTCTCATTCTGCGATTGCATCTATTGGAAAACATCGCATGTAACATGCGTAAAACTTCAAATGCGTAGCGAAATAATAGGGCCTTAATTCTCTCCCAAGCAAGAAATATCCGACTACAGCTGCGTCATACGCAAATACTAATCGCCCTTCATCTACGATCGGTCTTTTGCAGGAGCAACCAAAAGGAGCTCTTTTTCTAAAAACGTGTATTTTGATTAACCGTATCCGCGAAGTGTTGACACTGAGTAGTGATGAACAGATGAGCGGTTTCGAGCGGCGAGAACTAGGTAGACCATCACAGAAAACACTTGAAACGATTAGACCCAAGGGCGCCGGGAGCAGCACGCAGTAATGATGGGGTTGTGATGGGGCGACAGCAACTCTGAACGAACTGGTGATGCTAGCAGTTGTAGGGATGTCGTACGACATTAACACTGGTTTCGGGTTAACCTTGGTGACGGTCATTAGCCTGGCAAGCTACTTTATCGTATACGTTACTCGCATAACTCGTACGGTGTTCGGCCCGAATGAACCGGGCAGCATTCTTTTCTGCGATATTGTTTTTGTCACGACTGTGTTCCTTAGGCTCAAACCAATAACAAAGGCCTAAGCTCAGTCAGATAGCGCTATCATATTTACCTAGCACCGAATCATCAGACGGTAATATCAACTTCTATCGTCTCCTTAATAGATCTATTGATTACTTATTCTCAGCTGCACCGCGATCGTATGGATCCCTTGTAATTACAGAGCAACGCCGTCATTGCAACAGAAGGTCTTACCTGACCTCGTCACTCAGTATCATGATATCTATCGAAGGAAACTGTATCCGATCATCGCAGAGATCCGGAAAATCACAAAGTTTTCAATCATGATAGTTGCCCTATGACTTACGACCCCATGGCATTCAAAGTATCCTCTCTTCCAGCCTTTCCCATTGTCCTCCTTGAGTAATGACGACCAATGCCCAGCGTAAGTACCCCGTAGATCCTCCCATACCTCGCCCATAACACAACTGCCTACTAGTCGATTCCGATGTGCTCGAGTTCGTCGTCGAATTGTTCGACGCAATCCTCATCAGCACGCTTGTCCTTCTTGGGTTGACATGCACAACAGTGAAGCTTTCTTCTCGTATATCAAGGTCAAAAACATGGTTTCTGTTCATTGGAAGCACAATGTTCTGGTGTGGCGCATACCTGTTGTTGCTTGGACGGCAAGGCAATCAGGAGCCCCCTTTCGGCATCTGCATCTTGCAGTCAGCTCTCGGCTATGCTGCCAATCCATTGCGAGTAACTTGTTCGCCTTTTACATCGGTTGAATTCATACTAGTTTTGTCTAGCACTACGATCTCCGCGTTGGGCCTGGTGCTCGAGGTATGGCAAACTCTGTGGAAACAGAACGTGTCTGAAGTTCTTATGCAGCTGCACATGAAGCTTAATATTTTATCGATCTCAGATAGAAAAATGAAGCAGTGGCGGTCTTGGGTACAGTTTTCTTTCTTCTTGTTCACTTCTTTGCCGACAGCCTCTTCGGCAGCTACTCGCAATTCCTCCGGCCGTTGCTATGGTCGTATTCTTTTATGTTATAGGTGTGAGCATCAAGTGCCGGTCATTCGCAACATTCGTCCGATGTCTGACCATCTTTCTCAGGTCGGAGTCGCTCACCCAGAGGCAGTACAAAGAGACGCAAGCCGCATATTCTGTCATATCGCTCCCATAGATGGATTCGGCGCAGGCCAGCCGTTCGTCTAGTCGACATCCCTTTCCTCGTACTCAGCTAACTTAGCGTCTTACAGGTACATCATAAGTACCATAACGACAGTGCTACCTGATACCTTTGTACTTATTTTCTCCAGTAAGTACTCTTTCACTCACCAACCCTTAGAAGGTCTTGAATTCCCGCAGTTCTTGTTGCTATCAAAGTTTGCATCACCAAGCGCAGACTTGGACGCGCCATTCCATCGACTAATACCTCAGTTACAGTATCCTTGGTCATACGCGTCACAGCGCTCACGGTTCTCCTCTCCATTGGTAATGTGTAAGTCCGATCTGCCCACTACAGCCGTGATTCCAATTTGTTCTGCGTTAGGATGGGTATTACCAGCCTCGTAATGGATCCCAATTCGTCAGCAGTAGGGTGGAACTTGGCCTTAACCTTGAGTTCGTCTAATCCCTGCCTCTTTGAACTTTGGTAACAACTAACTTGTGTGCCAGTGCCCGTATCCGTCTTTCTGCTCTTCGGCACACAAAAAGTATGTACCACAGCCACTGCACGAAAGGGCACGATATCCTAATAAGTTCACAGGACTTATTGTATACCTGGTGCTGTCGAAATAAAGCCAAAAGAGGGGATTCGACCAAGCTGTCAAAAGATATAGAGATGGCCAACGTTCGACCGTCTCCAAGTCGCGTAGACTTGCTACAAACTCATAATAGTGAAGAGAGATGAGGGGCCTGGGGCTATATACTCACTCGGTACCCTAATTCCTTTTGAGTTCAATGTATCATACGTTCGGCTTCATAATTCCATGGAACGGATCCTTAAAACGTACTAGTAACACATGAAACAGAGCGAATGCGCTAGGCTAAAACGTAAATTCAAGTCCACACGGTTTGACTCATGTATATCTCCTGGCTAACCAAGCCTGCTGTATGGTAGCCCAGACGGTTTTCCTTGAGGTATAGCTGCAAGGCACTACATCTTCAGATCTGTTTGAGGTCCAGGGATGCTAACACTACAACAGTATTGGTGAAATTTGCTGTTTTTCTAATAGTGTGATATCAACGTCGAGGTCTTGCTTGTGTAGATGGTGCAAGGTAATTTTTTTAATCGGCATGTTAGTACAAGTCATAGATATGACACATTCAAAAGCGTAAGACTGTCTATGCAGCGTCGTTCTCTACGAGTTTGCCGCAGATGATGTATTTATTCGAAAAATGGTCGATCCAGCCCTTCATATTGTCACTATTCGAAAGTCAATAGGTTTTCAGTTCGCTGACAGCAGCAGACGTACATCTCGTCCTGTTTAAGATCCTCGAGCTTGTCCAGAGGTTGATCAATGGGTGTAAGCATCTCTGTCAACAGTAATTGGTACCGAGGATCACGACAACGACGAGGACTACACACCGACATCGAATGACTGCTTCGCCATTCCCCTTGACGCATCGCGTCCCGCGAAATTTCCATACATACCGCCTGAGACCTTCATTAGCCATAATAGGCCATTAATCCAATGACCGACGCACCAGGACCGTAGAAACTCCTGCCGGCGGTAACATCGAAAACGACCCCATTAATTGCTAGCAGAATCCTCTCGTTGTCCTTGCCATTGAAAGGTTGCAGCGTCTTTGGCGTGAAGTTTTCGAAAATCACAGTTGGCGGGTGGTACTTTGGCATCCATGAGTATCCGCCCTTGAATTCATTGGGAACAGAGCCTTTAGTGGCGGGAGAAGGGGAAGGAAAGACAATGCGCTGGACAGAGTATAATATGAAGAGAAAGAGGGCGGTATTTACAGGAGTTCCGAGTTCGAGAGTGAGGCCCATGGTGGTAGATGTGGTGGTGTGAAGGAAAGAAGCTGACAGCGGTCGAACCCTGCGTCGACCGTGTGAATTACGGGCCGGTATTAACACCTTACACATTGAGGCTGACATCAACCTGCCTTGCCTCCACCACCTCGCACTTGGTCATTTTTTCTATTCATCTCGCTCGTTTTACAGTCACTCTTTTACGCTCTTTTTTTACGACAGCTATATGCCCCCAGTCGCTCGCTCAGCTCAGTCACGCCCCTCAGTCATGGTCGGCATCATTATAGGCTGTATCGTGGGCGTGTACTTCGCCGTTGTTATGTCTTACTACCTCTATTGCTCTATCGTTGGGACCTTCTTTGCACGGAAAAACGAAGAAAGGACGGTACCCTACAGCGAGGTTCGTCATCCATCTGCAGAAGTCAACGAAAATTTGAACGAACTATTAGGCTCAATATCTGGTTGACTTTATATCGGCGAGTGGGAGGCCAAGAAAACATCCGGACCTCTACACCACGCCCGTCATGCGCTATAGGTTTCTTTTCCGTCGAATCTATCCTGGGCGACCTAGGTCGCCGTTTGATATACGCCGTATCGTCTGTCTCACACCTTCTCCGCTTCGGCACCTTCTCGCATCTCGCCTTATGGACGAAGAAGAATCTTTACTTCCTGATTCATTGAGCAAGCAAGTACTCAAGAGCAAAGCGTCCTCTATGGTTACTGTCATCTGTTCTCTCGACTACATGCCACCGTACGACGGCCCCTACCCTTTGGGAAGGGTCACGCATACCCTCAGTAAACCCGTCAAAGGGGTTTGCGGCGAGCATGCTGATGGGAAGGAGAATGAACCTATTCCGGAAGTTCTGATACAAGAAGAGAGGAGCGAACCTTGATGCCACGCTGTGACTGAACAACTCCACCTCACGACTTCTTTGTCTCACGCATACCTCATCTCTATACATTCCTTCATAGATCCTGTGTATCTCTTCGATACTCCAGCTTCTCATCCTGGGCTATTGCAGCATTGTTCTTGCTATTATGGGTTCAATTAATATAGACGTCTTTCTAGCAAAATGCATCAAAGTTTCTGCCTGACGTTACCCTACTGGAAATGAGTCTAAATGCGACGTTCACCGTCTGAAATGGCGGCTTTAAATCTTACCATCACCCCTGTTACGGCTTTTCGCGTTCCTTCAGTTCCTTACAACCGCTGGCAATACTGTTGGTCTGATTATACCAGGTATCACGCTCCAGGAGGTAAATTGCCCGCGGCCTTCTCCAGAAGTTTCATCATCACAACTAACTGTTTTTTCAAGTTGCTTCAACCTCTCCATGGTGACAGCTTCTAGCGGGTCATCGTCGTCACTTAGTAGCAGTGGTCGGCCAAATCCAGGGGAATCAATCGGTGGTGGTTGCTATTGGATTCGTATTTTTCACAGAATAATCATCACTGTCCCGCCCTATCAATGGTGTTAGGTACGTAGCGTGAAAAAGAAAAAGAAATTTGAGGCAAGCGGAGTGGAAAGCCGACATTATTATGGGATGGATCCTGTCTACTAATCTGAGACAAGACATCACGTCAGGCTTACATGTTCTCACGCTGCGACTATTATCAACAACATGCACGAAATTGTTTTAGTACCGTACCATTATATTATTCATGAATGTCGTAACCCATGATGCATGAAGAGTCTCTATTCCGCTGCCTGCATTGACATTCTCTACCTTCGATACTAATCTGTGGACCTGTCAACAATCTTATGTCTTGAAGGTCGACGTTTGCCTTCTTTACCGTCGTGCGCATGAACTATTGAGTATCAGTGAATTCTCCTAATCAAAGTTATCATGGCATGTCCGACTCTCTGTGAAGGATCAAATCTTTTAGCCTCAAGACAGTGACTAAGCATCACAGATTAAAGGGTGTGATATCTGGGTTCATTTTCACGACGGAGGCATACTTAATTTGACACAGGAATCTTTATAATGTACGTCTCGGCGACAAGAGTTTTCTGGTCTATTTTCTCGTACAATCCAGGTAAGCTACGCTCTGCTGTCGCCCCTTGTATTCGCAAGCCTTATGATGAGTCAAGGTGCAGACTTTATTTTCCCTCACGTACCTTTTTCCAGTTTGTTCATCAGGCATTATTAGTTGATTATTAGCCAAAACATGTGTGCTTGTGGTATAAAGTCCAACGAAAGGACAGATTTCTTCAGTGACCTACTGCTTGTTGCTTTCAGTTTTCGCCCTGCTCTAAAGACCATGTTGTCTCGTCGCCTACTTGTTTCCCTCTTCTACATCTTCACGACGCTCACTCTCCATGCTGCTGCCACGCCCGGCTGTAAAGCAACACTTGGATAAATGCGAGCCACTGAGCTTTTACTCGTTTCAATGGTTTGTTTTGTCACTAAAGACCCACCGAACTTCTGTCGTGAAAGCTTCTCTGATGTTCACCTGACTGAAGTGACGCACAAGGATATCTGTAATTGTATGTTTTTACAATTGCATGCCCAAGGATCAAGATATCAAAAAATTTGCGACTCGTGAACTACACCAGTTTCTTACGACAGTTCCGCCTTGCTTTCTCTGTCCTAGATTCGGCTCAAGACTCCTTATCTATGCCGCGGATGACGTCTAATCGGCTGGCACGCCTCCAAAATGATCTGCTCGACTTAATCCCATCCCAGACCACCCTCTACCCTCATAAGAAATGGGAAGATATGATCCAAGTATCTAGCAGCACACGCGCGCCGCTCAACTGAGGTGTCAGGCGACGAGAATTTGCGTAGCCCGTGGTGGAGAATCTGATCATGCGGCGACACATAACTCTCAGGAAACGCGACGGGCATAGTGAGATCCGTAAGTCGGGGGAAACCCAAAGCTATCACTGGTAAGGCACCATACGGGAGAGCCGGTCCAACAACGCAGGGGATGCTGAGCACTTCAATGCCTAGCCATGCTGTAGCGAGCCGCTGCTCCAATATATCTCGGTCGAAAGCAACTTCACCAGTATAGTGAATTTTCTTGAGCAACTTAAATCCAAAAAGAGGCTCAAAGACCCCATAAGAAGTATCCCAGTCTGCCCGTCCAATAGACCAACTGGGATATGTCAATGACAATTCGCGCATACTCGAGCCGAAGCGTGAGAGAAGATCAACGTGGAAAACACGCATGTCCTGGGATGTGGACTGGTAGCTCTGGTGAGGGCTGTTGTCGATGAGGGTGAAGGACTCTAACCTGTCGGGGACGATGAGTCTGAAGACACGGTCCATCGATGCCACTGGGCCGTCAATGTGAAGGGATTTTAGGGAAGGAAATCCAGCCCGGTTGCCCCAGGGCAAGCGAAGAGGGGTAAAGGCAATTTGGAGGTGAGCGAGAGACTGGGATGAGGATAATTCCTCTAGGAAATAGTCTGTTACTGTATGGTTTGGAATTTTCAGACAGTGAAGATCCCTGCCAATAAAGAGGGTGGGAGAGCAATGTAGTCTCGAGTTGACTGGTTGGTTCATGGTGGCCGCGACGGGACAGGAGATGATGAATGTTTCTCGCCCTACAATGGCAGCCTGTACAGCTGTGAACATGGTAGGTTCGAATGTGTCAAACCCTACAGCGAGTTCAACCTTTTGTAATTTTGGGCTAGATAACAGGAACAAAATGCGAGGCTCGGCAGCAATGGAATCGTCTACTGTGATGCCCTCGAGGTTGGGGAATACAGGCGCACTCGGGAACTGCGTCATGATACGAAGGTACGTAGCCGGGTGAACGGCCGGAAGCACAGAAAGGCCTAGTGTCAAGGACCTGACGCGGCGCGCATGTAACGCAAACCTGTCCCACTCTGCTTGTGTCCCTTCTTCTGGAATTACCTGGCAATAAGTTAACATGACTTGGAGGTAGTGACCTTGGAGAAACTCTAGTACATACCCGGTAAATCCCGGGCGGATCGGTCGTCCCCACAAAAGAGGCGGAATCAAAGACATCAAATAGAGGGTTGAGGCTATCGATATGTTTCCAGAGACGGTTGAGCGCCATCTCGGATACCGCAGAGCATACGGAAGCCAATGCAGCCAAAGGGTGGGTGTTGGTTCCCTCAGGATGCATTTTTTGGACAGGAGGAGACCATAGATCTTCACAAATAATGCTCAAGAGGTCCTGGTTGTACAGAACGCTCTCCCCTGGGGAAAGAACACGGCCTTCCATGGCTGTGAGAAGCAGAGAGTAAGAAAAGATGGTCGGGCGCGGAGTCCAGCAGCAAGGGACTGTTGAGCAAGATCTGAAACGGACGATACACCGCCGACACTTAAAATTTTCGAGAAGAGAAGTTGAAGAGAAGACGTTATTCCGCCGCGTCACGACTCAGGGTTGACTCAACCGCGACCACGTGAAAGTCATGTGTGTATACTACAAAGTTTGACACTGTTTGACAGTGGGCTCAAAGTGTGCTTACTTTCTGCAAGTGTAGTATTACATCCTCGCGCGGACTCCTCGGAAATTCAGTGTCGACGCTCTAGACATAGAATGGGTCAGCAACGAAGACGCCGTCCACTCCAAAGCAACACAAATCTCTCGGCAAGTGTGACCCATCAGGGATGCCAACCACTCAATATCGAGCAACCTCATTCGCTCAACGCAGTTCTTCGCCCAAAGTCAAGAAGCAACGCCGTAGAAGGCGTTTTCTCTCAGTTATAAATTCTCCCCTAGCCTAGTTCCGAGAGATTGCACCTTATAAAGGAAGAGACGCCAGGTGATTGCTTTGGTAATACCAATTCTACTAGAGGGCACAATCATGAGACCTGTATACACACATCTCGGTCACGACAGGACAGACCCACGGGGTTCAATACAAGGAGTTCAGCAAGAACTTTCCTAGTCATTCAATTTTCGAAAACGTGGAAGGCTTGAGTTTCGAAACAGAGAGAAGCCATGCCGCATGGGACAGGGACTAATCTGATTCGGGAAAGCAACATCCCTTCTGTTTTTGTAACTACCGCTTTCGATATCCATGCAGAAATGTAGATGGGATGTTTCGTCTATTATGAAGATAAGTATGTGCTCTCTTTATTTCGTGATCAGCTGTCTAATTCATTTCTAGTGCTAGACAATATGCAAAAACCCAGATAAAGACCAAAAACGTTCCATTATCTTCCCTGGCGGATCCCCCTTCATTTTAGCTTTACCTCATCCTTAGTGGCGTTTAAGTTAAGCGCTTATTCTTGATTTATAAGGCCCGTTGAGTACTGTTTCGAACAATCCTTATCTTCAGCATGGACTCCAACGTTCTTTCATCCAAGGAAACAGTCCTCTATAATCAAGATCTCCTTGGCGCTATCTGCGATGACCTTTGTTCTGTCGGCATCCAGTCATTGGCCGACGGAACAAAGGTTAACCCCCTGGTCGCGCTGGCTACAGTGTGCACTTCTGTATCCGAGACGGCTCTTGACCGTCTCTGGAAACATATATATGGTCTCAATCCGTTATTGCGCATCCTCAATGTAGGAAGTTCTGGGCCAAACAGTGAAGGCATTTGGGTAAGCATCATCTTTGAATATGACTTTATATGAATGCATGTCTAACGTATATCAACATTGGCAGACGATTCCTAGAGATGTACCGGAGTCGATATGGAACCGATTCAAGCTGTATGCCCAGCGTATTCGATACTTGACGCTCGACTCATCCTCTCGCGCCAAGGATCATCCATCTATTTACCTTCGTATCATGACCCAGTTCCCAGACGCTCCCTTATTCACCAACCTGAAGCGCTTGCAAGTAGATCAATCCTTCGCCATGAAGCCTCACATTCTCTTTCTACTATCGAGCCCCGATTTGCGAGAAGTTGGAATCACTTTGGACCCCAACCCTGATACCGACGCCGCGGCAACGTCGGTGAGGACCGCTGTTACAGGACGAGAGACGTTTATCATCTCTTGTTCACTGGCGACTGGCCCAGATCATCATACTACTCCGGGTCGCATCGACCTAGCTTGTCCTGCTCCTTTTTTCACCGGAAAAGACCTCCGCTGCCTAAAAATCACCTCACATCCCATAACGTACTCCTTCCTCGAGGATCTCTCCGTCTCCGAGTCCCTTGAACGCCTCGAAATCATCTTTACCCCTGGCACCTTACCTCGTGATATCCAAGATGGGTTTTCTTCCCTTAAAGCTCTGCATGTCACCGGACCCGTTACGTCCATGACTCGCATGCTCAGACTCATTCTCGCAGATATTCTACAATCGCTTACCTTCATCGATAACTCTATCAACCGGAGCTACCATCACGCCTGCGAGGCCATGCATGATTTCCATCTTGAACTCGTCGGACGGTTCAACTTGAGTCTGCATGAGCTCTCGTTGACCTATCCATACCGGGTAATTGCCAGTCAAGAGCACTGGGAGTCTTCGCAAGCCGTCTTTGAGCCACTTTATGAGACGAGATTACTCAAGACGCTTCATTATTCTGGTGACCTCGCTTTCCACCAGGGCACGGTCGAAAAGAAGCTCGTTAGAGCCTGGCCAAACATTGAAACCATCAGCATCCCTCAATTGGCAGTACCTCTCCCATGCGAAGTTTTGCCGGTGCTAGCGTCGGAGTGCAGTCAGCTCGCAAGTCTTACCATACCCATCGAGTTCCCCGAAAGTGGCGCGCTTCCACCTCGTCAAGTTTGCCGACATGGATTACGCATATTTTCTTCGCCTAATATGCCGGTTGACAATCCTGTGCGTGTTGCAGGGTACTTAGACAGCCTTTTCCCATATCTTGTAAAGATCGATGGTGGGGACCGATGGGATGAGGTTGAACGCATCATCCTCGATGCATGTCAACTGGTGAGAGGCGACGAGCGAGGAAGAGGCAGATTGACCGAACATTTAGCATAGGTTATAACAGATGCAGCTATGTGATCATGCTAAGTACTACCGTTGAGACTGGCTCTCGCTATATTAGCATTGAGCACAATCAGGTTTTCATGGTAGATTGTTGAAGACAAAGTATGTAAATTTCTAAGCCCTCTAATGTCAATCGGTCCAAATTACTCTGCCGCTGGACGTGCCAAGACGACTGGTAGCCTTCGGTACCAGTAGTCTACTATTAGTAGTCGCGCTGGTAGTAACCGATCCCTTTCAAGAGAACAACCAATGTTTTCTACACAGTTGTTGATAAACAAGGCAACACCGCAGTTTGCGACTCGGAGGAACCTCTGTGAACATCGCACCGGCTGTCCCCTCTCACGGTGTTGGATAGCTTTGTCGGGATTGAATACAGATTAGAATGTAGCCCTTCATGACAGAACTCAGGGGTAGTATACATTTGCTAGCCCTTAATGTCGGTAAGTAATCTCAATGGCAACTTCTATTAAGGCACAGTCTTAGCCATCGGAAGGAGGGGTGTTGATGGCACATGTAGGAATCATGCTGTGTGTGTCATTGATATCAAACTCACTGTCGCGATCGAAACAGAGCTTGAGCAACATCGTCCACGATGGCTTGACATATACGCACTGAGTGATAATAGCAATCGCTCTTGACAATATGTGGTCGCTGGTATCATAGAGGTAAAAAAGTTATAAATACGAAAAAGATTTTGAGGTGCTTATTGTGTGCAGTGATTGCAAAGGCCGCAGTATGGCGATCGTGCCGGTGGTGAGGGACAGCGTAATGGGCCTTCTGAGAAATTTATTTAGTACGCCATCCTCCCCCATCCCCCATCCCCGATCATTATGAATGAAAGGTGTTGGCCAAGCTTTGTGTACATACTCTGAATGTACGAGTGGAAGGTGAAAAATAGGAAATCGATCATGACGATCGGCCATCTCCAGGCCGAACTACCGGATTTGTCCCAGGCTTTGGATTTTGGAAGGGTTCGACTATGGTTCCCAGCCATCGTCATGCTGTCTAAACTTCTCGACGCTGTGCGAGCCCAGAATCACGTGGGTGTCTCCAGTCCGCTTCACTCTGGGGTCCAGCCTCATTCTTTATTATGACTGGGCGTGGTTGTCCGAAGGGGGACTTATTTTTGGGTGACACCGTATTAATGCGTGATTGACCTGGGACGTCGTAGGATCGTCAGTACAAGGAAACATGTGCCCACAACGCCGAACGCCCTCATTCTCTGGGACTCGGACAATATTGTCCTTGACATACAAACGAACCGCCGTCCCCTTGTCTCGACCTCTTTCTGACCTGTCCTCCTCTCATCCGACATCCGCAAACTGTTTCCGTCGACTGCCCAACCCTCATCCGGTGTCCGCAAGTTACTTCCGTCGTCCGCGTCGACCTCAGTGGCCTCCTCTAAAAACCGTCTCCCCTTCCGCTTCGTCTGCCTGTCCACCCCACCTTGGCTAAGAATAGCCCACCCTCCTCCACCACCCCCAGGCTAATAATAGCCCGTCCCGTCGACGTGTCGACCTCCCTCCGCCGCGCATGCGCCACTCGTTACCGTCTGCACTCCCGCATCCCCCAGAATATGCCCCCGAGGAATACAATCCACCTGATAATTGTTAGCGGAGAGTCAAGCATTATCGTAGATGCGCTGACCAGGCGTGCTGGACAGACCAAAGGTCAGCGTAGGGGATCCCAACTGTTCGTGTCGTTGGACATGTCACGTGAACGGGCGGTCGTGCGAGCGAGCGAAAGGTGGCGACGTCGAGGCAAGGGAGCAATCTTTAGGAACAAAAGAATGTTAGGTATCAGACATCTCATGTAAGCTTAATGTACGCACCTTCATACGTGTTTTGCGCCGTTTGCACCCCACATCCTCCACATACTGCATCACCAAATTTCCCCTCCATATGCGTACAGATCGATCACCCTTCATGCGTCATGATCAGGATCCTTGCCCCCACACCATGTCAACCAACCCAGGGACAGAGCTCACTGTGTTCCTCGATGCTCGTATATCAAAATTGGCGCTTATTGATAAGCTCGTCGGCTGAAAAGTCTAAGCAATGTTCAAAAATGGCTCGTTTCTTAACATTTAGGACACGTACCTGTACCCGTTTTAAAAAAAAATGCCGCCGCCGCAACCAAAACTCCCCTCTGTGTTACCTTGCAAGTCCTGCCAAGTCAATGTGTCAACAAACTATGGGAACAGTGAAAACAGGCAGTGAGCCTACCTTGTTTCTGGGTGCTCATGCATCTATGTCGGCGTGTATTGGCGCTATCGATGGCGACCTGCTCGCGTCTGTAAATCTTTTAGAACACGATGATAGACATGCTTACCTTTCTCCATATCCACAAATGGAAAAACAGGTGGTAAACAGCCTATTGAGAAATTTTCAGCAACGAATTTGGACAGAAAAAAAGAATTAGTTCACCAGCGAGCTCGACGACGAAGGTCAAGATCAAGAAATCGTTCCCCAAACGAGCACGTTTCACGTCATGGGATCACAACATGTCCAAAGTCGCGAGGCCGTATTCCGATATTCTCGTTCCATATGGCTACAGATCGAGGGGGCTCAACGTGGATGATGGCAAGTATATATGCATAGATAATGAGATAGAGATCGGAGGCAAAAGAACAGGGAAGAAGAGGGGGGAAATGAGACGAAAGGATGAGATGGGAGGTTACAAGGAATATGCATGTTCTTTTATACTCCTCTCGCACGGCCTTGGCACCAGAATAGATACCCGACAATCTGCTGCATCTGTCAAGGTGAAACATGAAATCTCGCCTGCTGAATTTTGGAAGATGCTCGAGAGGAGACATATGTTGTCTGCTGAATTTCCGGTCTGCATGTCAACTAGGACGAGCCGAGGAGGATCTCAAGATAAACAAGAAAGTATCATCGTACCTCTTAGAATGTGCGGAAGTGGTTTTGGGTTTCCTAGCGAGTCCAACGATCCACCAACCTCGAAAATTGACCAGGAGGGGAATGTATCCCTCCTAGAAAGCTGGGATTCCGGTGCACAAATGGTCGATGCGAGGACCGCATCATCTGAGTATTACATATGACAAATATATATACGTACCACGCCACAAGTCTCGCACTTTTGAATTTTGGAAGATGTCCTGTGTAGCAGGGGATACCATCTCGACTGAATTTGATGCTACTGTCAATTTCGACGAGCCGAAGTGTATGTTCAGACTGAGGAGTAGCTAGTACGTACCTTATCGTGTGTGCGGGAATTCTTCAAAGTTGTCGAGCGAGCCCAAACATTCAAAAAACTCACAAATCGGCCAGGAATGGATTGAATCCCTTCGAATGAATAGGGATTTCTGGGGGCAGAGTATGGGTACAAACGCCGCATGATCTGATGGATACGTACATCCCTTGACGTGTCACCAAGGTCCCCGCCTTTTTGAATAGCGGAAGATGTCGTAGTCTTCAGGAATTGGGCTTTGAACGTCTAGCCTCGAATTTCCGTCGTGTCGAAGAGAAAATGGAAGACTTGTTTTGATTCATTAAATTCTATACAATATCATATATTCCGTGTACGCACCAATGTCATTAGCACTGAAAGTGGTGAGAGTAGTGAAATCGACAAGGAATTCAAGTAATGGTTCAGAGATCGGTCCGGGAATTGAAGACTCGTTTTGCAGAGCTTGAGTCCGAAATTGACTGATTCTTTAAAGTATTAAAGACGTCGAGAGTGGTTACCATACCCAACGGCCTGGGAGAACAATATGCAAGTAAAATAATCGAGTTCACAAACTTGAATTTGATCTCACGCTCGAGGCGATATCACCCTTCCGACTTGACCTCAATTTTAGTGTTCACCTTCTCTGACCCCGTTTCTTTTTTAGTCTGAGAGCGCATTAGATTAAGTTTGATATGGGATGCACGAAAGGTGCTCAATACATGCTCACTGTCTCCAAATTAGCAACCAAGCTCCGCCTTCAGCACATGTCATCTTCCTCGCACTCATTTAGAGGTACGACACTCAAGCTCATAGGGACATAGATACCCGAGTTAGTGAGTATTCTGTTGCGGCAATGATTCACATGGTATCTCACCTCTTTGGAAGCTGATTCAATATTCAACCTGTAATGTTCCAAATCCATATCGGAGGGTACTAAAGGCTTTTCAACTTAAGCCTTGATAAAGGACATACTGTTTAGCATCAATATCTGATTATATCTCAGTATCGAGGCCTAGTATATTGAGAACACCTAGAAACATAATCCGTAAGTATGCTATTATTCTCTATCATTTCAGTCCCAGTTTGATATCTATGGGCCTGTCAAAATCTATATCCAGCCGAGAGGAAGTGCCATCCCCTCTAGTGAAGCGAACGTCACATGCTTTGATAGCATAACAACCTCAAAACGCCACCTCGGTTCCAGTGTCTTGAAACTTTGAAGATGTCGTAGAAGTGGAGGATCGGGGCCAACAGGGATTTTGCGTGGGATTGGAGAAGCGAAGAGGAACTGTCAACACTTATTGGGTACCTGCTGTACAACTCCCGAGATATAGAAACTTACCTATCTAGATGTGCTATCAATACATCCTGTTACTCCTGTATGAAGCATTCCACGTCTGTCGTGCTGTGAAGTTTTGATGAGTAAAGTTACTTTGCATTGGAGACAAAGGAGAAAACAAAGGCCTGATCTTGATTCAATGACCAAGGATTTATTCGGATGCATTGAAATAATGAAACTTGTCGAGTTTTTTTACGTGATACTTCAAGGCAGATTCTAGAAGAAAATGAACATGAGCTTGAGGCGTCGATTCCTTGAACAGTATTTCATTCTTCTCACTTTTGAAGATCTCAAGATTTTGACGGTTTCCTTTGTACATTGAGGACTTTACTTCAAAGTATGTGCATGACCGTACCTTGGCTCTTTGCGAATCGGACTAAAACAAGCTAGAAATTCATCGGAAGGATGTTAGGTCTTTGCATCTGAATGTCAGTTAGTCAAGTACCCGAACATCACACGTCCTGATGATTGTGTACTTGTATATGTAGCGCCACAGAGGTCCCCGTGTCTTTGAATATGGGAAGATGTCGAGGCCGAGCAGTAAACATCTCGGAATCAGGGTGTGTTCTTTCTCTGTGTACAGACGTCAAAAGCCTGCTAAATTCATTTCAGTAGAGGAATAATGATATGGTTGGATGAAACTCGTGCTTAATAGATGAGGTGGGCCATGTACAGAGCTTGTGAGACGGAGATATAGCTTGACTGGACAATTGACGATCCGTCGTCAACATCATAGTCCCTACAAAATTATATCTACTTTAGAATGGGATGACATGGATATAGACAATACGAAATGACGCACGAGTGAGTGAGATAATCCGACTTATTGCTTTGTTGCGCTGTTTTTGGAATCTAGCCGAGAGGGGGCAATATCTGGATGCTATGGGTGCAGGCGAACATCGCATGCCTTGATGGACATCTTTATTGACATGTTGTCAAGGCACCCGTGCTTTTGAATGTCGGAAAATGTTGAAGAATGAGTAGAATGGCTGGAGCTCTGGTAGCGGTATTATTCTTCTTGGTGAATGAATTCGAAATTTTAGACAGAAATTTTACCTAGCAGACAACAGCGGGAGCTCACCACATTGTTGATTTGGAATCTAAGGAGATAGAATCTGCACATCTTGTTCGAGGTGGAAACGTGGACATCGGTCCCCCTACATTCAATCACCAATGCATTTCCAGCTGCCGTAAGATCATATAGATTTTTGCTAGCCTAGAGCGGCTATCAATTATACGAGGGAGACAGGCGATAGCTGAGCGAATTAATTATAGCTTACCTCATAGTGTTCGGGATTGTCATCCGAAACTGCTGTCCTTCAATATTCTCCCTTTCGTATTCCCAGGACCGATAACTTTCTCTACACTCTAAGATTATATTCAATCTTCTCAGTATTGGATTTTGCGGCGGCGGCTGAGGTGATACTATTCAATCAAGTAAACTTGAAAATGGTTTACCTCAAAATAAGTCATGATTGCAGCGGGGAGAGCTCTATAAGCGAATTAAGTGGGACAGCTTAAAGGAGAGTGTACTATTCAATGAAATTAATCCTGTAAATGATTTGCATCAAATAGTATGTCATGATTGCGGCGGCGGACTTGGATATATGTCGTTATTCCACAGCTAGTAAGTACCGTGTGGTCGGCTATGTTCAAAGATGGCAGGACTCGAGCACCGAATGTAGAACCTAAATTGAAGGAGGTGAGTCACGTATTTCTTTGACTTGTGTTAATTCAGAGTCTCGTACCTTCACCCCGTCTCCCGTCTATGGGCTCCAAGTATATCCCAGCCTTTTCCGGCCTCAGAATGGTGCGTAAAGCACTGAAAGTGTGGTATCGACGCATCGTATGAGATGGGACACAAAAAGAGATGACTGGATATTTGCCGCCGGCAAGGTGGCAAAACAGACAGATCAAACTCGTACCTTTCTTCTCGCTGTCATCGAGGCTGAATCATAGCCCCTTCTTCATCCATCCGCTGCCCTTCAACACAAACGAGACTGACTCTCAAGACTGGGTGACGTTTGAACATTTGTAAGTTAGAATATGAAGTTCATTTTAAATGATGTTGACGTTCCATTCAAGTACCTCGCTTTCCCAACTGTGCAAGAGCTCAGATCACGTCCCAACATTCAGAAAAATTTGCCCTGCGGCGAGCAAATGGCCACAAAGAGAAGAGAACGGACTCGACATTGATGCAGGTATCGCCCGCATATCCAAAGTGAGTTTCGACGCGTGCGTGGAAGGCTCTCTAATTCATATCTAACGCATCCTCTTTTCAACCAGCTTCCATTCTCCCTCAGCGACACTCCGCACTACTGCCGTCCGAGTAACGCAAGAAATCTGTCAAGTTGAAGGCCCGAATTTTGGCTCGAGGCGACGTATCGCCTTCCGGCGAGCAGAGTCCTGGATGCAGGAAAACGGGTATCGTACGCGTAGATGACGGACATGGGGCGTGGTGCGGGACTAGGCAAAGGTCGGCGGTAACCTCGGGGTGGTAGGTCCTGTCACTCCCTGCGCGCATTTAGGACACATCTTCTTGTAGATCGGCGCTCCTCCTCAATCAATCCCATCCTCTGTTTTCCTTATAGCAGGCTTCTTATACCGGGACCACCTCATGTTTGTGCTGAGACGACATATGGTCGTCCGGTGAGGAAGCTGAAGATCCATCAATGGTATCGACGGTGTCCCGTTCTGGAGAGTTTTGGCCCGACACGACGTATCGTCGTCCGGCGAGCAGGGTCCTGGATACCGCGAGATGCAAATCATACGCGGGGGCGTGTGGTGCGGGACCGGGCAGATGTCGGGCAGCAACCTCGGGGTGGTGGGTCCTGTCAGTCACCGCACGCATTCAGGGGTACTCACCTTCTCGTAGATCGCATCCTTCCGTCAATCATTCTCTGCCCGTCAACACTGATTTCTTCACAATTTACCCTGTCCGCTGTGACCCTCATGTTTGCACCGAGACGACGTATCGTTGTCCGGCGAGGTAGCATAAGATGGAGAACAAGAGAGCTGGCGCATGGATAGTATGTAGTTTCCTCTGACTTGAGTGCATAGGCACCCATCTGTATGCTGAGCTCTTCAATAGAATTCCTCCAAGGGCCAGCATCAAGTATACATCTGCCAGTGGGATGATGGGCATTCAAAGATAGTATGTCCCTCCCTCATTCTATCTATTTTCTAAGGCATTAACCTCGCTAGATTCTCGTTGCTATCGACGCAACTGTCGCTGGAAATTCCAATTCGGCATTCAAGGTATATTTTTCGGGAGAGTGGAGTGGACTTGAGGTACAGTCGGCCGTCTATCTGCCCTCAATCTCGCACCAACCAGATCTATGCTGGTGTGGCGCTGTCAGATTGTAAACTCATCCACATTATCTCCGCCCATCCTAGGCTGATCGCTGGTGCGGCGCTCACAGGTGTAAGTGATGTCGTTTGATGTCGTTTGTCTCGGCAAGACATTGCCTCGGGTGGAGGGATTTGACTGCGCACGGCCAAAGAGATGGTAAGTTTTTCTCACTTTTGATATCCTAGATCTTAAATTGACATTATCTTCGACCAGGGCATACTTAAAAAATTCGTCTACACAAGTGTTGTTCTGTAGAATTTTGTTTTAAATACACACCAACGAGCGCCAAAAAAACAGCCAATTTCAGAGTCAAAATGCAAAAATTTCTCGTCGAACCATGGTCGGGAGCGAGATGTGTTTACACAGTTCTCAGAATATTTTTGAAGGCAGGGCGGCGCGCGGAGAGGCGTTTTTTGGGGGAGGAGGCAGATTACTTGTCCTTTTTTTCATGATGGTATTCCATTAAGCAAGTGATATGCCATACCAGGTATTTCACTTCCCATTCCCAGACCGCAGCAAGCACCACCATCAAAATTGTGTGTCTAACGTATATCAACATTGGCAGACGATTCCTGAGTCGATATGGAACCGATTCAAGCTGTATGCCCAGCGTATTCGATACTTGACGCTCGACTCATCCTCTCGCGCCAAGGATCATCCATCTATTTACCTTCGTATCATGACCCAGTTCCCAGACGCTCCCTTATTCACCAACCTGAAGCGCTTGCAAGTAGATCAATCCTTCGCCATGAAGCCTCACATTCTCTTTCTACTATCGAGCCCCGATTTGCGAGAAGTTGGAATCACTTTGGACCCCAACCCTGATACCGACGCCGCGGCAACGTCGGTGAGGACCGCTGTTGCAGGACGAGAGACGTTTATCATCTCTTGTTCACTGGCGACTGGCCCAGATCATCATACTACTCCGGGTCGCATCGACCTAGCTTGTCCTGCTCCTTTTTTCACCGGAAAAGACCTCCGCTGCCTAAAAATCACCTCACATCCCATAACGTACTCCTTCCTCGAGGATCTCTCCGTCTCCGAGTCCCTTGAACACCTCGAAATCATCTTTACCCCTGGCACCTTACCTCGTGATATCCAAGATGGGTTTTCTTCCCTTAAAGTTCTGCATGTCACCGGACCCGTTACGTCCATGACTCGCATGCTCAGACTCATCGTCGCAGATATTCTACAATCACTTACCTTCATCGATAACTCTCTCAACCGGAGCTACCATCACGCCTGCGAGGCCATGCATGATTTCCATCTTGAACTCGTCGGACGGTTCAACTTGAGTCTGCATGAGCTCTCATTGACCTATCCATACCGGGCATTTGCCAGTCAAGAGCACTGGGAGTCTTCGCAAGCCGTCTTTGAGCCACTTTATGAGACGAGATTACTCAAGACGCTTCATTATTCTGGTGACCTCGCTTTCCACCAGGGCACGGTCGAAAAGAAGCTCGTTAGAGCCTGGCCAAACATTGAAACCATCAGCATCCCTCAATTGGCAGTACCTCTCCCATGCGAAGTTTTGCCGGTGCTAGCGTCGGAGTGCAGTCAGCTCGCAAGTCTTACCATACCCATCGAGTTCCCCGAAAGTGGCGCGCTTCCACCTCGTCAGGTTTGCCGACATGGATTACGCATGTTTTCTTCGCCTGGTATACCGGTCGAGAATCCTGTGCGTGTTGCAGGGTACTTAGACAGCCTTTTCCCATATCTTGTAAAGATCGATGGTGGGGACCGATGGGATGAGGTTGAACGCATCATCCTCGATGCATGTCAACTGGTGAGAGGCGACGAGCGAGGAAGAGGCAGATTGACCGAACATTTAGCATAGGTTATAACAGATGCAGCTATGTGATCATGCTAAGTACTACCGTTGAGACTGGCTCTCGCTATATTAGCATTGAGCACAATCAGGTTTTCATGGTAGATTGTTGAAGACAAAGTATGTAAATTTCTAAGCCCTCTAATGTCAATCGGTCCAAATTACTCTGCCGCTGGACGTGCCAAGACGACTGGTAGCCTTCGGTACCAGTAGTCTACTATTAGTAGTCGCGCTGGTAGTAACCGATCCCTTTCAAGAGAACAACCAATGTTTTCTACACAGTTGTTGATAAACAAGGCAACACCGCAGTTTGCGACTCGGAGGAACCTCTGTGAACATCGCACCGGCTGTCCCCTCTCACGGTGTTGGATAGCTTTGTCGGGATTGAATACAGATTAGAATGTAGCCCTTCATGACAGAACTCAGGGGTAGTATACATTTGCTAGCCCTTAATGTCGGTAAGTAATCTCAATGGCAACTTCTATTAAGGCACAGTCTTAGCCATCGGAAGGAGGGGTGTTGATGGCACATGTAGGAATCATGCTGTGTGTGTCATTGATATCAAACTCACTGTCGCGATCGAAACAGAGCTTGAGCAACATCGTCCACGATGGCTTGACATATACGCACTGAGTGATAATAGCAATCGCTCTTGACAATATGTGGTCGCTGGTATCATAGAGGTAAAAAAGTTATAAATACGAAAAAGATTTTGAGGTGCTTATTGTGTGCAGTGATTGCAAAGGCCGCAGTATGGCGATTGTGCCGGTGGTGAGGGACAGCGTAATGGGCCTTCTGAGAAATTTATTTAGTACGCCATCCTCTCCTCTCCCCGATCATTATGAATGAAAGGTGTTGGCCAAGCTTTGTGTACATACTCTGAATGTACGAGTGGAAGGTGAAAAATAGGAAATCGATCACGACGATCGGCCATCTCCGGGCCGAACTACCGGATTTGTCCGAGGCTCTGGATTTTTGGAAGGGTTCGACTATGGTTCCCAGCCATCGTCATGCTGTCTAAACTTCTCGACGCTGGACGGGCCCAGAATCGCGCGGGTATCTCCAGTCTGCTTCGCTCTAGGGTTCAGCCTCATTTTTTATTATGACTGAGCGTGGTTGTCCGAAGGGGGACTTATTTTTGGGTGACACCGATATTAATGCGTGATTGACCTGGGACGTCGTAGGATCGTCAGTACAAGGAAACATGTGCCCACAACGCCGAACGACACCATTCTCTGGGATTCGGACGATATTGTCCTTCCCACTGGATACGCCGATTGGTTCAAATGTTGAATGTGACTCTTCGACTCGGACTTGGAAATATCACGATCCAGTACCCTCTTCATGTTCACGTGGCGTGATGATGGACCCGGGCGTTCTAACATTGACAGAGGTAATATTTTTCTTCTTTTAGAAGTCATGGCAAGTGCACACCGTACCTGGAGGCTGAATTCAAGAATACTACTGCACGGTCAGCTCGTTTCGTTCGGTCTCTGAAGGGTAGCTAGTATCTCTGCTTCTATCTCAATTTTTGCTTCTCTTCAAGTTAACAAGAAATAGTTGGCTGGGTTCTCCTAGCTAGCTAGGCTAAGCTTCGACGTCAATCAGTGGCTCCGTAAAGCAAAGAAACAATCAAACTTCGTTTAGTTTCAATTGTCTCAGGCCTATGGTACACGCGCCTTCGAACACCTTCGACGGAATTTGGCACTGGCGTCGGTCCTTTGATCGGATTCGGTCCCTCGGAACTGACCTTCCACGGGGCTGAATACATCGACAGAACGAGGAGAACCTCAACCTTCCGGGAGCTCTAGAGCATTCAGCGTCACGCGTCATGGCAATACTCCACGGCGACCTTCTTCGGGGGTACTCATTTTACGTCTTTGGAACGGGACTCGGATGCCCAAGGTGTCTTAAGAACCATCGATATCTCAGTGGATTCCCAGGCAATTTCCCCGTCTGTCGCTGCTGGTCTATCCTGTTCTACGTTTGCTGTCTCGGCTATCCGTACTGAAAATGCTCGAGATCTACAACCCGTATGCCATCGCCGCCATCAGTGCGCTGGGCGGGTTTTTATTTGGTACAGGTAACCATAGATTAGACTGAAGATTCTCTGCCACGTCGTTGATCTGTCCTGTCTAGACATATCATCCGTCTCTGCATTCTTGGACGTCGATTCGTACCTGATCTACTTTAACCATCCCAATGACACAACCCAAGGTGGAATAACGGCGGCTATGCCAGCGGGTGCTTTCGTCGGTGCCCTCATCGCTGGTCCTGTATCTAATCATCTTGGGCGCAAGAAATCTATCGTACTTTCGACGGTGTGCTGGACTATCGGATGCATCCTCAGCTGCGCCGCCCAGAATGTTCCTATGTTGGTCGTTGGGAGATTAATCAAAGGTATCTGTGTTGGATGGACGTCAGGTCAAGTTCCCGTATACCTCGCGGAACAATCGCCCAGGGTAAGAATATTTCTGACTTTCACACTTGACAAACCGATCTGAAACTATTTTTAAGGCTATCCGTGGTCGCCTTGTTGGCACTCAACAAATTGCAATAACCATTGGTATCCTTGGTGTGTAATTTTTATTGATCTTAAGGTCTCACGCATCAACTAAAATATTTCTGATACTAGTGATGTTCTACGTTAGCTACGGCTGCAGCTTCATAAAGGGCGACACTTCCTTTCGACTGGGTGAGATAACAACGTTGAATCTTGTGAAGCAGATACTGATCTTCTTTCTAGCGTGGGGTCTACAACTCGTTCCTGGGGCTCTCCTTGGTCTTCTCTTGCCTTTATGTCCCGAGTCCTGTCGCTGGCTTGCGTCCCGTGGTCGCATGCAAGAAGCAGAACAAGTCATCGCCAAGATTCACAATCTGCCCCTTGACTCAGCCGAGGTTCAGCTGCAAATGGATGAAATTCGCGAAGCTATCCGTATCGAAAAGGAATCAGCCGAGATTGGATATAGCGACTTGTTCAAGAAGAAACTCCTTTCCCGAACTATTGCCGGTATGGCTTGTCAGCTCTGGAGGCATGTTCATCCATTGCCCATCTTGTCGTACATTTACTTTAGATTTGTTCTTACAGCCAGCTGTGTGGCGTGAACGTTATGATGGTATAGATCTAACCTATTCATCTCACTCATTCTCACCTTTCGGCCAGTACTACGTCGTTTACGTCTTCCAAATGGCCGGCCTTACGGGAAACACAAATTTGATATCCTCCTCAATCGTAAGTTCTTCCATCATCAACGTACGTCTTTCTCATATTGTTGAGTAGCAATACGTGATCAACTTCGGCATGACGATCCCAGCTCTGATTTGGGTTGATAAATGGGGCCGTCGACCGACCCTCCTCGTCGGCTCTGCCCTCATGGCGGCATTCCTTTTTGCGACGGCGGGATTGCTCGCCAACTACGGACACTATGTCCCCAGTGTCGAAGGCAATGAGAATGTGCGATGGTCTGTTTCCGGCCCGCCGTCCAAAGCTGTCATTGCATGCAGCTACCTCTTTGTGGCTTCCTTTGCGATTACATGGGTATATTTATCCTGTGATTCATCATTCTGCTGTAATCTTATCTCCCTAATAGGGACCGGTCTCTTGGATATACGTTTCGGAGATATTCCCTCGCCCCGTAAGAGCACAAGGGTCTGGTCTGGCAACAGGTCTGAATTTCTTTTCTCCACCTTCTCAGAGGCCTTCTAAGCCGCGATGCTTTAGCGACCAACTGGATCATGAACTTTGCACTGTCCTTCTTTGTTCCTCCGGCTTTCAAAAACATTCAGTGGAAGTAAGTTCATCCCATCATGATCACTATCGCCGAAGAATAAACATATTTATCAGAACGTACCTCGTATTCGGTGTTTTCTGTGTTGCTTCGTTCGTCCAAGTGTTTTTCACATTTCATGAAACAAAAGTCTGTCCTTCATAAAGACTTTCGTCCATAAACTGACAACTTCGTACCAGGGTCGTTCTTTGGAAGACATATCGACACTGTTTGAAACTTCAATCACACCATTTAGCAAAAAAGCCACACTTTATCCCTCACCTAACGGTTCTTCCCACCATGACGATTTGAAGGAACATATAACGGCTTCGGAATGAATAATTGGCCATCCATTCAGTAGAGAAATCGAAGAGAATATATAATTCGACGCTTTTTCTCAACTTCTACTTTAATATTACAGTCCATGTACTAAGAATTCGATACGACAATGTCACGAGTATTTCTATATTATGTTGAGCTGCCTTGTTACCGACTACCTGACATCGACGCTCTCTGAGTATTGTAAATTATAAGCTCGTCCTTAGGACTCTCTTGAGGCTTCGACATCTGTCAAGTCTTTAGTGAGAAAGAGTAACTGTCTGATAGAGACGCACCGCAACATAGATTGCCGCCGACATAATGACCGCGATCCCTATGGCTGACCACATGTTGGGAATATATTCGAAGAAAATACGTTCGATAATTGTAGCGAACACGATCTAGCGTGTTTTTAATCCCTTTTCAGGTAGCACAGATAAGAATTACTTACTTGAGTATATATCGCAGTCGTTCCTCTCCCTGCGGTTTCACGCTGAAGGCCCATCGATAGTAGCACCTTACAAAAAGAAAAAGATGACTAAATCTACCGGAGAATGAATGAAGCTGGCGTACCTGCCCGACAAAGCCAGTCAAGACGAGGATCGCAAACAGGACACCCCACTTCGGCTGTGTCGGGATAACGATCGGACTACCAGTTACGACCATTCTGTCTGCTATGAGAATATGGAGTACAGGTAATGGCCTAGAACAATTACCCGATGCTCGTAACAATGACACATTGCAGTGAATACGAAGCCAAAGAGTGGAGTGGATGTGCACGAAAGCCGATGGCACGGATTGCGGTGTCTTCGAGAATCATATGAGCACGGGGCGACTGCAAGCGTACAGAAGATGACTTACAAGCGCCCGTACTCCCCATGACGCCTATTAAAGACATGCTATCCACTGACTCAGGTCCAAGTAGCCGTAAAACATCAATTCACACACCCTACTGCAAGTAAACGAAACTCCGGATCTTCCGCCCCCCCAGTTGGCAATTGTCCAAACAAATATACCGGTTGCGCTATGCAAACGACCCCAAAAATGTTCAGTACTGGACAATCGTTAGCAAAGGATTCGAGATACGTTTTGAGAGATTTACAGCCAGCTAGGATATGCCCCACAGACAAAGTTTCCCCGAGAAATATCGAACCGGAGATAGCTGTTGCAAAAGGTGCCAGGAATGATAGAACGATAGCTTCCGACAGTGACAAATGTTTCAGAGAGTAATAAACACCGCTGACGCCTACGAAACTGCGTAGAAAAGGAATGAGAACATAGCTTAATCGGTGATAAAAGGGAATCCCTTGTACCCGCAAAGACCGCGGATGACGAGCAACCCACGAGCACCTTCTGGTCCTCTGAAAGGCTCCGGAACTCCTATCCATAACATGACGAGTATGCAACCGAGGTAAGTGACAAACTTGATCATTAAACTCTTAAGGAAAACGGAAGCGAAGGAGGTCAAACGTCCACACCATATGCGCGCCAACCAACTGCATGGTATTCATTGAGTGTGATGAAAAAATGAAGTATATCATACTCACCTCAAGCGTGGAGACCGGGTTTTCTAGTCTGCTCAACTCCTTAACGGAGGCATTACTCATAGAAAAAGCCAACATTGATGCGGCGATGAGAAGGAGACCGACGTTCCTCTTATATGCTTGACGCAAGGAGAAACGCCAGCCATCTACGCCATTCTTGGCAGTGGAAAGTAGGGGAATAGTTTCATCCTGAGCACCAACGGCCATGGCTAGAGGGTATTAGAGTTATGGATCGGTGGCGAGAGCAAGGACGAGGATGAGAAGGTATGGGAGGGAACGCGCAGATGATATAGAAAACTGACTCTAAGCTTCTGGATGAGCCTTCGCGATTAGGCAGGCAAAGATTCAGAATATGAAGGCACCGAAATTGATGCTACAAGTGAGATCCTGTCACTGCCGCAAATTCTTTGGATTGGAGGTACATATGACTGTACGTATTACTCACGCGATTACCCTAACTGCGTTATTCTTCGACGTCGGACCATCGGCACGGATTATCCTCTGTACGCTACGCGGCTTCTACAGCATCTGTTTCACCTGAAAGTGGTTCCTTTGGGTCTTTGTGCTTTGACAACTGAAACGCATAGTTAGAGGTGTGCGCTTTCAATCCGGAAAGACACAAACCGCAACGTATATTGCAGCCGTCACAATGATCGCAATTCCGGCCACCGACCACGAGTTGGGAGTAAACTCGAAGAAAATATACTCAAGAATAGCGGCAAAAATGATCTAAACCGATCAGCTTCCTGTCACAATTCGTCGGATGAAATGCGCTAACCCGTGTGTAAACAGCAGTTGTGGCCCTGGCCGCTGTCTCGCGTTGGAGGCCCATCGTGAGCAAAGCCTTTTGAATTTGGGAATGGATGAGCCAATGGCAGAATAAGGCAGGAGATATACCTGTGCCACAAATCCGGAAAAGCCGATAATCGCAAGAAGTGCGGCCCCCCATTCCCGTTGTGTCGGAATTACGACTGGCGTTCCAAGTACAATCATTCTTCATAGCCGGAGTTACATTGCGGAAAGAGAGATGGAATAGTCAGAGCGCCCACCCTATCCCTGCTGCGATGACCGATTGAAGCGAAAATGAAGCCAGCAAGTGAAGGGCATGCACGCGAGAACCCAAAGCACGAATTATAGTAACTTAGGAACCATAATGAATATATGACCATTTTAGATTCAAAAACAGGGAGAGCTCACAAGCGGCCGTGCCCCCCAAAACTCCCACTAAGCCAGCGCTGTGCACACCCATATTGGCATCAGTTTGACAACATTATCATCATCGTCAACGGACGCACAAAACTGAGAGTAAACGAAGCCTGGAATCCACAGATTCTTCAGGAGGTAAAGTTCCGAACAGAAAATTAGGTTGAGCGATGAAAACGACGCCAAAGATACAAAACGCTTTACGTGTGACTAGGAATGAATCTTAACTCTGGAATAAAAGTCGAACTTACATCCTGCCACCAGGTATCCTGCAGTCACCGTTTCTCCCAGGAAAATCGCGCTTGATATAGTAGTGGTAAATGGTGTCAAGAATGTGAGGACAGTAGCCTCCGACAGCGATAAATACTTGAGCGAGTAATACACGCCGGAGAGACCTATGAAACTGATAGAAGGGGTCAGCAGGTTCAACGGTGATAAGAAGCGAACGCACCCGCAAACTCCACGGAATACGAGCATTGTACGGGCGCCTTCTGGTCCTCTGAAGGGTTCTGGAACCCCTGCACATAGCATGGTTATTAGGCAGCACACGTAAGTTATGGCCTTCCAGAGTCATGAGGTTGCCAGACGTGATCAGACAGGTGAGCATACCATACGAATAACGATCAGCTGCGTAAGAGTCAGTGAATACTACAGGCCATATATTTAACCAAGTTAAATCCACCTGGAGTGTAGGAACTGGACGATCAAGCCTGTTTAATTCCTGTACGCAAACATCGGAGGCTGAAAAACCAAGTTGGGCAGCAGCGATGAGAAAGAAACCAGTATTCCTCTTGTAGACCTTCTCTAGTCTGTGCAGAGAACGCCAACCATACGAAGTTGTCTTGCCGGGAAGTAGGGGAAGGCTTTCGTCTTGAACACCGACAGTCATGACTCAATCGATGGGAATTCCGGATCGATTGTGGTCGCGGAAAGAAGAAAAGAGAAAACGTGAAATAAGCAAATGGCGCGAACGATGGCGGACATTGCGTCGCCACCATCAATTCTTCCGTTTTCACCGAACATATCATATGCTGTGTATACCGTGATTCCATGTTCTGCTTGTGCGCTGATAGCTCAACGTGTGGTCCCTTTCAATGTAGCTATTACGCGATGGCAAGCAACTGGAAGCAAGATTCGGATGAACTGTCAGGAGGGAAGTGAGTGCGTTCGGCACCCAGATCGTAAAGCTAGTAACCACATGGCGGTGTGATCGTCTATTGATCGCCTTCATTCCAGTATTATTCGGTGGTTGTTGGGAAAATTGCAGGAGAGGCCGGATAAGACACGGGCAGATTCGAGGGAGCCTTCAAACTTCAAGCCAAGTTCGACATCCTAGATACCATAAACCTTGACGGGTGTTAGTCTCGACCTGATCCTCTCTCTGGCAAGGCCACGACTATGAACAGTGTCGTATTGTAGGTAGATATATGCGCGCACTTTCTATCAGTTCTTGCAAAGAGGCAGTAGATTCCTGAATGAACGAACATCTCGTCAGCAGTCTACAGAGTGTCAGAGTTCAATTTTACCACGCCATTGACGGCGGCTACATTGAGGTCATCGGATAGCATCACCCAATGAAAGAAGTGTGTCGAAAAGAGGGAAACGACAAAGGACAGATGGGAGCAGAATTGGCGAAATTGAATCGTTAGCATCTGTTGCCAACCTCCAATTGCAAAGCAATTGGACCTATCACGTCGTGAAGGGTCGAAATGATCGCCGCATACGATGAAGACGCGTTTGTCGCGTCGATATGAGAATGGTATAAGGAAAGGAATGAAAGCACAACAAGCGCAGCGGAGCCTTTTATTTAATTACAGCAGCCGGGTCGTCGGAGTTTAGAATATAATTCGGATAAGCTAGTTTGCCTAGGCTAGTGCCATATGTTATGTCAGGACGTATAATGTGAATGGAGGACGCTCGAATACTAGTGTATTTGAGTGGTGTGTCGAAAGACAAGGGCGTGTCGAAGCCACGAGTTTGGCTGAGTGTCAGGAAGGAGCAGACCAACCGAATGCGAGTTGATTGGTCAGCTGAAGAGGCAGTCCGACGAAATGAGAACCCAAACGAAGCGGCAGGCCCAAGTCTTGAGCGCCTGGGAACCAGAACACAAGCAAGAAGCCGAATCTGGTACACCAAGCACTGTGGGGAGTAGGTGGGTGGGACGAAAAAACAGCGAGAATGGCCATATGCTGGCCAGAGAAAGCTTGCGAGCGACGTGGGGAGAGGAAGCAACCTTTCACTGGGTTGAATCCCCAAAGAAATGCTATTATTTGGCTAGGTATAGGACTAATGGCTATGCCTTGGCTTATCTTATCTCGGACATTTATACAACGACTTAGGCTAGCGAAATACCATCATAGAAATACCTTTCAGCCTCAGATTCAGGAAGTATCACAGGTAGTTCAGACTTAGAGGGAAATGGTGATAGGTACGCAGCCGATGGCAATGATGCCGTTCTATAAAACATTCGTCAGGACAAGGCCTTGCGGCACCGGGCAAGGTGGACACTTACGAAGGTGTTGTTCTGGCAGCAGACTGTCTGCTGGCTGCAACTAGTGCCGCCGAGGCCCACAATGGTGATTGGGGTGCAAGTAATACCACTACAAAGGCTCCTTATAAGAGCATATCAGACATGCATAAGAACAGCGAGCTTACACCAGAGCAGTCACGTCGCTGAGAACGACACCAAGAAGACCTAGAAGCGTGCCTACAACACCGCTGTTGCCCTGAGTATTCCGCACCTTAGCACGGTAACCGTAGAACAAAACATTCTTGCAACTCACCGATTGGAGGCTATTACAGCATTGCATGTTGCCTTCGCTGCAAGAGCTGGCAGTAACAGTGGTGGTCGCCTGACGCAAATCACATCAGTATGGATGACAATCGCTCCAAGAACTGACAGATGCGTACCACGGAGGTAGTGACGGTCGTGGTCACTGTCTGGGTGCTGGCGAAGAAAAAGAAAAATGAGCATTGTTATACCGCCCGCCCGATGGGCGCCGCGCTACTCACGTCGTAGTCGGGTTGGAACCCAAGGGGGTGGCGGCAGCAAGGAGAGTGAGCGTCGTGAAGACGTAGAAGAGGCCAACAAGGATGCGATGAGACAACATGACTTTTAGAGGAGGGCGAACACTGAAAGCAACAAACAGTAGATCACTGAATAAATCTATCCTTTCGTCAGACTTTTATATTCCAGACATATATGTTTTGACTAATGATGCCTGATGAACAAACCGGAAAAGATACGCCGGACAAGGTTAAAGTCTGCGCTTTTGTCGTAAGGCTGGCGAATACAAGGGGCAGCAGCAGGGCGAAGCTTGGCACACTACCTGGATTGTACGAGAACATATGCCAGGAAAATCTTGTCGCCGAGACGTGCAGTATGAAAGTTCCTGTGTCAGAACCAAAATCTGCCAAAATGCAATCAGACTATATCCTCATTGTGAAGATGAACGGAGATATCTCACTCTTATCAATCTGTGATGCAGTCACGTCCCGAGGTTAAAAAGGTTTATTCTTCATGCCGTGATTACTTCAGTTAGTCGGATCCACAGATATTCATGCGCAAGATGATGAATAAGGCCAATGCAGGTCCTTAAAACATTGTTGGTAAACCTCCGCCACAGTTCAGTATGAAAAGCAGATGTTAACAATGGAGGCAGCGAATCATCGGCGTCATAACCCGTGATTCCGTCCTTTAGTATGGAAGCTTTCTTGGTTCGTTTGCATGTTTCACAGGCCTGCAAAGGCTTGTTTGAGGTTGAAATGTTCACAGGTATAAGTGGAGCCCTGTGACAGCACGATCAAACCTAGCACGGCTAGAACCGGGTACAGAGCGACGACGAACCGAAATAGTCGGCGAAATTATTGTCACTCAACCCGACGCACCGACTGAGTCCGAGTCAACCGAAAATATCATTCAGTCATGAATTCCACCAGTAGCGAAAAAAGCGTAACAGAGAGGGTCAAAGGCATGCTAACGTAATAGGGTAACCTGGGAAGTAGGAAAGCAAGGAGAACAGAAGAGACGCCAAGAGGTATATGCTTATTTTGAGGAGAAATGATCATGCACAAAATGGCTCATCAATTTACTCTTCCTCAACGGGAAGCTCTTCCTCGTACTCGCCGTCTTCTTCCACACTGTAATGCCATTTCAGTACTGATCACAGAAAGACATTCAGAAACACTCACGTAGCATCCTGGTATTGCTGATATTCAGCCACCAAATCTTGCATGTTTGATTCAGCTTCTGTGAACTACACAGCACAAGAGTCGTCAGCGCTTGTAGGACTGTAAAGGATTGGATACTAACCTCCATTTCGTCCATACCCTCCTGAGTGTACCAATGCAAAAAGGCCTTTCGCTTGAACATGGCCGTGAATTGGTCGCTTACACGCTTGAACAGCTCTTGGATAGCAGTGGAGTTACCCAAAAACGTGACAGCCATCTTGAGACCTCTTGGTGCGATGTCACATTGAGCGGTAAGGACGTTGTTAGGAATCCATTCCACGAAATATGCGGAGTTCTTGTTCTGGACATTCTGCATCTGCTCCTCAACTTCCTTCATCGAGACCTTACCACGGAAGACAGCTGCCACCTGTTACCGTGATATCCATGAGCCGAGAAAATCTTGACTAGACCAATTGAGTCTCACCGTGAGGTAACGACCGTGCCTAGGGTCTGAGGCCGCCATCATGTTCTTTGCATCGAACATCTGCTGCGTGAGTTCGGGAACTGTCACGGCACGGTATTGCTGGCTTCCGCGAGCAGTCAGGGGTGCAAAACCGGTCATGAAGAAATGCAGACGAGGGAAAGGAACTAATTAGCATACACTCAGTTAGCGTGAGCAAATTACAATTGAAATGAGCCGCACCCATGTTTACAGCCAACTTCCTCAAATCAGAGTTTAGCTGACCGGGGAACCGCAGACAGGTAGTTATGCCGGACATGACGATGGAGACCAGGTGGTTCAAATCGCCATAGGTGGGTGTAGAGAGCTTGAGCGTCCGGAAACAGATATCATACAAAGCTTCGTTATCAATACAGAACGTTTCATCAGAGTTCTCAACGAGTTGATGCACTGAGAGAGTGGCATTGTAGGGCTAGGGTTCGGGTGTCATTACGTATACGATGCGATTTAAAATAGCGTACCTCAACGACAGTGTCCGAGACTTTAGGACTGGGCACGACAGAGTACGTGCACATCATTCTGTCTGGGTACTCTTCCCTGATCTTTGAGATCAAGAGAGTACCCATACCAGCACCGGTTCCACCACCAAGGGAATGAGTAATTTGGAAGCCTATAATAACATGAGAAGGAGAACAAGTGTTTGTTGCTATGCTGACCTTGCAGGCAGTCGGTTCCCTCTGCCTCCTTGCGCACGACATCCAGAACAGAGTCGACGAGTTCAGCACCCTCGGTATAGTCTAGACAAAAAAAAATCAAATGTGAGCAGATGACAGGGGGAAAGGAAGAAAGGGGCATTGAAAAAGGCGAATACAAGAACAGCCCCATAAAATGCAGGAAGAGTAAAGAGAGACTCACGCCCTTTCGCCCAGTTGTTACCAGCACCACTCTGCCCAAAGACAAAGTTGTCGGGGCGGAATAGTCCACCAAGAGGTCCAGAGCGGACAGAGTCCATGGTTCCGGGTTCTAGATCCACCAGGACGGCACGAGGAACGTACTTGTTGGCCCCGATCTCATTGTAGTAGACCGAGATACGCTCGAGCTGGAGATCGTTGGTGCCCTTGTAGAGACCATCGCGCTCGATACCGTGCTCATCAGACACAACCTCCCAGAACTTGGCACCTAAACACGATATAATCACTCAGTTGAAAGAATAAAGCCGGATTGCAGTACGAACCGATTTGGTTACCGCACTAACGGGTTTACCGTGAATCATCAGCATCAGAATACTTGGACAATCTGAAAGAATATTACCTGGCCAGTTTGGAGGTGGACAATTTCACGCATGCTGGAAGAAATCGGTCAGACCACGGAAGTTGAAAGTGGGAGTTTTAAAAATGATACGATACCAACACGCGATTAAAAACCGCGTAGATGGTAACAGCAATGGCTCGGAGACGCAAGATAGCTGCGGGGGTCCCCATCGAATTAAGGAGAAGGAACCTACATGAAGGATTATCGTGGATAAGGACGAGGATGAGTGGACAGGAGGGGACGATGGAGAACGCCTAACCGACACGAAATTTGGGAAATTCAAACTCAGTTCAGAGTCCGAAAGTGGCTCGGACAGTCCACCGTCACGTGTACTCTTCGCGTTCTTCATCTGTTGATCCAGCTATACCCTACTTCTTCACGCCCTGGGCTCGAACTGTGTTCTCTCTTTAACAAGATTATGATTTGTGTCTTCCATGCTTATTTTACCTTTTTGCTACATCTAACGAATGATTTCTCTCCCTCAGGCTGCTTATATAAGTTATATTGGCTCTAGGTTGAAGGATTCGTGACAAAAGAAAGTTCAACTGCCGGAATATGGCCTGCCTTAATTAAGACCGTAGTAATTACTCACCGCCTATATAATCTTACCCTAATGATCTGCCATGATCCCCTCTCAGCCGTAACTTAATTCTTCAATGAATAGCAAACAATTTTCTCGCACATGTTGCGTCACCGATAGATACCCGCTCGATGTTAAACATCTCAAACTGCAACAGCACAACCGCCGCCTCATAGACATGACACATAGCGCACATACGATTGTAGTACTCGTTACCTACAAGAATGAGATTTCATCGTGATGACCCCTGCAAGTGCAATGGCATGATCTGCCTTGATGTATCACACACGCTGAACGCGTCAGCATGATCATTCCTCTCATTTATCCCATTGGTATGGGCGAATTCTTCAGTTCTGACTAAGAAAATTATCTTCCTTGGGCCTTCCGCCAACGCCCAAATTGCAGCTGCTGCCCGTTGTGTTACTGAATGAGTAGCATTTGCTCAAATCCTTCAGCCCATGACAAGTATCTTACACTTAAGCTCCACTGCCACGAGGAGTCGTACCCGCTATTCATAGCATAAATATATTCATCATCGTGTCCTCTTCGCCTTTGTACCTTAAAGTTCCACTCTGGACGCACACCATGCTATTGCCATCTGAAACTTACATCGCATTTCCGCACATCACTGTTTAGCAGGAACTCCACGCGGGGGATTTACGGTCACCTGCTCAGAGCCACGCGTGAGGCCTTCTGAACCTTATGCCACGAACGAGATCGGAAACACTTGCGACAGCAGATGAATTTAAAGGGCAACCCATAGTAACGAAAAATATAAGTCCATGGGTACAAACTAAGGAGGCAGAGATCCTAACAATCCGACTTGTAGCTGAATTAAAGCTGGATGATGATGGGCACGCAGCCGATGGCAATGAGACCGTTCTGCTGGAAGTGAGTATATGCCGTACTAGTAGATGTAGTAGATTGCGTACGAAGGTGTTGTTTTGACAACAAACAGCCTGGTTGGCGCATTGCGCTCCTTGGCCTGTAAACATTTCGGTAAGCTTGCCAATGAGCGAGTTACAGACAGCAAGACGTACCGACTCCGACAATAGAGATAGGGGAGCAGGTGATACCGCTGCAGAGCAAGAATTCAGTAATGACAACACAGTCGATAGGCTAGAGGTTCAAAACATACACCAGTGCCTCAAGGTCCTGGAGAACAACACCCAGGAGTCCTAAGATGACGCCTACAGGGGTAGAGTCCGCCTAAAATGTTCAATGAGTAACATTCAAGTGTGCAATCAGTCCCAAATTCACGTACCCTTTCAAGCGCATTGCAGCATTGCATATTGGCAGTACTGCACTGCGAGGCAGGGATAGGTGTAGCCGTGATAGTAGCCTGTTCAAGGGAGAATCAGGACTCTAAGAGTAATATCAGAGACATCGCGCTCGTACAATAGTCGAAACTGTGGAGGTTACGGTCTTCGTCGTCGTCGTCGGCACGCAACCAGCGGTGACCAAAGTCGCGATAACGGCGAACGCGAAAAGAATAGTGGTGAATGTGCGAGCAAACATGGTCGAAAAGAAATCGAAAGATAGTTAGCTGAAGAGAATTTTAGCAGCCTTTTAAGTGAAGCATCGCGTCTTGCCCGGCAGCTACTTCAAAGCCAAATAATCATGAGCAGATGGACAAAAGGGCGACACATTGGTTGGACGCGTGAAGCATCACACCCGCTGCTTCGAAAGGTAATTTAGGAGCAAATGGGCGGTTCAGAATGTCCGGCGTGAGTCAGGGCATATTGGAATGATGCCCACAAGATGATGCAGAGAACCGAAGAACGAAAATTTCTGGAAGTTTCAGTGAACAGCATGCCAGGTTAGAGTTTCGAATTGTCAAATCAAAAGATTCATTGGCAGCAATCCACCTGTAGGATGCTAGGAAGACGCAGTTCACACAAACGCAATTGGAGGACGGTGACAAGGCGGGTTTGAGGCGGGTGATATGACGACGGTTTGTTGAAATCCTTTTTTCCCACGTTCAGGCTTAGGCCAACCTCATTTCCGTTTTTTTGTTCTAAAGGTTCGCTTCGGTTGCGATACGTTCAGCCTATGAAAATATCAGGGACACCCATGTTTTGCGTAGCTAACTTTTCACATGAGCGCTGAGCCCGTGTGAGCGGGAAACATAAGACTTGCGGAATGGTAAGCGCTTTAATTTACCTCGGATCATTGAAAATCGCTGGCTAACGTTACCAGTACCCCCTTTTGTCCCAGATTAGTCGCACTCAAACATGTGAGTGTGCGGCTGAAGATTCACCGAAAGCCGGAGAGCGAAGGGCGGGATGCTCGGTATGTACTAATACTACTCACTGCATCGCTCACCTGACTATGACGAACGTCGTAGATACTTTCTTCTTCAATTCACCGCTAGCTACAGATATTGACTCTAGATAGTGGCATAACCATCACTCATCGACGTGTGTCAGTGCGTCCATTACATCGGTGATAATTGATAATCGTTTAGATACTTACCGCCGTCTTTTCTAGACTTATGTGCCTTTTATACCCATGTATGATGTTACATACGCAAACAAGCCGCGCAAAGCGCATCAAATACTTCAAGCTCATGACAGAGACGAAAGGTTTCTAGCTTGCGATGCATGACGTATGTCAGTTGAAAATTTGAAGTTGAAATCACGCTCATTCACCGCTTTCTGTTTCGAGGTTGCAAAAAAACTCATACCAACAGTTGTACCATTTTAAACCAAGAAATAGTCTATTGATGCATTAGGAAAATACACAGGAACCGAAATCGAGTGCAAAGCGCTAACTAAGATCATGCGTCGGTATGTGATTTGGTCCATGTCCCAATGAAAATGACTATGAAGCCCTCAACTCTCTAGAGACCGATGTTTATGGGCATGCAACCAAGGGCGATGAGTCCGTTCTGGAAAACCAGGAATCAGGTTTTGAAGGTAAAAACATGCGCGCTCACTTACGAAGGTATTACCCGAGCAGCAGACAGTCTGAGCGGAGCAGCTGTTACCTCCGATGCCAATGACGCTGATGGGGGAGCAGCCGAGACCACTACAGCTTACTGTAAGCAAAGACACGGCATGACTACCAGAGGAGGCTACTTACACGTTGAGACCGAGAGCTCCAAGAGCAATTCCTAGAAGGCCGGAGAGGGCTTGAACAGGATTAGAGTCGGCCTAACGGCGGTGAATCTCTCTGAGTGGGACAGATAGCAAAGCGCTTACGGCCTGGACTTGTTGACAGCAATTGAGTTCTCCGGTGGTGCAGCCAGTTTCGCCGGCGGACGCAAGGAGAGGCAAGGCCAAGAGGAAGGCAGGGACGACACGGGGGAACAACATGGCTATCTGAGAGTGTGTTGTAGAAAAGGTGAGAGGGAAAGGAGTGTTGTGTCGGTGAAGAAAAATGGGTTTACTGACTGGCTTTTATATCTTTTAGACTCGTTACAACGTCTATAAACGGTCATATATCTGCGCATAGAAAAAAGGGTATTTTTTATGACTATCCCCAAAAACAAAAACCGCGTGCAAGACCAGGTTCTGAATGACAGCGTTGCGAAACTCGGGCAGCGCCATAACAGCTTCGACCGCTTGTTTTCTAAATGCGCATCAATATTGGAACGTCTAGATTTGTTCGCGTCCTGAAAGCGAGCGGTCGAATCGACGGCAAACAAGTTCGGGGCACACAGTTGGCAACGAGGCTGATAATCTTCCTTTTTTTTTTCGCCATTAAACCGACTGGAAGTATGCTGAGGAACTTCTCCATCAGGTGCCTTCTTCCCCTCGCATGCACATGCAGTGCGCGGTTCCCGGTAATGTTCGAGAACCTGACTGACTGAAACCAATGCGAGTTCCAAGTCATTCACGTCATGTTAAAAGGAAGAAACCGCGCGGTATATTTATTATAAAAGATGCAGCAAGAATCGATATGAAAGAAAGAGGTATAAAACGAGTGTCCTGATAACTTGCCCAAAACAGTAAGTGTTTTTGTCGTCCCTCAATGATACCATCATGAAAGACTGGAACGCCTCTTCAGCTCTTTAGAGGCCCACGTTAATCGGGGTGCAGCCAATAGCGACGACACCGTTCTGCAAATTTCACATGAGTCGCTGAATGATCAAGCACCAATCAAATAACTTACGAAGCTGTTGTTCTCGCAGCAAACGGTCTGAGCAGAACAGCTGTTTCCTCCGACACCGATAACGCTGATAGGAGAGCAGGTAAGGCCACTATCGACCAGGTTAGCACTATCAGAGCTGCGACGTTCAATGGCACCTACACATTTACACCAAGGTCACCAATGACGACACCGAGTAGTCCCAAAAGGGTAGACGTGAGGGTGGTAGTAGAGCCAGCCTGCATGATCGTCAGTATTTGCGGGACCGAAACGCGCAGTCATACCTACACTCTCAACAGATTGGCAGCATTGCACCGCGCCAGTCGTACAACTGTCACCTCCTCGGGGGATTGCCGAGGCGGACGCAAGGAGGGGAATAGCAAAGAAAAGAGCGACGAAAAGAGTGTAGAGGCGGGCGAACATGGCGAGTATTGAATAAGTAAGTTGAAGGATATCGACTTGGGGAGATAGATGGCTCAATCACCTAGCCTTTATAGCTTTCAGCCTCGCTTCAAGCGCCGAACAGGATGATATTTTTGGCTGGGGAATTATGATTTTGCAGGTTGTTTTGTCCAATCATTCAACTCGGCCCAGGGAAGCAAAATCAAGAACAGATCCCGCGCTTCCATCCAATAACGCTTCAAGATCTAATGATGACCCATGTAATGTTCCCATCTATACCGGGTTCTCCCAAGCCCCCTTTGTTGAGACTTACCCCGGCCCAGAAGCTGTATTTTACGCGTAACGATCAGGCTTCTCCCTCTTCAAAGTTCGCGCGTTATTTTTGGCTCGCGTCTACGCTTTGCTGATTCGAACATGCTTAGTCTCAAGCTCCCTCTTCTATGATCTTGGCGGTGTTTCATGACCGTTCGTGTCCCAGATGTGTAGTTCCTTTATTCTATTTTCGAATAATAATCAAGTGTTCAACATCCAGCGTCAATCCTCAGTCGGCAGCGAAATAGGGGAACTAAAAGATCAAATCGCGTATGTGGCACTTTACACGAATTTCACATTTCATCAGGCTCTTGGCTAACGAATTTCGGCCAAATGTTCATCAGTGACTCGTGCCATTATATTCCATACTCGGCGACCACAAAAGATTTGTCCGGTGACTAAAAGAAAAGAAAAAGAACCACTCGAGGGGAAACAGCCAAGTACAAGCCAAGTAATGTTTCTCGGTATTACGATCCTGAACGGCTTCTTCGATTAGAGGCCAATGTTGATGGGAGTGCATCCAAGGGCAATAAGGCCGTTCTGCTCGGGAATTGGATCAATGCTGTCGTCTTCTCCGGCACAGTATGTATGCACTTACGAAGTTATTCCCCGTGCAGCAGACGGGCTGGTTGACACACTGAGTGGTTCCCAGACCGATGAGGGTGATAGGGCTGCAGGTAAGGCCGCTATGAACACAGTATCAGCATTGCCATCATCTTCTCTCCACACAGCACCTACACTTGGGCGGTGATGTCGCCGATGGGGATGTTAAGAAGACCCAAGAGGGACTGGATCGGAGAGGACGAGGCCTAGTTGTTTGTGAGCGACTTCGCTCCTCTAGACACGAACTGAGATGACTTACGTCCTGAACAGACTTGCAACACTGAACAGACCCCGTGTTACACGAACCTCCGCCGACGGTGGTGGTAGTCGCGGGAAGGGCGCTCGCGAGTGAAAGGAAAGGAAGAGCCAAGGCGGCGTAGGCAGAGATGCGAACGAACATGTCTTTGGATGATTCTGGTGAGCTGTACAACTGTGAGTACTGCAGTTCGACTTGATGAAAGTCTTGTCTGCTTGCCATCTCTTATATATCATCCACACTGTACATTCCTCTTGTCGACGTCCAGGCAGCCTCCTGTAATAAACCCATGGGAGAGAGAGAAACGGTGGCCTGAGCGTTGAAGGACATCCTGCCTGGAGTACGCCGCAGGGACGAGAGCGCAACAAGCACCCATTTTCCAGCAGAGATTTCCTGGCACGTAGCTCGTATGAGCATGTGATGTCCCTTGAATAAGCGGCCTTGAATCTAGGAGAGGCACGCGTCGGCGCCATCCTTTGGCGCGTTAGGCGCCTCTTGTTCAACGTCCTCCTTGAAATGATGTCACTAGGCTTGAAGCTATTCGTGGTGTAGTGTCTCTAGAAGGCATCAGGTTGAGAGGGTATCGAACTTGGGCATGCCTTGCCGATTGAACCGGCTGGAGAGGCGCGCGTCTCACAACTACTGCAGGGACATATTCTGAGAGTGTGTACGGCATTCAATATTCATCGGAAAGACGCGTCAAGCCCCGTCCAATCCCCACCCGATCGTTCGCGATCATGTTCGGTACTAAGTCCAGTCAAGTCCTAAAGATTTTTCCTGGCAGTCTTGTTACTCTTCCCCCGGTCTGCTGACACCTGCTAGCAGATTTAGGCAACTCCGCTGAAGACTCAGAATGCTGTAACTTGGCGTTCTGTTCCTTGAGACAAAAAGAAGTAGAGCGTTCAGATTCTTGGAATGATGCAGATGGATGCATACCACACTTTGACGGTCTTTTCGGCACAGCATCCTCTTGGCTTCTATACATAGTTTTGGAATCCACACGTACCGCACCTAAGAAAACGCCACATCAGGAGCAGAGAGCACGAGATTTTTTCTAAACCATTATGTGAATTAGAGCATAAATAAGTAATCAAGAGGATTGAAATAATTCATTGCGTTTAACAGTAGTGTGACGAAACTCTAAGATATGCATCAAAGTCCGTGAAAAAAAGTCCGACGAAAACGAAGTGCCACCATCCCTCATAGCGGATCATAAGGGGTTCTCAACGGAACCGGACGACCTTTCCACGGCGGATATCCTGTGACGGCATCTTGTGCAGATGACAACACCGACAATGAAGAATTCCGTGCGTGCCCTTTCGCCATTCCCAATAACGCAACACCATCCCCCTCTCCCTCGAAATCCCCTGAGTCATCATCCTCAGCCACGATAGCGCCTGTCCGTTTATCCAGCCGAAATCGCAGTCCCTTCAACTTCTCCTCAATATTCTTCTCGCTGTCATACGGCACCAATAGTTGACCGAAGCCTGAGTGACTTGTCATCGACACGATCCCTCCGATTGACCCTGGAGGAGAAGCAATGAACAGGTGGCGGCGCTGTCGTTGATTGATGATGTGAAGAAAAGTTCCGATGAACCCGATGACAAAAAGCAGCAAAGCGAGCGCATGGCCAGGAAGTGAACTTAGAACCCGAGTGATTAATGACGGTGAGAAATAGAGGAAAATGACGTACTTGATGACTAGCCGCGGCACGTAGGATTCAAGTTGAGCTGGTATCGTCCTGTTCTCAGCAACAAAGTAGATATTTTTTGCAGTCAATGCTAGATGTTGTGTCTGTTGATCATTACCATCAAAACAACATCAGTTTGCAAGAGATTGACACGCCGTACATAGACATTGCTTGTTATATCTAAGAACCCGTTCGGAAGATCAAATGTTGACTGAGGTCCATTTTCAAGTTGAGAAGCAAATCTAAAAACAGTTCCCGGGATCGCGATATTGGTGGCATTTGCTCTGGCCTGGATGAACGGATTCGAGCTGCTATTAAATACGACACTGCCCATGTGTTAAATGCACGATCCATGTGGCTGCAGTAAAAGGCTCACGCATTGAACGGACGTCCGAAGAGTGGAGCACCAGTAACGTTGTTGGATTGCGTGTAGTTATTGGTGGGATTGCACTCAGCAATCGTGCGATCTTGCAGGTACGCTTGGGCGGTCACGTTAAATGTTTGGATGGAGGGGGCACAAAATACGGTCCTTGCTTCATATTCTTCGTTGTCGGAGCGCTGATGAAAGTACCTGTTATCCAATATGATAAGCGTTTTAACACGGCTTCAAAGGTTGAGCGCATACCAAAACATGACGGGCTGAAATTCAACACCCAGATCTGCTCCACTACCACATTCTAAATTTACAACGCCGTACTGAATGCCCAACTGAAAGTTTGATTCGCTCAGTCATCAGCTTTGCTCCATCAATCGATTACGTACCGATATATTGACCGGCACCGATTGAACGCAATCAGATATAGATGTGGATTCAATTGTTGAAGTTGCTTCATTGAAAGTCGTGTTTCGCGCATTTTCACAGTTAGGATGTGTTTGGATTCCCGTAGTATCCACTTTGATTGTGGCGTTGAGGTCGTTGCCACTAGGAATGACAAACTCGGCGGTAGCCCATCCGGCCTGGACGAATGGGGGATCTGTAAGATTATTGAAAGCAGCTGCGTCCGCGAACTGGATGGTATGTCAGACAGCAAGTAACTATTGACGAAGAATTGAGCGCACCCCGGCGGCGGCAACAAATGCATTCAATTGATTGACATCGGGTGTCAATCCAATGGTCCGCGTACTCGTTACCGTCGTATCTAGAAACGTTTAGATTGCACCCTTATCCCCGTGTTCTGAACGCACTTGAAAACATTGAACGCTGCTGAATCTGGAAGATGGAGCTTGCTGTGACCACGTGAATGATTATTCCGCTGAGACTATGCAACTCACCAAGAGGCTGTAGAAGGTATGTTGCACACGCTGTAAAGGCCGACCAAAACACTACTCGGTGCTTGAACTTAGATGAGTAGAATAAAGCAAAGAATGGGCTGAAGCGCTAAATTCAACATTCGTTCGAACATTGCTGCAACGGATGTCATACCCTAGAGAGATCTACAACATGGTTGATTTGACGTCAAATCTGAAGGCGAATGGCAACCTACATAATCTAACAATATGCCTTCCTCGACAGAAGCGTTTCCTCTTGAAAGGACAACATATGGCTAAGAACGTCAGCTGTAAGAACCCAATGATCGACTGACAAACGCACTTGATACCACCTGAGATACCAATCTAGTTCACGCCAGAGGAATGCCACTGGTATGACGAATCTGTAGATAGTCAGGATCTGCATAAAAACGGGAATCTCGCAACATTACATTGTCGGCACAAAGGACTGGAACGGGCGCCGCCCATGAGCAACGAACCGGGGAAAGGCAGGCATCGCCACTCACAAGTAAAAACTGCGCGGACGCAAATCCGAGCGGGTTAGTCTCGGGAACGCTAAAACCTAAGACAATGGTTAATGGGGATCGTATTCCACAAGGCGCGCATCTCGTACCCTGATTCTTGTTAGAAATATTGACGCCTATTTCAAGGGCGACTCCCAAAGCCAGCATGGAAAGCGGCGTTCCCACCACGACGGGCAGAGAAAGCGCAAGTGGTTTCTATACAAATTAGCGCAGGTAAGTGCTGGAAACAATGTGCACATACGTAGCGTTTATCCTCCGATATTCGAGAAGGAATAAGGTGAGTTGATTCCCGGAACCGGCTCGAGCCTTGGCTGATACTAAATCGAGCGCTGTCGACCAAGGAAGGAGATTTTTGAGTCATCATTGCAAGTAGGTATGAGAAGAGCTTTTAGGTGCCGCGTATAGCGGTCAAAGTAGACGAGTCCGGTCTAATCGAGGTCGTCGTTGGCAACAGTTCGCAACGGCAGAACAGCCTTCTCCATTGAACACGGAGGTAAGCGTGGTGCAGATGGGCCACGTGGGAACAATACGTCCGCCACGGTTCGTGAGACTTTATTGGTCCATAAAAGTCGAATCAATGGCATCACGGGCGTCTACCGAAGGTCATGTGAGAAGCATAGTCGACGCTCACGCCTCGAGTCGAAGACCGCTTCAACTTATCAAGGGACACTCGTCAAGGATCCAGACAGATTGAAGCAGTGAAATCATGAAGACCGCAAAAAGTCAGTCGAGGCGTTCCTCTGCATTATTATGACCAAATGCTGATGAATTGTGAGTACAGCATCACGGCTGTATCATAACGTACTGAGGATACGCAGGTGGGTAGGGGGATGATGGTGGTTCCATTACAAGTGGGCAGTCCTCCGAAAATAGTGAAAATGAAATTGTGGTGGCGGAGAGAACTGTCCTTGACGAAGTTGTTTATGGTGATTATGTAACTCAGTCGGCCGAAGTTGGCCAAACAGTAGGAGAATGAGTTTTCTACTAACGTATGCCTTTGTAGCTGTATACAGCGAAGATTCACTAGAGCTCCACAAAATCCCGAAATACGCCAATGATCCGTGTGTAACCGTTGTGAACGCTGGGATACAGTACATTGATTGCTAGGTCAACGATTTCGGGTATAGTCATGGCAAGCAGTTGCATGTGACATTGTAAAATTTCCGGAGGACGCACATCTCAAGAATCGATGAACTGTATATTCCTAGGATGCGACGGACTATTGGTTCCGACTCGCTTTGACTTTTTCGCGGATCTGGCTCCCAATTGTCTATGCAAGCTTTCTTGTTTGGTTTCTCATGCTGTCATCGGGCGTGCTTTATGTTCAAATCTTTGGCCATCTACTTGTCCACAGTGCCTTGTCTATAGTCTGTTCCTCATAAATATTACTTATGCGTATACGATTAAGCCGTCTCTAGGTCCTGTTCTGCCTTATCTTGACCTTCTTTGGTATTTTCGAGTCCCCTCTGTTCTTTTATATTCTATTTTCTTACAGGGCTGCGTGCAAATAGCAGTGAGGAAGTATATCTGTTACGTAGTAGCCAATTTAACTAGTATGTGAGTTTTAAGCGCCTCAGCTTAATAAGAATGCAAAAAGTCAGGAAGACACCATAATCATCTTTTTTGGTTCCCAGATAAGTTCAAGTCCTTTCCCCCCTTGCGAGAGATTCCGAGGACGCACAAGACTTCAGATACATAGAAAGCCAATTCTTTAGACTCGAGGCGCGTCTGTTTTGAATACTAGTATTCCGAATCCCCTGAGCAACAATTCGAAATGTGACCTCCTATCGGCAACGCTCCTCAGCATATTCAACACCGTCGTGTTAACACTATCATCAGTAGTGGTTGTTCTTTTGATTGTCGTAACGTCATTGGAGCTCAGTACAACCCTGAGACTTTCGCTAGTGAACGCTCCACCTTGGCTCCAACCCCTCATACTGCTCGCCGATAACATGGGGTATGTGGCGCAACAATCTAGGTGTCGTCGCTGTACTGAATCATCCAAGCTGCATTTGTTCTTGCTTGGCAGGTAACTACCTGATGCCTTTCAAACAACATATTCCAAAGAGAAATGTGCATATTTACAGCTGTTTTCGACTGCATTGGTGAAGCCCTTAGATCGGTAGTTTTTTGCCTGGCTGCGATCATCGAATGCATTATAGCAGGTGTGTTTATTCTTGATTCAGGATCCTGCTTCAGTGACTGACACCGTATTCCGCCTTGCTAGCTATCGCTGGCGTTCTTATATTCATCTTGGACATCTTGACATGTCGATGTTGCCGAGGGTGAGTCTGATACAACATCACGCGTATCTAACTCACACAAACCCGCTTTCAGACCCAGAAATAGTACAGTGTCCTGAGAATGAAAGAGTCACCTATGACGAAGCTCCGACGAAAGTTTACGAACAATCACGCCCCACATATTCCCTCGCCTGTACTTTTGATACCTGCTACTCACGCTCATGCGTATGAATTTGGCCTTCTAGTATATATTAAATCGATAGTAAACACGACTTTATCATTGGCCATCGGCTCCGGCATATTTTATTGTCTCGTAAGGTTTTCCGTGGTAATATTGCGCTTATCTTGCAGGGTCCAGATACCCTCGTTATCTTCTGGACATTGTCTTTTGGACACGATCTGAAAAAACGCAGCCTTCTTCAGTACCAGTGATATACTCTCCTTACATTTGCATGAATACTGAAATCTTATCGAGTAAGACTCGTTGGCCGTATGATTTTGCGCCGGGCGATTGGTCATTGCCATGTGGCAGGCAAGCACATCATCAGGTCCCCATCCTTTTTTCTTTTTCTTCTTCTTCCTCTCTCCCCGAACACGAACCCCTGGCTCGAATCCGGGTGGAGAGGAAGACGACGACGAGGGCCACTAATCCATTCTTTATCATCTATCATTGACCATGTCTACCTCCCGTCCAGCGTTGTCGCGCACATCGAGCTCACTGTTTCCGACGCCTCTAGCGAGCGCACCCTACGCCCAAAATAACAAGTCGACATTATTTGGCGACAACGCTGTCCTCGAACTGGGCGATGGGTCCGCCTTCAAAGGTATTAGTTTCGGTGCAGAGGGAACGAGCGTAGCAGGTGAATGCGTTTTTCAGACCGGTATGTTGTGCCCTTTTTTTTCGGAAAAAAATTCATTCTCACTTTTTTTCTATTAGGTATGGTAGGATACACGGAGTCTTTAACTGACCCATCCTACGAAGGGCAGATCCTTATCCTGACTTATCCTCTCATCGGCAACTACGGTGTGCCTAAACGACCGACCGCCACCTCTGATCTCCCAGCCGAGTTCGAATCATCTCGCATTCATGTTGCTGCCATCGTGGTCGGCAATTATTCCAAGGATTTTAGTCATTTCCTTGCGGAGTCGTCACTGAGTGACTGGCTCAAAGAAAATGGAGTTCCCGCGATTTATGGCGTCGATACCCGTGCCCTCACAAAAAAGATTAGAGAGAAAGGTTCCATGCTAGGAAAAATTCTCGCGAGGAGGCCCGAAATGCCGTTGGGTCGGAGGTTCTCTTTGAATCCTGTATCCTCAAGGGCATCTTCTCCCCATACAACCTCCTCCTGGCGCGACGATTATTTCGACATCCCTTTCCAGGATCCTAACCAGACCAACCTCGTTGCCGAAGTATCCATCACCGAACCACGACTTTATTCGCCAACTATTACCTCACACCTACACCCTTCAGGCAGACCAATTCGCGTTTTAGCTATCGATGTTGGGATGAAATACAACCAGATTCGTTGTTTTATCAACCGAGGCGTCGAGCTTTTGGTTGTCCCTTGGGATTATGACTTTTTACACGAACTAGCGCCATATGATGGTATCTTCATCTCCAATGGGCCCGGCGACCCCTCTTTGCTTTCTTCGACTATCGCCAGACTTTCGGAAGCCATGAAAAAGGCCGACAAACCTATTTTTGGTATCTGTCTCGGTCACCAGCTCCTTGCCCTCGCGGCAGGCGCAAAGACCTCCAAGATGAAATACGGAAACCGGGGCCACAACATTCCTTGTACCGATATGCTTTCCGGACGTTGTTATATCACCAGTCAGAACCATGGTTTCCAGGTGGATACGCCGACACTACCAGCCGGGTGGAAAGAACTGTTCCGGAATGCCAACGACGGAAGCAATGAGGGTATCTACTGCGAAGACAAGCCATTCTTCTCCGTTCAGTTCCACCCGGAGTCGACTCCTGGACCCCGTGACACTGAATTTTTGTTTGACGTCTTCATCAAAAACATTGTGGATTGCGCCACTACTGTCTCGCTCCCTGGCGGGAGGAAGGAGGACAACGACAAACGTGTTCCCCGCGCTAATGTCACCAAGGTTATCATTCTTGGGTCCGGAGGCCTGTCCATTGGTCAAGCAGGCGAGTTTGATTACTCTGGATCTCAGGCGATCAAGGCTCTGAAAGAGGAGGGGATCTACACAATCATGGTGAATCCCAACATCGCTACAATTGCCACGTCCAAGGGTCTGGCCGACAAAGTGTATTTCCTCCCAGTCACGCCAGAGTTCGTCCGGAAAATCATCAAGTACGAGAAGCCGGATGGTATCTACGTCACATTTGGTGGCCAGACAGCCTTGAACGTGGGTATCAAGCTAAAGGACGAATTTGCGGAGCTTGGCGTGCAGGTACTTGGTACGCCTATCGACACTATCATCACTACGGAAGATAGACAGCTATTTGCGAGTGCTATGGCCGAGATTGGGGAGAAGTGTGCAGAGAGTTGCACTGCTGTCAATCAGGAGGAGGCTATCAATGCGGCAAGGAGCATTGGGTTCCCGGTCATTGTTCGTGCAGCATATGCATTGGGAGGACTGGGATCCGGCTTTGCGCAGAACGAAGCCCAACTCAAGGCGTTATGTAGCAAGGCTTTTGCTACCAGTCCCCAGGTGCTTGTCGAAAAGAGCATGAAGGGTTGGAAGGAGATCGAATATGAAGTAGTCAGGGACTGTCGCGACAACTGCATTACAGTCTGTAACATGGAGGTTAGTTGTTATTCTCCATATTTCTAAGGCCCCCTTATTAACACCTGAGCAGAACTTCGATCCATTGGGAATCCATACCGGTGACTCCATCGTCGTGGCTCCTTCACAGACGCTTTCCGACTCGGATTACAACATGCTTCGGACAACTGCCATTAATGTAATCAGACATCTTGGCGTTGTTGGTGAGTGTAATATTCAGTACGCTCTCAATCCCAGCTCCCAAGAGTACTGTATCATCGAGGTCAGTTTATGTCATCCTCTCTTTCTGCTCTTCGTACTCACCTACAATGTACCGCAAGGTCAATGCACGTCTGTCTCGATCATCGGCTCTTGCTTCTAAAGCTACAGGTTATCCCCTTGCATTCATTGCTGCGAAACTCGGTCTGGGTATCCCTCTCAACGAGATCAAGAACTCGGTTACAAAGGTCACTAGTGCTTGCTTTGAACCCAGCTTGGATTATGTAGTCGTCAAAATTCCCCGATGGGACTTGAAGAAGTTCAACCGTGTCAGCCGTCTTCTTAGCAGTAGCATGAAGAGTGTCGGTGAGGTCATGAGCATAGGACGAACATTCGAAGAAACCATTCAGAAGGCCATTCGAGCTATCGACGACCAGTTCTCAGGGTTTGCAAAGGTAACTGTTGTTTTTGACACCTGTTCCTTTCTGATGAGTGCTGTGCAGAACGACTTCGTGGAGGACATCGACGAAGAGCTTGTCAATCCAACAGATAAGCGTATATTCGCCATCTCAACCGCTTTCCATCGTGGCTATAGCATCGACAAGATCTGGCAAATGACCAATATTGATAAATGGTTCTTGGCGAAATTGAAGTACATCTATGAGATGGAGGTGCTGTTGGGGTACGCCTTCTACTTTTTCGTTCGTTCTTCGTCTGAATGTCACCCCTCAGTGGGTATGGCGTTGCGACTTTGACACCTGATATTCTCCGTCAAGCGAAGCAGCTTGGGTTCTCGGATAGGCAGCTTGCTACTTGTGTGGGATCTACAGAACTCGCTGTACGCACCCTTCGCAAGGAACAAGGGATAGCTCCATTCGTGAAGCAGATCGATACCGTCGCTGCCGAATTCCCTGCATTCACTAATTATTTGTATACGACCTACAATGCAGTGGAGCACGACATTTCCTTCACTGATCGTGGTGTCATGGTTCTAGGATCTGGAGTGTACCGCATAGGTTCGTCCGTCGAGTTTGACTGGTGCGCTGTCCGGGCCATCCGTACTCTTCGTGATGAAGGTCTCCCTACCGTTATGGTCAATTATAACCCCGAGACCGTCAGTACCGACTACGACGAGGCCGACCGTTTGTATTTCGAGAACATCAGTCTGGAGACCATCCTCGATATATACGATGCAGAGCAATCTCGAGGTGTCATTCTATCAATGGGTGGACAAACGCCCAATAACATTGCACTTCCTCTGTACCGCGAAAACGTCAAGATATACGGCACGTCACCGGAGATGATCGATACCGCTGAGAATCGATTCAAATTCTCACGTCTCTTGGACGAGATTGGTGTGGATCAACCGTTATGGAAGGAACTCACGAGTTTCGACGAGGCTTACGCGTTCTGCGAAAAAGTGGGCTACCCCGTTTTGGTTCGACCATCATACGTCTTGTCTGGCGCGGCTATGAACGTTGTATCCACTGGGGACGATTTGCAGAACTATCTCACGCAGGCCACTGCAGTATCCCGTGATCACCCCGTCGTCATTACCAAGTACATCGAGCAAGCGAAAGAGATCGAGATGGACGCCGTCGCCAAAGATGGCAAGATGGTTATGCATTACATCTCCGAGCATGTCGAGAATGCCGGCGTGCATTCTGGTGATGCTACCTTGATTCATCCACCTCAAGACTTAGATCCCCAAACCGTGCGACAGATAGCGGAAGCCACCGCGAAAATCGGAAATGCGCTCAATGTCACCGGACCTTTCAATATCCAGTTTATTGCGAAGAACAACGAGATCAAAGTCATTGAGTGCAATCTTCGGGCTGCGAGATCCTTCCCTTTCGTGTCGAAGGTGACTGGTATCGACGCTATCGAGATGGCTACTAAAGTCATGCTCGATCTTCCCGTTGATTCGTATCCGGATTCGGGTCTCCCTCCTGATTACGTGGGAGTCAAAGTCCCTCAATTCAGTTTTAGTCGATTGTCTGGTGCCGATCCTGTCCTCGGGGTAGAGATGGCGTCCACAGGAGAAGTTGCATGTTTTGGTCACGATAAATACGAGGCATACCTCAAGGCTCTAATTTCTACCGGTATCGTTCCCCCGAAGAAAAACATCCTCTTTTCAATTGGCAGCTACCGAGAAAAGTTGGAGCTGCTGCCATCTGTTCAGAAGCTAAGTGCCGCAGGGTATAATATCTTCGCAACATCTGGTACCGCCGACTTCTTGACGGAACATAATGTTTCCTGCAAGGTAGCTCCACTTCGTCATATGTTCTTGTTCCTGGCTGACGTTTTCGAAGTATCTGGAGACCCTGGGAGAAGACAACCGGGACAAACAAAAGTCCGAATACTCCCTCACACAACATCTCGCGAATAATCTTATCGATATGTATATCAATTTACCATCCAAAAATCACTATCGACGACCGGCTAGCTACACCAGTAAAGGCTATCACACTCGAAGGATGGCAGTGGATTTCGCTGTCCCCCTCATCACCAATGTCAAAAATGCCAAAATGCTTGCTGAAGCCCTCGTTCGGAAACTGCCACTAGACGTATCGACTGTCGATTCGAAGAGCTCCCATCAGACTCATACTTTCCCCGGGTTGGTTAGCATCGCTACTTTTGTACCCAGCCTCGTGGAACCCGGAAGCAAGGATCTCGAAGAAGCAACGGAGGCGTCCCTTAGTTCAGGCTTTACTACCGCGATTGTGATTCCCATCGGCCATAGTACTCGGATTACGGATCGTGCATCATTAGACATAGCCAAGGCCAATCTCAAGGGCTCCGCGCATTGCAATTTTGCGCTTACTCTCGCCGCATCAGCACAGAACGTTCAAGGCCTAGACGATGAATTACAAGCAGAAGCCAAAGCTCTATTCATTCCCTTCAACGTTGACCGCGTCACCATCTCACTCTCCGCAGTCGCTGCCCACTTCACATCGTGGACATCGGATAAGCCTATTGTCACGAACGCAAAAGGATCCGACCTGGCGTCTGTGTTGCTTTTGGCAAGCCTGCATAATAGAAGCGTACATGTCACGGATGTTCTCACGAGCGACGATTTGTTGTTGATTTCTCTCAGCAAAGCTAAGCACCTGAAAGTCACATGCGATGTGTCTGTCTACTCGCTCTTCTTCAACCGTTCCCAGTTTCCCAAGTCAATATGTCTGCCAACCACCGAAGATCAGAAGGCAATATGGACGAAACTCGAAACGATCGATGCATTCTCTGTTGGTGCAACGCCTTATCTTCTGGCGACAGAAGAAGGTGAAACGACTTCACCGTGGTCGGGAATGGAGGAAACATTACCCCTTCTGCTCACTGCAGTAGCGGATGGACGTCTCACACTTGAAGATATCCGTCTCCGTTTGCACGATAACCCGGTTCTCATCTTCGGACTTCCCGAACAATCTAACACCACAGTTGAAGTGGTTGTGGGTCGCAAAGCTCCATTTGGAAAACGGGAAACATGCTGGTCGCCAGTGGAGAAAGGTTTCGTTACGGGTGCCATTCATCGGGTCATTGTGCATGGCCAGACGAATTTCCTCGATGGTGCCTTGATTTCGTCGCCCAACGGCAAAGACATTTCGAGCGCGACGATTACTCATCCTTCTGTGGCAGCTCATGGATCGCCAGCACTGAAGGCAGCAGAGCCCACTTCCTTGAGTGCCGTCGCAACGTTTGCTATGGGGCCGCCTATGGCTCCGCCGGGACACCCTACGATACAAGGCCCGCCAGCATGGAATATCACCTCCCATCTTCTTCCCCATCCATCGTTCCATCGTCGGCACATCCTCTCCGTGAAGCAATTCACGCATCGGGACATGTATGACTTGTTCTCCCTGGCTCATGAGATGCGTCTGCAGGTCGAGCGTAACGGGACTCTCGACGTTCTAAAAGGAAAAGTGCTATGCACTGCATTCTACGAACCCTCGACACGGACCAGCTCGTCGTTTGATGCTGCCATGAAACGGTGCGGTGGACAGGTTGTCCAGATTAGTGCAGATAACTCTTCGGTCATGAAGGGCGAGACATTACCCGACACAATCAGGACTCTTGCTTGCTATGGTGATGCGATCGTGATACGGCATCCGGATGTTGGCAGCGCTCAATTGGCCGCCAAGTTCTCTCCCGTGCCTATTATCAACGCTGGAGACGGAATTGGGGAGCATCCCACACAGGTACAGCGTTTCGACGGATATTAAGAGCGTAGTTCTTACCTTTTTTGATAGGCGTTATTGGATGTGTATACCATTCGATCAGAACTGGGGACTGTGAATGGACGGACCATAACACTCTTGGGCGACCTCAAGAATGGGCGCACGGTCCACAGCCTCGTTACCCTGCTCAGTCTGTATTCTGTCCAACTCAATTTCGTGTCGCCTCCGTCGCTTGCTATGCCTGCCAATGTCGTTTCTGCGGCTCGGAAGGCTGGCATACCGGTCACAATATGCGAGTCCCTTGAGGACGTTTTACACGATACTGATGTGTTATACGTGACACGCGTTCAGAAGGAGAGATTCGAAACTGAAGCCGAGTGGATGCAAGTGAAAGATGCTTACCGGGTCGATCATGCAGTTCTGTCAAGAGCCAAGGAAGATATGATCGTTATGCACCCATTGCCAAGAGTGAATGGTAATTTATCTATGGATTTGCTGTGTAGACATGTTCGCTAACTTCAAACAATAGAAATTGATCCTGAAGTTGACTTTGATTCCCGCCGGGCTGTCTACTTCCGACAGATGCGCTACGGCCTTTTCGTAAGCATCTTTTCGTTCGGTTGAAGATGAAATTGTTGACCCTCCTGCCCCAGATTCGTATGGCACTCCTCATGAGCGTCCTTTTGTAGACCGCCGTAGACTTCCAAAAGTAATAATAACATCTAGAAACTGAAAGCCAGAATGGCTTGTACTACGTAGAGAACAGTTTAGAAGAGGCACAGGGCGTTTACTCATCTCCAAGTGGAAGTGAAAATAAATAAGCATTGTGAGCGCATGTACAGCTATATAAGTACAATAAGCTTACCAATTCATCCGCAAAACATCTGCCAGTCACTAGTTAACCTTGATGTGCTCTAGCTCTCCAGTTCCTCGAATTCTTAACTTTGCACGGCCCTCGTTAAGCTTGGTCGGGAAAGTTTACCAAGCGATTTTATGTGCATTTGCCAGTCGACCTTCAAATCATTTGATGCACTCTCCAATTCCTCGAACTTTTTAACTTACACGGCCCTGGTTAAGGTCGGTCGGGAGAGTTCACCTAGCGATTTTACGTGCATCTTCAAGGAACCAGCTCCATCTACAAACATGCGGACGCAATGGACCTTGTTGCCTCTGAATTATGGATATAAGTATGCTGCCATACACATGTAGCTGATGAATTCTCTCGCTAAGGAGACTCTAAATACCCTTTCATCGACCGCCTTGACTCTTGGCTATGGATACTCCGGACTGTGTAGGAAACTCTCATTCCCAGACCTTAGGCAGCTCCTCCCTGGCTGGCCTCGGACCTACCATTGCAGCCCCAGTCCCAATAATCGGTCCCGAGGGGAACTCGACGTACACTTCTTTCAGACACCCCTCACCGTTGTCCGACCAAGGTGACGCGCCCAGGTCTGACGCGTCGTATGCACCCCTCCACAGTACTAGCCCATCGAACCGCCCTTTCCCTCCACTGCCAGTTCACGACCCATTCTCAAATGCGCGGGATCCCTCACGAGGATCCGACAATGACTGGGTACGTCCCATTATTGACTGGGTCGTCCCCGTCGAAAAAGTATGTCCTTCAAGTTTAGCCTCGTATAGAAGACTGCATGTGTCTAAACCTGGCACGCTTCATAGCCTGCCCCACATCTTAAAACAGTAGGCGAGCGCCTATGGCCCACGCGAAATAACGCGAAAACGGCGAGGGACAAGTATGCTTTGAAAGCGAGGATGACAGGCTATGCGCTTAATATCGCGATAGGTAGGTATTTGGTTTTCATACAGACGTAACTAGTCATGCTGAAGTCGTTGGATCAGGTCTGCAGGTCCTGCTGGGTGCACTTACCACGGCACTGTCGGCGGCGACGTCCGGTAAACAGGTCAGATTCCGGTTCTTCCGTGACTTACTCGACCTCAATGTCTTCCTCCTGCTAGACCTCCATCGCTATATCAGTCCTCGGTGGGAACACAATCTATACGCATCCCTCCGATTCGCGCTTACACTTCTTGTAGGAGGTATCTCAACCATGGTAGCTTCATACCTCGCCCGAGCCCGCGGTTCTAATGAGCCCCAACTATCCTTGACGCGCGTGAAAGACCTCGAACAGTTTATACGAGAGTGCAAAGCATTCGAAATGGACCACGGGCACGATACGGGACACGAACTTGATTCGCGCTTGGAGTATTTCAGGCGACGATACGAGGAACTCCTGGGGAATACGAATATGTGAGTTCATCGTGATTTCTAATGAAGGAAATAGGCTGAACGCTCCGCGCTGCACAGGGAGCAAAAGCATAGCACGCCCCAAAACACTGGACAAAACCCCAAGATTTCCGTGATGCCGGGGATTGTATGAACACCAGCGGCGAATTACGGTATACTTACACGGTGTCTTTCTGTGAACAAATATCATGGAGACGCGTGAAACCCGCGTATATCTGTATATATACCACACTAATTTACACTAGCTTTTACGTCTGTCTTCTTGTGGAGTTGATATACTCATAACAGCCTCTTTCACCACTTAACGTCGCAAGCGATAATGTAGCACCCAGAACAACGGATCGTGATTCATTGGATGTAGCCAAGGCCAATCACAAGGGCTCTGCTCATTGTGATTTTGCACTCACTCTCGCTGCATCAGCACAGAACGTTCAAACTTGATTAGACGAAGAATTCCAGGCAGAAGCCAATGCTCTCTTCAATCCCTTCAACAATGTCGACCATGTCACTATCTCACTGTCTGCAGTCGCTGTTCATTTCACATCGTGGACATCGAATAATGAAAGTCGCATGCGATGTGTCTACCGGCTCTTCTTCAACCGTTCCTAGTTCCCCAAGTCAACATGCCTGCCAACCACAGAAGATCAAAAGGCAATATGGCCATACGATCGAAGCTTTCTCTGTTGGTGCAACCCCTTATCTGGCGACAGGAGAAGGCGAAACGACTTCCCCGTGGTCGTAAATGGAGGAAACGCTGTCCGACGTCCGATACTTGAAGATATTCGACTTCGCTTGCACTGGATAAACTGTGAATGGACAGGACCCTTGGGCGACCTCAAGAATAGGCGCCCGGTCCACAGCCTCGTTCAAACCCTGCTTAGTCTGTATCTCGATTTTGTGTCACCCGGTCTGTCGCTTGCTATGCCTGCCAGCCAATGTCGTTTCTGCGGCTCGTCGGAGGGTTGGCATACCGATCGCGATATGATGCGAGTACCTTGGGGGCATTTTACACAATACTGATGTGTTATACGTGACACACGTTCAGAAAGAGAGGTTCGAAACTAACCCTGAGTGGTCGCAAGTGAAAGACGCTTACCGGGTCGATCATGCGATTCAGAGGAGCGTAGCCGTACCTTGATCTCGGAAGGCATTGAGAGTGAAGTACAGAATTGTAGAATATAGTTTACATAGCAAATATAATTCTTATTGAACTAGTACATCGAGAGATACTAGAAACTAGAGATGGGGGAAGGGGATTCCGTTCAAATAAACGGAATGCCTGTGGTGAGGCGAAATAGAACTACTGACAACCCGTCTTACATTCTATTTCGTCTCAGTTACCATTATCTCTTGGATTTACTGAGTTTAATTTCGAATTGATATTTCGGTGTGGGTGGGTGGGCAAAATGAATTGAACGAAGGACTTGAACGGCTAGGCGAGCTGTGAGGAAACTCGGTGAGAACGACTTGCTCGACGGTGCTAGCAGTTCCAACTAAGGAGGGACCGAGATCATGTGGTGTCGTCGACGCATCTGAATCCGCGCGGACTTTATTCCGATCCAACCCAACCTTCAGTTCGCTTCCAGTTCTGCCAAGGGCCAAAGAAGGTAAGGTCGTCGTGCATCTATTGCCAAGGATGAATGGTAAGCCATCTATGAATTTGCTGTGTAGACAGGTTCACTAAATTTTAAACAATAGAAATCGATCCTGAAGTTGATTTTGATTCGCACCGGGCTGTTTACTTCCGACAGATGCGCTACGGCCTTTTCGTCGGTATCTTTTCGCTTGGTGGATGATGAAATTGTTGACTCTCCTCGTATAGCATTCCTCATGAGCGTCCTTCTGTAGACGACAGACTTCTGAAAGTAATTAATAACATCTAGACAGCTAGAATAGCTCGTAACGCATAGAGCACAGATTAGTAGAGGCGCAGGCATTTACGATCTCCGGATGGGGGTGACAATCAAGAACTACATCTATATATGTACAACTATATAAGTACGAGAAGCTTACCAATACGGGACGTAACCATTCTGCCAGTCAACACTCAAATCATTTGATGCGCTTCCCAGTTCCTTGAATGATTTTCTATTTGCACCACCCTAGTTCACACTGAGCGCTGTAATGCAATCAGGATAGGTTTCAAAACTTAAGGTTCGTCGGGAGAGTGAGTCACTGAGGGTTTTTACGTGCTTCTTGATACGGTTGAAACCAGCTCCATCTGCAAACATGCGGACGCCATGAACCTTCGTCTCCGAATTATGGATACAAGTATGTTGCCGTACGCGTGTAGTTGATGAATTCTTAGAATACTCTAAATACCCTTTCATTGGTCACTTTGACTATGGATCACTCCCAGGCTCTCAATCCTCAGGACCGACCTGGTACGAACTCTCAGTCTCAGGCCCAAGGCAGCTCCTCCCCAGTTGGTCTCGGACCTACCATTGTAGCCCCAGTACCAATAATTGGTCCAGAGAGGAACTCGGCGTACACTTCTATCAGACACAGCTCACCGCTGTCCGATCAAGGTGACGCGCCCAGGTCGGACACATCGTACGCGCCCCTGCGCAGCGCTCAGAGCCTCTCGAACAACCCCTTGCCCCCTGTACCAGGTCAAGACCCACACTCACCCGGGCGGAAGCCCTCGCGTCGATCCGACATTGACTGGATCATCCCCGTCGATGCTAGGTCGGAGAAAGTGCGTCTGACCTCATGGAAAACTGCGTGCGGCTAAACACACACTTTACAGGCTTCACGTCCTAAAACAGTGGGCGAGCGCTTGCAGCCCACGCTGAGCACTGCCGAAGCGGCGAGGGAGAAATATATTTCGAAGGCGAAGATGACAGGCTGGGCGCTTAATATCGCGATAGGCGAGTGGTTTTCCAGACAGACGTAACTAGACATGCTGAAGTCGTTGGATCAGGTCTGCAGGTCCTGCTGGGTGCACTTACGACGGGCCTATCGGCTGCGACGTCCGGTAAACAGGTCAGACTCCATGTCTTTGACATAACTTCCTCGAGCTCAATGCCTTAATACTACTAGACTTCGATCGCTATATCAATACTCGGTGGGGACACGATCCATGCTCATCTCTCCGAGTTGCACTGACACTTCTTGTAGGAGGCATCTCAACCATGGTAGCTTCATACCTCGCCCGAGCTCGTGGTTCCAACGAGCCCCAACTATCCATAACGCGCGTAAAAGACCTCGAACAGTTCATCCGAAAGTGCCAGGCATTCCAAATGGACCACGGTCACGATACTGGACATGACTTTGATCCGCAGCTGGAGACTTTCAGGCGACAATACGAGGAGCTTCTTGGGAATGCAAATGGGTAAGCTCAGCATGATCATTACTAGTAGGAACTGAGCTGAATATTTTGCTGCGCAGGGAGCGAAAACTATCACCGCCTGTATAGATGATATCCATAACTTATTCGGACTGTACTATTATAATGTAATACCATCACTAATGCTCGACAAGGATCTGATCTGCATGCTATATCAAGAGAACATTCATCTTGTCCTTGTCCTTGTTCGATGACCTCTTATTCATAGTAAGGTGCCTTTTTTCATCCACGCGTTGCGTTGATTCGCTGATTATTTTGAAAGTCCTTAGGAACACGCCACAAGATGCATACTCCGACCTCAAGTAAATCTGTGGAACCGACGCCACTGTGCTTCAGTACTATTCTTCTTGTCATACCGAGTTTTGGATCATCTTAATCGCTGAACTATTATCCAAAGTCTGTCGCCGTCTGAATTGTACCCGTCCTAACTCAATATCTGGATGATTACCCTCCTCCTCCTCCAAATGCTCCTGTTCAACCTTGTTGATCACAGTAGCGTCGAGATCTGTGTCGACCGTCCCTCAACGCGAACTTTGACTGTCCCGCTCCCGACTCGGATTCCGAAATTAATCACGGCAGGTCAGGGTGGCGCATCACTCCCATACAATGCAGAGCTTCAGAAAACCTTAGGCTGGAATAAGACGCCAGTAGCATAGCCTCTTGCCATTGCATTCACTCTTACAATTGGAGTGCAGAGAGTGAACCCAGCAAATAGCACTTAGCGTTCATGGACTCGTTGGGACGACTGCTTTGAAATTGCAATTCTTACAGTGCGGATTTTGTCTCCCCCAGTCATAGTCATTGTTTAGAGCAGAAAATAAAACGTATAAACGCGCAAAGAGAATGTAAGAACCTATAAAAGGACCTGATATGCACCGCGTACCTAACGGTAACACCCCCGAAACAGTTACTTGAGTAGAAAAATAAAACACTTACTTACACCCAGAGGGTTTGTGGAGGGAAACACACGAAATCTATAGGCTTTGTTACGCCCGGTTTAATTACCGATAAGTTACGGTCCTTCCTTCGAAACAATTTCCACGAGTATATAATGAAGCTGGACTTGTCAGACTTGCCAGGCCAAACGAACTGTAAATTACCGTATCAAAATATTTGCCTTGGGTAGGAGTAAGGAAAAAATACGTACTAACTAGTAACTACTAACCGCATTTGAAGTTTTCATGCGCTACCTGCAAAATGTTAAAATATTATCAGATGGGCCTGACTGGGAATTGAACCCAGGACCTCCTCGATAGTTAGATAATCACCCTAACAAGGAATCATACTACTAGACCATCAGGCCACAGCGTTCGATAGCTTTCATATATTACCTCTACAGTGGTGCTTCGACGGCAATTACCGTTGGACGTGATCCTGTTTACTCATCACAGCTCTCTTTTGACCTGAACACTGTTGTCCGTGATGAAGAACAAGAACCGACAAACGAAATTTCCCGTCGTGAGTTAGCACCTTGTATGATAATACCCTGATGATCAGCTCGAATAGGCTCGGATAAAGAAGATAATGCAGAAAGACGAAGAAGTGGGCAAGGTAGCGCAGGCCACACCCATCGTCATATGTACGTCTCCCAGGCTCAAAACACCGGATACCTTCTGATGCATCCACACCAGCGAAGGCCTTGGAGATGTTCCTAGGGCTCATCATTGAAGAAGCGCACAAAGTCACGTCGGAACGAGGGTCGAAGAAGGTGGAGGCATATCATCTGTGCGTGGCATATTCTGTCTGCTGTGTCCATCCATATTGACGCTGAAATAGGAAACACGCCGTGGAGACGACAGAGATGCTGGACTTTTTGAAGGAGATTGTCGAAGGCGTACCAGACCCTTCGGCAGGTGGGACGATTGATATGGACGTGGAGCCGGCTGAAGGTGGGAAGAGGAAGAGGGGGAAAGCGAAGAAGGAGGGCGCAGCAGCGAAGGACGGGAATGCTGAAGGTGCCCCGACAAAGAGAAGGAGGAAGAAGAAGGGCGAGGAGGAGCTGGCCGTAGTGAAGGAGCAGGAGGAGGTGAAGGACGTGGTGATGGAGCCAGAACCGGAGCCGGAACCCGAACAGGAAGAGCAGGACGAAGGGGAGGACCAGACGATCAATGGTCATGGGAACGACGACGACTGGGATGGAGACGACAAGCCCTTCATGCCTAGACGGTAGTATTAAATTTGAATAATGTTAGTGCTCAGATATTCTACTTTCAGACGAGATCGACATTCGCGGCCCGTATTCCCGGATCACTTGTCTTTCACCTTGACTACGTTTCCCCCAGAGCTTGTAGAGATAATCGTACACGATATATGGAACTCTGAAATGTCCTCATTCACCCGAAAATCGCTCATGACTACTTGCCCCCGGATCAATCGAACGTAGAAAGCTGTTTATTCCTCCTTCGCATCTCAGGATATGTACATCCAACCTCGCGTTTCTAGACTATCTATGCGACATATCCCATGCCTAAAATTCTATCATCTATGATGACTTTATCCCCGGGGTTAGTGATGATTCGACGATTGGACATACAGCAGCGAGGAGCGGAGCAAGAGTAAGACAGCAGTGCAGAACTAACAAGCAGGATCAATGTGTCAGAAGTTCTATCTAACAAAGTGAAGAGTCACACGTATATATGTGAAGCAAGGGCAGGACAGATGTATAATTTATGTATGCCGCTTTACAGCAATACCGATCAAACTGAAGATAGACCAGGGAGAAAAGGACGAAAGAAGTTTAGAAGTTATAATCACCCGTTAAGACGTTCGAAAAAAACTCCACCAAAGTCGGGGTGAAGCTAAAGTCGACAGCCTCAAAGGATGTGGGAGAGCCGTCGATGTTGTTGGAGAAGGATGCTCCTGGGGAATGCTGTCCAGGGTCGAACCGTTGTCAAATAATGTCAAGAAAGCGGTTGTACCATCTCCTCTGATGTCCAAAAATAATGGTAAGCCCGAAGGTATAGTTGATTCGCCATTGACCAGAGGATCACGAAGTCGACCCAGGACAGGATTGTCCCATTTCCTTACTGAAGGTAGGATATCACCTATCACATGAAGGGCCTGCATCAGATCGTGGAGAGTTGATCGATCCTGAGGTTCATAAGCCCAACATTTGGTCATGACTTCCCACCATAACTCAGCATGTCCAGTCGACCTCAAGTGCTTCGGATACGGAAGACGCTTCTTTTCGACGGTGACCTTCATGGCAATGGCTGCATCCTTGAGGCCGCTCCAGGGTATCGTCCCGGCAAACACCTTCAAGTTATAAACGGTTAGAGTTCATTAGGACCGGCTCGCCTGAGAACCCATACCTCAAAATACATACATCCAAGTGAATATACGCCCATCCAACACTGATGCCAACGCGTAAACCCCGGGGCCATATCCAGTTTTCAGGGTTCTAGATACTAACGTCGCACTCACAGCACAAACAAACAACCTTGTCCGGGCCCCTTGGTTCACGGTTCAGGAAACGCAAGACAGTTGTCACCACATTGACAGTGGGGCCGGAAACAGGGACTGCGAAGGTTTTGTGCAAGCTGAATTTGGGACCTTCGAGGAATTGGGCGAGCAACGAAAGAGACATTCGGCGAGTACACCTTGGGATGATAGTAGTATGAGTCAAAAATCAACCGAGAAGTCAACAATATGGGCACTGACCAACTATCGATTGCGTTTCAGCTGGGCCTCAGCCTACATCTTCTACGTTGCCGTCGGCTTCGCTTCACTGGTTATACATCGACAAGCAAATTTCTTGTTTGGCGTCGTCCTGGAAGAAGGGCATAACAGAGACTGCTCTGAGCTCTGATTCATCAGCTCAACGTGGCAAAAAAACGGAGACATGAACGTACGGTTGACCGTCTGAATCTTCATGCCTTGGACCACCTGAACCCCTGCCATATCTTCCACCTGACAACGACGTCTTGGCAATTTGCTCCTTTCCACAAGCACCTAGTAGGCTATCCTTGCCCACAACCAATTCTGTTGTCCTGGCCGGTTTCGAGGGGGTCCCGATAAACAAATTTACATTCGAGTAATTTTCTCCAACGTTCCGGAAATCCTTCGCAGAACAACCAGCTTCGAGGGTAAGAAAGCTGTGACACTGGCGACATATAGGCCAGTGTCATAGAGGGATGGCAAGGTCAAAATCGATGGAATCGACGGCTGATTACATGTCGATAGCTTGGACAGACAAGGCAAAAAATTGTGATGTACCGTTCCTTTCGATCTCGGCGAGTTATTATACGTGCAAAAGCGAGATTGAAAATGACCAAACGTTGCTTTAATAGAGATCTCTATGAGAAATAATGCAGACTGTATCAAAAATTCCCACCTTGATGCCTTGTAACCGCGGTACTGGGCTGGTCCATCTCATCCTGGCATCGTTAACGAAGCCAGGTCCAGTACCAAGTGGAAATACGAATTCTCGGACCCATTCAAGCAGCATTTGTCAGTTATGATGTGAATGCAGGGATCCTCTGAAATAGTGATGATAAATATACGTCGCTGCGATAGCTCAATGGTGACATCGAACATAGGTCATTTTTCGAGGCAAATCTGTGATGGCAATGAAAGATGAGGGCGTAGACTGGTAGGAAATGACGCGCAGGGTGATAAGGAGAGATAGCTGTTGGTCGCTTGGGTGTGTTATAACGTGTCGCACAATTGTAGTCTTATCACGGCGCAAACATTGAAGTCTCGCGGAGGAGTGTAGCCCTCCTGTGCCAATTAACCGTCGGGATTCTGTGACAGACCAATCGGCTCCTCATTATACAGAGAAAAAGAAGGACGCACAAATTCTCAACGAGAGAGAGATGATAGCTCTTTCAACGCTAGCCCAAATTCAAGAGTCTTCCACCCGTCCTGGCACAAACCGTTCATTCGGAGCGTTCAAGGACATGTTTCTCGCTCATGTACATCTATACACGTGCGCGTTAGTGAGAACATTTTCGAAAGTGGGTGATTAGATCGCTGGTAGCGCCGATAAGGACGTATACAATTTGAAATGGTGGCGTTCGTAAACGGTGACTATGAATATCGGGCTTGTTTAAGATATCTCTCACGAAGCTAACAGCACCGAAGTGTATCCGGGTACACCATAATTGGGAATTGGGGATGCGCCAAGTGCAGGTTTCAGAGTCCGAGTCTGGCTTACGTGATATCATCATGCCGAAATATGCCGAAGGTCTACTTACAAACTTACATAGTACTCCTCTCCAGTTTAAAAAACACCCCGCCAGTTTCCGTCGTACCTTGAAGAAGCGAGGGCCTTCGCATACCCTCTGGATGTTCAGCTTATTTTCGACCCGTCGAGTTGACAAGGAGAATCATTTCCATCGAAGGGCCTTTGGGCTTGTCTAAAAGTACTTCTGCCTGCAATATAATAGAGTGCTTAGCTATGCAGGTCACTGTCTCCCTCGCGTTGCAGAGAAAACTTTTGCAGGGGCCCTTTTTCACCTCAGTCGAACATCTTATGTAAAGAATATTCTATGAAGCACTGAGACTCGCAGACTGAGATTGACAGGAAGGAATCATCGACCCCAGCTCCATGTGCCATGACGTTTTGGCGCCTCCATTCGAACCTTCCATTTTTCTCTTCTTCCAGGCCCCCCCGTCAGGCATGTGCAACTCCCGCCCACTTTTGAATCTAAAAAAAGTGCGTCCTTTTGGTACTTAAATGCTCAATTCCTCTCACCTATCTGATTCATGGCCAGTGCCCGGTGCCATATACCCAATTCTCTTTCACGACAATCACCTCTGCCGGCAACTCCGAAGATCTTCCTACCTCCCTAATTTCTCACTTTAACACCTTCAAAAACAGTCTCTACTTCTGCTCTCGCTCTTGCCGTCGTCGCTTTGCATAACGCCTCGGTTTTCGCTTCCTCCATTGCCCAAATATGCTCGTAGTAACACCGACTTTTCGTCAGGCCTAGCCATAATGCCGTCGTTGGACTTGGAATGATTCCCGACGCCACTGTTGAGTCTCGGAAAATGTGGGTACCCTTTGTGGTGCCAATCTACCATCGTAACTAAACTTTTATCGTAGGCCTAGTCTCAGCGATTCTGCCGTAGCCTTCGGTATGGTCCTAAAATTTACTGTTGGCTCGCAACAAGTGTGCGTACATGTTTTCTTTTGTTAATTGACCTTGCCCATAACCTTTTCCGACAGTTCGAGTATCAGTAACGACGCTGTCAGCCTTGGTATGATCCCCGACTCTACGGATGAGTCTAATGTTTACTTGCGACAAATGTGTGTACATGTTTTTCGATGATTAACCCTGCTCTAACTTTTTCGACAGTTCAAGTACGAATAGTGATGCTATCGGCCTTGGCATGCTCCCTGACTCCATGGATGAGCTCACTGTTGAATCCTGGCAAATATGCGTACATCTTCTGGTACATATGTATCACTGTAGCTCAAGTTTTTCGCAGGCTTAGTTAGTCTCAGTAACTCGCAGTTGATTTGGGAATGAATCCAGTCCCCAATCGAGTCTCGGCAAGTGTGTGTACCTGCTCCTTTGCTGCGTCTGTGCTGTGATAACTTAATCATTTTCCGTGATCCTAGTCTCAGTAACGCTGCCGCTGGCTTTCGGTATAGTGCCAGGATCAACAACTGTAGAGTCCGTTACCCCATTGGTGAAGGGTACGTCTTGGTTTCTCTAGTGTATGTTCCTCCCTGTAACCAAAATTGTTTCCCAGTATAATGAGCCTCAGTGATACGACCTCTGCCTCCGGCATGGTTCCTGGATAAACAATTGTGGAAGACCGTTCACTCATTGGTGAACGGTGTGTACACTGCTTCCCCTCCTGTATTTTCATCATGGTAACACGGATCCTTTCGCAGTATGCCTAGCCTCAGCGACTCTGCCTCTGCCTTCGGTATAGTTTCTGGATCTGGAGACCAAGAAAACTAAATTCCCAATTCGGTTGCTAATCTGGTAAACTCATTCAGCCACTTTCATGTACTCGGTGCTCATCCACGTCTCCGTTGACAGCCATAGATCTATACTGCAATCATAAAAGTACCTAATGATAGAGCCTATAGTGTCGCCACTAGTCTTGCTCTTCGACACATCCCTCTCACCTCTTCACAGACGCTAGAGTCTAGACTACGAATGTCCATTCAATTGTGACAGAAATGGAAAGGCTGTGAGTCGGCGACTAGACTATTTTTAACCCAACCACTTACGAATGTCCTCTGACACTGTGAATGTCCCTTGACACCGCGAATGTCCCTGACACCGTGGCCACAGCGCATGGCTTGCCATGTCAGGGCTGTGGGCCCGGCCGTTCCTTATAGGGACCTTGCGCCGGTACCAAAACCAAAACCAAACCGTGAATGTTCCCTTGCACCTCCTTGCGGATATAGCCTCGGGTACAGTAGTGCGCTTTCCTGACGAACGCGATGGAGGGATACCACTACGGCGGAGCCGCAACAACCAGCCAATTGCTAAGCCTTAGTATTACAAGTGCGTTACATCCCACAAGTTCATCGCTGATCAATCCCATTATCTCACGGCTTCACATGGTAGTTATAAAGGCCAATGAACTTTCTATCCAAAGTAAATTGAAGAGAAAACCCAACGCATATGCTCAAATCAAAGCTCCCAACGCAGCTCTCTCGCGCACCCCAGTCATCACGGGCTCCGCAGATCCGGTCTGGCAGAAGCGATTGACCTTGTACGCTGTCCAATGTGCTACATGATAACTCGATGACCCCATGTGATACGTAGGACTGAAGTTGAAATGTCTTCGATCGTTTCTTTCGAAGTCATCGACAATGGCTGGGCCTCTATTGGAAGCAAGGTCGTTCTGGGCCGTACTGAACTTCTAGTTAGCGCGCTATTGGAGTTATCTTCGCCAGGTATTCGCTATATCACGTCTTCTACATGATGCAGCATTGACTTAGCTTATAGATGCCGTATTGCATTTAAACCCGAAGGGATCTATTACTATCTCTGCGCAGAAACAGACAGCTTCAGCTGCTCTTGCCGATGTTGATGGGGCCGTGGATCAGATTTCTCACGCAGATGACATTTCTACTGTCTCAGATTCGTTCATAGAGATAATAGAGTCTTTAAAGAAGCTTGTGGGATTCGTTGACTCTTTCTCGACGGTATGCTAAACGCTTTGACTGTTTGATCCTTTAGGGTAATTGTCTCTTAGATTCACCCCTACGCACATACAGCCTGGAAGATTGTATCCTCCGTATACAACGTAAGTTCAATATTACTCTTAAACGCTGCCGTTCAAATGTGTGTTCCGTAAAGGTCGTGAAGGCGCAGCTCGATCGTGATATCAGAATAGTGGGTCTCGTTAACACGATGAAGAGGCTATACTCCTTCGTGGCTCCACTCGAGTCTATGGATGACGAAAATATTCATAGCACCTTGGAAAGCGTTGTGCAGCTCATATTGAGACAGACCATCGAGTGTGTTGCTTTTATTCAGGAGTATGTTCGCCATGGGTTTATGTGTTTGTCCGAGGCTTATATGATTGGTAATGAGCTGACTCTCGATTGTCCAGGCAGAACTACGGATGCGCTAATATCAAGCGTGGATGAAAAGATAACAGAGTTCAAGAATGCATTCTCTGATCTCGCAGCCTCGTTGGATACTGGTCTCGGGCTACAAACTACTCTTGTCTCACTCAGGATTCACTCAAGGGTTGAAGAACTTGGTCAGTGAAACCAAATACAAGAAGTTTGCCGGAAACTGATGTAACAGTAGTGCTGCGCCAAAGATTAGATCCAGTCAAGCTCGACTGGGGGGGACGAATGCGCTGTCAGCCCAATACACGTCTAGAAGTCATTAAAACCGTTACGAACTGGGTTTTTAATGCTTCAGGCGACCAAACCAATGTCCTGTGGTTACATGGACTTGTCGGTTCAGGCAAAAGTACTTTGGCGACTAGTATTGCCGACTTTTTCGCTGAGCTCAACCGTCTCGGGGCTTTCATCTTCTTTAATCGTGATACAAAAGAGAAAAGTCACCCCTTGACTGTCATCCGAACATTGGCATACGAGCTCAGTCGATTCGACAAACGGATTCACGATCAGGTCATTAAAGCAACTGATTCAAACGTCCATATTTCTCGTATGCAACTCGATGCTCAGTTTCGTGAGCTACTTCTACGGCCACTGTGGCAGTCATCCCAGTCGTTGTCTCAAGAAGGACCCATCGTTATCGTCATTGACGCCTTCGATGAGTGTGGTACCGAGGGCGACCGTGATCGAGAGCGATTAATAAATATTCTTGCGGTCAACTTCGCGCACCTTCCGCCTTCCGTTCGAATCATAGTCACCAGTCGTGTTGACCGTGACATAGACACCGCGTTCCGTGTGCCTTATAAACCGCACATACATATCCATGAACTAGTCACCGAGACTTCGGAGATATCTGTCTACATACGCCATTAGATAACCGAGATCGCGAAACACAATCATGGTTGTGTGCCAGAGGAGTGGCCGGAAGAGTACAAGATTGGCGCCCTCGTCGAACGAGCTGCCGGCCTATTCATCTGGGCCTCTACTGCATGCAAGTATATTTACGAGGACTACGATCCGGAGAAACTGCTAGATGAGTTGGTGGGTGGACAGGTATATGAAGTTGCCGAAGAAGCCCTAGATGTTCTCTACGTCAAAGCTCTTCGATCTGCAAAAGAATGGAAAAAACCTCGCTTCAAGAAGGATGCCTGCAATGTCTTGGGTCTCATTCTCATGGCGAAGACACCTCTTTCACCCGACGCGATTGACCAGATTTTGGATCTCAAATCCCTAAAAATCATATCCAAGCTTGGAAGCGTCCTTCACCATGACGGCAATGCAGAGCCAGTCCGCATCCTTCATGTCTCGTTCCGCGACTATCTGTCCAATCCGACAAGGTGTAAAGATCGGTGCATAGAGAAATGCAGTCCAAAGTGCGACGGGAAGTGTAACGATGGGCCCTGGTTCATTGATCTCGCCGGACACAATGAGCAACTTGCACAGAAATGTATTCCGATCCTGGCGCGCGCCTTTGGAGATAAATTCTGTCATTTGACGTTAGATGATTCCCGAGATGGTCAGTCGCTGGACGAAACTGTGACATACACTTGCACATATTGGATTGCACATACGTGTGAGATGGTCTCTTGTCCACAAGGATTCGATAGCGACTTGTTGGATTTCCTGACCAAGCATATTCTACACTGGCTGGAGGCGATGAGCATGTTAGGAAGGTCCCGAAATGCTGCTAGCATGCTTGAACAACTCTATGTCTGGGTGATAGTAAGTCTCGTGCCATTTACATAGTCGTCGGACATTAACCATAGCCATTGGACTCCTGTAGAAATATATTGAACCTGCCAACGAAAATTTGCTTGAATTGTTATACGACGCTGAAAGATTTGCTGGATTCTTTTCAGCTACTATTGCCGAACATCCGGTTTTGGTTTACATGGCAGCGTTGCCTTTCGCACCCGTCAACAGCAAGATATACAAACTCTTTCACAGTGGCCGTTTACCTACCGTGCTTGGCGGGTATCAGGAGTGGTGGTCGCCATCCTTACGGGTGTTTGAACGCCTGGACCGAACGGTCCAGTCACTGGCTTTTTCGCCAGATGGATCCAAGATTATATCCAGCGGCATCACGGGTGGCAGGTTTCGGAACGATGAATACCTTCTGCGACTCTGGGATACAGCAACCGGTGTCGAAGCTGTGCCAGCCTTGGAGATCGATGGAAGAAATTTCGTAGAATTCCTGCAGAATGGCGAGATAATTTTGTCTGCCTCAACGACAGGAACTCTGTGGACCTTGGACGGTGTGACGGGCAAGGTTATATCGGAACTGAAGCGAGCTGAGTGGGCTACAGTATCTGGACAATTCGGTACCCATGAGACCTTCACAAGATTGCCTACAGACGGCGCCGCTGGGGCAGAGCAGGTTGGAGCACAGACCGACGCATTGAAACCGCAGGCCATCGCTGATGACTCCGTCACTTCTGCTTCAAAGAGTTTACATCTTTCCAAGTCCCTCCATGATCCGACAGGCATGGACTTGGATGACAATTCAATAACCAGGACTTTTCGACCCCTGCCATTCACTCGCGCAGCTTTTAGCAGACAAGGGGAGTTTGCCGTTCTAGGATCTGAGGATGGGAGATTGTGTGCGATAGATTTGGCTCGGCGAAGGCAGATGTTTTCCACCTTGAAAGGACCCTCTCTCAAGAACAGGGACGTCGCCCGATTCTTCCACTCCATCGACTTTTCCCCAGATGGCTCCAATTTTGCAGCAGGCGCCGGTGACGGAACCATTTCAATATGGGAGACAGTCTCTGGCAAAGAGCTGATGACTTTGAAGGGGCATTCGGACGAAGTTACATCATTGCAGTATGGTGATTGTGACAAGATTATATCCAACTCGGAGGATGGTACAATCCGGACATGGAACGCACTTACAGGGGATGCGCTACAAGTCGTAACGGCGGAGAATACACATGAATACCAACCGTTAGGTATGGACCCGCATAGTACAATGGTGGTTTCAACTTCCGTTGACGGAACGATGAGATTATGAGATGTCACGTCTGGCAAAGAGCGGGCTTCGTTGGAAGGCAACTTCAATGCCGTCTCTGCCATTGCCTTCTCCAGCGATGGGTCGAGGCTTGCCTCGGGCGCATTTCTGAACAACGTGCAGATTTGGGATGCGACCACAGTCGGGAATTTAGCGAGAAAGACTCATCGGAGACACGATCGACCACCGTATGAGGTCCAGTTTTCACCTGACAGGCTACTTGTACGTTCCTGGAGACAAGATTCGACAAAATTCTGGGACACGATTACTGGTAAGGAGTTGGCGATGGATGAATACAATAGAAATGCGGTATTCAGCGAGGATGGGTCTGTGAGAGACAAGGGAGAGGATGATGCCGAGGACGACGACGACAGCGCAGGCGATGTGCAATCCCCCAGCAGAGACATGAATGAGAAGGGCGACGCTCCAAGTGATAAAAAGGAGAAGCTTGTCAAGCATATCACTCTTTTGGATGCGGAGACACGACAGGAGTGGCGGAAGCCAGAGGCGGCGGATTCACCTTGGGTTAACGTTGTAATGTCTGATATTTCCCACTCTCTGGACCTTGTGGATCCAGATGGTGCAAATCTAGTTAAGATCCAGGTATCTGAGGCCAAGTCGGTCACCGTATGGAGGTTACCGCTCGAGTTCAGACTTCGGAGCTTTGACACCAAAGGATCACTTATTGCTTTCGGAATCTGGAGTGGGCGAGTGTTCACGGTTCACTTGCCGGAGGAGGTCGTGAATGTCAAAAGGTAGCATTCATAGCCCACTAAATAACATGACTGTAATGAGTAACGATTCGATGCGAATTGACTTGCAGGATCCCAAAGACTTAAGGCGACGCAACTCCAGTGATCCAATTGGAGGATGAACGATGAAAAGGGCTGATGAAACCATGTCGGAGCCCCCAACACATCCAACAACGTGGATAATTTGCTATGGCAGACTGCGGGACTACTGATTCACTGCTATATAGATCGTATCCAAGCGGTCGACTTAACGATGTCAAGCTTTTCCTATAAGTAAGTAGGTAGAATCTATTCCCATCAACAAAGAGGACTAGTTGGTGAGGGCCATCGCATTCGCGCGGCAGGTCCGAGTCCTATGTCTTTTTATTTAAAAGATCGTCGATGTATATATCATCTAGGGGACAATCGAAGAACTTGATGCTGGAAAAAACCGAGAAAGATAGCGATAGAGAAGGGTGGGCATACATGTGCATAAAAGTGGACAGCGACGCACGAAGGGGAGAAGCTTGGCATCGGAATTGCCGTCTCCCGGGAACTCTCCTGCTGGCTTTGTTTCCGCATATGTAGCGCACTAACACTTGATACACTTGCCGATGTCTAGGGTGATACTCGAGAGAATCTCGACGAAGTCCTCTTCGAGGAAGATGAGATCGAGTAGCTTGGCAACGGGAGTTGAGCAATGTTGATGGAGTTGTTCTCGGGAAATGATCTTTGGTTGGAGAGGCATGGAAGAAAGGGCCCAGGCGGGGATGGAATGGGAACATGTCGGGTCTTGATTGAAGGATGCAGGTCCAAGCTGACGAGAAATCGCAGAGTCTGCATTATATGACCCGTCATCCATTCTAAAATTGCTGAGCCTTGACAAAGAATATACTTAGAAATCTGGACGTCTGTATCAAGATTGGCCGAATAGTGAAACCACGAGAACGACGTAGGTTTGCCTTCCCAAATCAACAGACCTCCCCCCTCATTAGTCGACCATAAATCTCACGCTTTGTAGTTTAGCATATTGGGCGCCAGTTCTGAGGTGAAGGGAGAAATAGTAAGGGAAACTGCTAGACGTACGTGCCCACCTCGCTGCCTCTTTTTCTTTTGTGGAACGTTTATATTACCTTCGTACACCCCACACCGCAGGGGTCTCTCCACCAGTGGATCGACACGCCAAAGACGTTGTACTAGGCCCGTTAGCGAGTTGGGGTCTTCCGACCCCGAGAGCGGATTATTGGTAGATGTGTGTCCATTGCTGTAAACCATTTATACGATTTTGGAGGCGCCGCTAAGAATTCTGACCACGCGAGGTACACCTCGCTGTCTCAACAGAGGACATCCAGCCACACATACTTGGCTCCTAAATCCAGCATCTCGACTCGGATGAGACTGAGGTTGGCATCCATCGGGATGGGCACGAGCCATTCACGTCCATTAATGGGTGTCGACGCATCAACGCGATCTCTCTTATCCACAAGAATACGATATCAGCTTCGTCGGACGCCCTGTTGAGCCTGCAATACGCCACTGTAGCAGCATTGCTGTATAAGTCCCAAACACATCTAGGGGGCATGTATTGGTTGTCGATTCGATTGTCAGCCAGTGCTTTTCGACGTTCCTCTCGGTCCCGGGCTTACTCTCTGCATAGCTCATCTTGGATGTTGTTGCAATTGCCCTAGTTTGATTGGATGGGCCGGATGTAAGCGTACACATTCCCAAAGTCGTAATCGTTTGCAATGCAATCACTCAAGAAGGAGGAGAGGAAAGAAGAGTCTGATGTGTATGCCGTTTGGAGGGTGTTGTAGGCCACAGGCTTGTGTATGACTGAGAGACTTGGGAAGACGGCGATGATACTTTAGGAAGCGGTTTGATGGTCTAGTAGTATGATTCCTTGTTAGGGTTTGCGAGATACCCTAAGTGATCTTAATTATCGAGGAGGTCCTGGGTTCAATTCCCAGTCAAGCCCGCGGATACCCTACCTATTGTCAATCTTTTTCGTTCACAAGTCTTGCTTGAGGCCTTGAGGTCCGAGGGTGCCGTAGCCCGTGGTGCACTCCACTGCACTGAGTTACATATACTGGGTGGCAGCAAGCACTGAGCGCTTTGGGGCGGTGAGACTTGAGACCAATACTTCCAACATTTTATATCTACTCTTTTGCCTTGATATCACAATGTTGCTTTTAATCAGTCTCTGAATCTCTGACACAATTCGTCATACAATAGTCAAGGCAGCTCGTGCGATGTAAAACATAAATATTCGTATTTGCATCGGAGCTTTGAAGACGTTGTCAACATCGCCAACGGGCGCCCAAACCTGAAGGCCTTAGGATCCACAGATCCTTCAGGAGGTGAATTCCCGAAAAGAAAATTAGATTGTGCGATGCAAGCGTCTGGACTCCACTTCAGAGGAAGGACGGGGTGTTTAACCACGGATCCCCCCCCCCACAATAACAAAAGACGGGCTGTTTGGACATGGACTGCGACTCAGGGGTGTGTGATAGCGTAAGCTTTCGCCTCGGATCCACGGGACCGCTTCGGCTGGGGCGAAAGAGGAAGATTCACTTTTCAGGATGGATATATCGTTGATGGAGGGAATGGGGAGAGGGGGATAGTGAACTGTGTTGATAAGTCGAAGGTGTACCAGGCGGTACACGCCTCGTTCAGTCGACAGACAAGGGGCACCGACGACGACGTTGCTGTCACTCTGTCGCTCATACTCTTCGATGGCGAAGAGGCGTTTACAAGCTTCACGCATTCAGGCGTGAAGATACGGTTTGGGTCGTTACTGGCGAATCTCCGATCCGAATTGGCTCGTTTCATCGATGAGCAACCCAAGCCCTTGGCAGGAGATAGGTTGGCGTGATACGAAAACATTATTATACATTTAATCCTATTTTTCATATTGAATAGAACGGAGTCAATTGGGGGGGGGTGTAAATATCAATGAACGCCACAGCGTGCTTACTTTCATTCTATGTGGATCCGATTTCTTATCGGGGCAGGAATACACTCGTTTAGCCAATTTACGTTGGTACATTGAGTCGCAGTCTTCTTTTCTGCATGCATTTGACTCAAAGATTCGTCAGCCGTCCAAACGATATCCGCGGCGTCTTGTGTATATCAGCACCATGCTATCCAAAGCATAAAAACGCCTTACTTTGCACACCTATCATGCCCAAAGTCCTAGTCGTAGGGGCGTCGCGAGGTTTGGGCCTCGCCATAGTCAGAGAACTCCAAAGCCGGCCCTTGACCGCCGTCATTGCCACCGTACGCGGCTCCATCCCGCTCGAAGGCGTCGATACCCTCACAGATGTCGACATCTCCTCCGATGACTCAATTGCGACGGCAGCGCAGCACCCTCTCGTCCAGGATCTCGATATTATCATCATTAACGCCGCCATGGGCGTTCCAGGAAAACTTCTATCCACTTCCACAGACACCTTAGCCGAATACCTCTCCACCAACGTTGTCGGTCCGCACCGCGTAGTGTCCGCCTTCCTCCCCGCGCTCAGAAGGGGCAAAGACAAGAAGATTGTCTTCATTTCCTCCCGGGCCGGGTCGATGCACTCTCAGATCGGCAACTCGTTTGGCCTGATGGGGCCATATACCGTCACCAAAGCGGGGTGCAATATGCTGGCGGTACAGTACCATAATGAGTTGGAAAAGGAAGGATTCATCGTAGTGCCGGTGCATCCGGGATGGATCGCGACTGATATGGGCAAACTTCTGGGAGATGGAGGAATTGAACCGAGGGTCAGTGCGCAAGGCATTGTGCGTGTCGTGGAAGGATTGAAGGAGGATAGCGCGAAGTTTTTCCAGTTTGACGGGACGCAACTGCCGTGGTAGCGAACGTAACCAGTACACTACTTCGTGGAAAAACTCGCAATATACGAAGCCATCCCATGGAAGAGTAAACGAAACCTCAAAAAGAAGGACAGAGTGGCAGAGTGATACCATGGATGTCAAGCAGTTGCACTAGCAGCAATCCCTGAAAAAGACCTGGCCGCGCCGCATCGCTAATGTAGTATTACGCACCAAGCTTAGTTGGAGCCAGATGGATAGCAACGCGCTGCTTTTGCGAGTGCAGACAGCCCATCATAACCAAAAATTTGTGGACTTCGCCTTGCAATTCCATAAAAGTTCTGTGCTAAAGGTGCCGGATGTCGGCCAACCTCCAGAAGAGAGAAGAATAAATGTCAGGCAGACCAGAATTGTACTATCATCAAACTGGCTGCCATTGTGTATTCTTCATTGGAAGAGTATACGATCATGAGTTGGACGGTGCAATAACCTCCTTCGAGTGATGGCTCTGACGAGGTAGCGGCCCAAAAGCAGTGTACGTCATCCTGGACAACGCATCCAATAAAAATTAAAAAAGAAGAATCTACCTTTCTACACAACGGAATACTTATCAGCGGTAACTGTCGAGTCGACCGAGTACACCACGTCCTCGCCCGAAATCTTGGAAACACTCGCAACAGAAACCCCTGCCAAGCTACCCTCCCCAATGAACCTTACTTGGACAGGGAAGAAAGCGCCCGTGTCGTCACCCCCGACCGTGAAGATCATAGACCCGGTTTTCGTGTCATCTGAGCCAGAGATGCGGGGCATAGACCACGCCAGAGAGTGAGAGGAGGGCTCCAGCGACCACTCGCCCGAGTGTGAGGAGACGGTAGGATATGAACCGTCACTAAAAAGACAGTCATTTCAATCAAATGCTTGCGAGCAGAACAGGAGGAAACCTTACGGAAGGGGGATTGAAATGACCACATCATACAGCGAGACATTTTCATTCTCGAGATCATACTCGATGCTAACTTCGCATGTCCCATCGTTGTTCGGTGAGGGCCAGCAGTTGACTGAAGGAAGCATGCAATGAATACAAACATCACACGCTATGGAACGAGAAGAACATACTGGATAGAGGGACGTTGCTCTCGTCGGTACCAGCATATCTCCACTTGAGTACACCAATACTCTGATGCAAAGGGAAAGCCCTGCTGGAATCCTTCAGCGCGACCACGCGCTCCTGCTGTCCCGGAGAAAACTTGAGAACATTAGGATGGTGCTTGAACTGCAGATGATGCCCGCCAAAGTCCGTCGGTGGGTTCGACAGCAAGATCTTGATATGAGAAAACTCGGCATCAGAAATTTGAAGGTTCATGTCGCCCTTGAGCTCCATGGATTGTACGCCTCCGTCACGATGCAACGAAAGACTGATCTGTTCTTTGATAACGATATGAACACTGGAGAAAGATCAGCATCAGCTGTAAAACGAAGCTCCTAATAAGCGTACCTCTCAGCCTCCACCTCTGGTAGGCTCCCCCTCCCAGCATTTTGGTGAGCAGACTCAGAGGATACTGTAGGAGTCGGTGGTGCAGATACCTCAGGCGTGGGCGGCGCTAAGACCTCGCCACCCAGAGCATCAAGTAGCTCGGCCTGTTTCGTCTTTTTGCTACCCAGCTTCATGCCAGAGCCCTTGAATGCTGGTGCGCGCGACGAAGTTGGCGCAGGAGACGAGGTCGTAATTCTTGACGGCGTAGCCTCCGGAGTCTCGAATCTTGGCACCTGAGAATACCCAGTGGGCCCACCACCAAGATACGCGTTCATGCCGCCAGTAGAAGCTGCACGGCGTTGCTGCTCACGTCGTTGCATCTCAAGCTGCTTGGCGCGCCTCTTCAGTTCTTCCTTGGCTTCTGCCTCTTTGTTCTAAGAAAAAAAAGATAAGCGCAATAGAACGGGAAAATATGTCGATGTACGCACTCTAGCGATGATCTCCTGAATCTTCTCTTCGTGACTTTCCATCTCCAGCACGCTCCGAACCTGCATGAGGCTGACGTTCTCCTTGTATCCCAAGCTCACAATCTCGTCAAAGGCACCCAGGATCTCAAAGGCCTTGACGAGAATCTCCCTCTCATCTGCTGTCCTACACAAGTCTGACACTACGCGAGCAAAGAGATGCAGCGTCTCGATATCCTGTAGAATATTGGAGGCTTTGTTTGTGATGAGGAGAATATAGAGGTCCTCTAACGGCTGGTAGACATAACGGACTTCGGAGGTTTCGACGGTGGTGTGCTGCGTGTTGGTGGGTATGAGTTTTGGGAACGAGGCGAGGAGAGATTCAATTCGCGCTCGTGTCATGTCACGGAACTGGCGGGAGACGACGGCTGGAAACTTATAAATGCGCAACGAAGACGTGATGGCGGTAAGTGCATACCTTTACCGCCTTTTGTGCATATTGATGCTGCTAGGACGACCTATTGCAGAGTGAGCAATACCCAATAATGCTGCAGCTGTTCGTACCATTTCTTCAGCAGGTATAAGTGGATTCCCTACTGTGAATACCAGCAATTCAGGGTGATGGTGACGGTATAAGTAAAAGACGTGTCTGATCAAGCTTAGGGTTAGGGCTAAAAACAAGCTAGGGGTCTCCCGACTTACATACGTACTTCAAGGTCTTATCAACTATACACTATAGCAATATTCTTCTATATAATGGGCCCCTCAACATTAAGAGGCTCCCACCAGGAAGAAATTGTGGAGTAACTCAAAATGAAGTTGAGGGATGGCTACGTTCACGCCCCGAAGCTATGGCTCCGAGTCTGTGCCAGTGCATGGTAAAGTCATGGCAGAGCCGTCGCGAGCAGGCTTGCCGCAAAAATGTGTACACGCGAAGGCATCCATAAAATCTGAGCTGGGAGAAGGGTTTCGCCCAGGCGGCTTGAAGAAGACAGAACAAACACGAATGGTAACATAAACCTTGTCCCCGATTGAGGAATGGCAATCCAGCCTTTTCGTCGGCATATCATTATGCCTAGAAATCACAAATGAAGTATCACACATCGATTTGGAGGCATGAATAAAATGTCGTTAAAACGTTGGTATCTACCAGGAGTTCGTCTATGCTGTAGGTTTCTGAATTATCACTTCTTGAGAATCAGAACCAGATGGCGTAGGATTCATCAGTTCTTCAGCCGAGTCAATATCCGACTCCAGAGTTCCTTGACTCGAATTTTGTCGCTTCAAATCAACCGGAACGGCCGTTTCAGAGGTATCTTTATCACCGCTCAGAAGTCCCTCCTCAAGGGCGATGTCATCATCTGAGGTATGGCAAGCCTGCTTGCGCTTCCTCTTCGTAACCTAAACAAAAGAAGTAAATCTCCATCCAGGACAAGAGGAAATAAGACACACAGCAACGTATAAGGCAGAAAACAAGATAATGAGGGTTCCCAACACAGAAAGTACGTGGGGCGTAGAGTGGAAGAATATCCTCTCTGCAATGGACGCAAAGACGATCTGCGTAGGTGTGAGATTAAACATGTGAGTTCACGACAACAGTATGAATACCTGGGTATAGATAGCTATTGTACCACGCCCCGCCGTCTCTCGTTGAAGTCCCATAGTTAAAGCAACCTGTCAGACGTCAGCTAATGTAAACCGCTGCAAGATCAAAAGTTATCCCACCTGAGCAAAGAAACCCAGAAATCCTATCACGGCCAGCAATGCTCCCCATGAAAGCTGAGTCGGGATAACCAGAGGAGCGCGCATTACGATCATGCTGGAGAGAAAGCACGTTAGCTCGCATGCCTCCTCACGAAATCCAATGGCCTACCCGATAGTCCCGACGATGACACTTTGCGCAGAGAATGAAGCCAACGCATGTAGAGGATGGGCACGTTTACCAATTGCACATAAGGATGTATCTGCGCCATCAGCTTGATCGACACTAAGAGCGGTATTCATTGTACTCACAAGCGCCTGTGGAGCCCAGAACACCAATAAGTGCTACACTAAATTTTGCATTAGCCATGTCAAGCAGGTAGTGGAGATTTCTCTCACCCTACGGCCATAAGTCTCTCCTGAGGTGTTACGCCCGTTTGGAGTTCTTCTGATAAGGGTACTCCGTCGCTGATGAGATCCAGACTAGACTCTTCTCCTAAGCGTCCGAATATGAAGGTCGGTCTCGCAATAAGAACGACGCCGACCAGGCTGCTTACTGCTGAATTCAGCATGGATGATATAATCAACGAGAACAGACACTCACATCCTGCTAAGGCCTCTCGGAAGTTATACTTTTCCTTTAGGAATATGGCTCCTGATATCCCAGTACAAAATGGAGCGAGGAATGATAAGACCGTAGCATCCGAGAGCGATAGATACTTTAGACAGAAATATGTGCCAAATAACCCAAAGAATCTGGAATGATGCTTGTCAGGGAAATGCACGCTTGTGAAATAACAGCCTCGACTGTACCCCGAAAATCCCCGGAAGACGAGTAATAATCGCACTCCCTTTGGCCCTAGAAATGGATCGTTCACACCTGCATGAAGCCTTGTAATATAAGTATCTGCTAGATCAGACACAGAAACACGCCTTACATGTATCCAATACTGCAGACATAGGTTATGGACTGTCAAAATCTCGTCACGAATGCTCGAGTGATCAGAAGACGCGATAACGGACCATTCGGACAACAATCAACTGCAAAATAATCTATTAGATGAAACGACTTTCAGATTATTTCTTGCCTACCTCAAAGGTTCCTACTGGCGGATCTATTCCGTTTAACTCTTTCACTGCAACATTGACACCCGAGAGAAGGAACTGCGATAAAGTGACCAGTAGAAGACCAGCATTATCACGCGTAATTTTCTGCGCTCCTTCCACTACACGATGCCATCTAGATTTGGACTCCACTACTGTCAAGCCGTCGCTTGAGTTCGACAAGAGGACATAGTCGTCGTTTGAGGAGGCCACCATGGTTTTTAGAGGAGAAAAACAGGGCTTAACTTCTTGAAATAGAATGCACCACTCAATCTGTGATAGACCAGCACAGACGAGTGAACAAGAGAGAGATACGCGATAACAAAATGGCTCATCATGATTGTGGGGTGCAACCCGGCACTTCGGCAGATCGACCTTTGTGCCAGGCACGTCGGGATTGTCGGCGGCCTCGACCCTTCTTCGCTCTTACGTCCGAATTGTTCGCCTCAGTGCCCAGGCCATGCATGAGCTCAACGTTCAGCTCAAGCATGCAGCACAGGCACTGGAATGGTCGGTACATTTTGCAAACTACGCTCAAACAGCATGATCACACCAAGTAGTTGCCGCAGAAACACCACGGATACGGGTCTAACCTTGTTTTTTCTTTGTTCACACAGTAAGTTATCCTGGACCTGCAGCCCTTGAAACAACTCTGCGTTCGCCGTCTGCGAAGTTTTGCCTACAACAGTCCACCTTGTTCTTGGAATCCTTCAACTTGCTATATACGGAGATGATGTTCATCTGTTTCGTTGAGGATCATGATGGTATTCACACAATCCTGGATTCTGGCGCTGTACGGAGATTGCAATAGCAATCCTATTGTAACCTGGTAGGGACAAAGCTAAACTGACAAAGCCCAGCGCCTATGAAGGCCAAGCTTTCTCATAAACGTCGCTTCTTTTAACGATTTCCTTGGTTTAATGAACAGTTACTTCGTGAATTCGCATCTTCCTCCTTAATACAAAGTTACTGTCTCCGAAACTGCCAGGGTAGCCCTCCATCTTAGGCGGCTTATACCCTTAGACATCTCTCTGCCTGTTGAAATCTATGTACGATCATGATCGATTGGATTGATATAACTTCGCTAACGAATGTCGCAGACATAGAAGAGAAGTCAAGAGCGTGTCATGAATACACCTGTGAGAGTCTTCTCCCTCTCTGATTGGCGCCCTTCCTTAGTTCATCCTTCCTGTCTTGCTTTGTGCCACAGAATACAATACGACGTTGAATCACCATCAACCCTAAGAGCCGGCCGTGCACAGACAATTTCTCGGGGCCGCTGGTAATGCGATACTCCGGGTAAATGTTCGATCTACTCACGCAGCCATCATTTCCGTCAGCTGAAACTCGTATGGTTCCGTGGTGCATCATCTAATTATTCAGACTATGTATCAAGAAGTACGATGCTTTGAAGCTCTCATTTAATTCCAGTCACCTCGTGTTGACGGTACGTGGCAGAATCCGTGACAGTGATGATCAGATGACGGGTACGTCCGTGGCATTAGAATGCCATACTTTCTATCGGACTCCGAATGATCTATCCCAGTTAATGAAGAGGGAACTAGAATGTCTCCCCATAGTATGGACGAGGTTCATTTTTAGCCTACGCCACGCTTAAAAGCCTACTTCTTCAGTAGCCGCAGCGCGTGAACTGTACTATTTCACGCGGATGTCATACGTCCGATCCATATCATCAACGCCGCGGTAGGTGTCCTCGCGCAGATCAGCTTGATACAGCTTAGCGGAAAATCCAGGATTTTACGCTAGCGGCCACATGGCGTTGTCAGAGTGTTGATGCACACGAATGTTGAAATCCTAGAAAAGCTAATCAATAGTTTACTTGACGTTGTCGTGATTACGGACAGCGCTGTGGACACTGAGAAGCAGGGCGGCGGTATTCGCTATCATGAGTAGTTCGGATCTATGCAGCGGTGAAGTTCCGGGAAGAAAGTCCGTAGTGGTCCACCGAGACGCAGAGATCGAACGCCGGCGTGCGAAGGACACCAATATCATATCAAGCGCGTTGCCAACGAGAGATCTCGGACCTGTGATATTCGGATAGGTCCTGGTAAGCGACTCGGGGGTGATGCATATGCTCAAGCCCTATGGAGGTATGTTGTAGCATTGCACCATGACGCCACGAAAGGAAGAGACTCGTCGAATCCGAGTGTCGTCGATTCCAACCTACTCCCGATACCGAAGGATCAAGAACGAGTTCATAGAATTGAATGTTTGTTACATACGTAGATTTGAATTTGACTAAGACGTTTTGAGTTGTGCGGTGACCGGTGCTCACTGAGGTGGTCAATATAATAGAACTGATGGCTCAGGGAAACGAACGGGTCCCGACGATATGGCTAGTGACGTAGTAACAAGTTGAGTTGAGGGAGGGTTGTCATACGAATGCGCGGATTGACTGGAGAAGTGATATATGTAATTCCTTGAGACGCGTTCAGTGGCTTGTTGTGGACACGAGACCGAACACAGAAGTTCTTACGCGTGGGTTTCAGCAATATATATACACCATGCGACCGCCAATCAGAGTCCCCAGGGTCGGCCAGTTGGTCCCGAATCACTGGTGCTTCTTATCTAAAGATTGTACAAGCGCATTTAGCTGTCTTTAGTTCCTGGATATTACATTGTCAAGGCATGTAAATCGCCGCAAACCGACGTAAAATTGGAATTACAAATGAATGGTATCGGGAGAACATCCGGTGCAACATGTGAATCGTTGTGATAGAACTTGTATGAAGGACGGCACCCAAAATGTCTGATCCTTTTTCGTCCCAAATCCGGGTTTTTTCCTCGCTTATTTTACCAAAACCTGTCTAGAAAAACAGCAAATTCTTGTTCCACTGTGTGATAGCTTCATGTTATGTCTTGTGCAAAATGCTGAAGGTCTTGACCCTAAAGCCAACGCTCCTCAGAAATTTCTGACGCCGATGACACCCGAATCGCTGTAATCAGCTATATGGTTGCTCAGCCACACGAGCCTGAGGACCAACGTCAATTTCGATTCATTTCATGGTTCTACAACATTTAGATGAAGGTCTACTATATTTAAGGCCCTGGTAACCCACGACACTCTACGTTATGGGCGGAGGCATGGGAGTACAGACTAAGACTATTTAGGACTCTGCCCCTACTGGTTGTTATGCTAGTCTACTTTGTAGTGCTATGGAGGGCGTCCCTTATGTTTGATTCTTTGGATGTTTCCCATGGTGCTAAAATACTGATGCCTACACGGTCATGACATTTGAAGTGGAAGTTTGTTCACTTGCCGTCCTACTAAGGGTCGGCGGCTTACGCAAAGGAATAGTGATATGCAAATTTCGATGCAGTGCGGCTTTCTACAGCTAAAATTATGGTGCATTATACATTCAGTCGTCAGAAATAAAACCCAATTCAACAAGTGGTCAGATCGTGCTGTAAAATAAAAATCGCGATTCATTTGCGCAAGCGGAGTCCGGACCAATTTTGGTATTCTTTTCTTTCCATTTACTGCCAACAGGTTGTTTTGGTGTATAACCAAGTTCATACGAGATCCTGGCAGATGAAAGCCTTAAATACTTACCAAGCAGGTGTTTTGTAGTAGAAACGCATTGCAATATACGCCTACAAGTATAGGCCCGACTCAGTCTGACGAGGCCACGTAGTCCCTAGAGGTGGAATACTTACTGGCGACTATCCAACTGACAGATACTTATGTTGGTATCGATCTTACTGCAATCGCTTTAAAAGGATTTGGGCTCCATTCCACATACTTTCGCTCAAAAGTACGATGTCCTTCCGTTTCTGGTTCATACATTTGCGTCAAAAATCTTCCGTACAGCGGATCAGGCATTTTGATCACTTGTCAGGAGTGCTTGTGCAAGTTCGAAGAAGCAGAATAAATAATCAAAGGTCCCTCCAACGCGCAGGTGGAGTCGTAGGGAAGAGAGTGATCGTTTAGTTGAATATGCATGCATCGGACACCGAAAGACGCGTAAATCACAGTGCTATGGCCTTCTCTTGGCCTATCTTTGCAATGTTACTACTGATACTCGTATCAATCCGAGTATGTGGTATAACTGCGGATGAGCAGGTGTATAGTTCCCATAATGCTAGTTCTTCCCCACGATTGCCCCCGCCCGGTATTTGTCCATAGCGTGATGATTACTATACGGGAATTTAGCGCTGTGCGCATACCCAGCTGAACGACTATCTTCGCTCGCAGAGAAGAAGCGATGCTACGGTCCAGTCAAGGTCTACATGCGCGATGGGGAGACCTATGATGATCTACCTCATCTTCGGCGTCCGGCAATTGTCCAGCAGTAGTAAGACGAGAGCCCAAAATTAATTCCAATCGGGACCTATGGTGTGCAGGGAAACATAGGACATCAAGGGATAGCTATTGGGTCGAATCTAACCTGAGAAGGTGGCGTCTACGAATTGATTGCTATGGGCAACAAAAGTAGTACATAGATAGACGCTGCCAGGTCCTGTCGGCGGCGAGATCACTGACGTTAATGGACTCTCTTCCGTTTGGTCTAGATAAGACGCTGATTCCCGGGACCGAAAGAGGATATAGAGGACGACAAGACGGTGCGGTTGATCCATCAAGAAGTGATTGTACTCGTGGCAGACGGAGGGGAGAAATAGAGGAGCGTGTAAAGAGCGTGGCCGCTCATCGACGGTGGAGGATTCAGAGACAGAAAGAATGTGTAGGGTCTAGATTAGAGGGGACCCTGGAGAGAAGCAGTTCGCTGGCGAGATCGACGATGGACATGTTGCGAAACGTAAGCCAAGAGAGGAAAGTCCGCAAAGGCTGCGGTTTCAACGGTTCACGTGGTGAAGCTATTTGTATTTTGCTCTGACGAATTGATGAGAAACCAGATGGAGAGAGTCAGAGAAGGTCGAGATAGAAAAGGGAGCAAAGAGAGTCGCAAGACAGATTATGGTTCGAAGACTTCTTGGGTACCAGACCGTTGGAAGAGCAATAGAGAGAAGCTGGCCGATGGGGATGGTAAACAGGAATTCCAAATATGCTGTGTACTTGGTGAAGTCCGGCAAGCAAGCAGGATATAGTCCCCCCTCCCCCCCGGAGCTGTACAGTACCGCACGATACATACATATGTACGTCTTCACCGACGATTGCTCGCTAAGGAAATCGGGGTCTGTGTGTACCGGGGTCGTAAAGGCAATGGCTGTACACGGGTTAGCATCCGAATTCGGCAAGTTCGGCAGTCATTCGGACCGAAGGTTTCAGGAAGGGCCGCAAACAAGGACAATGCGATTAGCCAATGAAGAGCTAAATAGTCGAGGGATCTTACCACTCCGTCGTCCCCTCATCATTCCTTCCCTCTGTTGTCGCTGCCGCCGTCGTCGTCCCCCGCGTCGTCCCCGTCGTTCTCGCTGTCCCTCTCGTCGTTCTGCTTCTCCCTCCAGTCTTTGTATATCTGTATCCATAATATCTTATAGCACCTATAGCCCACCATGTCTACCCAGCCAATCGCTCTCCCATCTCGCAGCAGCCCCCGTAATCATATCTCTAATTCCAACAATGCCGACTATATTATGTCTTCAGGCTCGTACACGGGGTCCAACGGCAACGGCTCGTTCAACCCGGCTTCATATACCAGACATTTCCTTGGTTCGCCAATATCATGGCGCTCGACGTCCTTTGGGCTTGGTGTACGGTTCCAAGGGAGTCCTATGGAGCACTTCATTGGGTCTCCAGAGTACGTGAAAGCCTGGGTTCAGTCTAATTGACATTGACAATTCCGTATCTTACAGACAGAAACCGTCGCTCGACTCCGACGTACGGAACGCGCTCAGCGCCCTCGACCGGGAAAGCGAATTTGTAAGTCCTTCATCAGTTGCCGACCGTTTATTCTGGCTAACAGGCCCTTCCAAAGTGTCGAGACTACAGCTGCTGTGGTATGCATCTGAATGACCTGCACGCCCTGCTGGAGCACTTTGAAGAAGTCCACGTCGTTGTAATTGACCCTACGGCACCTCAGGCGCAAGCTCAGCTCCAAATACCTTTCAATCCTCAGGTTGTTTCGACTCTTTCGTCACCTGGCCATGGTCAGGGCCAGCAGATGCAGCAACAGCAGCAGCAACTTCAGCAGCAGCATTCCGCCCAGTCTTACGGCGTCGCCTTTGACCCCGATGAGATGGATTTGGAGGGACCCCCGTCGTCTGGAGCACCAAGTTTGAGATCGTCTCCTTCATCCGGGGCTCCCACGCCCCCGGACACCCCGATAACGACGCCTTTGTCTGCTTATCCGTCGCCTGGTATTCCCTGTCAGCAGCCGGCATACTACTTGGACAAGTCGCAAGTACAAGTTCAGACCCAACTGCAAACCCAGCACCTCCCTCACTCACCGTATGTTTCGCAGCCCCCTTCGCCTAATTCCGGTGCACATCAACCCGTTGCCGCCTTCGACACCAAGACCCTGATTCGCCGTTCCTCATCAAGTGCCATATCTACCACGCCTTCTTCCCTTGCCAATGCCAATACGCCTGTCCCTACCAGTCCCATCCACCATCAGACTCGACCCCAACTGAATCTCAACTTGACGGCTGCTCATGTGCAACATACACACAACACGCACAGTCCTCTTGTGGAGGCATTCAATTACGGTCGATATGGTGAATCATTTGTTGGAATGCCGGGTTCAAATATGGATTCTATGGATACATACAGCTCTAGCATGCTTGATGCGCATCGTACGCACAACAGTAGCAGCAGCAGTCTAGCTGGTGCTGTTGAGGAATGCGTCCCGCCTGCTCTTCTCTTTTCCAATTCGGCTACACCAGAGAGTACACCAAGCACGAGTCGCGTTCCCTCCCCTCACAGCCAGGCACAACAGGCTTCGGCTAATGGTGGTACGTCGCCTACGTCTCCTTCTGCGGCAAGTGGTCCGGCTAGCGCTGGGGTTCCTTCGGTCTCTGTTGTATCCAAGGATCCTAACGCTTTGCGGCTGTCATCCTCCGTATCGAGACCCGCTGCGTCGTTGCTATTATCGAAGCCCTTCAAATGTCCCAAGCCGAATTGCAATAAGAGTTACAAGCAAGCCAACGGTACGTCACCCTTCCAAGCCTATTCAGGCAATCCACTTATGTTTTGAATCAATCAGGTCTAAAGTACCATATGACACACGGCAGTTGCAACTTCGCACCTCCAAAAGACCTTGAACATGTCCAGGCACTTTTAGAGCGTAAACGCCGAGACAGAGCAGCGGCAGCGGCAGCCGGCGGGTATCCTGAATCGTCCGATGCTTCCCAGCCATCTACACCACTCCCATCAAATCCATCAACTCCTACATCTCCATATCCTGATCTACAAATTTCCGACGCGGAGATGCGCGAAGTAGAGCGAGAGGCTGAACGACGTCTGAGGCCTTTTGCCTGCGGCGTTGGCGATTGTCAGAGGAGGTATAAGAATATGAACGGATTGCGATACCACTACCAGCACTCGGGGGAACATGGGGCTGTGGGATTAGCGTTATTGGCCAGTGGAGTTCACGAGTGTCTCGGCAATAACGGGAGCAGCAGCAGTGCGAGTAACAGTCGCGAGGCTAGCGCCGTCAGAGGCGACAGGGAAGGGAGGAAGATACGGGTTGGTGGCAGTGCGCCGGGCAGCCGTTCGGGTAGTCTAAGTCGTACCGGGACTCCGGTGCCTGCTGTTGGTATGGGACAGCTACCTAACCATACTCAGCAGTACGCCCCGCCGTCGCAACCTCCCCAGTACCAGAACCAGATCGCGTATCAGCAACGATTCGCAGAACACCAGCGTGCACAGTACGCTCAACAGCAGCAGTTCCAACAACAAGGGATGATCGTCCAACAGCCACAGCAGTATGCTGCTGTGCTCTATCCGCCTGCATCGGCAGTCGGGATGGACGTTGCCATGTCGGGTTGATCGGTGTCCCTAAGGACTCGGCGGAGTCGTCCAGTCATTCTTTGTGTTGTCGTCGACGTCGACTTGGAGCCTTTGTGGGTCGATTTGTCGGATTAAAAAGTATTAACCTATACATACCTATTTGTTTTTCACTATCCCTCTTCAACGCATCTCTCTTTATTGTTTCTGTTGCCGTGTTTACCAGTACCTTATTTCTCACATTACTTGCTCTACTAGTACATTCTTCCTGTTCTTTCGTTTTTTCCCGGCTTTCTCATCCGATACTCACCTTCCTCCCTTCCGCTCTCGCCGCCTTGCCAGCAACCAACGACGGCCTGTCATTTGCCTCACTGCCTCTGCTCGCACGACCTTCAATTCCGCAATCGTAGGGTCGATACTGGCACGCCTCCTACATGTACATTATCGTACGGCCGACACCGACTAAAAGTAATTCCCTGCCCAAAACATCGAAAAAGCTCAAAATTAGACATTTCGACGGTGCAAGTTGGTGCGACAAGCTATCTTCCGCGCGCATCCAGGGAGACTGCTTTCATTAATCCGAATACTCTCTCTGTCAATAGATGCGACCACCATCTTCAACCGTCATCGCTATTTCGGTTCTCGGTCCCCGTACGCTCGTCTGGTCCCTGTTGTCATCGTCGCTATCTATCATATTTCCCTTCTCTCATCTACATTAGTTGCCCTCACCCCTTGTCTTCTATTACTTACCTCGATTAAGTACGAGGTATATCTACTGTATGCGATATACTTACTGGCTCAAAATGTAGCTCTTGTATATTTTGTATGTCTTTTGTTCTCATGGTGGCGGCGCATACCATGTTCAATGAGAGAGTTGTATATAATATGAAAGCTGCCTCGACGTGTTCTAGAGTGGAATTCTGGATTGCGCCTCATAAGGAGGTGGCGTTTGGAGAAGCTGCTGTTCACGTTCACATGGATGTCAGAATGCTTATTGTGTCCGGCTGAGAAAGAATCGCACTTTCGACGCTCCGTTCTATTTCCAGTGTATTTTGATGCAGGGTCGTGTGTATCTGACGTATAGACAAGGAAGCGAGGGAGGTTACATACGTACAATGCAGGCATAAACTATCGTGGAGTTTTCATTAGACACTTGCCTGAGTCGGTATCTATTCTGTAGGGACCCCAGGACCGACAACGAGGGGAAGGGCTCGAGGGGGGAGAACCGGAGTTTCAAACCTGCTAGCGCCACAGAAGATCGGTACTCGGGCGGACACGCTACTGGTTAGAGTTTGAGTTTACACCCAAGTTCGGAAGACGCGACGCGTCATCATTTATTACGCGACATTCTTGAAACAGAGTTCTGTATGTTATAATTGAAGGAACGTGTTTGATGAGATTCGGAATCCCGTCGGCCGAAGCGCACAAAGAGCGTTGACAGACCCTCGTGGCTGCTCGCGAAGAATATAACGTGAAGAGGTTTGTTGTCCTCGTATGCGTGGACGAGTTTTCCCAATCTGAATTCCAGGTGTTTCCGGGGGATGAGGCTTTGATATACTGTCTGCTCGCCTACTTTACATAAAGTTTATTGTAGCGGCTTACCGTTCCCTCTGTTATTGTTGTTTCGAAATAGTCAGAACGTCAGTCGGGATCGGTATCCCGACTCATATAACCACCAAGGTTTCATCTATGCTTCAACCTCCGAGTCCAAACTCGCAGACACCACCACTCAATACTTTTAATGACACCTCGACGTGAACATTTCATTCCTCCCTGTGAAGGGCTTGATCTTTCCCAGAGGCAATCTTCGAACTCTTAGTAATTTAGATCATGTGATGGGAGGCTTCGTCACATTCGCCAAATAGGGAGATGTCTGAGTCTAGGCTTTGATCGAGAGGCGGGTATGAGCGGTACTTGAAAATAGCGATGGCCGGTGGACGGCATCATGGACTCATTCAAACTTGGCTCTCACCTCGACGTCGCGTACTCTCTTAGGCAGGATCTCCAAATCGTAGCTAACGTGTCCATACTTACATTATCACTCGTAGTTGATCGTAAATCTGAGGAACACGAGCCTCCATTGGTGACGCTGAATGTTGTCCTCGCGACAATGTGCTCATCAAAGAGTCAGCAGCAGTATTCCCATGCTTGACAGGCATCTGCAGAGCAATTCAGCGGCAACAGAAATAAAAATGCAATAAAGTAGTTTGGGTTCCATTAGTGATTATTACTTTTAACACTGGCTTCCTAATGTACAAAGAGACACACCTCTGATTAACAGTGCTACTATAGTACATCTACTAACCTTGAAACATTGCAGACCAGTCAATATTCTAAGAATCATATAAAGCCTCCTCTCCTACCGCCTGACTCAACCAATCCATGAAATCCATGTCTGCAGACTCAAATGTACGCCGACCCGGCTGCTCCAACTGACTCCAAAGCCATCCTAGCCAGGGCGTCCATCATGTATCAAGCGCCGAGAGAATCTTGGCCGCCTCATCCGTCCACTGTTTTTTCACCCACCACGGACCGTCCTCCGCTACGCGTTTCATCATAACGCAGTAATGTGCCAAGATGATAAGCGCACGCGGTTTTCCCTCTGCCAGCAGGCGAAGGAACATTTTGGGTACCAGGGACCACCACACACATGATGCGTATATACAGCAGTCTTTCTTAAATGAGGCTCGCCACGATATCCCGAGGATGTGGATAGCTTCTTTATATGTATCATACATAGATACATCTTGTAGCTCCTCGACGTCCGGCTGTGAGTCCGCCGTGCTCAATAGTGCTGACAGGGATGATGAAAAGGGTCCTTCCAAGGGAATATCAGAGGAGATTGTTGGCGCCATGGTGGTCAGCATCGGACTCAAGATGCCATCCCGGAGCTGTGGCCAGCATTTCGCGACCTTGGGGGGCATCGAACGGGCTGTGGTATGCCATTCGCTCGAGTATATTGACGTCGTAGCGAACTCGTAGAGCGCAACGAGCGACACGGTGACAAAGAGAGTGTTAAGATCCACCATGTCGTCCTTCTCTATGATCTTGTGTAGCCCCATTTTGGCCTGCCAGTGATAAGTGCTCGCAGCCACAGCATACTGCCCTGCTGTGGGATCGGCATGATGAGCATGGAGTGCGGACATTGCGAGAATCGCGTGGAGTAGACACTGATTTTTGGGACTGAACGCGATTTTAGGGACGACGGTTCGCCATACGCTTACTGCGGCAGGATCAGACGAAAGGGAGTGTGAAGTGGAGGTGGCGTAGTGGTGAATTAGTTCGAGAGTTAGCAGGTCGAATTTACCTGCAATATTAGTACGCCTCGATATCGTGGAGGGGGGATCTTCCGGGGCGCTAGATCTGGAATTAAGTTGTGGAGTATTGATCCAGATACATTCTACGCCTCTCCTCGTACAGTTCTTGCACATTGGAAGTTCCTCATCGCACTTGTATTGTAAAGTCAGAGTCAGCCGAAGGAGGGCTGACTGAGTGGGCAGACCTTGACTTTGCGTCGCTTGCACGTTTTGCATCCACTTCGTGTCTTGTGGTGCGCGCGAATTCGCGACATAATATTTCGCAGGAAGAGTAACGACACAGCCATGGGCGCACTGTTATGCGACTATTAAATAATTATTTATTATATCGCACAAATCCGGAACGACACAGTCAATTTCCAATTCAAAATTGGCATTGCTGTGTCGCGCGTTTAGCTTCCTGCTACCACCACTACTGCCTTCCTCCATGGACGGCCTCACGTCTTCGCAGCTGCAAGCGCTGAACCAGCTGCGTGACCTTACGAATGGCGGCGATGACGACATTGCAATTGGAGTACTATCCAGCGTGGAATGGGATGTCCAGGTAGGCGCTCACCTGCTTGAGTTATTTCTCCATTTCTGACGGTCACCTGGAACAGCGGGCAGCAGACATGATATTCGAAACTGGCGCTGGGCCTGCTCCTTCGAGACACGTCGAGCAGTTTGGTGTAGACGACTCGCAGCAAGGCGTAGACGATGACTGGCCTCAGGTAGGTTTACTTCCGTAGTGCCCTCGACCCACGCCTTACACATCTCACAGCGAGCAACATTCCCGTCAAATCCCAGGCCCTCAGCATTGGTCTCCATTCTCACTTACCCCCTTCACATTCTCTCCTCCATATTCCGATTCATATTCTCCGTGCTCCGGATACCCATACCGCACATCCCGTTTTTGTCTCTGCACTTTTACCGACCGCTTGGTAATAGCAGGACGTCTCGGGGTCCAGATAGCTGGATACGCGACCTTGAGGAAGAGACTGGGGCGGTGTGCATTGGGCGTCAGAGCCAGAGCCAGGGTGTGGCTTCGGGTGTTGCAGGGCCGTCTACCTTGACGGCGCGTGGAGGCGGTGAGGATGATGGGAGAAAGTACCTGCCGGACTTTTCTCTGGGGACGTATGAGAACACTCTCAGACGGTGTCAGAAGGAGGCCAAGACTGGGTGCATTGTTTTGGTTAGCGAGGAACATGATGATGATGCCGAGTTCAAGAGGTTGGTACGCCGTTCCTTTATCATTTGTACATGCTAACATGTTCTTTCAGGACAACTCTGACTGATCCTGACTTTGTGAACTTTCTCACCAATAATGACTTTATTGTGTGGGGAGGCGACGTTCGTGACCTCGAAGCGTACTCTGCCTCGGAGAAATTACAAGCCGCTACGTATCCTTTTGTTGCCTTTGTCGCGATACAGCCGACACGACACTCACAGTCTTCTTCGCCTCCTCCTACTCTAACAGTACTATCCCGCCACCAAGGTCTCCGCGAAACCACAGCACCAAAGCTGCTCAGCCACCTCCAAGATAACCTTATCCCGCGTGTCCAGCCTTACTTAGAGCGCGTACGTAACTCTCAGCGCTCCTTGGAACGAGACAGGACGCTACGCCAGCAGCAGGACCAAGCGTTTGCTGATACCGCACGCCGTGACAAGGAGCGGATCCTTGCGAAGATGGCCGAGGAGAAGCGGGCTGAGGAAGAGAGGAGGTCTGAAGAGAGGAGGGTGCAGGAAGAGGCTGCGAGGCAGCAGAGGGAGATCGAGGAAAGGAAGAAGAGGGAGTCAGAGCGTATGGTTTGGAGACGCTGGGCGCGGTCTGCGCTTGTGAAATCTGAGAATCCATCAGACAGACTGAGAATTGCTGTGAGGCTACCTGAAGGGCAGAGGCTCATGCGACGTTTCGGGACGACCGACACGTTAACGGCTCTCTACGCGTTCGTGGATAGGGAATTTATCCCAACGCAGTTTGCTGCTCAGGATGACCCGCAGGATCCACCGGAAGCTGGGGATGTAGAGAACAAGATTGAGGAGATGGGTGGTCGGCGAGGTTGGTGGGAATTCACGCTGCATTCTGCGTATCCAAGAGTGGAAGTTCCTTGGGAGCCTAGGAAAAGACTGGGAGATGTTGCGTGCTTGAAGGATGGTGGCGGGCAGTTGATCGTTGAGCTTGCTGGTGGTAAGAGAAGACCTTCTGTGGGAAAGGGTAAGGACAAGGAGGAGGATGGGTACGACACTGAGGAGAGCGACGACGAGTAGAATAGAATAATTTATTGTCATTGTGGAGAGGCTCAATCCACTCGACTCTTCATGTTCCTCGCTCTGTATTACACCTCTACTTGTCGATCATCATTAATATAGTTAGGATTCTGTAAGATAAACCTCTATTACTCTTTGGGGACCTGGACGCGCGACGCGATTTTTGCAGCAAACTCGGGCAAAGCAAATTTTCGAAACCATCGATGGACCCTCAGTTTCGCATCACACATGAAGCTAACATTCCTTTGGCTAATTTTTTATCAAGATGCCAATGTGACCGGCGAACCTGAAGGACAATGAGAACTTCCTCGAAGTAGGGATATCATGTTTATTACAGTAAGTGCACGAGAATGTATGTCTTAAAACTAAGAAAGAAGCCACGAAAGTTAAAAAGGCCACGTTCAACTCTATACAGACGAAAATCGCAGAGACGCTGTGGGTCCGTAGGTACTTCAAAACGAGGCACTATGGCAGAGTCTCTACAATGCTTTAATGTTCCACAGACGTAACAGGCTCCTGCTTGGGATATGAGCGAGGATCCTTGACTTGGTCTGTGGGATGAGAGGAGGACTCGGATAAGGGGGGAAACGGTGAATTTATTAAGGTGCTCGTTGGAGTAACGAAAAAAAATTTAGAGATGATGGCAAAGATATATAGTTGCTTTGTCAGCATTCTCACGATCAATGCCGGACTTGGCCGAACTCACCTTGAATCTCTACCACCAGTTGGATCGCGAAGTTTTGTCGCCTCGACGCTCTTATCCGGCGTTCTCTTCCTTTTACGCGTGTTACACGTCCCTACGAAGGAGATCGATGCTAGATACCTGATTACTGGACTAGGACGGCCGTGCTATCCACCCCTTATTCAATACTTCTAGTGCTTGACTCGGACTCTGTGTTCTACTTGGTATATCTGCAAGGAACTCTCCCTTGCAGCCAAATTCAATCCTATCAGAGGTTCGTCTTATTCACCACATTTTCTGCGCGTGCTTAGTCTTATTTTGACATCTCGAACGTAGCCAAGGGTTACGATGCATCTTCTACAGAAAGCCGCACCCCCGCGATTCCGTCATATCAGCAGATGAACGCACATCGCTGGCCGGAGGACTTCATTTGCGCGAAATTCCCTTGTTGAAATTTGGTGTCGGTCTGGCTTATCACTCATGTGAAGATAATGCCCGTTGAAGAAAAGGCGTTACTATTACTCTGTCCGCCATTGGACCTTGAAGTCGTACTTCTACTGGACGCCGCGCTGGTGGAATTCGCCGTGAGCAGATTATACTGCATACACACAAGCTTTCCCATGCAAAAGGTCGTAAATGGCTGTCCTTTCTTCACAGAGTCCCTATATTGATTATATATTCCAGTTCTCGCCTTAGCTTCATCGCATATATGTGGCACAGGACTGATTGGGGTCACAGGTGAACTCTCTTCTGTTGTCCATTCCTGCCGCTCGTTATATGCGTCGCGACGCGGAGTTATATGGCGTGTCCGGACCGACTGCTGCTTCGAATCGGAATCTGGTGAGTGCACTCAAATCATGATACTTTTCTCTACATCGTTCTGATTATTATACAGGCAGACAACAGATTGTCACGGTATCGCGCTCCGAGCCTTCAGTCTTTATCTCGCTCTACTATGCTGTATTTTGACCCAAGGCGTAAGCACGAAGCAGGTACCCGGAGTTGCGGTGGTAAATAAGATCCCTGAGGCTCTTCTTTTACCCGGATTGCAGCATGGGCCGGCTCGTGTTCCGGGATAATACTGCCAGACGCGTGTACTAGCACCACCGTCGAGGAACCGAAGATGTGAGGTAAATCCTTTGCGCTGTTCTTCGCTTTTTGCACTCGTTTCCTATCGCTGTTTTTTCTATTTGCTCACAGCCAGCAAGAAACAACCGGACTTATTCGCCTTTAGATAGGCCCGGTGGCTGTGTGTTGTAGGCACCGAGAAGAAGGGACTTCTTTGCTGCCAAGCTCCTCCTTATCGCCTCGCCGACGAACAAGTTCATTGGCACGTCTCATTCCGGTTGACGGCACGGAGAGAGGTTGACCTCCCTCTCGTAAACGCTTTCCTAGAAACAAGCCCTCATGTGTTTCAACTGGTCAGCGCTGGTGCCGTATTTCAATCCTCCTGCCAGGGCGCTTGGTTGAAGTCTCCATTGAACACTGTCTGTCATGAATTTGCTGTCATGGCACACCTAGCGATTCACGGCTTGACAAGTTGCCACGCCGCCATCTACTCTAAAGTGCGTTTAAATGAAGACGGGAAAAAAGTTCGCGTCCTTGTCCATCCTGACGCCGTTATTTCTTTCTTCAAAATCCCACATCCACTCAAGTCCTAGACTCCGCATCAGATGTACATTTCCCCGTGGCCCGGTAGAATCAAGTGCTGAGACCGAAGTGCTAACCCGTGGCTTACATGATGTCGGACGGTTGGGCAGTTCGTCGCTTGGATTTCCCATCATCATTTTTTCTGTCACCTCTTGTATGGTCCGGGAGTGATGACCGTTAAACGGCCTGATGGGCTGACCACAGTTTTAGAACATAGGCGGATCTCAAATGCGTAAACGATGGAAGTTACGTTCAATGTTCATCACCGATGATGTTTCTCGGTGCTGCATTTTACTGGGCATATGGCGCGCTTAATGGTAATACCAGCATTATGTTCCGCTTAATTTAAGCTTGGCCGATTGAATTTGTGGATTTGAACAGGTGCAGGTGGATCTACTGTATACTGCTTAGCATATCCCTTGGAACTCTGAGGATCCCTTGTAATGTATGAACAATGGTGCGGCGTTTGACTTGGAGTGATGCACCAATGACTTCAAAGCTACCTCCGCGGATGGATCGTAGCGCCGTGTCAGGAGGCTTGTCATTGACTATCGAGGGAAATTTATGGTCAAGAGACCAGCTCAGGTGCCCTCTGAATGCGGGGCCCCCATCATTTCCCCGCTACACCGCCACCCGATGTATAGTCCCGGGACTCACTCCGGACACACTCACGGGTGAGACCCGACCGGACACATATAATTCCGTCACCCTACTTAAATTATCCACCAATGCCCAGTGGAACTTACACACCCAACGATGGACCGTCACATATTTCCTGAACACTCCTCGCTCGTCTTGCGTTCTCTCAAAGGCCTCGTAGGCTCTCATCCGTCTCTCACTCTTCTACCACAAACCAAGACTGTCATAAATGCCGCACACGACCCTAGCAAAGTTACGCTAATTTGTGGGGGTGGCGCTGGGCACGAACCTGGCTCAACCGGTTTCGTTGGCAAGGGTTTCCTATCCGCGTCGGTCAGTGGTGACATCTTCGCTTCACCTTCAGCCAAACAAGTCTACACCGCTGTCAAAGCCGTTCCGTCCAACGAAGGTACCGTACTTATCATCACTAATTATACCGGCGACAACCTCCATTTCGGCCTAGCGTGCCAGCAAGCGCGCGCAAATGGTATCGACAACATCGCTATCCTCCCGGTGTGCGACGATGTTAGTGTTGGTCGGACGAAGGGTGCGCTGGTTGGTCGACGCGCGATGGCGGGGACAATTCTTGTTTGCAAGATTCTAGGTGCGGCTTCTGAGACGGGATACTCGTTCCAAGAGACACTCTCCCTCGGAAAAGCTGTTACTGGCGGTCTCTTGTCGATAGGATGCACGCTCGGACATTGCCATGTCCCCGGAAGGGATAATGCCAAGTACGGCGTTATTGGCGAGGACACGATTGAGATTGGTTTGGGTTTGCATAACGAGCCTGGCGTGTATGTAGTCAGCCCCCAGCCCCCTCCGGACAAGCTCATCGAGAAGATGTTGGACCTGCTACTGAACCAAGAGGACAAGGAGCGCTCATTCGTGCCATTTGAGGAGAAAGATAGCGTTGTGTTGTTTGTTAATAACAGTACGCGGACGTTCCTTCTTCACGCGAGATGTATCTAACGGTGTTACAGTGGGAGGAATGAGTACCCTGGAAATGTACGCAGTCGTGGATGAAGTGACTAGGCAACTAGGTGTGTTTATTCATCACGTCTTATAATCTGACGCTCAATGATTTCCTCAGAGTCGCATCCCCTCAAAATTCGCATTGCCCGCACTCATTGCGGGTCTTTCATGACATCTCTCAATGCTCCCGGATTCTCCATCTCCCTCCTCAACCTATCCTTTGTCGCGCGTGCCCGGAATAACGGCAAGGGCGAGGCGGAGATTATTGAGCTTGTTGATGCCCCCCATGCCAGCGCTGCATGGCCGGGAAGCAACCTCTCACTAGTCCCGGAACATCTTGCAAGACGAACACGGGAAGAGAGATTTGTTGATGTTGTGGAGGAACCTGTAGTGAAGGTAGAGGAGAGCTCCACGAAGGTTCAGGGTATGTTGGTATCCTGTTCTCTCTTGGTATAAATTTGACGCGTCCTCATTTATTCTAGTTGATGCCGAAACTCTCCGGTGTGTCATTAAAGCTGGTGCGCAGGCTGTTTTAGCCAGCGAACCTGACTTAACGAAGTGGGATACGGTGAGAAATACAGTATCTGTTCCGTGATCGCGCTGCTAACCAGGCCCTCTCAGATTGTCGGAGATGGCGACTGTGGGGAGACTTGCGCCGCTGGCTCAAAAGCTATATTGAGAGCCCTTGACGATGGTCTTGGCAAAGACGGCGATCTAGTTGGCGTCCTTAGGGAAGTGACTGAAACTATTGACGGTTAGTCTGCCCTAATCCCACTCCCTTCGGATACTGATGCATTTATTCTAGACACTTGTGGTGGCACCTTGGGCGCCATTTACAGCATCTTCCTTGCCGCTCTTACTGCCGAGGTCCGTCTGCTTGGCGCTGAAGGCCGGGAAGTGAACATGGGGATGTGGGGTGAAGCGGCCGGTCGTGCGATTGAGACGTTGGGCCACAGCACGAAAGCCCGTGTCGGTCACCGCACGGTCATGGATGCGCTGATTCCTTTCGCTGAGGGTCTCTCGTCTGCCAAGTCATCGTCTGTTTCTGAGACTGATATTCTCCGGGAAGCAATCAGCCGGTGTGTGGCTGGCGGTGAGGGTACGAAAGATCTAGTGGCCAAATTGGGACGGGCGACGTATGTTGGAGAGAAGGAGTCGGAGGGTGGTCTTCCTCCCGACCCTGGTGCGATGAGTATGGTTGCTTTTTGTCGTGGGATTGGAGCCGAGCTCGGGATTCATGTATAGCTTTGATAGTTTTGTTTGGGGATGACAGTGGACACTCATTCACGCATGCAAATGTATAGACTACGTACAATATGATAGATGTAATGCAATATGGATACCTTATTTTCAGTCCTCGATACACAGGACGGGTACTTCAACTGACAGTGTTTCACTTGTACGTGATAGTACTAGTGAGCATTTGGAAGGGTCACCATAGGGTGTCCGATTGTATTCAACCACCAAATACCGCGTACACTAGGAAGAAAAAGGGAATCTTACAGTATAGTAGAGGTACAGGAAGTTTTCGGAGTTACAGCCAAAAGAATAATGTACAGGCTGAAGTAGTCAACGATTCTGGAACAGGTCAAAATTGTCAGTAGATATTCGAATCAGCATAAGAGGACCCATCACCATAATCCTTACCGAGATCAGTACAAAGTCGTCGTGTATATGGGACGGGGAAAATACACTCTTATTCTAATTCCGCTATTCTATATACGAGTCCACCTTCAGGCGCCACGAAGACTTCGCTTTTGATGTCACTAGCCATCATGCCACTGGTCTTTTCGAGTGAGAACAGCTCGTCCGTCTTCCTAGTACCTCCATCTGGACCGCGGCACGCCATAAATACGAACACCATTAGGTGCCGGGATAAGATGTCCATCAGTATCAATAAAAGCAGACTAGTCCTAGCGCAGTTCTGCCAGATCTCCACGGCACGTTTGGATTTGACGTGTATCGTTAATGTCAGCAATGTGTACCACCTCATTCGGGACGGGAAAGCGCTGATTGGAGAGACGAGTGGTCAGAGCCAAGAACATCATAAAAAGAGCGCACTCCAAGCCGCTTCAGAGGTTTTAGGCTCGTCAACGGCAAGTTTGCAGCCTCGATAGAGCCATACTCGGAGACATAAAACTCTCGAATTTCATGGTGGGTGTGACCGCCGGAAAAGGTAACGTATAGCCAATCTATCCAGACCCAATCCAGTTGCTCCGAGTCAGCGGTCTTCGAGGATTGAAGGACGATCACAGGTTTACCGGTTGAAGACGTAGAGGACATGGTGCTGACCAGTAGGTTCTTTCAAAGCCCCTTTCGCTTTGGATCTGACTCACTGCCAAGTTACATAGTACGCACACATCTGTTCTTTCCGCGGTACCCGGTAGAAGTACGCGAAGTCAAGCTTCAACGTCCCATGGCGAATAGAGTAATGCCTGTTTTCTTCGCTTCCTTCTGGCAGGCGGTATCTTCGGTTGAGTGATAAGCCTGACCGACACGATGGTTCAACAAAATAATTGCTTACAATTAAGTCCACTCACCAGCAATATTCTTTCATTGGCTGGTATGGCCAATAGAAGATGTAATCTGGCATACCAAACTCTCATTGGTAAATTCGGTGCCCAGACACGAACCTCTGATACGATGCATCACATCTGACTTGGCTGCAGGAAAGAGGCTCCTGGCTCTTGCGCAGGTGTATCGAGCGACGAGCGGAAAGCAAAGTCAAGCACTGCGAGTATTAAACAAATAGCATGACGGTCTTGGTCGAGCAATTGGGTATCTAGCATCATTCTTTTTCGTTCATAACAGGTGTAAAAAGGTAGAGAAAGGGTTGTACAAAGCGTCGAGGCGACAAGACTTCGCGATCCAGACCAGTGCCGGTGGCCAGACTCTAGGGCTTTTGAGGGCAGGTCGATCGTCCGCGTGGCGTCAATAAGGTTGAATTTTATTTCTTCTTCTGCTCTCACATCGATACGCAACCGATATTGTCCTGCAGGCTGGCGGCTTACTGTCGTCTTGATGAAGGACTAGACACAACTTTAATTCTGGCTAGGCGCACCTGTCCGACGTTTTGTAATTAACTCGCTTCGGAATCAACGAGCGAACTCTGTCGCCGTTCTACAAAGAACCTACTTCGCTCTGCTATCGGGAAGCGTCCTTTCTTTCCGTCATATCACTCCTGTTGGACTTGGATGGCTTTCGGCACCTCTGTATCTCAGAGCAGCTGTAAATGAAACTATGCTGTTTGACGCGCGTTGATGGAAGACTTAACTGCTTTTGCTCGTCAGTCATATTCAATAGTCATAGATAATCTGTTGATAGGGGATGAGAGGGTACCTATACTTCCTCGGGGCTCGGATATTGCGTCTCCGTTGACGGTGATTGACATGCTTTTGGTAAGTAAGGCTAATCGACCTCCAGCGGAATTCTTAGGCTCGGGCTCGGGATGCGCTGACATGAAGTAGCTTGCATGTTGTACAGGCCTCTTTCTGTTTGTGAACTACATACCTGGCTTTATAGCTCTGCAAGCTGCAACGCAGAGAAAATCGAACAAGATCAACACGCTCGAGTCTAACGTGATCCTACATGGCGCAGTGAAGACAAGCAGTCTCGAAACTCAACGGAACGGACACATTGCATCATTCTACGCGCGGGGACTTCTTGTTCGTACCTTGATCTAAGTCATCTTGGGTTCCTCGCAATCATAGTAGGTTATGGCACTGCCTAATCGCGCGCGATTTGTAACGATTGTTCTTCGTGGTTGTCGGAAGTTCCATTAGACTTCGGGGGTGGCTCACAGGCAAGCGAGTCCGTTCACCCCCAAATCGAGGTCTCCCACAAATATAAAAGCTCACGGATAACTCGTTAAACTTCAGCTTCAGCCTCTATATCTCTCGTTTCTTCAACAACCACCCTCTTTCACAATGTTCTCTCGTGTTTTTGCTGCCACCGTAGTGATGATCGCTACCCTCACTACCTCGGCCACGGTAAGCGCTACCGTCGTGCGGCATCGTAATTTGCGCTCACTAAAGACAGGCTGCCCCTGGGCCGAGCACCAGCTGCAACACCGGCCCTGTGCAATGTTGCAACAGCGTCGAGTCTGTGAGTGCTCCACTACATCCCTTACAGCTGCGATTCTCAATTTTATTCGTAGTCGAGCGCTCCGGGCGTTGGGGCTTTGCTTGGACTTCTCGGACTCGTTCTTGGAGGCACCACTCAAGTGTAGGCTTTCATCATTTTCAATTTCAAAAATTTCCAGACTCTTACTGTCCTTCTTCTCTAGTGGTATGACCTGCTCGCCTCTCTCGATCGTTGGGTTATTGCCGGGCGGAGCCACATGCAACCAGCAGACCGTTTGCTGTGAAAACAACAACTTCGTACGTTAACAAATCTCTCCGTCAGATTCTGGTTTCCTGACTTTTGAGCGTTTAGAACGGAGTTGTCGCCCTCGGTTGCACTCCTGTCAATATTAACCTCTGATAACTGATGCTATACCGCATACCTAAGATTTTAGTTTTTAACTGTTTCACGTTGTCTTCGTAAAAGTGTTTTTGGCCAATCACACGTCTTTCTTTATTTGCTCGTCCGAACTTTACCTTGCCGGTGCACGCCCGTGAAAAACCCCTCCCCACAAATTCGCAAACCCTGAGTTAGTATCTGAAAGGCTGCGAGCCTAGCGTCCCAGTTCGCTCTACTTGCTTTAATGATCCCCCGTCTGACTTGCTGCGCCTTGCTTCTGATAACTCATGTAGCCGGTGCTGAAGGCCATCTGATGCACCATCTCAACCAGTACGCTTTTATTCGGGGCGTCATTCTAGTTGGTGACTTGAGTTCGAACGGTGCCGGCGTAATTTGATGCGCTCCAATGCACGCGAGTCATACCGTCCATCTTACAGGTACTATCGGCATTGAAGCGGCTTCCACTGCTGCAACGACTATCTTCAAAGATCGCTTTCTTACGGTCTCACCACAGAATTTCTGTTCTTCTCGAACTATCGTTTACCATTTTTGACATGACTCGGATGTTAGCAGGCATCCCTTGTCATCCCTTATTACATGTTCTACGACCGCGAATGTCTATATAGATAGCTCGACTTTTCATTACCAAAGTTTCTTTCTTCCGGGCCTTCCGAGCTTCTATCTTATCTGAAGAGTGACGCTACTTCATAGAAATAAGGTGCAACTATGACTCGTGGCAACTAGCTCCGCCATCTGATTGTGAGGACCTATCTCACTATTTGGCAACATAAACGAGTGATTCTCATCTGGACCGTCGAACCCTTCTGAAGCCGTTGTCGATGACGCATTTGGAGATCAAGGTTTTCCGTTATGGATGTGAAGACGTGGTCCCCGTCGCACAAAGGATTATCCCCTTAATCCTCTCTCCTTTAGACGAGTCCGGTCTGGGAGGAGACTGCCAGATGGTCTATGGGAGTCCCATTATTCTCGTAGCGAGACAAACCTGTGTGCCTCAGTGGCGTTTATTTCATCCAACACTTCTGATTCAATATGATTCTAGTCAGCGCAATTTGTATGATGGTCAAGGCGAACACGGTGCTGTTTCTCGGCCCCGTCACGGAATCGTTCGGCGAACTCACTAACCCTGTTCTATACACAAGCCTCAAGAACATTATGTACTGACAATAGTGGCACTTTGGCGATGACTCAGACGTAGGGTGATATCTGCTCAAATTTAATTTACCCTCCACCTCTAGGCAAGGGCTCAACTAATTCCCTCTTTCGCGATGATCTTGTCCCTTGCATACAACGCGTAAGTTTTAATCTTCTCAACCGATACCTCGGAGAAATCCACATCGTCCTCGGTAAAATGTCACAAACGGATTCCCAGATGGGGTCACCCTCAGTTCGCGACGGCGAGGGTTCTGCCTCAATTGCGACTTGTACCCGTGTCTGTCTCAGTTAGCCCAACCGTGGTCGCAGGATGATGATTCCTACCATGAGCTTTTATTGCTCGACGCTCAGCCCTGCGCTCGACCATGTGCGAACCAGCTCGAGACAGATGTAATCAAGTCATGTCTAGCCTAAGGCGCACCATTATGGGGGCGCCCGTATCATTCTGTCCCGACAGCTACGACCGGCCTAAAGATTATAAAGTACGCGTATGGTCTAGTCTATTCTACTGGTGTACATGTCGACCGAGTAAATCACTCAAATCATATCTACTAGGGTAATTCTCCTTTCATGGAGTCTCCTTTTACCGACCGCGCTGATGAATCCGGGTCGTCAATAATCCCAACGCTGACCTCTCCACTATAATCCTGGGCCCGTATTGTTTCGATTTGAACTTGTATTCCAGTCTTCTACGGGTGTGTGTTAGTAAATGAATCTATCAGTGATCCGAGAATGAGCACATCGCCTTGATTCATCAATCCGTTAAGACGGCCTACTAGTCGACCGCCTTGAGTCCGCTCTTGTAATGAGTGGGATTCGCCACGAGACGAACTTTGCATTGCGCGCATTCCTTTCCGAGCGTTAAGAGTGGCCAGGAGGGAATTTGAATAGACTAGCAACAGTCGAGGTTAGCATTCTAGTACTGGAATTTAGCGAACCAGAGGCGCACATCGTCCAACTGTGAAATGGATGAGCTACTGTCGCGGGTAAGATATTGATTGAAACACACTGAGAAAGTAGAAGCAAAAGTAGATCAACGTATTCGGTAATGCCAGAATCTGCATGCAAATGAGTCGAGCGTTGTCTGATTACGAACGAAAGCACCCACAGTGACCAAAGACATGATCGCACATATGGACGTGAGAAGTCCAGAATTTATTGAGAAAAGGATCTAAGGGGAATGCAAACAAATTAGTGCTTTATTCGTGACAGAAAATGGATACACACCAAACGATTGATGACATGATTACTCCAGGCAAAGCCGGACTTCGAAGAATTCAGCATAGTACATATGGCAGCAGAAATGAGGACATCGCCGGCAGCAGCGAGGGCATTAATAGACATGGAGACACCCTTGATTTGCTTGAGGTCGGTGAACGTCTTCAACTTCATGCCAAGAGCGACATATGCTGTGAGACGTCAAACTTCAGATATATACAGGTAAATGTCCCCGAAACAAACTCACAGATCGTGACGCCTGATCCATCCCGATTGCATTGAGTGAAGACTGACAACAAGATAAAGAGACTCGTTTCTCACCGAACTCTCCAATTACAAGGAGACCCTGGACGACATTTAGATGTGATGAGGAGAGAAAGTCAAAGACTCACGATAACAAACGTGATATACATGTTTTTGCGGACTGGCAAGGGATCAGAAGAGTATCACGCAAGAGTAGCAGATCATACATGTCCATATTCGGTGAAGGAAAAATGATTGTACTAAGAAGCCGGTTATGCCGTTGAATAAAGCTTCCAGCTAAACACGGTGGTCAGCCTATCCCTTTGTTAATTGTAAAATCAACGGACATAGAGACTCCTGCAGGACAATGAAGGTGAATAGGACAAAGGGTGATAGCAAAGAAACGCACCATAGCACATTCTGTAGGTTATCAGTGTCGCCAAAGTGCGTGATAGTATAGTTGTACACTGTTAAGAGTAAACATTAACGACCATACTGCACAAAAGGGTTACACGAGCTTACCAGCTTGTGATATGAGAATCTGATGGATGGTATCGCTCAACCAAGTGCAGAATACCTGTGAGAAGGTTAGGCGCGAGGGACTTAGGAGGGTAAGGTGGTTGATGCTTACTACCACCCGGAGGAAGGTAGGGTCGTTTTTGTAGTTATCGAAATAGTACCAAGTCTGGACGCAGGAAACTGTTGATAGGAAACAAAACGGTAAGATCTCATCCCTTCAGTCGAGAATAAACCCACCGCCCCATAGTCTGATAGAAGCTGATAAGCACAGGACAAGTCAGCATATCGTACAACTCACGCTCCAGCCAAGACCATTCCAATATACAACGGACCCATGCTGCGGCAAGTCAAAAGAGACTTCATAGATCGTAATTCGCACCACTTACGTGCCACCCAGCGAATTGGAGTCCATGTTGAAAGAGAGGGAATAAGGGAAGGCTCCGAGAGGGAGACCCACTTTGGTTATGTTTTCATGTAGTAGAACGTGTTTAAAAGCCCGCGATAATAGGAGACGAAGGTGAAGAAGATACCGGTTCAGCGATGAACATGACAACCTAGATGAATCTGATCGAACTATCCCTTTCCTGCCGGCGCCGCCTTTTTGCCTCACTTTGCATATTGCAGACAAACTGGAGGCGATGGTGACCAAGTATGTTTGCCGAAGTAAATACCGCGGCTGGAGAGGCTGGGGTTTGACCGCCTGGACCTATTCCTTTACTCCAGTTAGAGCGGAGAATATTGAATAATGTTTCACTTGAGCTCCCGGTATCTTGAAGAGGGCACGATCGAGATCAATTTACGGAGGATATTGTTCACCCTTCATGCCCGTCGCTAAGACAGACTAAGAAGCGGCAGTAGTGATCATCCGGTTCGTCCGCTCCGCAGAAAAATGATGCCGTATTGTAGAAAACGCGACTTGAAGCACTGCGTAAGTAAGTAGTAAGGATTGATGGGGGCAACCTTGAGACAACGTCATTCCGCGGACCGTTTCCCTGCTCCAGATTTTGATACTCGATTACCACCCTCGATTGAAATTTCAGCTTCCACAAACATAAGTTCGCAGGAATAGAACCATCTACGTCCGAGTCATGCGTGGATATAACAAAGGGTCACTGTAATGGCTGGACGCAGATAGTTAAGCAAAATCATCAGATAATGAGTAGCTTTTGGAAGTTACATACATGAGATGAGATCTCCGATTGCGTGGGATCCCAGTGAATTTCACCTCGGCGTAGCAGGTATTTAATTTGATTAACGAAGTCAAAAACTTTAAGAAGTATTGGATTTTGGAAACCTTTTGCTGACGACTCGGGAAGTATAACTCCATAACTTCGGGCTTGATAGTGATCAGGCATGTGTTGACAGGCCACTGTCCTGCGTGGATATGAGTGAAATTTGATAGCACCGTACTTATTCTCTATATAGAGGACACGAGGGGGTGGCTCTGAGAAGAAATTCGTATCGGCCGTCGGCGGATGTTTGCATGCATCTGCGAAAACGGAAAAGCCGAGGCTTCTCACGACAACAGGGAATCATCTTTTTCGTCATTTTGGAGACGGAAATCAGTGTATCCGTAGAAGAACTTGTATATTGGACATCAGCTAGACTAGAAGTTGATGCAGACTTCGGAAAGGGCTATTAGACAGCGTTATGATACACAGCGAAAGAAAACACGCAACGAGATACATATGGTCTTCCCCAAGGCGCTGGTCGTAGTCTTTGACAGATGCTCTATCATTGCCGCCCCCTTTTGTGAAGGCGTCGATAACGATTTAGCATCTTTGAAATGGCAGAACGTTTCATTTTAAGAAACTTGGAGCCTGCTCAGCCTGGAGCATGTCAAGGCACGAAATATACATCAACTGAGTTGCTGAGAGCTGAAGGTCGGATGCATCATAGTATACCGCTAGCCCAAGGCATTCCGATGACCAGGTTTACTGATTTGCTACGAGTGTATAGTATACACGGTAGTACGGAAACCCGTAAGTTGTCCATGAGTAGGCAGAGGAAGATTGCGTGGATACTAGTTACAAATCCATATTTCCGCATCTCAGGGGGACAAGTTCAAGCTGATGAAAGGCGGTACCCGACATTAGGCATGTCGAAGCCCTCTTACTAGCAGCAACACCCAAGAAATTTCTACACAAGAAGTCTATCAGTTTCACGATATGTACACTAAGAGCACACCTAAGCGTTAATGAACCCTGATGCCCAGAATTTAAACGACCGTTTTGCGCTCTAGCCGTTTACTCGTTTCTCGACAACTAAGACAGAATTTGGCGGCAGGAATGGGTAATTATTAATGAAAAGTGATCCTATTTTATTAGCAAATAAGAGGACAGATGCGAGGAAATTCTGCAAGAAGGGAGGAGTCGTCCGTGATGGTGATGGGAAGTCAAAAGCAAGCGGGTGATTTATCGGGCCGAGTCGCCGACGCGTCCACAAACTTTTGACCACGTTACGGATGCGCCTCGTTTCGAAGTCGAATGGCTTTGTCTCTCCCTATCTTTGCGCCTCTTTGTGAATGCCTCCGCTATCTGTGTTGTTAATAGCCGCTAACAACCAGCAGGACAATACTTTGGGCGTCTTCGGGGCTTGAAGATTTAACAATTTTCAAAGGGCGGGTCGACGATGGCTAAGCCTAGTCTCGTAAACCAGACTCTACGATCTGTATGAAGAAAAGTCGTTCAACAGGCTTAGCCCAATTCTCGTGAGGTGGGACTTTTTCTGCGATGGGTGTACAAAGTAAGGTTTTTATGCTTTGTACACGCGCATGATGCTAATATACATAAGGTGCCGCCAAACATGTACGTTGTGTGGATAGCGAACCAATTTTTTAAAGTCCAGAAAATCGATGTACAGACATTAAACGAGTATTGCGAGTCCCCTGAAAAATCTAGAGTAAAAGTAAGTATGGCCTAGCCCCCGTCAAGTTTACTCCTAAGCTGATGCGACTCCTGCCTTAGAATCAACTGACATCGTGAACAACACAGCCATGTCCCACGCAAGAAGAATGTGGCAGGCTTTATTGCTTACGGCTCGCCGGCACTCAAGTGTAATGATTTCTAGACTTAACACAAGCCTTTGCTAATCACATAATCTATCCAATACTAGGACGTATCATTCACCAAGGCATTAGAGTTCTATCGAACCGGAAAAATTTGGCATTGTCGTCTTTCTTCAGCCCTTCGACAACATGTACGACACTCTTCGCGCTAACACTGGGCTCCATACCTCCCTCCCCAGCCAAGGACCCCATATCAGTTGCAACCCACCCCGGATGCATCGGTACGACTACAAACCCCTCCTCTTTCAGCTCATCGGCATATTGCACCGCCAACATGTTCAAGGCCGCCTTGCTTACTGAATACACCCCTGAGCGCACCAGCCGTGTAGGGGACTCTGCAATTTTGAAAGACCCCGCGGAGGAGGATATGAAGACGATCTTTTTATCTCTTCCTTGACGGAGAGCGGGAAGAAAGGTAGAGACGACGCGGTGCGGGCCAATGACGTTGGTGGCGAGGTAGGATTCTAGAAGAGGGGGAGACGAGGCGACGAGGGCGTCGAGTCCGCCTATGGCAGCGTTAATGATGATGATGTCGAGGTTTTGGACGAGAGGATGTTGAGCAGCTTTGGTAACGGAGGAGTCGGAGGTGATGTCGACGTCAGTGAGAGTGTCGATGCCTTCGAGTGGAGTAGTGCTACGCACGGTGGCGATGACAGTGGTGGACGGTCGAGTTTGGAGCTCTTTGGCGAGAGCGAGACCAAGGCCTCGTGAGGCGCCAACAACGAGGACTTTAGGCATCGTTGTACAGGGATAGACGAGTGCGTTCAAAAAGCAACTTCCTTCCTTCCCTCCTTTCCGAGAGATGTCTGAGCTCACATACCAACTCGATCAATCCTTGTAGTTTCAAACACCGACGTTTGTCGGCCCCACATTGTGTCGTGAGTCGACTGCTTCAACTTCAGTGTAACTCTCAATACCAGAACATGGACTCAAACAAGTACCTACAAGAACATTCTGGACATTCTGATACCAGTTGATAATTTGTTCCCAGAGGCAAAGGTGCCCGACAAACTCGATGCTACGACTCGCAATCCAGTCATTACTGCTGACTCGTGCCCATCCCTGGGTTGATAATCTATTCTTATGCCGATGTGATACGTACCTGTACACCAAACCGAAGACCGGACGACACCCTTGATCCGAAGCTGAAATTCAACCAAAATCGTAAACAAGATGCGTTGTATAAATGTCTTTCGTTTCTAACCACCTTTCTCACTGGAAGGAGTATCGGGATGGTTGGCACCTAAGGAGGAACTGCGCCAGCGATAAGTCGAGTTGGGCATGCCACACTAGTACTATGCTCGTCCGTCCGGGGAACGGATGCAAACCCCCGAAAACGTCAAAGCCTGCGTTTCTCAGATGCACACATGTTGAAAGGCATATTGTCGGCTGGATCTTGGAGGCTGGAAACCAATCCTCTATCCTTCTCGAAAACTGGATCTCACGTTACACCATGTACTTGATCTGCGGCATCCCCACCTCCCTAGGGTTATCAGGATAGAAGGGAAGGCTTTATTCTAATAACGCATTTCGACCACAAACAACTAGACAGGTGCGACTAATACGAATGCTACTGTACTGGGGTTCTTGCCGATTAAAATAGCGTGGACAGTCACTGTGGCTTCACCAAGTTCTCAGTCTATATAAGTCGTCTGCTCTGTTGTTACCATGATCTTCGTCTCCTTCACATTCTAATCAAATTCCTTTCTTAGCGTGAAAGCTGCTAGTGATTTGTTGGACTCACCACAGGATTGTGTTCACGAAGCTCGATGGCTGTAACGGGACCGTCGTAGATATTCCGCCGTATATTTGCCCCATCATCATAAACAGCGCCGTCGGCGATAACCTGGCCGAACTTTTCCTAGAGTTGTGGACGATAGTTCAAGCTATTGGAGCCAAGTCTTAGCAAAACCAATTCTGCCACTAATCAACAAAATTCTTACGCAGCGACTGTGTTAACCGATCGAATTTCAATGCTTGTAAAACAGGCTTTGATCGAGGTAATAGACAGGTACTCACGCAGTGTGATGGTATACACCTTACTTAGGCAAAGGTAAATTGGCATCCTACGTATTCAGGGTCACAAACGTCTGTTTAGCACATTTAAGAGCGAAAAACTCACCACAGGATTTTTTTGGGACTTACGATATGCATGATCAGCTTCACCGTGTGCATCAGGAACACCAAAATGCCCCGGCCCAGTATGTATTTGAATAAATTCTGAAGAATCGTGTCAGTTCTGGGGATGGTCAGCACGCACATTTCCTTTCACTCGTATAGTGTTCAACTACCTCTGTATTCCCGTACGAGACTTCGATAGATACACTGAGAGCGCAATAGTTGTGACCAGATCTGCAGCAGCGGCAAAGCCGTTATCTAGACAATTTTCCACCTAAAAGAATGACATCAAAAAGTAGGAAATTTGTTGAATCAGACCACGAATCTTACCGTCCTCATCTTAGAGGTTAAACCGTCAACTGTTGGATGTTTGGCTTGGTCCACGATGTAAGCTACACAAAGAAAAGGGATCTAGGAGGCTTTATTGGAATCAGAATCAATGCTTACCCAAACCGGCTCCTGTAGAGTTTGAGTTGAGTAAAACATACATTAAATTGAGTCCGTAGCTCACCGAAAGACAATAGTCCTAATACCATCTAGTTTAAAACCTATGAGCATCTCCAGTATTTATCCAGGATTAGGACATACTACTATGACCGGAACAATGCGATTCTGAGGCTGCACTGAATATCCTGTGAGGAAAATAACAGTAACCTTTGTCAGGTCGCTGCTTACGAATGTATAATTTTGATACGAAATAAATCCGGACCCTAAAAGTTTCTTGTTATTCAAAGCAAGTGAAATGAAATGGGTCCCCTCACATCAGAATGATCACGATGGTCGCTGAAATCTCAACCAGAAAACCTCTACAATATTCGGGATTAAGACCTGTGCACTGAAGTTACCAGGGCACTTCGAGACTCACGTAGGAGTTACTCCTAGCACTTCAAAATTTCCATAATTTATTATCTAAATCGGTTCATGACACAGGGAACATCCAGATAGTGGAATACACGCACAAAATAGAAATGCATAATTTGGGTCATCACGCATGTCGACACTGTCTCCAAGGCTCTATTCTCCGTGTCAACGAGAGTTCCCCCATACCTTGCACCTAAAGCGTACTTACACTAATAGCCCGACCTAGTATCGAAGACTCAAGACAATTATCAACGGAGGATTACTTGACATGGAAACGTACCAGCGCGCGCATTCCCCATGTATCCTTATTCGCGTTGATATATGTCCAACTTTGAACGAATACGATTCCAAAGAGGCTACTTTATAGGTCATCATAAGACCTTCTATATCATTACAGAGCCGTACATTGTAGAAAGGGTGTATGCTGACATGTCACAATTCAGTCTCCTAAGAGTCTAGGACAATGCGTTTAGCACCCACCGTAGAAAAGCGGGTCCGCTTGCTTTGATATATCGTGAACAGCTTGATCGAGAGTGGTATTTGAAGAGCTCGACATCGAGGTTGTGTTAGAATAGGCGAAATCATCTTGTCTCCGATATATAAGAGGCTTATCAATCTCGGAAGGGTAATACCTGCATTGGCGCTCAACCAAATAAGCTCCAATCCCTACGGTATATCAGAGATTGAAACGTATCTCTAACCGGAATTAAATGACAAACGTGTTCATCAACATCTCCACCAGCGGACGTTTGAAGGTCATTTGGTGATGTTAGCTACTATTTTTAGAGAATTTAGTACCAGCGTCAAGTATTCCGGTGTGCATCATCGCCAGGCATCGCCTCATGGTAACTGACCCGGGATGTTGACATTCATTGGCATAGTTATCAATGAAGGAGCATCGTCGAACTTTCTTTCCTTGTACTGTTGCCTTGACTTCCAGAATTAAACAGTAAAAAACGTCTTAGTCATACGCTACAAGACGGATGACTTACAAAAATCTAGCCGTATGTCGATCTGTTGGATATCGAAGCAATTTAATTAAATGGATGCCTTTTTCAGGGAAAGACCTGTAGAACGCCCAGTGCCGGCGATTTGTTACAGAGATCAGGTGGAGCTTGGCATCGAAAGTATAAAGTACATTCATGATGTATATACTTGGCGACTTCTCCAGACGGAAACGAATAATCGGAGAAGGTGGAAGGCGCCCATTACTTGGCCTAAAGTATCGGAACTTAGAACGAAAGGTCAATCAGTACATGCGACACAGATAATTCATCAAGAGTGCAACCTTTCGTGACACATCCGATGCGTTCTCTCTCTACAAGAAGAATTGTCATCCCAACCACTCGCAACTGATTGGAAGTGCATACCGTATCCTGCTTGGTCTGGGAGATCAATTGTATGCTGGGTGGATAGATTTATATTTGTGGAGCGAGCGTTGGCGGAAGCCGCCCCGTCCTGATTTGATGCATCATTGAAGGCGATGTTGCCGATAGAAACGTCGACCCGGGCATCCCCACCGAGGCGAGACTCATGGTTCAACCTAACTGTGCGTAAGTGATCCCAACAGCAATCAAAGAAGCAAAGTTACATGGCCACTGCCCATTGTCCTGTCAGAAAAAGGGAACAAGAAAAGAAATTCACCTAACTTACCCACAGAAATGATATACACTTTATTCATGCTTAGATATAGTGCCATCCTGCCACACATGTTTGGTACAGAGTGAGCATATATAAGCCCAAGACCTACCAGTACTATGGGTGATCAGCATGTGCAACTGAGCCGGGATATGCAAATTGGGTTTTTCGATGCATATTCATCACTTTTTTGCCTCAAGAAATTTTATTTTAACTAAAGAGATGTATGCTATGAAGGCTGTAATTTTGTTTTGTTCAAATCGCCTCAGGGAGTGCCAAGATAAGGTGAAAACTGGTCAGAATTGGCCTTTGTAACAGGCCAATGCTTGCAGTTAGCCCTGTACACGGAATCACTACAACATATAACTTGGGAATATGATTTGTACATACTGGAACATCATAACGTAGAAGTTTCAGATGTATGCAAGGATGAGAACACAGTCAAAACGAATATTTCACGTTTGCACAGATATCAGATGTGACAATTTAAATCTCCGCCTGCCACTGCTCGGCACCCCAAGAAATGTGCTGAAGTCAGTTACCAGCAAGCAACATCTTCCACCTATCAGTCACAGCTGTTGTCATATTACAATCCTTACGTGCACCTTAGAGATTCCTTGCACAGGCAGCACAGTTCATTTCCGAGTTCTTCTGGGCCTGACAACGATGTCAGGGCCTCATACATGTATCCTAGTTCATATACATACCACCAGTAGTTTAAGACATTGAATCCACAGTCTTCTATGCCCAAGAGCGAGTGAATTTGGAGGACTGTAGCCAGAGACGACGCGTGCTTTATGGAGTGAGTCGAAACGCTGACGTGGCGGACTTTAAAAATCCATGTGACACTAGCCGTGACAGTCGTTTGCATATATCGAATTTTGGGCACTCCCACCCGGCATCTTGCCGACACAACCATCGTTGCTCATATCACGGTGAAAAAAAGCCTCAGGTCTCACAAGAGGTTTTCGAAGCTTCTGTTAAATTTGTAAGAGGTAGGCACTAATGTATAATGTTATAGAAAATTATTTGTCTGATATTTGCATATCCCGGCTACCCATAGTATAGCTTTGACGTATCAATAGCGTACAGAAGTACGGTAATTGCCTGAGCTGCAATCATCAAGACTCCGTGGTTGATGCCGTAGGTGAAGAACCTGTGAAGGGCACTGCCAGACCTCGATACTAAGTCAGCCAAAGTGCCTTCAAGAGCGAAGAACTTCACGTGTACCATTTACGCGACTGAGACAAAGCTAGTCCAATAGTGATCACAAGACTTGCTGCAGTAGCAGTAGCATGGGTGGAAGCTATGTTGACCTATCCAAGATAGTGGTTCAGCAAATTCAGTAACGAAATTGATGAGTAATACCTTTTGTACATTTCCAGCTGTCCCCACCTCAGGCCGGAGGGCACAATTCACAACGAAGGCCAAGCCAAACGCTAATACATCTGTAACAACACGCTACTTGACAAAAACCGGTCTCTACTCACCTAGGCTGGCTGTAGCAAAAACAAGCTGGATGGGGCATTGTTAGCTAGAAACATCTCCTTGAACAACACACACGATAACAATAGGCAGTAACCAATTCCCCTGGCGCCCTAAGGAACCATTGGATAGTAATGCCTTGTATTGACAATGAGGGGCAAGGCTTACATCGGTATGTCTTGACGACAAAGAAAATGTCGACCCTGGTCGTCTCGTATATCAGGAGTAGAATGCAGATAATCCAAGATGTGATCCTCACATGAAAACGACGATTACCGTGATCCCAAGTTGGGCATCGAATGAACTATGAGGTGAAATGAGATACGACTAGCGACAGGAAACGAAAAACGCCATACTATGTGATAATCTCCAAGGAGTCCAGGTTGCCAAAATTACTTATCTAAGTCTGTCTCAGAGTCGCTCAACATAAATAAATTGCGATCGTTACCAAGTAGTGGCGCACGATCTGAATACTGAGAGAGGTTGTCACCGAATCCATGCCACTTCAAAAATATTCGTATGATCAAATAAAAGCAGAGAAAGGTCGCCCACAGTAAAAGTGCCACCTAAATCGTTTGTTAGAGCTCTGCGTCCGTTTGGCTCAGGCTAGTGAACATTACTAACGAATGCACGCGTACCCCAGTTATCAGAATTGGTGGCGATATAATTCCAGGCTTGAACCAATGTAATACCAAAGAGGCTACCAATAGGTCAAAAAAGAACAGGAAATTCCAATACAACCATGTCCTTACACAATGGAAAGAACATATCCTGACACAAAGTGTGAGATTGTGCTTGTAGTAGACCCTACATGGCTCACCATAGAATACACTACTGTAGCCTGTCGGAACACCGAACTGTGTTTGGTCATCAGACATTGTGCCAGTAAGCGAATATGGTCTCCTCAGAGCGCATCGACCGAGCGACTATATACGAAGGACTCCATTCGATAGTTTGGAAGCTATCCGTTTCACTCCACGTCGTATTTCCGAAATCCGCTCTTGATTGTGCTGAAACAGAGTCATCAAGGAGTCGCCAGGCTGTTGAACTAATACTAAGCGTCTGATGGTTGATGAGGTCCAAGGTCCGGCAACTTCCGACACATTGCAAAATAAAATTTGAGCGTTCGGGTTGGTTTTCCGGGTTTTCCGTCCATTTCACTGGGTCGCACGCCCCAAAAGAAAAAAAAAGAATAAAGAAAGAAAGATTTTGGACCACGTTTGTGCACATCGCTGGGTTGACTGAAAATGTCTTGGTATCTATGTATCATGATTCCTATCATCGGGCCTTGGAGCTCATTGTCGCGATATCATTTTACCACCCGCTCTTCCTTTACTCATAAATCAGCCCCCCAAGATCTTAGAATGCTTTCTTTTCATCAAATCACAGGCGCTGCGAATATATCCAGACTTCCATAGAGAATGATGTAACTCATGATGACAATCCCTACATACGTTGGTGAAACTGTTCTCACCCGGCGCTAAGCGATGCGACGGGTTAGGGCAGGTGGAAATAGGATACTTTCATATACATTTTACTTCAGAAGTATACATCGTTACATGGAGGAGAAGTTGAATACCCTTCCCATCAAACCTATGCCTTGTCTACGGAATCAAATAAGACGAAGAATCTATCGCACACCTTCGCGAAGACTTCGGTGGCCTCCTCAACCGCGTCAGGAAACGGCTTTGACTTTAGCCCGGCGGTGAGGGATTCGACGTAGGGATCACGTCCCCACGAGTTAACGTTGAACTGAGAAATATGTGATAAGTGACAGGATAAAGATGTCATGTAGATGTTGAGTGATACCTTACTGACACCACTTTTTACGCATTCCTTGAATAACTCGTCAGGAAGCTCATCGGTACCGTGCAGGCAAATGGGAATCCCACGACCCTTGAAGGTCGTTCGGAGCTGCCTCAGACTATGAACATAAGAGAGATGATTTGCAGGAAACAGATAAACAACGCACATTTCTTGATCAGAATTCGGCGGATTAATATATGATCCGTGAAGGTTGCCAATTGACGGGGCGAGAATGGTGGCACCAGTACTGTGTATCGACTCAGAAATACGAAGGAAACCCGCTAAAGGGTAGGAGTAAGACGTACCCCCTTATAAACGCGTCTGCCTTGGCTGGGTCCGTGAGTTTTGCACCTGAAATCATGCGTAGTCCGGCTTCTCCGCCTTCCAGTCTTCCGAGTTCCACTTCAACAGCTACGCCAACCTTCCGGGCACGCTCGACCCAAGGTCGTGCCTCTGCAATATTTTCCTCGTCAGTCTAAAGGAGTCAAGAGTTCAGGTAACTTATACAATTGTCGAACAACAATGCTAACCTCGGCGTGGCTGGCGTCAACCATTATACTGTCAAACGCAATGCCCTGTTCAGCAAGACCGACTGCAAGCTCAAGATGCTCTTTGTCGGTTGCATGATCCAGATGCACGGCGATGGGTACAGATGCAGAGTGGGCGCTACCTCGATATAAAATTATTATGCTTCAATACAATCAAGGGAACTCACGCATTCAAGCAGAACTGAAGGAAAGGGCCCTTCCCGTAAGCCAAAGTTACCGGGAAGAGCTGGAGAATAGCGGGGGATTTAGATCTTTCAGCAGCACGTACAAGCCCAATGACCGAGTGAGCATCATAACTTTGGACTGGTAAGATATCATACATGACATAGTGGTATACAACATACCATGTTTGCGCCAATATACCATATCCTTCTCTCTCAGCCTTCAACAGGATCTCAAGAGTGCGATTGCCTTCGAAAGATTCGGACATAGTTGGTCAGTAGAAGAAATAGGTGCCAAGCTGAGGTAAGACTGCCAAGGTGCGAAATCTGGACCTAGAGAGATATTATCGACATATTAGGAGCCGGGGCAGTCGTGTTCCCTTTTTACTATGGAGTCGGAACGAGGGTAGATATAGACCCGGATCGGGTGACCGGGCCGAAGTTTTCCACCTTTTCTTGCTTCAAAACTCCGACCCACCCTCCTTCCAGGACTTCGAAGGTGTTCACGCGACCTCAACAAAACTAGGCACGTTGACAGCTGTGTCTTGACCGTGACCATGGACGCCTGGAAATATATCATCCAGCGTGGCAAATTTGATGTCCCGGATAGGTATCGTCCCGCAATTCTAACTGATCAGTGTGGGGAACATATTTTCGATACTGGGGAAATCTAAGGGGTGCGGGAGTCGGACATGCAGGAGAATCGGGTCGCGGCGCCGAATTTTGATCCAGTTACAAAAGGCCTCGTCTTTCCCCACACAACCCCACACTCCCTCTGTTTCCTTCCCCTCTCTGCCAGCTATTCATTTCTCCTCTGAATGGACTACGACAACACGAAGTTCAATTCTGGGAAGCCAGAGCAAGAATGGCAGGAGGAATTCGCCATCACCGTGTACGAGCCCGGAAGTGAGGTCGAGAAGAGGCTCGTGCGGAGGATCGATAGACACATTGTGCGTTCTATGTTACGATGTTATGACCTCTTCTGACTTAAACAAGGTCCCGACGGTTTGGGTGTTGTATACGCTATCGTATTTAGGTAAGAATCGATTTATGCTGGAGCTTGTCTGTTTATCGACCACGTACTTTGAAAGACCGTGCCACCATCGGAAATGCAAAGAGCGGAGGAATGGAGGAAGCCCTGAACTTGACGTCCAACCAGTACTCAATAATATTATTGGTGTTCTTCGTAGGTTTTTTTTCCGTTTCCCTGGAATTAGAGCCGATTGATTATAACCGTTGTAGATATCATACGTTATATTTGAAGTTCCTGCAAATATGTTCCTTACATGCGTGAGGCCCTCTTACTAGTAAGCTCCCTTTTTTAAACTACTGTTATTTTATTTGAAACATCCCTCCCCCTTTTTTTCTTTCAAAAGCTTGTCGGGCCTTTGCTTCATCTGGGGTGCTGTGGCAGCTTGCATGGCTGCGACAAACAACTATCGACAGCTTGCTGGTGTTCAATTCTCTCTTGGTATCGTCGAGGCGGGCTTCGCTCCCGGAATTGCATTCTATCTTAGCTCGTGGTATAAGAGGCACGAACTGGCCAAGAGGTTCGCCATTTATTACACGGCAACTGCTGTTTCTGTACGAATACTCCATCTTCGATTCGTATAACGTTGTTGACGAATAATCTTCAGGGTGCTTTCTCTGGCCTCCTTGCTGGTGTCATAACAGACAATCTAAATGGCGCCCGAGGAATTGATGGCTGGAAATGGCTTCTGCTCATCGAAGGAGTGGCCTCTTCCTTTGTCGGTGGGTCTGATGTGCATTCGTATGGTTTTCTCCCATTAACCGTATATATGTATAGCTTGTTTCACTTGGATGATTCTCCCAGACTGGCCCAGTACGACAAAATGGTTGACGCCTGAGGAGAGAGTAGGTTGAAATCCCTTGCCTGGTATTGTACCTCCTCTGACGAAGTTTGTCCTAGTTCATTGCAATCCAGCGCCTTGCGTATAATGGCATTGGGAACACCGCTACCGGTAAACCCGATGCCCCATCTCACAAGGAGGCATTCTACCTTGCTATCAACGACTGGCGCACCTGGGCTTTATCTTTCATGTACATGAAGTTGCGATTGGCTCACAGACGATCCAGTATTTCATTCCTTCGCTTGTCGGACAGCTTGGGTACACCGGTGAGTTGGGCCGCCCAGCGATTTCGATAAATATCTGAGTATCATTCTAGGCTACACCAAGCAATACATGACTATCCCAATATACATGGTAGTGCTCGTCGGCATCGTATTCTTCTGCTTTCTTTCTGATATCAGAAAGGAGCGAGGCAACTACGTGACAATTACTTCACTGATCGCCGGCGTATCGTTTATCATCACGGTCGCAGTCGATAACCATAAAGTGAAGTACGCTTTCCTGTGCTTTGTGGGTGTATATGCTACATGTCCACTGACATTGTTGGTGAGTTTTTTACTGATCTAGATGGCGAACAGATTTCTGATAGCATTGACTTAATGGGTATCGGGTGTCATCGATCATCCTGCGGAGAAAAGAGCAGTATCCATTGCCATCGTGAATGGACTGGGAAACTCTGCGTCGATATATGGATCATTCTTGTGGCCCAGCAACACTGGCCCCAGATATGTTCAAGGATTTGCTACAACGATGTATGTCCCTCTGCGGCTGAAGTTTTCAACAATGCTGACAATTTGTAGTGCATTTGTCTTGGCTCTCGCTGTTTCTGCACAAATTTTCAAGGTTCTGTTGAAAAGGTATCCATCCCAAAGTCTTAACGATGACCTAGCGCCGGCCAAGGTCATCAAGGATGTCGATGCAGGGATCGCTAGCGTTTAAGCTTTTACGAGACCGTCATCTATAATTCTTTCTGCAGTCTACGTATTCACCATTCAGTGTCAATTGAGTATAATGATAAATTACCCCATATTTAATTAATGCAGCCAGACCACCTCAAAGACTGGGTAGCGAGATGTCTCCGCTATCGGATTTGGAGCCGTGCAAAGGAAAGCTTCTATGCGACATCTCCGCATTGTGAGAGATACTTAACGCTAAAGGCGCCTGAAGCCCCGAGCTTGATTTTTATATTGTGAATGGGCCAATTGAGAGCGAAAAATAACTCGGGACAATAGGCTGAGTAGGAGTTCTCTGTGCTCTGCGTTATTTCCTTCGAAGAATGCCGCCGCCGCCCTACTATGTGTTCACCTGCCAGGCGAAGCTTCAATCACAACTTTTGGGGAGACAACAGAAGCACTTGATACACTCGAGTTCAGAAAGCCAGGACCCTATCATCAGCTTGCCACATAGAAATGTCACAGGACTCAATAAATAAAAGCGCGATTGCTAGATCAGGGTCACTGCGCAGCTGCGAACTTGGTGCACAGCCACCCCCATATCGTAAAGTTTCGAAATTCAAATAATTTCTGCTTGAACTCGAACTCCCACATCGTCCTTACCGATGTCCTCGCAATCGCCCGTGGAGCTTCCCCGCCCATCTCCAACATCTCAGGATGAGGACAGCAGCGCCGACGTCGCGAATATCACCCACAGGGGGCCCGTCCCAGCCAGCGAAAAGCGTGTGCCTCTAGCTTGTCATAGGTGTAGAACTAAGCGTGCAAGATGTTCTGGAGAGCGCCCTGTCTGCCGTACTTGTGCAAAATTTGGCGAGGACTGTACTTGGCCTAGTGGTAGACGACGAAAACGAACTCGGAAGGAAATGGAGGAAGAGGAACGTAGGCAGAAGGAAATGGATCAGATGACGATGAAGGATGACAAGATTTCGGAAGACCTACAGGACTCGAATCGGAACGTGATTTCGCCTTCACTTGCTTGGGTAAGTTCAATGGTTCCCACCCATGCGCGTCATTCTCACGCGATACAAGGCAAATGGTGGTGTTTGGCACCAATCCATGAATGCGGATAATATGTAGGATTTCCCTATGCCTGTGCCGTCATCGCCGTAGATATGGCTTACACCAGGACCCTCCATTATGAGCCAGATACCAATGACACCGATTATTCCAATCCCGCAACTCAGTGGTCAACCAGAAAAACAGACGGCGAATCTCGTACGCGCTCTCGAGTCTCCAGTCGCATATATTGACGGAGATCCCACAAATTCAGACGGGCTGGAATTGTATTATTATCGTTTTGTAAGTCCTTTCTTTTTCTTTTTGGCGATGCTTGCATTCACTACAATTTGTGCCCAGTCCGGAGCTACCGCAATTCATCCGGGCATTAATCGGATCTTACTGAAACTTCAGCCAAAAGCTGCAGGGTCAAGCGCCAGTGCGCCAGTCCCCAGTTCCCAATCTAAGCCTGGCTCGCCAGAGCCGCCCGACCAAATGTTCGACGAGGCCGGATTGCCATTGCCACATATTCGACTACCTCTGCTCGATACATTTTTCAACACCATGAGCGCGTATTTTCCCAGCGTTAATCGAAAAAGGTTGGATTTAAGGTTGGAGACAGGCACAATGTCGGCGTTCCTGTTGAATTGTATATGTGCCGTCAGTGCGAGGTGAGTCGCGTCGTTAACGGTTGCACTTCAACTGGTATACTTCAAGAGACGAAGATGGGTTCCGTAGGCCCCATTTCTCTTCACAGCAACGTACCGGTTTTCGGAGTGCTGCAGTTATCATGTAATTGATGTCGTGATTGACTAGATTTCATCCTTCGGGAGCTCAATCCCCTGCAAAAGTGCGTTACATTCCTAATACCAAAAATCTCCTGACCCCGAAGACAGGCTTATGCTCCTTTTATAACGAAGGCACAGGAGCTTATTATCCCCCTTCTTCATTTACCTACAACGGATGTAGTGACAGGCCTACTACTTCTGTCTTGGGCAAATTTTGGGCAGAGCTCAGAGAGCAGGCTATGGGTGAGCCTCCGCGGCACTTGGTTGTACCATTTTGACCTGAAGAGATTTTCTAGCAATATTCTGGGTATCATAATCTTTATTGTACCAGTTATTGCGACGCTAATGTGTTGTGGTGGCATGGAAATGCGAATGGCCCTGGACCTAGGATTGCACGAGGTCTTTTCTCTGCCTTTGCCTTGGTCCTATATTGATGTGATTGTAGATATCTGAGATCTATGAATCACTGGCCCACGTCGTCCGGACGCCTTTGCTCCTCTGGAGTCTGTTCATAACGGTAATATCAGTTAGAATTCAATGGGAAGCCTCACGGTCTCACCCATTATTACAGGACAGAATACTTACTTTTTCCACTGAGCGGCCACCCTCAATATCTGAAGAAATAATTGAGATCCCTTTACCAACTGACGAAGATTTTTTCCCCAATCCTGCGTCGCACCCAGGTGGTCCTTATGGAGAAATGCAACCAGTCCCGTTCCAGCATTGGGTCAGACTGATAGTTTTGTGTGGGCGAATAGCAAATATATTGAACGGACGTCGAGGGAGACTACGGACTCTAGTGGGCCCAAGTGAATCGAGCTTGGACTTGCTAAGTGGGCTTCAGGGGCAGCTCGTGCAGTTCTATGCAGATCTTCCAGAGGAAATGAAATGGAGCGTGGAGAATTTCAGAAACAAGAGGCACGAAATCATGGGGTGAGCTCTTAGTGTGGTCGTTATATGCATGAGCTTACGGAAGAATATACTAGGGCCATATTTGACGCTGCATCTTTGGGCAAACGCTGTCATGACATTGATGTACCATCCGGAGCTGCTTACTAGTCCGTCGGGAATGGAGGCACCTCTGTCACAAAATATGGATCGGTCAATTAAGCTGTCCATGTCGAGTGCGAGGACTATCAGCGAATGTTTGGTTTTTGCTGATCTATTCGCATCTCAGTCCTATGTAGGTGACTAGCGCTTTTATGGGTTACATAAACACTGATCTGCTATACACAGTCGTCAAGTCCGTTTACCGTTCAGCCCATATATGTCGCCTGGTGGGTCATTCCGCTTGCTAGCGTTACAGACACTGATTTAGAACTAGTTTGACGTTCATTCATGTCCCGAGAATAAGCAATATGATGGAACTCACCCAAAAACCTCCTACAGCTGAGTTGCTGCTGACGTCGCTGGCGCGCCAGAACCTATCCGCTCTCATCAAAGCGATTCAGCACATGGAGCACTACTGGGCGAGAATATCATACGTCTCCGGAATTCTGGATAGTAAGACGGTCGGGCTAGCATATGTGAGGATCGATCCGTCCAAGAAAACTTTCATATCTCTCCCCGATAAAGGCCTACTCAGGCGGTTTACAAGTGCATGTCATTTGAATTCCAATCATTCGAAGCATCGGACTTGAAATTGGCACCGCCCACAGAAACATCGTTGAGGGCCTTCATGGCGAAGGAGGCCGCAGAAGCGAGTGCGTTGTTTCTGTTTTTGCTGTATCACGGGCTAATTCAGGTCAGGTATGTGCTCGTTGGAGGATCTGTTGAGGACATATTCCGTCGAGGGTTTCTATGTGCAACCGGCAGATTCGTTTGACTTGCAGAGCCTGTTAGGTTCAAATATTGGCACTAGCGGGAAAGCGGGGAGTGAGACGAGCTCCGTGTAGGAGGCGGTAACCGGTTGCGTCACGTTTGCATTATTTATTGGATATCTAATGGTTGTTTATGTAGCTTTATGAGGTAATTTCAGAACCGGAGCACACTCATCCAAGACTTAGCCGCGGCCAACACATGGTCGCTTGGAAGAAAATCATCTCGCGTAGCGGTGCAATTTTGGCTAGCTGAGGCTTACTGGCAGTCTGGCACGCGGTGTCCACTGAGTCGGTACCGACGCTTTGGAGTGGAGTAAACTCCGAGTAAATGGTCACGAGAACACAACACGCACGATTCAGAATTCTCCATGACTTCGTTTCACGACACCTCTCCCCATTTTTTATAAGCTTTATTCAGGTCTAGGTAACAGCTGTAACAAACCGGGCGGTAAGAGGCGGTGAGTAATCATCGGAGTCCTGATAGCAAAGGAACAGTCGGAGAATCGGACCTCGGATGCCAAGAGAATAATCAAATGACGGACCGGGTATGACTTGAAATATTCACGTAATTCGGTCCGCTTGTTCATCACCTCGGCGCTTCAATTCACGCTTTCACCCCTCATGTCTACCACGAACAAGGTCCTCGTCACCCCAGAGGAGGGCACAAAGGTTGGGCCTATCCATGATTATTCTGACGAACAAAAGGCCAAAATATCTGCCTTGGGGGAGGTAAGTAAATTTCAAGCTCTCGTTCTTTTACCCGAGGCCTAACTCTCGCTTTTTTTTTAGTACGCACACACTCTTTTGCTCCCAGAGAACGATCCTTATCATAAATGGGAACTCCGATGGCTGAATAAACCTGATACGATGGCCCGATATATGCGCTCGGCCAAGTGGAATTATCCTGACGCCCAAAAGCGTATCAAAGCCACAATTGAATGGCGCAGGGATTTCAAACCCGATTTGATCCCCCCAGATGAAGTGAGGATTGAAAGCGAGACGGGAAAGATGTGGGTATACATATAGAATCATCTTTTACCGTAGCTGACCTCTACCTAGTATCATCAACGGCTTTGACAAAGACGGTCGTCCGATTATCTACATGCGACCAGGACGAGAAAATACGGAGTCAAGTCCTCGTCAACTGCGGCATTTGGTGTGGTGCTTGTTCGCATTTTCTTGATTATTCGTGTCTTTGTCTTTGAAAGTAACATGCTCGACAGAGAACGCGCGAAAGATCTGATGCCTCCAGGGCAGGAATCACTTGTCATCATCGTCGACTACAAGAGCACTACACTACGGACTAATCCGTCTATATCTATTGCCCGTAAGGTGAGTATCTATGCAGATATATTGATATCGAGGGAATTAATTCTACGAACTAGGTCCTGCACATCTTACAGCAACATTACGTAGAGACTCTCGGTCGTGCGCTGGTAGTGAACCTCCCTGTGATCCTCAGTTTCTTCTACAAGGGTATCTCACCATTTCTTGATCCTGTCACGCGCGATAAGGCAAGTGGTTCATCTTTTATCATCACAATGACCTCCAAAATGATTACTACCCGCAGATGCGTTTCAATCCCAATCTTCTGGAACTTATCCCCGCATCACATTTGGATGCTGATTTTGGGGGTGAATTCCCCTACGAGTTCGAGCCGCATAGCTATTGGGATCAGGTTGTCGCGTAAGTATCCATTAGGTTTCGGGTTGTTGTATCCATATCACGAGCGATTTTCAGGGCGTGTCATGTAGCCCCAGATGGAACGCGCATAGAAGAAGGAGAACCAAAGTCGGCATCGAATACCTTGTAAGTGCTTCTCCGGTTCGACCTCTTCATCCATTGACTGATGTGAATGTACATCAAGGCGCGACGAGGCCTCATCAGATGCAACTACCGCCGTCGACATACATATCGCGGACAAGCTTGCTGACGTTTCGTTTAACCAGCTTTCTGAACCTCAGACCATCTCCCTAGTCGCTTGACACACTTCTCTCGCCAGTTGTATGTATAAATTGGCAGGTGATATCCTCAGCTGTAATTTGAAGTGCTTATATGCAAGTTGTATTATTTACATAAATCGTCGTGTTAGAAATGTAAGTAGCCTTTTAAGTGTCAGTGTCACTGTACGTTGAATGCTACCTTTTAGGAGGCTTTCACCTGGTGGTATCCTAAGATTTATGAATGCAATGCAGCGAGTAAACAACTGTTCCATTTTTGCGATATATTCTATACCTGCTAGGGAATCTGCTCTAATAATAAATGCCTCTGGCAGTACTCTTTCACCTCCGCGTCCTTCAGTTCTATGTCTACAATGTGCTCATAACGCGTCTCTTTATCCGACAAGTATCCCACCGTCTTCTTCCCTGAGAACCTGGTGAGTGTGGAGAGGGGATCCTTCTCATAAAATGACTCCATGTCTAGAAAATCATCACCCTCAACGATGTGCGGGTCACCAGGCCTGCCGTGGCCGGAATATGTTAGCCAGCGCCCTGTTTTGCTGCTTATGCGCCTGAACTCTGCATTGTGCCGGGAAAGTCGGCATCTGCCCGGCCCGTGTGTTTGGACCCGCGGCTGATGAGGACGATAGATGGTTGGAGGACGTGGTGGTGTGGGAGGGCGGATTGGTCTTCTCGCAGAGATTGACTCCTCGGTTACGGGTGAAGCTGGGGGGTTGGTGCACCATGCTATCATAGCAGAAATACCGTTAGATATAGCTCCAACGACACTATTCCACGAGAGCACGGGCGAAATAGATTCAGAGCTCGATGTGTCCGAATCTGAATCGGAGTCGCTCCTCTCTGGATGTGGATCAGAGCTGCCTGATGCCTGTTGGGGAGGAGGGGTGGGATTGGGGGCTTCGCTGGAGAGAGATACTTGTTGGTCTTCGGGGGCCTGCTCGGAAGGTTGGCTTGAGAGCGAGCTTTGCCGAAGACCGTCGGACGTACCAGTAGCCATCGGTTCTTTTTCCCGTTCGCCACTTTGAGAAGTGCTCGAATCAACGCGCGAGTGTCCTTCAGTGCTTCTGCGTTTGAGATCGGCTTGCATTCCTCGCATGGCTATGGTGAAGGCAGATTCGACTGGTGCTTGCGCGCGACTTTCTGCATATGAGCTAGTTTTGACCCGCTTGGAACTGATGGACGTGGACGCGTCTTCATCTTCAGGCGAACGAGAGCGCTTCAGGGGAGAGATTGCCATCGATCGCGATGGGGGAAATGTGTCATCTTCATCTTCATCTTCATCATCCGAGTCGGCAGGCCTATAGGGGAGGAAACTGTTGACGATTATCGCCACCGTCACAACAGAGCTAACGACATACTTTGGGGGAGGCATCAGAATGGCATCAACTTGTTCTCTCAGAGCACCCGATGCTTCTTTCACATTCGACCTGTTGTTCATTAGACAAAAGCATGCAAAGGGATGGAGAAGCACCGTACGGCCACTTTTGATCGCCAAATCGCGCCTTGTTCACCGCAGCTCGCCACCTTGATCAAAATTATAAATTTAAATCAAACATGTATACAGCGAACGAGTACTTACGGAGAAGGCTGGAGCTCTTTCTGGACGAAATTATTTTTACGTTCGTTGCGAGACTCGTCGCCGTTCCCCTCACCCCCGCCATCACCCTCTATCCTTTCCACGTGCATCATGATAGCATCCGCAAACCCCTGCCCACAGATACTTGAAACGAGCGCCATGAGCGACGCGGTCTTCTCTCTCTCCTCATCCAGAGCAAGGTTGGCCTGTGTGTACAGGAATGCCGCTTCTGAGACGGACGCCGTCAGCCTCTCCAGCGCAGCTTTCACCTCCAATCTTCCATCTTCTAATCTGCGGGCCGCATCAACCACGTCAACGCTGGAGTCCGCTGGGAGTCCGTCAGCCGAGTAATGGTCCAACGTAGGCACCGGATCTTCCTCGATCTCATCCTCAGGTGGCGCAGGAAATTCCTCGGCGGCGGAGGTCCGTTTAAGTATGAACTCTCCGTCAGGTTGTGATACCCAGCTGTGGTTCGCGACCAAGTCGATTGGTACTGGGTTCAATGGTGCGGGAAAGAGCCGTGCCATGATTGCAGGCAGGTCATACCAACCCAAGGCTCCGTTAGGGAGCGCGACGTCGTTAGGTATATTATAAGTCTGGTCGATGGGGATCAGATATAATGGAGTGGTGAAGAAGGTACGAGACTCACAGCGACATAGTCTGAAATAATGGTCTTGTCGGTGAGCTGAGCGAAATCCTGGAGGGATATCGTGTCCGTGTCGGAAGCAGACATTGTCAGTGTGTAATGGTTGGAGGATAAGTGCAGAGACAATATCCCGCCCTGCTTGACTTATATATACACATAGAACAAAGGAACCAAAAGCGGGTCAAAACAATAATAAAGGAGATGGTATGGTCTTTTGGAGATTATTGTTGCATTGTCCTCGGCCGTAACGGGCCATGTGTTGTAGCGCATAGGCCTGACATTCCATTGCGTTTCGGATACTGATACTATAGAGTACACAGTCAGCACGAAAAGATTGTAAAATTGATACCTGCTACTGGTCCATATTTTGTCACTGCGCATCGCCTAAAGGTGGCAGAATAATTTGGGCAACGGTTTCGCCTGATACCCAATACCAAGTGTTGGTCTAATGCTTGGGCTAATGAATTGGCCGCTGGTCGTCATGGGGAAAAAGGAGAAGAAATTTCAATATTGCTTATATTCGTGGCGCCATATCACATTTAAACAATACATCGAACATGGGAGGAGGAGAGCCGTCTAGGCAAGCATCTCTGAGTGGGATAGCGGGTCGAGTGGTAGTGATGGTAAGCTGAAACGCGCGACAACCTCTTGAGTTTTTGAGAATAAATTATGATATAGTAGTAATATAGGACTACTACACCAACTATGCATCGGCCTTATGGTCTAGTCGCATGATTCCTCGTTTGGGTTGAAATTCGAGGAGGTCCTGGGTTCAATTCCCAGTGAGGCCCTTTTTAAGATTCAATCATCACCGCCGGTGTTGGGCTTGAAACTATATGCCCGTCTCATTTCTTTCATGTCTGGGACTTAGGGTTGTGCATGAAACCTCCAGGGAGTTTGATACTGTTTTGTACCCACCCTTCTGGAGGGTTTCTTACTGGTACAGTAATTTACTGTCTTTACTGGTTACAGGACAATTCATGTGACCACCACAGAGCCATTTTTTCAAATTCTTCTGTACAACACCAACTGCCCCTTTGTCATACCTCAAATACTCATGAATTCTGTCTCAATACCCATCAGGATTTTCTGGCTACATCTTCCTACTTCTTACTGCTCTGCAAAGTGAAATCACAAAAACATTAGTGGTAATATTGTCATGTGGTCAGTGAGTTACCTCAATGAAATATGCACCACTGACCTGTGGTTTCTTACCAGTTTCTTACTGGTAACTTACTGGTCCAAAACTGGGGTGTATCAAAACTGGTGTTTCATGTGCAACTCTACTGGGACTTGTACAGAATAGTAAGGATATCACTATCAGAAGGTTTAAGCAAAATCATAAAGAGTGTAGTGCTGGTACAAGTATCTCAGTTGGGCACCACCATGATGAAATGACTAAGATACTTGGATACCTATGGTTGGGCTCTATAGGTGATTGGAGAAGATATGTGAATATGAATATAGTAAGTGAATAAAGTGACAATTAAAAGAGTGATAAGTAAAAAAAAGCTGACACACAGGTAGTATAAAGATGGATATACTCTAACATTCTTTTCATACCATGTTCAAGGATTTTGTTCCTGAGTCCCTACTGCCAGTTTTGTAAACAATCCCTGTGCAAGCTGCACAATATGGATTGTTTACAGGTCTGTGGGACATGGTTGTAAACACCCACAGCACCCTGCTAAGTGTCTGGGGCTCCTTCACGTGGTCCATCATGTGATACAGTTCGTCCAGTAGCACCACACACTTGTTTCTTTGCACCCGCTCTCCGTTCGTTCCCGCCTATCTCATCATCGTTGCTGTTGCACCCCTGCCCTTCCATCGATGACCTCACAGCACGTTCTGTTCCTGGACCATTTCCTCGCTTCTGCCAATCTCGATCAGAGGCGGGACATCAAAACCTGCTTCCAAATCCGTTCCTTCGGGCCTCATTTTCTTTCTCCTCCTGGCTCTTCCATATGTTTTGCTTCTTCTGATCCCCCGCAACATATGGAAGAAAATATGGGCCATTCATTGCTCTCATCGCTTCACATTGTACCATCGTTGGGATCTCATTGGACAGTCTACCCTACGCACCACTGATAGCCATACTTCATGGAGATGATATGTTATCATATGTTCTATCCACCAGACATAAATGAATGGTTCCCTTTTTCCCGCTTTACCAACCCCATGACTGAATACATGTTCTTTTGATCGGATGCCGTAGGTAGCTATGTACCTACTATATTCAATATAGTACTGCTTTCCCTTTTCTGCTCCGCAGTTTGTACCTGAGGTGGGGGTGTCCTCGATGGTAGAAAAGTCAGAAAGCTGTTAGGAAGCCATGAGGCCACTCCAAGGCCACTCACAGTCTATTCCATGATTGATATTTAGCAGCTGAGTCACGTAGAATTCTTTTGCAATTTCTACAGGACAAAAAACACCAGTAAGAAGAATATCACAAGTAAGATCAGTTTACCTCTGGTAATAAGCATCACTATCCTAGCTAGTCAGTCTGACTTTTCTGACCCAGAACCCTCCAGGTGAATATGTGTCGCCCATAAAACCCAAATCTCCTAATTTCTTGCTGAGTATGATGTTTATAGGTGTCGCTATGTATCCCGATGGTTGACGAGGTGTCGGATTGCCTGCATCGAGTAGCGGATGAATTCCGAGCATTCATTCCGCTGCTTGATCGAGGTGGACTGACCAACCGGGTAGTGATCAGGTGGCTGTGCCACCTCTTTTCTTACCATCGACCACCACCTCACTGATGACCACTGCTCCTTACGCCACCCAAAAGCCATTTAAATGGCACATAAAGGTATGTTCTCATAGTCTCTGAACTTACTGCTGTTTTTAGGCACTTTTTGTGCATGGGAATGGCGAGCATAAGCCACAAACGATGACAATGACAATGACAATGACGACGACGATGACACTGTTCTGGGCGATGACAATGACGACGGCGATGGGTGGGGGAGTGGAGGATTGAACGAGGTGTATACAGCTATGCTAGGATATGCTATGATGGAAGGAGGGGAACAATGAGGATTGCAGGAGAGCAGGATGGTGAGAGCAGGAGGGTGGCAGCAACGTCAGGACATCGACGTCCAACGATGAAGGCGACAGCCAAGTACTTTGGGGCTTCTATGGATGACCCAAGGATGGACCAGATGCACCCAGCAACTCTTGTACAGCCCCAATACCGCACCCACCACTGGCAACCCGCTCCCTGCCCGACATCAACCTCTCCCACCCTACCCAGGACTGCTAGGAGCCTCAAGTCCATGCATCTCCCATTCTTTGAGTGGGGGAACACAGCTATAAGGCTCGTTTGTCCCACCGACCCCGCTGTTACCTGACGCCCGCTCACCATCCTGACACCCACCGTTTCCAATGTGCAGCCCCTCCTACGGCACCATGGATGACCCAACGACCTCACCACCACTGTTCTCAATAATGGGGAATGCATTGGTGACATCTGCTAGACATCGTTCGCCCTGCCTGCTGTGGAACAGCGGTTGAACCCTGCCCCCTGCCATTGATGCCGCCCACAAGCAGGCTATCGTCCCCGAAATGCAGGGCAACCTTCTCAGTCGGTGGAGGACACGTCGACCCCATGAAGCACACCATGCGCAATTGTGCCCGGTGCATGTGCACTCCCCGACACCCCGTACAATGAAGGTGTTTTTTTTTTTGGCCCAAATTTAATGTATTTATACAATATAATTATATTAATACAGCACCTTACAATGCCTTGATGGTTCAGCTGGTATATTGTGTTGAAGTTAAGTCTGATCAGTACAGTCATGGTTTGAGCACTGATGTGGCTACTATTTTGCTAGTCAATGTCGTGCCAAAAAAGGTAATCCAATGCTGCCATCCCACAATCCAGTTTTTTTTGTCACTGTTTGTCTGGATCGTTATGGGCAGTAGGTTGGCATGTCATGTAGGGTGTGTTTTATTTTTTTCAAGCCAATAAAGTGAGCGGTGCGTGTAAATACAGACATTCAAGAAATATACAAAGAGGACAGGCAGAGAACACATAGGCCCAAGGAAGATCGAGGCACAGGGAAACTGCCAAAAAGAAGACATCTGGGATCGGTGCGTGCTTGAATATTAAATCTCCCGTGCCTGATTCTGAAAAGGGAGGGGGCGCTGACTGTGTGAGATGATGGGCGTCGTCATTGTCGTCGACCGTGACAATGCAGGTGTCAGGTTGTTGTAGGGGGCGGGTGAGACAGACCTCGTGACCCTGCCATCCTCACAAAATTGTGAACTGGCACGCGTGCAGCTGCCACGGATTTTTTTACAATCTGGTTTGTGCAACTGCACAGTCTTGTTAACAAGGCTGGCCTTTCCAGGTGTGTTCCTTGGGTTTCTTCTTCAATGAACTCAAAACCTCTCCCTATCTCTGGATTCATGTAATCCATTTCATCAGGTTCAGCACTCTGCATATCATCTTCCTCATCCAGAATCAAAAAAGAACCAGAGAAATAGAGAGAGGATACTGTGGAAGTACTACTCTCTTGCCAATAGTCATCTGGTCTTGTATGCCCTGCTGCAACACATCCAACTAGAAGTGTTGGTGCAATTCCCTAAGTTAAATAGATGTCAATTGCAATCTTTATACAGTATTGTAATAGACAAACCCTCATAGCAGAAGCTAGAATAGCAATATAGCCTTCACTTGATATTTTATGAGCCACAAATACTATATCAATGATTGTGTTAGGATTGTGCCAATAGAAGAAAGGATTTGAATGCACACCGAGGAGTCTGTGGAGTGCATGGGCTTGGCGAAGCTATTAGCAACATCACCCTTGGGTCGAAGCCCTAAGATAGATTACAGATGGAGTCCATGGGATGAAGACGAGGTAGGATCAAGATGAAGTCCTGACAGAGTCGGAGTCCGCAGACTTATAGTAAGAGATAGAGATTAGGCTTGAAGGCCAGAGGTAGTGAGTACAAGAGTATTGGGCTAAACCAAGTTGATATTTGAACTGAGGTATGTGCTGCTAGTTCTACAGCTTATATACTAGTGTGGAGTCTGAGGAATCGGAGGCTAGAATAATAAGTCTGGAATATTATGTTTCTGGAGGAGTCGAGTATTCCATGGACTCTGATATAACACCTACTCGCTACTGTGACGAGTTCTAGGTGTGATAAATGAATATGTGAAATTAGTAAATGAAATGGAAATATGAAATATAAGATAGAAACTGGAAAATGGAATCCGTCAGATTCCGATGAGTAAGTTGGAGTCGGTTGGATGAATTGGTTAAGTCCATGGAGTCCATGGCATGCTCATTACAGATTGATACAGTAGAGTATAAGACTGCTGATTCAACAAGTGCTTCAATGACTCCATGATATGTGTGTATTCTTGTTGTATAACCAGGCCTGGCCACAACTCGTATGATGCAGTATAATATGAGCATAGTGCACCAAAATGTTGTGGAGACTGACAATGCAAGATAGAGTATCTTCCACTCAGGACTCCTCCCATTGTAAGTAGAATCTTCAATATTATTGACACTATAGCTGCAGTCATGATATATCTGGATGCCCTTGAATACTACAAAAAAAACTTGAATTTTGATAATAGTCAGATTCAAAATTAACCACCTGTGCCTAGAATGGTACAGATAAATGGGATGATAACAACAAGCCATTGACAGCCATACACAGTCCAGCACTGCCAAATCTGATAAATGTAAATTGGAGTTGTGATTAGCAATCTTATTCCAAAGAGATTTTTTAGTACTAACCAGTGAGGAGTCAGCAATAAATATACTGATACCAGAAATGATGCCAGTTGCCAATTTTTCATGAATTCTCATTGGACTATGGTTATCCACTCCCATAAATGCCATGTAACAGTTTTGGCCTTTATCAATGAAAGCATAGTGCATAAATGCCCAAGTTTCACCTAGCTGTATGGTAGCAAGAATATAGAGCATAGAGATGGCAAAAAGCATGATATATCTTCCAATGTAGGGGTTTGGAAAAGACCTTCTGACTATGATCAGATACTGGTGGTAAGATGCATAGGTCACATGTTGAGAAGACAGAACATACATATGCTCCAAAGTGTAACTCCCATAACACCAGTATAGATTCCTATGGTGGTTCAGACATTGGAGGATTTTCCTAGAGACTATAAAGCTCACCATGCATAAGAGCCTGTAGTATCATGCTGTTAAGAGATATATCTAAAATTTCAAGTATGTGATGAATGTCATCACTGGTGAGATCAGGGGGAAGAGCTGCTTGTGCTGTCATAGTCAATAATGTCTTTCTCCTATAGGTCCTTGTATTATATATACTATAGAACTGAGAATTTCTATCAAAAAGTAAATCAAGCCTCCATTATTCTATTCAGAAAGTGTTGCTTACTTTATGCAATTGATTATTACAGACAGATAACAATGGTAGCAGATGTTCATCAGAATATTATTAGCTTGCTCAAAGAGATCTGGCATATACAAGTCCACACATCATTGGCAGAAAACTTGTGTGTCTGCTGAGCTCAGTTACATGAAAAAATATGATGATTATATTTGAGGAAAGTTATCCAGGCTTGATAGCAGACTCCAGAAACCTGATATAATATCCAGGTCTATCATTAAGGGATCTCTAGTTAGCAGAGGCTGCATGATGAGAATACATAGAAACTATTAGACTTGAAGGTGTCATCAGTTGCCTCCGAGTTCCACATGGTTGATTGGCTGATGACGGCTGCCCAATCAGAGCACGAGCACGTGACCATGAGACAAATATCCTCCCTCACGCCATTCGATTTCGAAAATAAAAGTGGGGTGGTTTTCCCTTACGGCTTTCATCCAGTCCACCATGTCCTTCAACTCAACGGCGGCCCCATCGTCGTTTGCCTCCGTCTATGCCGACACCGACTTCCAGTCCCTGAACTGGCTCGAACAGCAATGGGCCGCCTGGTATGTTTGGATAGGGAACCCAATCATTGCGACGGGATTGATGAGTTTTTTGTTGCATGAGGTACTCCGTTTCCTTTGTGTTACCAACAGTGACTGACTGGCGGTTTGTAGATTGTCTATTTTGGCCGTTGTATACCATGGATTATCATCGATGCGATACCCTATTTCCGCCAGTGGAAGCTCCAGCCCAATAAGGTTCCGACTGCTCTGGACCAGTGGGAGTGCACCAAGATGGTCTTGTTTTCGCATTTCACCATCGAACTGCCGACGGTTCGTAAAGCGCATGTTTCCCTGGATGAGATGAGATACTGACGCCGACCCTAGATCTGGCTATTCCACCCATTGGCGGAATCCATTGGAATGTCGACCTACCAGGTTCCTTTCCCATCTTGGAAGACGATAGCCCCTCAAGTCATGTTTTTCTTCTGGTTCGAGGATCTCTTCCATTGGTGTGGTAGGTTTGGGTCAGTTGATGGCGGCGTTCATCACTGACGCGTTTCTTAGCCCATCGCGCGCTTCACTACGGTCCCCTCTACAAGTACATCCACAAAATCCACCACAAGTATTCTGCGCCATTTGGTCTAGCTGCTGAATATGCCCACCCTGCTGAGGTCCTCATTCTCGGTACCGGCACACTTGCAGGACCTCTGCTCTACTGCTTCTTCACCCAGAACTTCCACATCCTCACCATGTACATCTGGATCACTCTCCGCCTTTTCCAAGCTGTTGATGCTCACAGTGGTTATGGTGAGTTACCCGCGTCAGGCCACATGAATCGGTACTAATATGACTACCAGACTTCCCGTGGTCACTCCAACACATACTCCCATTCTGGTCTGGTGCCGAGCACCACGACTTCCATCACATGTCGTTCACCAACAACTTCTCGACCTCGTTCCGCTGGTGGGACAGGCTCTTCGGCACGGATACCAATTACTTGAAACACTGCGAACGTGTTCGGGCTGCGCACGCAGCGAACAAGAATGCCACACCGGAGGAGCGTCTCGAGATCGAGCGCAAGCTGATGGAAGAGGTCGAGGCTGAGGGTCTCGCCGCTGAAGCTGAGGTTGAACGTAGCGTTAAATCAAAAGCAGAGTAAGAATAGGAAATCTGATTAATATCGCGTTATCATAAATGCCTAATGTGTTTTGCTTGGACTGCACACGACCAACCGATGGCGGATATCTTTTCACGCAGAGAGTCCCAGCCACGCCCTAACCTGATGTCCAGGACAAATCAAAATTTCCAAGCACCGAAACTCGAGATGTGAATGTGACGAATCCGGTCCTCACCTTCTCAGAGGAGAAGAAAGCTCTACCGAGAAGACAATTCTTCCTGGTTACTACGTCAGTTCCCGGTAGATGGGACGTGGTGGGATGAAAGTCCTTCCTGCAGAATGGGTCAATTATTAATGATATGCCAAGTAGGTGCGGTGAGGATCACGATGAAGAAGAGAACACATCCAATATCAGCAGTACAGGTTTCGCGGAGAACTCGTATGTAAAACACGGCTACCATGCATCAACACTGGCCGACGGATAAATTATTCTCGAGTCCGCTGCGTGAGACTACATATAAATAGAAATGGTAGCCCTCCGCAAATTGTTTCTGTCTCTTCTACAGATGTTGGTGGAGAGATGTTTTTCCGAGAGAAATGTCGGTAACTCGGACCGCAAGAAGCCGACGGCTTCACTCCCACTCCCACGTCCGCCGCGGTTGCCCCACACAGAGTACTCTTCTTAGCGAAGACTATGGACAATATCCCTAGCATCGAACAAGAATTATTTGAACTGCACATTGGCATAACCACTGCCGCCAACAATTTCCATCGCTGCATCACTGATTGCGAAACATATTCCCCACTTATTTTGTCAACCTATCTTCCCGCTATCTCTTTCAGGACGTTAGGACTGCCTTCAATGACCAATTTTGATGCAATTCGGGTGCGTGTGATGTAGACGATTGAATGCACGAACACAAATAACGTTACAATGCAGATGAATGCGCCCCCTGGGGCCTCTAAGGCTACCGTTCCAGATAACACTCGCAGAAAAGCAGGACGATCAGCGATTTTGCCTTCGGAGATATACGACTTGATTTTTCGCCAACTGGATCGATCCGAGCTACCAGCAGTAGCTCTTGGCAATAAATCCTTTCACTCTATCGCAACCCGCGTCCTGTACCCTACCATCACCCTTAAGAAGCCCATTGAATCAATTTGCTGTCTGCGTACCCTTGCAAATAGTGTATCTTTAGCGTCCCTAGTACGCTCATTCAAAGCAGACTGGGCAGATCTTAAATCCCCCACATCGAACTTCTACACCCTCGCCCGAAGAGTGTTGCGGAACCTCACCAACATCAGCGCTCTAACCCTTGAGCTCCCCCGCAGACCTCCGTGGATCATCGACGACTGCACCTTCCATCTGAAGGAGTTTTGCTCGTCTTATTCATGGCAAGCCAACCTCGCACGGTTCATCGAGGGCCAGCCGACGCTCACCGCCTTGACACTCCATGGCCTCGACGGTCTTTCCCTTGCTGCATTCGAAGATGGCATGTTCAAGCCGCAACTAGCAATCGGGTCTAACCAGCTAGATCCAGCAGCGGTCCCCAACCTTACATCGTTACGTGCCATTCACGCGACCCCCGAGCTGCTGTCGTTGTTTCTCTGTGGGCGGCCTGTGAGAACGTGTTCGGTGCCTGTCTATCCAGGGTCGGTCCTTGAGACGTTGGACGCCGTCACGACAACGTCGGTGCCGGTAGAGAGGTTGAGCTTAATGAGCTTTGATGCCGAGACACCTGGGTATCTGTTCGTGGAAGTAGCAAAGCGGTTCCCACAGTTGAAAGCGCTGCATATCCTCCTTTTGAGGGGAGATTACTCAGAGGTCGGTGCTATTTGTTTTCCCCTCGTCACGCACGTGCTGACATATTGACGCAGGAAATACTGGATGGGATATCACCAGTTCTGAAAGCATTCAAGCGGCTAGAGGTCAGGAACGCAGCCTTAATTGACGTTTTTAATCGAGCTTATTCTATTTCAGTATTTGACATTCATGGCACAGGTCCCATTGAGTGGATCTGCCAAGTACGAGCACAAGATCGCTACTCGATGGCGCCTGCACTGCCCATCGCTGAAGACGATCATTTTGCCAGAAGGGAAGATGTGGTTTAAGACCTCGTAGAGGTATGTAGTGAAACACGCCGTTAATAGAGACGTATACATGGGCTTCATTTGCATCCCTGATGTGCCAAGCGTCAAGAGTAATGTGACTCCGAGTACACCGACATCTGCTTCGAATCACCAGAACTATGGAATTCAACGCTCCTGCATCACCAGAACAGCGGGTATCTTCGCTCCAAGCTATGACTGAGTCAGACCGCAGTGCAGCCATTCACACTCCAGCACTGCAGTGTGGGATGTTTATTGCGGGTATGGTCAGATGCAGTTACGAACTTTGACCGTCGTGAGAGTCTCACCTCCTTTTTCATGAAGACGACGTGACTTCTGACCTCTCAGCTTACATCTAGCGCCGCAATGAAAATTCTACTCGCGTAATTGTCTCATCAGTCATCAGGGTTGACTGGTTATAAGGAGACATTTTTGCCTGGGGCCACTAAAAACGCCTCACTCCCTCGAGATCAATGCATTCCTTTACTACCCTTCTCGCGCTAGCTGCACCTCTTCTCGCCGTGGCTCAAAATACAGTATGCTGTCTGTCGTTCTTTTTTCGTAGTACTGATTTAGATCCTTCAGACTACCATTCAAGTCGGCGGCACCGCGACTGAACCCGGCGGTATCTTCCAATTCAACCCGGCCAACGTCACTGCCTCCGAAGGAGACGTCATTACCTTTGAGTTCTCCGGCGCGTCAGTGTCTCTCTCTTTCATTCTGTACGTGCCCCCTAGCTAACAACAATTTTTTCAATCAGCCCAGGCAACCACTCGATCACCCAATCCAGCTTAGCGAACCCATGCACACCGCTGAGTGGGGGTTTTGACTCTGGCTGGGTCTTCATATCAGGCCCGGAAACGCCTGTTCCGCAGTGGAACCTCACTGTCACGAATGCCTCCAGTCGTAAGTGCAATCCTGTGCCTAACGCGTGGTTGGAAGGCTGATGGACGATCGACCCAGCCATCTGGTTCTACTGTAAGCAGCTAGTCCCAAGCCCGCATTGCAAAGCAGGGATGATTGGAGCCATTAATGCACCCACGACGGGCAGCGCGTCGTTTGATACGTTCGTCAGTAACGCGGAGGCGTTCTCTGGGACGCCAGGCGTATGTCTTTTCCTTCCTCTTATATTCATTGTATCGTTGACGCCTATTTGGTGTTATAGCAAGAGGTCGGTGCGCTGGTAGGGCAAGATGCTTCTGCCTCTGCTGCGCCTGGACCCATCCCTAGTGGGGTAACGCTATTTGGCTCGCCGGCAGCGAGTGCTACAGCGACGGCCCCTGCAGCTGGATCTAGTGGTAGCGGTGGTGGTGGCACTAGCATTAGCGCTTCGGGTAGCGCATCAGGAGCAGGAGCAGGAGCATCCAGCGCAGCGCTAAACGTTCGTGCCTCTGGGTTCTGGGCGGGTGTTGCAATGATTATGGGTGTCGTGTTGGCTTGATCATTAGTTGTTACCAAAAGATTTCTTCTTACGGACGGTCACCGAACTATGGGTAGAGCTCTTTCAGACGTAAACTATATTGTGTCAGTACTATACCATGATCAGACTTTTCGAATTCGGATCTATTTCTACAACGAGACTCTCTGAATAATCTCGCCCTGGCTTGACTGGTCTGCGGCAACGTGAGAAAAGTAATACTTTTCCTCCTTCGTCTTCTTCCCCTCGACATCACTTCCAATGACTTCCCATCGCCTCTCATGGATTACCCCACCTTTGCTTTTCCAAAACATCAGCCTCTCCTTCCCCCCACTCAGAATACCCCCAAACTCTACATCCAGATGCACAAAATCCGTGATCTGGACATGAGGCTCAAATAGCTTCAAAAGCGCCTGGTTCTCGTCACTTGCGATCCACTCTTCGTGTGCCGAGACGCTGTGCCATCCAGAGATCAAGTACAATACTCGTTCCGAGTCTTTCGTGTAGAAATACACAGGAAACCCGGACCAAGCGCCTTGGTTTGTACGTAGACGCACCAGGAGGTCGCGTAAAGAAGGTTGAGAAAGAAAGTCTGCTGAGTGGAACTGCAGTTCTGCGAATTCTGTGATTGTCATGACCGTGGCACTGATGAGAAGACGCGTCACCAGACTTACGCGTACTACTCAAAAGTTGACGATGACATCATTGATTAGGCTGCACGTGTTGGCTTTTTTTATGCGTGTGTATTTTCTTGTTCTAATAGTAGCACGAAGGAAGGATAGAAAGGATTTGAAGCTTTTGCTAGAACGAGTTGAATCCTTCGGACCGGACATCCGGTTTACCTTGATATTACGCACGGGCCACCCGACGGGTAAAAGTAAAAGGCCCATATCCTCATTCAACGAACGCCACTAGATCCCATTCCCTTCTTCTGTCACCACATCCCTCATCTCGTAGCCTTCGTAGTTCAACGTTCATCATCCAGACGGGCTTCACTGAGACTCTTTCTCATGAGTCAAGGTCCTATATTTACTATCACGTCAGAAAGAATGGTATCCATTCGACCACAGTCTAAAGAAAGAGACTCTGAGAGAAACTCGACACGCTTGTCAACTTTTACGACCCGTCTAATCGCGCACCTAACCACATCCAGGGGTTCGGGTGAGGTACGACTCTCAGGCTCGAGCGGTCCAAGAGCGCATAACGAAGAGATGCATATGCTGAGTCAAAAGACGAGAATATCATGGAAAGATGATGCCTCCGCAGAGTGGTCGGGTGCCTTAACGCCAAGGGTGCAAGGAGGGGGTGCACAGTGCGTTACCTGAGCATCCAGACAGATGTTGATACGAGAGCATACAGAACCAGATACGGTAGACAGATACGGAGATGCTGAGCACATGAGCCGTAAATGAAGCACCGAGACGCAAGATTTGGGGAGGGCGGCGTCACTTTGAGTCCCCAGTGGCCCCAGGATCATTTGGGAGAATAGTTCTGCAGCGGAAGAACTGGACGAAGATGAAGAGAGAGATCAAAGAGATGCTGTGAACATCTTGATGGCAAATCAGAATGACGAAAGATCTTGAACTTTAAATAAGGATTGGGTTACTTAGCACACGAGCTCTGAGGCGGGTTTTGAAGTCAAGCAGCCACAAAAACAGGAGCGCAGTGTCCTGATTTGGCTTGGCCGCAGCCAGCCCGCGGGGAGAGATGGTGCGTGTGGACATCGGTTAGATTTGTGATCAGTCTCTTTCTTTCATTGAGTGATCACGATGGGCCATAGATTCCACATGGCGCCACGAACTGACAGGGCGCCACAAACGCTTTTCTGATCAGTCCAGCCAATCGGTGATCCCTGGTTCAGGTACAAGTGCGGGTGCGAGCGTTGCGTACTTGCTCAATTCAACACTTGGGAGCCTAGACGATCCGACACTCGTGAGGTCAACAGCCGGAGCCTACAGTCTGAGATGGACGTTGCCTGATTGTACCTTCTCCATGCGTTCAGGACATTCTATACTTGTAACTTGTCATCTCGTATGGTCCACAAATCAAGAAGTAGCCTGAGGGCGTCCGAAGTGCGCTTTCGCTTTCAAAATGATGGTCTAGCTTCTGAGCGAGAGCCCCGAGCTCGAATTTGTTATCCACTTCAACTCCGTTTTTCTCTCTTTCTCAGTAATCTGACGACGCGATGAAGACTGGTCCAGGGTTTAGCATACCTGCGAGACCACTGTCAGAGAGATAAGGAGTCATTAAATGGGACTAGCGTTGAGGCTGTCCGACCGCGGAGGGGCATATGTCGTGCGGTGTGCGGTTCCGCTGCGATATCATGACGCACCAGTGATTGAGTATAACCCTATTCTCATGCATACAATGCTGGAATAGGCATAGTGGATCAGTGCGTGATATCGGTGTATACGTTGCTGGTGCAGTGCGAAGATCGACGTCGTGCGAACAGCAGAGTCGACGGTTAAATATGCCCCGCAGGCGTCGTACATAGAAGCTGAGAAAAGACTTTAATTTTGATGCGGAGCGGGTAATCACCGATAGCCGGATGCAAATCGGAACCATGTGGACCGGATGGAGCTCTTCAAAAGTCCAGTTGCAACTATGCAGTCCTTATCGCTCCTTTTGATATTTCATCCGTGCCTCGTCGGCCGTACCTTCACCTTCCTTTCTACCCTATCCTGTATCCAGGATGGTTTACTATGTGGACCTCCTCAATGCCCAGGCAAGCTTGTTACTGCTGCGCTACATCTACCAAAATTTACTCTTGTCTAGGTCGCGGATTCATTCGTTGGACGATGGTTCAAACTAGAGGGATCAGGTCATCCCAAAGAACGTATTGGTTCGCGGTTCACGGTGTGTTTTCATGTCTTATGTCTCTTTCCTCGCTTTAATATACATCTGCAGACTGAAATCCGAGCTGGACTAACAACATGGGTACGCTGCACCATTCAGTCCCCCCAATGATTTTCAGCACTCACTGCGTATCCGCCAGGCCGCTATGGCTTACATCGTATGTTTTTCCAATAATCTTACTCCCGCTGTCGCTAAGGATATCTTCCATCCGCCTTCCAGATTTCCGTAAACGCTTCCATCCTGTCAGATTCCGGAGGAACCTGCGTATGTGCTACCAACGACCTCTGTGTGAACGACGCGGCGTACACCACCTGCGTCAACGAGGTCCGGAATGACTTGATCACCTCGACGGCCGCCATTGCCGCGTTGTCGTCCTTCCTCATGGGCCTTCTAGCCAACCTCCCCGTCGGAATGGCCCCCGGACTGGGTTTGAACGCATACGTACGTCTGCCTCGGTGTCCTGCCCTAGGTTTCCCCGCTTGACCTTTCTCTCCGACCAGTTTACATACTCGGTTGTGGGATTCCACGGCTCCGGAATAATAACGTACAGAGAGGCCCTGGCGGCAGTGTTTCTGGAAGGGTGAGCACACTTGAATTTGTTTCACTCGTGTGTCGTTTTTTGACGTTCGGAAGGTGGATTTTCTTAATCCTTTCCATTCTGGGTTTGCGGCAGTGGTTAGTGCGAATCATGCCTCAGTCATTGGTTCTTGCCGTGGGCGCTGGTATTGGTCTATTCATTGCGTACGTTCCACTTGCCCCGTTTGTCAAAGTGCTGTTTGGATTGACATATCATTATTTTATCTGTCTAGCTTTATTGGAATGGGCAAGTGCCATGTTTGATGTGATTTGTATGAGCGGTCGCGCTAACCAGATCAACATAGGTGCTTCTGGACTATTCGTCATCGGCGGCGACACAACCAACTTTGTCGGCCTCGGTGGGTGCAAAGCGGAAAACTTTGTCGAGGGCATGGATAATTACTGTGCGAGCGGCGTATTACAGAGCCCTACCATGTGGTTGGGAATCTTCCTCGGGGGGTACGTGTTTCTGTTCGCTTGGGATGTGCATCATGATTAACATGTGGTTTATGACAGGATTTTAACCGTGTTGCTTATGATGTACCGTATTCGTGGAGCGATTCTCATTGGGATCTTCTTGGTCTCAATCATATCTTGGCCAAGGCCTACGGCTGTCACTTATTTCCCACACACGGATTCTGGGGACCAGCTTTTTGATTACTTCAAGAAAGTTGTTACGTTCCATAAGCTGGAGAAGATCGGCAATGTCATTGATGTAGGTGTTACTTGTGTATTTTGTCACACAACAGGGCTAACAAGACCTTCGACAGTACAACTATGGGTAGGAGACATTCTAGCATATACAAGTTAAGCAACTGACGAGTTTGGTTCCTCAGGAATGGTCAAGTGTGGTACGCACTCATTACCTTCCTTTATGTCGATATCCTCGGTACATCTCCCCCATTGAATCCTAATTTTTTCTTATTAACGCGACGGACTCCGACTAGATACCACCGGTACACTCTACTCCATGGCCAAGTTCGCCGGCCTACGAGACCCCGTATCCCTCGACTTCGAGGGATCCACCATCGCCTACTGCGTGGATGCCTTCTGCATCAGCATGGGAGCCCTAATGGGCACCAGCCCGGTCACAGCGTACATTGAGAGTGCGACCGGTATCAGTGGTACGTGGCTACTACCCCGCTTTCAGTTAGAGAAAATCAGACTCTGATGATGCGTGGTTGCGCAGAGGGTGGGAAGACAGGCATCACTGCCATCACGACGGGTCTCGCGTTCTTCGTATCCGTGTTCTTTGCCCCGATTTTCGCGTCCATCCCGGGGTGGGCAACGGGTGGGGCGCTTGTGATTGTTGGGTCGCTCATGATTCGGAAGTGGGTACCCCCCCCTCCCTTGTGATGATGGGAGGCTGACTGATATTTTTCAGTGTCCGTGAAATCAACTGGGACTACATCGGAGATGCTGTCCCTGCATTCCTTACGCTGTTGATTATACCTCTGTCGTACAAGTGCGTCTTGTCTCTTTATGTCGTATCCGTCTTACTGAGCTCCTCGCAGTATCGCATACGGAGTCATCGCCGGCGTATGCTCGTACATCCTCCTCAACGGCATCCCATGGATCATCGGCAAACTCACCAGCGGACGTCTTCTCCCACCAACCATCGACGCTGCGGAAGAGTGGGTTATCCCACCTGGCGGAATCATCCCGCCTTGGATGTGCGTTCTCTCTCCCTACGCGACAGTTTCTCTCCGAACTAACATCCTGGATAGACGCAAACTCATCGGCAAACCCCTGTTGATAGACGAGCATGCTATGGAGGAGAGGCATCCCCGATCGTCGGTGGATACCGCGTCGCAAGACCATGTCGTCGCGTCGACAAAGGGGGTCAGTGTGGACGAGAAGTGAAAATATTTATCGGGTCCCATGTCATTTTATATTGTTTCAGTTATTTTTCCTCTTTTGCCTATATACTTACTCTGTAGTAGACTGCTATACCATGCAACTGTCACCTGTACGTCTATGAAGAACACTGCTTTTCCCTGTCAGATTGTGTCTTGAGCATAAAAAACGTCGTAGAACATTGAGGTATTTATTTAATAAGTCGGCTGTCCTTATGCTTCGTGAGACCTGCCTCGCAAACGAGCGCTGAACGATGCATAGTAGACCTCATCATAAACTACTCGTACAACAGTTTTGACTATAAATGACGCATAACTTAGATATAAACCCAAATTTCACCTCAACGACAACTTCCCCCCAAACTTCCTCCTCGCAACAACGTCCATCTCCTCCTTGACCTCCCTAAAAGTCTTCCACCACACCTCTGCTATAGCCCTCCTAGTATGCGTCTCCTCAGAATCATCTTCATCAGGCTCAGACGTTTCATGCTCAAAATCCCGCCAATCCCTCCTCAGCAGCACAAGCCACCACTTGACGATCGCGACAGCCCTCCCAACGCCCACATCATCACATTCCACACTCCTCACCAAAAACCTAGAGAAAAACTCCACGTCTTTCTTATTCGGAGGCCGGTTAGTGAACTGCCCCACCCACACTTCGATGATGTTCTGTATATCATCCGCCTCCGTGAAACTAAGTTTCTCGCCCTTCTCCTTCCCACGCTGTCTCAGAATAGGTCCTTCGCGATACTTCGCCTGCGGCGGAGGCGCACGATATATCCCATCAAGCGAAAACAGCCTCTTCCTTGGCCTCAGACTCTTATGTTCGTCAGAAACTTCAGGTATCCCCCCTTCCAGCTTCAACAACCTCGCCCTAGTCAGCTGCTCCCTCTGCACATTCTTCGGCAGCACGAAAAACACGTCTGGGTCAATGTCGAACTTGCGCAAATCATCGTCTGTCATGCGGAACTTGGCCGTCGTCCCCATACCCATCCGCTTGCCAAAGAAGCTGGATTTCTGGTTATTGGAAGAATACACTGGGCGGTTGCGAGGAGCGAGCTGTTGGGTGATACGCTTGACATTGACGTTGGGCATCCTTTTCAGTTGAGGGAAGAACGAAGGCGCTGGGACGGATCTAGCGTATGGGACAGGATACCGGCCAGGTGGAGGTGGGACAAACGGAGACTCAGAACGGCGCTTGTATTCCTGGTCCAGCTCGCCTCGAACGTCTTCTGGAAGAGCATCGTAAACCGACTTGTCCACCTGGGAGAATGAAGGCAGGTCCCAGGATGGGACGGAGGGTCTCGCCTCCTGCAGCGGAGGTTCCACTGGGGGTGGTGGCTGTTCAACGGAGCGAGGCACGTCTCTGCTCGCAACTAGGAAAGGCAAAGTTTTCTGTCCTGGATTGACGGCAGCATCCTTCGATTCGAGCTTCTGGATCTGAATACCAATCCCGCGCAGCTCCTTCGGGTCAAAGTTGAACGACCTTAGCATTCGCCAAGCATGGTCACCGATGACCCTTTCATCATTAGTCGCACGACCGGAAGGATCCGCAAGAGGCCCTTGCTTGTTGAAGACATCGCAAGCGCCATGCCCAAGGAACTGAAAAAGGCATCGGTAAACACTTGCACTAGTAGGGAGTAGAGAGCGAAACTTACTTTTGGAGGCTCTACAGGAGCATGCGGGTCCCGTTTCATTAGCTTGAGCGTTATCGAGCGACCCAACATATTAACATCATTAAGCCGCTTCGTCACCTCCACAGCCATCTGACGGACAAACGTCTCTGCCTGCTCGTTATTCTCAAAGCGGATGCCGTAGTTGATCTCGCACGAAACCGACTTCCTGGCCTTGTCAGACTCCAATTTCTTATCGTCCACACCCCGAATAGCATTATAGAGCGTCTCCCCGGTACCCTTTCCCAACACCTCGCACAAGGTAGCCTTGCTTTTACTCGCCAATGCACCTAGGGTGCTAACGTCGAATTTGTCAATGACTTTCTGCTTCGCAGCATAACCAAATCCGTGGAGAGAAGAGATATCCAACGAAGCCATGAACTCGGCAACGTCGTCTTGGAGGAGGTGGTACAATCCTGCGGGTTTGGCTCGCCGGGTAGCGAGTCGGGCGAGGAGTATGTTGTGTGAAATCCCGATACTGATTTCGCACTCCGTAGACTTTTTCACTTCGGCGCGGATGATCTCTGCGAGCTCTTTCGCTGGGTCGACCACGCCCTTTGCCTTGGCCCTTAAGCGATTGACGGTGTTCGTCACGTCAATCAATGCTTCGTCCACTGATACCGCCTGAAGGTCATCAGCATGAGCCATCAAGACGGTGTAGAACCGCAAAGAAAACTGCTTGTACCTGCGGAAAGTGAATACAGGGATACCTGCACAGGTACATTGATCTCACAGTTCAAATTCATAAGGGATTGTCATAATCGTCGGGCATAGCTTGCGCGCTTGTTGCAAGCTCATCCCATTCTTGATCCCAAAATCCCGCGCTTCATAGCTACAGCTCGCGATTTCGCTCGTGCTAGAACCACCACCTTGTTCGCCTTGAGAGTGACAAACGACGACAGGCTTTCCTCGGAGCTGCGGGCGGCTTATTAAACCAGCAGAGACGAAGAAACAGTCGAAGTCACAATGCATGATGACTCGTTCGTCCAGTTCGGCTCTCCCTTTACCTTTCTTTGAGGGAGATCTCATAACAAACTCGGTGCCCCGCATGCTTACACCACCGGTCATCCCAGGATCTTCCTCCAAGTCCACTCTTGTCGCATTGTTCCCCGTTTCCGCATGTTCTTGAGCCTCCTTTACGAGATTCTTGAGTTCTGATTTCCATGTGGACAAGTGATGAAGTCGTGAATTTTTGTAGTAGCCTTCGATGAAATCCGGTGCGACGGATGTGTGCGCATTTCGCCATTCCGGTCGAGCCATGGCCCGCTCAGCCAGAGGGTTGGATGTGTGGGATGCATAATGGGGAATTCTGGGCGTAGTGGTGGCTTCTGTGGGTTTGGAAGAGGTTGGAAGAGGCCGCGGGACCGTTTGAAGAATTGGTCGATTTGTCCTTGGCCCTTGGGTGCCGTCTAATCGTTCGGACGCAGAGAACACGTAATCTTGCCAAGGAAGGAGAATACCTTGCTGAGCACTCTTCACTATCCAGTCCGGTCGTACAACTTTCATATTTTTGAATTCGTGAAGCTTTGCAGGGGTAAGGGAACATGCTAGGATATGTGTACTGGGAAGACAGTAAGCCATAGTACGGAAAAATTATTCTGGTCACATACACAATAGCTTTCTTGACGAGGTATGGCTGGAACACTCCACCGTGTCTGACAATTAATTGCCTGAGTTCTTGCACAGACGGTTGCGTCCACCCATTGATCTAGGTTCTGCTCAGCCGAGGAAGGACGGAGCAATTTGGTCACTCACATAGATCGCCAATCCCTTGAAGACGCCCCCGCCGTTGGATTCAAACTCTGAGTTTTGAATCTGTAATTTTGCTCGTTTCCTCTGCATGTATTCCCCAAAATTTCCAAAGTGTGCCGGTCCGTATATCGCGTCGTCGCCCTGCTCGGCGTGATGCCGCTTCGTCGAAGGATCGCCAGCTTCATCGTTATCGGAGGGAGAGTCGTCGTCGTATTTGCGCTTCAGACAAGGCTGGGTAAGCGGCGGAGGTTCGAATGGCTCATCCCCCAAGTCTTGATGTCGGGCTCCCTGCTCGTCATCTGAAGACGGTAGATAATGTCTCTTCAGGCAAGGCTGAGACAGCGGTGGCGCTCCATCAGAGTCTGAGCCATCGTTGTTCGTCGATTTCTGTGCGAGGTCTCCCGGAAGTACTGCATCTTCTAGCGCCTGGAGAAACGAAGGGTCGTCTTCAGAAAAGTAGTCAGAAGAGCAGCTTCCTGACGATGCAAGGGGTGCCATGAATCAGCATGAAGGTCGTCGTTATTGTCGTGTTAATGAGATCCGTGGATGTGGTGAGTGCATGAGTCAGGGAACCCTAACCCCAACCTTGGCATCCCTGTCAACAGTGCATAAGCACGTGGTCGCGTCTTCGTCTTTCAATATGCCACCACGCTTGTCTCCGAGTGCCACATTGCCAACATCCCTCATGTTTGTTCACGGCCGACTGATTTTTGAAGGATATTTGAGGCAGATGTCGACACTGGACAGGCCAGGGCGGGGCCAACGGTCAAGTGTAAGTGCAGTTGATTTTATTATACGACAGACATTGACATGAATTATGCGATACCAGCCTCAACGTCCTTCTTGAACTGTCGTACAATAGGCTCCATACCTCCTTCATCAACGAAGAAACCGAGACTCAACGGATACGCATTATCGAATCTCGTCGGCCACGAAGACGCTATCCGCCTGTTAATCGGGTCATCCTTGAACGTGACGAGCTTCAACGCCTCCTTCCCAGCAACCTTCTCCAACGCCTCCAGTTCTTGCCGGATCGTCGCCGTGAATCCAGGCAGACACACCACACGGGTATGCTTCAAGAACTTTTCAGCCGGGACGTGTTTCGCTTGGACAAAGTTCCTGATAGTAGTCTCGGGGCTCGCAAGCCACGCGGCGAGTTCGAGCTCGGGCGAATCAAAGGAGTCACCGATGGGGCAGATGGCCTCGACGCCTTTCAGCGGCTCTCGGATGATACCTGAGGTAAGACGAATGAGCTCTCGAGAATCAGTATTGGCGATATGACCAGATACCTGAAATAAAAGCAGAGGTCGCCGCAGAGGGTACACCCGGTCGGACGACAATGGTAGGAAGACGGATGATACGGCCATCGATGAACCCCCGTCTCGAAAACTCGTTGACGAGGAGCTCTGAAGTTAGCTTGCCCATTCCATAAGCACCTTCCGGTGTTGCGATCGTATCAGGTGTCACGACGTCAGGCTAGGAACCCAGGTGAGTAGCATAACGTCATATCCCGCTCATCCACATACCAACGAGCCACCGTAGACAGCAACAGACGACGTAAAGATAAACTTTAGAGGGGCAGGCCTATCGGCGCCGTACTTCCGGGCCGCTTGGAGCATCAACCGTATCGAGTCGATATTCACCTATCTCTCAAAAATCAGCCGCAGCGCCAACACTCACCACATCTCACACGCACCTTCAACCCCAAGTCAAAGTTATCCTCCGACCCCCGGGACATGATCCCATGAAGACAATACACCGTATCCGGGACACCCAACTCCGTCTGGTACAGCTTCTCGATTTCATCGGCGTTCGTCAAATCAGCTTTGACGGTAGCAGCTTTGGCTCCTACGGGGGCCTTGGGTTCCACGATATCTGCGAGGATGAAACTGACGTCGGGCGTCTGCGGGTCCGCGATGAGAGCGCCAGAGAGCTATCAACACGCCTCAATCAGGAGCCATGTGAACCAGAACAAGTCAATCCTACATACCAAGCCACCCAACCAACCAGCTGCTCCCGTTATTAAGACAGTGTTCTTGGACATGATGAGATATGGCGTCACACGAGAGGGAATGCAAGCTCTCTAGTATAAAGAACCTGGGAACGAGGGGCGGCTGAAATTCCGATTCGAAGGGACAGGTCCCAGCCTTTTATACAAAACGATACCCCGAACCATCGTGCAGGAAGAACGACGAAATGTATCCGTGCCGGAATGTAGTGGTCTGTATTCTTCCTAATTCTTTCCCGATCGGTCCAGGAAAGGCGTCGAAAGCTACGTGCCGAGGCACATTTTGCCTGCACGGATGGATATGTTCCCGGCGCTCCTATTCGCGGGTTGTTGTAGATAGTCATCTGCTCGTAACGTGTGTTAATTTTGATCCTGTGCTACGAGAAATTTAGTACGTATATGGTGCAAGGCACTTAGTCACCGCATCTCATGTGCAAAATTGTGCAATCCAAAATAGGAAGGTAAGTTTTGACCCAATTTCTTATTCCTCTTGCCAAAATGGTCCTTTTGATGAGAGGGTCATTTTGTCAAGACGAAATTCTCATAGGGTAAAAACTGTGGGAGAAATAAAATTTTCCTTAGAAATTTTTGGCCAAGCGTGACAGAGTTGGCAGAGAACGTGATACATGTCACGATCTGTCACACTTTTCCCAAATTTTTTCGACCTCGGAAATCGTCTTTTTAGGTCATTTTGGATGTCCAAATTCTTTTGACCAAATTGGCCACTGCACAAGAGAAGCACTGACTAAGCGCCTTGCACCATATGTACGGTGCAAAAGCTGTTGACTTGGAGAGTGTGATGAAAGGCCATGCTGCTGTAGTTGCTATCAGCAATATGGATTGGATGTACATTAGGTTTCCGGAGTCTGGTGCCAATGCCAGATGGCTTTCTTATGTCTGATTGGTACACTTTTGTTGCAAGTGCTATACCTCCTTCAGTTGACCTTGGTAGCTATATTATTTGTGTTGAGTTCTTTAGCCTCCATAGCATTGTGCACCTGACATCTTTTGAGCAGTGATCATCCAGTCAACAATATTCTCACTAATACCTGTTACCACTGGTGTACTTCTGTTATAATAGGTTCCTATCAAAACATTGCAGCCATCATGATGGGAGTTCAAACTGGCTCTGAGTGGTTGATCCTATCTTTCTAAATCTATTCAATTGATGAAAACCTGAAGTTAGCAGAACCAACACTCCTTTCCCTTTGGTTGCATATTAATCTCTCATTGCTACCAGTCTCTGTTGCCCTGATCAACCATGATAGTAGATACATTTTCTTATGCTGTTGGAGTCTCAGTTTGCTTTTTGACTAAAATACTTGGTTCTATATAATACAAGGATGTACAGGAGTCTAAACACAATCACTCTTGACTATGGCACAAGCAGCACTTCCCTCAGATCTCACCAATGATGACATCCAGTACATACTTGAATTTTCAGATGCGCTTCTTAACAGCACAATACTTGAGATTCTCATGCATGGTGAGCATCATAGTCCTTAGGCAAGTCCCCTGACATCTGAGCCACTATAGGACTTTACACTGGTATCCTAGGTGTCACACTCTGGAGCATTTGTATGTTTTGTTTTCTTGGCTTGTGAATTGTGTATTTTACTTTCATCTGATTACAGTTAGAAGCCCTACCAAAAGCATCTCCATTGGAAGATATATCATGGTTCTCATTGTCCTTGCACTTTATATTCTTGCCACTGTTGCAAGAGGTGATGACTGGGCAATCATACACTATGCATTTATTGATGAAGGACAAAACTGCTACACAATATTCCTGGGATTAGTTGGCTTTGGTCCAATGCAGACCCAAAATAATCAGGTGCTTGATGTCACTGGTTGTATCAGTACTATTATTGCTGACTGCTCACTGGTTAGTAACAAACTTTCATCTAAGATTGCTGATCACTGCTCTGATTCATGTTGATTAGATTTGGCGGTGCTGGAATGTGTGGAGCCATCAATGGCTTGTTATTATTATCCCAGTGCTCTGTACCATTCTAGGCACAGGTAATCAATTTTAACTCTGGACAGTATCAAATTATAATCTTTTTGCAGTGTTCAAGATTGTCTGGACACTTCAGGCCTTTAGTTATGGCAATAATGTGAAAGATACTACTTTTTCTGGTGGCATTGCTGAGTGGCAGATAGTCTATATCTCATTGACACTTGCCACAACACTTTGGTGCACAATTTTCATATTGTACCGCATCATAAGTGTTGCAAGATCTAGTTATGGAGCAGGAATATACTCATACCATGGAGTCATTGAAACACTTGTTGAATCAGCAGCCTTATACTCTGTGTTATGATTTATTCACTTTTTTCCTTATCTTATCTTATCGCATCATAACCTTCCCATCACGAGACCAGTACACTTGCGCAATCCTCTCGCTATCCGCTGCACCACCTTTTGATCCCATCTTCCTCATCTTTTGCTACTATTATTAGGCCCGACGTTTAGTATATAAGTACGATAAAGTCCAGCATGTAACCTCAGCTTCAAGCTATAGTTTATATAACTCTATCTTGCCGACTCACTCGCTGAAAGGCTATCTAATTGCACCTTCACCATATCCCGGACTTAAACAAGGATCTCTACAGTGACTGCCTGAACGCGAGACAGCCGTAGACCTACCTTTGTCCCTCGATATTGGCCTGGGTCTAACAGTTAGCTTGAAGCTTCCTATACTTTTACCTCCCCATCGCTAGACGAAGGAGGATAAATGCTCATCGTCACCGACACATCCCCAAGAGCGACTATCATAGTATCCGTGGTGCTAGGAACCATAATCCTCGCACTAGCCTCCGTACTATTCCTCAGATCTCGCCGCCCCAGGCAGAGACAACCCATCCGAACCCACCACCCGAACCTCCCCCGATACTATGTCGGACCCTCCCGACCAGTTACCCCAGAAGAAGGGATTCATGCAGACTTTGAAGGACAAAGTTCTGCCGAAATCCACCGACGACGCAGCGTCCGTGAAAACAGCGAAGACCCGGTCATCCCGTCGATCTTATCGGGATCCCAAACCACCAGAACTGAGTCCTCTGACACTGCCATTAGAACCCCTCCAGCCATATCCCACCACGAGCCCATCTCCTACGAAGATGTCATTGAAGCCTACGCAATGGGAAGCGACCTCGCAGGAGATGAAAGAGATAGCCTGGAGTCTGGCCCCCATCGGGCAGTTCCCCACGAGTCACCCCCTCCAAGAATCCTATCGCCCAGACCCATTCTCCCGATACGACCCCCCGCGGCTCTCCTCGCCGAGACAAGGAGAGGCCGAAGGCACGCAAGAAGAATATACCCCGACCTCCCCACCGAGGAGATCATCACCATACGAATGGAAGAGTCCTCATCTGAGGCACCAGGCGCCGAAGATGAGGAAGGAGAAGAGCGAAGGAGACGTCGACTTGAGCTCGTTGACGCATACTACAGCTCAGCGAATCGTGTTAGACTGGCAGGCGAAACACGTACGAGATACTGGGACCGGCTCCGCCGGGCCAACTGGGCCCAGCAGGACGCAGTCTCGACGCAGCTCAGAATCGACTACCAGCAGCGAGAGCGAGACCGATACCAGCGAAGGTTCGCTGAGAGCCCCCTCAACCTTGAGGGGCCAGAAATGGAGTGGACGGTCCTCTCCGACCAGGACCGATTCGCACTGGGACCATGGATCACCCTCGCATGGGAGGTCCGATTACGAGACTTCATCGCAAGAGGAGGACCGGCAATCAGTACGGACGATTACGTCCTTGGAACCTCCCCCAACTACCGAATGGTGGGAGGAACAAGGCGACCACTCACTCCGAGAACCGTGGGAACCAGAATCCACGAAGCCCTACGAAGAGAGCTACAGGGCCCCATTCCCCATCCCTACGAGGGACCGCCGCTCCGTTCCAGAACTGACGCCGAGCAGAGGGAGATCGAGAGGACCTTGGATCGGGCATTCCAGAATCTCGCCGCAAACAGAGAGGTGGCCGAGAGAGTATGACAACTGGCCGAGGAGACCAGCAGAAACCGCGCCCTGGCCGACCAGACCCAGGAGTACCATGAGCGGTTCCGACAAGTGGCCGAGCGGAGGGCCAGAAGGGTACCCACGTCCTCTCCCCGACGCTCCCCCAGCCCGGAGGCGGGACCCAGCACTCTGACCCCACGCCGTCGAACCACCTCTCTGGAGGCAGGACCGAGCACCCCGACCCGGCACAAGTAGGATATTTGCTGGATCGGGAGGGGCCGGAGAAGCAGGACCTTCTGGAAAGAAGCCAGAAGTAGTAAAGCTAAGCTCCGCCAAGCTGCGGGCCAAGCAAGAGAAGGAGAAGGCCAAGGCCAAGGAACTTCAGGAGCAGAAGGAAGGTATGGACCTGGAGCTCGAAGAACACTACAAGAAGTATCCGTACACCCGTCCTGCTCGACCACCCGGCGGTCCTGGAGGGGATCCGGACGACGACCCCTACGACAACCCCGACCGATGGTCAATCCCAAGACCCCCACCGGACCGGATGCCCCCTGGCCCCCCGCCCCCATGGCCGACTGGCAACGCCGCCGACGATGCCCCTTTCCTGGGGGTAAAACCCACGCTGATTAAAGAACCCGTCCCCTTCGACGGGACCCATTCCGAACTCAAACGATTCGTGTATCAGTGCACCAGCTACTTCGAAACCTATCAAGCGTACTATCACTACGAATCCCAACGAGTGGCCTACACCACCTCTGCCCTCATCGGACCCGCCCTAGAATGGTGGGTCAACCTCGTTGACGAATACTTCAGCGGTAACCTCGGAAGATTCCGATATCCCTCCTGGGATAGGTTCGCTGAACTACTCGCCCAATGCTTTACGGACCCGGCAATCGAAGACGTCCATGAAAAGAAAATGATGGACCTCCGCATGGAAGAAATGACCGCATATCAATACTTCCAGAAGCTGGAAACAGAAGCACAGATGGCCAATCGGAGGCGCGACGAAAGTGCCCGAGGACCACTCGTCACAGCAGTACGACGAGGAATCCCATATAGCTACGCTCGCGCCATTGCCGATACTGGCTTCAACATCCCCGAGACGTATCCACAATGGAAGCAACGAGTCACCACCATGTACGAAGAACGACAAAGACGGACGCTCTTCGACCAAGCACATGGAGGCGACAGGAGGGATGGGAAGAGACCCGACAATCGGTCCAAACCCCAGAGCGCCGGAAGTAGTACGGCAACCCCTGAAAAGAAAACAGGCACCGGAACGACCTATGGGGGAAGTGGGCAGCCCATGGATATAGACCGACTCAAACGAGAAGGTCAGTGCTTTAACTGCGGCAAGAGAGGACATCTATCAAAGGACTGCAAGAAGGAGAAGAAGAAGCGACCCCGCGAAGCCCGTACTGGACGATTTACCAGAGAGGAGCTGAGGGCCATGATCGAAATAGCCGAGGAAGGAGACAAGAAGGAGGAGGTCGCCAAGACCTCAAAGGTCGAGGAAGTAAAAGACGAGGCCGACAAGTAAGCGATTCTACTTGCTCGGCCCAGGACTTTCGGATAGGGAATTCGAAGTCGAAGTCCGCGGCGTGGTCTTCCTCTTCTTGTAACAGTTTGTCACATATTCATATCACGCATTTGAATATACCCGATTTGACGACTTCCTTATCTGAACCTGAATCGCCTTCGAAAAACAATAAAAACCCCCTCAACGACCACCAGACCTCATCCTTCCTCCGATCGCTAACACCCTCTGTTCCAGCCACCTCCTACTCCCTCGCCTCGGAAGGAATCCCTGGATCTCCCGCCTTCCGGATGGGTAAGTGCTACGGGTCGTGGGTGCCATCGACCCTTGGGAGTCGCGGGGAAGACGGCGCATCCGATCAAACACGTACGCTCCCCCAGGCCGCATGCCCCCCGAGACAAGTCACGCGAGACCCAACCCCGGACCCACCGAGCCCCGCCAAGGCAAGCGGTGATGCTTGCCCCCCAGCCAAGGCGTACACCTCGCCTGGGGGAGCGACATCCCGATGACTCTCGGGATCAGCGGAACGAGGAACCGAAAGTGCCAGTAGAGTGACACCCTCTAGTACGCCCCCAATGGAATCAAGCGGCATCGGATGCGCGGTGCCACCACGAGTCATGATGGAAGAAGTACCTGACGAAGAAGATGACGCCTCTTATCAACGTTATGTGAAGGCACAAGAGAAGCGAGACGAAGAAGCGCGAGCGGAGAGGTGTCCCATACCCCCCTCAGTAAGTGTCTCCCCCTCCCCGAACTTCACCTGGCTCCCGCCATTTGGCACGAGCTGGACCCTTCGGGCGGTTAAGGAGGCACGAACCGATGCGGAGGCACTATCTTCCCTATATTTATGGACACATAAAGACAAATGGCCCGAAATAGACGGAGAACTTCTTCACCTTCTTCGGAAGGACCCCCCACCATCCGCAATTGATCGGATACATGAGTTGAAAACCCCCATTCGGTATCAACGGCGTGTGAGAACTTTGGGAGTCCGAGAGCTATTCCTCGATGCCCAGATCGAAACCTTAACCAATCGAGAAGTTCTCAAGGTACAGGCGCTCGTGGACAGCGGTTGCACCGGCAGCACAATAAGCGAAGACTACGTTAGAAGGAACAATATGGTCACCCGAAAAGCTGCCAGCCCCATTTCGGTGTATAACGCCGATGGGAGCCGAAACAAGGCGGGGAGCATCACGGATTTTGTGGAACTCCGACTCAATATCGGGGGACACAGTGAATGTATCGACCTCGGAGTAACTAATTTGGGAAAGGGAGACATTTTCCTGGGACACGACTGGCTAAAGCGGCATAACCCGGTCATCAATTGGACCACCGGTAAAGTATTATTCGCCCGATGCCAATGTCAACGAAACCCCTTCCCACTCCCCGATGCCGACCCCGAGGACCCTTGGGACAAAGAACTGGAGGAGGGAGAGACAATCCTGATGGTTGATCTGGAGGAAGAAATCAGAATTCGAGCAGTCCATCACGCTAACAACCTCGCGGCCAAGGCGAATGAGGGAAAGATGAAGCGAAGTCTAGAAGAGATGGTCCCATCCCAGTATCGGGACTATCTTGACCTGTTCGCAAAGGAAAACTTCGATGACCTTCCGGAGCGAAAGCCATGGGACCACGCTATCGAGCTAATCCCCAACGCACAGGCCACCTTAGACTGCAAAATATATCCCCTCAACCGGAATGAACAAGAAGAGCTGGATAGATTTCTCGACGAGAATCTCGATAGCGGGAGGATTCGCCCTTCCAAATCCCCCTTCGCATCACCATTCTTCTTTGTTAAAAAGAAGGATGGTTCCCTCCGCCCCGTTCAGGATTATCGAAAGCTCAACGAAATGACCATAAAAAATCGATATCCGCTTCCCTTGATCGCCGACCTAATGGACAAGTTGCGCGGTGCCAAATACTTCACCAAACTGGATGTACGCTGGGGATACAATAATGTTCGAATAAAGGAAGGGGACGAGTATAAGGCCGCCTTCAGGACGAACCGTGGACTATTCGAACCCACAGTAATGTTCTTTGGGCTAACAAATTCTCCCGCTACCTTTCAGTGGATGATGAACGACATATTCTCCGACCTTATTCACGAAGGAAAGGTCACCATCTATCTAGACGATATCCTCATCTTCTCCAAGGACCTATCGGAACACAGACAGATAGTACGATGGGTCCTGGCCCGACTCCGAAAGCATAAACTCTTCCTAAAAGCCGAGAAGTGCGAGTTTGAAGTCCTCGAGATGGAATACCTAGGGGTAATCATTAGCGAAGGCTCGGTCCGAATGGATCCCGTCAAGGTAAAAGGGATCGCCGAGTGGCCCACTCCCACCAAGAAGAAAGAGCTACAATCCTTTTTAGGTTTTACCAACTTCTATCGAAAATTCATAAAAGACTACTCGAAAATCGTTCGCCCGATGACCCAACTGACGGGAAAATCCCCCTGGATGTGGGGGGCCGCCCAGAACGAGGCATTTCAAAAACTTAAAAAGCAAATGGCGGAGGATGTTGTACTTGCACTACCACGAGAAAAAGGGAGATTCCGGGTGGAGGCCGATTTGAGTGAGGGAGCCATAGGTGCTGTCCTCAGTCAAGAGCATGAAGGGAAGCGGAGACCAGTTGCGTTCCTATCCAAGGCACTCACCACTACGGAACGCAACTATGAAATCTACGATAAGGAGCTACTCGCGATCATGCTCGCGCTGGAGGAGTGGAGGCATTACCTCATGGGAGCCGCCGAAGATTTTGAGATCTGGACGGATCACCAAAACCTCCAATACTTCCGACAACCCCAGAAGCTTAACCGTCGACAAGCGAGATGGGTTACTGAGCTAGCCCAATATCATTTCACCCTCCATCACAAGCCAGGCATGGCCAATCGAAAGGCAGACCTCCTCAGCCGCAGGGACGACCATGACCAAGGAAGGAAGGATAACGATAACATCGTGGTCCTCCAACCCGAACACTTCCGGGCCATGATCATGCCCACCATTGACGAAGTCCATCAACAGATCAAGGACGTCACCCGAAGTCATGAAAAATGGGACCAGGGGATAGCGGCCTCCTTGAATCACGAACGAGGAATTACTGAAGAGGGAGGCCTATTACGATACGACGGGCGCATCTATGTACCACGAGACGATAAACTGAGGGGTGAGATCATCGCGAGCCGTCACGATCACATTACAGCAGGACATCCTGGGATAGCAAAGACCCAAGAACTCGTCCAACGAGAGTTCTGGTGGCCTAAGCTAAGACAAACCATCGAGAAGTATATCAAGGCCTGCGAGGTGTGTCAACGAACGAAGGCAAACACCCAACCCGGGGCGAACCCCCTTTACCCCAATGAAGTTCCATCCGCGCCGTGGACCCACATATCGGTCGACATGATAACCGGACTACCCGATTCCAATGGCTACGATGCGATCCTAGTAGTCGTAGACCGCTTCTCAAAAGAAATCGTCCCCATAGCGTGTAATACCGAACTCACTGCCGAAGGATGGGCAAAGATACTCCGCGATCATATCTACTCCCGTCACGGAATGCCCAAAACCGTCATCTCCGACCGAGGACCTCAATTCGTTTCAAAATTCATGATGGCCCTCCTACAACTTCTCGATATCGCTCCGAACGCCTCCACCGCCTTCCATCCACAAACAGATGGCCAAACCGAACGCGCAAATCAAGAAATCAATAAGTATTTGCGCATCTTCGTTAACTACAGACAGACGGATTGGGATGAGTGGCTCGCTCTCGCCGCCTTCGCCCACAACAACCGGATTCATTCGGCCACCGGCCAAACCCCTTTCTTCACCAATTATGGAATTAACCCCCGACTACTCCCCGACACCATCCAGACCACCCCCTTTACCAATCCAGCAGCCAAATCCTTCGCAGAACACATGCAAGAAATCCATCGACAAGCAAAGGAGTCACTTGAGGAAGCCGCCGGAAAAATGAAGACACAGTATGACAAACGAAGGAGGGCCTCTATCGACTACGCCGTCGGAGACAGAGTGTGGCTCGATGCGACCCATCTTCACCTCCCGCGTCCCAAGAAAAAGCTCGACGATAAACGAGTGGGACCTTTCCTCATTCTGGAGAAATCCGGCGCCGCCACCTACAAACTGAAACTCCCACCACACTGGAAAATACATCCTCGCTTCAACGAAAAGCTCCTAACCCCCTACATACCACCCGCGTTCCCCAATCAAGAACGACCACCCGCACCCCCGCCAGACCTCATCGAAGATGAGGAGGAATACGAAGTCGAAGAGGTCCTGGACTCACGCACCAGGCACGTCCGAGGGAAGAAAGGACAGAGGTCACGACTCGTAACCGACTATCTCGTCAAATGGAAGGGATGGACACGTGAACATAACTCATGGACACGGGAAAGCGACATGGAAAACGCCCAAGGAGCGATCCAAGACTACCAAAAGGAACTCGCTAAGCATACACCATCAACAACGATGCGAAGGGTGATCGATAGATCTCAGAAAGCAGTCAAACAAATTGTAGACCGCGACTATCGTGAAAATCAAGCTACCGGTGGGTGGAGCATGTTCTACCAAGTAGAACGAGTAGATGGGAGGAAATTCTGGATAGAGGAACCCGACAGAGAACGATGGAAGACACTTATCGATGACTACTGGGCACGGGAAATCGAAAAGGAGATCAAACCAGGCGACTGCATCTTCTGCGATCAAGAGGAGGACGAGGAGGAAGACATAGAGGCAGTCGGGACGACTGCCTTGATGAGAGGGTAATGTTATGATTTATTCACTTTTTTCCTTATCTTATCTTATCGCATCATAACCTTCCCATCACGAGACCAGTACACTTGCGCAATCCTCTCGCTATCCGCTGCACCACCTTTTGATCCCATCTTCCTCATCTTTTGCTACTATTATTAGGCCCGACGTTTAGTATATAAGTACGATAAAGTCCAGCATGTAACCTCAGCTTCAAGCTATAGTTTATATAACTCTATCTTGCCGACTCACTCGCTGAAAGGCTATCTAATTGCACCTTCACCATATCCCGGACTTAAACAAGGATCTCTACAGTGACTGCCCGAACGCGAGACAGCCGTAGACCTACCTTTGTCCCTCAATATTGGCCTGGGTCTAACACTCTGTTATATTGATCATTGATATAGTATTTGAGGCTTATAACATATCAAGTGGATACTATATTGATATTCTGGGTTCTGCTATAAGGGTTTGTCTATTACTATATTAAGTGAAGATTGCAATTAATGTCTACTTATTACAGGGAATTGCACCAACACTTCTGGTTGGACGTGTTGCAGCAGGGCATGCAAGACCAGATGACTCTTGGCAAGAGAGTGGTACTTCCACAGTATCCTCCCTTGATTTTGGGACTGGTACTGTTTCAATACAGGATAGAGATATTTCACAAAGCACTGAACTGGTTGAGATGAGTAACATAGACCCTGTGCCAGAGAGGAATTCTGCACTTATTGAAGAAGGGGCCAGAGAGACAAGATCCTTGGACATTGTCTAAAGTCTCTGCAGCACATAGAGAACCAACTTGTCAGTCAAGCCTGTCACTGTTCTTTATATATTTAGTATATAGATGTCATAGATTATTTCTAAATGAACATTATTTTTATTTTTGCAACTGCATTAATTACTGGTTCCTGCATATACATGTTCAAAGAGTAAGAGTAAAAGTGGACTCCAAAGCCCATAGTACATACTATGAACTATGTAGTATGTACAGTACAGTTGCACATGAAACCCCCAGTTTTGATACACCCCAGTTTCGGACTGGTAAGAAACCACAGGTCAGTAGTGCATATTTCATTGAGGTAACTTACTGACCACATGACAATATTACCACTAACGTTTTTGTGATTTCACTTCACAGAGCAGCAAGTAGTAAGAAGACGTAGCCAGAGAATCCTGACGGGTATTGGGACAGACTTCATGAGTATTTGAGGTATGACAATGGGGCAGCATAGCATCATGGTGTTGTACAGAAAATTTTGGAAAAATGGCTCCATAGTGGTCATGTGAATAGTCCCATGACCAGTAAGAAACAGTAAATTACCATACCGGTAAGAAACTCCCCAGGAAGGGTAGGTACAAAACAGTATCAAAACTCCCTGGAGATTTCCTGCGCAGCCCTAATGTACAGTGTAAAATTTCCAATGTTCAATGCTTAAGCAGTCAAAATGGGCCTCACTGGGAATTGAACCCAGGACCTCCTCGAAGTTCAACCCAAACGAGGAATCATACGACTAGACCATAAAGCCATATTCAAATGCTCATTTGTGAAGTATAGATTGATAACACATCTGTTTTCAAGTTTTCCTTTCTAATCCGGCCCTGGCGACTTACATGAAGCCATTCATTGGATTCTTCCCTTCTGTTTGAAGCACCGCCGCGACACGGTGTTCGTTATACCGTTTCTCAAAAATGAACCACTATCGTCAGCAACATCTTCTCCGACATCTATTCACATGCAGACGACTTCTCCACCAAAATGGCCGCTATTTATCAACCAAAAGGAACGAAACGCTGCGAGACACGCCGTCGTCATCTTCCAACCCTCCGAAATCCCAACCTTCGCCGGGTGATATAAATTTGGAACACCAAAAGAGTTGGCTGACACGAAAAGTCGAGTCCTCACCGACAACTCGCTGGTGGTTCATGAAATTCGTGAATTTGCTAGGGTACGGGACTCCGAAGCAGTTGGCAGGAAGAAGGACGTTTCCGTTGTATGCAAGGCTGTGCGCAGCTGCACCAGACGCGGAGATGACATTCTGGCATCAAGGTATGTATGCCTCACATGTTTTTTTCAGTGCAAACGTATTGACTTTTCCTAGATTGCGATTTGCCGCCAACGTTCCAATCGTGGTTTACTGTCACCAACCTCCATACTTGGATGCTCGCTGTCCGTTTCCGCGCCCTCCCATCTCCCCACGGAAAAGAATACGTGCAGGGTCTCGTGGATCACTTTTTCCTTGACATCGAAGACCGAATTCGTGCCGTGCTCCAACCTCCTTCAAAGCCCACAGAACCGTACACTTTCGCGTCATCCTTCTATACCAACCCTAATGCGCCTACCACGGGACCCGACGGCAAGCCCATACGGCGCAGAGCCGCACCGGAGCGATTGGTATCTCGACAAATGAAGATTTTCAAGGAGCAGTGGGCAGGGATGTGGATGTCTCTCGACCACGCCATGGTGAAGGGCGACATGGAATTAGCAGCTGCTGTATGGCGGAATCTACTCGGCGCTCGTGGAGCAGCAGGCATCGCGTATCCCGATCCCAATGATCCCAGTGCTCCTGCTCCGTACCGTCGTACCGTCAATCTCGTCGGAGGCCTGGTGGAGAACATTGAGAAAATCGACTTCGAGAAGGAAGCGCACCGGGATGATGGGTCTGGCGTCTACGATTATGCGCCCTCCGAGGCGGATAAATACGTCAAGTATCCTGACCTTATGCTTGATGTGGTGACGTACCTTCGCAGGGAGCTGGTTCGACTGGAGAATATCGGCGACGAGGAGATTATGCATGGCGATATTGCCGGACTAGGGTTTGGTCGAATTGCTGAATCTACCGTCGATGCGTCTAAATCCAGGGACGCGGCGAAGTCGAGTGGTACACCCCCCACTGGTGGCGCATCGAGGCTTAGTGACACTGCCAAGTCCAGCGACGTTCTCAAGACAACCCCCTCCAAACCCAGCAAACTCTCTACAAGCGAGGCCGCCAAGCTCGCTGCCACATCCAAGACGAGCCCTCTTGGAAAGCCCAAGAACGGCAGCTCGCCGAAGCCCAGCACCCCTAAAGCAGACCCTGCATCCAAAACAAGTGACGTGAAAAGTTCGCCTACCAGGTCAAAAGCAACAAAACCCGTTACACCTTTAAATAAGTAACCGCTGCCGTACACCCTACTCTCTAATAAACGCTGTATCATTATTGTTCCTCATTGGCGTTAATCATCTGGTGGAGATAATAAATTTCGACTTCAGAGATCAATTTCTGCAGTGAACGCTTCTTGACGCACGACTAAGAGATATGACCGGCGACCGCCCCAAAGTAGTTTTGATTTCATTTACAGCATCTGATCGATGCTCCTCTTCCCAGCCTGCCTCCGACTCAAACTCGACCGCGCATAGGGACCGTTCTAGAAAAAACACGACCTTTGGGCGGGTCGCCTCTAACTGCTAACTAGGCTTCAATATTCAGTTTCTGTCCATGTCCTATATCCAGGGTTTTTGGAGTCATGCCACCGAGATTTACAGTGATAAACACCCCTAGTCCATGGTTGCGACTAACGAAGAGTCTTCGTCTAACACAAACTGAATTTAATCCGGCATTGCGAAAGTGATTGTCAAGGAGGGAAAACTGCATTAACGACGTAGCCAAGGTACGTTGTCTTGTCTTGCGCAGGCACTGTCACGGCGGGCTCCGCTGGAGTACCTTCAGGCTATAAAAGTGTCAGTGGCTTGATGGTCTAGTAGTATGATTCCTTGTTAGGGGTGGTCACTGGCATGCCGTTTCGAGGAGGTCCTGGGTTCAATTCCCAGTCGAGCCCATGTACTGGAGGGTAAATTAAATTTTTAGTGAGTCACAGCTCATGACTGACGAGTTAATCCTAGGGGCTGAGTTAGAGTTGTGGTGGGGTAATTTACCGTTTTTTACTGACCCCTCCCAAGGAGGGTGTTTTGATACCGTAGGAGACCGTGATTTACTGTTGCTTACCATGCAAAGTCACACAAGAGATGCGCGGCAACTGCAAATCACTAGCCTGGCAAGCCGCTTTATTGTATACTCGCGTAACTCGTATCTGTATAGCAAATTGTGTTATCATCATGTCCGTGTTCGCTTTTGGGACATTTCGTTGTCGAGGATGCTGTAAGTCATCTGAGCAAATTGCATATTCACTCCTGCACCGATCTGTCGTTACGTCGGTCTGTCCGTTGATATGCGATGTTCACCATGTCCACCGGTGATCATCACTTCTCCCTACACAGTCCATCCAAAAGCATCAGAGACGACCATACCTCCAAAAAAGACTTACTTACACATCCACATCTCTCAAAATCGCCTCGAACCTACTCCTCAGCCTCTGCACCTCCCTCTTATGCACATCCTCCGTGCTCGACCCGAAATCTACCAGAAACGCCTTGCATTCCCTGATGAACTGCTCGAGATCCTTTGCCACCAACAGGGATCGCTCAGGTTCGTTCGATCCTCGGGCTTTAGTGAGGAAGGCTGCTGTAAGCGTTGCTATACCCCCTAGGAAGTAGGAAGAAATAAGATTTGGGGGAATAGGGAGATGGGACTTTACCGAGGACGGGCAGGACGATCGTGATCTGGCAACCTTCAGTCAGCGTATCTAGGCATAGAACACTGATCTCGCACCTCGCGTCCTGTAACAAGTGCTGAAATGGCCGTCGTTAGAGCGCCAACAAGGAGCTGTATGCCTATACAAGACATTCCGTTTCTCGGTAATTTTCCGGAGGTGCAGAGGCTTACCAATAGCGATATTCATGGTGTACCCTTTCATCATCGCGCGCTCCGCGTATTTCTTCCTCTCCACCTCTGCCGCTATAATCGTAGGTAGCATCCACTCCTCTACGTTTTTGACGTGGATCTGTCTGGAATGAGTAGATTGGATCGGTATCTGAGGAAGCAGCCTACCTTAGACTCGTAAGGAACAATGTAGTCAAGCGCTGGTATAGGAGGCAGAGGTCGGTTTACGCGGTCATGTCCAATCTGAAGTGGGTCTATGATGCTAGAGCGTGCCTTATTCGTTTGCTGGGTAGATACGGAGATTTCAGTTGGGGTGATACTAGCTGCTGGGTTCGGGCACGTCGGTGCAGTCGTTTCTGATAGTTTCGTGGAATCTTGGAGTGTCGTGTTCTTAAAGGTAGGTCCAACAGTAGCTACGCCCGCGATGAGGGCAGGTGCAGTGGTAGAACCCTCTAGAGGAACAGAGGGTGTAGCGGAAGTGGAGGTGGCATTTACAGGGATATGAATCGGCTTCGTGGGTGCATCAGGAGATGGAGGCGTTGGTTGCGACGAACTCGACGATGGCTTATTATCAGCAGGAGCCAATGGTTTGGTTGATGTAGAAGTAAGAATACTCGGCGGCGGCTGGGATATGGTCGGAGGCGGCGTTGCTGATGGCGAACCTGTGGTTGAAGTGGTGGTAGATACTTCTTCCAACGAGGGAGCAGGCATGTTTGATGAATCAGCTCGTGGCATCATCAAGTCAGACGTTGACGGGATACCAGGCTGCATAGATAGGATTTTCGGAGTGTGCGACTCTGGCATTGCCGCACGACTCTGTACCAGCGGGAACACAACAACGATGCAGTTCATATAACGAGGACGTTCGAACGTCTTGATCACGTTTCAACTAAGATGGGTGCTCTGTTAAATTCCGACGCCGGCGGAAAGCTGTGAGATTGACTGCTGGGTCCGTCAGACGGTCCCCGGGGATCGAATGACATTTGGAAGCTCTGAGGATGGCTTCGCGGCTAATAACGACGGATCTTTCGTGTCGGACGAATGAAGTGCGGCGTGTATCCATTGACTTGTCATCGGTGAAAGAATTCACAGTAAAGAGTCACCCGGTTAGAGACAGACGGCATTCATAGTGAGAGATGTTGCACCGCGTTTAGCGTGGCATCTAGAAGTGAGCGATCTTTAGGAGTTGTTTCCACCGCAATGCTTCAAATGAGAAGGATAATGATTGAGAATATATGCCACAGTGGAGTAACCTATATGATGCTCAGACGCAGTCAACGGAAAGAGAGGACTACCCACATGGTCATACAAATAATGAAAATTAGAACCGTTGTTATATCGGTCCCTTTCGCTCATCAGTGCCTTGAACGTACATTCCAACATGAACTCTCGCAAGGCGACTGGTGTTTTCGTCATTTACTAGTTTCACTTTTATCCCGGCACACCTAGAATAAAGTTCACCTGGAGTTCCAACTCGAAGCAGAGCATTTAATCACCACGGCAAAGCATACCCCACGACATGTCCAGTTGAAGGATTCCTTGTAATCTGGACGCGTCTTGGGAAGGAGGTGCGTTGAAATGCTTCTAAACACGATTCCTTTTAGTCTGTCGAATATTAGATATCGAGAGAAGAGCAAGAAGAGCAGAAACACGAACATCTTTATTCTTCCGCTCTATCGTCGGCCCAGCTTCTGGTTCCACCTGAGACGTTTTCCCCTTCAGAGTCTTCGCTGGTACCGCAGGGACCTTGAACTGCGGCTTTGGCGGGGAAAGGTCTCTGCCCTTTGCATGCAAGAATAGCGGTGGCTTGCAAGGAGTGGGATCATCAGGCCGCGGTAATGCGACTGGCGGTGGTGAGTAGTCACTTACCACGGAAGACGCGTAGATACGATATTCGTCACGTCTGTGTCCCCAAGCACGACTTGGAACACCTATCGAATGCTTTTGCTCTGGCCGGAGGCAGAAAATGTTCTGAAAGTAGACAGTGGAAAGAACGGCCTGTGTATGATCATGATGATAGCAGTTGCCTTGTCATCGTACTAGACGTCGGCAAGATTAACGGACATTGCAGCAAGGTCGTCTGTGCGGTGAGGATGACGACGAAGGTGATGCCATTGAGGTATACGTGGGAAGTCGTGAGGCACTGGACTGCCTCTGTAAACAAGGCTGCTCGACGTCCGAGTGGCGAGCTCATCGTTAACGTTGGAAGCCAAGTCTCTTCTCGACGTGTTTAATCGCGTGCATTACTCTAGGTTAGCGCCTGTTAGTGCTGTCGTGCGCTGCCAAGGTAAGTTGCGGAAAGGACATGCGAATATATATGCATGAAAATGTTAGATGGAGTAAGGGATGCGAAGTGAGCGAGTGATCAAGGAATCATTGATTTCTCGGGTAAGGGGGGAGAGAAGACAGCTTCAAGGAACAAACTAGTCGAGCGGAGGAAGAACCGGCAACAGGAAGCTGTACTTGGGAGAAAAGATGCCGGAAGCTCGGACTTGCGTAGTTGTGGAAGCTGAAATCTCAGGTGTTCGGGCTACCTGGAACCTGGACAGCTGAGAGAAGTGGCTGCCGCGTCAATGCAGGAACAACACAAACACAGAAGGGAGAAGGTGGGCGGGTCAAAGAGATGGAGAGCGAAGAGCCAACGAAGCAACTAGGAAAGAACAACGAGTGAAAATACACGAGCACACAATTGGCTCGCAGAGATCGCGTTGTTTGGCTGACGAAGCTTGGCCAAACAATTGGGGTAGCACCGCTATCTAGGGAATGGTATAAGTAAACTCATATGCTTCTTCTCTTCTCTTAACACAAGCTTCGAGCCGTTCGTACCCCACGTCAACGCTTGTGGGGTATTAATCTACTGCTGGACCATCATCATTGTCGGTGACATGCAGGCTGACTTCTCTTCTTTCTCATCCTGGGACACCGACAGCCATCCAACGATGCTGAAGATGCCGATGCCTACTACAAGTGAAGAGACCTCCGGTCCGAAAGTAAAATATGTCTATGCAGATCAGGACCCGAGGTATTCTCTCCCTCCCTCGCCAAGTCCTTCTTTTGGACATGTAGAATCGCTGGACGTCACGGATCTATTGAACTATATGACTGTGGTCAAGGACACATTCCAAAATAAGTCGGAGGTTTATGATCGCTTTCTCGAGATTATGAGGGATTTTGATAGCCAGAAGTGTGTCGAAGTATCATCTGATTCTGCTACTCTCATTCATCTCATTCTCAGCATCGATACTGCTGGCGTCATGCAACGGGTATCACGACTATTCCATGGGGACCCCACGCTCATCGAAGGATTAGACCCGTTCCTCCCAGTTGGATATCATATAGGTATATCTGCCCTTAATTCGGATACCATCGCCCTCGAGATGGTGGACTGGCTTCCTCCGAGACCAGCGAATAAGCGGAATAGACGGAGTCTGACTCTATCTGAGGATGAGAAACTTGAAAGGGAGGTGGGTCCGAATCTACCCCGCCAGAGTTTATGCATCTATAGCAAGGCTAGGCTCTTTTAGACGTGCTTTTGGACAGATCAAGCTCAGAACCTGGGCATGGTGTGAATATGAGTATAAATAACGTAGTGAAGCAAGTCACCGACACACTATCCAAATCAAATATACACGATCAACTACTCCGTTTATCAGTCGAGGAAGCACAATGCACTTTAGACTTCCTTCAAGATGTAACTCGTGTCTTCCAAGCATTTTATCATAACCTAACACTGGCACTGGTCAGCTTCTAAATGGATCCAGTCTACCAACAATATCCAAGCGTACCCTTCTCAAAACCTCTCTCGAGTTGACGCGTATACATGACTGTGTACCTCGGTGTCTGATGCTCAAAGGCTTCAAAAAGTCAGGGGATTATCCATTTGCTCTAGGGCATTTTGGTGAGCTCTGGAGAGGACAAGTCGAGGGAATGGAAGTAGCCGTTAAACAAGCAAGGGTATTCACAAGTGACGATAACATCAATAAAGTTTTGCGAGTAGGTTGTCATCTATCTATTTTTCACGGTTTGGCTTTATATTTCCTTCACAGCAAGTGAGGCGAGAGGCCATCATTTGGAGGCAGTGCGACCATCCCAACGTCCTACCTTTCTATGGCATTTATCGCGACTCTGCTCCTTCGACCTACTGTCTCGTGTCGCCATTCATGGTCAATGGATCTCTTCGTCAATATATTGACAAAACTGATGATCCTAAGCGACTCGATCTTGTAAGAAATGTCCGATTTCCCTTTTCTATCAGCAATCCTGATGAAGAAGCAGGCTCTAGACATTACGCGTGGTATGAACTATCTGCACAAAATGTCTATCGTACATGGTGACCTCAAAGGGGTGCGTTCCGGAGCATATTTTGTAGACAGCATGTTGCTAAACCAAAACAAGGACAACATATTGATAACCGATGACTATAGGGCGGTTATCGCAGATTTCGGTATATCCTTCGTGATGGGTAGCACAAATTTTGCAACTTCATCGTCGTCGTCGTCGCGCAAGGGTGGTACCCTAAGGTGGCAAGCACCGGAAGTCCTCAATGATAGTCGGAACAGCCTTCCAGCTGATGTATATTCACTTGCATGTGTGTATTTTGAGGTACGCGTTTCTCAGCCGGTGAGCCGCTCTTAATGACCTCTGGCTGTTTATGAGGTATTTGATGGGACAATACCCTGGAGTGGCCTCAAAGATGGTGCTGTTATCAGGAATGTCTACTACGAAAAGAAGCATCTTCCGTATCCAAATTACCTGGGGTCGACCGGGCACGCTGAGCTGTGGTGGGAAGTCATGACCAAGTGTTGGGCCTATGAACCTCAGGATCGACCGACTCTTCCAGATATCGTGGCGTCTCTCCATATGACAGAGAGTGTGCCAACGACGGAGTCGAAATGGGATAGATCTATCCCAACACGACTTCATGATCCTTTGGTCCAAATTCCTTCAGGCCTCCCTCATCTGTTCGATCTTGAGGGACTTGCCATTGTATGAAGCTCCTACTATCGTGCCGATCTCTGCTTTATTAACTAGTTCACTGTTCACACGTCATCCATAACTACTACATTTTTGTTTGCTCTGTGTATCAGCCGGATAACATTAAAAATGTATCGCTCCTCTAGACGTCTTTGGCCCTCACTGAGATTCTGTGGTACCGAGGTTAACGCTGAGCCAGCCTGAGCTTGAAGTGATCGGCAGTGCCCCTCGTCGAATGAGTAGGCGAGGAGTAGCCTGTGAAACTTATCACCCACTGTGGACGCGCGGTTCTCATCTTAAGGCACCGTCTACAGGACAGTCACAATTGCATTAATTAGAATTTCGTTCTGGATGAGTGCATCATGTTATAAAACCTTGTGGGTGGTGCGCTATTATAAAAGTAGACAGTGGAAAGAACGGCCTAGGGGTGTATATCGAGCACGATGCTCGGAGATGCTTCGGCGTCGTAGTAGGGACGGCATCTCTCAGACGAAGCCTGTTCAGATATAGGCATGTCATTGACCCCTTGCCAGATCCTCTACTTTATTATTTCTACCACATACCGAAGTGCAATTACGTCGTTCTGTCCGTTCTTGTTTACTGGTGATCAATTTTTCTCCCTACAATCCATTCCAAGCATCAGACACGACAGTACCACAAAGAAAAGGGTCCGCTTACATATCCGTAACGCCCCTCAAGATCTTCAAATATATTCCTCAACCTCTGTTCTTATGAGCGTCCTCGTCACTTGACCCAAAATCTACCAAGAACGCCTTGCATTCGCGAATAAACTGCTCGAGGTCCCTCGCCGCCATCAGGGATTGCTCCGGTTCGGTCGACCCTCTGGCTTTGGTGAGGAATGCTGCCGTAACCGTTGATATAGCGCCCAGGCAAAAGCCACTGAGACTGAAATTCGGGAGAATATGATATGACCGTACCGAGGATGGGCAGGACGATAGTAATCTAATGTTAAGAACGCACGCATTTGGTCACTTCACTCAAGTCTGAGATAAGCTCTCACCTCGCGTCCGGTAACAAGCGCTGATATGGCAGTAGTCAGAGAGCTGACTAGGAGCTGTATGCCTAGCACAGGCCTTCATATTAATTTTCTTTAAGGAGAGGGGGAGGAACAACCCGGCTTACCGATAGCAACGTTCATAGCATACCCATTCATCATTGCACGCTCCGCGTACATCTTCCTCGCCTCCTCTGACATCACGATTGTAGGACGCAGGCGCTCCGCTGCTGTTTTCACTTGGGTATGTCTGTCTGTCTGCTTCAAGTGAGCAAGTTGGTCTGAGGACGAGAAAGCGGTGGCCTGAAGCACGATCCAGTCGAGAGTTGGCGCGGGGGCTAGGGGTCTGTTGGCGCGGTCATGTCTCATCTGGAGTATGTTCGAAGAGTTCGCACTGCGACTGGTATTATTTATGTGCTGTGAGGACGTGCAGGTTTGAGCGGGAGGGATACTGGTTGGTTCCTGAACGGTCGTTGCAATTGGGCCGGATGGTTTCTCGAACGTAGAAGTTTCGCTGCCACGTGCAGTGTTTGTAGAGGCAGATACAAGAGCAGCTGTGCTGGTGGTGGAGGCCGATATCGTGGTAGAGGGAGATGCAGAAGAGTTATGCTGTGTATCGGCCATCACGGTGGAGGGAGATAAGACTTTCGAAAGAACGGGCGCCTTGGGAGAAGCAGAAGAGGGTATTGTTACGTTTCTAGGCGTCTGAGTCGTTTTAGTTAGTGCAGCTCTTGGATTATGAGAGGCAGGCGTTGGTTGAGATGAGGATGGGTTCTTTTCAAAGCTGTATGACTGTGGTTACGGCTGGATTACGGTCGACTTTGTAGGAGTCGGCATTGCTGGAGTGATTGATAGCGAAGGGGCATTTTTTGTGCTCGGAGGAGCTATAGATACTTCTGTCGGTGATTGCGAGAAAACAGCAGCAGGGGGTAAAGCAGGGGATGGAAATGTCGGGGCAAGTACGTATGATGAGTCAGCTCGGGTGGAAATCGTAGACAAAGCAGCAGCGCCAGTTTGCGGGTTCTCAGCCTGCGGAGGATGAGCTTTCCTAGTGGGCGACTGTGACATTAGTTCACGGAAACCTTGTGTCACTAGGAGCGTAAAGACGGACAAAGGTGTACATAGGCCAGTTGATATAGTGAAGATATCCCAATTTCTTGATGGGTTTCAAGTTTCAAATTTCGGGCTTAAAGTCGACGTCGTCAATGAGCTGTAATGTTCTTCGCTGCATCCGAGGACCTTGGTCTTCGACGAAATTCGAGTGGTGTATAAGTTCCTCGACGTTATAAGGAAGCACAGACCGGCTTGAGCTCTCCGAATGTATTGCCGCTAACTTGGCGGTGGGGGTTGGAGATAGCTGCAGCTGCGACGGCGGGAACGAATCGATGACCGACAGGCAAGATCGTCAAGCTCGTGACGATAGATAAGGAGAAGGGAGTTCGCGCCGCTACATAATGACATGGAAGTCGTTTAGAAGCTCTGCAGTCGGTTCCGCATCTAATGACATGGAATCTTTGAGTGAAAGCGTAGATGTCATGATGTAAATGCGGCGTTGTTACCTATCTACTTGACATCGGTGAACAGATTCATACAGCAAAACAGTATATCTGACTAGGGACAGAAGATGTTCAAGTGAATGAGGTTGGACCACTTTGGCCTGACTTGCAGAAATGTAGAAGCTGGCAGTCTAAAATTGCGACGAAACTTAATGCGCAGTGCTTCAGATCAGAAGGACGATAATTGAGAATATATGCTACAGTGGTTAACCTACATGATGTTCAGACGCATTCAAGTAAAAGAGAAACCCGCTTACCTGATCATACAAATAATAAAAATTAGGGCCGTTGTTATATTGACCCCTTTCGCCCATCAGCGCCTTGAACATACATGCCAACATGAACTCTCGCGAGACGACTGGCGTTTTCTTCATTTACTGGTTTTAATTTTATATCAGCGCGCTTAGAATAGTAAAGTTCAGCCGGATTTCAAACTCGAAGCAAAGCACTTCATCACCATAGCGAAGCATACTCCACGATAGATCCAGTTGAAGACTTCCTTGTAATCTGGATGCGACTTGGGAAGGAGATGCGTTGGAATGCTTTTAACAACGATTCCTTTGACAGTCTGTCGAATGTTAGATACCGAAGGAAAGGCAACAATAACACGAACACGAACATCTTTGTTCTTCCTCTCTATCGTCGGCCCAACTTCTGGTTCCACCTGAGACGGTTTCCTCTTCAGAGTCTTCGCTGGTACCGCAGGGACCTTGAACTGCGGCTTTGGCGGGAAAAGATCTCTGCCCTTAGCATGCAAGAGCAGCGGTGGCTTGCGAGGAGTGGGATCATCAGGCCGCGGTAATGCGACTGGCGGTGGAGTTATCCGTGCAGCCAGCAGCCGCAATGTATTAGCACCGACTGAAGACGCGTAGATAACAATGTTCGTCACGTCGGTATCCCCAAGCGCGACCTGAACACCTATCGAATAGGTCTGCTCCGGTCGGAGGCAGAATATGTTCTGAAAGTAGACAGTGGAAAGAACGGCCTGGGGGTGTATATCAAGCACTATGCTCGGGGCTGCCTTGGAGTCGTAGTAGATATCGACGAGGTTGATGACGGCGACGAAGCGTAAGGCGATGCCACGGAGTGATTCCAAGGCCAAGGCGAGGGGATTTTGCAGCAGCGTCGTCTGTGCGGTGAGCATAGCGGAGAAGGCGATGCCATCGAGAGTTACATGGGAATCTGGAAGCGCCAGGCTGCCTCTGTAGACGAGTCTGCTCGACGCTCGAGTGGGCGAGCTCATTGTCGACGATGACGTCGGAGGCCAAGGTCCATTTCTGGGCGTGTTTGATCATGTGCCTGCCTCGGTCTGACCTGGACCATCATCACCATGAAGTTACCGCTCTTCGCTGTACCTCTACTCTCTGCTCTCCACTACACACCAGAGACGACGTATGGTTCACCGCGACCATTGGTTCTTTGGCATGGCCTGGGTTCGTCGTCTGCGCCTTCCTGAACAAATCTGACACCAGTATACAGGCGACTCGTACTCGTCTCCTGGGATGACCCAATTCGCATCCTTGATTGAAGACATCCACCCAGGAATATTCATACACTCAATCTACATCGACGAAGTACAGGACAACGACCGCAAGGCCGGCTTTGTGCGTAATCAATCCTGTTCTCTTCCATCTCTCCATTAATCAGACTCGGTAGCCAGTACGGCAACGTGAATGCTCAAATCGAGCTCGTCTCCGACCAGTTAGGCGGCATCCCCGAGTTGGCAAGCGGATTTGATGCGATTGGCTTTTCCCAAGGCGGGCAGTTCTTACGAGCTTATGTAGAACAATACAACGACCCGCCCGTCAACAACCTCATAACGTCTGGCGCACAGCACATGGGAATATCTGATATTCCGATATGTAGTGCTTGGGATCTTCTGTGCCAGGTTGCCAGGCGTGCTACGAAAAGCGCCGTCTACAGCACATGGGCTCAGGAAAATCTCGTCCAGGTATGCATTAGTCCTATCTGACCGCCACCGTCCTAAACTCACATATGCATAGGCCCAATACTTCCGAGATCCCAATAATCTCCCGACGTATCTCTCTGCCAATCATTTCCTGACCGCTATCAACAACGAACTCCCACCAGACGTGCAACCCCGAAACCAGACCTACGCACATAACCTAGCCTCTCTTAACTCGTTCGTCCTCGTCATGTTCCTCCAGGACAAGACCGTCGTCCCGAAAGAGAGCTCTTGGTTTGCTAGCGAGGCCCCTCTGGATGGCATCGTACCAGGCCAGGACGTCTTGTCCGACAAGAACATCATTCCTATGAAACTACAGCCTCTCTACCGAGAGGACTGGATAGGGTTGAGGACTCTTGATGAACAAGGCGGGGTGGTATTGACTACCTGCGAAGGCGAGCATATGCAAGTGGATCGCGCTTGTTGGGAACCGTTGGTGAAGGAGTTTGTAGGCGAACTGATTGACTGACTGTTTTTTTCTCTCTGTATCACTTATCGGCATTCTTCAGTTGTATATTATTGGTTGGCTTACCACTTTCCTGGTATCCGATTTCTCAGCCTCCTACAGCGAGTCAGCCTAATTCTACTACCGCTACAATGCACGGACGCCGTTCCATACAGTCTAGAGACCCGCAGAAGGAAATCCGGCACTTTCAATCTCTTGTTTAAGTGAGGGTCACCTTTCTATTCTACGTCGTACGAGGCTCGAGATAATCTCGTACAAATGCCATCATTGCGATAACTATGCTGTGTTCTTGTAACTGCCCTGTAAAGGCAATACCCTCATCCCGTCATACTACTTACCATGTCAGGGCCATGGACGCAGCCGTTCCTGATTGGGACCTTGCGCCGGTAGTTGAACAGCACCAACTCCAACATCACACCACACCACCTGTCCTCATCGCTGCTCAGTCGTCGTTGATATTCGTGACGCGCCTGCCTACGTGTTATTTGGAATCTTGACAATCTCGAAAACCCTCCTTTCAACAAGCAAGTCGCTTGCCAGGCTCATGTTGGCGACCTCGGAAAGAAGTTCACCATTTTTTCGACAAACCTACATTCTGTTGTTCTTTTGTCGAACCAGTGGCAGGATAATGGGCTACTAGAATTAAACAAGTCCTCTTCCGCTCGCTAGACGAGTCATTCGAGATATACGGTATACCGGCGCCATCACAGGTAGATTTACTTTCGTTATCAGTCACTACGACTAATACTACGTCAGTGAGACCCTTTTGCTGGAAATATAAACTCATGTATTGGATGACATCAGATGGTCAGTTCTTCGTTTACCTCTAAATTTGCTACTCACTCACATCTAAGCATCACTTCCATAAACGTTGACACTAAGGAGGAAGAGAAATTTGGCTCGGGTAAGGCACGGATGATACGTACTATTGGTGTAAAGCTGAATCCACATTCTAGACTACCTTCGTATGCGGCGTACTGAACATAAAATAAGACCTCGAACTTGATCTCTTTGCTCCCGGTGTGTTCTGAGTTGGACACATATCATCACGTTCCTGGGTTAGGCTTTGCGAGCTGCCATGGTTATCAGTGTCTCAGAAACACGCTGAGGAGGTCATCAATTTTTTCAGATCGATAGCTATAATGAGTCCGTGCCAGGAAAAGTACTGTGGCTTCCTGGAATCGGACGTCATCCACAACGCGCTAAAGACCTGCGTCGCGATTCATTGCATCCGGACCGTCTAGACCGTGATGATTGAACACAAATTCGACTCGACCAGGTTGAGCCCTGTCGAGCGATCAATGTGTGTCATGATTTCAGATAGATAACTGTGATGAGTTGGCTATGTGCGGGGTGTCATTGTTTCCACCTTTGATTCCATCTAGCTCATGATACATGGCTGGATGATCGAAATCGTCACTACGAGCACACTCGACCAGGTTGATCCACCAATGCTTCCCCTGCCCTCACGTTCTTTTCACTTCTATGCAGGCACGCAGCTTGAGCCAGCTTTCATGAGATGTCCCAGGATGTTAATAGATGAAATGGCCTTGTCAAACGACGTGGTAGAGGCGCTGCAACATTTCAGGGTCAGCGAAACATTTGGAACACGATATCCAGTTGATACACGAAAAGAGGATAAGAATAGCACCTCACCCCTGTGGATAACTGTGGACCCGGTGCAAAGGATCCTGTGCACAGTCAGATCCGACGGTCCGATGGAATAAGCCAGGGATTGAATAGATAAGAGAAATGCGCAACGACAAATACAGCAGATAATGGTGGGTTCGAGGGTAGCAACGCAGAGGTACCGCACTGCCTTTAATTTGACGATCACCCTGAAATAGAGCTCCCACCTTCGATTTAAAAGCTCTCAGACGAACAGTGATCAGCAAGAATTCCCAGCAAACCAAAAAAGCGCAGACATGGACCCGTCAAATAACGTTGCGCGGTACGATGATCCATACCGGCACTATCAGGAACCTTGGAATAATAGCCATGTTCCTGGACTACATCTCTACGCACCACAAGCATCATACACTTCAGTGAATACCTCTGTCACTGCTGTGGATAGCGTCTTTAACGACGGCAACAGAACGCCGCGGGACGTTACACGGACACCGAGCCCTACACCTAGTGAGGCGAAGCAATTGAACGGCGACGGCTTACTTGGTGGGGAGGACGTCGAAAATTGGCGATTTTGGATTCGAAGAGAATGGCTATGTGAGGTTGCATTCAATCTTTCATGAAGGGTTCACATCTGATTTTCACTTTAGGGTACTACGTCGCGCTGGGCGTTATCGTCATCCTGATTGCTCTCCTCCTGATATTCCATACTCAGATTGTTGACTGGCTCACACCTTTTTCACAGTGGTTACATGAGTTCGTGTTCTTGTTCCGGGGCTCTGTTTGGCAGAATATGTTTCTTATGACTATTGGTCGTAAGCAATCGAGTGCCAATTGAAGATCATAGCTATTTTGAGTAATTATTGGGCGGTGCATTGACCATCGGAGTGGTAAGATTGGTTTCCGGAGCGACAGGACCATACTCTGCGACAAGACCGTTAGATAATTTTTATCTAGCAAGAAATTTGGAGACTACATCCCGTTAAGCTGATATTAAGTCCTACTGCAGTCTCGTAAGAGCACGGTTTAGACAGTAGCTGCGAGCAATGCGTCTGTAAACAAAAAAGAAATTACAAAAAGAAACCCTGACAAGTGCTATCGGGGCAATTCCAAAATCGGGATAGAAATTTTGAATGAAATCTGGTGTCTAGACTAACATAATGTGACATATTCTAAGAATGATGGCTTTGCAATGTCCGCAAGTTTTTTTTTTTTATTACTTTGCAGTCAAAATGAGCGGGATTTATTTTTCTTCGGATAGGGCTTCAGACTGTTCGTGGCCCATAGTCTTCACTCAACCAGAGCTATACAATCCAAGTGAGAGTTGATATTCAGTAATTAAGAAAATGCTTTTGGTACTTAGAATGAACAAACGACATCATTCTGGACTCGATGTTGAACAAACTTTGTTGAGAGTGGCGCTGAGTCAGCGCGCTCTGGATGTCGGGTATTACGGTTACAGTCACGCCCCTCTTCTCTTCCCACCATCATCACTGTCAATACTCGACTTGGAATCCCGTCTGTACCGCGCAAACACCCGAAACCCGTGGTGTATCTTATCTGTACCTTTCGACGGTAGCTGATTACTTTTCGTGGCCAGAAGAAAGTTCAAAATACTAAAATCGCGAAGACGTCTACGGTCTAGGTCCGCTAGGAAGTGGCAAGGAAGCGGCTGCACCCTCAGAACGTGGTACTTCTTCCTGTTCTTGAACTCGAAACCTATTATCTAAACTCATCTGCCAGATTATTTTATGTTTCTATGCTGCCTGTCGGTGCCTCCCTGCAACACAGTCGGCCAAGAATGAAAATCGCTTGACCCCGCTCTGGCTGGTGCACGACGTCCAATAACTGCGGCAAGGGGGTCGGATGAAAAAGGCTGCGCTTGACTGCAGCGGCTGCATTATTTTTGAACGTCGGACACTGACGAAGGTGCGTCCACTTCGATCAGGTCGTGCCTTATCCTTCTCAGTCTGACAACAAGGCCAGCCAAGCGTTGTACTGCAAAGCTAGGATCACATCAAGATCGCTTGAAGCGCTGCCGAACCTCGTCCTGCCCTTGGACCTACAGTGGTATATGTGACTTCAAGGCAAGCTCTCGTCCAACTAGAGAATCATCTCATCGAGTAACCGTTACCTTCAGGCTCGCTGCCGAACCTCGGCGAATCAGCTGGAACAAGCTATTGCAAAAATTCTCCACTGGAACAAGATGCAGCGTCGTCTCAGACGGCTGATGTGCTGAAGAAGATAGTGGTAAACGAAGGTGAAAGAGATGTTTAGAATGAGAGAACGTAAGTTGACCTCTCTATCAAAGTAACTCGCCACTCATATCTGGCCTTCTGTAGAACATGCCGAAGAAATACTTGCCTGCTACCCATATGCGCCGCCTTTGGTTCAGTCTATACGCAAAGCAGAGACACTCATACATCGTCTTCACTTTCCTCCTAAATGTAATGCGTAGGGATGGAATGCATGGATTTAGTCGTTTTTTACTCTCTATCACGTCCCATCTCCTCGGTTCCGTCATCTCCGTTGTCCATCTCTGCGCCATCGCCTTCCACGCTACGTTCGGCGGTAGCTATCTGTTATGTGGATACTAGGTGGTGTCGCTTGTTTCTCCTTGTGAGACAGCCGGCATTGCTGAGATTTTGGGCCATTGCTAGTGAACGTAGAGGCCCGTCTGGCGGAGGCCTAAGCCGTGAACGTCGCAACTGTATCACCGGTCAGTAATTTGTTGGTCCCTCATTCTTTCGAGGACCTATTACTGCGCGCAAAAAGGCTTGGCTCCATGCGATAACGGAGTATAATTCTCCGTACCGTCATGATATCATGCGCTTTAAGGCCTCGGTTCTGTCTTTTGAATGGAATAAACAGGAAACTCCTTACGATTTTCAGCCGTTGCCTTGGTGCACGGATTCGTATCTGAGCGGTTATTTTCGCCGAAGGTTGAATATCGGACAATCAATGGGCTCATATTACTTGTTACAATACGGAGCGGCATTATTCCGTTACCTTTCGTCGGTTTGTTTCCATGACTTGGACGTTGCTGATATATATATACTCAAAGTCTTTCCTGTTCACCATCAATTTTCCTTTCGAGCCCCATGCTCTTCACAATCATTTCTCTTGCTGCCATTTTCCAGTGCGCCGCCACTGTTTTGGCTTCCACGGCGCTCAGTGGGCTCAACACAAAGTTCACCGCCGAAGGAAAACTCTTCTGGGTTTGTTCTTGACGATTCACCATCTTATATATGCTAAATACTTGCTCTGGGGTGCTGCAGCTGATCAGAATACCATAACTATTTCTGGTCTGTTGCCGTCGTGATATACATTTCACATGCTTACTAGAAATCTCTTGCAGCGAACGAAGCCATCTTGGAATCCGAATTCGGGGCCGTAGATTTTGTTTCTATCAACGCTTTTCTCTTCTCCTGACGACGCCTAAACCGTAGGTTACTCCGAGAATTCCATGAAGATCGGTCGCTTTAGCCATACCAACAGCATCTTACGAAGAATATCTTTGCCCATTAGTGGGATGCTACCGAAAGACCCAAAGAACGTTCACTTTCTCAGGGTCAGACTATTTAGTAAACTGGGCCGTCTCGAACAATAAAAAAATTCCGAGGACATACCCTAGGTTTTACTTTTAGCGCTTGTTTTGGACTCGATATTCTGATACACGCCTCTCTCTAGTGTGGCATTCGCAGCTCCCTTCGTGGGTGTCCGATATCACTGACGCGGATACACTAGTGAGTTAGAGTCATGCATCGATAATCGCAACATTTTAAGATATCAATCCACAGACTTCCGTCATTCAAATGCATATCGCAAACGTAGCTGGAAAGTATTCCGGTAAGCTCTACGGTAAGTTCGTTCTCTTTACAGGCTGTAGTCCCTTGTCTAATGTCCTTTCTCGAAAGTTGTACGTGTTCCTCTTTTGACGAGCATTCTCTGGGATTTAACTAGCCGTGAATGACTAGTGGGATGTCTGCAAGTATGTTGGCTCTTCCGAGGACATTCCCGCATACTGATGATGCACAGCGAGGTTCTCAACGAAGATGGTACTCTGCGGTCGGGCGTGTTCTATAACGTTCTCGGGGAGGTACGCCCTTATCAAGTTGACATCCGTGTTGCCTTGCTAATTCTCTGCTGCTCAAGTCATTCATTACCATCGCATTCAAAGCTGCGCGCACTGCAGATCCCACGGCAAAGTCGGCCTAAATCATTTCCTCGGATTTCTCATTGAACTCGAGCGATACAGGTTATATATCAACGATTACAACCTCGACTCTAACAACACGAAAGCCCAAGGTTAGTCACTACTGCCTTTTCGTCTGAGAATTTCTTCAATCGCGTTATTCAGGAATGGTTGCCCTCGTTAAACGGATCAATGCCGATGAACAGCTAATTGATGGTATCGGTACACAGATGCACTTATCCGTACGTTGGTTCCCGTTCAGATGTTTATCTCTTGTTGAACATTCGTAGGCCGGCGGATCGAGCGGTGTAGCGGCAGCTCTGACGACACTAGCAGGGGCCGGTACAGATGTTGCTATCATCGAGCTGGACATCACCGGTGCAAGCACGTCAGACTATACTACCGTTGTTGATGCCTGCCTTTCCAACACTGCATGTGTCTCAATTACTAGCTGGGGAGTCAGTGATGTTGTAAGCCCGCTTCCATTTGATTTTCTACGACTTTAGTGCTCAGCTATCTGTCTTCCAGAACTCTTGGCGCGCCAGTTCTACGCCGCTGTTGTTCGACAGTAGCTACCAGCCAAAGGATGCGTATACGGCCGTTATATCTGATCTGTCGTGAGAGCTTGCTCAGTATTTGTGAACCTATGATGGTTTTGCGTTCGATATTTCCATTCATAGCGATTCCGGCCCGAAAGCCTTCGTTCCGGTCCGTTACTGTGTACTGCCTTTCGCACATTCATTTTTGTCTTCTTCTAGGGCTGGAGCCTCTTCTTCATTAACTTGCCTCCTTCTTACCACGACCTCGTAACTGGTCTTGAGTCCCTGTTTCGTTCCCAGCTATACACTCACGTTTGACTTGTGGTGACAACATACGCCGCAGCTTTTGTCGGAGTCACTTCCTCAAGAATTCGCTGTCATTTCTGATGAACTAAAGATTATGCGACTGATTTTGGCCCGATATGTCGCTTTTCCATTATTTGCGTTCAAAACGAGTTTAACTAGTAACTACAATTGCTGCTGCGTGTAAACATCTATATAAGCCTAGGACATACGACGTAGCTGTCGATACTATTTGGTGAGTGCCGGTCGTCTTGTACAAATACTCGCTCATTTAACCTTAGAGAGGGAAAGCGGATACCCTCGTTTGCCCGGCTACTGCGCTGAACAACTTGATCAGGATCTTATGAATCGGAACCTTCGTCTTTTGAGTTACCAAAAGAATGAGGGTCATAAACTCAGAGATTTTGCGCCCTGTGCCTGTGTTGTGATCACAGTCAGTGGAAGAGCATCCGCTTTGGATCTCCGACTGCATAACCAGTGACCATCTAGGCGAGCGGAAGGGCCTTAGTCCAAAACAAGCAGCAGGAATCAAAGTGTCCCTGCTAAGCATAAGGGCCGAATATGGTCTTCGAGTATCATTTGATATGCGACGCGCAGGGTGTAGAGCTGTTGAGCCGCCTCGTGCTTTATTACTCTCATGCCTCATACATTGCAGAAGCGATGAAACTACGGTGATATGCACACTTCTCTGCGTTTGCGGTTCTGAGCGTTAGTGCAAGGAAAAGGTGAGACGGAGATCCTTTTCATATTCATAAGCTCTTACACTGATCTGAAAGTTACAGCTACATTACAAGCCTGCACGGACTACCGGACTTCGAATGTCGTAAATATCACCCTTCATAGCGCTGGCAATGGATACATTTTTCCGGCCCACTCCCTCTCATCTCGCGTTAGGAGGGAAACATTTCTTTACCTTGCCAACCAGAAGTATCCATGAGCGCTAGCGACGCAATCTCTCAAAATCCTTCCAAAATGGAAGAGGCGGGCACTGCTCCCTTCTCATCAACTGATGAGGGGGCATCACCACCCGAAGAAGTGTTCGTCGTTGACGGTGTAGCAGAGAAGAGGTGCGCCGTTTGCCGTTGCTATCGAACCAGAAGGACGAGCTGATGCTGGTTCGTCTTCCTGCCAGATTGCTCCGACAGCTGGATCTTCGGATCTTGCCTAGTTGCATGTTCATTGAAACCCTCAGTTCTCTTGCGCGCGCCAATATCGTACGCCGATCTGTTGATTGCTTGATCGTGCTCTTAATTAATTTATCTGTCAGGGAAATGCGAAAATCCTCAATGCCGACAGCGGTGACTCATTGTTGCAGGTCCTCGACATGACAAGCGAGCAATTCTCTACTGTGCTGGCAGTACTCTTCATTTCTTATGCGCTGTTTGAGACACCGTCGAATTATATGCTCAAGCATTTCTCTCCTCCGCACTGGTTCGCGTTTCTCATGGTGGGATGGGGCGGAACAGATATGATCATCTCCTCCGTCAAGAGTTATAGCGCGCTGACAGGACTTCGGTTTCTGCTTGGGGCATTTGAAGCTGGTATGGCATAGAGAGCCGTCCTCCGTTACACCAATATCTAATTACCGTTACAGGTTTCTATCCGGGAACAATCTACTTCCTCACCTTGTCAGTTCTATTTTTGTGCTTCAGGGCTTCCTGTGCTGATTAGTCGTTTGAACAGTTGGTACCGACCCCAAGAGCGTGCTCTGCGTCTCTCTTTCATCTTCGCATGCACGACCCTCTCTGGCGCCTTTGGGGGTAGCATCGCTTATGGCGTTGGTCTCATCAACGGCTCCAAGGGTTTGGAAGCGTGGCGGTGGTTATTCATCATCGAAGGCGCGCCGTCATGTGCTCTGGCGGTGGCGGTATACTTCTTCTTTCCAGCATATCCGGAGACAGCTACATGGTTGTCTGCAAAGGAACGAGAGCTCGCCGTCAAGCGCCTCAGAGGGGAAGCATCCTTGGGTCATGCCAAAATTACATGGGCGCAGACGAAAGATACACTGATGGACTGGAGGCTGTACCTCCACTATCTCGCCTTCATCACCGTTTGCGTCCCTTTTTCGAGTATCTCGTATTTCGCACCAACTATTGTGAATGGACTCGGATACGAAGGACTACGTGCCCAGCTTTTTACTGTACCACCCTTCGCCATAGCCTTTGTCGCGACCGTCACCTGTTCTGTATTCGCAGATCGGTATGAAGCGTGGTCAACGTTTGCATGGATCCCTATGGTTGTTTCAGGCGTCACCTTTCTGATTCAGGGTGCGTTTAGTTCCGCTGCCATCTCACCTCGACTGACATTGTAACATATAGGCGGACTTCCGCCTAGAGCATTCAAAGCACGTTATGCCATGCTGTGTCTCAGCACGACATTCTCTAACATCTGTAATCCGTCTCTCATTATATGGCTGACAGTCAATCTTCGCAACACCGATGCGACGACGCTCGCTATACCTTTGATGGTGACAATCGGGACTGTTGGGCAAATCACCGGTGAGCTCTGGTCTCATGTCAGTATATCATCGTCTAATTCTTTGATCATGTTTATAGGTGTATATATATACAAGGCCAATGAAGCGCCAGGTTACCGGACCGGCCATTTCACCAATGGTGCGTTCCTATTGGCGGGATCCCTTGTGATCCTCGTCCTATGCGAGGTGTATAGAAGGCGAAACCGCAACATGACACCCGGAAGCCAACTATGGCGTGCATAACGTGTTTCGGTTACTGGGTCCGTATAGAAAGCTTGAAGAACTTTTTACGTCCGTTGAACGGACTACTTGGCGTACTGTGTGACAGAACTACTTATAAGAATGATCAAACCTTCATTTTTTTCTTCGCTAAAGTGTCCTATCAATGGAATTCCTTCTTGGTCAGCAACTTTTTTCGATGCAAGACTGAACGTTTTACCAGGCTTATCATTCTGAGATACACGATGGGAGTTAAGGCGATGGCGAGTAGAGGCTCGAGATAATCTCGTACGAATACCATCATTCCGATAACTATGCTGTGTTCTTGTAACTGCCCTGTAAAGGCAATACCCTCATCCCGTCATACTACTTACCATGTCAGGGCCATGGACGCAGCCGTTCCTGATTGGGACCTTGCGCCGGTAGTTGAACAGCACCAACTCCAACATCACACCACACCACTTGTCCTCATCGCTGCTCAGTCGTCGTTGATATTCGTGACGCGCCTGCCTACGTGTTATTTGGAATCTTGGCAATCTCGAAAACCCTCCTTTCAACGAGCACGTCGTTTGCCAAGCTCATGTTGACGACCTCGGAAAGAAGTTGCCAATTTTTTCGACAAACCTGTATTCTGTTGTTCTTTGTCGAACCAGTGGCGGGACAATCGGTTGCTAGGACTAAACAAGCCTTTTCCCGCTCGCTAGATGAATCTTTCAAGATATATGGTATGCCGGCGCCATCACAGGTAGATTTACTTTCATTATCAGTTACTACGGCTAATGCTACGTCAGTGAAGCCCTTTTCCTGGAATATAAACTCATGTATTGGATGACATCAGATGGTCAGTTCTTCGTTTACCTCTAAATTTGCTACTCACTCACATCTAAGCATCACTTCCATAAACGTTGACACTAAAGAGGAAGAGAAATTTGGCTCGGGTGAGGCACGGATGATACTTACTATTGGTATAAAGCTGAATCCACATTCTAGACTACCTTCGTATGCGGCGTACTGAACTTAAAATAAGACCTCGAACTTGACCTCTTTGCTCCTGGTGTGTTCTGAGTTGGACACATATCATCACGTTCCTGGGTTAGGCTTTGCGAGGTGCCATGTTCATCAGTGTCTCAGAAACACGCCGAGGGGGTCGTCAAAAATTTCAAGTGGATAGCTATAATGAGTCCGCCCCAGGAAGGGTGCTCTGGCCTCCCAGAATCGGATGTCATCTACAGCGCGCTAAAGATCTGTGTCAGTGTCGCGATTCATTGCATCCGGACCGTCTAGACCGTGATGATTGAACACAAATTCGACTCGACCAGGTTGAGCCCTGTCGAGCGATCAATGTGTGTCATGATTTCAGATAGATAACTGTGATGAGTTGGCTACGTGCGGGGTGTCATCATTTTCAACTTTGATTCCATCTGGTTCATAACACATGGCTGGATGATCGAAATCGTCACTACGAGCACACTCGACCAGGTTGATCCACCAATGCTTCCCCTGCCCTCATGTTCTTCTCACTTCTATGCAGGTACGCAGCTTGAGCCAGCTTTCATGAGATGTCCCAGCATGTTAATAGGTGAAATAGCCTTTTCAGACGACGTGGGAGAGGCGCTGCAACATTTCAGGGTCAGCGAAACATTTGGAACACGATATCCAGTTGATACACGAAAAGAGGATAAGAATAGCACCTCACCCCTGTGGATAACTGTGGACCCGGTGCAAAGGATCCTGTGCACAGTCAGATCCGACGGTCCGATGGAATAAGCCAGGGATTGAATAGATAAGAGAAATGCGCAACGACAAATACAGCAGATAATGGTGGGTTCGAGGGTAGCAATGCAGAGGTACCGCACCGCCTTTAATTTGACGATCACCCTGAAATAGAGCTCCCACCTTCGATTTAAAAGCTCTCAGACGAACAGTGATCAGCAAGAATTCCCAGAAAACCAAGAAAGCGCAGACATGGACCCGTCAAATAACGTTGCGCGGTACGACGATCCATACCGGCACTATCAGGAACCTTGGAATAATAGCCATGTTCCTGGACTACATCTCTACGCACCACAAGCATCTTCAGTGAATACCTCCGTTACTGCCGTGGATAGTGTCTTTAACGACGGCAACAGAGCGCCGCGGGACATTACACGGACACCGAGTCCTACACCTAGCGAGGCGAAGCAATTGAACAGCGACGGCTTACTTGGTGGGGAGGACGTCGAAAATTGGCGATTTTGGATTCGAAGAGAATGGCTATGTGAGGTTGCATTCAATCTTTCGTGAAGGATTCACATCTGATTTTCACTTTAGGGTATTACGTCGCGCTGGGCGTTATCGTCATCCTGACTGCTCTCCTCCTGATATTCCATACTCAGATTGTTGACTAGCTCACCTTTTTCACAGTGGTTACATGAGTTCGTGTTCCTGTTCCGGGGCTCTGTTTACATTTTGACATCATCTGACAGTCTGAAGTTTGGGTGGCTCGTCCCCATTGGAATTCTTTTTGTTCTTTCATTCCCTCCTGTAAATTTCTCTTAGGCTCTCATATTACCCGTCACTCATCTTCCTGCCTAGCTTTTCGGTCATGAAATCGTCGCCGTGCTCTGTGGTCTCGTCTGGGGTTTATGGATTGGGTTTGGTATCGTAGCTGCAGGTACAATCTTCGGAGAAATCGCAAAGAAATCGGCAACTTCTACTATGTAGGATTCTCCTCACTATCTGTATACCGTCACTCATCTCGTCTCAGCGCCTTCAAGTTTTGCTCTCGTGCTCGTGGCGAGAAACTCGAACGCACAAGTATTATGTATGCCTGTTTGGCAAAGGTCATTCGAGATGGCGGTTTTATAATCGCTCTGATAGCACGTCTGAGTGCAATTCCCCCACATTGCGAGTTCAACTTTCCCCGTTCCTGCCACTAATATTTACTGGTGCCCTTGATCACTTAGTCACGACTGCTCTCTTTTCTACATGTGGAATGGGAATCATCGTCTTTTGTATTGCGGCGATCTTGTCGCTACCTAAACAGTTTGTCACCGTGTACCTCGGGGTCATTCTCGAACAATCAGCGACAGGTACTCCATAGTTTGCTCCTCACCGTTGCAATGTCTGATCTCTGATAAGCGATACCAATAAGAAGTCCAAGATAATATCCGGTGCCGTCCTGGCTCTCACAATCGTAATTACTGTCGCCGCCATGAAGTACATTTTAAAACAGATGAACAAGGTTAAACCCGCCGTCATTTATACGCGAAGGAAAGCCAGGTGAGTTACGTTTACAGATATTTGGAATTTTCACTGAGGTCGGAATGATCAAGACAAGGGAAACTTGCAAGAGCCGACATGCCTTACAATCGGGTGGATGCCTCCGACTCTGATGTCAACGTCCCTTTGACTGCAAGGGTTGCTACAGACGCCGAACGTGGAGACCTGTACCCATTCTCTCAACCGTACCAATGCGGCTCATACACTGGTGCTGAGCCTACCAGTGTCGTTTACACACCCACGCCCAAAGTTCCGAATCACGGATACAGTCGCGTCTGAAATAACCCATACTGTTGGCCTGTTCTTTGCTGCAACCTGTCAACCCAAAGCTCTTCGCGTAATCTCATTGTATAGCCCGTGATTTATGTTAAAGGTCAAATGGCTTATTGTTGTGAGTTCTTCATTTCTCACTGAGGGTATCTTTTTAGCAACACGGACGGTCGACCTCAGCGGAGAAACGCAATTACGCGGTATCCAACTGGTGTGTCATCTTGCGACGGCTGTGACTCTCAAAGCTTTCTCCGGTATGCGTATCATGCGCGTTCTCCATTATAGCCTTGATGTCTTATCCTCGCGTTAAATCTCTCCGTTGAAGATGGAACGCCAGTGCTCGACCATCCCAGTTGCGGCCTTCGTGACAACGATTACTGGATTCTTGATTTTTGCTGGTCGATGATCTATGAATTATCCTCAGCGGCAAAATGAGCAAAATAGGCTGTTTGGATTGAGCCAGGTCATCGGCAAGGTATGGTTATGGAAGAGTATAGATTCCCTCCGCGGGGGTGTCGAAGAAACAGAGCTCTTATTCATGGTGCTTATTCGGCAACCACTCAAATTCGATAACCGTGAACACAATGATCTAGCACCTCACCATCATATGATTTCCTCGATTGTTATGCATTATTAAAGTACATAAACGCTGTACATTTACAGTGGGACAGGTCCGATGAATAATAACGAGCGTAAGAGACACAAATAAACCCAGGGGTATACATTCATCCACTAAATGAAAACTATATCATCGTGCAGTCGTCGTATAACTCGGCGGAGGCGGTGATCGCACCCGACTTGCATCGAATCCACCAGGGATGTCCATGACAGTCGATGCTTCCGACGCTTCCCTACCGACTGCAGTATGATATGAAGCTCCTGTAGGCTCCCCAACATGCCGCACGTCATAAGGCGAAGGCAGGTGAGGAGAGGCCGGTGGATACAGAGGAGACGCAGGTAGACGCACCTCCTGCGGCGCTATCTGGGGAGATTGGTGATGCAGGGGCGGCGTTGATATCCCAGGCGGCCCATATCGGCCGGTGTCCCAACTCACGTCGTCAACACTCGGTCTCGACATGATATGCGTGTGAGACGAATGTCCAGAAGAGGAAGCATCGTCCAGATATTCGGAAGATTTTGAATAGCCGTAATTGTTCGTTGGCTTGTATTCGTGATTCGGAATTTTAGGCGTGGGTGCATAGATGACACTGGTAGGCCCGGCACCAGCGTGTGAGCCGTACTGGTACGGCTGTGAGAATGGGTACAGCTCGCCGCGTTCGGCGTGTGTAGCAACTCTGGGAGTCAAGGGGATGTTGACATCAGACGTGGAGGCTTCAAAGACATCCGACCGGTTATAAGGCATGTCGGCTCTTGCAAGCTTGGCTTGTCTGATGGTTCCCACGTCAGTGAACATCCGAAATATTAACAAATGTAACCCACCTCTCTTTCCTTCGTGCATAAATGACTGCAGGTTTCACCTTGTTCATTTGGTGGTAGATATACCACATAGCGGCGATGGTAATCAGGAACGTGAGAGCCAGAACAACATCAGATATTATCCGAGACTTCGTGTCAGTCGTTCCTATCGGCGGTTAGGTATGAGAACGAAAAGGAACAAACTTTAAAATACCTGTTGATGATTCTTCAAGTATGACCCCGAGATAAACAGTGATAAATTGTTTAGGTAGCGATAATATTGCAGCAATACAAAAGACGATGATTCCCATTCCGCATGTGGAGAAAACGGCAGTTGTGACTAAAGTGAAGCTGTTAACAAAAAGTGGGATCAAGAACATGGAAGAACTTGCAATGTCCTGGTATTGCACTGAGACGCGCTATCAAAGCGATTTTGAATCCTCCATCTCGAACGACCCTTGCCAGACAGGCATATGTGATCTTCGTACGTTCGAGTTTCTCGCCACGAGCACGACAGCAGTACTTGAAGGCGCTGAAAGGAGGTGAGTGGTGATATGCAGGCGAAGTAGAATGCACGCACTAGAAATTGCCAACTTCTCCAATGAATGTACCTGCAGCAACAATACCAAATCCAATCCATAAACCCCAGACGAGACCGCAGAGTATGGCGACAATTTCATGACCGAAAAGCTGGGTACGTAGGTGAGTGGCGAGTAATATGACAGCGCAAACGGAATTACAGGAGGAAATGAAATGACGAATAATACTCCAATAGGGACGAGCCACCCAAACTTTATACTGAGAAACAATGTCAAAGTGTGAACAGAGCGCAAGAACAGAAACACGCACTCGTGTAACCACTTTGAAACAGGTGTGAGCCAGTCAACAATTTGCTTGTGGTACAGCGTCATCAGGGCAGTCAGGACGAGGATGATGACCAGCGCGACATAATACCCTAGTTAAAATCAGAAATGAATGTTTCAATGCAAGACGGCAACGCACATAGCCATTCTCTTCGAATCCAGAACCGCCACTTCCCTATCACCTCCCAGCTGAACACACCAGTCTTCAATTCCTTCGCCTCGCTAGGCGTGGGGCTGGGCGTCCGTGAAATGTCCCTCGGCACCCTGTTGCCATTATTAGGGATATCGCCATTCACAAAAGTGAGAGATGAATTCGTTGAAGTGTACGGTGCCTGTACAGGAGCTGGTGGGTAAGGATGTGGACTGAACGCCGGGCTATTCCAAGGTCCTTCCTGAGGATGTCGATGCCGTGGGTGGTCGTCGTACTGCGCCGCGAGGCTATTAGATAGATCCATGTGTACGGTAATTTGATTTCTGGGATTTTCTGTCAAGTTTGCTGGCCACCGTTCGTCCGAGAACGATAATATAACGGTGCGAGCTCTATTTCGGGGTGAGGGTCGAGCTGTAGGCGGAAGAAGGTGTCGCCAATGACTGTATAATGGCTGTAAGAGGCAAGAAATAAATTGCAGTGCAGTCCAGCGTTGCTCTCTTTGGATCCATCACTACCGGCCACATTATTCATCATTGTCCCCGCTATTGCTGTTATTCTAGTTTGCATTGGCCGGGTCTTGGCAGGCCGTCGGATCTGCAACCGTGCACAGGATTCTTGGCCCTGGGACCATCAAGGTGAACCTTGTACTTGCGCCTCTATGTCTTTTGGGCGCATATACCCAGGTATCCAATTGTTTTTTTGACTCTGAAAACTTGAACTTGCAATGGCGACGTCGCCTACCCACGGCGGCCGCTGTGGCATAGCACAAAATGCTTGTGTTCTCACGGAATAATAATTAGGACTCAAATTTCATTCCAAATTTTTCAATTGCACCTTGTCGCTCGAAGCTAAATTAACACGTTCGTGCCACTATAGATCTCCATTTACTTGTACAACGACTGTCGTCCAGGAGTACCTTTGTACAGGTCGTAGATGATGCTTTGTGTGCTCGTTCAAGGGAAACGCCTGTTGCCAAAAAGCGGATTTCTGCGGACGGTATTTCAGTGTGGAAGGTACTGTCATCTCTGCTGGCTTTGGGAACATGAACAAATGGTAACGATAAAAGCATCTTTTATCGTTTTTCATTTGTTCCTGCGCCCAAAGCTACGAAAACACCTAAACCGAGCTATGCTTGATAACGATTGTCGACTCGTCAGGCGGCACTAACCGCTCTTGTTGCTCAGATTACACCTATAGAACGAACAGCGGCACTGCCAGAAAAACCTCAAGGCGAACTCGCGGAGCAACATGATGTCCTTAGGAAGGATCGATCCTTCCTGTCCAACATACTTTGGTTGCGCAGAGCCCAACATCACCATCGAAATCGTATGTTGTGGCATGACTCTGTCGAAAAGCGCTATGTTAATCGACTGTACTTCGACCACCAAGGCGGCATGATCCCGTTCCTTGACGGTCGCTGTGATCCTCAGCGGATATCAATCTTTGTTCGGACCGAACTCTATCATCACATCTTTGCTTCCTTCCAGGCTTGCATTAGCAATGACTCCGTCCACATTCCAGCTCCCGTCGTTTAACTCACAGCAGGATTGATGAGGACCGCCTCCCAAATGTTGACCAATGAGCTCGCACATCGGGACCCCACCAGGAATCTTTTGTCGCAACTGCTCAACCCTACAGTCTTCTAGGAGCTCGGCCTGAACCCCAAGCCGAATTCAGACCATGTCTTGTGGTTCCAGCGTAGATCCTTCCATGGTAACGACTGGTGTCATACGTGGAGAAAACGCAAAATTGCGCTGGAGCAGCGAAGGTTCCATTCAAGGCTCTCTCAAACACCCAGTACTGGACGCAGAAGGTCATTCAAGTTTCATTTTACCTTCTGTTCGTCTCCGTGCTGTTTTGCACCTCTCCAGTGCGAATATTTTTTCAAGCATCCTGCTCCCCGTCGTTTATTATCCCCATTACGGGACCTTGGATCGTCACCTTGTCTTCCCGACGCTCCCAATCATCCAATGTTTGACCGGCTATCTATAGCTTAGTAGTAATCGCGCTAATAACGGCGGACATCCTCTTCGCCTTGCTCGTGTCTGTCAGTCCCTGAGACTGACATCGATGACCTTGAGCAATGTTACGAGCTTGAACTCCAGATTCCCCTTCCGTACGGACGGCTCGCTACTTTCCCGAGATAATCGAATACGATGTCGGCACGGAAGTCGTTAGGTTTAAATCCTTTCAGCCCTTAGAAATACGAGGTATGCATAGAGAAGAGTACGTCGTAAAGTTTGTCCGGCGATATGGCGCCGAGGCCCACAGGCTGATGGCGAATAAAGGGAAGGCGTCAGCGCTAAAGTACTGCTATTTGATTCCCAACAATGGCAAGTACTAGTATGGATCCCTTCAAATGGTCGTTTGAGAGTTCTTCCGCGGCTCGATGGTAGCATCGAAATACGAAGGGAGCGTCGTGGAGGCGGTGCGCGCAGCAGTTCGAGGCGCCATTCAGATTCCTCGCGGTCAGTCACTTGTTCATTGATATTTTCGCGCGCTATATATTTTGATCGTTGATTGTGCGGAGAGAGGATGAGGGTCGCCTCTTTTGACTACGCAAACTACGCAAGAGACCGAGGTAAGAATGTGGTCTGGTACATATTATATAGTCACTGAGATTCGGGAAATACGATATTACTGCATCTCAACATGACATGCAGGTGGTGGATGCGTTATACTTAGTGACCAGTCCTGTGCATTGTTATTTTTACTATCATCGAATTTGAGCGTTTGGAGCAATCGCGAAACAAGCACTATAAATAAAAACTCTATTTCATCCCCGTGCATCGCTGATACCCTAGCTCAACTTTAACAATCGCATTTACTCCACTCCGTTTTACCATTAAGGTCAATCCACAATTTGAGCAGTAGAAATACCGGCCGGGATTGATATTGAACTCACACGAAGTCATTTGACCTTGAAAGTCGCTCTATGAGCTATACAGAGACAATTCGCGGAAAGGGCTATAAGTTACGGCATGGTTCCAGATTACAGTAGAGTATGGGTTATTTAGAGGCGACTGTATTCATTTTTCGGAACTTTGAGTGTGGGTGTGTAAACGACACTGGTGGGCTCAGCACCAGTGTGTGAGCCGTACTGGTACGATTGGGAGAACGGGTACAGGTTGCCCTGTTCGACCTGTGTAGCAGCTCTTGAGGTCAAGGGGATGTTGACATCAGACATGGAGGCGTCAAAGGCATCCGACCGATCGTAAGGCATGTCGGATTTTGCAAGCTTTGCTTGTCTGATCATTCTCAGGTCAGTTAAGATTCGAAATAGCACTATACGTAACCCACCTGGCTTTCCTGCGCGCATAAATGATGACAGGTTTCACCTTGTTGATCTGCTTTAGAATATAATGCATAGCGCCGACAGTAATTAGGATTGTGAGAACCAGAACGACAGTAGATATTGTCCGGGACTTCTTATCAGTCTCGCCTATACATGGTTAGACACAGCAATGAAGATGATTCAACAACTTTAAAATACCTGTCGCTGATTGCTCGAGAATGACACCAAGGTAGACATTAATCAAATTCATAGGCATCGACAAGATCGCTGCAATACAAAAGGTGACGATTCCCATTCCACATGTAGAAAAGAGAGCAGTTGTGACTAAGTGAAGACATTAGCAAAGAGTGGTGGCAGGAACGAGGAGAACTTGCAATGTGGGGGAATTGCACTCAGCCGCGCTATCAAAGCGATCTTGAAACCACCATCTCGAATGACCTTTGCCAGACAGGCATACATAATATTGCTGCGTTCGAGTTTCTCGCCACGAGAACGACAGCAATACTTGAAGGCGCTAAAACGAGGTGAGTCCCGGTATGAAGATGAAATAAGTCCACACACTAGAAATTACCAACTTCCCCGAGGAATGTACCTGCAGCGACGATACCAAACCCAATCCATAGACCCCAGACAAGACCGCAGAGTACGGCAACAATTTCTGCACCGAAAAGCTAGGTAAATCGATGAGTGGCGAGTAATATGAGAGTGCAAGATAAATTACAGGAGGAAACGAAAGGACAAATATAATTCCAATAGGGACAAGCCATCCAAATTTTAGACTGGTAAGCCAAACGGTCAAAATGAGACCACAGGAGGAACAAGAACACGCACTCGTGTAACCAGTGAGAAAAAGGTGTGAGCCAGTTAATAATCTGGTTATGGAACACTAGCATGAGAGTCGTCAGGGTGAGAATAACACCCAGGGCGACATAATACCCTAGTCAAAGTCAGAAATGAACCCTTCATGGAAGAAAGCAACGCACAGAACCATTCTCTTCGAATCCAAAACCGCCAATTCCGAGCGTCCTCCCCACTAAGTAAGCCGTCGGTCCTCAACTGCTTTGCCTCGCTCGGTGTGGGGCTCGGTGTCCGTGTAATGTACCGCGGCACCTCAGTGTTGCCGTCATTAGAGATATCACTATCCACGACAGTGATGCTAGAAGGGTTCACTGAAGTGTATGGTGCTTGTGGAGAAGCGGGTGCGTAAGGATGTTGACTGGGAACAGGACTGTTATTCCAAGATTCCTGAGAGTGTCGGTATGGATCGTCGTACTGCGCAACATTATTGGCTTGGTCCATGTGTACGCTTCTTTTTGATTTTCTGGGATATTCCTTGGATTTTGATGTTGATTCTAGTTCGTCCGAGAGCACTTATATAGAAGGTAACAGCCCTATTTCGGGGTGATTGTCGAGCTAGAAGCGGTGCTGCAGTACACTTCTGCGTTGCTACCCTCTGCATTCGTCGTTGCGTATTGCTCTTATTTATAGTTGGTATTCTGTCACTGACTTGATCCGTCGGACCGTCGGGTTTGACTTTGCACAGGGCGCTGGGTCCACAGGGGTGAAACCTTATTCTTGTCGTCTTTTGAACTTTCGTGTATAATTTGAATATCGTGTGCTAATCCTGGCGTCCAACTGTTTCGCTGAATCCGGAATGTTGATGCTCCTCAAGCATGTCGCATGTTTCGTCTATTAACGGTTTTGCATCTCGTAAAGGCTGGCTTGAACTACTTAACTGATGAACAAAGACGAGGAGAACGGGACATACTGCTTCACGACGGTTCGTGTACTGCCAGACTGGCAGTGCACTGTTTGATCATCAGCGCTGGAGTGCTGACCGCCCATACGTAATGACTCACCCAACGGGACGTCGAGTGTAACTCGGATCTTCCTTCGTGATGCGAACTCACCACGGCTGTCCATCTGAAATTATGGCACACTTTGATATTCTGGGATACTGAATGCCATCGCGTAGACATCTCGCAACATAAGTCACACGTAGAGTCTAACTCGAAATGGTTATGATATCCTACCATGGGTTGGGAGGATTCGAGGTCGGCGAGACGATCGTCAGAGACCTTATCGAAGGATGGATTCGACAGATCCGATTACCCACATCGGGCTACGCGTATTTCTCTCGGTCGCGATCCGATCGTTGAGATGTTGGAGTGCATGGGTAGACAGCTCACTCGGTTGGATAGCAGGTCCTGAATGAGGGACACAAGTTCATCGAAGTGCATTACAGAGGTCCTTTGTCTATTACAGAGACACACAGACTCACTTCAGTGCTGGACTCTCGACGTATGTCATTTCAAAGAATCCTGGACCGTATCGTTCCCCTGGAATTTCTGTTTCTTCAGCAATCTGTCGGATCTCTGCGATCTCTTCTGGTGTCAGTTTGAGCAACCCAGCAGCAAGGTTTTCCTTCAGGTACTACCCGAGTCAAATGATAAGCCGTAACACGAGTGCGCGAGAACAAAGTTGAGCTAACCTTGGTCTTCTTCGTACCCGGAATGACGAAGATATCCTCCCCTTGTGCCAGAATCCATGCGAGTGCAGCTTGTCCTGATGTCGCGTTATGTCTCTTTGCTACATCCCCGATCCTGTCTGCAAGCGACAGAATTTTGGGAAAGTTCTCTGCATTGAACTTGGGCACCGTCAAGCGAAAATCTGTTGGTTCCAAGTTGTCTCGAGAGCGGATTTGGCCTGTCAGGAGCCCACGTCCGAGCGGAGAATAGGCCACGATCTTGACTCCGAGCTCGCGAGCCGTTTGGATGAGCTCAAGGGGTGGTTTTTCGACGTCGAGCATGAAAGGCGAATATTCAATTTGGAGGGCAGATATGGGGTGGATTGCATAGGCGCGACGAAGACCAGACGCGGTACAGTCTGAAAGTCCGAGGTATTTGACTTTTCCTTCCCTATGTCGATCATGAGACTCAGTAGGCTCTTTTAAAGCGACAGACTTACTTGACAAGCTCAGCCATGGCCTCTACGGTCGTCTCGATGGGAGTGTTTGGGTCGACTCTGTGTTTTTCGTCAGTGGGTTCTCTTCATTTAATTAAGAAGGTATCCACCGGTGCTGATAGTACAGGTCGATATAATCGACACCAAGTCTCTTGAGGGATGTGTAGCATTGTTCTTTGACGTACCCTGGATCACCACGGGTACCTTGCATAGTGATTCCAAATTTCGTTGCAAGGAAAATGGATTCGCGTTTTCCGGGATTGCGCTTGAACCTACATGTCCGTCCAGAACAAGGAAACGGTGATCAGCAAAGCAGGTCGTACCATTTCCCGATAAGGTCCTCTGAATCGAGATACACATCGGCGGTATCCCAGAACGTGCATCCTGCTTCGAATGCAGCGTCGAGCACCTATGAACACAATGAAGGCCTATGGAGTGAATACCGGGCGCAACATGTACCTTGAAGCGTTCTTCGTCTGGCTGGATGCTGCCGTACCCCGCGCTAATCCCCATCGCCCCAAAGCCAATGGGGGGTACAGACGTATTTCCAATCCTTCGTTCGAGAGCAGTCGACATTGAGGTAGTATAAAGACGAGGCGTGTTTATTCACTGCTCACTCTCGACATTTTATAGGAGCAATGTCGTTGACTGCCGACAAAACGCGCGTTCAGTAAAGTACTTGACAGGTAAATACATGACTAAAAGTTGCGCGACACTTCTATATAGAAGCGCTGCCGGCCCGAAGCGTCAGCAATCTTGGTAGTACTTGGTGTTAGGGCCGGCAAGAGTTACCAATTGGCGAAAAAAAACTGTCTTGATTGCACTATTACATCCATCCTACGAGGAGTCACTGTACAGGGCATTTTAGAAAGGTTAGCAATGGAACACTGATAGATATAATAGGGTTTGTGCGCCGTTGAATGCATAAGATCGAAAATGCAGAGTAGGAGCAATGAAAGAAAGAGGGAGAGACACAACCCCAAAACCAGAGCGCCGAACACGACAATGGAAAGATGGAACATGTCAGTAACCAAAAGAAGAGGCACGAGTCTCGTGAGGAAAGGAAATGGACAATGACCTAAACTAGAAGCATGAGTCTCGTTGGAGACAGGATATGAACCGAAACAGCCTGAACTGTAGTGGAGGTCTCTTGTACAGATGTAAAATCTGCGAGGAATACGGCGAGCAACTAAAAGCTGGGAAGGCAGGATTGACCGAAACCAAGCGCCGAGGACGCGGAGCACTGCAGCACACCATTTCGAGGCACGGCACGAGCAGGAGTGATATATTCCGGGCCGATGGGACGGAATCAACCCAAGGCAAGCATCCGGAACGCAGAGAACAAGAGCTCAGTGGGATACAAGAGGAAGGACCTCTGTCTGAAACTGTAACTAGTTTTAACTTTTCACCTGAAGGAAGGAGGACGTATATTCTCGGGAGCATGTTTATATGGGACAGTTCGGTCGTGTGTGCCCTGGGTTGATGTTAGTCCGCCAGACTATGGACATAGATAGCCAACAACGTACGTGACACACTATGACAGCGGTGGTTCTAAAACAAGATGGATGCTAAAACAACGATGAGTGATACGTTGGTGAATGGTCGGACACCGTCATCAGATCAGATTGCACAGAAAATTCGAATCTAAGTTCTCTTTGGTGTGAAGGTATTCATTTTACAAGGAAATGACACTAAGAGCTGAGTGAGCAACATGTCTGAAGGTGGATGAAGGAACTGACCATCTTATTTCAGCTAAACATGAGCCCATCCTATTTCAAGTAAGAACCACCTCACCGGGGTAATATTAGCCATAGTAACTGAGAATGAAAGTAAATCTACCTGTGATGGCGCTGGTATACCATATGATCTCTCAAAAAACTCGTCAAGCCAGCCAAAGAAGACCTGTTTATCTTCCGGTGAAAGATTTGCCCAATCAATCTCCGGTTCAGCTGTAGTAGAGTGATATGACGGCGCTGGTGACCCTCGAGGAGGCAACGAGGGAACACTCGACGATGGTGAGTCTGTTGCAGCACTGGGAATGGGGGGTCGTGTTGAGCGCTTGATAGGTGGTGGCGCCGCACCTCGTCCTGGAACCGGCGGAGGTGTAGATATTGACGAACGAGAAGGTGGAGGAGATATCGATGGGCGAGCTGAACTACTAGTACGTGGAGCAGGAGGCGGTGGAGGTGGTTGCTTATTATACGGGTCCCAATTCGTTTTCTTGAGAGGCACACTGATTTATTTGTCAACATCCAGTCCGAAAATAAGAGATACAGACATGCCTAGAGTGTCTATCCCGCGTATTCTGTATCTTAGTCACACTAGCGTCTTTGGCCTTTGCTGCCTTTTCCTTCAGCTCTGCAACTGTAAAATATCGGTCATGGGTCAGATGCAGGAAAAAAGAAACTGACATGAAGGCATGGCAAGTCGTTTGCGACGAAATGACGGCAGGTAACAAAGTAGAGGGATCGGTGGCTGTGTCGTTGTTTGGATTTACCCGCTTTGACGCTAACCACCATCTTCTCCTACGCTTATCTTGCTATCATACTTCTATGTTTCTCTGTTCCGTCCAGTTCAGAGCTGTATCTAATGGTTATGAGATATTAAATCGTCCAATAACCGTCTAGCACCCTAGGTTTCACAACACCTAGCTTGGATGCTTTATAATTTGACTGCATTAGTGAGCGCTTACCCTCTGTAATATGAACTATTTCTAAGCAAGATCTAGGGTCAAACATCACCCACTCTACCTATATATACAAGCAAGGAGGAGGGAGTATATCAACATCATCATGAAGGCTCTCACAACTGCACCGGGAAATACTGCTCTCGTTGTCGAACTGCCGATTCCAGAGCCCAGTCCCATCGAGATAAGGTTCGCTCAATCTCGAATTATTGTGGATGTATAGCCTCATGATGTATACAGGGTCAAGGTTCACTCTGTTGCACTCAATCCAGTTGACGCGCTCTACGTCGCGCATCCTGTAGACAAAGCATTTGGCCGTGTCGTCGGGAGCGATATCGCGGGTATTGTCGACAAAGTTGGATCCGAAGCCACTCAGTGGCATGTAGGTGACAGAGTGGCTGGACTCCTCCAAGGAGGTATGCAGTACCTCGGCATGTATGCACCTTGCTCATGAATTCATCTTCAGCGACGTCCAGTAATATTCGGCCTGGGGGTTTCGCGGAATATGCTATCCTCGAAGCAGATTTGGCTATTCGTATTCCCAGTTCGGTCTCTTACGACCAAGCTGCAACTCTGCCTCTGGGTTCGTTAACAGCTGCACAGGTAATGATGCACTTCTCTTCGACATAATCATTATAATTGACTTGATGAAATAGGCTTTGTTTATTCGCCTCGGAATCAATGCACCATTCCCAAGTCCCTTCTCGTTTCCTCTTGAAACTGTCTCTTCTCCTTCAATCTTGATATATTCTGCAGCAACGTCTATTGGTCTCTATGCCCTCGAGTTGATCAATCTATTGCACTCTGCGGGTGGGCAGACCTATCGTGTCTTTGCTACGGCGAGCCCGAAGAACCACGCTAAGCTGCTCTCGCTTGGGGTCGAGGCCGTATTTGATTACCACTCCCCTACATGGATTGACGATGTTCGAAGCGCTTCTGGGGGAGTCACGCACGCCTTTGACTGTATATCAGAGGACGACACGACTGCGCACATATCGCAGACATTTAGGGAAGAAGGTGGAACGATCGCCGTGATTCGAAAGGCAGCATGGAACAAGGATGGTGTCCAAGCAAATGTGTCACCTCTGTATGGGGCTGCGTGGTCGGGCCTGGGTCATGAGATTCTCTACAATGGAGAGACTCTTCCGGCGTCTCCTGAATGGCGGGGGTTCACGGTCGCGTTCTTCTCTTTCCTGGGAAGAGATGGGGAGAAGTTACCTATCGAACCAAACCCTGTGCGTGTTATGCCCGGTGGATTGGAGCGTATGGTTACGGAAGGGTTCGCTCTTTTGGGGTCCAGCAAAGTCGCGGATAGAGATCAGGTCGGCGTTGAAAGCGATTCAAAGCCCTGGATGAAGCCGATATCTGGGGAAAAGCTGGTTTATCATCTCACATCTTAAGTAAGGATGTTGAGGGTATAAAAAATTCTCATTCCAGCTTCTTCCTCGGCAGTTACCCACTTGTGCACACAACGTCAATTCTTCCACAAGCAACTGTCAAATGACGATACTTCTAACTCTACCTTGTATCTGAAGAGTTCGAATGTTGAACTAAACATGTTGACCAACTCTTCACTAGGAATGGCACATTCAGAGTTCGAACGCAGATGACTCCGCCTAAAATGCCACGTGAAACATCATATACCAACTGGCCTCAACATATTATAATTTTACCCACCGCCTCGTCCGCGTCACCTCTCGTTGCTTGAATTCTTCACTTCGTCGTGTCTTCGAACTTCGTCAATCTCAGATCGCATGGCTAGCACGGACGTCAGCGGCTGTTTCGGTTCCCATGACTGTGATGGTACCCCTGCGACTCCTGACTGTGGTGGTACCCGCCACGGCGATGACACAGCAGCTGTAAGTAAGCGGTGCAGATCTCAATCACTGTTCTGATGATTGTTGCTTTGAAAAGCCTCCGGATTTGCGCTCGCAAGTCGAAGCGCCCGCTCAAGAGCTTGAACCATGCTCATGTTGTTCGGGTGATGATGTTGATGATAAGCCATCGATCTCCACCAGAGAAGGCTCAATTGCATTACAAGGTTTATCGACTCGCGCTACTAGTAAGTTTTCAATTTGGATCGTCAAAATCGGGAGAGTGTGCTGACTGCTGTGCAAAAGTTCGAGGACGCCGGTGTTGCGGAGCTGCATGTTGCGCGAGCCCGAAAAGGAGAGGAAGACGCTCCAAGATTTTATTATGGAAAGTCAAAAGAACACCGTGTTGCACTGGAATCGACCGAGAGCGTCTCAATTATGCTTCCATCAATGACACGTCACCCGACGACCAAGGTGGGAAGGAAAAAGTTCTCACTCTCATGGTCGTTGGAATGGATTGCCCCGCTTGTTCTCCAAGAATTGAACGAGCGCTGAAAAGCCTCGGCGTGACAGACGTAAAGGTACATAATATTAATAATTTCTGGGCAATAGTACTTTAACTGACAATGAATATAGGTGGACTTTGTTAGCGCTCGAGCAACCTGTAGCTACATCAGTGGTTCCATCGATCCCGAAACTATCCGACGCAAGGTAGAAAGCGCTACAGGTTTTATTTGTACCATTGCCAGCTTGCGGAATGGTCAACGCACCCTCCGTGTTTCTTTCCCTAATGCCAATGTCCCCACCTTGGACACTCTTCAGGCACTATTTGGCCGTGAACAAGAGATGTCGAAGATCTCTCGTACAGATGTTCGCTTCACGGTTGATTCCGCCCCTCGTTACCCGTCTGCGCGCGCTATTCATACTGTCCTGCTAGAACAGGGATGGACCGTGGCACCAGTTAATGAAGACGACGGTGAGGCGGCTATAGAAGAGGCAGCTACGCTTGATCTTCGTCGCTCGATCTGGCGGTTCTTCTTGTCTGCAATTCTTACCATTCCGGTTCTCGTGTTAACATGGTCGGGGGGCTTCGAGAGTCAATTCACCCTTCGTGGTGGCATCGCTCTTGCCCTCGCGTCAGTGGTCCAGGTTTTCTGTGCTGGACACATCACCCTCGCCGCAGGACGCGCAGCCATCATCGACCATCGCCTTGATGCCGACGTCTTAATCTCTTTATCCTCCCTCTCAGCATTTCTCTATTCCATCGTCAGCTATGGATATAATGTTGCGAAACACAGCGTCGATCTTGATAGTTTCTTTGAAACAAGCACCTTGCTAATCACGCTGATCTTGCTCGGCCGTCTTGTTTCTGTTTACGCGCGGAATGCGGCCAGGCGAAGTTCTGTCGGCCTCACACCTCCTCCCGTTGAAGTTGCACATTGGGTCGATCCCAAAGTCACTGATAGCATCCGGGACATCCACACAGCATTGCTAGAAGTGGATGACACGGTCGTTGTTTACGCAGGTGAAACCATACCTAGTGATGGCACTGTCGCCAGCAACATATCAGATATCGACGAGTCTTTGATTACTGGTGAGGCGATTCCTATAACCAAAGGCTCAGGAGCACCGGTACTTGCAGGCACAACAGTCCTCGGTCCACAGTCATTATACATCCGTTTATCAAAAGCCGTACAAGATAATTCACTCGCCGAGTTACGCCGTTTAACTGCCGAAGCACGTTCCTCCCGGGCTCCTATCCAAGATACGGCGGATAGGATTGCACGACGCGTCATCCCCATTGTCCTAGCCGTTTCGGCAATCGCGTTTACTGCATGGACGCTAGCTCTCAAGTATGCGAGGCACCAATCCTCCGGCGAAGCAATTGCGGATGGGCTCTCCTACGCCGTTGCAGTATTGGCCTTGTCATGTCCGTGTGCCCTCACTTTATGTGTCCCCCTTGTCGTCCTCTACGCACGAAACGCATCTCAAAAGCAGCCAATTTCGCTCCTCTTTAAATCGTCTGCTGCTCTCCAGCGCGCGTACACCGTAACCCATGTCATTTTCGACAAGACGGGAACATTAACAACGGGAAAGATGAGAGTAGTGGAGTCGGTGTTTGACGAAAATAGTGGAATATGGATTTCCGGAGATGCCAATGAGCTGATCAAGGCTCTCGTCTCTGGGTCGGAGCACCCTGTCTCAGCTGCCGTGGCTCGGTATTTCTCTCTGGGATCGGATTCAGTCAGTAACCTCGACAACATTGAAACGGTTGTGGGAAAGGGCATCCAAGCTGATTGGAATGGCTCTATCGTCCGTGGAGGGAGCATTAGCTGGTGCGAAGTGCAAGATGTCGATTGCGTAGTCAACATGCTGGATGCAGGAAAGAGTGTCTTTGCTGTAACGGTTGACCATGTCTTCCTCGCAGCCTTCGGATTGGAGGATGACATCCGTCCTGAGAGCACCGAAGTTGTGTCGTCTCTGGTAGAGCGAGGAATCACAGTGTCCATTCTCAGCGGAGACCACCAGAAGGCTGTAGACGGAATATGTCGCAGACTTGGAGTGGAGGGAGTCAAAGCGAGGGGTAACTGCCTACCGGAAGACAAACGTGATATTGTTCGCATGACTTCGTGGAGCGCATCCTGTGGTGAGGACGATGTCGAGTCTGGACATGAACACGGCGGGAGTCACGCGCATGCGCATGCTCATGGGACCCAGCAGCAAAAGAATGTTGTGGTGTTCGTGGGAGATGGGAGTAATGACACCGCCGCTCTCGCTCAGGCTGATATTGGCGTATCCCTGGTCTCGGGAACAGCTATAGCCATCAATTCAGCGGATGTCGTTATCCTTTCTGGTGGTTTGAAGGGCCTACTGCAGACTATCGCGGTGTCCCGCCTGACCTGGCGGCGCATTGTGTTGAGCCTCGCCTGGGCACTATCGTACAATGTCCTGGCTGTGCTCTTTGGCTCCGGGCTCCTCGTTGAGGTCCGCGTACAACCGCAATGGGCAGGACTGGGTGAATTCGCATCTCTTGTACCGGTGCTGGCAATTGCTCAGTCGTGTCGTTTCTTCAAGTGAAGGTAATGTGATACTGAAAGAGAAGGAAAAAAGAATTTCCCCGAAGATAAGATGTACTTATAATTTGACCCATGATTTTACCATGACTGGCATGTGCGTAGTGTGTTCCTTTTCACAGTGCTATACCTAATATTTATCACCGAGACCGCGTCTCGTTACCGAGATATTGCCTGGTGTTAGTAACTTGAGTAATGCGCAATGGTTCCAGAAACATGGTCCGAGCGCCTTGCACACAAGACCGTATCTAAGCCAACACTACGCTACACTCCGAGGAACAGTCGGAAAAAGGCTTTAAACTGTCGTTCTCGGCGAATATCTCCCCCGCATGACGCGACTTTAAAGTTTATACGGTGAAGAAATGGCAATTATGTGGAGAAGAACGACACCGACGACGATGAGGCCGACGCTGTCAGTGTGAGGAATGGAAACAGGAGGATGGTATCATCTGATAAGCCAGATGTGAGGCGCGAGGGTCTAGCGGAGTATGGTGCCCGCTTCATGGGGCACGAGGGGGCTGACATTTCCTTCCTCTTGTTCTACAAATTTAAAGACATGGGTTGTATTAGAAGCGCAATCCTACCACTGCCGATGGGCAACCATAGCCTTCACCTCATTTGCAACCTCCGTGAGCATAGCTACTCCCTCTTCTGAGAGTAGGTCAACGTTCCACCAACCAGCAGGTGCATCATTCATCTGGTCGGGATCCCAGGGTATACGGCGAGGAGACAAGGTAGCATTCGCATAGTTATACGAATACAGGCAAAACCGACTCCCAAGTGCATTAAGACCATGCAGGACAGGGAGCTGCACAACATCGACGAGATCATAGAACTGCATCCTCATCTGGCTATCAGCACGAGCGCGAGATGATCGGTTCCTATAGTCTCCGGGTGGGTTGATTTCGAGGAAGAAAACAGGGTGAAACGCTCTCTCGACAATGAAGACAGTGGTGAAATCGATAGACCAACCCTCGGGAGGGCGCCTGGACTGAGGAGATACCATGTAGTGGTCGGTGGCAGGAAAGAGAAAGGCGAGGAGTGAATTATATGGGCCATATAGGTCTGATTCGTTGGTGGTGCCGTTCACCCCGCCCGGAATGGCGTCGAAGGCCTCCAAGACATATGCAGGCCACGGCATATCTCAATTTCTGGAGTAAGCCAGAGATCAATGAACAAGGAGAGAATATGAGCTAAAAAAATGCAATTATCAACATGAACACAGAAACTGATAAGGAAGTACAGGCTGTGTCGTCTTTTGAACTCTCTGTTCAGTCGCGATGTGGTGAGAAGATGAGAGACCTTCGCCCCTCAGGGTCAGTGGGTCTTGTATATATCCAGTAGCGGCAGTTGCCAGCGGGTCCCCGCTTCTTTCCTTTCCTTTACCTTTTCCTTCTCCCTTCCCCCCTTCATAAAAACACGTCCAAGCCAAACATACGGTACACCAAGGACCAAAATCGATGTAATGCTTCGATCTCAGCAAATGTCTACCCCGTACGACGCGACTTGAGTTGTTTCCTTAGTCTAGGAAGTTTTCTTGGCCCACGTCATCCGGTCAGCTGCATTGATCCACAACGCAAGATCTATGCGCGATTTTTTGGATGCGCTGCGTGGACCAATTATAACATACGACATTTTATTTATAGTCACCAGTAAATCTATAAGTACGACCGTCTCATCAGAGAGCAAAATCCAGGAAATTGTCGCACCTAATAACCCCTGCGTTAACAAACCCTTATTTGCTACTATCACTGGTGCCTTCAGTTTCCCCCGCCATCTTTTTCTTGTTATTGCCATGGCTTGCAGCGACGTCGATAGTTGCTGCGGTCTCCCTGACTGTGGTATTCGCAGGAGTGAAGAGTCTTGTAGTAATTCAGTTGCGGCACTGGCAGCAGAATCTCAGCCAGTCTGTGCTGACAGTTGCTGTGCCGAAAGCTGTTGCGAGGCTGAGCAGCCTCTTGAACCGACGATGCCGCCGAATCAACCAGCTGAAGAGGCTGATCAGCCATGCTCCTGCTGTTCGGGCGACGACGATATTGATGATAAACCGATTCGGTTGACCCCCAAAGCGGAGTCGATTGCGCTGCAGACTCGGGTATTGTCGATTCGAAGCAGTAAGTTTTCAAACCAGACCTGAGTCGGTACTTCATTGTGTACTGACTCAACTACAGAAACTTCTGGTCGTGAGTCTTGTTGCGGCGCTCCTTGCTGCAAGACTCCTGTCAGAAGAGGGAGACGCTCCAGATTTTTATGGAAGAGAAAAACAGCGCCGTGTTGCAGCAGAGGTGACGAGCAGCATCTCAGACATACCACCACCGTTGATCCGTCGCCTGAGGGCCAGGATGGACAAGAAAAGGTTCTAACTCTCATGATTACTGGAATGGATTGCCCAGCCTGTTCGCCCAGAATCGAAAGGGCCTTGAAAAGTCTAGGAGTGGGGGACATCAAGGTACTCAGTTCCGTGTGTGGGCACGTCTCCATCTAATCCTGCATGCGAGGTTGACTTCCTCGGTGCTCGTGCAAGCTGTAGCTACATCAGCGGGTCCACTGATCCCGAGACCATCCGACGCAAGGTGGAAAAAGCCACGGGATTTCTTTGTACCATCGCAAGCTTGCGAAATGGTCAGCGGACCCTTCGTATCTCCTTCGCCAGTGTCGGTGCTCCCACCTCAGAGGTCCTTCATAATCTTCTCGGCCGTGAACAGGAGATTTTGAAGCTCTCCAAAACCGACTTTCGCTTCACGGTGGATTCTTCCGCACGCTACGCGACTGCGCGCGAAATTCACGGTGCTCTACGTGACAAGGGGTGGGTAGCGTCTCCTGTTAACGAAGACGATGACGAGGCCGCTATCGATGAAGCAGCCATGCTTGATTTTCGTCGTTCGATCTCGCGCTTCATCCTTTCTGCAGTTCTTACCATACCAGTCCTGGTTTTAGCGTGGTCCCATGGATATGACAGCCAGTTTGCCCTTCGTGGTGGGATTTCTCTCGGCCTTGCATCCCTAATTCAAATATTTTGCGCTGGACATATCGTCGTTGCGGCAGGACGTGCGGTCATCCTTGATCATCACTTAGACGCGGACGTGTTGATTGCTCTATCTTCCCTCTCCGCGTTTCTCTATTCCGTTGTCAGCTACGGTTACAACGTTGCCAATCATAGTATCGAACTCGATAGCTTCTTCGAGACAAGCGCCCTGCTCATCACGCTCATCCTTCTTGGTCGTCTGATTTCTGTCTACGCGCGGAACGCTGCTAGACGAAGTTCGGTCGGCCTTACGCCTCCGCCTGTAGAGGTTGCCCATGGGCTTGATCCCCAAGCCGCTGAGGGTGTCCGAGACATCCATACAGCTTTACTAGATGTAGGCGATACCGTTGTCGTCCACGCCGGCGAAATTCTTCCAAGTGATGGTGTCGTCTCCGCCAACATGTCAGATATCGACGAGTCGTTGATTACCGGAGAGGCCGTTCCTATCACCAAGGGGCCGGGAGCTTCAGTCCTTGCAGGGACCACAGTTCTCGGACCACAATCTCTATATGTCCGCCTATCAAAGACTGTACAAGACAATTCCCTGGCTGAATTGCGCCGCCTTACTGCAGAGGCACGTTCGTCTCGAGCACGCATCCAGGACACGGCTGATCGGATTGCACAACGGATTATCCCCATTGTACTCGGTGTCGCTTCCATCGCATTCCTTGTCTGGGCGCTAGTCCTTAAGTATGCGAGGGGCGAGTCCTCAGGCAAAGCAGTCGCAGATGGGCTTTCCTACGCCGTCGCTATATTAGCCTTGTCGTATCCATGCGCCCTCACCCTATGCGTCCCCCTTGTCATTCTCTATGCACGGATCGTCTCTCAGAAGCCACCATTTTCGTTGCTCTTCAGATCATCCGCTGCTCTCCAGCACGCGCGCATAGTAACACATGTCATCTTTGACAAGACTGGAACCTTAACGACAGGCAAGATGAGAGCAGTCGAAGCAGTTTTTAACAAAGAGAATGGCTTGGGTGCTGCTGAAGGGCTGATCAAGGCTCTGGTTGCAGGGTCAGAACATCCTGTATCAGCCGCTGTGAGCAGATACTTGACTGTGGAGAGCGAGGAGCTTGGTGATGTAGAGACCGTCGTAGGGAAGGGCATCCAAGCCAACTGGAATGGCTCTCTCCTTCGCGGAGGAAGCGTTAGCTGGTGCGCGGTGCAAGATGAAGCATGCGTAGGCAGCATGCTGGACACCGGGAAGAGCGTTTTCGTTGTTACGATCGATAACGCTTTCCTCGCGGCGTTCGGACTAGAGGACGACCTTCGATCTGAGAGTTCCGAGGTCGTGTCGTCTCTGGTGGCGCGAGGAATACTAGTATCCATTCTCAGTGGCGATCATCAGAAAGCCGTCGACGGAGTATGTCGCCAGCTTGGAGTCAAAGGTGTCCAGGCGAAGGGAAACTGCTTACCTGAAGACAAACGTGATATTGTCCGTATGACTTCATGGAGCGCATCGTGTGCACAGGACGACGTAGAGTTTGGGCACGATGATGGCAAGAATCGGGTGCGTACTACGCAGGGACGATCGCAGCAAAAGAACATAGTCGTCTTCGTGGGAGATGGAAGTAACGATACTGCAGCTCTCGCCCAAGCGGATATCGGCGTGTCCCTAGTGTCAGGAACAGCTATAGCCATTAACTCGGCGGATGTCGTTATACTTTCCGGTGGCCTCAAGGGACTACTCCAGACTATCACGGTGTCGCGCATGGCATGGAGGCGTATTCTACTGAGCCTCGTCTGGGCGCTGTCGTACAACGTTCTGGCGGTGTTGTTTGGATCTGGGCTACTTGTCGAGGTCCGCATAGAGCCGCAGTGGGCAGGACTGGGTGAACTAGCGTCCCTAGTGCCGGTGCTATTGATCGCTCAGTCGTGTCGTTTTTTCAAGTGAAAAGCAGCATAAATGATGATCATGAATGAGCAAATTTTTGGAGAGATAATTATGTACTTACCGGTCGGCATGTGCGTAGTGTGCCTTTTCGGAGGCTCGGTCTTTTTTTTGTCTGACTCGGATATGTACGTCTTTTGTTGAATCTTGGAGGTCCATGTTTAATACGCTTTCTGTCGGCCGGAAGAGCCGATTCCTTCTCGTCGCTCAACCACCACTCAATACCTCCTGTCTGATCAAGTCTGATCTTCCCTTCTCTTGGCAGCACGGGAGCAGCCACATTGGTGTCGTTATCTAAGACTGCATTCTCCAGTTTAATTGATTCCCCACATCCAGTCAAATCATGAGTTCGACATCTTGGGTCAAATTGGCGTACAATGACGCCATACGCGTGCATTTCAGGAAACCGTTCTGGGCGGGTTACTCACGAAGCACGCCATCATAGCGAAACTTGCATTTAAAAGGGATATAGCTTTCGCCGACTCGTTATCGATATCCCCAGTTTCTCAATTCAACGATGGCCAACCCATTCTACAAGTAAATTCTCGTGTTTTCTTGGCATCTTTGCGTTCGATGTCTGAGATGCTCTTTCCAACAGGGAGCCCGAGTTCGACACCATCCAACTACACGGTGGACAGAGCCCGGACACCGCGACCAACGCGAGGGCTGTACCGATTTACGCATCCACGAGTTTCGTGTTCAACAACTCTGCTGTACGTTGCTAGTCTCCATCGACAAAGATTGTCTTACTCACGACCATTTAGCACGGAGCTGACCTCTTCAATTTGAGGTAGGACTTTTGAATGATTGTAAACGATTTTGTGTACTGATACGCGGACTTGCAGGACGCCTGGCAACATCTATTCTCGGATCGGTAACCCCACTGTTGTGAGTGGTTAGAAGGCTTTCCTTTACGTTACATGTCTCAGTCCTACCGCAGTCCGTTTTCGAAGACCGTATAGCTGCGCTCGAAGGTGGTGCTGCCGCTGTGGCGACCGCTTCTGGCCAAGCTGCCCAGTTCCTAGCTATCTCAGCCCTCGCTGATGCCGGAGACAATATTGTCTCTAGCTCCTACCTCTATGGCGGAGTAAGTTCGCTCGTTAGATCATCGGAACGATTACTTAAAGTTCGAACAGACGTACAACCAATTCAAAGGTACCATATGAATGATATCGATCAGTTATAGTTGTCACTTACGTGCTTTTACAGTTACGTTCAAGAAGTTTGGCATCGGTGTGAAGTTCGTCACTGATAACGACCCAAAATCCTTCGCCGCTGCAATCGACGACAAAACTAAAGCAATTTACATCGAGAGTATCACTAACCCTAAATACAACGTCCTCGATATCCCTGCCCTCGCACAAGTTGCCCATGATCATGGAATTCCATTGGTTGTTGACAACACGTTCGGCATGGGCGGATATTTAGTGCGGCCCATCGATTTTGGCGCCGATATCGTCGTCCATAGTGCTACGAAATGGATTGGCGGACACGGAACGACTATTGGAGGTGTTGTTATTGATGCCGGTTCGTTTTGTGTTCTTTGTTGATGCTAGACGCCCAACCCACCATTGAACAGGCAAGTTCGATTGGAAGAAGTCTGGCAAATTCCCTGGATTCACTTCCCCATCTGAGGGATATCACGGCCTCGTGTTCTGGGATACTTTCGGACCTGTCTCATTCGCAGTCAAAGTTCGCACGGAAGTGAGTCGATCGCCTTCGTTGTTCCGAATGTCCTTCTGATTCTCGTGTTTTTAAGTTGCTGCGAGATATCGGCCCAGCTCTGAATCCGTTTGGCGCATTCCTCATTTTGCAAGGCTTGGAGACGCTCAGTCTTCGTGGACAACGCCACAGTGAAAACGCTTTGACACTAGCCGAGTGGTTGGAAAAGCAGCCACAAGTTACATGGGTGTCGTACCTCGGTCTCGAGTCGCATGAGTCGCATACTTTGGCCAAGCAGCTTCTTCGGCCGGACACTTTCGGTGGAATGCTGAGCTTCGGAGTTAAGGGAGGAGCTGTCGCAGGAAGCACACTCGTCGACAACCTTAGACTGGCTAGCCAATTGGCCAACGTTGGTAAGTGGTTCAGAAGCAGGGATGCCGGCATTAGATGCTCACCACGTCGGTGATAGGCGATGCTAAAACGCTGGTCATCCACCCGGCTACGACGACACATGCCCAATTGAACGAAGAGGAGCAGAAAGACTCTGGTGTTACTCCCGACCTAATTCGGGTAAGTCTATGCTTCTTTATGCTCGTGCACGTTGCTAAGCTTCGGTGTAGGTTTCTGTTGGCATTGAAGCCATCTCAGATATCATTGCTGATTTCGAAGCAGCACTAGCAACTGTGTCGAAGACGGTAGTATGAAGTCACATAAGGGAGTGTCGAATGTAACAATTGTATACTTATTTCAAAGCTTTATGGGATGGCGGCGATATCTAAACGGTAGAACGTATACCAACAAGATAATTCTCATTGATACTCAGAAGGTTGTATACAAGAATAGGGTCCGCTAGTATATTCGGAGTGTAGAGGCCTGGCAAACCACATTGCGCACTATCGAGTCAAGTGAATGATGTCAATTGGCTGGAGACTAGAAGGTCAGTTATACCGTGAGGTTTCTTGGCGCATTAGACAAAAAGAAATCAATCAGTCGGCCGTACAGTGACTGGCTGGTGGTATGTTTCTTTTATATACAGATACGAGCCAGTACAAATCGGCCAACACACGATACATCCACGACCAGTTGCAAAATTCCTAGGCGTGTATATTGATGCAGGACTACCGTGGAAAGAACAGGGTGCAGCGGCCATCAGAAAGGGAGACGACTGGATCATTCAGTTTCGACTGGGGCGCGTCAGCTCCGGATATCAAGAGAGAGTATGAGACTGACCTACATCCCCATTCCCATTCCCAGAATCTTATACGCAGCTGACACATTCTTGAACCCCCAGAGACGCATGAGAAAGAAGAGGAAGGATGGCAAAAGCAGTGTTCGGGTTGTAAACTGTCTATCATCGATACAGAGGCAGGCGGCGATTAGTATAGTACTCATAAGTGGGGCAACGAGAACAACGGCAGCAGATATATTAGACATACATACCAACCTGTTACCCATGCAGAGACAGGTGCCCGCCCGGTGGAGGCCTACCGACACCGAGCGTTGACACGCATAGCGTGCCTACTTCCGGGACATCCGCTGCACAAAATTGTCAGATAGCATCACGATGCTATGTCAAGCAACACCGGTCACCTCTACACGAACCAGCACAAGATTTTGACATCAAGCCCAACAATGTGGAGACCATTAAGGCAGCATAGTTCCCACTGCATTCACATAGAAGGGAGAGGAAAGTAGGCGACTCAGCCAGAAGAAAAGCAGTTGGCCCACCATCTCATTACCCCACCAGTATGATGGTTTGGAGGAAGATGGTCCTGAAAAATTCTTTACAATGAGCACAGGATGCTCGCCACTTACGGATTAACAAAGCATTGAACACAGAAAATTACCATAAAACAGTAGTATAATCTGAACATACGCTAGCGTTTAGGATATCAGTACATAGTACAAATCGGACTCAATTATATATATATATACTTCCGCGAATATATATTAATGGACTCGCCAGGCTATTCTAGTCGGCATGTAACGCAGAATTTGGATACATCAAGTATCCATAAATACAACGCAAAAGATCGCATGAGGATGGGACAGGTGCGTGGAGTGCAAGTAGATGTGGGTACCAGCCCTACTTCCATCTAGTTGGAAGTAATATTGTGCGGACTTGGATCAGTCAAGCAGGAAACTCCCTCAAGGTCCAAAAATGACGGTAAATCTGAAGGTATATGTAATTTGCCTCGGACTAACGGACCATGAAGTCGTGCGAGGTCGTGTTTGTCCCATTGAGGAGGAGGTAGGGTGTCGCCTGTCACATGAAGACACCCCATAAGGTTTTGGAGAGTCGGTCGATGGGAAGGTTCATAGGCCCAGCATCGTACCATGAGTTTCCACCATAACTTAGGAAATTTAGTCTCCGCCAGGTGTTTCGGGCGTGGAGGATGCTTCTTCCGAACGACCTTCATGATAACGGCTCCATCGTTTAAGTCGCTCCAAGGTATTGATCCGTCGAATACCTTGTAGGGGGGGATCAGAGATTGTTCAGTGGTTATACAAGAAACGTATACCTCAAAGTACACACATGCTAAGGAATATACATCAGCCGAAAAGCTGTTGGGATTGCCGTTGAGGACCTCTGGAGGCTGCCATTTTACGGTACCACCCTTCCGCGATGATGAAGAAGTTCCGAAGAAAGTGATACCCATCGCAAAGGATATACCGAAATCTGCAATGACCGCTCTATGGTCATCGGTGATCAGTATATTATCCTAATTTTAGTTAGGTGTGAGGCGTATCTAGGTAAAACGCTCTGGGACGCACTCCTTTAAGGTCACCATGAACGATGAACATTTTATGTAGGTAGTTCATGCCACGTGTGATGTCTAGAGCCTGTCCATGTATTAACATATGTCACAGAAGTAACAAATGGTCCGATTCTTACGAGTCCATGCCGATCAGGATTGTTGACGCTGCTCAAATATTGACGAAGAGGTCCGTTCGCCATGAATGGCGACACGAGACAGTAGGATGAAGAAGCAGAGTCACGGTAAATGCCGTAGAAAGGTAGGACATTCGGATGATCACACTGCCCCCAGATAATGGCTTCTCGGGTCATTTTCTATGAAAAGCAAGGTCAAGCTCACTCCTTGATTCGCGGAATATGAGCTAACACACCCGCAAGACTTTCTTGACATTATTTTCCCTTGTGAATATTCTTCCTTGCTTGACAGTTACTTCCGTTCCTTCGACCTCACCTCTCCATAGATCACCAAAATGTCCCTGGGCAAAAGGATGATTGCCCGTCATTTTGAAACCTCCAATTGTGAGACACCTAGGTACGCAGTCATGAACGCGTGCTAACTTGAGGGAGGTTTTGAGAAAAGTGCGCTTGTATGATAATGGAAGACCCCGTATATCGAAGAGCTAACCGATGTTGAGTTATTGATAAAATGTTCGAGAGAAAATAGCCCCTACGTCCTGAAGAAAGTCCAAAGCGGATTGGGCTTGAATAACAGGTAGGTCTGATAATTGGTCGTATATCTCTGATTTAGAAAGTACCACCACGACCTTCTTGGCTAATTCGTCTGTGGCAGCATCGAGAATATACCGAGGCCCTACTTCTCCGCTCGCGTCTAGAAGCGCATCTACAATAGCCTGCTCCTGTAAAACAACAGATTTATGAATTGAAGTTTTAAGGTAGCTGATATATGAGATATTTGAATGGAACCTCACCTCGTCCTTCGAAACGTCTGTCATAGTTTCTGCGTATCTCAATTCAAGAAATGAGGAGGCCGTATTGGATGCACCATCCCCAGGAGGAGACGACGAAGATAAAATTTTTGGCTTTTTGGCCTTCAGCCATTTCCGCAACTTTGACGAACTAGATCCGGTAGAGGAAATGCTGAAATTATCCTGTTGACTCGACAAAGACGGAGTGGCAAATTTGAGGTATCGGTATCGCATAGTTGTATCAGACGTTTGATGTCCGATCCCATGTTCGACACTCTGTTCAACACCTGGAAGTGTCTTCAAAGATCTGGCTGACATGGGGACTTGTTCTCTCTCAACCCCGCTGCCTAGAATGCTGACATCGGGCGTGGACGAAGAGCTGTCGACCCTGCCTTTAAGTTGACGTTCTTCCAGTGTCCTAGTTCCTGGCAATGGGAACAACTTGGAACTTTGATACTAGGGAGAATCAACCCCCGGAATAAGAGGACCAGGTGACACGGAAGGGGGGGTCAACGCAGACACCGAAATCGAAGTAGATGACGACTGGCTGATTTCGGATTGTCCAGTGACTACTGTACTTCCATCACGCTTGTCCGTCCTGGCGATGTCAAGACTCACCCCACATTCACGGCTGATACTTGGATCTGTACAATCCGGCGCTTCCTGTGGTCCAAAACTATTGGTCCGTGAATGACTGCTGGAACAAGAACTGACGGAGCTTGTGGTCTTCTCCAAAGTGTTGGTTGAGGTCGTATCTCCACCACCCACCAGGAAAGCAGAGAGAACAGGCGCTGGAGGCAGCAAGAGTGGGGTCTGGAATGATGTCACGTCTGAGGCCATTTCGGATTCTACAGCTACATTATGTCGTGAATTTGACCCCGCAGGGGGGAATGAATCAAGGGCGTCCTGCTGCAAATATGATACGGAAGTGCTTGACGGTGCGCGATCTTCAATGCTGATTTCATTATCTTTCTCACCGTCTATGTCGTCATCGTCAATTGGCCAACGGATTTCTAGATCTAGGTGATTTTAGTACCATTATGTTCGAGAGTTAACCACACTGACTTCGAGGAGCAATGCAACTGACCTCACGACCATAGCCGGAGTCATACGGTGATCGAAGGCGAGATATGCCGGTAGGATACAAGACCATTTCTTCGTCATCTTCACTCCAAACTCTGTCTTTACTGGGCGTCAGGTACGAGCTACCTGGAAATGTGTCCCGCTTTGACGGTGTCAGTTCGGGTGGGTTTGGGGGAAGACTGAGATACCGGAACGGTATTTCTGATCGTTCATCATCTTCCTCTTCAACGACAACGCCTCTCCACCTTGCTGGCGCTGGTCGATCCTGCTCTGTGGATTTGTCTTCCAGAGTAAGGAGGGGGGACGATCTCATTCGTTTCGGGATTGTGCTGGTACTGGGGAAATGCTTTGGAGCCGTAAGTCTCGCCCGGATGTTAGGCGATGTGTCTGGATGATGCTGAGTTTGAGGTGATGGTGTAGGAGGTGGGGTAAGAAGTAGTGGCATCGGTGAGATCTTGCAACTTTTCGTTGTAGAACGATCCTTGCCACTGATTGCCTGGGTATCTGCTTCAAGTTCTTTAGGGACATTTGGAACCAGGGCGTCAAACCGCTGTTTGTGCTTAAGGGGATGCTCTATACCAAGATGTTCGTCTCCAGTAACTGTTAGATTGCGAGGCCTTGCCCGCGGTGTGGCAGCCGGAGACATGGGGAGATCGTACACATCGCCAGTGAGAGTGTGTATTGCTGTTTATCTGCGGATAATGCTATGCGACCGTTGCAACGGAAGGTTATTCCGCTGATCTAGAGGTGGTGGAGGCGGTGGAGGTAATATAGGCAGGGGTGATGGTGATGGTGGTGGTGGAGAACTCACTCTGTGATTGAGGATGGATAATCGAGACGGATGAGTTGGAACAGTTGTATCGTGTCTCGGGAAGGAGTCGCTATGAGTATATGGCTGACGAAAAGGGGAGACCTCTCTTTCTTCTGTTGACGGTTCCTGTATTTGAGCATTCACTTCAACCGGCGACTCTATGCTCTCCGGCGGTGTTGTATTTGTATCCGGTATCTAGTCTCTGTTATTCCGTACTTTCTCTCCCTCGCTGACGGCCTCTGGATGTACCATCTGAGGGCGTCCTCCTTTCAACCGTGGCAATGATGCTGCGAGTTTCAGCCTGGCGACCACAAGCTTCCGTTGCGGATGACCAAGGTTCGTTAGAAAGCTGCAGGAAACACGTCAATCAATATAGGTAAATCAGAGGCGTATCGAGAAGAATAGACCTGGGGTAAGGCCCACTTCACTGAATCCAGAATGAAAAAACGTCGACAGGTCGAAGTAGATATGTCGACAGAGAAGGAGCACGACCACAGCCTGCAGCACTACAATCGCAAGGCCTGATCCACGTGTGTTCCACAAGGCCCCAACCTCAAACCCCGATATTTCCAGTCATACGTACGACTTTGTCCCCCTCATTCAACACCATGCATCCATTCCCGTCTCACATCCCGCGACTTTCACCATTTCTCTCACCTTCAATCGCTCCCGTCCATATCGTTCACTCAGGACAAGCTGTAGGTTTGAAGAAGCGAGACGTAGGGGGCGCCCGAGACCACATCCAAGTTCCACAAGCAGTCCCAGCATGGTCAACAGCCTTGACATCTTCGAGCAGGATAGCTCTGGGTTGACATTTGTTGACGTGTGTCGTCGGAAAGAGAGGTTCGACTTTGAAGTGCCTAAGACATCTGCAGAACGGCCAGATAATAAGGTAGTTGCACCCATTCAATCAGGGTCTTTGGTGGTGACTCTGAGCGCTCCCTTTTTCTGACTTGCAATTGCCCGAGTACCAGGGATTCGCGTACCCCGAAGTCATACCAACACAACGAGTCGACATCTGGCGAGCGATGCTGAAGGGACCGAGGTAGCAGTTGCTGCAGCATGGTCAACGGAAGTTACCTTATTGGCAGAAAAGCAAGGTCGATACTCAACGCCAACCAAGAGGCCGATGTGAAGGTCCCTCGTGTCTACATGGCTTTCACGAGCCACAACCCCGTCTGCACCGTTGGCTATATCATCATGGAGTACATTGATGCTCCGGACTGCAAGTGGGTAGCTCGGGCCATGGACACGCTCATCCACATCGAAGCGCCAAGCACCGTGCCCGGACACATCGATGACGGGGTAGCGATCCACAGCATGTTCTCCGAATGGGCGTCTGTTATCAAGCACGAGTCGAGCAAAAAGCTGCAGGACCATGTCAACGTCGTAAGTGAGCTCTAATTCGCTAGTACACCTAGATGACTTACGGCCATGGTAGATCCTCAGTGTCGTTCAGTGCTACTACCCAGAAGGTTGTATACGAGAACAGGATCCACAAGTATATTCGGAGTCTACTCGTGAGCAAGGACGAAAGCGGCATTTCAACAATGTATTTCGTTTGCGAATGCTACCTTGTCCCCGTCTCCGTCGACTGCCCAACCGTTATCCGACATCCGCAAGTCACTTCCGTCGACCTCGTCCACATCAACCAACTCCCTAAAAACCCTCGCACCCCCGCCTCGGCTAAGAATAGCCCTCCCTCCTCCACCGCACCCAGGCTAATAATAGCCCGCCCCCTCGACGTGTCCACCTCCCTCCGCTTCCACATTTCTCCCTCCGCCAGGCCATTCCCACTCGTTCCCGCCCGCACTCCATCCACCTGGTAACTGTTAGCGAGAGTCGAGCATTATCGTGTATGCGCTTACCAGGCGTAGTTGACAGACCAAAGGTCGGCGTAGGGGGGTCCTGACTGTTCGTGTGTCGGTGGACATGTCGCATAAATGGGCAATCGTGCAAGCGAGCGAAATGGTGGCGAGTTCGAGGCAAGGGAGGAATCTTTGAGGGAAAAAGAATGTTGTGTATCATAGATCTCATGCAACCTTAATGCACGCACCTTCATACACGTCTTGCCCTCCGTTTGCACCTCATATTCTCCATATACTGCATCACCGAATTTCTCCTTCATACGCGTACACATCAATCACCCTTCACGATAGGGAACCTTGCGTGCACTGTGTCAACAAACCGGGTGCGAGCCTACCGTGTTCCTCGATGCTCGTACATCAAAATCGGCGCTTAGCGATCCTCACTGTACGTATCGTCTTATTTGACCACATCAGCAATGAGCAAGGGGGTCGAGGGAAATAACGTACATTTGGCCGTCTTGCGCTGACGGCATGTTGTTTTGAGGACCTCTCACGATTATCGATGGCGTATCCGTCATCTGAACAGCACCGTAAGTCATAGGTGCCGGTGAAGGACTAAGCAAAATCGTGTACCTTTACTACGCGAGACACGTCCTATGAGGGCATAACGAGCTGCATATGAAAATCTTAGAAATACCTGAAAACCCGTAAGAAATTTTTTGAACAAAAAAAAAGGTAGAGCTCACCAGCGAGCTCAACGATGAAGACGAAGATCAAAAAATTGATCCCCCAACGCAAGACCTGCCCAAACGAGCAGGTTTCACGTCACGGGACCACAACGCGTTCAAAATCGCGAGCATACTCATCGCGCAAGGCTAGAAACTGAGCGGGCTCGTTAGGGATAATAGCGAGTATATATTCATGGATGATGAGCTAGAGAGTGGAGGCAGAAAATAGAGAAGAAGAGGGGGGAAATTGGATGGAAGGATGAGATGGGAGGTTACAAGGAATATGCATATTGTTTTATACTCCTCTCGCACGGCCTCAGCACCAGAATAGTTACCCGACAATCTGCCACGTCTATCAACGTGAAACACGAAACCCCGCATGTCGAATTTTGGAAGATTCTAGAGACGAGATATATGTTGTCTGCTAAATTTCAAGTTTGTGTGTCAACCAGGGTGAGCCGAAGAGATAAACGAAAAAACAATTACCGTACCTTTGAGTATGTGCGGAAGACGTTCTGGGTTGCCTAGCGAGTCCAACGATCCAACAACCTCGTAAATTGAACAGGAGGAGAATGTATCCCTCCCTGAAAGCTGGGATTCTAGGGCGCAGATGGTCATGCAAGCACCGCATAATTTGATGGTTGCATAAAAGAAATACATATACGTACCACGCCACAAGTCCCCGCACTTTGAATTTTGGAAGATGCCGCGCGTTGCAGGGGGATGTTGTCTCCAATGCAATTGAAGCTACTGTCAATCTGGATGAGCCAAAGTGACTGACGAGCAGTTAGTACATACCTTATCGTGTGTGCGGAAATCCTTCCGAGTTATTGAGCAAGTCCAAACATTCAAAAAACTCGTAAATCGGCCAGAAATGGATTGCATCCCTTCGAGTGAGTAAGAATTTCCGGGGGCAGAGTATTGGCGCTAACGCCGCATGGTCTGAGGAGTACGTACATCCTTCGACGGTCCCGGTGTTTTTGAATATTGGAAGATGTCAAGAGCGAGGAATGCAGACCGGAGATTTGTCCAAGTCTCTTCAGCTGGTGTATTCGTATGGGAGAGACTAACCAAAACCTGTGATATCTGTATTAGTATAATTAGAAGTGCAGAATACTCACTCGAGCCGGAAAGCTCAACGGGTTGAAATTCGAGGTGAAGGTACAGAGCTCGGTCCGGGGACATTGAAGACTTGCTTCGCGAGGATTTTCTGTAAAATTACTGTTAGTTTCAAATGACATTACAGATCAAGACAGGTTACTATCAAAAATAGAACAAACGACCAGCGAGGAAGTGAAAACATGAGCTCGAGGCGTCGAGTCCTTGAACAGTAGTATTTCATTCTTCTCACTTTTGAAGATCTCGAGATTTTGACGGTTTCCTATGGGACATGCAATGTAATTAACTTTGTAGATTGAGGACATTACTTTAATGATCGTACCCTGCCTTTTTGCGACCCGGACTGAAACAAGACAGAAATCCATCAGGAGGAGCCTGTTAGGTCTTCGAACCTGTTAGTCAAGTACCTGAACATCGCATGGTTGCGTACTTGTATATGTAGCGCCACAGTTCCTCGTGTCTTTGGATATGGGAAGATGTCGAGGCCGAGCAGTAAACATCTCCGAATCAGAGTGATGTCAAAAACCTGCTAAATTCACTTCAGTAGACGAATAATGATATGGGTGAATGAAACTCGTGCTTAATAGTTGAGGTTGACCGTGTATAGAGCTTGTGAGACGGAGAAACAGCTTGACTGCATCTGTTGTCAACATCCATAGTCCCTACAAAATTATATTTACTTGAGAATGGGATGACATGGGTACATATAGACAATACGAAATGAAGCATAAGCGAGTGAGATAATCCGACTTATGGCTTGGTTGCGCTGTTTTTGGAACCTGGGCGATATCTGAATGCTATGGGTGTGGCATGCTTTGATGGACGTCTTACAGATATTGACGTGCTGTCAAGGTGCCCGTATTGGAAGGTGTCGAAGAATGGGTAGAATGGCTGGAGCTCTGGTAGTGGTATTATCATTCTTCTTGGCGAATGAAATCGAAGCTTTACACAGAAAATTTACCCAGCAGACAACAGCGGGAACTTACCGCATTGTTGATTCAGAAGCTAAGGAGATAGAATTCGCACGTCTGGTTCAAGGTGGAAACGCGGCACTTACGTTCAATCACCGACGCATTTCAAGTTCCTGTAAGATCGTATAGGCTTTGGATATAATATGCCAGCCTAGAGCGGCTATCAATTATAGAGGGAGACAAGCAATAGGTGAGTGAATTAATTATAACTTACCTCAAAGTGTTCGGGATCGACATCTCAAGCTGCTGTCCTTCAATATTCTCCCTTCGTCATATTCACAGGACTGAGATCTTTCTCTACACTCCAAGATAATGTTAAATCTTCTCAGTATTGGATTTTGCTGGGACGGCTAAGGTGAGCATACTATTCAATCAAGTGAACGCAGTGTAACTGGTTTACCTCAAATAGTATGTCATGATTGCAGCGGCGGCAGATATATCTCGTTATTGTAAAGAATATCTTCGCTAAATAGCACACGCCGAGTAGTCGGCCATGTTCAAAGATGGCAGGACTCGGGCATTGGATGTAGAACCTATATTAAAGAAGGTGAGTTCCGAATTCTTTTGACTTGTGATAATTCTCGTACCTTCACCCCGTCCCCCGTCTCTTAACTCCGAGTATCTCCCAGCTTTCTCCAGCCCCAGAATTGTGTGTTAAGCACTGCAGGTACGGCATCGACACGTTGTATAAGATGGGGCATGAAAAGAGATGACCGGATATTTGCCGCCGGCAAGGTGGCAAACAGATCAAACGCGTACCGGTACCTTTCGTCTTGCCGTCAGCTACGCGGATTCCATGCCCCCTTCTTCATCCGTCCGTGGCCCTTCAACACGAATGAAACACACTCTCAAGACTGGGTGATGTCTAAACATCTGTGAGTTGGAATATAACGTTAATTTTGAAGGATATGGATGTTGCATTCCAGCTCGTTAAGTTCCTGAATGCGCAAGAGCTCAAGATCACGTCACAAAATTCAGAAAAATTTGCCCCATGGCAAGCGAATGTCCACAAAACAGAGAGAAAGGACTCGACATTGAAGGCTGTTGAATTCAAATCTAACGCATCTTCTCTTCAACCAGCTTCCATTTTCCCTCCACGACACTCCACAGTACTGTCATTCGACTAATGCAACACATCCATCACGGTCAAGACCTCAAATTTTCCCCGAGACCAGTCCGGCGAGCAGGGTCGTCTCGTATCTTCCAGCTTCATCGGGCTATGGATCGTGCGGTAGGAATCACGAGTGCAGTCTGGGCATTGACGCGTCGTGGGATAGGGCATGGACGTAAATAACGGAATGATGTTTGGCTTGCCAGCAGTGTATCAAACTCATTGCTTGTCCTAAATGACTGAACATCACTCTCCAGTTGCTGGGAAGTTTGCGCTGAGACGACGTATCGTCGTCCAGCGAGGAAACTCAAGATCTATCGACGCTGCCCCGTTCTGGAGAATTTTGGTCTAATACGACGTATCGTCACTCAGCGAGCAGGGTCCTGGACATAGTGAGATGAAAATCATACGCGGGGGTGTGTAGTGTGTGACTGGGCAGACGTCGGACAGCACCCTCGGGATGGTCACGCGCTCAGGGGTACTCATCTTCTCGTAGATCAACGTCCCTCTGTCAATCACTCTCCGCCCCTCAAAACTGATTTCTTCACAATTCACCTTGTCCACTGTGACAACCTCATGTTTGGACAGAGACGGCGTATCATTGTCCAGTGAGGAAGCTTGAGATGGAGAACGAAAAGGCTGGCACATGGATGGTATGTACTTTCCTTCGACTTGAGTACGTGGACACTCACCCATCCGTATGCTGAGCCCTTCATTAGAATTCCTCCGGGCGCCAGCATCAAGTATACATCAGTGAGTGGCATTCAGAGATAGTATGTCCCTCCTTCATTCTATCTTGTCCCCGTCCCTCGTTACCATTGACGCAACTGTCGCTGGAAATTTCGATTCAGCTCGCATCTGCATCCAAGCTATTTCTTTCGGCCGTTCGGGAGAGTGGAATTGACTGGAGGTAAAGTCGTCCGTCTGTCTGCCCTCAATCCCGCATCAACCAGGTCTTTGCGGGCGCGGCGCTGTCAGATCGTGAGCTCATCCACATTATCTCCACCCATCCTACTTACGTTGAGTAGAGCGTCATCTCTCGGGCCCGCGGGACTATATAAGACCGAGCGCGGGCGTATCGTTGTAAGCCATGCTACCTTCATCACGTTCGGGTGACTGCGGTTGACATTGGCGGTGTCGCATTACATTACAGGTAGTAGCTGACAATAGCACTGACAATCCGAAAGCAGCCAATGCATCTTGGTGTACTTGAACGGCCACTTTGATAGTATGTCTTATTCACTTCTCTCATTTTCTGCATTCTCAGGGTTCTGTAGGAATATCCAATGGAACGATGTCCCTATGCACCTTTACACGTTTTCGCATTCAACACGAGGTCACAGAGGGTTGCCAACCGCTAAGCAAGGTATTGGAGGCGTCGACCGACGACCGCTAGTTGCTTGGTTGATTTGTCAACCGTGTTAAACGAAGTCACGCGTGTATGACAAAACACGCTGGTGCACGAGCCTAAGAAACCGTTCTGGACGGGTTACAACGTACTCACGAAGCACGCCGTCACAGCGAAACTTGCATATGAAAGGGATATAGCTTTTGCCAACTCGTTATCAATATCCCCAGTTTTCTCAATTCAACGATGGCCAACCCATTCTACAAGTAAATTCTCGTGTTTTCTGGGCATCGTTGGGTTCGATGTCTGAGATGCTTTTTCTAACAGGGAGCCCGAGTTCGACACCATCCAACTACACGGTGGACAGAGCCCGGACACCGCGACCAACGCGAGAGCCGTACCGATTTACGCATCCACGAGTTTCGTGTTCAACAACTCTGCTGTACGTTGCTAGTCTCCATCGACAAAGATAGCCTAACTCACGACCATTTAGCACGGAGCTGACCTCTTCAATTTGAGGTAGGACTTTTGAATGATCGTAAACGATTTTGTGTACTGATACGCGAGCTTGCAGGACGCCTGGCAACATATATTCTCGGATCGGTAACCCCACCGTTGTGAGTGGTTAGAAGGCTTTCCTTTACGTTACATGTCTCAGTTCTACCGCAGTCCGTTTTCGAAGACCGTATAGCTGCGCTCGAAGGTGGTGCTGCCGCTGTGGCGACCGCTTCTGGCCAAGCTGCCCAGTTCCTAGCTATCTCAGCCCTCGCTGATGCCGGAGACAATATTGTCTCTAGTTCCTACCTCTATGGCGGAGTAAGTTCGCTCGTTAGATCATCGGAACGACTGCTTAAAGTTCGAACAGACGTACAACCAATTCAAAGGTACTATATGAATGATATCGATCAGTTATAGTTGTCACTTATGTGCTTTTACAGTTACGTTCAAGAAGTTTGGCATCGGTGTGAAGTTCGTCACTGATAACGATCCAAAATCCTTCGCCGCTGCAATCGACGACAAAACTAAAGCAATTTACATCGAGAGTATCACTAACCCTAAATACAACGTCCTCGATATCCCTGCCCTCGCACAAGTTGCGCATGATCATGGAATTCCATTGGTTGTTGACAACACGTTCGGCATGGGCGGATATTTAGTGCGGCCCATCGATTTTGGCGCCGATATCGTCGTCCATAGTGCTACGAAATGGATTGGCGGACACGGAACGACTATTGGAGGTGTCGTTATTGATGCCGGTTCTTTTTTTGTTTTTTTTTTTGTTGATATTAGACACTCAACTCATCATTGAACAGGCAAGTTCGATTGGAAGAAGTCTGGCAAATTCCCTGGATTCACTTCTCCATCCGAGGGATATCACGGCCTCGTGTTCTGGGATGCCTTCAGATCTATCTCTTTCGCGGTCAAAGTTCGAACAGAAGTGAGTTAATTATCTACGAGACCTTGAATATCCTTCTGATTCTTGTGTTTTTAAGATGCTGCGGGACATCGGCCCAGCTCTGAATCCGTTCGGCGCATTCCTCATCTTGCAAGGCTTGGAGACGCTCAGTCTTCGTGGGCAACGCCACAGCGAAAACGCTTTGGCACTAGCCAAGTGGCTGGAGAAGCAGCCGCAGGTTACATGGGTGTCGTACCTCGGTCTCGAATCGCACGAGTCGCATATTTTGGCCAAGCAGCTTCTTCGGCCGGACACTTTCGGTGGAATGCTGAGCTTCGGAGTTAAGGGAGGAGCTGTCGCAGGAAGCACACTCGTCGACAACCTTAGACTGGCTAGCCAATTGGCCAACGTTGGTAAGTGTTTCAGAAGCGTGGATGCTGGCATTAGATTCTTACCACGTCGGTGATAGGCGATGCTAAAACGCTGGTCATCCACCCGGCTACGACGACACATGCTCAGTTGAACGAGGAGGAGCAGAAAGACTCTGGCGTTACTCCTGATTTAATTCGGGTAAGGTTATGCTTCATTGCGCTGGTGCATCTTGCTGAGCTTCGGTCTAGGTTTCTGTCGGCATTGAAGCCATCTCAGATATCATTGCTGATTTCGAAGCAGCACTAGAAGCTGTGTCGAAGACAGTAGTATGAAGTCATATACGGGAGTGTCCAATGTAACAATTGTATACTTGTTCCAAAGCTTTATGGGATGGCGGCGATATCTAAACAGTAGAACATATACCAATGAGATAATCCTGATACCCAGAGGCTTGCAAACGAGACTAACTGGTGGTATGCTTCTGTGCCCTATGCTTCTAGATGATATGTAACAGAGAATTCTGATACGTTATTTATCCATAAATACAACGCAATAGCTCGCACGAGGATGGGACGGGTGCATGGTGCTGGTGCCGGCACCGACAGAAGGCCCCGATAAAGGACGGTGATGTGCTTGGTAACGGTGCAGGGAAAAACCTAGATCGAATATACAGCGAGTGAAACTCATATATACTCAACCCTAAGCAATCCTTGCGCTTCACAATCACCAAATATATAAGTTCGGGTGTTTCGAGATCGATAGAAGACCTCTGCAAACCGACTAGTTTGGTATGAAGTTCAAATATTCTGATAAGTGTGCAAATATTCTAGCAAGAAGCTCGAATATACGACTTGTTCTTTCAATTCTAAAGGTATTCAAGCTATTCAATTCGACTTAGCGAATATATAATAGGTCTGGGAGCAAATAAAGTATATCAACAACGACTGCTCGTCTTGTTACTTGAAATATTCTGTGTTCTGAGATTAATGGCACTCTGGCCGAATTCTATAGCACACTGGCTTTATAATGGCGCACTGGCCAACTCAAACTCGAAAATATATAAATAATCTTTATATTCTTTTATCTTTCTCTATTGGACTTAAGGAGTATTCATCTCACCCAAGGAATATGCACAAAGGCCTTCGAATCGCCCTGCTCACTGGCTAAGATGCAACTCTAAGGGATGGCAAGCTTCCTGGACTTAACAACTATTCTATAACTCCGAGGTTCCACTCCAAAGCCCTTGAATCGCCCAAGCTACTGCGCTTATAAGGTCAAATCGTGGGGAGGGTGTTGCCTCCCGTATATTACATCTAGGAGGCCTTTATATACTGTACATAGTCCGATCTACCACGGATATTTAGTCATACTGTATAAGCTAATATCTGACTGGGTCTAGGGCATATACTACTGGGTTGAGGGTTTCATCGGTCCAGACAATCTAGATACTGTCTCCATGGCTGTTGGAGCCAGAATATTCTATCATTCTTTGCTGGACTATGGAATGTTCCGGTGTTACCAAGGTAGCTAGCCTGGTTACCAGTTAATTCACCCTCGGCCCAGGCTACCACACCATGCAATGGGTGATCCATCATTATCTTCTGTATCTAGGCAACTGGCCGCAGCTGCAACCAGGGGAATGTTTCTGACCGATCAATTAATAATTGATATCCCGATCACTGATGCGAGCCTCATGGCTATTCTTCTGGAATGCGGCTCATCTGCAGAATATCTACAGGTCCAAAGTCACTATCAAGCGATAGTAATGGCGAGTCACTTTGTATCTTCAATCTGAGGGGAAATATTCCACCATGTTAGGGAGAATATTCGCTTCTGAGTGCGAATCTTTGCATGCTTTTCTATCTATTCTTGCTAGAGCTTGAACTGCCTCAGAATATTCTGCAAACCATAGGCAACTAATCACAGCTATTCAATCGCATTAGGAGAATATTCCCTTCTGTTGAGACTGGTCCACCACATTGGGGACTTAATCGTCACATTAGGGAACTATTCATGTCTTCTGGGGGCTAGTCAACCATATTAAGGGACTAGATACTTCTGGTTTCAGTAGATCATGCATGAGTGGGACGTTATGGCATATATTCGCCTGTTTAGACCGATTACAGGTTGAATATTCAGGCTGGTAGGTTCAATCCTTCGAGGTACTGTTCCTAAGTCCTGTATTTCAACTCTGTATATTCTCTCATTGCACAGGATCTTAGCTATCTGCTCGAAGTCTCAGCAATAGCTCTCGTACTCAAGTAGATATAGATTCTGGTATGTATATATCTCATACAAAATCGCAAAATCTAAGGGTAAACACGCAACATGCGTATCAACGGTTGGGTCCACAGCCCTAAAACGGCGTACCAGGCGCCATTGCCACGAATGGTCGTACCGTTGTGATCACACATTTGAGTGCGTCGCGCGGAGCTTCGCGAGGTATTCTCAAACTTGTTATTATGGAGTGCGGATAGATGTGGGTACCAGCCCCATTTCGATCTGTTTGGGATTAACACTTTTCGTACCTGGATCAGCCCAGTAGGAAACACCCTCAACGTTCAAAAATGACGGCAAGTCTGAAGGTATATGTAATCTGCCTTGGACCAAAGGACCACGAAGTCGTGCGAGGTCAGGTTTGTCCCATTTTGGAGGAGGAGGTAGGGTGTCGCCTGTCACATGAAGACATTCCATGAGGTTTTGGAGAGTCGGTCGATCGGAAGGTTCATATGCCCAGCATCGTACCATGAGTTCCCACCATAAATCAGTCTTCGCCAGGTGTTTCGGACGTGGAGGATGCTTCTTCCGAACGCTGACATTCATGATAACGGCTCCATCGTTTAAGTCGCCCCAAGGCAATGTCCCGTCAAATACCTTGCAGGGGGTCAGTGATCGAACGATAATCGTGTAAGAAACGGATACCTCAAAGTACACACATGCCAGGGAATATATATCAGCTGGAAAGCTGTTGGGATTGCCGTTGAGGACCTCCGGAGGCTGCCATTTTACGGTACCACCCTTCCGCGATGATGAAGAAGTTCCGAAGAAAGTGGTACCCATCGCAAAGGAAATACCAAAATCCGCAATAACTGCTCTATGGTCATCGGTGATCAGTATATTATCCTAATTTTAGTTAGGCGTGAAGCGTATCTAGGTAAATACTCTGGGACGCACTCCTTTAAGGTCACCATGAACGATGAACATTTTATGTAGGTAGTTCATACCACGTGTGATGTCTAGAGCCTGCCCATGTATTAACATATGTCACAGAAGCAGCGAATAGTTCAATTCTTACGAGTCTATGCCGATCAGGATTGTCGGTGTTGCTCAAATATTGACGAAGAGGTCCGTTGGGAATGAACGGTGACACGAGACAAAAGGACGAAGGTGCAGAGTCACGGTAAATACCGTAGAAAGGTAGAACGTTCGGATGATCACATTGTCCCCAGATAATGGCTTCCCGAGTCATTTTCTATAGAAAGAAACGTCATGTTCACTCTTAAATTCGCGAGATAAAGAAGCAACAAACCCGCAAGACTTTAGTGATATTATTTTCACCTGTGAATATCCTTCCTCGTTTGATAGCAACTTCCGTTCCTTCGACTTCACCTTTCCACAAGTCACCAAAATGCCCTCGAGCAAAAGGATGCTTGCCCGTCGTTTTGAAGTCTCCAATCGTGAGACACCTAGGTACGCAGTCATGAACGCGTGCTAACTTGAGGGACGTTTTGAGAAAAGTGCGCTTGTATGACAGTGGAAGACCCCGTATATCTAGGAGCTAGCTGATGATAAGTTATGTTAGAACGTTCGACAGAAAATGACACCTACATCCTGGAGAAAATCCAAGGTGGATTGGGCTTGGATGACAGGTAGGTCTGATAATTGGTCATATATCTCTGATTTGGAAAGAACCGTCGCGACCTTCTTGACCAATTCGTCTGTGGTAGCATCGAGAACATGCCAGGGTCCTGGTTCTCTGCTAGCGTCTAAAAGTGCATCAACAATAGCCTGGTCCTGCGGGTAGCTGATAGGTGAATTATTTGAATAGGATGAAGAGGCCGTCGAATATGATACACCATCCTCAGAAGGAGACGGCGAAGATAGAAACTTCGTTTTTCCGGCCTTCAGCCATTTCCGTACAGTTGGTAGCCTTGGCGTGCTATATCCGGTAGAAGGAATGTTGGAATCATCCTGTTGACTCGACAACGACGCAGTGGCAGAGGAATTGAAGAATTGATATCGCATGGATGTATCAGATGTTTGATGTCCGATCCTATGATCGGCACCAAGTTCAATACCTGGAAGTGTATTCAAGCATTTTGCTGACGCGAGGACTTGTTCTCCCTCATCCCCACCGCCTAGAATACTGACATCTGACGTGGATGAAGAACCACCGATCCTGCCTTTAGCTCGACGCTGTTCTTCCAGTCTCTTCATTCCCGGGAATGGGAACAACTTAGAGCTCTGATACTGGGGGTAGTCAAGTCCTGAAGCAAGTGGAACAGGCGACGTGGAAGGGGCTGATAACAAAGGTACCGAAGCCGAAGCAGGCGGTGACTGCATAACTTGGGACTGTTGCAGGGCAAAAGCACTCCCATCGTGCCTATCCATCCTGCCGCTATTAAGGCTCGCCTCGCTTTCGCAGATAATACTGGAATCTGTATGATGCCGTCGTTCCCGTGCTCTAATACTATTAGTCCGTGAACGACGTCCGCTACTGGAGCCAGATCTGGTGAAGCTTTTGATCTTCTCCCAGGTACCAGTTGAGGTAGAATTTCCACCACTGCATTTTGATGCATCAGTAGCCAATATTCGATCATCCAATTCTATGAAGTCTGGGCTGAGTGGTGAATGGTCTCCTTGCACGGGGGACGCCACAGACAGCCGCAATGGAAATACTTGGGCAGAAATAGACTCATCGCTCAAGCGCGTCAGAGAGGTAGACAGAGCAGCCATTGACGAAGGCGATGAGGGCGGAGCCTGCGATGGGGTAGTGTCTGGCGATGTTTCGAATTCAATGACCACATTTTGCGATTCTGAAGACGCGTGGGGGGATGGATCGTACGCGTCCTGCTGCAAAATTGGTACAGAGGTTCTGCCTTTAAGTTGACGCCCTTCTTCCAATTTCCTCAGTCCCGGGAATGGGAACAACTTGGAGCTTTGATACTGGTTGTAGTCAAGCCCTGAAGCAAGAGCAACAGGCGAGGCGGAAGAGGGGATCGAAGCCGAAGCCGAAGCAGACGACGACCGCATAATCTTGGATTGTCGAGCGACTACTTTACTTTCATCGCGCTTGCTTGTCCTGCCGATGTCAAGACTCTCCCCACATGCAAGGCTGATATTGGAATCTGTACAATCCCGTGTTTCTCGTGGGGCAAAGCTATTGGTCCGTGAACGACTACTAGAACGAGAACCGACGGAGTCTGTGATCTTCTCCCAAGTGTTGGTTGAGGTCATATCTCCACCAGTGGGTTTGGATGCATCAGTACCTACTATTCGACCTTCAAAATCCATGAAGTCGGTACAGAGAGGTATTTGGTCTTGTTGCGCCGGTGACGCCGCCGCAGACAGTATGAATGGAAATGACAGAGAGGAAACAGGTCCTTCACTCGCGCGCGCTTGGGAAGTACTAGAGGGAGCAGCTACTGAAGGTAGCGAGGGTGGAGTCCGGGATGACGACGAGTCTGAGGGGATTTTGGATTCTATAGCTACATTGTTTCGTGAGTTTGATAGCGCAGTGGGAAATGAATCGTCTGCATCCTGCCGCAAATATGATTCAGAGGTGTTTGATGGGCGATCTTCGATGCCGAATTCATCTCGGTGTGTGTCGTCATCGTCTGTTGGCAAGCGGGTTTCTAGATTTAGGTGAGATGAGTACCTCCGCGTCCGAGAATGAACCACGCTGACCAGGAACATAGCCGGTGTCATAGGGCAATCGAAGGTGATAGGGACCAGAAGGATACAGGACTTCTTCCTCGTCATCTTCACCTTGTACTCTGTCTTGACTAGGCGTCAAAGACAAACTAGCTGGAAATATGTCTCGCTTCGACGATGTCCGGTGACTGAGGTAGACAGGTACATCGACAGTCCTTGTATGAGTGGGTTCTGCCGATATATTCAATGGGGCATCGGAACTACATGGATCTCGCGAAAAGGACCCGTTGATTGGTGTCCGCTGGGATATGTTTGGGGGAAGACCGGAATCCTGGAACAACATTTCTGATCGTTCATCATCTTCCTCTTCAATGACAAAGCCTCTCCACCTTGCTGATGCTGGTCGATTCTGCTCTGTGGTTTTTTGGTTCTGAGTAAGGAGAGGGGATGATTTTATTCGTTTCGAGATTGCGCTGATACTGGGGGAATGCTTTGGAACCCTGGATCTCGCCCTGCTTTTAGGCAATATACCTGGATGATGCTGAGTTTGAGGTGATGGTGTAGGAGGCGGGGTGAGTAGTAGTGGCATCGGCGGTGTCTTTGGACTATTCGTTGTAGCTGCTGAATGATCCTTGCCATTAGTTATTTCGTCATCCGCTTCTTTAGGGACTCTTAGAGTCAGGTCGTTAAGTCGTTGTTTGCGCTTAAGGGCTACAGAAAAATGCTTGTCTCCAGTAACTGTTAGGTTACAATGAGGCCTTTCCCGTAAAGGAGGCGGCGTGGCAGCTGGAGTCAAGGGACGACCGTACACATCGTCAGTGAGTGTATGTACAGCTGTTTGTCTGCGGATAGTGCTATGTGACCGTTGCAGATAGAGTCTATTCCGCTTGATGTCTTCTAAGGGTGGTAGGGGTGGTAGAGGAGGGGGAGATGATGGAGGCGGAGGAGGCGGCGGCGGTGGCGATTTCAATCTGTGAACAGGTGATCGGAACATATGTGTTAAAACATTTGCATCAAGTTTCGGGGAGGAGACACTATGAGTAGATGGCGGACGACCAGCGTTGACCTCTGTTTCTTCTGTCGATAATTAATACAGGCGAAAGGAACAGAGGGTATCCAGAAGAACAAACCTGGAGTAAGGTCAAATCCACTGAATCTAGAATGAAAAAACGTCGACAGAGGTCAAAGTGGAAATGTCGACAGAGAAGAAGCGCGAACACAACCTGATTGCAAGGCCTGATACACGTGGTTTCCATAAGGCCTCTGATTACAATCTCGATATTTCCAGCTGGATCTGCAGAACGGCCAGATGACGATGTTCCATTCAATCAGGGAAGGGTATTTGACGGTAACTCCAAGCGCTCCCTTTTTCTGACTGGCGACCGCCTGAGTAGTAACTTGTAAGTACCAGAAACGCATGTCTCAAAGCCAAGCAATTTATGCCAACACAGCGACATCTGGCGAGCGATGTTGAAGGAGCCGTGGCAGCAGTTGGTCCATAATGTCAACGGAAGAACGTTACTTTACTGGAACGAAAAGAAGGTCGAAGTATCCTAGTGTAACGTTGAAGCAAGTGCGAAAAGCTGTCACATGACCGGCCCTAATTCCGGTCAACCTCCAGCCGAAGTGCGGCATGCTTCCGGTATTCTGATTCTATTATGTTTCGGACTCAAACAAAATAGTCGCCACTCTGTGATGTGCAAATACACGGGAATACAACCCTACTACTATGTATAACAAATATTGACTGTACCGCTGCGTCGTAAGGGTATTCTACTTGTCAGACTTTCGTATCAGCAAATATGTAGTAGCATTTTGTGGTCTAGGCGTATATTCTTTCATCCTGAATGTCCAAGGAAGCTGAGTGAGACAAAGAGAAAATAGATAGTACAAATTTACCTGAAAAGGCAGTGGTTCTGTTGTGTGTCACTACCGGCATGTACAAGATCTCAATCTGAATGGGATAGATGGTATTGATGATACATTTGAGTCGCAATTTTTTGATATACAGCAGAGATAAACAAACACAACAGTGCAGAGATAATAATGAGGAATAAATGACTCGAAGCTGAGAGTTGCGTATATATGTGGGGTGAGAGTGAGACAGACGGGTCGGTATACTACTCAACACGCCGAGGTTCTAAAGATATGGGCAACAGCCTATTCCAATCCAGCAACGCTGGTTGGGTCTAGATCTGGCATGTGAGAAACATCCCCAACATGCAAAAATGACGGTAAACTCGAAGGTACAACCAATTTGCCTTGAACCAGAGGATCGCGAAGTCGTGTCAAGATAGATCTGTCCCATTTCATCACTGAAGTTAGGGTATCGTCTGTCGCATGAAGAAGCTCCATGAGATATTGGAGGGTTGGCCGAACCGAAGGTTCATAGGCCCAACATTGCACCATAAGTCCCCACCATAAATCATTCTCGGACAGGAATCTCGGGCGTGGGAGATGTTTCTTCTGGAAGTAGACTTTCATGATAACAGCGCCATCGGTTAGATCGCTCCAAGGCATTGCACCGTCGAATACCTTGTGTACGCAGTTAAGATCTATTAGGCGTGGTTGTCCTAAAAGAAGGAACACGTACCTCAAAGTACACACACGCGAGTGAATATACATCAGCCGGAAAGCTGTTGGGACTGGCGTTGAGGACCTCTGGTGCCTGCCATCTCACGGTGCCACCCTTCCTTGATGACGACGAGGTTCCGAAGGTGGTAGCACCCATCACAAAGGATATACCGAAATCTGCAATAACCGCTCTATGGTCATCGGATATCAGGATGTTATCCTTATCTTAGTTTAGCGCGATGGACGTCCAAGAAATCGCTCTGAGACGCACCCCTTTGAGATCGCCATGAACGACGTACATTTTATGTAGGTAGTCCATACCACGCGTGATGTCTAAACCCTACTTGTTTATTAGTTATGAGATATTTAAAGAGGCAGCGAATAACTCGATTCTTACAAGTCTGTGCCGATCAGGTTTGGCGGTATTGCCCAGATATTGACGGAGAGATCCGTTGACCATGAATGGCGACACCAGACAGTAGGATGAAGAAGCAGAATCACGGTAAATGCCGTAGAAAGGTAGGACATTGGGGTGGTCGCACTGCCCCCAAATAATGGCTTCTCGTCTTATTTTCTATGAAAAAAAGGTTATATATCTTTGATTTTATGAGAGGATGAAGGGACACACCCGCAGAACCTCCTTGATATCGTTATCATTTGTGAATATCCTTGCTTGTTTGACAGCAACTTCCTTTCCTTCGACCTCACCTCTCCATACCTCCCCAAACTGTCCTAGAGCAAACGGATAATCGCCGCTCTTTTTGAACCCTCTGAGCATGATACATCGAGGTACACAGTCGTACATGCGCGATAATTTGAGGGAAGTCTTAAGAAAAGTATGTTTGTATGGCAATGGAAGCCTCTGTATATTTAGAAGCTACCCGGTATTGAGTCATTGAAAAAGCTTTCGATAGAGAGTGGCTCCTACATCTTGGAGAAAATCCAAAGTGGATTGCGCTTGCCTAGCCGTTACACTTCTGAGCTTGTCGTCAGATTTAGAAAGCGCCCATACGACACGCTTTGCCAATTTGTCCGTAGTAACATCGAGAACATGCCAGGGTCCCGGTTCTCGTCTGTATACGTCTAGAAGCGCATCCACAATAGCCTGTTCCAGTGAATAACTAATATGAGGGTTATGTGAATGTAATCTCACCTCGTCCTTCCGACACTCATCTCCAGCAGAGGAGTGGGTGCTGACATTGGCACCCCTCGTGTTTTGCCCGGAAACGAAGGAGACTTTTGGATGAGACGCGGAAGCGGTGGTGGGGAGAATCGAATGTTTACCAGAAAGGGTGTTTTGCGTTCCACTGAGAAACAATTCTTCGTGGTCGGACGTTTGATGTGCGGCCCTGTGCTCAGCACTCAATCCAACACCTTGAAGAGCATTCAAAGCTTTAGCTAGATGAGACGCGCGAATGAACCAGGCTGACCTAGGGAGTGACCATAATAATGGTTGTCACTGTAGGGTGGTCCTAAAGGATATGTATCCTTACGAAACAGGGCCCTGTATTCCTCCTCATCTTCACACAGTGGGTGTCTGTCTTGTTTAGGCTTCGAGTTTCCTGTAAAAGCATCCGGCACTAGAACCAGTGGTGGCGGTGGTTTGTCTTCCTCAACAACAGCGCTTTTATCACTTGCTAGTTGCGATAGATCTTGCGAAAGCCAAGGTTCTGTCATATCAGAGACAAAGGACGCCCCCGTCTGCGCCGGGATGGCTATAGTAGGAGGGAAATAACTTGGGGAGCTTCTTCTCCTGTATCTCCTCTTTCCAGGTATTCGCACGGCATTACGGAGAAAGGATGCTCTTATCTCCTCTGGACTCGGGCTCCTACTAGGAGAGGGAGAATTTGGGATCGTGTACTTCGATTCAGCATCAGGCAGCTGCGGCTGAGTTGTTCGAAGTAATGATGTAAGGAGGGCGGATGATAATGGCGTCACAGATTCGGGAACGAGGGCAGTTGCGAGGTTATCAGTGCCAGGAAGAACGGAAGTATCTGCCGATGAATGCAATTTACGTCGCTTCCTTGCAGATGGTGTAACCACACTAACTGGATCTGCATCAAGTAATCGTTTGCGCGGAGGGATGGCCTTTACGACCAAACTCTCATCTAGACCAGTAACTATTAGATTATGAGGGGCAGAGAAAATGTCATACGTGCCTCTGATTCTGTGCATTGCCACTGATCTGACTGCTGAGCTCAGTGAGACTATTGCTGCTAAAGTCCCCTCCGCTGGAAAACTTTGGGAAGCCTCTGAGGACGTACTAGAAGGTGATAAGGAATGGCCAGCACACCGCTACGAGGTGTATTGCGGGTTACCAATCCAGACCATCATCATCATCGACACAGCCAGCGCACCTGTACCGTCAGGGCAGCTATATCGTGTGTTTATCTCGGCTTTCCGGTACACGGCCCGCGAAACTTGCTCGAATCTGCCAATTGCAACCTTGTCCAAGTTCAGCCCACCAGTATTCCTCTGTTCGCTCTCCCTTCGCACCGCGCTTGCTTTCGTATCGATGAGAAGATAGTCAAATACTATTAAATGATATCTACAGGTTCCTAGCCTTGGCCACAATCTGCAGGAAATATCAGCCATCCTTGGAATAACATGGAATGTCTACGTACCAAGTGAAGACTCAGCAAGGCCACTCAAGCGATCCGCCCGTTGAAAGAGTGTGAGAGGGGGATCTCCTGTAGAGTCACGGTAAGCAACGCGATGTCACAGAAAGCAAAAACACCGACCTTCTTGTTTCCATCTTCCACATCAGCGTTGGTGTCACTGGCAATCACCCGTTTAACGCGGCGATCGCGATGGGGAGGCGTCGATTTGGGGAACACCATTCACCGGTGATCTGGCGTTCTCAAAATTGATGGCCCCCATTCAGGGGATTTTCTGAGTCACATCGTCAGGCCATTCCGAAAAAAGAAGAGAGATGAATGCACGAGAAATATTCTAGGGATGTCCACGGTGCTTAGAACCATGAACCCTACACGGTCCACCAGTACTACTATGATCGGTTGCTGATCACAATTCTTAAGCGTACATCCTACGCTTGCATGAGGGAATATAGTACTTACTGCATCAAGTGGAATTGCTGAGCTGTGACTGGTTGACAATTGAAAGACGGAGCGCCGACTCGGTTGCGACCACACTCCTGAAAGTCGAGGAATTGTCAATGAAGAATGGAGAAGGAGGCGATCCGTCCTCCTGCGTGTCGAAAACTGCCAATCGACGACCGCGATATATATCTGATGGACTTGCTGAAATTTTGGATAAATGTAAGAACACGTACTTAGCAACGATCGAGAACAGGGAATGGGTACTTACCAGTACCAGCTATATCTTGCCGCTCAGCTGATATCGAGGTAAGCAGTAGTAGGGTAGATAAGTATTAATACTTAAAATACTTTTACGCGAGGACCCTTCAAGTTACCACCGCGGCACCGATTGATGTAAGGCACCTTATTTCATTATCTACATTGGGATTGAACTGCCAGGGTTTCTTCTGTGACCCAATCCTAGTAATACATAGACAAGTGACCATAAATTTGAGGGAAGAGGAGCGAAATCCTATCTTTTCGGGACTCCGTGAGTTTCAATGTTAGTGATAGCAGCGGAAAAAGACGGGTAAAATTGCGGGGTAGGGAATAGCCGCCGCGGCCGGCATCGGGTTACCCACCAATCACAGCTGGCCCTTTGGATACGACTTGGACTCATTCTAGATTCTTCTGCATCGTCGTCGACGCCGTCGAGATGCTTAACCTTCATAGCAAGGCTGCTCATGTTGCGCGCGACATGAAGCGCCTGGCCGCGGGCATGGCCACCGTGGCGCCACGTATAGGCGATACGAAAGTGCCCATGTCATTGCTCGAAAAGGGCGCATATATCAACTACCAGCGTATTGAGGACAACCTGGCCATCGTACGCGAAAGGTGCTCTTTTTCTTTCCTTCTACGTACAATTATAGGCTGACGGCGATGTCGTAGACTTGGACGGCCACTGACGCTGTCGGAGAAAATCTTGTATGGTCATTTGGACGACCCCCATGGTCAGGATATCGAGAGGGGCATTAGCTACCTCAAGCTGAGGCCAGATGTACGTCGCTTTCGTGTCATAGCGGACCTTATTCTGATAGTCTGTTTAGCGTGTCGCCTGCCAGGATGCCACAGCGCAGGTATGCCTTCCGTTACCCTGTCGGGACAGAACGTCTTGACGAGTTTTTTTTTTCATTTCTAGATGGCACTTTTACAATTTATGTCTGCTGGAATGGACACAGCAGCAGTTCCTACCACCGTCCACTGTGACCATCTTATAGAGGCCCAGGTCGGCGGTGTCAAGGATCTTGCGCGCGCAATAAGCATTAACAAGGAGGTGTACGACTTTTTGGCGACCGCTACTGCCAAGGTGTGTCTCCTCGCGTAGACTTTTGCAACACTTATCTCACTGGAGCACACAGTATGGTCTTGGTTTTTGGAAACCCGGCTCTGGTATCATCCATCAAATTATTCTGGAAAACTACGCTTTCCCTGGCGGATTGATGATCGGTACTGACTCGCATACGCCCAATGCTGGTGGTCTAGGTATGATTGCGTGCGGTGTTGGAGGTGCTGACGCGGTCGATGTTATGGCTGGTATCCCCTGGGAACTGAAGTGTCCCAAGGTCATCGGTGTGAATCTGACAGGCAAGATTGGCGGATGGACAACTCCCAAGGGTAAATTTCGAAGTTTATTTTGTCATTTATGCGTCTCATTTCTCTTCCAGACGTCATTCTCAAGGTCGCTGGTATTCTTACAGTCAAGGGCGGTACTGGTGCTATCGTGGAATATAGAGGACCTGGTTTAGAATCCCTTTCTTGCACGGGCATGGCAACGATCTGTAACATGGGTGCGGAAATTGGTGCGACCACGTCCATGTTCCCCTTCAACAATCGCATGGCGGACTACTTGAATGCCACCAAGCGGTCGGATATTGCGAAATATGCTGCTCAATTTGCCTACAACTTGAAGGCTGATGAGGGTGCGGAATACGATCAAGTCATTGACATCGTAAGCCCCATTTTCTGTATCGTAGTCAACATTCCCTGACTAGAAATACAGAACCTGTCTGAGCTCGAGCCCCATATTAACGGACCTTTCACTCCCGATCTCGCTACTCCCATTTCTCAATTCGCCTCCGAGGTCAAGAAGAACGGCTGGCCAGACGAGTTGAAAGTCGGTCTCATCGGTTCTTGCACCAACTCTTCTTATGAAGATATGTCGCGTTCTGCTTCCATCGCCAATGAAGCTGCAAGTCATGGTCTGGCAACCAAGAGCAAGTTCACGATTACTCCCGGTTCGGAACAGGTCCGTGCTACTATCGAACGTGACGGTCAGATCAAGGCTTTTGAGGATGTTGGTGGTGTCGTTCTCGCGAACGCCTGTGGACCGTGTATTGGTCAATGGGACAGGAAAGATGTTCCCAAGGGTACACCCAACTCTAGTAAGCTCGTCCTTATTCATATCGTGCCTGACTGAGCCTTGCGATAGTCATAACGTCCTACAACCGAAATTTCACCGGCCGTAACGATGCTAACCCTGCTACTCATGCTTTTGTTGCATCTCCTGATATCGTCACTGCTATGGTTTTCGCTGGCTCACTCTCTTTCAACCCTACCACTGACACTCTCATCGGATCCGATGGAAAGCCTTTCAAGCTCTCCGACCCATCTGGCAACGAGCTCCCTCCACGTGGATATGACCCCGGGCAAGATACCTTCCAGCCTCCTCCCGCCGATCGTGCTAGCGTTAGCGTCGCCGTTGACCCCAAGAGCGACCGTCTGCAACTATTACAGCCCTTCCAACCCTGGGACGGAAAGACACCTTCCGACCTCCCCATCCTGATTAAAGTCAAGGGTAAATGCAGTAAGTACTATATCCCATTCGGCAAGCATACGACCGCTTAGAAACTCTGATCAGCAACTGACCACATCAGTGCTGGCGGACCATGGCTCAAGTACCGCGGACATCTCCAGAACATCTCTCGTGGGTTCATCTCCCCTCTTTCTACAGAATGACCTAACGATGTTACTTCTCAGAAAATTGCCTGATCGGTGCCATAAACTCTGAGAACGACGAGGCGAACAAGGTGAAGAACCAAATCACTGGTGAATGGGCTGGTGTTCCCCAGGTTGGCGCCTACTATCGTGATCACGGAATTAAATGGGTGGTTGTCGGCGACCACAACTACGGCGAAGGTTCCTCCCGTGAACACGCTGCTCTCGAGCCTCGGTATCTCGGCGGTCTCGCTATCATCGTGCGATCATTTGCCCGTATCCACGAAACGAACTTGAAGAAGCAAGGAATGTTGGCTTTGACATTTGCGAACCCCGAGGATTATGAGAAGGTCAAGCCCAGTGACAAGGTTGATATCCTTGGATTGGATACCTTTGCGCCTGGGAAGAACCTTACACTGGTATTGAAACATGAGGATGGAAGTAAGGAGGTTGGTGTCTATCCATTCAAGTGTCATCTCGAGTGATGTTTACTCCGGGTCTTGTAGGAGGTATCCCTTGCCCACTCATTCAATGAGGGACAGATTGCTTGGTTCAAGGCTGGCTCTGCTCTCAACTTGGTACGTAAACACTTTGTGCTTCAAAGCACATTGCTGACTTCCTTTGCAGATGGCAGCTAAGGCTAAGGACTTGTAGATGGGCAATACATCTTGTTTAATCTTTATCATCTTTCTTTCATCTCACTGGTTAACCCGCAATACAAACAAGCATACCACGAAGAGTGCTTTCACGGTGTAATAGCGGAGAAGCCTCATTTCGTTTTCGGCGATTTCATAGGTTCTAGCGCTGGTAGACCGCGATAAAACGAATGACTAGATGAAGAGGTCAACACTTCGTTCCGTCATTGATATGTTCCACGATCATACTTACCCTGCATTATATATGACGCTTTGTGTCATGTTAGCTGGAAATCCGGGGCGGGCAGGCAGAAATGCCAGTTCAATACGTAACGCTTCAACGGTGTTCCTTGAACGTCTGTCTCGTGGATTTCATTTACACAGACCATATCGGGAGTTCTTAAGACGCCGGTCAATGCGGCTGGCCGAACTCCTCCTTCACATGAACGTTGCCACCTTCTCTTCATCGATGCACTTTTGTCGTAAAAGGCGGAGATTGCTTACCGATGTAGTCTTACTATGTCTGCTAACTATATGCTCGTAACGTTGATTTGAGTGCACGTTGGTCAGTATCCGCTTATCGAGCCTATGAGCGAGAGGGTATGTTCCGTTCTAGTTTCCGTGCTTCTTCTCATTTTACCCTGAAGCGCTAGATCGCTCAAGGAATATGGATGGACACTTAAGCCCTCGGAGATATATTTATCTAAAGTTTATGTAGCCCCCCCTTCTTGAAGAGGAGGACCACCATCCCACTCTTCCGGTGGTTGATAATGCTAGATTCGCGCGACAGGATGGGAAGAAGTTCCACTCTGATCCCACAGCTGCCATCCTTTCAGAAGACGGTGCGTGTTACAAACATAAGTCATATCAGCATATGGCCATACCCGGGACTTGAAGACTACGGCGATCACGATTTATTCCGTAATTTACGACCTCCAAGCCGTGTGGTTGAAGTTCTGACACTGAACAAGCCCATGCCGCCACAGAAAACTCGTAACGCATCCACGCCATGCATATCTTATATGCTAGGCGTTTCTGAAGCTTTGCTGCCGGCACAGCGTCCTTACTTCTCATGGGAACCACTGGGGTATCCTATATCCGAGGGTTCCTGCTTCTATTCCTCCATCACGGGTCCGACTCCAGTTCCTTTTGCTCCTATGCCGTCGACCTATAAAATTGTCTCTAACTTCACACAGAGTGGATTCTTGGCAAAATATAGTGTCACGGTAAGCCTCCGGCTCCCGTTTCAGAACAAGCCCGAGCCACTTAAAAGGTGGGACGATGTGTTCCGTCTGAACCACCTTGTTCACAATGGGACCAATTCTCGCTCTAGTGTTTCTCGCGCTTGCTGTTTTGTTACATTATCTTCGCTCGCGCTTCTCACTTACCCGTAGACGACCGCCATTGCCTCCTGGCCCTAAAGGACTACCGCTTCTAGGCAACCTCTTGGACTTACCTCCCGACTACTCTTGGCTCACTTATGCGAAATGGCGCGCCACATACGGCGACATCATATATCTGGATACCCCCGCAAGTCCAACCATCATTGTCAACTCAGCAGATGCGGCAATGGAGTTCTTCGAAAGGCGTTCTATCAACTATTCCGACCGACCAGGTGAGCTCATCACAATATCCACCGTCTAATCCCAACAATCTCCAAACTCACAGATTTTACTATGTTGAAATTATCGGGTTGGGAATACCACTTCGCGTTCATGAGGTACTCTGACCGGTGGAGGTTTGTTGGGCTCTATTAATTATACGTTCGGTGCTGAGCCTTTCTTAATGCTCATAGAATCCATCGCCGAATATTCCACCAATACTTTCAACCTCGTGCGGTTCCAGATTACTACCCCGCACAAGTGCAAGCAACGATTGTCATGCTCCAGCAATTTCTCAAATCTCCCCATGAGTTTGATCACCACGTTCGCCAGTGAGCTGGGCGTATTTGGTCGGACTCTCGTTCCTACTAACGATGCATTCTTCCAGCCACTCCGGTTCAATCATCATGAAAACTGTTTATGGATATGATATCGACCCAAGTGGTGACCCATTCGTGGATTTGGGAGATCGTGGTATGGAAAGCGTTCGCCGCACCGCAAACGTGGGATCGTTTCTGGTTGACTATATCCCCAGCCTGAAATATCTGCCACGTAAGGCCTCATATTATTTTATACGTCCGATACTCATAGTATCCTTATCTTGATCCCAAGGTTGGTTTCCTGGTACGCAATTCATGAAGATTGCAGAGCACTGGACGCATTGCGTCGAAGACGTGAAAGAAATGCCATTCAAATTTACGTCAGAACAAATGGTAGGTCTTTGATTTAGTATGGCCATCAAATGAAGTTGTAACTCGTAGCAGGCTAACGGTATTGCATCACCGTCATTCGTCTCTGAGAATCTGGAAAAGATGAAAGATGCTGGGATTTCTGACTCCGAGACCGACCTCGAAGTCTTAAAAAATTCGGCTGGAGTAGCCTTCGCTGGTTCGTTCTAGCCCATGTCGTTGAATACACCGCGCAATCTGACAATCACAATTTATTGTAGCGGGTGCTGATACTGTAAGGCTCCCATTTTTACAACGCTAACGTTAACCTAAACGACTCTATCACTCAGACGGTGTCAACTGTCCTTGCTGCAATGCTCGCATTCATCCTTTACCCCGAGGTGCAAGCTAAGGCTCAAGCCGAGTTGGATACAGTTGTGGGCCAAGCCCGGATGCCGAACTTCGATGACCGCCCACAGCTACCATATATTGAGGCTGTTCTGTCGGAAGCATTACGATGGAATCCTGTTGTTCCTTTGGGTACGTGCTCCTCAAAGTCGACGACTTTCTCCGCTCGCTGAATTCCAGTGCCCCCTTCCTCAGGTGTAGCCCACGCTGCTCTGAAAGAAGACATATATAATGGCTACTACATTCCCGCTGGTACGTTTTGGTTCGTCAACTTCAACCACTAGATTCTTATACAGTTCAAAGGCGCCACTGTTATCGGAAACGTTTGGTAAGTGTAACCGCCCGCATCGACTCTGACGGTGCTGAAATTGACACAATGACACTTAACATATACAGGGCTATTCTTCACGATGAAAAAGATTACCCGGACCCACTGGTGTTTAATCCTGACCGGTTTGTAGCAGAGGAAGGAAAGGAACTCCCACCCGAGCCCACAGCTGCTTTTGGTTTTGGAAGACGGTAAGCTAGAGATTTAAGTCTCGTTCACTTGCTCATGTGTAAAACGTATTCCTCTAGCATCTGTCCCGGGCGCTATCTCGCTGTGAACAGCGCGTGGATCGCCATCGCGTCTATCTTATCAACGCTCACACTTTCCAAGGCCGTAGACTCTGACGGTCAAGTTATCGAACCTAGTGATATCTTTACCGGCGAATTTATTAGGTACGCTCTGAAGACCTCATTGTATCTAAGTTATTCTGAAGTTCTTGCAGCTTCCCTTTACCTTTCAAATGTGCCATCAAGGCACGCTCTGCTCAGGCGGAAGCGTTGATAACCTCCGGTGGATTGTAACGATATAATGGCGCCCCCCACACCAAAGCTTTATGACATGACATACTTGCCCAGAATGAAATCCTAATCGATACATGACTGTCTTGCAGAGGGTACCTTAAGACGAGAGCTGCGACGTCTAGAACGGGTGATAGATTTCCCAGGTTACTCCTCGTGCGACCGATACAAAATACTCCTTGCCCACTCAGTCAACAAGGGGAGCTATCGATCACTAAGTTCAAGCACCGGCTGCCTCAGCGTTGATCTCTGTACGACTGGATCTGCTTCTGCGGGTGACAGTGAAAGCTGAGGAGATGTAGATGAGAGAAATACATTTTGTTTTGTTCCACGTCCATTGGATAATACCCTGAGCAACGAAAATCTAGTGGTTATGAATGACGTGTGAACCAAAAAAAGCAGGATCGGCACGATCAGAACTTCATACAATGGCGAGTCCCTGAAGATTGAAGAAACGAGGGAGGCCGGAAGGAATTTGGACTAAAGTATCACGAAGTTGTGTTGGGACAGACCTATCCCATGCCAACTCTGTCATTGGCATAACCTCTGTTACATGCAGAGACGCCACGATATTTAGGAGAGTTGGTCGATGATGAGGTTCATAAGCCCAACAGTTAGTCATGACATCCCACCACATCTCAGCGTGCCCAGTTGACCCCAGGTGTTTCGGATACGGAAGACATTTCTTATGGACAATGACATTCGTTGTTACGGCACCATCAGAGGCCGCTCCAGGGTATCGTTCCATCGAACACCTTATCAACGGTCAGAGTTCGGTCCCTCGCTGGAGCAATTCTTACCTCAAAATACACACACGCAAGTGAATATACATCAGTCGGAAAGCTATTCCGACTACCATTGAAAACCTCTGGTGCTTGCCATCTTAGGGTACCACCCCTGCGCGAGGACGACGACGAAGTTGCAAAAGTTGTGCCATCCATCATGAAGGATATACCAAAATCTGCGATAACTGCCTTGCAGTCATCGGTGATCAGGATGTTATCCTTGTTTTAGTTTAGCAACATGTCGTCTACAAAATATGTTCTGAAACGCACCCCTTTAAGGTCGCCATGCACGATGGACAGCGAGTGCAGATAATTCATACCACGCGTAATGTCTAGGGCCTGTTTATTTATCAGAATTGCTCAGGTAAAAAGGGATGTTGGCCAGTTCCTACGAGATTGTGTCGATCGGGATCATCAGTTTTGTTTATATATTGACGAAGAGATCCATTGACCATGAAGGGCGACACGAGGCAGTAGGTAGAAGGGGCAGAGTCGCAATAAATGCCATAGAAAGGTAGGACATTAGGATGATCGCACTGCTTCCAGATGATGGCCTCTCGCCTGACTTGCTGTGAAGGAACTATTAAGCCAAACCGTGAAAAAGAACAAGATGAGAACCTACTCGCAAGACTTTATTGATATTATCTTCACTTGTGAATATCCTTGCTTGTTTAACAGCTACCTCCATTCCTTCGACTTGTCCTCTCCAGACCTCACCGAAACGTCCTAGAGCAAATGGATAATTTCCTGTCTTTTTGAAGCCTTTAAGCATGAGACACCGAGGTACACAATCGTGAATACGTGTCAACTCGAGAGAAGTTTTGAGAAGGACACGCTTGGATATCATCGGTAAACTTGATCCATCTAAAAGCTGACCACTGTCAGGTTATGCATAAAGCTCAAAAGATACAAGTTCTGACGTACATCCTGAAGGAAGTCCAAACTGCACTGTGCTTCCTCCACTGATAAACCGAGTAGTTGATCGCGTATATTTAATTTGGAAAGCACCCTAGTGACTCGCTTCACCATGTTGTTTATACTGATATTCACGCTCTGCCCGAGTTCTAATCTTTGCATGCCAACAAGCACATCTATAATAGCCTGCCTCTGCTACAGATGCGCAAATCTGGAAGAATAGATGTAAACCCACCTCATCTCCTTGATTCTCATCTGCACTGAGTCTGGCCCGTTTGCGCTTGGGTCTCTGTCTATCGGGAGATGCGTTTAGCAGGTAGGAAATCCGGTCTTGAAAAAGTTCGGGAGTTATGGGTAAGATTGGTAAGGTGTGACCCAGAGCAGAAGGGGGTGGAAAGAGGTTAGGGCCATCCCTGCGAAGTAGTACCCTTCTGCCAAGTTTGTTGGTTTTGGGCGCGAAGTCCGGCCCTTTGGTGGAAACACGAGAGCGTGAGGAAAGAGAGGCCTCAGGTTCTTCGCTCGGCAGCTTCGGTTTCGACGACCTACGACGAGGAAGAGGGATGGTCGGCCTAGGCCCCGGTGCCACAGACAACGATGGTACAGCAATGGGCTCGGTACCGACGACAGAAACATCCATTGTATGGCAGAGGTGTAGAGGGCGTTGGAATGTTACCAGCGAAAAGATGCATGATTAAATAATTCTTCCATGGTACAACTGCAACGCTGTGTTTTTACACAGCTTGTGGTGAAAGAACGCTCGGACTTGCAACCTAACTTATGTAATCGCTAAAGCATCCCCTTACATTCACGATAGTACCTCAATTGAGGGCCAGACACAAACTTGAACGTCTCTGTCAGTGACGTCCAGCGTCAATCCCTGACGGTGTCACCGCTGCCCATGTCACCCAAGGCTCAAATTTGAAACGTCGAACAGACTGGCGTGACTCCCACGTAACCTTCGATGGCCATTGGCATCGCCTTCTCCGCCATTTTAACTGTACAGATGCCTATTGCCGCAAAGCTCCCTCGCCTTGGTCTTGGAATTACTCCATGGTTCATCGCCGTCATCCACCTTGCCTGGCACGTCTACTACGACGCCAAAGCAACTCCGAGCATCGTGCTTAACCCTTGGGCCATTCTTTCACTTTGTAGTTTCAGCACAACTTCCGCATTCGGCCAGAGCAAACCTATTCGATAGGTGTTCAGCTTGCACTTGGTAATACCAACGCGACAAACACAACTATCTACGCGTCTTCAGTGATATTGTGTTGCGGCTACAATCTACCTGAATAATACCCCCACTAGTCGCATTACCGCGGACTGATGATCCCACTTCCGGCAAGTTACTCAGCTGCTCTTGCATGTAAAGAGCAGGGAAACTTTTCAGCCAATGCCGCCGTTGAAGGTACCTGCAGTGCCAGCAAAGACTATGAAGAGGAAACCGTCTTGGATGGAACTTCTGGAAGCAGAGGTAGGGTTGACGGTAGAAAGGAAGAGCAAAGATGTTCGTGTTTCTGTTCTTGTGTCTTTTCCTTGGATATCTGACATTCGACAGACTGTCAAAGAAATCACCGTTAGAAGCGCTCCAACAATCCTCCTTACCAAGACACATCTACAGGGCAAGGAGGTCTTCAACAAGATCTATCATGGGGTATGCTTCGCTATGGTGACTAAGTACTCTACTTCGGGTTTGAACTTCGACTGAACTTTATTTTAGGCGTGCTCGATGTAACGTTGAAACCAGTACACTCAAAAACCGCAAGCCGTCTCGCCAGAATTCATGTTGGCATAGGTACTGATTGGCGAAGGGGATCAATGGGATAACTGCCCTAATTTTTATTATTTGGATATCCAGGTAGCTAGCCTTTCCTTTTTCTTGAATGTGTCTTAATATCATGAAGGTTAACCACTGTAGCACATATACTCTCAATCATCGGAAGTTCTTTTTTTAATTTAAATCTTTAGAAGGTGCCCTTCCGACCTGGGTGAGAACGCTGAACAGACTGTAGACTCTGGAGATCGCATACTTCTAGGCACCGCTACAGATGTGTTGCCGTATTACTCACCCTGCGTACCATCTGCCGCTAGTCAGGTGGGTCTTCGCTATGTATTCTTTCACTGGTGACAAGTCAATAGACACACGTATAATCCGACGCGAATGATCTATGATAGTCTCAGAGACAATCCCCGAACTTCCAGACCTTGATGTTGGTCCCGCTGTAGCATTCTGGACGGACGACATAATAGCATTTCGGTATGTAGTAGAAATAATGAAGTAGAGGATCTGGTAATGGGTCAAGGACATGCCTATATCTGGACAAGCTTCATCTAAGAGATGCCATCCGTAGCGTAAAATGGGGTAAAGACTTTGATCGTTCGTCGTCGGATGAATCGGTACTAGGATTATCGGAAGGTCAGGAAATCCAGCAATTGCCATGAGACCCAGTTCAACTTTCCAAGTAGTATTGTGTGCGAAAACCTGATAGTGATACACCAGGGTTTTGAACAGGTGCTTATGCCCGTACTTACCTGACCATTGCGTGGTTCCTCATATATCTCGGCAAGTTCAGCAGTCTTGACTCTACACGTTCCCACTGAGTCTTCCTGTTCAGCAGGAGGGGATATCAGGATTCAGTCGGGACTCGTCACTCGGGAGGCTGCCCAGAGCCCGCTGCCGCTAGGGATTAACGCTTGATTAAGCTTGGTCGACACTTTAAAAAAGAGATACTGGATCAATGGGCTTGACTGGGAATTGAACCCAGGACCTCCTCGAACAACATGCCAGAAAACCACCCTAACAAGGAATCATACTACTAGACCATCAAGCCAATGTCGCTGTTGCTATTTTTCGGAGGTTGCCCCGGCGGCATTTGCTGCATGCCCGCACATGTAAATGCTGAAACATGCCTGCATCGTCTTCCAGACGGCTACGTTTGTTTCTCAATGTCTTTTCATGCTGTCAAAAAACACAGAAAAGCATGAAGAGTTATGAAATCCTGTGTTACTATTAAGCGCTAAAAACACCTACATTATCGACGTATCTGTATCGATATCAGCCAAGGCTAGACGATCATATTTGTGAATAATTTTTGCCTATTTGTGCGTTGGTATCTGCGCCGAACTTACAAAGATTTATTGACAGTACGAGGAAAGAGTCAACAGCTTCAAGCTACTACTTACGCCTCCTGCATTATATGTGCGAGGAACACATGGTCATCTCCAAAGATCCAACCAAGTCTGTGATATCATTGGGGCTAACTGCCAATGCCCTTATTCCCGATGTCAATGTCATATGGAATGTTGCACATTCGGCGAATTCATGCTGTGCAGCAGTTCCGCGAAAGCGCCGATGAAGGATATGGAGCTATTTGTGTCCTTGCTCTAAGTACTGGAAGGGGCCCTTCGGCAGATATAGTAGATGAACCGGGCGGCATCACAAATTTGCCTTGCCTTTGATACGGTGTCGTTCCACCTGTCCATAAGGATGGTCCCAAGTTCCGAAAACGAAGTAAACGGGGACCTCAACAACGTTTTTCTTGACTAGGGAGCAAAATACTGGGGGAACCTTATCAGAACGAGGTTGCAATGAGGTGGCGGGAAAAGTAAGGCGGAAAACCCCGCCAGCAGCGTCGACTCGTTAATAGGTAATTCCAGTTTAAAAGATAAGCATTAATGTAATGAAACGGGATGCTTCAGGCCAGGGAACACGCTAAAAGCACTCGAAGGCTACAGGTCGTAACCGTGCCGAAGAAGGAAATGATAGAATATGACTCATTATCGGCACGCGACCTGCCGGCAACAATCCTTATCTCACCCCTTTGGGTGTTGTTGCGTACGCAAGCTCTCTTGAACTTCAACCATCACCATCTCCCGTTTCCTATATATTGACCCTCCTGCGACCTGCTGCAATATCCAACTGTTGTCCCCTCTTTCTCAATGCGTTGTTTAGTCATCGCGTCGCTGGCCGCCCTAGCGGTAGCCCACTCGAGTCATTCGAGCCCCACTAGACTACGGAAGTCGTTGGGATTCGGTCCTGTTCATCCCCATGCGGTGTATCACTCCAGTCCTTATCAGATTACCACGAACGGATTCCTTCCGTCAGCTCTCATAGAAGACCCTTTTGAGGTCGCAAAGCTCTTCATAGAGGATATCCTGGCCGAGCAACTCTCCGATACCAGCTCTTATAGAATTCGGAAGGATTCCTATACCGACAAGAATACCGGAATTACACATATCTACGTTCGCCAGATTATTAATGGCCTAGAGGTTGTTGATGGTGATATCAACATCAACATCAAGGACGGTTTAGTGATATCATATGGTAACTCGGTAAGTTTCCTGCTTTCTTAGTCGTGAGCTTTGTCTAATGTGTCCTAGTTTTACAAAGGACCGACTCCTCAAGCGTTCTCCAATCCCAACCTTGATGACATTCGTCACCCTCACCGAGAATACTGCGAGGAACTCGAGGTTGAGATGAAGAGTCGTCTCAATTCCTTCCTGGGACAGTACGGACAGACCGTCATGGAGGAATTTGGTTCTTGGGAATCTCACCCTAAATTCCGCTCATTCTTTGGACCCCTGGCGCATATACACACCTCCAACTGCCGTGCTACGCATCTTCCTTATGACATAGCCTCTGCTGCCGAGGTCGATTTCGCTGATGTTCGACCTGCTCTTCTCCAGTTTATGCTGGCTGCAACCCCTGATGACAAGATGGTCAATGACATTCTTGCCAACTATGACGAATATCTCGCGAAGATGTCTGTCTCTCGGCAAGATCACTTTGTTAACCCCGACGAACCTGTCGTCATGTCTATTGACAACGTTCCGGATGCTGTCAACCCGGTGCGGTCGAGCTTGACCTACATTCAAGTGCCCAACAAGAAGGGTGACAGCACCGATCTCAACCTAGTTTGGAGGGTAAGTGATGGTCCTTGTTCGTCGTCATTGTGACTTATACAGCCCTTAGTTCGAAGTTGAGATGCAAGACAACTGGTATGATGCCGCCGTTTCCGCCACGTCGCCTCACCGTATTATCTCCGTCGTCGACTGGGCGTCGGATGCCCCTATTCCTACTCCGGAACCCTCCGTCTCACCGGCTACTTACACCATCTTTGGTTGGGGTACGAATGATCCTGAGGAAGGCGAACGCACCATTGTCAAAGAGAATTTCGACATTTTGGCATCCCCCGTCGGTTGGCATGCGATTCCTTATGCCAATGACCCGTCTTTGAAGGGCGTCAAACTCAACAGCAAGCAGTTCTGGAGGAACACCACAACGACTTGGGGAAACAACGTAAGTTAATGTCTTACCTAGAAGAGCTGCTATAACCGAGGGTCCGTAGGTCTTTGCTCAGGAGAACTGGGAAGGTCAAAACTCATTCATCGACAACTACCGTCCCGACGCAGGCGTCGACAAAGCGTTTGACTTTAAATACGCGCCCAAGGTCACCGACAAGGTTGACGCGCAAGATGAGGCGTATAGCTACATCAATGCCACTGTCACCCAACTGTTCTATACTACCAACATCATACACGACTTCTACTACAGGTAAGCACGCTTTATCCCTTGGCTTGTATCCATTGACCCGCCTCTTCAGGTACGGATTTGATGAGGTCTCTGGCAATTTCCAACAACACAACTTCGGTCGTGGAGGGGAGGAGAACGACGCTGTCATTGCCAACGCTCAAGACGGTTCCGGATATAATAACGCCAATTTCATGACCCCGCCTGATGGTCGTAACGGACGCATGAGGATGTACTTGTGGAACACTGCTTTACCCTACAGAGATGGCGATATGGAAGCAGGCATCGTCATTCATGAGTTGAGTCATGGTTTGAGCACTCGGTTGACTGGTGGACCTGCAAGCTCCTCGTGTTTGGGCTGGGGTGAGAGTGGTGGTATGGGTGAAGGCTGGGGAGGTAAGCAATGCCGTTATCTCGTCATTGTGTTTTTGCTGATCATGACGTACAGATTTCTTGGCTACCACCATCCGAAGCACGAGCAAATACTCTGACTTCCCTATGGGCGCATGGGCCGCTAATCGCGAACAGGGAATCAGGAACTACCCTTACTCCCTTGTAAGTCGGGTGTGCATCATTTCCGTCTCGTTCTGACATATTTTCGTAGAACGATACCATCAACCCTTCGACCTACCAGACTTTGGATAAGCCTGGCTACTGGGGTGTCCACGCCATTGGTGAAGTCTGGGCACAGATACTCTGGGTCGTCGAACAGCGTCTCATCGCTGTACACGGGTTCAGCGATGACTTGTTCCCTCCTGCTCCCTTGGCTGACGGTACTGTCCCCGAGGGCAAATTCTACCGACCCCGCGCCGGCAAGAAGCCTTTGGTGCCCAAACACGGTAACTCGTTGATCGTCCAGTACGCCTCCTCTTCCCTTTCTACTCTTCTTGTCACTCATCTATTCAATTAGGCTCGTTATCAACGGAATGAAACTCCAGCCCTGCCGACCAGGCTTCTTTGAAGCTCGTGATGCGATCATTCAAGCTGACGAACAGCTCACTGGGGGAGAGAACTTCTGCACGCTGTGGAAAGCCTTCGCGGAGCGTGGGCTCGGTGTGGATTCGAGGGTTGATGGCAAGACTCCTTGGGGCGGAGGAATTAGAACGAATGTGAGTCATTTTCTCAATTTTCAATGCAAAGGATATCCCTGATGAATGATCGATAGGGTTATGCCGCTCCTACTACTTGCCAGTGAGCGTTAATGAACATTCTAGATATCTACTATATCTACTGCACATCTATTACACCCCCATGTACAACTAGTTATGATTACTGTTTTGGTTTCAACGTGCGATGTCAACTGAATATTCACCAAAGTCAGTATAATTAGAAGTGCGTCACAAGTCTTAGTGTAAACCGTGCCTCTAAATATTTCCTGGCCACAGACCGAGTTTTTATCGTTGAATAGGACATACTGAGAGGAATCGTGTTTTGTTCTCGATACTTCCAGCTTTTGAACCGTGAGCTTTTCATAAGTATGTCATATCACGTGAAATGACATCATAACAAGCCCCGTTCCAACTGCATCGAAAGTTGGGTACTTAGCAATGCTGTCGTATCATGGGTTGGATGTACAACAGGCCGTCGGAGCATCATCTCCACTTTGTGACAAGCGCCTCTGCCTGGACCTGGGACAGTGCCTTACTCTAATATCTTCTTCAAGTTAGTAGCGGCTAGTGTCTTGAGCACACCCTGTCTCCCCATCACCCCACCCTTGCGACTTGTAGTCGTTACTGTCCAGCACGTATTCTCTGGTGACGAGTACCTTTACACCTTCCTTCTCATTATATCTGAGCTGCCAAGAATGTCGGTTACGGTTCCACACTACTGTCCTAATTTTTTACAACAATTCTGGTTGAATAACGCGTACGTGGCACGTCTTGATCTAGTTGACTGTCTTTTCAATTTTTCACTATCAGCTCTGGGCCTAGGCGCGTACATGAATACGACGTGTACGCGAACAAGCTCTCGGAAGTACGTCCCGACGTCGTCAAGCCCGACGTATCCGTTTTCCAAGACCTGATGCGGGTGCAACTGTGGCCAGGCACCCAGCGGGCATTGTCCGAGGCAGAGATATCTTTCTTGAAGCTACAAGACAAGGCCGAAGGAATTCTCACTGACATCATCTCCGCTGTTAACCTTCCGAAGATTCAACATGATGGAAGCAAATCTATCCCCATTCATGCCACCTCAATTACCCTGCTCATCAAATACCTCGTCTTTCTTCGTTTCAGGAACAGTCCCAAGTATTCCGAACTCGTACATCACCTTTTCTATGATTCCGACACCAAAGGGAAACTAGACCTTACTGTGTTCGGTCATTTATTTTCCCAAGTTAGGTGCATGATCTTCCTCAAGGCCGTTGCCAAATTTCTTGGTTCCAACTCAAACAAGAGGCCGACTACTTGGGACATTGAAGATCCGATTAAGCAGGGTAGAAATCAAGTGCCGAATGTGCGCGCAGACGTCATTGAAGAAGCCATTGATGTGTACTGTTGGAATGTCGCCGATGGCTCAGACATCGCTGTCGGTGTCACGTCCGACGAGAAAGTTGAGTTCCTGTTGCCAGATGGGTGCTATGGGACGCTCGACGAGAGCTTTGGACTCAAGATTGGAGATGAGGATGTGTAGGTCTGTTCCATGGCCTCAGCGGTGCGCTTGCTCATTGATATTGCAGCGATGAATGTGATTTCTTCTTTCCCATCCTCCCAACTGTTGCTGTGTACATCCTCAGTACAATCACTAGATCTTCACATTCGCGTCCCGCGGCAATCCCTCTTGATCACGAGTCCGAGATAGACGTTCACCTTCGCAATGCCATGATCCTCTCTGCCGTACCACGTATGAACCAGTCGCCGTCATCGCCAAAGTTATACTTTGCTTCCCTCTCCTCTATCGTGCGCTCGATCTCCTCGTACGGTGGATTTCGATGCAGATGGATTCCTGAACTCTTTGCAGATTACAGTCGGCTGAAGCAGCGATGCCGTCAAATGTTCTTACAAGAGACGGTTACAAAAACACTTATGGTGAAGGGTGACATAGCTGTCGCTGATCTGACGGATGACATGGTCCTGATAGGTAAACATGCAGTAGGCGGTGGAGCATTCAGCGATGTATGGAAAGGAAAGTGGTGGGACCGAGTGGAAGGGGAAGAACGCGCCGTCGCGGTCAAGTTTTTACGACCTGTGATAGTGAAGGAGAAGCTGTTGAAGATGCTGCAAGCGGAAGTGTCAACTTGGCATTATTTATGCCATGCGAATGTGTCGCAGCTGTATGAGATCGTGCAGAGTGTGAACAGGGTTGGAATGGTTTCGGCATGGTGCGAGCATAGTACTATCAGACATTATTTGAAGAACGTCAATCCGAAGGCGGATCGAATGAAACTAGTAAGTTCGGTTTTCTTCTCAGAAGGGTTTACTGACAGCTGGATATAGATGCATCAGATCGCGTCCGGTGTGGCCTATCTTCACGATTTTAATCCTACCATTATCCATGGAGATCTCAAAGGGGCGAGTATCTTATCACCATCTTACTTTTTCTGTTCTCATTTCGTTGACCATAGAGCAATATCCTAATTGACCACGAAGGCTGTGCAGTTATCTCCGATTTTGGTCTAAGCAAGATCAAGTTAGACGTCTCGGCTTCTTCCCGCTTTGCGGGGTCCATGCGGTGGATGGCGCCGGAGATTGTTTGCGCTCTCGCCGACGATAGGCCAGAGGCGAACCTTTCGCAAGTCACCACTGCGAGTGATGTATATGCTTTCGGCTCGGTCTGCCTTGAGGTTCGTATCAAGCTTCCTATTTCTTGTAAAAAGTATTGATTGTACTGTTGTGTGGTTTTTAGGTCATGACGGGTGCTCTGCCTTATCCATGTCGAAAATACGACCCCGGAGTGATGATTGATATAATGAGAGGGATCAAGCCGTCCATGGGCGCGCTAATGCCTGATTGCAAGGCGTTAGAGGTGCTGTTAAATATGTGTTGGAACGAGATACCCGCCTTAAGGCCCAAGATGGAGGATGTGCTGCAATCCCTAACGGTATTAAATGCTGAAGTAAGTCCGTGATATGTTTACATATGTAGCATAATCAAAGGTCGTTTGTAGTATCGTGGTTGCGTGTTTTTTGTCGAGCCGCTTTAGTCGAACACACTTTGGAGTGCCATGTTACTAAAACTGGTACTCGAGGGTTATGTTGGCAAGTCCGACTCCGAGTCGTATAATCATTTTATGAAGTCCGACACACATTACTGAACAATGCAACATTTCATCTGAAGGAAACGATCCCCCAATCGATATTAGTACTGGTACTCAAAGCCATTCCAAGAACCGCGACTTAGAAACTTCTCGGACACGCTCCGTGGGCAGGGCAGCTCGGATAATGAAGAATACAAGACAGACCAGATCCTTTCTATTGAAAAGTTCTTCAGTACAACTTAGAAAAAGAAATCAAAACGTTTGCCTTTATGAACCTGAAGTGAGAGAAACGAGTTTTGGGCAGGTCGGCACAGGTAGCGGAGAATTTCATGCACATTTCCCACGGGAACTGTCGCCGCATTTTGGATCCAGCTTAAAGAACAGGCTGCAATTGTTACGATGACTCGGCTGGACTGGCGTTCCTTCGATGAATTATCCATCGGTACGCATGTACTGCAGAGTTTCGAAGTCTCCATGCTCGAGTGTTACATACGGCCAGTGACATTCGTGCTCTGCTGAAATTTCAAAGATGAACAAGTTCTCACGTAATTTGCAAGTTATTCAACGTATGGGAGATACAGGGAGATACAGGGAGATACATCCATGGAGCACACGACTTGTGATGGAGCGATATCTAATTGATGTAAGGTATGCAATTTGCTCCTTTTCGTGCGTCTATGGCAGCCATCCCCTCCAATCTTCATGGCTGGCGATAATTTTTTCTTGCCTATCGTTATCGACAGATTGAGCTTGTAAGTCACTAGCTAAGTATCACTGCCTCCCGCCCCATAATATATATTCCGCATTCATGTGCGCATGTATTCACTCATTTGACAGCTGTACCGATTATAGCAGGTGGCACCGTCGACCTGGACACCGTCTTTACTGGTATTGAGGTCGAGGCTTGGAAGGAAGGTGCGTGATGCATATTTTTGCCTTTCTGTCATTGGTGGCTCATACCACTACGCACAGTTGTCTGGCTTGTGTTCATTTCATATCTGGCGTCGCCACTGCCGACTGCAAAATGTTCTTTGTGGTTTAATATCCTCCTTTATGAGTTTGCGCAGCTGGAGGACCGGTGGAAAAGGACGATTGGTCAAACCTTCGATGAGCCGTCATCGGGGTATCTCATAGTATTTCACTCCTTTGTTTACGTTTCTAGGTCTTCCTCCGTCATGCCAAGCTTTCTCAAATGAAACTGAACTGTCGTCCCACAGATTCCGCCTAAATTAGTCAATGTTGGCGCAGCTATGTCAATGATTCCACTTCAAAATATCTTCTTAAACTGGACATTATTGGCATGTCGTGTTCTTCCTGCAATACTTTCAATCCGTGACCTTCAAATACCCTGGATTTTGCACTCCTGAGATGACCGTGCTTTTTATGTGGAGACGCAAACGCCATTCCCGAGTAACAGGAGGTCTTAAAGGGTCATCGTGCTGGACCGTCTTTCCAACTGCGCTCTGACTAGCGCAGTCATATCAGAAAGCGTGGCGCCATCGGTGAAACGAAACGATAGACCAAACGATTGCGCGACCTTACCAGCAGACTGCGGATGCTGCCGCGGAAAATGATTCTGGCTTCGAAGGTATACACTTCTGTACTAAAAAGCATCAGGCGTGTTGTCAATCGATACTCAACGTGACGCCGAGTCAAAAAAAAAAGACATTTTGTCGTTTCCACTTCCCTAAAGGTGACGTATGAGCCTCCGGATTCCTCCCCGAATATTCAGCCTGATAGCTTTGATGTTGTCTCTGGATGCAACTCAGAGATCAAGCCACTGCTGTGACCTCAACTTTGTACGTATTATGTACTCTTACTCGTTTGATTGAAGTAATCATTCCATTCTTTTGCTTTTGGAAGCCTGTTCAGTGTCAATCGGGGTCGGTGTTTAGATGCCAAGTGTCCTGATCAGCGGTGTACTGCGCCTCTGGTAAGCAAATGAGAAGGAAAGTATTTGTCGGCGCTTGGGCATTATTCAAGGTAGAGGGATTTCAAGATGTGAAGTGACAACAACGACAATACAATACCATTTTTGTAAGTGCTTTCTCTTCAATTCCTTCTGCAATTCCTCCTCGACTCATCAATTCGCCTTCGGCTTCAGGTCTGCCAGATTGACTAGGATCGCATGTCTCCAGATGGGCTTTACAGTATCGCCGTTGACATTTACTTCGGCACATGTTCAAAGTATTTTTTCCGGCTACCTTCCATGGTCCTTCCATCAGACCTCCACAACCTGCCACGACGGTATACAGTATTCGCCGTAATATGGTCAAAGAACTCTAACCAATGTCGAGGATGATCGGCCAATAGGATATCGCGAAATGAGCACCCAATGTTTCTGTATTGGCGTATGAACTGCGGACACTGAGACTATATAAACTGACAATCCTCTTCACCAAAGTGTCATCTTCAGCATTATGTTATATCTCACTTCTCTGGTCTCTGTCGCCCTCCTGGTCGCGAACTGCGTTGTCGGGCACCCCGGCCAAGCACCTCCAACTTCAGTTGGGCTTGCTCGTCGCGCTCAGCTTGACGCAGCTACCCGCCGCTCCCTTGTGAATTGTCAGAGCCACCTTGCTCGCCGCGGATACACAGACAGGTCAACTGCTCGTCGTATGGCGCTCGCGAAGGAGCTCCGAGAGAAACACGGCCTTGCTACTCGTGAGTATAATTCTCCTTCGCTCACCTTATATATATTGAGTTGCTTCAGGTTCCCCTTATAAACGCGCTCTTTCCGTGGACGACGTAGTGAACACGAGCCATTTGTCGAATGTAACAGGACTCGACGCCGACTCGGACCCCTTCTCCTCCAGTGCTTCTTGTGTGCTCACTCCCGAGCTCGACGAAGGCCCAAATTACGTCCAGGGCTCATATGTCCGCTCAGACATCAGCGAGGACCAGCCTGGAGTGCTCTCATATGTGGATATCGAGTTAATTGATGTCTCCACTTGCACACCCATTCCTGGTGTTTATCTCGATGTTTGGCATTGTAACTCCACCGGTGTCTACTCCGGAATCATCGCCGAAAGCAATGGTGATTCCAGTGACGAGAGTAATCTAGTCAGTCAATCATCCGCTTCGGTCTTCCCCTATTCTGACGTTTACTCATCAGAACAAGACTTTCCTCCATGGTATCCAGCCAACAAACGACGAAGGATATGCTCAGTTCAAGACCGTTTTCCCCGGTATGTCTTTTCTTGTTAGCTCCTTCTCTTCATGGACTGATGGTTTTCGAAGGACACTACGCTGGACGCAGTACCCATTTCCATCTGATGGTCCATGAAAACGGTACCCTTTTCGACAATGGTACTTTCTCGTCAGACCGCAACCAACACATCGGTATGCCTTGCGATATTATCTCGTCCTTTAGTATACGGTCCCTAAAACCATCGCAGGCCAAGTGTTCTTTGACCAAGACCTCATTACCGCAGTCGAGGCGACCTCTCCATACAATACCAGCAGCACCTCCATCACAAAGAACGAAGATGACCCCGATTTGACAGCGGCTGTCACGCCTGACAGTGGAACCGGCGTTGACCCCATTTTAGAGTACGTCTACCTTGGTGACGACCTTTCAGACGGTCTCCTTCTGTGAGTGCACATCGCCACCTTCTCTCCCAACTGGTACTGATGCTTATCGTGCAGCTGGGGTACAGTCGGCGTCGACCTTACAGCTAGCTACGAGTCTACTCCTGGGGGTTATCTTACTGAAGCCGGAGTTATCAAAAACTCCAACAGTGGTTCTGGCATGGGGAGCACTGGTTCCGGCCCTGACGGAGGAAACAGTACTACTACCGTGACCGACAGTGGGAATAGTACAAGCACTGGTAGCGAGAGTAGCTCTACAACCCAGTTGCTCTGCACATGTACCCCGGTTTAGATTTGGATGCAATTACACTCAGCGGGAAAAGAGTAATCAGAAAGGTGCTTCTTATCATCTAAATGCTCTAGAAGACGCTTTCGACGTTATGGACTTTCAATAATACATGGAGAATTTGAGATTCAAACGCAAATGAAACGCAACGTAATCTAGCCATTGGGTGGATGGTTCGCATTGCGGCATCCGCGAGATGTACGTTGACAAATAAAGGCCAGTTGTATCTTAGCTGTATGTTTTACCATTGTTTGGTATTCTGGAGCAAATAACAGCCAATGTCTATTCCGATGCGATATCTAAAGGGTTCTAGTCTGGTCGTTTCAAGAACAAACTGTGACCATGTCTAGCGCCCTTAAAAACGAAACTTTATATCTATTGATACACACATTCGAATCTTCACACAATGGACCTCAAGACGCATGCTCTCCGCGGCGCTGAAAGGTCTGTTTTTTATGTAGTCTGCTTGTTAGAAAACCGCCATGAGGAGATTGGGATCCGTTCAGCGGTAGTTCATTTACCACTTTAGAGGGAGCGGTATAATCCAGCGCACTGTGATATCGAAGCGCTCCTTCATGATGAGATAGGTTACTGAGTTTGCCGCACTACAGGAAATGAGGTGGAATCAGCTTCTGTCCACAAATCGTACTAGGCTTCTCCGCATCTGTTCGTCATCAGAAGAATTGATAGCAGCAGAGGAAAGCTGAAACTTGACAAAGATTTAATAGACGAAACGGTGACATAGACGAACTCGAATAACTTTCCCTGCGGATGCGCATAAAGAGCAGCCGCAGAGCAAAACGGTCACTGCAAGATATCAGACGATAATTAAATGTGAAGCCTCGAAAATATGAAATAAGGGCGGGCATGATCATATCACGAACCTGTTCCAGCATCCAGCCTGTTCAGACACTTCATCACCTCACTCATACTGGGCCTCAGTGCAGACTCTTGTCTCCAGCAATCATCTAACAGCACACTAAACGCCTCGGAATCAGGCATTAGTGCGCCCTGGGACGGCTTGATCCCTCTCATTATGTCAACCATAACTCCTGGGTCATGCTTTCGGCATGGGTAGGGCAGAGCACCAGTCATAATCTATCCGGCGGGCGGCGAGAAAGTCGGTAAATTCTGAAAAACTGAAGACGTGAAACGAACCTCCAGACAGACCGAGCCGAAAGCATACACGTCACTCGCAGTAGTAACCCGCGGTGCCTTCCCCTCTGATTCGTCTTCAGTAAGAGCCAGAACCATCTCCGGCGCCATCCACCGCATCGTCCCTGCGAAGAACGAAGAACATGCTATCCCAGTTGAAGTCGAGAAGTCCGACATAACCTTGCTCAAACCGAAATCGGTTATGATGGCGTAGCCTAGGCGATCAATCAAGATATTCCCCTGTCATTGAGAGGAAGAGATGTTGAAAGAGTAAAGGATAAGGTGGATAACCTACCCCTTTTAGATCGCCGTGAACAATGGGGGGTTTGAAAGCATGAAGATACGCCACGCCAGATGCAATTTGACTCATCTACATCCAATTGTTAACAGGAATCTGTACTAAAAGAGGAAAAGAAAAGACCTACTAGTTTCATTCGATCTGCCTTCGGATTAACGTCCTTCAAGTAGTGCCTAATGGTTCCGTGCTCACACCACGCCGAAACCATTCCAACACTGGTCTCACTCTGCACGATTCCGTACAGCTGTGATACGTTCCTATGGCATAGATGATGCCAAGTTAGCACTTCTGCTTCCAGCCTCTTCAACAGTTTCTCCTTCACGTTTTGTACCATCACCCGCCGTAAAAACTTGACCGCCACAGTCCTTTCCTTCCTCTCTACTTGATCCCACCACTTCCCTTTCCATACATCGCTGAAAGCCCCGCACGCTACCGCATCTTTGCCTATCATCGTCACATCGTCCGTCAGGTCAGAGACAGCAACGTCGTCCTTGACCACAAGCATCCTTGTGACAGTCTGTTGCAGAAACTTTTGCCGGCATCGCTGCTTCAGCCGACTGTAATCCGCGAAGAGCTCGGGAATCCATCTGCATCGAAATTCGTCATACGAGGAGATCGAGCGCACGATAGAGGAGAGGGAAGAAAAGTATAGCTTTGGTGATGACGATGACCAGTGGTTCATACGTGATACGGCAGAGAGGATCATGGCATTGCGAAGGTGGACATCTACCTCGAACTCCTGATCAAGAGCAATTGCCGCGAGACGCGAATGCGAGGATCTTGCACTTTTGCCAATAATATATAAAGCGGCAGAGGGAAGGATCGGAACGAAGAAATCGCATAGGTTGCTACTATCGATGAGAAAGGGGTAAACATAAATGCATGAGATGAACCTACGCGTTCTCCTCCCCGACATCAAGCCCAAAATTTTCATCTAGCACGCCATAGCAGGCGCCCGGCAATATAAATTCAACATTCTCGTCAGCTGTGACCCCAACGAAGATCTCGGATGCCCCAGCGACATCCCAGCAGTGCATGTCAATAGAGTTTTCGATAACGTCTTGACTGATAGGCGCGTCATCGACTTCCCAAGCCATGGACCGTACCTTCGAGTCAGAACCGAGAAACCTTGCAATGCATTTGAAGAAAGTTCTGCATCGCACTTGGGTGAATAGATGCCCATACGGTGCAATATCCAGTCCATGTTTTGTTCCAGAGCCAGATGATATCTGATGGACAATTTCAGAGTACTGGGGGCTGTTCCTGAAGCGCAGGAAGACGAGGTATTTGATAAGAAGACAGGATTTCAAGGGATCAAGTGGAATAGACCGTCTCGAGCCGCCGCCCTCGGGTTCAGGGAGGCGAATAGCGCGGATGATTTCGCAGAGAATTTCTTCGGCCCGGCGTTGCAACTTCAAGAAACATGCTTCTGCGTCTGCAAGCGCGCGCCGGGTCCCGGGACACAGTTCTTCCCAAATCAAATCTTGAAATACGGAGACGTCGAACTTGAATTCGTCCAAATCTACCTCTGAGAGTTCGTTCGCATACACATCGTATTTGTGCACAGGCACCGAGGAGCAAGAATGGGGGTTACTATCAAGAAGTTACCATGAGTCAAGGGAGATGTGTCATAGTATATACGCGTACACATTCAACGTCCAGAAGTTCTGCAGAAATTTGGGAAAGTAGTGTGGAATCGTGACCGACATTCTGCAATAACAGAGGCATGAATGGAAAGGTAAACCGTTGATTGAACGCTTACCAAACTCTTCGCCACGCCAGAGGGCATTCCCCAGGTCGTAATGGAGGAAGTCAAGAGTTGAAAGGTGACAATGATGTAGATGTGCAAAAAGGATCATGGGAATAGGGCACTGTACGCTGTACAGCTTTATATCAGGCACACGACCAGCGCCTATCAGAGAGTGGCAACTTTTCTCCACCAACATCAGTTTGTATGTGTCGCGTTTTCGCCATGACGCAAGCCCACATCAGAATTCCGGCAAAGCGCCTGGTCCGTTGAATTGAAGATCCACCAGGGCGAGTTCCAGGCCTTTTGGTTGGGCTTTGCAGATGAACAGACTATGACAGTAGCATAACATTTCAAATCAGAACTTCTCTGATTTCGAGTTATTGACGCCGGTGAGGACTGACCTGAACGGGTGACGTTGGCTGAGAGAATACGATCACGTGTCATCTACTCGGAGAGCCGGACACCACGTCGACACTATAATGGCAAAAAGCTTGTAAGGAAGCAATAAGTGCTTGAGTTCACTTACTTTCAAGAAGCGGCATGTGCGACGCCCGCCCTGCGCTCCCGGCGCGCCGAGATGTGCCCCTACGATTGATTGTGTCCGGAACTCCACCCGCAGAAGCACATAGCGGAGGAGAGGGTCCCGACCCGTCCACAGTCCAACAGTAGAGAAGGATAAGAAAAAAGGGGATATGCTTCGTCCCTCATCACCTTGAGCAGGTGAGAGTCGGATTTACAAAGCTATCCAGAAACCATCATTTATCTAAAATCGGTCCAATTCCGCCCATATTTGCGTAAGGTCTTTGTAAATTGAGTGGGTAAAAAAAGCAGAGTCGACGGTGTCGTCGAATTCGGTCGCACTGAAGCATGAGCGCCTAAGCAGTGAGTACGACGAGTCGGAGCTGAAGGAGACGTTTCGCCATATGGCAATAGTCGGGCTGTCGGAGACGGCGGTCCGGAGTTACAAGAAACGTAGACACAACATCATTATGTCCCAGTGTTCTCGTTTGTTTGTATGTTGAGGATAATGGTTTCACAGCCACCAGGCCGACGGTCCGCCGTCTTTTGTTTTACTTTATTTTGATTTTCGTACCGATCATCACCGCTTCTTGGCTTCGTACCACCACTACCTACGTATCTGTTCACGAATATACGTTCGTTCGAGCCATACCTCATCATGCCTGCCGACGTCTATTTCCAACATTGTAAACACTTCTAAGAGCGAAAACCAACTAGAAGCACACTTGGTACGTCCGAAAGTTGGTCGGTAAATAAGCCACAAAATTCAGGAACTTGTATGGCATGAGGCAGTAGATTCATCTAGTCCTAAGTTCAAGTTGAATATCCTTCATTGAAGCATATCTTGGTACAAATGTTAGTCTCTGTCTGGTCCCTCATTCTTTATCATATCAAGCTATTTAGATAACTCGGGCGTTCCCTGCAACACTGATGACATCCCAGCTGCTGAATACCTTGTTCCAGGGACATCGCTTTCCTCCGCAAGTTTACGAATTGCAACCATTTCCTCTTGGCTAAGCTTTACATTAGCCGCTGCGAGGTTTTCTTCCAAATACTAAGGGTGCAAGTCAGTGTAAGACCACTTGATTGGTTTACTGCATGACTACCTTGATCTTCTTCGTACCCGGAATAACGACAAAATCATTGCCTCGTGCAAGGATCCAAGCGAGGGTGACCTGACCAGGCGTCGCTTTATGCTTTGACCCAATTACCTTCAAATGATCAACAAGGTCAAGAATCTTGGGGAAGTTCTCCTTAGAATACCTATGAAAAAGTCATTGAATCTTCGTTATGAAACAGGCGAACTCAACGATAGTACGCACTTGGGAATAGTCTTCCGGAAATCTCCTTCTTCAAAGTCGTCAACTTGTATTGACCAGTGATAAGGCCCCTAGCCAAGGGAGAGTACGCGACGACGGTGATACCCAGTTCTCTGGCTGTTTTCAGTATGGCGAGTTTAGGTTCTTCGATGTAGAGAACTAAGGGAGAAAATTCGACCTGGATGGCAGAGATTGGATGGACAGCATGTGCTCTGCGAAGGTCCTTCGCTGTGCACTCTGACAAGCCGAGGTACTTCACTTTGCCCTCCCTAGCAGAGTGTCAACGTCAATATAGGTACGAAACAATTAAAACTGTGAACGCACTTGACGAGCTCAGCCATCGCAGCGACGGTATGCTGAAAAGCAATTAGATTGAGGACATCGAATAGAAGAGCATAGACCAACTTCAATCGGTACATTACGATCGGGTCTGTTCTATGATAAGAGGTGCTATGCAACTGCTTTGATAGATCACTTACCGGTGCTGATAGTACAGGTCGATGTAGTCGACTCCAAAGCGCTCCAGGGATTTCTCACACTGCTGTTTAACGTACTCGGGATCGCCCCGCCCTCCATTCGGGGTAATGCCGAACTTGGAAGTCAGGAAGATCTCGCTTCGCTTGCCTGTCCGCTTGAACCTGGAAATATGCACGTCAGACGCACGCCCCGCTTCAAAATGATAGCATACCATTTTCCGAGGAGAAGTTCAGAGTCACTGTAAACGTCGGCAGAGTCCCAGTGCCTGCAGCCTTTCTCGTACGCGGCATCTAAAATCTGTACTGGGGGTTAACAAGCGTCCGTATTCGTAAGAATTAAACTGGCCTTGAAGCGCTCCTCGTCAGAGTCTACTGCTCCATAGAAGGCGCTGAGACCCATGGCACCAAAGCCGATAGGATTGATCAAGGCGCCGCCAATGTTTCTGAGAGTTGAAGCCATGTTGGTAGTTGGTAAGACGAAGAACTGGCGGCTATCTTCTCTTATATATCATGACCTGCTGCTGCATTACCAACCAGTTCTCCCACATTCGCCTCATGGACCCATCAGCATGAGTCAGTCAGACCAAATTGCCGTAGAAAACCCCTCCACTTGCCAGTCTGGGTATGCTAAATTATTGCGTCGAGCGAACCGCCGGATTTAAAGAACACCCACGTTGGAATTTAGAAGGCTCGCCAGCCGTATCCTCGTCCTCGTCTGTTCGTCCGGCACGTAAAAAAGATCTTCCGAAGGAACGATAAGCGGATGTACGAGATGAGATGATATCCAGCATCACCATGAGTTTCTCACCAATGCTACCGAAGGGTAAAATTATTGTTCGCAGCGGCGAGGAGTTCTCGTTGTAGGAGACACTGGCAGCATGAAAGTTTTGTTCTCTTGATTCTACTTGTGAGAATACTAGTCCTTCCCAACTGGTTTTAGCGTCTACCTCCGCCCGCTTACGAGATGAAGCAGACGCAAGATGGCACATCTTCCTAGAAGAATCAGACCTGTGACGCTTCTTTATAGTCCTAAGAGCGTAAGCCTAGTGTTCAATGCATCCATTGCATTTAAGTTCATGCAATAAAGTACTCACCACACGATATACTTCAGTCATTACGCTTCCTTACAGTGAAATAGCTATTCCACGACTAACACAGTACTACAAGGGAGGCGGCGCGATAATCTTTACGGTGTCAAGTTCCGTTACGACATCACTGGATATACCGCACCAGTCTCGATCTTGACTGAAGCCGGCTGGAAGTTGCGAGTAGGGAGCCGTACTATGGTCGTCATACCATCGAAGCATAGGGAAGGGTTTCCAGACAGCTAATAGCGAATATCCTAGGGAAGAGCTGTAGAAATTACCAGACTTCTGGTCCAACCCTGCAATATCGCACACAAAGAGTGAAGAGTGGAATAAATAAGTGCATTAGGGCATTACCTCAGCTGTATAAAAAGTTCCGTAGGAGGTATATAGAACAAACAGACCTAGTCCCGAGCCCCGCGCATTGGAGCAGGTGGGATCACAAAGCCATTGCCACCCATCGAACTCCAACCGTCCTCCCCGCCTCTCTCGTTGCTCCTTATAAGAGTGGCAATACTAGCCGTATGCCGATGACCCTTCTTCCGACCCACCTCGACCGTCCCAGCACCCTTGTTTATGAGAAAAGGAGCCGCACTCGTAGGCGTAGCCCCGGGGAGCGGCGACCGATACGTGATGTCCATCTCCTCATCGTCCGAAGCATGTGAGCTCTCACTGAGATCGAAATCTGCTGCCGCGTCTGCCATGACGTCTCCTGCCGCCGTTCTCCGTGGTGCTTCGAGATCATATATATCGTACTTGGACCTCTGTACGTAACTTGTGAGTTCCCCTGGGCCTGCAACCGCTCCCGGACCCTTAAGATTGTCAGGGAGGAAGAGGTAGAAGGTGACGGTGGCGAGGCAGGCGCCGACTACGACATCAATAAGATAGTGATGTGTCAGATACATGGTAGCCCAATACAGGACGCCGGCATAGAACCAGACGAAACGGGTGGTTTGGGGGAAGAAATGAGACACGACCAACGCCTCCATCGTTGCGCCGCCGGCGTGGAGAGAGGGAAAGGCACCAAAGATGACGGGTGCGTTGGAGAAGGATATGGTGTACCCACTACCATGGAACATGTGGTCTATGCGGATAAGCCCACCTGGAGATCCCTTCATACCATAGTTAGCCGGGGTCAGGCCGTAAATCAATTCGTACCACGGCGCGGCACAAGGAAAGATGATCTGGATGAGGACCCCGACAAGCATCATGTACCCGAATGCGCTTGACCAGAAGTGGAGGGCCTCCTTGGCTCTAAAGAGCCATATGAAGGCTGCAATGACGAAGGGAATGGAAAAGTGTCCGACGCCGTACGGTATCCATGCGATGATGTCTAGCACCGGATGAGTAAACCGTGTCAGGATGTCGGAAATATTCGCGCCGAACAAAACCGACTCGAGGGTGGGCAGAAGGACGACAGAGATGTTGGGCCTCCATTCGTTTGGAATAAACGTCGACGCAAAAAAGGTGAGAACCCAGGTGAGGATCGGTATAGCGGGAAGGAAGAATTGGCAGGTCAGTGGTATCAAAAGCATGACAGCAAAGGCGACGGGTATCAGGAATTTGAGAATGAGGCTAGGAATGAAAGATAACCAAAAGGCGGCCAGGATAGCATGGAAGATGTAGATGCTGTCCGAGAGCGTGAATTCGTGTTTTCGGAGGCGAGTAAAGGTGTCCTTGGGCGACAGAGATTTATCAAGGCGACCCACGGCAGCCTTGAAGGCGTTCCATAGGGTGACAAACGACTGGTTCCGGGAAAGCATTAGCTTGCTATGCATCACGGTCAGCAACAAGCGCCCGTACAGAACTGGCTGACTACTCACTCTTCTACCTCTGATGCACCTCGACAGAATGCTCCTGGACCGTCGTCGTTGGCTAAAATACGCAGAATATGTGCACGGTGCACTCAGGGCAATGACAGCAGACGGCAAGTGGGGGGCAGGGTAAGAAGATGAACAATAATCACTCGTACCAGTTCGGGACGAGTTCGGACTAAAACAAATACAAATGCACGTGATATGACATAATCTGTCCCTGAAACCAACCTCGTTCAGGTAACCCTTCGTCGCTGTCTAAATTGTCTCTTACCACCATGTCCAAATCCACCAAGTTTCCTTGGGATTCCCTCAAAGCAGAGACGCTGCGCGCCATCGGTCGCGACGTTGGTTTAGGATTTGTCGGAAAGCGCGAAGCCATACTTTCCCACTTGCAGCTTATCCACGAAATTGGCCGTATGCCTCGTCGCCTTCAGTCTTTGCCAATCTTTCTCACCTCTTTTCTTAAAGTTGAAAAGGCCCTGCAAAAAATCAAGGACTCGCCAGTGACAGAACCAGCTTCAGCGCGCACTCGTAAGCGCAAGAGTGACGCAGCAGATGTTGAACCAGAAAGTCCACCTAAATCTCGTGCCAAGCGCCCTCGTCCGTCTGATGCAGAGCCTGCCTCTACTCCCCGTCGTACACGCGCTAACACTGCCCTTGAAGAAACACCACGTCGCAGTAGCAGGAAGACTAAACCAACCGAGAAAATTTCAGCCAAAATCAAAGCGGTGAAGGCAAAAGCGACAGCAAGGACCCCCAGCAAGGCGAAGCCAAGGAAGAGGATCTCAGCTCCCAATAGCCGATCGTCTCAATTTGATGGTGTTGTCGTTCCTAGGATCAAACGAACAAGGCCTGGAGATGTTAACGGGGCGGCGGTTGAGGGCGAGGGAGAAGGAGGATCTAGGTCCTCCCCCGTGAAAAAGCAGGAGGCCGATGATGAAGAGAGCAAGGCATCTTCGACCTATGGCAGTTCAAACAAAGGTCCGTGGACGTATATCAATTATTCTTTTGCTTACCATCCATGACACAGAAAATGAAGAGATTCCCGCTGGACAGGACGGAGAAGATAGCAAGGAGCAGGGCAAGTAACATTGTTTTTTTTTGTTGTGAACGCTCGCTAATCGGTGATACAGGACCCGCTGCTCCAAGTTCAGGACTCGATGGAACCTCGGATGCAGATGCTGATGGTTCTCCAGAACCTGTTGATGGCTTCGAGACTGAGACTGTGGATGCCGCTGCAACAACAGCATGATAATATCTTTTCGGACGATGTTTTGCTTAGACAAAATTACTGTATATTCTTCTCTGACTCCCCTTTGGCCTATTATTTTGCTCATTTTTTGACATGCGTGTAGGGTTGTCTGTTGTACATGCTATGAATTTTGGAGACGACACTTAGTTATCCAAAGAATATCCCATCTGAATACCCTCATTCTTTTTCTGCATTTCAACCAGGCGGTCAAGCATAGCCTTTCCCTTAACGGTCAAACCATTGCGAAAGGTATCCTCTTTCATCCAACTCAATCCGTGTTGGAGAACATTGCGAGCACGCACAGACCCGCCACGGACGTCGCCCATAGAGGCGTGAAGCGTCGCACGTTTGGCTTTGGCGCTATAGGTACCGAGATGGAGGATATTATTGTTGTAGAAGACAGTATCTCCGGCTGTGATGATGAGTCCTTGTGGTCTAGCAGCGGCAAAAACTCACGATTCAACATCACAGCAATGGCACCGGGCATATCAAATGGATTTGCAGGTGCATCCATCGTAGTAGAGTGCATTCGCTGTTCGGGAGTCCGCGGAACGCTGTGCGAGCCTGGAACAACGTATAGGCAAGCGTCCTCGTACAGTGCTCTTTCAGTAAGAACGGTGAGACAATTCGCTTTCGAGGACGATCAGAGCCTACGTGTTCCATTGGATCTAAGCAGCCGAACAACGGTGAGATGTCCGGCACAGAGTCCTAATAGCGTACCCCATGATTCCAGAGAGCCAACGCCACCTTTTCCTCTTCAAGGCTAGCATCCCCTTTCACGTCATCCCTATGCCATCTCAGAGCAAAATTATGCGAGACGGGATTTATCAACAGGTTGAATAACTCTGTCGTGCGCGGAATCAGTACCATCAAAGCGCTATCTACCGCACTCACCCATCTGCAGGTCCTCTTCTTCGCATCCTAGCAGTTCCTTCACGACGCCTGTCAGAGAGTCGGATGTGTACCACTCGGCAAAGATGGGATGGCCCAGCTCGGGGTGCATCAGCATCTGCACGCCCCAGGAGTCACCGTTCTCCGCATCATACGGCGGGAACTGCTTCCCAACTGTTCGGCGGAGCGCCCAACGCCCGCTCCGCGTACGCTCCACGACATCTTCACACGCCGTTCGCAGTAAAGGGAGATCAGGCGGTGAAACGAGATCGGGTACGATTACGAAGCCTTGAGAGGTAAATTGGTTCTTGAGGGCCGACATGATAATGGTGTTATATCATGGCGTTGATAACGGAGTATCCTGTATCATCTTACCCTGCGGACGGTTAGGCATCAGTTTTTGGGTTCTTAGTCACGATCAGCTGATGGCGGATGAAGGTAGTTCGAGAACTATTGAATGTTGGCTATGCATGTCAAGTGGGAACAAGGTAAGATGTTTCTACCTTGCCGTTAGATCTATGGTCATAGGTTATACCTAGACCGACAAAGAAGATGGAGTATCCTCGGGATTATAGTTGCAGATGGATCTCCCCCTCCATGAGGGCTAATTATCCCTGGTGCATCCTTGCACTTCCACGATTCATTCGTGGAAATTGACGGATAGAATTGCATCAACGTGGTTCCAATTCACACCACTCCCGCCAAGATCCCGGGAACCAACATAAGACCCGGTTTCCGATATACCGGACTCTCACCGGTCCCGACCGCCGTAATCTTTCCCTCTCAGAAACCTTGGATAATCCAGAAAGCGTCTCGCTAGACCTACATACAGCCACACGGAGAATTCGTGTTCCACCTTGTGTTGGTGGTTCCCGTTTCGCCGTAACATGCGCAGGCAGTTTCTGATTGATGTGCGGTCGAGGTATATAAATGCGGCTGGGATGTCCGTCTTCCCTTTGCAATGTCAGCGTCAGATATATGCCCCATCGGACACGTTAGCATAAACGTCTCTGAAGTTGTCGACGGGCTGTATTATGGTGAGTTTACCTTCCCAGTTCATAGCATGCTCCCACGCTGAATTTCTTTTTAGGATATGCTCTTTCAACTGCGTGAGTACCGGGTATCCCATCCATTCACGTTGACTAACTGTGATATGGCAGACTATTTGGTATAACGATCGTACAGGCTTGGAATTATTTCAACGCAAATGCAGATGGATGGCTTATGCGTTCACTTGTGAGTCCTGTCTGTCTAACAAGATTACAAGTATCCCGTTGACCTTCGTCTATAGGTTGCGTTTCTAGTGTGCGAAATTTGTCTTCAAATTTTTACTTCAGTCTTTTGAACGTCTTGGTAGAGCTATGGACGCTGCTGTGACTGGTGTTAACACTCAGATACTGCATCACTATCTTGTGAGAAGCTTAATTTTTGACATTCTTGGATGCCAACGGGGTGCCCTAGGTTAACAACTTTGGGAATACGGATCAAATGCAGATTATCATTTAGTGAGCAGCGGATAGAACATTCGCGTACGCGTTTGATAACACCTTTCTAGTTCATTTGACGCAGAGATAATGATGACCGCTGTCGGTGTTTTGATGTGAGCATCGAGACTGTTTTGTTGACTCAATATGTTGAATGGCACATTGCTGCAGCGTCGAACTTTTCTTTGTTGTCAGAATCTATAAACGTAAGTCGTAACGATTGAATGGCCCGATTCTGAAGTTCACTACCTTGACATTTTTAGTCAATTCCAAAAACTGGCTCGTCCCTGCTGTAATCGTGAGCCATTTTATATTGACGTATTGCTCCCCGTCATTTAGGCCTTCTAGACTGTTCTGGCCCTGGGAAGTTTTGGTGAGCAGATGTCCGAGTTTTTCGGACATCTTTAATCCTTCTACTCGATCTGGCAGGTTCGTGTACTGGTAAGTGCCATAAGACTATTTGTTAACGTGGCAGAGTCTAATTACCCTCTCTAGCTTTTGTCGTTGCGCAAATTCAAGACGACAGTTTCATGGGACTTAGCAAAAAGGACAGAGTGGTGAACCTAACCTCCTTCGTATGCGCGCATCTTCTAATCGTCCCGCAGGGAACGATCTCAGCGTTCAACGGCTCAGCGGCCCTTGCGGATATTCTCATCACAGTCGCGTTATCTTGGAATCTATCTCAGAGTCGGTCAGGGATCCCTCGGTAAGTGATGCAATCTTTAGGCACGCGACTAACCTCGAAATGAACTTCCAGAACAAACAATGTAATCCAAAAATTGCTCACGTATACCATCAACCGGGGCGTGCTGGTGACCGTCACGCAGACTCTGACGCTGATTATGTATAGCGTGGAGCAGACGAATTTGCACTGGTACGTCGACATTTTTCGTTTTCATTGCACGATAGTCACACCGAGGGTTAGGATGCCTACGCACCTGAGCATAAACAAGGTATATGTTATCACGATGCGTACGTCCTCCGTTTCGTTCTCTGTCTTTTCTTGATTCAACCTCACTTTCTGTGTAGTGGCTATGTAAGCCCTTTCGAACCGTATCTCCGTGCAACACCATCATTTAACTCTTTTCGTTGCAGCTTGAACACTCGACCGGCCCTCCGTGAACGGTTGAATAGTGCCGTGACCGAAAGTCTTGAATTCAACAGTACCAGTACTCCTTCGCATGGTCGATTCCCCCCCGCCCGTAGTCGAATAGTCAACGACGTAGAATTCGCGAATCTTGGTTTGAGAGAGCAGACGATCGAATTTTCGCAGGCTCATGATTCTGATGAACAGCTGGTGCGTCTTCAGCTTGACTTGTGGGTGTAAGCGTTCTGATGATCACTGCGTAGCATGATGGATCGTATGGAAAAGGTAATTCTCAGCTCTAATGGATCTTTGTGCTATCACTGATTAGTGGTTGCAGCCGCAGAGACCGGATTTGCGGCAACGACGCTTGGAGATGTAGAAGCATCGTAGAATTAGGTGCTTGATGCGCTTCACACTTGGTATGGTCAGTTAAATACGTATTAATATTGAGGAGGCAAGACTTGTATTATTAATACTTTCCATAGCATCCTTGTATTATAAAAATATTTTCCAGAGCAGGAAACTGTTTTAAATCGAAAACCCGATACTCGGTACTAGTGAGGATAGCCAATACTAGTTAGTTTACGGCGCGATTCGCGAAAGCGCCGCGAGAATACGGGACTTTGAATACTCGAATTTCAAAAATTTAGTGTCCTAGGGTACAGGCACCCCATATCTATACTCCAGGGGTAGTGTCCCCAGTATAGAGCTATTTATGAACGTCGTGCCCACTCTTTTCCTTAGGCTCTGGTTTCTACTTCCTTTTTGGAAAGACTTTATTTACTTATTTATTTCTAATCGAAAATAGTTAAGCAATTCAAAACGAGGTTTATCTCTTTCTTCCTTGATGGAATCTCTCGATGGGCATCTACGACGTTCTGGACGTTGTTTCCCAAAATCTTGTTGCCATCGGAGGCATCACATTTGAAGCATTCGAGGCCTTACCTTACAAGCCAGTACCAGACGTTCCCGACGCCTCGTACACAATTCTTCGTTTTTCGACGACGGACAAATTCCCTGTGAAGGAAGAAAAGAAACCAGCAAATGCGAATCGGACTCTCCATGAGACATGCCAGAAGGCTTTTGGGAGCACGGGGGCACTCAGGTTTGAATATCTGAACGAACAAACGGATGCAAGTGCGTAACTACTTTACCTCGTTATCTCATCTCTGATTGTCCCTGGTAGATAAGCAGTGTATCCTCACAATAACACGTCCAAATGGCTCGACGAGAAGTTACCAGTCGGACGCAAATTTCAGACGGAAAGCGGAAGCAAAAGCACAGGTGTGCGAAAGGGCTATTGAGCACGATGCCCTCAAATTTATCGCTGAAGGAGAGCCCAAGATCTCTGGACATCTCGCTCTGTTGGAAAACGAGGGCACGCTTGATGAGGGAATCCCTGGTAAAGACTTCGGGGTCACAGCGATAGAGAACTGGTGCGAGGAGAGCAAACTTTTGATCAACTGGTATGATGTTACTTCCAAGGACGGAGAGCGTAAGTTAGTACAAATATTTCCTGTCGTATTGCTGATCTTATCTTGCAGTTCACGGTGCTGCTCTCCGGATCCTTGCGACGTCACATTCATTCCGTGTATACTCCACTGCCGCGCTGTACAAGGACGTCACCGAAGCTAAGGCCGCGTGTGCAAGAGTAGCAACTGCCAACGATGCTCTGACATTCACTGGAGACGCTTCACTCCCCGCAGCACCCCCTGTTGGACGGATGACCCTTCAAGAATTCTATGATCTACTTCCCCGGCCTCTTCCCGAGCCTTCACTGGCCAAGCCAAACGTGTCAGAAGTTCAAGCCGTTGGCTGGCTGAATCAGACTGTCCAGTCGACTCGCGGCAGTCAACTACAGGCTGAATACCTGCCTTTCACGGAGAATAGTCGTAGGTTTATCAATTCCTTTTGTCTTTCTATATGTTCATTCTATTGCTAGTGTCAGGTTGTCTCCTCCGTATCGATCGTCCGAATCCTAAGGAATGCAAATCGTATGTTGTTGATGCGCGCTTTTACAAACGAGGAGATGCGAAGACAGCCGTCGCCCTAATGGCTATGTCCCAGGGTGTTGGCGAGTGGTTGAAGAAGGTGGCGAGAGACGTCAACAATATAACACAAGAGATGAAGAGAATCAAAGATTCCTTTCTGCCGAAATTGAACAAGGAGTGTCAGATATCCAACGGCGAGCAGCCTACATTTGAGTGCAAGAATCAACGGGATGGTAAGTTCGATCTTTTCTCTGACTGGCCACTCAATTTATTCGATGTCGCAGCATGGTCGTGTACACTAACAGTTAATTTGTCTCCGATTAAAGGCCAGCGAGATCTTCGAGAGTTTGCTGTGCCAACACAGTATCGCAACCAGTCCGACGCCAAGGTCGCAGTGTGCTGTAAGGCGGCGAATGGAAATCTTATCGAGCTCCTCCGTTTCCGAAGAGAGCCTTCGCTTCCCCAGTATTTGGAAGCGAAGAAGCGAAAACAGCGGGATGACGGGGTCGAACCTTCCAGTAAGCGGCAGAAGGTGGCCCAGTCGCAGGCACAGCCATCGAATGACAACAAGAGGCTGACAGTGCAGAACGCGCATCTTCCAGCACGCCCTCATGGCCGGTTTCCGTATCCTCCTCCCAGCTATCCTCGATACATGGCTCCTCCCTCCCCGCCGTCGTCAAACCCGCCTTCGTTCACCCCCTATATGCCGCTTCAGCGTCCATATAGGGCCCCTCCGCCTAACCGCCGACCCTAGTGCGATCAATATTTACGTCTTTTGACTTCAGGGTTTGAATTCGTGCGGCGTAGCGTGGGCTTGTACTACGCGTCGCGAATGTATTTGACTCCACTGCCACTTGTATTACTACATTGGTAGTCGTTTATAATGGTGATACATGGATGCCGAATGCCGTGCTGAACCTAGATTCAGCATCTGTCACCTGGCTGTGGCTTGGATACTCAGATGCATTGCAGCTCATTCAATGTCAATCAATTTGTTTCGGGTCCGAGGCACACCTATCTGAATGATGAGAACTGTTTAGTCCTGTCAACAAGTAGATATTTCGCGCTTCTTCAGGCTCAAAGATGTAGAAACCTGACAGTCGAAATGAACGTGAAAGTTCTTTTTCCGTATCTCGGTCCTTCGAATTCAAGAGTCCCCGCAAATTCATTTTGTTATCAGATCATTCTGGGCAAGTCTTACCTCATTTGCTTCCGTCACTTGCTGATGCTTAAGCTCAGAATCCGCACGCTAGTGAATGAGGAATGGCCCACTTTCGGCAGGTGGTGTTATATTTATGGGTCTATATTCACACCAAACTGCGATATACGAATCTGAATCAGTCAATGTCGAAATCACGTCATTATGGTGAGATGGGATGCTATATAACGCGCCCCTAGTCCTGAACACCGATATTCATTAACCACCAATACTTATCTCAATGGCCGACCAGCATAAATCCCTTCGACTTGGCAGCATCGCCCCCGATTTTGAGGCGGAGACGACGCAAGGCAAAATCAAGTTCCACGAGTGGTTGGGCAACTCTTGGGTATGTCTTGACTTGGTGCCTTTTGTCGATACCGGAACGAATCTGTGTGTAGGGCGTCCTTTTCTCCCATCCAGGAGATTTCACCCCTGTCTGCACGACTGAGCTGGGTGAAGTCGCTCGGCGCGCGCCTGACTTTGCCAAGCGCAACGTCAAGGTTATCGGTATCTCTGCGAACGGTCTTGAGGAGCACCATAAGTGGATTAAAGACATTGAAGAATATGGAGGTAAAACGACGGGTCCTACCAATGTCGAATACCCCATCGTGAGTATCGTATTTGATTACCGGTCCATGTTTCTTGTACTAAAGCGACGTCGTTCAGATTGCCGATGCTGATCGCAAAATCTCCTACTTGTACGACATGCTGGATTATCAGGATGTTACCAACAGAGATGCAAAAGGACTGCCATTCACCGTACGTTGCCACTCGCATGTCTGACGCGTATTTCCGTGCCGACACAATAAATGTAGATCCGCACAGTTTTCATCATCGACCCCAAAAAGGTCATCCGCCTGACCATCTCTTACCCCGCAGTAGCCGGACGCAACTTTGTACGTTCTACGTCTGTCTGTCGTTCATACTTGTGTCTGATGTATCGTGTTCTTAGGACGAAATCATCCGTGTCATTGATGCTATCCAGCTGGGTGATAAGTATCGTATTGCCACGCCAGTTAACTGGAACAAGGGTGACGACGTTATCGTTCACGCTAGTGTCAGCAACGAGGAGGCGAAAACCTTGTTCCCTGAGCACAAGGTCCACTATGTGTGTACTTTATCCGTTCGTGGAGTGACCGGTAATCTGATATTCCTTTTCCATAGCCTTACCTCCGGACGACGCCTTTGAAGGTAGATTAAATGGTGGTGATAGGTTCTCGATTTTTATTTTCTATGTGTAGTAAAGCCTGTACATGTAACAAAGAGATGAACGATTTTGGCATTCTTTGCTCTTTCAGCCATACGGAAACTCGAGTCGAGGAGCGAATGATTGAAGTCCCTTTCAGCCATTGGGTGATCGCCTACCTTTGAACAGAAGGTTTTAAGCCTAGTACTAGAAAAGGACAGCGACTCCCAAGGACATCCAGCACGGTTACCACTATACCGAGATTCGGGTCGATATTGATGCGTATTGCTAACACACACAGCGTCCTTGGGTTGTGTTTGAGGATTTTCTGAGTAGGGTATTAGCGCGCGTTTCTTCAGATTTACCCAACATATATTCTTTGTACCCATGCATCGGATATATCCGGTTTGAACGTGCAGGTCGTATCGCAATCGCTCAAACTACAGTTACTTATTATTCTAGATCTGGGATATCAGAAAAAGCGGTCGCGGTTTATTACTTGTCTATACCAAGAATATGGTGTAATTTGTCGAATCGCTTACACCCACAACTTACTGAATCGTTACGTCGAACCAATCAAATATGTCAGCAAACTCTTGCATCTGGATCCTGGATACAAAGTAATCGCCAAAGTGATGTATGATAGCCAGACCCGTTTGCATGGCAGTGAGTACGGCGCGTTTGTGCGCTGGAGACCGTCGAGGAAAGCATTACAGAAGGCTTCAGCTATGGGTATTGTGCACTCGTTCGGCATGTGCCTTTCACCTGCTATCGTAACAGACAGGAAACGGATGCGCCACGCATTCATTGCAAGGGGAAGCAGAATCGCGTGTTCCCAGTCCATCAGACCACATATGTGCTTACCGTTGTCCACGAGGATCTACGATGACGTGAGAAATACAGTCAAACGCGAGCTAGAAGCGAGAACTCACGTTTCGATGATTTACGTCGATGTGACAGAGAGATACTGGCGGCGACTCCAGCTCACAGGTGTCCTTCCCAGGCTGGAGTATCAGAAAAATCCTCCGTTTCCAATGTTTTCTGCAGACGAGGCACAGTGTATCGATCGACAACGACAGTACTGCTCATTCCTAGGGAACAACGCGCCAGAAGTTGAGCGATCTCTGCACAAATGTTTAGTTGCTCGTCCGCGGGATGAGATTAGCCACATAGGCTCGAAGCTTTCCTGACTGAATATTAGGTACCTAGTAGACTGCGTGCAAGTGGAACCTTGGAAAAGCCAATCTCGCAGTCCCGGAGTACAATGACCTCCTTTTCATTCTCAAGGGTGACCACTAAGGTTCTATAGCTGCGGTGAGTACGTGTAACTTATCTGGAACAAGAGGTCTTTACAATTTGAAACACCCTTGCTCATCGTGAACACGCGCCGCCACAACCGTATGTGAAAAGCAACTAGCCGCTGCAATTTCTGCTTCTGCTATAGCTTTGGGCCAGAAAAGCCTGGCGACAAGAGTTGGCATTCTGACTGGCGTTGGATGCGTCGGCACGTTCACCGACGACAGATGTCGGGGTGTTGCAGCTTTGGAATCTTCAGAGTTGCTTTTATTTGCATACGGCCTTCACTCCTTGAGAAGCAGCCATGGCTGTAAAAGTATCTGCCAGCCAATTATGGATCGAGACCATTTGCTCCGGATCATGAGGATGCAAGGATGTATCAAAGGTGCTCTGGACAAGTACTCTCCGCCCTGCAGTCACTAACGCACGATGAAATGAGGAATCGGGGAAAGGTTCGACCAGAGCCGTCCAAAGAGCCTTTGTCACAGAAAGCGACGGAAACGCTGGAGAAACAATGACAAAATAATCGTGCACACGCCAGGCGTTCATCCCCAAAGGCAGCAGGAGGTCACAATCCCAGTTGACGATCATAGATGTGATTTGTTCTCGTTGCGTGGATCAGAAAGCAGACGGTCAATGTACGTTATAACAATCGCGGTTATATTGCTGAGGTTTGCGTGGCAGTGAGAGCGACAGCAAAGTAATTCACTTGACCTAGCCGGTTCCAGAAGTGCAGCCACACACTTTCGCGCAACCGGCCGTGGTGTTAATTCCAGGAGGATGTCTTGCTGGAGAATATTTTCCAATCTAGGTTTAATGTAGTGGTCAACGACACCAGCAAGTATAATACCCAATGAGCACTCGGTGAAGATGCGTGCGAGGTCGGCAGAGATCGTCACAATGACCTGGTACATGTGCAATGCTTTCGTAATGTCCCATGGAGCTCCGGGAATCAATTAGCCGACATACGCAAAATGGGCCTTCCGAACTTTGCTAGAATTGAACTTCAGGAACGATGTCGGTCAGCAAGAGCCACACGAGACAAAACGATTTCGGTATCCGTCAGCTTGATGATCGCCTCAATACTGTTTTCGAGAGTGACGATGAATGTACTACAAGGACCAGATTAGTTGTTGAACTAAGGCAGTAACATCGCGAATTCAATTGAACTGACCGACTGTGAGCGCGTTGCTCCTCAACGAGACGCGCGGGAAAGGGTTTGGAGATGAAATACTGTGAGGCAACGTGTATGGCTTCGCTCTTGCCATACGGTCCGGTGCCGAGACGCAACTTGGAATTTAGATTGAGTCAGGACCAGTGAGTGGTCATTCATTGTGGTGCACGATGGAATTTCATGGTAGAGTCCACCCCTCTCAATATGGCCTTATGGTCTAGTCGCATGATTCCTCGTTTGGGTTGAAGTTCGAGGAGGTCCTGGGTTCAATTCCCGGTGAGGCCCTTTTTGCCTGCCATTGAAACCTTGGGATAAAAATAAATAAATAAATGTTTTTATGTCTTAGATAGTGCGCAAATTCAATGAACTCTCTCATCTACATCATCCATGATGTGGTTGAAAGACCGTTCGAGAAATCGCTTTGTCATGCATTTCGTTAGCTTATAAAGACTGCTAAGTGTCATCTGGTCTCTTTCTTTCGAACCACCATCATGTCTTTACCTCCCAGGAAAATCGGCGACGCTTCGATTAATCCTATCGGCTTTGGTGCCATGGGACTCAGCAGCTTCTATGGGTCAGTAGACTCCGACGAGGAGCGATTTAAGGTCATCTCCTTCTCATATATGTGGACGCTTACTGACGCGTAGTATAGATTCTGGATGCTGCATACGAGAAAGGATGTAGGCACTGGGACTCTTCCAACGTTTACGGAGATTCCGAACTTCTTATCGGAAAATGGTATGCTCAGTAATTTTCTTCACGAAGCAGAATGTGCGACCAATAAGCATATGTTCAGGTTTAAGCGAATGGGTAAACGAAACGAGATCTTCCTTACTTCCAAGTTTGGCATCACCCCGAATGGACCTCGGGGCGATCCCGAGTACGTTAAGGAGCAATGCGCGAAATCGCTTGAGCGCTTTGGGGTCGACTATATCGACCTGTACTATCAACACCGGTATGTGATTTATCGAAGCAGTTGCAGTAGCGCCTTTCATCATTGAACAGACCCGATCGTAATGTACCGATTGAAGTTAGTCCATTCCTTTCTCCTCTATATTATCTGTCTAACTATCTTCAGCATACCGTTACCGCGATGGCTGAGCTCGTCAAGTGCGTTCATAGTCTTAATCGTTTCATACTTACATAGACATTGACTACTTTGCCAGGGAAGGCAAAGTGAAGTACCTCGGTTTGTCAGAGTGCACAGCCAAGGACCTTCGCAGAGCACATGCCGTCCATCCAATCTCTGCCATTCAGGTCGAATTTTCTCCCTTAGTTCTCTATATCGAGGACTCGAAACTCGCAATTTTGCAAACAGCGAGAGAGCTGGGTATCACCGTCGTCGCGTACTCTCCATTAGCTAGAGGACTTATCACTGGTCAATATAAGTCTCCTGACGACTTTGAAGAAGGAGATTTCCGGAAGACTATTCCCAAGTGCGCACTCTTGAGTTTGCCTGCCTTACGATGTAGTCATGATAGTGTTTTCACAGGTATTCGAAGGAGAATTTTCCCAAGATTCTTGACCTTGTGGACCATCTGAAGGTGATTGCATCAAAGCATAACGCGACGCCTGGACAAGTTACCCTCGCTTGGATACTTGCGCAAGGCGACGATTTTGTCGTTATTCCGGGTACAAAGAAGATCAAGGTAGTCATGTAGTGCTATCATGTTTCTTTGTCTTACACTTACTTTTCCCCCAGTATTTGGAAGAAAACCTAGGAGCGGCTAAGGTTAAGCTTAGCCAAGAGGAAATTGCCGCGATTCGTAAACTTGCGGAAGAAAGCGACATTCCTGGTGAAAGGTATGCCCCAACCGGGATGGCAGCGGTGTTGCAGGGAACGCCCGAATTATCCAAATAGTTTTCCTCCGATGAAGGACCAGGCATGAGGTGATGTGTATGATTATATCGTGTAAATAGTGATGATAGGTGTAGTGCCAGATTCGTGCGAAATGAGACCTTGTTTTTATGGATACGACGAGTATATACCAAAGTAGTATGAGTGGGATTTGAGTTTCTTGTAGGATTGAGTTCGTCAGTACGACTGATTGATCACTCACCAATCACAACGTGAATGCCACTCGACCCTGAACCCTTCAATCACGCCCTCACGTAGTTTTGTCCCGCTCCCGACGCACACAAGGTCTTCCACAGATGCCCCAAACGAACCTTCATGATGTACCCAGACGAGCACGGACCAGACTAGCTTGATCTAGTGTATCTGCGGGATATATAATAGATGAATCATTAAAAAAACTTTTTTTCAAATATCACAGGAAGAATGCGCCCTGCACATATATTGGTGGCAGCGATGCTCATTGACTTAGCGTTGAAAAAGGACTGCCGGTGCACCGGGTCGCAGTCTGGGGGCGGAACTTCCACTTGACCAGCAGAAGTGTTGGGTTGACGGACAAGAACGGTAATAGTAGCGCTAACGGGACCAAGTGACACCCAGGTCCCAGTACGACTCGTCCCATTTCAGTGGGACTGATGGAACTCGATTTCCCCGGTCCGACTCGGACTCGTCCAATCGTACAGATTTGGACCACACCGGGACACGACTCAGAGTCGGCGATCGATCCCTTACCCGAGAATTATCAATCCAAGTGCTTCAGCATTGGCCTTGGTCATGTTATATCTAAGCAGCAGTCTTCGTCAGCTAGATTTCGGGGCTGAATGATAGAGCCCCTGGCCGACTAAGCTAGAATTGATATAAGTATGATCAGTTGCGCGTCGTTAATCAGTTTCTCAGAAGTAGCATGACTTCTAACGTCTCGAAGATTATCCTTGTGCGTTTCTTTCTCGCCGATAATTGTCAAGGTATAGTAAATCTTTGCTCAAGGTCACCGGCGGTACTGGCTTTATTGGGTTCCACGTCCTTGTTCAGCTGCTAGAAGCAGGATATACGGTTCGAGCGTATGTGCATTCACTATCTAATGTGTCACTGGGACTAAAATCTCTAACCCAGTACAGCACGCGGCAAGAAGGCAACGCTTCTCCGCAACGCGCTCAGCACGTATGACAAACTACAAGTCTTAGAAATTCCGGATATCTTCTCCGATGACTTGAGCGAAGCCCTGCAAGGTTTGTTTCATCGGCTTAGCCGCTGAAACGTAGAACTGCAGCTTATTCCTTGACTCCAGGTGTGTATGGAATCATACATCTTGCATCAACGACTCCCGGAAAGGCAGACGCTGCAACGTCTTATCGTGTATGTATTTGTTGAATTCTGTGTAGCAGCTCCTCATACCGAACGTTGTTCCAAGCTTGCAACTGAAGGATCCCGTCATATTTTGCGCGAAGCCATCAAGGCTGGTGTTAAACGTGTGGTCAACACCAGTACCACTGTAGCATATCCTCCTGGAGGGCCTTATGGGGTCGACGGCATGTTTATCATATCCTGAACTAAGAGTGAGCTCTAATGATCAACATAGACTGGTTCTCCGTGACGCAGGAAGAAGTCACCGCAACAAATAATTCTTTCTTGATCTACCGAGGCTCCAAGACTGCCGCAGATCAGGCCATGTTGGAATTTTCCAAGGATCATCCAGAGCTAGACATTTCCTTCGGTACGGGGGAAACTACTTGCTCACCATATTTCATTGAACTGACAAATACCCTACAGTTGCCCCACATTACACCTTTGGTCCCCTTGCTCCCGGATTTGAACACATGTTACTAGAGCCCGAGTACAAAGCCTTCTCTACCAACGGCTTCATATATGCCCTCCTCCGCCCCGATAACGTCCACTTTGCCGTATTCCCGGGAGCCATCGACGTCCGCGACGTTGCTCGTGCGCACCTCCTCGCCCTGGAATCTCCGCCTACATCGGTGGTCGGCAGGAAGAGATCCCCTTTGGTCTCCCCTTACAAATCGTCTTATAAAGACGCCATCGACATTATTGCCAAGGAACGCCCGGAGTTGAAGGACCGTCTTGTCCATCCGTCGAAGGCGCCAGAGTGGCCTTCCTATACAATCGAAGTTGATAGAGAACTGGTCGAGAAGCAGATTGGGTTCAAGGCGGATTCATATATCCCTTGGAGGGATACCGTGCTAGATGCTGTGGATAGTCTAGTTCAGATCGAGAACATCTGGAAGGCGGAAGGGTTTAAAGTCGCGGTACCTGATACTCCTCCGTTGTAAAAGGCTGCTGACGTTGTATAAATGGAGACCATAAGAATGTGATGCTCGTTTCCCCATTTCTTCAGGTTTTCACCGATGCCCCCGGTGTTGGTGGGCATATCGCCCACCTAAAGGCTATCCTCTTCACATCTGTACCATCGCTGTACGTTATCCACCGCAAGTTCGGAACGATCTCTCGATGCTCAAGAAAAAGCAAGCCCAAGTTCGCCCGTGCGTCCGTCATAGGATCCCTCAGCCCCCCTTCCTTCGACATGTCGAACGTTATACTCTGACATAGGACATTCGGCAAACCCTGATCCAAGTGGAGAATCCGAGCGATAACTGCTTCTCCGCAAAGCAAACGGCGGAAATGCATGATGAATGATAGTGTCGGTATGGACACGTCGCGCCAGGATACGCGAAGGAAGAGTTCGGCCCACGCGTGATTCACAAGGACGGAGGACGTGATGAGCTGGACACGTTCGACGGTGGTAAGTTTGAGAGACCACAGAGAAAAGATGATTTGTTCAATGATTTCCGGGGGGAGTTTGGTTACGACGTTGGGGGTCATGTTGTTGGAAGAGGAAAACTTGTTCAGAGCGCTCTTGCAGAGGTCAGCGCCCGTATATAAGGCGCTCAGGGTCCAGCCTTGTCTGAGATCCGAAGTTTGTCGCGCCCTGATCGCTTCAGGCGTAGTCAAAGCCACTTCATATCCTTCAATCCAGCTGTCACGGAATTTTTGAAGCTTGAAGTTACAGGCCAAGGGACTTTTGTTGCGACATTGTCCATGCTGGGGTGATCGACTAAGGCTTTTCGTCTCACTAGTGCTGAATGTACCGAACACGAGGAAACGGAACGTAAAGTCCTTTTGGCGACTTGTTGAATAGCCCAACGAACGGCCATGAAGTCAACTTCTTGAAGTAATGTTCCACGTACTCCTCGAGACAGCGACGTACGTTGATGGTATCCTGTTGACGGGTCTTATCTTCCGACGACAAGGACCCTTTTTTCATTCGGCTCACTGCTAAAGGATGTTCAGCTCATACAGCATTGTCGTCCATACACTTCTCATCGATTTGGCTCTTACCCTCTCAGTACCATTCATTGTGAATCGAACGTATTCTCGCTTGGAAACTTGAACTTGAGCTTGAGGCTTGAAGTGCATATCCCGCCTTATACCCGAAGATATTGACTAGTTCCAACCCGGAGACAGACGGATCAGCCGAACAGACGCGCACGCGACTGAACGCGTGTTTTGTGTACCAGTGAGGTGAGGCCACATGACTGTGACGATGCTACATTGATTTATGTATGGTTAGACAAATGGCGTGTGAAAATAAATCTGTGGTTGCACTGTGAATGATGCTGATGCTGATGCTGATGCTGATGCCGATGATATGATGAAAATGAGAACGCGGCAAATCAAACGCCGGGGGAACTATTGGGTCCGCCTCCTTGACCTCGGTCTCTCTTCCTGCTCGGCATCATGCGAGTCCTCGCTATCTTCTCTCTGCCGCGTCAAAGGGGACGATGGACCCACGACAGCCGGTGCCGGAGCCGGGTCGGGCAGAGGAGCAGGAGGTTGGACAGGAAGGATTGCAGATACAGGTTGTGGTTGTGGAGGAGCCGAGTCGGGCAGAGAAGCAGGAGGTTGGACGGGAAGGGTTGCAGGTACCGGTTGTGGTTGTGGAGGTACTGGTACTGGTACTGGTGTGACGTTGTTTGCGACATCATCATGCGAGCTGCGAAATTCGGACGTGTGGCGAGACTCCAACCATCGCACTGGTATCGGCGCAGCAGGCTCCCGCGTGATTTTTTCCGGCGTGACTGGGGGAAGTAGAGGATGTAGCATGTTTTCAAGCTCGTGGCGGCGTTCGTGGTCTTCCACTGATGGATCATCATGACGTGGAACGAATACCTCCCCGTCACGATAAATGAAGGGAATCGAGTTAGCGGCAGCCCAAGACGAGAGGGAGACAGCCGACGCCACATCTTTTATCGATGAGGGAGACCGTCGCACGTTGACGGAAGGTGGGAGAGAAGGAAGCTCTCGTACTGGAGGGGGAGACGATGAAAGGAAACCCGTGTCGTTGTTTGCGTAAATAACAGGGCCCCCATGGGGACCGATGCGTTGTGATTGTGGCGTTGCTGTGCATGGTTCGGATGGTGTGCCCACGCGGGCAGGTGGTGTAGGATTGTCAAACACAGAGAGTCTGTTTTTCAACCCTTCAGTTGCCCATGAAAACATCCCTGAAAAAAACGAAAATCCCCGTGACGCCGGCTCCAGTGTTTGACATGGCGCGTCGTCGATGGAAGGGGGAACATTGAACACACATCTTGATAGACGGATGTTAAATAGAAAACCATGAGCAACTCAAGTTGCAAACTTACTCGACTTGTATATGAACATAACCACGAGAATCTGGTGCCAGACCTGGAAGGACGACCTGGTGGTCAGAACCGGGAGACTTGAGGATAACAGTGACATTGGGAGTTTGGGATGAGGAATGCGTTAAATAGGAAGGGATTAAGACCTCCATGGTATCAGCCGTGGGTAAGGCAGAAATCTTCGAGTTCCAAACATCGCCGCTTTATAAATGCCGGCCTCGGGTAAACAAGCATTTTGTTCGTGTCCGCGTCATCAACGTTTTCGGCAATTGGTCAAATTGTGATGAAGCTTCGACAGCGCATTGACCATGCTTTGTCGGTCTAGAAACGGCCAAAGCAAGCCAACCGTGCTTTGAACGTACGTGATGTCTGTTTTAATAAGATTCCCAGGAACGTGACGCAGACACGGGTCGTCAAGTATGTCTTCGACAGACAAAAGGGGAATTAGAGCGCTGAGAGTAATTCACGGAGACCAGTATTGTTTCCACGGCATTCGTGCAGGATCATCAGCGTCGTGACTGACCGGGGAATGTCATCAGTCCGGTTACATACAAGAAGGCAGAACCTTTTTGTGTGGCGAAAGCAAGCTGTTAGTGAGCTGTGACCCGGAGTCGACCCAGACCGTCGCTTGCTGACTAGTGGCGGAAGCCCGCGTAGAGCCCGTTGTCGGCCGCACGTGGAGTCCATCCACATCTGCGATAGTCAAAGTCGACGACAAAGCAGCGCCTTGAGGGCCTATTCTTCTTCTGTTACATAGGAAATTGTTTGAAAACCGACCGTAAACACCTTCCTAATGTGGACATTTTAATTTGCAAAGAAGTAGATTTCGAGCATATCTCAAGCAAATCGGTAACAAATATTGACAAAATGTGAAAATGTCCCAGACAGCTGGATATATATGTATGGATCCACTATTATTTTGCCAGGATTAATGACAAAACTAACCACATGCGATACAGAGCGCCACTCAAAGTTCCGTTCTCGCAGAATGTGCTTGGCAGTGCCCCGCGTAGCCTTATACGGTAGAAAGCGCTGTTTGCTCTCTGGAAATAGGATATATCAGGCTGTATCGGCGCTCGAGTCCTCAAACACCTGGATGACATCGACAGCTCATTATTGGCCTATGGGAAGGTTTCGCATCAGGCCGGCGATTGCGATAGTATAAATGTACCGGATGCCATGGTGTCCTACACGTTACCCCGGGCGCCATGGACCAAGTAGCAGAAATCCAGCAGAGAGACGTTCCAGAGATCCTCTTCCCTAGTATGTTCGATTCCAGCTTTCGTTCTGCCGCAGCTGACATTGATCATATCAGCTGTGGGCTTTTTTTTACCCCTCCTTGAGGCTAAGAGAGAAAAAATCCTGGGAACGAGCAAGAGGACGTTCCAGTATGGTGCGACGGACAGACACAAGGTTTGTTTCTCCAAACTTGCTGTATTTCCGATTTTTTTCTCAACCAATGATCAGCTGGATATTTACTACCCATCGGTTACATCTGCATCATCTAAGAGCCCCATTCTATTCTTCTGCTACGGAGGAGGCTTCAACACCGGTGCTCGTGTCCTCCCTCCTCCAGCTGATATCGCATACGGCAACCTTGGATCGTACTTTGCAGACCAGGGCATCATAACCGTCATTCCCGACTACCGTCTCATCTCCGACGTCCAGCATCCCGGAGCAGCTCAGGATGTACGCGACGCCATGCAGTGGGTCGTCGACAACCCCGAGAAGCTCGCATTCGGTGGAGTTACGGAACCCGATCTCGACGCTCTTTTTGTAATGGGCCACTCTGCGGGAGCCATGAACATGTTTACGATCCTTATCACCCCCGAATTGTACTCGGCCACTTTACATCCTAAAATTAAGGGCGCGGTCCTGTTCGCTGGGGCATATACGTTCGAAGAGATGCCTTCGTTCATGACCGCTGCGGTGAAGCAATACTACGGTGACTTCGAGGATCAGAAGGAAAGGCTTCCGCTGGGTCTGCTGCGGGCGGCCTCTGATGAGAAGATAGCCTCTCTTCCTAGATTATTATTGGGCATTGCTGAACGAGACCCTGAATCGCTGGTCAACGCCTCAAACAATTTCCAGTTGGCTTTGGAAGCCCGTGGGCTGACATATGACAAATTTGTCGCTGCAGGGCATAATCACATCAGCGTTACTTTTGCGCTCAGCACGGGTCAAGGTGAGGAATGGGCGTCGGACGTCGTGAAATGGATTAGATCGGTGTGATATTTGTGAGTGCACCGATTATTCTCATGTGCACGCTTATAATAACCAAACAGGACTATGCATCTGCTTTTGTTTACTTATGTTCTAACTTCTAAGTGTATATGAAGTTGTCGGTATACAGACTTGTCTTTCCGAGGTTAAATTTGGTAGACGCTACAGCTTTTACCGAAGTATGACCGAATTTCAACGCCATGTATTTAATTATTCGACCAGTTGCCCCATTTAATTTCAGCTTTCAAATCCCAGAACTCAGAAAATGTCCTAGGACAAATGGCACATGTCGCTGTGCCATCGTTGGACATTCAATTCAAGTTCGAAGAGCCAATGCCACCACTCTCAGCCATGAAAAGACTGAGTTTGCTGCGGGAAACCTCGGACGCGAGTATCTAATAAAGCGGCAATAACCCATCTCGTCTCATCATTACACGGCATGGTACCTTCAGGCACGCCGGACGCGAAGGATGCAGGTAACAGCACTACGAAATCCAAACCTCACGATAATCACAAGCTCAATAGGTTTTCACGTGGCCAAGTGCTGTACCCAAATTCGCGCCTACAGCCTCCTCATCTCAACGCCCGTGGGAGGATCCAGCAAATTACCCATCGTCCCTCACCTGACCTCAGTCCTCTTAGAGTCCAACAAGTCATTCTCTGAGACTCTGAAATACCTCGTCAATCTGCGTATGAGTAATCTTTGGAAAATTCCAACACAACCGGAACCCAGTGTATCCAGCGGTAAACCATTCTGGACACTAATCTTGCCATCATTATAGTATGCGATATAATACACACTCATTTCTCATCCTTGCTGATTTCATTGGATTAATGCTATTTAGATAATTCGGGCGTTCCCTGCAACACAAATTCCATCGCACCTGCTCCGTACCTTTCGCCAGGAATATCGCTTTCTTCTGAAAGTTTACGAATTGCAGCAATCTCCTCTTGGCTGAGCTTAACCTTAGCCGCTCCAAGGTATTCTTCCAAATACTAGGGCAAGAGTGGGTATAAGACAGTGACGTATGAGCATATAGCTACCTTGAGCCTCTTCGTACCAGGAATGACGACAAAGTCGTTGCCTTGCGCAAGGATCCAAGCCAGGGTGACCTGATCAGGCGTCGCACTATGCTTTGATGCAATCACCTTCAGATGGTCAACAAGGTCAAGAATCTTGGGAAAGTTCTCCTTCGAATACCTAAGAAAAACTCTTGAACTTGCACTAGAAAGCGGGCTAACTCAATGATACGCACTTGGGAATAGTCTTCCGGAAGTCCCCTTCTTCAAAGTCGTTCAGGAGACGTGTATTGACCGGTGATAAGGCCTTTAGCCAACGGAGAGTACACGACGACGGTGATACCCAGTTCTCTGGCTGTTTGCAAAATCGCGAGTTTGGGATCTTCAATATCGAGAACCAGGGGAGAAAATTCAACCTGGATTGCAGAGATTGGATGGACGGCATCCGCTCTACGAATGTCCTTGGCTGTGCACTCTGACAAGCCGAGATACTTCACTTTACCCTCTCTAGTAGAGGGGTCAACATCAATAAAAGTATGAAACAATAAAAAGTATGAGCGTACTTAACGAGTTGAGCCATCGCAGCGACGGTATGCTGAGAACAATTAGATTGAGGCCATCTAGTAGAAAAGAATGGACCAACTTCAATCGGCACGTTGCGGTCGGGTCTGTTCAAGGATGAGAGTGGCTACTGTTTTGATGAATCACTTCACCGGTGCTGATAGTACAGATCAATACAGTCAATCCCAAAGCGCTCAAGCGATTTCGCGCATTGCTCTTTGACGTACTCGGGATCCCCCCGACCTCCAGTCGGTGTAATGCCGAACTTAGAGGCAAGGAAGATCTCGTTTCGTTTACTCGTACGCTTAAACCTAAATACATGCGTGTCGGTCGCATAAGCCGCTTCGTAAAAAAAAACATGCTAGGCATACCATTTCCCAATGAGAAGTTCAGAGTCACCGTAAAGGTTGGAAGAGTCCCAATGCCTGCAACCTTTCTCGTATGCAGCATCCAGAATCTATATTTACCACTCGTCAACAAGCGTCCGGCGCATATGTGAAAAGAGAATCGACCCTGAATCGCTCCTCGTCAGAGTCTACTGACCCATAGTAGCTGCTGAGACCCATGGCACCAAAGCCGATGGGATTAACCAGAGCGTTGCCGATTCTCCTGGGAGGTAAAGTCATAGTACTATGATAGTCACGGTAGCGGTTAGTAAGAAAGAGCATAGAACGCTTGTTGGTCTCTATAAGCTAACGAAGCCAATGACAAAGCGATCTCTCGTCTCTGAACGACATCATGGATGATGTCGATAAGGGCGGGTAAGTATTTATGCACTCAGACAAGGGCTGTAGTTGTAGACAAAAATTCGAAAGGAGTTGATCACGCTGTCTCCAGTATTTTCCCATGTTCGAAATATTTGATTTAAACTCCCGCCTTCGTGCAAAGCATCCAGCTGGTGCCGATATGCGAAGGTTTCCCTTCTTGCCCCGTGTGTATCGGGAAAACATCAAATAGTGAATATACATATGCTCGGACTGTATATCCAGCTTGTAGCAGCTGAAGAAGGACGTGGAACTCAACGAAACCGGTAACCTTCAATATGATTCAATCAAGAAATGATGACTTGACAGTTATGAGCGAGAAATTTTTTCGCACAAGGCATTAAATGACATGGGACCTCGGCGAAATTAATTGATGACTACTCTTTGAAGCTTCTGAACGAGGCAGAAATTGAGTTGCTTGTAAAAGGCGAAGATCTCATCATATGTATGTATCACTTCCAGATCACACAGCTGGGCCAGTCCCCGACATCAAGTTGACCAAAGGAGCCATTTCTGTCAGCTCAGGGTGTATACACTTAGATACAAGACGACCAATGTTGGGCACCCGATTGATGATATTCTCAGGTAATTGGACGATCAGACTCGGGCATATACAGACAAGGTCTCTTTTTGCACGATTTAGACCATTTTCCGATAAGAATTCCAGAATCACCGTAAAGTTGGAAGAGTCCTAATGTCTGCAACCTTGATCATATGCAGCATCTAGAACCTATATTACGCATCAATAGGCGTCTGCATTTGCGAAAAGCGAGGTGACCTTGAATCGTTCTTCATCAGAGGCTACCGACCCATAGAAGTCATCGAATCCTATGGCACCCAAACTGATAGGATTGATCACAGTGTCTCCGATTTTCCTGGGAGGTAAAGACATCATGATGAAGTGGTCGGCGAGAAAGAACAGATCACACTTACTAGTCTTTATCTAACAGAACGCATGACAAAGCGGTTTATCTTGATAAATTTAATTGTCCCCGACTGTATAATTATACATCTTGAATGGTAGCAAAAAGGCCTCACTGAAGATTGGACCCAGCCGCGAAATGATGAAGATGTGATATCATGATAATTGGGCTCACCACCAAGTTTCAACTTATTGCGTCCATCTCTGATGTCAAGTACCTCAGTTGTGCGTCTTTGTACTGGACTGCAAGGCAAGAACGAACTAATGCACGTATGTTCTGTTGAGACAAGTTTTTCAATGTAGTTCCATGATCTCTCTGTCATTCCTCTCTAGACGAAGAGGTGCTGCACTGTCCGCACTCGAGACTTCCTTGCGAGGAACTAAACCCTCATCGAACAGGTGCTTTATTAGCTTCAGCAAGTCATAATCCCCGATCGACCTATCAGAAAAGAGATGCGAACCACGACCAGAGGTCTTGCATCTGCACTCGAGGCTCAGATTGATGATCGTTTTCAAATTCCTCCTCGTCCACGCGAGAACCATTCATCTGCGTTGCCGTGTGGGATTCCCCCTCGTCCCTGCAAGGAACAAAATCCCCATCAAACCGGTGCTTCACTAGCTTCAGCAGGTCATAATCCCTGTATAGACCTATCAGAAGAAGAGATGAAAACCAAATTATTGACAGCCAACCAAATATCAGAGCCAGTTAACATTGCAGCATGATCCTCTTCATCATTCCCATATCCCAGTGGGGTTTGCGCTATTATGTTAGCCACCTCCTCCGTGACGCAATAGTTGTTGATAAGATGTGGCGAACGGAAAATATGATAGGCCATCATTGAGCTATTCCTCTTGTTGAAGAAGTCCATTTTCCAAGTATGACTACCCACAAGATCATCCTCTTCACTTTGACCCTTATTGTCGCTAGGATGGTCCAAGGGGATGACCCAACAATGCTTATCCCCAACTCGTCTTAAGATGTCACGGAACTCAACGGTAGGATCATCACGGGCCACCCTGACTGTTTTCCAGCCTCGGTCATGGTATTTCTTTCGAGCCGCGACGTCGTGAAGCTTACTCGCCCTGCTTGGAACGGAGCGTCGTTCACCAAACGTAGCCCGAGCGTATAATGAGTAGGCATGGGAGTGAGTAATAAAATTCATCACACAAGCTACGAAATATCATTAGGAACGTTCTGATGAGTGGAAAGAGATGTTTGAACTCACTAGAATGGAAGTGTAGGACTACGTCAACTGGTGAATACTTCGAGGTGATCAACTGGATCTTCTTATCGGCAACGTTATAGAAATCGAATACCCCTGCGATAGCGGGGTTGGAGTACGAAGATCTGGGTGTGAAGATGTTGAAAATGAAGTGCGTCAGCCACTCGACGTGGGCGACGTTGGCTTCAAAAGTCTCCAGCTGGGACTCCCGCGGCCGAAAGTGGTATCCAGCCTTGTGCAGGAATGCCGCGACCTTTTGACACTGACTATGGTTGAGGTACAAGTCCAAATCCGAGTTCACGTATTCTGCGGCATCACGTTCAAAAAAATTAATGGCAGTTGATCCCGCTATTAAGATTCCGAGCTCTTTTTGCAGCTCTCGGAATTTAGCGATTTGCTGCTCGGTGAAATAAGGGAGTAAGTATTTTTTGAGGGTGTAGGCTCTTTTACGGAAGGAGGCGATTGACTGGTACGCTTCCTTGTTGGCCTTGGAGTAATTGTACAAGTCGAGGGGTGCAAGGTCACGAAATAGCAAGTCATGTGCCGTATCTGGGCTGTTAAATAAGCAGATGAGTGAGGAAAAGACGGGATCTTAAGGGAGGAAAACGCACAGAAGAGGCATCCTCGTCGAACTGGAAAAGGTTGATAAAACACGAAGCGCCGTTGCTCCGAGGAAACTTCCAGAACGGCTTCGTTGATGTAAAACTTCGACGAATCAAAGTGGAGTCCGGACATTCACGTGATAACGCGACGCGTTTGTGGCGAGCCTAGCCGCCTGACAATTGCTGTTTACGCGCCGTCACCGAAGAAATAACCTACATAGGCAGTGGGCAGGCCCCCCTCTTCGACACAATGAGTCCATACACTTGAAGGTTATCTTGGGAGATTGTTTGAGTAAAAGGCAGTTCCGGACGAAAAGCAAACCGAGGCCGTGACAGATGTAGCAAACCGTAAGGATCAGCTGAAGTATACCAAGTTGAGATAGATAGAATTTCACATCATTAAATGCACTACAACAGAAATTTAGCTACAGAGGTAGCGTCCGGATCCCTCGATCCAGCTGATTTCGAGAAACAAAGATTGGTACCAGTCTCCCGGAAAAAAACAGCACGGTATAGCGAATTAAAGTGCTCGCCGCCTATCGGACAAAAGTCATAATTTCATGGCACATAGTACTATATACATTAGGAGTAGATGCATTAATGGTTGAAAGAGTGTCGTAAAGGGAACGTTATACATAGTAAAAGACAGCTGAGAAAGGGCTCGGAAACTAGGTACCAGACTTAGTTACATACTTACCAGAGCCCGTGTTCACGTATAAAAGGCATAAGAAACATAGTGACATCCTAGTTCTTCTTAGATCTCTTGAGACGGAAAGGTGGGAGAAGAGAAGTCGACGAGGAGTTGGGCGGGGCCTCAAAATCAGGCGACCTCATTCTCTTCTTTCCCTTAGCATCCCCGCTTCCGGTGTTCGTTAGAGCGCCGCGCAGGCTCTTCGTGAGACCACGAACGATCCGACCTGCTGTGCTCCGCGTGCTCCTCCTCGACGAGGGCAGCGAGGAAGTGGAGGCCTGTGGCATGCTTTTCGGTGGCAACGGCGCGAACGAGTGAGTCTGGTACGGATGGACAGACCTTGTACAACAGTGTTCGTACTGGAGGTGGGGAAAGTGGCTCGGGTTCTCACACGCGTAGAACTGCTGCGTGGCCGAGTTCGTTGGGAGAATGTACGAGTCCTGAATGGTGTAAGGATGTTCTTCCGGTTCCGGGTGAGTGAACAGATCCACTCGGACGTCGGGATTGAAGATGTCGTCGAGCAGAACTGGGTTGTGACGACCGGATTCGCGAGGGTCCTGTTTCTGGCATCGCATTACGGCGAACAACTCGTCTGTGCGCGAGACGGATTCTGTATCAGATGACTCCCGGCTACTGTCAGCCCTGTCAAGTACGGACTCCATGAGATTTGGAGCACGTCGATTCCGATAAACTTGTTCGGCCGTGAATTCATCATCATCGAAAATGAGAGCGTTTCGGTCGGACGAACGATATTCGTCCCCGTCTTCCTCGTCCGAATCAGCCGCCATGTCCAGAAATGACTTCAAAGGAGAGTCGGGGCGAGGCTCGAAGTTCAGAGTTCGAGCAACAACAAGATCGCGCCCTCCCACGAAACTTTGGTCGTCTTCATCATCAGCGTCCCAGCTTGAGGCCGCATCGCCGTTGTCGGATACCGGACTGTCGAAGTACGCGTAGGATGGAGCGGCCATGGAAGGAGATTTGGCAGGACTGGCGAAATCATCCAGGTATTCATTGTCAGACTCTTCATCGTCGAACTCAGCATAGGCAGTGGGGTTCGTAGGACGGGGCGGCAACAGAGACGGCAGGTACGTAGGAGCCCCGTCGTCGTCATCTTCATCAGAGGGAACAGGAGTTGAAGGGCGTTCGGTGATCTCCACTGGGTTCAGAAGAGACGCCATCTTGTGAGCGGGGTTGATGGGGTAGAACACTTGCGAGTGGCTCGACACGAGTTCAGGCGCGTCGGCAGAGGTGAAGACGCGTTCCGGCGATGGTGGCACTTCGTCCTCGGGGATGGGCGACACAGAGAGTAAGCGTGAAGGCGGAAAGTGATCCTCACCCGTCGAATCGTGCTCAATGATGGTGATAGTCGTCGTGGCATCAGGAGGGCTCCAGAAGTCGGCAGCGCGATCCAATTGCCTGCTATCGCGATCCGAGTACGTGTGGGGTGTCTCAACTGGCCGCTGCGGTCGTCGAAGAGCCCTGCCGCTGGGCAGAATCAGCGCGTCGCTGTTCCCAGTAGATGCCGGTCCGTCGAGAGGTCTGCCACCGACTGTGAACTTCACGAGATTCAAGGCAGAATGGAAACTCACGCAGTGACCGCAACTCGCACAGCGATGGGACTGTCAAACTTGAGCGAACTACTTGCCGAGTTGGTAGAGTCGAACTGGAACGTCGTCTCGATGGCATTGCTTCGTCGGCGGGTAGTTGCGACGGGCCTGGCAGAGCTGTGGGGAACGGACATGTTCCAAACCCTGGGAAAGAGGGAGAGACCTGAAGGATCCATGTTGCCAGAGGAAGGATATATGGAAGTCTGCGTTCAACACAGGCCGAGGGGGATGAAAAACGATGTAGACGGAAAGGTGCATCTTTTAAATGGCTGTGGTCATATCTCACGTGGCAGACAACAATGTTTGGGTGGCAGTAGCATTTTTTGGGTCATGGTGTGCGAACAATGCCCTGGTACCGAGCTGAGACCAGCCACCCGATCCGGACCCTTGGCTGGTCAAAAGAAAAGTCAAAGGCAAGAGAATATATTTTAGGTGAAATACTAACTGCGATGGCCTGCGTAACTGTACCCGTATCCAAGGTATCGTGGGACAAAAGGCCGGAACCAAACTTGAGGCGGCCATAGGCAAAGACAATCCACCATTCGATCTTCCTGGTCCATATGGAAAGGAAGCTGTGATTCGCCACTCCGGTCAGCAAAGACCATTCGTGTAAGGAAAGGATAACGTACTGCTGCAGAAAAATTTGTTCTGTAACAAGATTAGATATGAAGATAAATGATGGAGGCGACACCAGAGACGCTCAGTACTAGTAGAGCTTTAAGGATTGTGAAAGGATAAGACACTACGACAATAATGAGTCTGACAAAAAGACAATCCGTGGCGCTCCAAAATGCTCTTTCCGAGCTCGACGAGATTCAAAATTCACACAGGAGCTAATAATAGGTGTCATTAGCGCAATATGGTTCGCGATGATTTCCACATTACAAAAACTTCTACAGACCGGAAGAGCAACACAGGAGAGGTACTTTTACAGATAGGGCTACGGCGGCAAAGCAACGAAGGAGGGGACGGCAGACGAAGCGCAGAGGCTCATTGATAGATGAAATTGTACCGCGATAGCAGATGCGGGATGGCGCTAAGCTGGGGACCGTACCTGTTCGAAGAATGAGAACCATTATATGCACTCCAATAGAACACTCACCTAGCAGCATTATCATACAGTTCAAAGAGGGGTATAGCGAGGAGTTTCATGTTCTTTGGGACGGCTAGCACCTCTATAAGGAACATTTTTCAGTAAAAGAAAGTTGGTCATTGGAAGACCAAACGTACTGCGCTCAGGCATCTGAACGAGGAAAAGTTTCTTGCACTCCTTGGGTTTCGTTATATGCGCCGGAATAAACGGATACTGGCATAAAATGAACACACATTTGAGAGGAAAGCTTGAGTAGACGCACCATGAATGTTTCGAAGTTGGGTCTCCACCACTGCGCGAGACAATCGCCTATCTCCCACTCATTATCAATTCCGTGAGACGCGTTGAACTGCAGAGAATCAGTCGGCGGCGCGAGGCGGTCGTCGAGGCGCTTCTTTAATCCTTCGCTCTCATCTTCGCCGGGTTTGAGGTAGTCTCCTGGTCTGGTGGCGCGTCAGGGTACGCCAAACGCACGAGAAGAGTCGCCCACAGTTTGAAGAACGCATTGGCGATCTGCAGCATGAGTATATGCGGGTGGCCGTGGTCGTGGACGACGAGGATGCCTTCGACGGTCCTGCGCATACCAAAATCTTCATAATTGTTCTGTAGCCGCTGTAAACGCGCAGAAACAGACGGGTCCTCCTCGGGCTGGGCCTCCTTGGTGCTGAAAGTAAAGTTGGATAGCGGATAGAGGTTGATTGTCGTCGACATCGTGAACGGCGATGAGCAGAAATGTGACAGTGTGACATGGAGCAAGCATTTCAGCCGTCATTTCGGCCGCCGGCATTTCAGACTGTTCCAGCTTCAACTACCAGTTAAAATCGTCGACAAAATTCAAAGCGAAAGAAGGATAACCTCTGTTGCAGGAATACTAATACTAGAATAGACGAACGTGCTCTTTCAAACGTTCAATGACAGCCTAGCAACAGCGCACTGATAGGCTTCCACCGTACTCGGTGGATCAAAATCGGGCTTACAAGTTTGCCCTTCCAGCTTGTCATTTTCCAGCTCCTGTAGCACTTAGTGACATTGTAGACAGGAAACAGCTAGGCCTTTGTAGTGCTCTTCAACTTTGTCTGTGTCACTTTTCGCCGCTGAAAATCTCTTCTACATGTACTATGGATCACAACTTAGGTACGTTCCCACCGTCTCCTTATTTCCCTTCCATCAACCCTAACCGCGACATCTAGGATCCAACATTAGCTCACAACGAAGGTCAAGGTGGCACGTTTGTCGTCTACCGTGCTTTTCCTATTCTCGAACCTTGGTTCCACGAAAAACCTGCGTTTACGGATGTTGAAGATCAGCCTGAATCATCGACAGACAACTGGGTACGATTCCGAGCAAATTCTGGGATGTGACATTGTAAGGTTCCAGTCTAGTCCTCCCAGACGACGCCAACCAATCTGCTCAACTCTGCAAGTACGCAAAGAAATATGCCCAATACTGGTACCAGTATTTCAATGACAAGGAGGGCAAGAAGATGCGTAATGGCTGCCTATACCTCGTACAGGGTGCGCCAAATCCCTTGAGGCGCGGCATGCTTTCATTCTCCTAGGCACCGCTCTGCTGAGGTTGGAGGAACGTTTTCCTATACATGGGAGGTTCAGACAGGACATTCTTATCGTATTCACCGGCGTGACAGAGCGGATCCTAATCAAGCAATTCTTCTTCGCGGATATACAATATCTGTGGAGAAACCGACTGTTTGCGAGTAACTACTCACAAAGAAGCCAACTGACGGTAGGAGGCGAAAGCTCCTCTGATCGTTTCGCCATGGCCCCTTGGAAGGAGATATGTATATATACGGATAAAGCATAGGGGAAATGGCTTCCACGACTCCGAGGACCCCGAAGACGTAGATGGATCCTCGCAGGTAGAGATCTTCGCAATTGGACACGGACACGATGTCTATAAATGCGCATATACTCCAAAATGTGAAAAGTTCGATTGCTTTCCTTCGTTCATGTCTGACTCATTTCATTGGTGTCTTAGGTTTCAACCGCAAATTTTGCTATCACCGACGATGAGCGCTGGATGGAATTCATGAACTATGGATATCCAAGTGGCATGCAGTCAGTACGTTTAGTGTTATTCGAAACTTGAGTAGACAATCGAATTTTCTCCCGAAGGGCACCGACTTTCTACTCGGCCAGGATTTCCTAAGTCGCTTTATTGAAAGGCTGACATCTCGGTCTCAGAGAGTAAGACTTCCGATCTGCCTTTTACAACTCTGATGTTCAAAAATGGGTTGTGCAACGCCTGCAGACACGATAGCTGATTGAGACGTGATTCGCCGGATGGATCTACAAGTAACATTCATTGATTCATTTTCCTAAGAAAGAGATTCGATATAGTGTATGTAAGGGCCTCCTCTGACTCGGAGGGCCCATCTATTATCAATGAATGCGGTTGAAGGGAATATTTTGATATTCACTATTCATTATATTTGGCAAATTCTACACAAAGTAGTGAAAATCATGAATGTTTTCAATTTTTTTGATGCCGAAAAAGCTTTCGGTGCATATAGATCTCTACATTGATTTTTGTCCAGCGATAACAAGCGCAATATTTCGAATGTATTTGCAATTTACGCAATTTGTCATGCCATATTTGTCCCAGACAGGACAATTTGCTATCATCTCTTATCTTCTCACTTGCAGTCCTAAAATCTGAGTCGGGGAATATTCCATGGTTTATTCGCCAAACATTCGGCCAGGAAGAGACTGTTTTGGTCGTTATTCACCCAGAATGGAGCACAATATGGAATGACATCATGATCGATTGGCAACCAGAGGACCCCCTTTTTGGCTATTCCCGCCATCTCACTCCTCGCAGAGATAACCTTATCTATCACCACAATATTCAAGGAATGAGCCCGGTGCGTCTCCGGGTATCTTGTATATAGGTACTTCAATTTTTCACCTTTCGAACGTGCCCACCGACACCTTCTTGCAGAGCCCCATTTACCTTCTCTAGTCAACTACTGCCGAGTTTTACGTTCCTTTCCATCATCTGCCGGCCAACGTGCGCGTGCACAAGTCTTCAGGTCATAATGTCGCTTAATGGCGAGTCGCCTCTTTCACGCGCAGGGTGAGGGTAATAGAAGCTGCTCACAAGACCACAACTAACGTTTTATTCTTTTTCTTAATATAAAAGGTTACTGCCGGGTCCCTCCTCTGTCCCTTCAGTTGCTCACACGCAGATGTCCATTCGCGCGAAAACGGTTCAGCTTTCGGGTAATGAAGAAGAGGTCGACTTAGCTTACACTCCATCTCCTCCGGCGTCCCCCACTGAGACAACGGCCCTTCTGCCCACCGCCGCACAGTCTCTGCGTAACTCAATCCCAAAAGCGACTAGTCGTCCACCCCAAGGAAAATCCCATGTGCTTGTTTTCATGCTTGAAACTGCCCGGACATCCCTCAAAAGTATCCCCGCCGTCATTCTGGGGAGCCTTCTAAACATCCTCGACGGTGTCTCGTGTTCGTATTTTTTTTCGTGTACAACCTCTACATCTGCTCATCGCAATATCTAGATGGAATGATTATATTTCCAGCTTCAGGCGTCTTTGACGAGTACCAGATGGCGCCTGTGGGCGTATCCATGTTTTTCCTTTCGACATTAACCGCTCAATTGACCTATACACTTGGGGCAAGTCAGTTCCCAGGCGCCAACGGCAGCATGATGATTGAAGTGGTCGTAAGTCGCCTTCTCCTAGTTCGTTTGCTCCATTGACGACGGTATCCTCAAGCCCTTCTTTCACATGATCGCGCTGTCAATTTCGGCGGATCTCGAATCACCGACGGAAATATTAGCGACAACGCTAGTGTCCTATGCGCTGAGCTCCATATTGACAGGCATCGCCTTTTTCCTCCTTGGATATCTGAAGCTTGGTACCCTCATTGGTTTTTTTCCGAGACATATTCTCGTTGGGTATGTTTCGTAACCACCTAAAACCTCGACCGTTCCCATACTGATCCCATGTTCAGGTGTATTGGAGGCGTTGGTGCCTTTCTAGTCGAAACAGGGTACGTTTTTGGGCCCTTCCACAGATAGAATTGTGTGCGATCATCTCATCTAGGCTCGAAGTTTCTCTTTCCCTGACATCCACTTCAACGTCCACTCCGCTTCCTCATATGTTTACTTCTCTTCACAACATCATCCTATGGGGAATACCTCTATTTCTTGCCGTTTTCTTGCGAGTGGGAATGTGGCTCCATGAGAAGCTCCACAAAGGTGGTGACGGAGAAGCCAACTCGGGCATCTTTGTCGGTTGTGAGTACCGCATCGTCAGATGACTGACCGGGCATTAACCTAACGACATTCTTGTGACCAGACTTTATTGCAATCCCCGTCATCTTCTATGTGGTGATCTGGGCTGCGGGAATACCCATGGATGTCTTGAGAAAAAATGGATGGGTTTTTGATGTACAGAGCGGTAATGAGGCAGGATGGTACAAATTTTATGGATATTTTGGTAAGGGCTAACTGTGCTTAGCCCCGAGATGCTCGTTCAACTTTACCTTAGACTTCACGCAAGTACGTTTCAAGCCAATATGGGACACTTTGCCAACACAATTCGCGCTGTAAGTGGTATCACGCGGCCAAGTGCACCTGTTTGTTTACTTTTGTGTAGCCTATTTTTCAACATCTTACATCCTCCTCTGAATGTTCCCGCGCTATGTGAGTCACTGATGACTTCCGCAAGACTGCTTGCTGAACCTTAATGAACAGCTATATCCCTTAACGAGGATTACATCGACACCAACAAAGAACTTGTCGCACACGGTTATTCTAACCTCTTTGCTGGGCTAATAGGAACTGTGTTCGCCTGCCTGTTCTTCTCTTTCGGAAAATCCTCGCTGATTTGTGTTATCTCAGACCAAACTATCTCGTTTATGTCAATACGCTGTTGTGAGTTATTATTCTATAAGAATTTGTGACTATTTGTAGACCCTGGGTAGATTTTACCGCGTCGGAGGTAACACTCGTATTTCTGGATTTCTTCTTGCCGCAGCTACCGGCGTTCTTTTGGCCATTGGTACAGGATTTGTCGGATACATTCGTGGGTACCTCAAGACTTCTTACCCCAGATCGGGCGGCTAACTTTGACCCGCAGCTGTTATGGTTGTCGGCGCATTGATATTTGTGCTCGGTATCGATCTCGTCAAGGAAGCTGTATGGGACACGAGAGGACGCGTGAGCTGGTAACTGAATGTCCAGTATCCTTCCTTTTTGATCCCTGATCACATCAACGTTCTTTAGGCCCGAGTACATTACTATTATCAGTATTATGGTCTGTATGACGGTATGGGACTTTGTTATTGGGGTTCTATTTGGCATTATTGTGTGCTGTACGTTACTTCTCTTGGTTTGCCGCGAACTCTACTAAACTTAGCTGCAGGCCTTTTCTTCGTCATCCAAACATCCCGACTGAGTGTAATTCGCGCGCTACACACCGGGTCAACTGCGCCGTCGACGGTGAGAAGGCCAAGTGTGCAGCGAGCCTACATCAGGGAAGTATCTGGAAAACAGACATGCGTTATGCGGTTAGGTGGTTTTATGTTCTTCGGAAATGTCACGGAAGTCGAAGAGGGCGTGAGGAGAGTATTGGGAGGTGTTTTCGAGAAGGATCATGGGTATGGGAGCACGAGGGGTCAGGTCGAAGCCCCGGACCCTGGGATACGTTTCCTTGTGCTAGACCTTACTCATGTGGCCGGGGTTGACATGAGCGCTATTGAGGGACTTGTAAGAGTACGGAGACTGTTGGAGAAGAGGGGTGTGTGCCTAGTGATGTGTGGTGTTAGAAGGGGAGAAGGACCTGTAGGAAAGGCGCTGGATGTTTTCTTTGGCGACGAAGCAGAATCAGAGGACACGCCCGGAGCTGTGGAAGCCGGTATAGGTTCAAAGGTGGAAGTGTTTGATACTTTCGGGGATGCCATGGAATGTAGGTCGACTTCGATTCGTCGCCTCTAGGCATACCATACTAATTAATTTTCTAGGGACAGAAAATGCGTATCTGAAAGCCTGGTTCAAGGCACAAAAGGTTGCTAGGAGTGTTCCATTTCGTACGTCGTTTTCTTTGTCCCAGGCTTGGCTGGACTCATGACAATGGTTTAGTACTTCCTGGTCGCCAAGATGCCGATACTACGGGATACGACGAGAGCGGGTTAGGTCTCAGCATGCTTGGGTCCCCGAGGATCGTGCATCTATACGACGCAGGTTCCCGAACGATTGCAAATGGTAGGATTCATGCCGCTTACGCGGTCGTGCCAATGGCTAAATTCACGCATTCATTGTAGAACTCTACCCCTCCACACCGCCGAGCCACGACCAAGCGCCAATTCCTTCGATTTCTCTTGGAGGCACCCCGCCAAGACTTTCTCGAGAGACCGCATCTGTTCGTGACCATGGACGTCTAACACCTCCGCTTGAACACCACTTAATTTCTACTTCCCCCCAACGCGAACCCTTACCCACACTGTCCCGTGCGCTGTCATCGTACACAACCCTCGACCTCAGCCCACTCCCGGCGTACCTTAGTCGCGTATGCTATCCTGCCGGACATGTTTTGTGGCGACAAAATGACCCACCAGATGGGTTGTACATCATCGAAAAAGGCGTTCTACGGGCTTCGTATGCGTTTGAGTCTTGGGGTTCGAGTACGGGTCTGGAGAGCTCTTCTCATAACAACGAAACCTACACCCACCCGCCGCATATTGAGGAGTCGATGGTATCGGGAACCGTTGCGGGTGAACTCTCAGCTTTGTCGAATATGCCACGAAATGCGACCATGATCGTGGAGAGGGATGTGGTACTGTGGAAGTTGAGTCGGGAGTCGCTCGGACGAATGCAGGAAGAGAAGCCTATCTTTGCGAAGCAGTTCGTTGAGGCTATTTTAAAATGTAAGCTTCCCTTTCATCCCTTTGGGTTTATGCCACTCATGCACGTTCCTAGCGGCGAAAATCGACTATGATATTTTGCTGGCCGCATTGGCTACGAGACAATAACATAACATGTATAGACATGTATTTCTTAGATTTTTTCTCCTCTTTTCAGGGATTGGATGGATATACGCACATGATCAATGTTGTCACCACGCGGAATTGTTTTATCTTTTGCATCTTTTGTCATATATCGCATAAATAACCACACAGATTATCGACCTTGCAGAGTAACGGAATCAACAAACAATGTCGGTAAAGTTTCTCGTTGAAATTTCTCATTTACTTAGACAACGAACGCTCAAATGAAGAGTATGTACTTGAAATATTTAATGAACTTTCGGCGCTGAACAAGCGGTTGTGCACGACAGGCATAAATGACATTGTGACAATATCTACTGAATTATCCCTGCGATACTTTCAACATATTGAAAGATAGCAACGGCAATATTGAACTGAAGGCAGGATTGGTTTACGCGTCAAATATATATTTGTTTGTTGTACAAGTGACATTTCTTCAAATCAAGCCCCTCCTACTCCCAAGTATAAACCGAACTTTCTTTACTACAAAATCGATCTGGAACTGTACATACGTTGGACGTCGTCGCCGGATTCTAATACTACAATGATCATTTTCACCTTCGATCACAACCTCTGCTTAGCCGCAAGCCCAATGTTTGCCTTGAACTGAACAGCCTCGCTTGCAGGCTTGCAAGCAAGAGGTTTAACAGTAGGATGTCCAATTGCCTTGGCGATACGGTCGGACAAGCCTTGATCAACAGCCGCCCATACAGAGACTGCGGAATTTCAACGTGAGAAGTGGAAACAAGTATGAGAGGGTAAACTCACGTTGTCTAGCCTTAACCTCCGAGCTCTTGACATTACCGAAGTGGCCAGCAACGTTCTGCACATATGCCTCGCGTTGTTGATCATTCCAAACCTTGGACCATAGAGCGCGAGGTTGTTCAAAGTCCACTACAAAACACCAAATTGTAAGAAAACATCCCCATGAAAATATCACGCACTCACGTTCGGTGATCTCACTCAAGTCCCGATAAGCCGACCCGATAAAGTTCTCATGTTTGGCCATCCTTTCTGCATCCCTCACATGCCCATCAAGTGTCCCTTTCTTGCCCTTGTAGCTCAATGGACTAATGCTGCTCTGATAGTTGGGCCTTGGGCCTTGACTAACAAACGTCTGTGGCCCATCCCTTTGGAAGTTCGCCACGGGTACGATGGGTGCATTGACAGGCAACTGCTGATAATTCGTGCCAAGTCGGTGGCGATGAGTGTCGGGGTAGGAAAACAAGCGCGACTGGAGAACCGGATCCGCAGAAGGCTCAATGTAGGGGATCAAATGCGATGGAGAGAACGCGACCTGTTCTACGTTGAGTCGATGAATAGTTGCACTAAAAGTCAACATACCTGCTCGATCTCAGCAAAGTAATTTTGTATATTTTCGTTGAGGACCAGCTTGCCGAACGGACGGAGGGGGAATTCCTTATGCGGCCAAACTTTGGTAAGGTCCAGAATGTTGTAGCGGAACTTTTCAGCCTGCTCGGGTGTCATCGTTTGCTGATAACATCAATCAGAGGGATCATTTGATGAAATAATGGGCCAAACATACGACATATAATGTCCATGACGGGTATTTGCCAGACTCGATGGCTTCAAACAGGCTTTGAATACCATAGTCGGGGTTGGACCCGGCCAGCTTTCCGGCGGTGTCATCGTCGAGAGTCTAAATCTAAATTCAGAATATATGCGCGACGCATCAAAGCCAAACTCGCCTTAAATCCTCCGTCAGCACGAACGTGAACTTGCGTGTACACGAACGACCCGTCCTCCTTGAACCATTTGAAGGTATGGCCCGAGTACCCGTGCATGTTGTGGTAACCGTCAGGTGTCCCACGGTCGCTGAACAGGATCATAATCTGGTGGATACTCTCCGGGTTCTGACCGAGATAATCCCAGAACATATCTGGATCCTTGAGATGCGTCTGCGGATCCCTCTTCTGCGTGTGAATGAAGTGTGGGAACTTGGCGGGATCGCGAATGAAGAAGACGGGCGTGTTATTGAACACCCAGTCCCAGTTGCCCTCGTCAGTGCGAAGCTTGAGGGCAAAGCCTCGCGGGTCACGAGCAGTGTCGGCACTTCCCGACTCGCCACCGACAGTACTGAAGCGCATCGTCGCGCGCACCTTCTTGCCCGGCGACGTCAAGAGACTGTTTGACGTGATGTCGGAGAGGTCATGGGTGATTTCCAAGTACCCGTGAGCACCTGCACCCTTGGCGTGGACAACACGTTCGGGAATACGTTCTCTGTCGAAATGGGCGAGAAGGTCGATGTGGTGGAAGTCCTGAAGTAACAGCGGGCCATTGACGCCTACTCGTTGTGCGCCGTAAGGCTCGTTAACGGGGGCGCCGTTGGAAGTGGTGTAGAGGGCGTTGTCGGGCGTCGAGAAGACTTGCTTGGAAGGCATGATGGTGGTGGGTGGGAAACAAGCGCTCGTGGGGCCAGTGTACACTATATAAATCGCCCGTCTTGGTCGATCCCGTGGTTAGTCAGCTGTGGAGGAAGGAATTAAGTATGACGCATCACTGCGAGATCTCGGCACGTGATCGCATTCCCGTCATATCCCATTGATGTGATTGGCTCCACAGCCTGCTTTCGTACTCTGTACTCCGTTTTTGCCCTGATCCATTCAGTTCTTGGGTCATATGTCTGCGACTGTGAGAGCCGGGCGACCAACTTCACCCCAGATCTTCGCTTCTCGGTCTTCTCCTTGGGTACTTAGCACTTGTCGCCCCGGAAATACATCCACGACAGTCAGCGGGCTCCGATTTACCGACCTCGCTGTACCAGTAATCCAGGTATTGGTGAGCCAAGACTGAGCTGAGGCTAAACATTGGTCATGATCACGCGAATTCGCGAGCACCCGAAACGGTCACAGGCTACCAACGTTCCCATCTCGTGCTATTTTCATCAGTAACAATATGCATTCTTCGGACCAAGTCTTTGCCATTCTATGCGTGTGACGTTCCCCGACCCTAGGGTCGCGAATCAACGACCAATAATCAGTCAAATGCTCTATAATTGTGGAGAACCCTTACCTACATAGTTGCCGTTGTGGTCAACAGGATTCAACCATCCGAGGGTCTGGGTCCTTATAGGCTACGATGTATGGCGAGAACCGGACGCCACCACTTCAATACGCGCTGCGGTGCCACTACACGAAGGACAGAAGTTTAGCGTTCGCAAACTTGTCTTGATTTGGATGTTGTTCATCGCATGACTCTTACTAATGTGCAGGTCTTTGGAAACAAAACGGTGGTCGTGGATGCACACGTGTACCTGGAAGTATCTCTGCTGCTTCAGAAAGCACTGATCTATCTGACAATCAGTCACCGCTAGGATCCTCGTATGTATTTGTTTACCTCCTGGCAAGTTTCCGGGGGCCTTTCTGTGATATGAGTCTGCTTCGCGTGTGTAGCCCACCATTGGTAGTGATTGTCTTGATTCACGCATCATGTGAGTCACTACCACCGTGGAGTACTTCAAGCTTCGAGCATCATGAACTAGTGATCGTTAAGTAAAACAAAATAGGAAGCCGAACCAAGGACGATCCGATGTCGATGAAATTCTGTCACGGGATGATGCCAGCCCGATTGTTAGACGTTTTCCAAAAATCAACCATATGTTAACTTTGTGAGGTGTCGATTCCTTGGAATGTCACACTGTGCACGCTAAGTCACCGCAGATAGTACCATAGGGGCGAAACATTGAATGCCGGCCCAAAAACAATTTTCAAGTCTCGCTGACTTGCGACGGTCTCTGAAAGCACTAGTATCTGCGGTTTTGTTGGTAGTCGTCAAGCTACACGTGCGAACATATTTCTATTGTCAGGAAGAATGACAGTTGTCTCATTTATTGAACTCAGGACTTGCAATCTACCCGATAGTCAGTCGTTGTTAGGATTCTCGTACGTGTTTACTTACCTTTACGTTACTTCCGCATACATTTTCGATGCAAGTATAAAACGGTGCGGAAGGTTGCCATATCTTCAGCTACGGGTACCAGAGAAGAAGGGCACAGGCTTCAACCCCGGTCCTTCGTTGCCATGCGCGTGCACTGACCATCGCATTGTACGGCGGTGATCGAGGATAATAAAAATGTGATGGACATCGTCATCATCGCAGCCGGTGAACTGTGGGCGCCAAGATAAGTACAACCCAATGCGATTACCCAAAACAACAGAAGGTACATATCCTCGTTCTGATCAGAACCTACAATTCCGGGATCTTGTTATTTTGCCCCTCCAAATCGAAGACAGCATTAGAATCACGTATGTGACAGCTGCTGTGCGTAGGAGCTGATATCAGCGTCTAGCGGACTGATGGATGTGCTTGCTGTGAAAGGATGAAGCTCGAACTTTGCGAGAACTGTGAGAAAACAGGTGTAAGTAATGTGTTCCGCCTCGTGGTAATTCGCTCGGATACCAAATACCTTGAAGATACCGACAGCCAATGAAACTCGAAAGAGATGGGTCCTAAATCTCTGACGACGGGAATGAATGTCAATCACAGTTTGGGTAGTGAATGTGCCCGACGTGTCCGCAACGATGGTTGCCACGGATAATTTCCCTCCATATTTAAGCTTGTCCTGGGTCCGGCATCATCACCAAGTTCGATGCAAAGAACCCAAAATCAGATCCAGAGGGAATACAGTATGAGGATAACCTTGGGTGGACTGTTGCATGCCCTAAAGTAATATAAGGGCGTGTAATAATCGTGGTGTTCCCAGGGAAAGCGTGAATGAATGATACATCACGACCGGTAATGATATCCACTATTAGACTAGCGCCCCGTTAATTCCCACAAATAGGAGAGAACATTAACACAACGGTGTAGCCGTCGTTGAGATGTCGACAAATTGATGATGGGAGTAAAAGAAGAAGAGAAGTTGGGTCACGTCACCCTTCCCTCTTTCGTTCTCTCCCAATTCTGATTCCTTCGTTTTCTCTTCCTTCACTCACGTTCGTCGTTCTTTTCACGCGGCGGGGCTGCGTTCAAGGCCTTTCGTTCTTCTGCTGGACTGTTGTTCGAATAGTCGGTTATTTTATCTTGCAAGTCAAGATTGTACCTCGATTGCAGTGATGATGATTAAAAGGGCATTGAGGTGGAAGTTGGAGGCACTCGTTCGTTCACTTCTATTGGACATAGAACACGATACTGACGAGCAGCGACACGACAGTATACCCGTATCACCCTCAACCGACTTACCACTGCATTCTTTCTGTTTGGTTTCTTCCACTGCTTCGCGCAAGGGATCATACAGTCGTTACTCTTCTCCGTTGACTCTGAATACAATACCTTACTCAAACAAATTACCGTGGCCGCCAATGTTCCTCCGGCGAATCATACGTTCTTCTCTGGTTCGACCTTACGGATGTGTAATTACCTTCCTCACAATGACACTTCTTGTTCGGATGTCATTACGATTAATCGGCCTCCGGCAGCTATGATCATCGAAAGTAACCAGAACGTACGTCACTCCAACGAGTCGGTGAACTAAATCTTACATTTTCTTTAGATTACTGAGAACAATTCCGTATGGCGCGCTGGTTTGGATTCAGGCTTCTCGGTCACGCCCTTGGATAACACAACATATTCTGTCACCCTCAAGGTCGAAAACGGTAACATAACCTTGAGCAAGACTTGTGTTCAGACGTTACTCCTACCATCCCAAGAGTAAGTTGCGTTATTTTAACAGATTGCATTCATTCAACCCTGCTTCAGCTTGTCCAATTTCCGCCGGGAAAACCTCGCCTTCATCTTCTTGCAATTCTGGCTCTTTGGCATCTCTGTTCTCGCCATGATTCAAGACTCGGTGCCTCATCTGTACGTAATTTGATTTTACTGTAGGCTCATATGCTGATTTATCTCAGTCTCGCTGGGATCGGAGCTAGGATACTACTTACCGCATGGTCGGCATACGCGATCTGGCGTACACAACATCTGTCCAGTGTATACAATGCGCTTCTAAGTGATCCCGGCACGCCATGCTCTGTTGATTTCTTCCCGATATACTTCAGCCACCGTTCCTCGCTGGAGATTCCCGACCTTGTGTTGAATCTCACTGCCTTGTCCATCATGATATGGACAGTTCTTAGGGTTTGTTGTAATTTCATGCGTGGTATTCCGCCTAACAACTAGTATGGCAGGTGTACGCTGTGCAATCATACAAGTGTGTTGGTGCCCCGGCTCACATCCTCAGAATTCACAAGGTGGGGAGATTCCGGAGATGTTTCTGATGTGCCGCTTACCTGAGTCGTAGTTTTTCATGGCTATGCAAGCATGTTTGCAGCTCGAGGTCTACATCCTTCCTGCAGGAATGGGACTTTGGATCGATCAATTGTTCAACACTTACATCAATCATAGTTCCGACCATACAAAGCTTTATGAAGCTGTCTTCATATTCTACACCGTTGTGCGTATCTTATCTGCAATGGTAGACATGTTTCGTTCTTAATGTACTGCAGATGGTTGTCCCGTGGATGATATTGGTAGGAGACGCGTTCTTCTGCTTTGTATCTCTCTGATCATTGTAGGGATGGTATGCGGTTCGGTACGAAAGAAAGAAATGGATGTTCACATTCATCTTCGTCGGCTTCCTGTTCTTGCTGTGTGAAAGCCTCATGTTCTATTCTCAAGTCTACCGATGGTACTTAATCACCTCGTTTCGTGGACATCTCATATGACTTCCACTTAGGACATTTATCATGTGGGCTAATCTTGCCTGTTTCACGGTCGCGTTCATAATTGTCATCGTCGCCTGCATCATCCTAGGCATCGTTTGCCTACGAAACTTTGACCAAGGACTGGCACAGTACTGTACGTTCCACATCATTCCTACATTCAGCGGTCCCTAATGTCGTATCTCAGTGAACGCAGAAGCCGTGCTGGCGTCGTCCAATTTTGCTCCAGAAGTCTTCCAGCACCGCGAGGACGTGGATATTGAGAAAGCGCCGCTGCCCGAATTCCCGGTTCCGCTTCATGTCCTAAAAGGCTCTCAGGAGCTCGATAGGCCTCAATCGACGTACTTCCTTCCTACGCTTCATGCTGATGATACGAGTCCCGGTGGTGTTGTAGTCGTGAAGAAAGACCGCTGGTAGCTTTCATGACCTGGACTATTTTCGGTACTATAGCGTGTGTGCTCGGACTTTTTGTTTCGGTTTTGTAGGTTTGCACAGGCTGCGCCTTGTAACAACAAGCTTTTCTAGATATTTGGATCGGGTATAGAAGTACTTCGCCTTTCGAACTATGTCATGTATTGTCGCTGTCATAACAGCCATGTGGACTCAAAACCGAATATGGGACGCAAGCCTGCGTTAATGGCAGAACGAGGAATCCAAAACCGTCCAGTTGGGTGGGTATAGCACGCCCATCGGAAACGCCAGAAGGTCTGATCCGAACTTCCGATCATCAACAAGTACTTGCTTATCGTAATCGCTCTCATCTTGTACTACGGCTCCCATCCCACACACTATGCCTGAACCCAAGCAACCCCTCCACCCTTCCATTATTCCCCGTATCGATCCAGAATATTTGGAGTTTCACAACAGCACACTCATCTGTATAACGCCTCCGCACACTCTACCATCATGGGATCCTGCTTTGAGGAACGCGCCTGCAGTCCCTGGCGGGTCACCATTGCTGCCTGTTGGTAAGACGCAGGACTTCAAACTAATGCATTGTGATTTCCGAGCTTTCACTCCCGAGGGCGAAGTCCCGACAGCGGGATGGCCAGTATTCATTTACTTCCACGGAGGTGAGAATACAAGATATGTTGTAGAAAGGTCTCTTATCATAGATACAACAGGCGGATGGACATTCGGAAACATCAACAGTGAAAATTCTCTTGCCACCAATATGTGTGTTCGTTAGTAGACCAAGTAGTGCGTTGCGATCATGAAAGGATACTAAATTGTTCCTCGTAGATGCGAAATGCGTTGTCATCTCTGTGAACTATCGTTTGGCTCCAGAGGATAAGTATCCTCTTGCTGTAGAAGACGCTATTGAATCACTGGACTGGGTGGTTAAGAGCGGAAAATCTGAGCTCAACATAGACACGACTAGGATCGCTGTCGGTGGATCCTCCAGGTCTGTCTCCCCCTCTTGTATCCCGAATATTGTTCATCGGTCTCTCAACAAGTGGCGGGAATCTCGCCGCCATTCTCACCCTCAAGGCCGCAGAAAAACAGCCTCCCATCCCACTCATCTTCCAGCTCCTCATCGTTCCTGTCACCGATAATACCGCATCTGTCGAAAATCTTTGGAAAGAGAATGAGAATACCGCATGGCTTACTCCAGGAAGGATGAATTGGTTCAAGTTGAATTACCTTCCAGATCCCAAAGATTGGACGAAGTGGGACGCGTCGCCTGCGTTTGCACCGAAAGAGCTCTTGGAAAAGGTGCCCAAGGCTTGGATCGCTGTTGCAGAATTAGATATCTTAAGGGAGGAGGGTGTTAAATATGGGGAAATACTCGAAGAGCTCGGCGTCGAGGTGGAGACGGTGGTGTACAAAGGCGCACCACACCCAATCATGGCAATGGACGGTCCGTATATCTTTGAATCTAATTCCAGAGTTCCGGCTGACAATTTGCAATTTATTGTATTCCTGTAGGGTAAGTAAAAGCATTTTCGATCAATTAGACAACCTTCACTAACAAAACTTCCAGCATACTGAAGATCGGAGCAAAGCTAGTTTCGGATGCGGCTACCGCGCTTGCAAAAGCTTTTGATACGATATAACTTGTAACTATTCAATATCAGCATAGCTATAATATGATCAAAGCTTGAATGTCGATCTCAACTAGTGAGTGTCAACTCCCGCATTCGGTACTCTTGTAGCTTAGGATCATTGTAGGAGGTTCTCAGACATTTCTAGTACATTTGAACTTGTATTGTAGCGGGAGAAATCCTGTGTACGTTACTCGATGTTAAGAACCATAACGTTGACACTGAACGCAGGAGCAGAATAATCAAAAGTGGAACCGGTAGAGATAGAAGACGTTTGAGGAAGAACAAGATCAGGGTCAGAAGGAGTGTTTGCGGATGTCTTTGCCCCTGTAAGCACTGTTACTGTAGCAGTGTTCGACACATTGAACGGCAACTGGAAGGTCACATCTGTAGCATTATCGTTTCTATTGATGACCTAGAGAGGGTTTGTCTAGTTAATCCTGCCGTTCATGCGATGGCCAGCTTGCCTTGATGATGAGCTCGTTGGGAGTGACAGATGTCTTTCGAACGACGCTCCAAAACATGGTACCGTTCCTTGCTGGAAGCGTGCTAGGTATGTATTCATCACCCCGATAGACACCGAAAAGCTGGCTGGATGTCAGCTGAGATTAAGTAGCATCGTGGTGAGAAATCAATACCTGTTGGACGTAATAGCTGACACTTGGGTATACCGCTCCTGCGCTGGAGAGCCGTTAGCTTTTCACACGGAACGAGATTAAAGCAAAGTCCCCACTCAAAAACCACTAGATTGGGATGCTACAGACGGAAAGAACTCGGACTGGAGTAAATAGGGCACAAAATGAAACGCGTACCCAATCTGCTTGGCTGCTATGCTGTTATAGTATTAGCAGACTGGGAATAGGTCGGAAATATGAAGCATTTACTTGAAGAAGAGGAGCATACGAAGCGGCGAAGACGATGTCGGCGTTTCCTACAATTTAGTGAGTGATCTATAGCATAAATATATCTATGTAATATAAATCTCACGTTCGAATCCAGTCATGAAGACCGCATCGGCGGTGGCAGCTTAAACTCGTGTTAATTTCTATATGTTCGTGGGAGTTTATTTACCTTCCACCGTAGAGTATTGAAAGGTGGATCCTAAGTCGAATGAGAAGGAATTCACTCTTCTGGTTGAAGAATACACACCTTGGTCGTTCTCGGTAGTGGCATACTCGCCCTCGAAATACTTTGTCCCGTTTCGCTGCGTGCGGATTCAGACCCGATAGAGCATCTTTAGTAGAAACACCGCACACCTGGAAATCATCGTAGTAGAACGAATTCTCCGACATCCACGCTGTATCATGATGCATCCTTTAATACATCTTCCCAATCAAAAGTATACTCCGAGACTTACTACTACTCTGATAAACATGCACGTCGTATTCAGTAGGTGTCGGGTCTAAATTCGGATTGAATGGGAATGTTGTCGCAATAAAATCTGAAAATTCGAAGCCATATCAGTATCTGAGCCTATCAATGAAAAAAAACTCGAACGAAGGTTTGGGAATTCGTTCTGCAGAGTCGTCACGTATAAGTTCCATCGATAGCCGTATCTGCCGATTTGACGTCAGTTAGGTGCCCCGCGCGCGAGCGGCTGCCACTAACGTTCTGGCCGCAGCGGTCACGAAATCCTGCGACCGTTTCGACTCATAATGCGGTCATAACAGGCAAAGACTTGGTCGTACCTCATTTCCAATTTCGACATAAGTCAATTTGAACGGTTCGGGGTGGCCGAGCTCCGCCCTTCGCGCAGCTGCGATGTATATCAAGGTCACCTAAAGTATTGTGGCTTGTCTGGCCAGTACTGACCGTAATCATTGGTTGCTGGATCTCCGATGACAAAATTTATCTACTCGTATGCCGAAGTTATTATCGCCCGGGGTTCATAAAAGCCAAAGAAGACGAGCCTGGTCAATGGCACTTTGAATATAGGGCTCCAGATCGTCCTCTGCAATTGACTGGCCTCCGAGGCCATATCCTGTTATCCGAGGTGAGTGTTTCCCTTCACGACGCGAAACCCGACTGACCGGCCCAGACAGCCATAATGGGCTCTATCTCCAAGTCTTCGCACCACAATAAGTACTCCAACAGTCCAAGACCACTAATGTTACAGTCAATGACTCAAAATCATTCAAGAAATCTGAGCCGACTCGGAAGCCTACTCTGTGTTGATATATCCCCAGTCTCCCAAACGACCTGCAGCAAAAATCAGCTGGGTGACTTCACAAATACCAGCTCACTAAGCTAACCTGGTCGGTCGACCAGATGCCCCAAGGTAGCGTTCCAGACCCATCGACTGGCGGTATTTTGACCCTTGGGAAACCGCAAAATCAGTCTAAGATTTCGCTAGAAATATGAAGAATGTAGACCTCCTAGAAAATACGATCAAATGTTTTGTGTTAGATGTTAGCGAAGATGATTATGGACCCGACATACGAGATTGTTGCCCCCGGGAAATCTGAAAAAGGAAGGTTTCATTGTTTGCAGAGTCTGAAGCGTCCTTGAGCTAACGATTCTATGTATTATTCGCAGGTGACTCTCACTTCAGCGATGTCGATTCGCATTCCATTTGACCTGTTATTGAAAGTAGGAGGAAAGAGAGAAAACATTGCGAAATTAATTGTCAAGCGTGACGCTGCTGCGCCATCGGCGGTGACGACGAAGACATTATCAGCTGCATCTGGGGTTATATCTGAGGTGAGCGAAACAAAGACTTGCTTCCAGCTTGTCTGGTCTCCGGAAACCGAGACGGAGGCGGAAGCCAAAACAATGCCTTCAGAAGTCTGAAGACTGACATCCAATTCTCCAATGAAATTAGCACTTTCGGGGAAACGGTAGTAGAAAGAAGCATTATACGTGTTGCCGGCCGTAAATTTCATCCCTGAAGTGTCGTATCATGAGAAGTCTGTTCGCACATGAGCGATAATACCCTACCAAAATAGCCAGTGTTACCGAACCCGACAGGTCCAGTTGCATCACTTGCAATAGTCACGTTCAGTGCGTTAGGAAGGGCAGAAGATACCGGTTCGGTTTCGGCGACGACAGTAAGGGCGCCGTTGACAGAATACCACGCCTTCAGCGCGGCGGAGGTTCCTGGGATGATAAATCTAGCTCGAGATCTCAGTAACGCGGATATGGTATCATTAACTCACCCGCAGTGACTTGTTGAAAGGCACGATTTTGTAGCACTAGATAAGCAATAAATACCTATGGAGGGAGAGGGATGTCAGGCTTACATTCGGCATAAAGGCCTCCATCTCCGCTCTAAAAAATCAACTTCATCGAAAGCATTCATGAAAATGGAACTCACGTTCTACATAATGGGCACTAAATTCGAGACAGATGAATACCGATGCGGTGGAACAGCTCTTACACTTATATCCTTCATAATCACTGTAATTTAGCAGTATGTAATGCTGAATTTGAATGCAATCACCTCATACATCTGGCCCCCTAGTGCGGTTGGATATCAAAAATGGAACGAGGTAGAAATGAAACCATGACCGCACACGCACATAGTGTAGTCGGAATCTGGTGGCTTGCCACAGAACTGACACTGACTGTAGTCTGCGAGAGTGCGGAGCCGATAGAAACCAAAATGAAGCTCACAAGGAGTATCATGGTTGTTGATACGAGACACGAATAAGTAGAAGTGGGTCATACGCCTGAAGGAAAAACTCCCTTTATACCAAGGTGGAAGACGGACCGTCCGTAGCGAGAAAGAACACCACCAGACCAATTCCGGGCCTCATCAAGTGCGGCTTCCATCATTTTCCGATGGCACTCACAAAAAATATGGGTCAAATATGGGTCACTGAGTGCGACTGCTTCGTGTCACGATGATGACATTATACTTCTATCGGTCCGGTTTTTAGTAGCTTCGCGATCACATGGTGCAAATTCCTTATGACTGTTATTGGTGAAAGAGACACGCGCCATGGGTTCCGTTTTGCTGCAACACAAACTGTTACCGGGCCCACCAGTTCAGTGCGCCTCGCCTGCAGTAAGTGCACACCATGCCCCGAAAATGACTTGTACATCCGGTCTCGCCCGTTGAAAATTTATTCCAGGATCTCCAATACATTGAAAATTCTGCAAAGCTTTTTAATGCTCACTCCTCCCGCAATGCCCACCGATCATGCGGTTAGGCTAAATATTGTTAACTTCAACGCGAAGACTTCGGGTCTGGGACCCACTGGTAAGGCAAGACATGTTGCGTAAAGCGATGACCAAACTTGAAACTTGAACACCTACTGGATAGCCGGACATGATTCTTGACGCGACCAAGATCCAGGAGGAGTGCGCCTCCCCCGGGCCGAGGGTCGGAGGGGCTCGATTATCTCGATTATTAGAGCACCGTTCTAGAGAAATGAGAGACAAAAGTTGGGGTGATGAAGAGGCATGACATGGTAGTCCCTCGGATATTATTGTCGACAGGGAACTTAAGCATGCCGTCGGTTTCATGTTGAACGAATGCAGCGCCACCTCGGAAGGCTCCGGAAGACCTCATAATCGCCTAAATAGCTTCAGCCGACGAGCTCACATTGGCCACATACACTCCAGCCATTTCTCCGACGGATTTATCCTTCATCGGGCTCGTAGGATCTGGAGCGTATGGCGCTTGAGGACTTGGACCAAATGATTCACGTTCGCTGACGGAACGTTCTTCGAAAATACCATTGCAACTATTGCAACGTGTCCACCCGGACAAATTCTTTGCCACCTTAGGGTTCGACCCTTCCACGACAATTGAGCCATTCGTACCCCCCGGCAAATCCGGCTGCAGAATGCCCTGCGCCGCAGACTGGCGCGTCACTTGGCATGTATCCCACCGTGCCATATCGAGATACCTCGGGTTTGATCAAAGAGAGATCGCAAAGGTCACAGAGATGTCCGCGTAATGGTACGGGTACCGCATCAAATAAGGGTGATGATGGCACAGACATGAGTGGAGTCATCCAACGTGGTTCCAATGATCGTAAAAGTGAATGCGCTTCCGTTAAATATGAAAAGTAACTCCGACCGAGAGGGCTCCAAATGCGATGCAACTAGTGTTCGAGTGGAGTGTGATGAAGAGATGATGGCAAAGCTTGAACGGAGATGACCACGAGCACCGATTTGCTCAGGGCATTCATCAGTGGTCACAGAGTGGGTGTCCTCTCCATCAATCAGTCGATGAACGAAATAAATGGCGGCATCATTTAGTTTGGGAGTGAGCGTCAGATCGGGTTGAATATCTAGGTTCGTTCATGATGTTTGGCGTTATAGAATTGAAAACATTGCCGCCACTAGTGAGTCCAGAGTTCTGTGCCCGATTGAATTGCCTAGGCAGTGCTTGCGGCCTGTCCGCCCTGCCCGGGCATGCAAGATGGTGGGCAAACCGGTTAAGAGGATGCCGGCACCTGACCTATCAGCAAGCTCTCAACAGCTTTTCCACCACTCCGCGGTACACAGCTCGAAGCTCAGGTACGTCGATCGATTTATAACCAATCCCACTCGGTGCTGTCGCTCGGCAGTCCACCTCCATCAATTGCATCGACTGGATGAAGCCAATCATCTCTGCGCCGTAGACCAACGGCATCTAACATGCCGACAAAATTATCCCTACGTTTCAACAAGCTCCAAGCCATTGAAACGCACAACGTCATCCGGTGACTGAATCCTCCTGTTGCAAACGTCTGTATCTGACCAAAATACTCGGTCCATCCCGCAGACATATTGAACCACGATGTTGTCGTGCGACGCCAACGGATCCATCCTCACTTACTCGAGTCAGGTTTGTTATAAAAAAATGTGTCGCATATGCTTACCTGGAAGAGCTTGATCCTCTGGATTGATGGTCGTTAGCCACCTAACGAGAACTGGCCGTCGCTAGGCGTCTTCGAAGAGTACAAATGCTCCATCCATCGAGATATTAACCGTTAGCCAGTTTATGATTTCGCGGGAACAAGGGTGTACCCTCTCTCGGTAATATGCGTAGAAGTGGCAACGGATTGTAGCAGTATTACCTTCATATGTTTGTACGGTCCAGAACTCTCCATAGGAAGCATCAACCCTAAGCGGCGAACTGTAGGGAACCAAAATGTCCATCCCCATAAGGCACGACGCTATTCCAAGTTAAGCTCATGCAGAACTGACTAGTATCCATAGAAAGTTTTCGCCGTACGCTTGCCGACCCGAAGGCGAAGGTCGTATAGCAGGGATTTCTCGACTTCGACAGGCTCGACGATACGCCCAGTCATCGCCAAAAACAACACACCTATCTCATAACCAAGGTAATGGCTGGTCATGTTCACTGTCCTAACTCAGAACTATCAACGTTAATCCCCTTGAAGGTCAGAGAGATCAACTCAGGACCGTCGCGTCAACGATAAGTCGGATGTAGACATCAACGTAAAAATCGAGAGCCAGATTCTTAAATAAATCGATGACCAAGCCGACACCAGAAGGAGGTATAGCCAGCATGTCCTGACCCATTGTAGTAAACAGTGAAGGGCCAGTGGAGAGTCATGCAATAGGACAGTAGGAGACAATGCTTGTAAACGCTCGGACAGCGATCGCTGAGACCCAGTAGGCCTTGTAGTTCCACGCTGGAAGGCACGGCCCGGAAGGCATTTCGACGCTACATAACCATCCCGGACCGGCACAGTCAGCCGGAAGTACTTGGCCGACATGATAAAGGTCGCTGTAGCATATGCACCCATGTGACGCAGCACTTGCCCAGGAATGTTAGGACCTTGGTCCATGTCGATCTGTCGTTGGGGGAAGACATCGCCTAATGATGGTGAAAAATCGCGGGTAGAGTCGAATGTATTCGTGGGCTGTTCGGGGTTCCGATAGATGCTGATGGATAATGTGGCCAAGAAGTTGTCCATCTTTACGTCTGAAACGGAAGCTTAGCGTGTTCACGCCATCGCGGAAGATACCCTATATGATGGCAAGGGCTGCGACGCCCCGTCTGTGATAAGGCCAGCCACAGCATCCCGGAATATTAGACCATTCTCCTCCGAAAGTGCAGGGTAGGGCCAAATTACAACCTCCTCATAAAATCCATCCTTCCTCGACTGGTTGAGACAAGTGTGAGAGTACCCCCGGTTTAATTGACGCGAGTTTCCGCCCACACTAGCTATTGCATGACCCTCCTGCACCTGAATACCCCGGGGCGTTGCGCATCCATAATTCTGGTCTGAAATCTGCAGCTAGGTAAAATCAAATCGGCCTTTTGACGCATAATCGGAGACCCCAACATCCAAATTGAAGACCAAATCTTTTCCAAAGCCTGTGTCAGCGATAGCATGTACATCGTGCCCTGGGCCAGCGCGTGATATATCCACTCTCCACAGCCGGATGACATGGGTACCGCCTGAAACCGGTGGTGATGCAAAGGACGTGGCATGAATGGGAGATATCACGCTAAAAGTAGCAGCCAACAATATCTGTCATAAATAAAGAGCAATATTGTTTGAAACTCTACACGAGCTTACCTACAACGATGTTCGCGGCGGCATAGGTCTCTATCCCCTTCTCTGGTCATCCCTGGCATTGTCCACCACATTTGGGCCACCAGACTGTCTTCGTTCTGTTGAATACAGAAGTTCGATCTCGTTAGTTCGGCCCGCGAAGAACACTGATTATTGAAATTCGCGTCGGTATTTAATTTGAGCATGTGTTCAGGGACAGCAGGTACGGCAACGTGTTGTGACTTTGTTCATGATTGAAAGGGCATCCGTGACCTCTTTAGCTTCGAGAACAATGCTATTAGCGTCCGAAATCCAGACTCCAGAACTGGGAAAGACTCGAGCTGGTGTAGCAGAGGGAAACTGACGATAGCTGGCTGTATGCGCAGCAGTGAATAACCTTCAGATGACCTATAGCAGAATAAGCCCTAGCTCTCTTGGGAAGAAAGGATGCTCACTTGGATAAAAATTCTGTTTCTGCTTCAAGGCTCCTCTACCCATCTTTCTTTCATGTCAAATTTCCTCTGCTCAAACACGATGTGAACTTGGTTCAAGCATCATCTCTTTCCTAGAATCTAGGTTCATAACAACATGCTCTGATTGTCCGGACTGAACAAGATTCGTCTCAGCCTTCCTGCCACTTCAGCATGTGGTACGAATGTCATTTGGCAGATGAGCCAAAGACTCATATGGACCTTGGCCAGGTTTGGATAGTGATTATTCGGAAAGTTGAAGTATCCGGAAGTGAAGGCTGCAACAAGCATTAGATAGATAATTATTCACAACGAAATAACACAGGCTTCGATTTCGAGAAAAATACGACGTACCAGAACATAAGATACCGCTTGAACTTCATCTCCAGCTGACTCTAGCCCTGTAGCGTAAATAGTACAGTTTTATTATGATCCTAAAGCTCCGGAAGCTGAGTTTGTCCGAAAAATCAGTACAACTTTGTGTACAAGAATAGAGGCACGCACCATTTTCAGTTCACATCTTCTTTTCTGCTCGTACCTCTGTTCTAACAATACTATACGGCCCAGGCCCCGAAAACGCGATCTTCGCGAAAAGAAGTCCAGAAGGGGGAGATCGGTTCCGCTAGGGTAGAGGTAATGTGTTGTCGTCCCAGTTGTGAGCGCGAGATATTGGGAGGGAAAGGAAAGAAAAAGAGGCGATGGTGGTGGTCCTTAAGAGTGAATGCAGAAATCACAAGCCCCAAGAAAACACATGTCAAAAATTACTTTTTTGGGGTCGATCATTCATGATCATCCCGGCAATTCTCGACCATGCCCCAGATACGTTCTGGACAGGGAATGACCGCCAAAATAAGAACGAAAATCCTATACAATTGCTATAGCACCCTTGGCTTCGTGGGGCATTTTGAATTAATTTTCGTCGGCACTTGTAGTCTAAATAACGATGAAGAGTTGTACTTAATCCGACGTGGAAAGTACTAGAGTCAATGGATCGCATACTAGATGCATACTTAAGTAAAATGAATTGATATGCCGTCTTATTTGAACACAGGACTGATGGTCTGTTTCGCCACCATTCATTGCTCGGGTGCGTAGCCGTTGTTTGAGCTTTCGGGCACATGGAGGCACACCTAATATAAAACGATTTGCAGTCCGACTGATTAGGCGCTGCGCACTCCACGGCATACCGCTAAGGGTAGCGAGCCGCATCAAACGGGCGCTGACCGTCAAAGTTAAGCGCACGAGGCCGAAACATCGTGATAGTAACGCATGAACGGAGTCTGCTCTCCGAAGGTCTTGACGACCGTATTCCAAAGGCGAGAAAGGGCCCGTAGCGAGACCTGGATCCGCGTTGAAGAAGGCGAGATGCTAGCTTAACGGGGATTTCAAAAAAAAGACGGTAGAGGTAGGGTTGAGTTAGTGAGGGAAGATCCTGCAAAGATACAGAGTAAGTCAGCCACGAGTCCCGCTAAAATAACCGAATCAGGCGGCCGGTCATTTGTATTATGGTTACTTACAACTGACGAATGCATTGTACAATGGTAAGTAAGGCAATTGTTGAACAATGTAACGCCGTTAGTTAGGTTGCATCAGCGAGGACCTTAACACTCGGGTTTTTGCGAATGAATTGACTGGGCCCTATCACAGTGTATGTATATGAATGCAAAGTTCTGGACAGAACGATGAGCTCTCCCGGGGAACCAATGAACAGCGACGCAATAGGGTTACAGGGCTCGAGGCGCGCGACTCAATTCCCAGTGATATAAGGCCAGGGCGCATTGAAACGCTTTCGGAGCCGGTGGTCCGAACCTGGAAATGTTACGTACAGTTCGATTTCGCTCCGAAACAGGTCGGCGGTCGTAGCATTGTAAAAAAATTGTGTTTGTAGAACAAAGAGAGTGCCGCTATCGGTATCAGCAGACCTGCGCATTCCACCGGACTTTGAGAGCAGCGAGAAGACGGCTAGAGACAGGCTCAGAGAGGCAGCCAGGGTTTCGAGAATCAAGACTGCAAAGTGTCGCCATCAGTTTCCAAACGCCACGCAGCCACAAAGGTATAAAAGAACGATCCCCAGATGCACGTGGTGGTAAGTGAGAATTCAGGACTTGAAAGAGAAGGATAATGATTTGCACTGATGAGAACAGTGATGGATAACGAGATGATTACCCTAGAGAACTGTACACCGAGGAGCAAAGTAGTAAGCATCTGACCTTTTCCACCTCAAACGCGCCGCGGTCGCGTACAGATCAAAAGGGAACGGGTAAATCTGCATGTGCGGTATGGCGCGTTAGTCGGCGAGCTTGTTTCCACGGATCCATCAACCTCTCTCCGACGATGGAGGGACAGTATACTCTGGTACCAAGGGACGCAGAAGGGCCGGACTTGGACGGATGAGAGAAAGTGATCGGTAGCATAATACTTCCGCAAATGGAGAAGTAGCTTAGTCAGCAGAACATTTTGTCCCAATACGGGTACTCACTCCTTGCTTACTGCTTCCACGCTGGGCGACGACAGGGAGACAGGAGATTTGCTGGCAGAACGATTCAAAGGTATGTCAATACTTTCTGAATGATAGATACAGTGCACTTAATGATCTACAGCTCCACTTGGTGTGGTATAGAATCTCGATTGGAATCATCTTTACCTCGGACTTTCCTGATTGGAATAGGTTGCAGGGACAGTGTCCTATAAGTAAAGTCAGTCCTCGAACTGCGATGTGTATACAGGGAAACTTATCTCGCTATGTCGTCTGCAGGTTACCGGCGTCGAGCAAGGACTTCTTCCACGACGAGCACAGACTCGGCAGATGCACCGCGACCAACGCTGGCACGCGAATCTCCTCTGAGTCCGTCGACACTCCGTAGCCTGCAGCGCTCGCTTGAATTTACGGCGCTGGATCACCCATTCATCCTGCTTGACTGCCCTCCCCCTCCCTATTCTCCCAAGGGCCACACCCCATTTCCCCCTCTGCGTCCCTCCAGTCCCGGTTCCGATATCTCTAGCGGACCAAGTTCTCCGGATACCTCTCCCGAACCTTCTCCGACTCTCTTTACGCCTGCGTTTGCGTACCCCCCTGTCCTCCCACGACCGTCTAACGCGTCACGGTTCCCACGAAAGAAAGTCAAATCAGCGCCTTCGCTTCACACTCCTTCGCGTCCTCCAACTCAATTTCTGAGACGAAGGAGATCATCCCTTCGCATGGCTGATAGCGACGACGACGACATTCGAGACGAGGAAGACGACGAGATGATCTTCATGTCTCACTCTCACTCCCCCAACAAATCTCCCAGTCTACGTTCCCGCCTCTTCGGTTTCGCAAATGGGTCTCCCAAAGTACGGGATAGACTCATTTGCACAACCCCCGGACATATCGGAGCTGGAGAGACAGAAACCGAAGCAGATGAACCTGTGAGTACTTCTTCCCACCATTATTGAATCGACATCGGTTCTTCGCCATCTTGGCGCCGTGTTCGTTGATTCATTTTGAACTTCAGTCACTGTTGTTATCAAAACTTGATACTAACTGCATTGTTTTTTTCTTAGCCTCATCGACTTCCCACGTCCCGAAAAAAATCTCTATCAAGTCCTCTTGTTCCACCTAACACACTTCAACAATCACTTACGCCACTGCTCTTTGAATCTTCTCGCTTGCTGTCAATCGTCCCCGCAGTCGTTGGTGCCATCTACAACATCTATCTATTCTCCCAACCGCCCACTTCTCGTATCGACGGACGTGCTCCCCCTGAACGTGTAGACTACTTCATTTCAGCCCTGTGGGTAAGTAACTTTGTTCCTGTACACTCGGAGCCTTCAATTGATGCATCAACCAGGCTATATTGACCGGATGGCAGTGCCTCTGCCTTACGACCGGACTTTTGACCCGGTGGCGGCATTATTACCCACCACTCGCTACACTTATCCGCCTCCTCGCCCTCCAGGCGATCTGCTGGCCTGCTACCCATCTGACTCTGTCCATCTTGGAGCACGACAAACGTCCTGTTATTGTATGGGCTATTGTCGGCACCACTACCTGCGCGAGCAGGAGCGTACAGATATGGGTTACGAGTAATCTTTGGCAGGAACCAAAAAAGGACGGCCCTGTCGTTAATGGGAAAATTTCTCCTGAGGAGAGTAGGAGCTTGAGGTGGCGTGGCGGAAAATGGGGCGGGCGCAGATGGGACTGGACAGCGGTCGGCGTGAGGTGCATGCTGCCTGCCGGGGTGCTTTATTTTCTGATGGCTTGGGCTGAGCAATTGAGAAGGGAGTGGTCTGGATGCTAATTCAGTTGCTTTGCCCCCCTTTTTGATGTATACTTATCGGGTTTCTTTTTTCCGCTTCTACTCTGCTGTCTCAAAAGGTTTTAGATTTCTTTTCAACTGTAACACCAGGGTTAACTTAACGCATCGGACTTGTACAGGAGTTAATACCATAGATTCAGGTTACGCATTTACTGTCTGCCAATAGAAACGCGCAGATCTTTTACAGTCAAAGTGAGCATGCACGCGCACATACAGGAGCAAGCATTTTCGAAATGGGCTCAGGTCCATCGTGCCCTGCATCAAGCGCGCATTCGTCATTGCCTGCCTCTTTTCACCGGGGAACAATATCGATGGCGGTATCACCCTGCGTAGATCTAAACATTCTACATGTGGGAAAGATAATGGGATCAGACCCCAGGTGCATCTACGGCATTATGAAAATTAACCTCTCCGGAGTCAGCACTTGGCTTGCTTATCTTCATCAAAGAATAGGGAGAAGCCATAAGATACATGAGCGGATGCTGTCTATTTACTACAATTGACGAAGTGCTCTACTGACCCTGTCTTAAAATTAGGGGAGCTTCGAGGGCCATATCAGGGCGCTTCGTGTCCTCAGGGACTTGGAAATGTACCGTCACAAAGAACGATGGACCAGAACCAGCTATATGTACTTGTTGTTTGAAGGGGGCCGTACCGATCGCTCGCCATTTGAAAAAGACACCGACGTCGGTATTCTCATTTATGATCGTCCGTATAACCGCTCGCGACGCCGACGCGACCTTGTTCTAGTACACTCGGCGAGTCTTCGCCTACTCGCATGTCCAGGCCACGATATGCCCGAGTTTGTAAGAAGTCGCCTATAGGAGAAGGTCAGTGAAAAAATGAAACATAGACGCCGATGGATATGTGATGTACCTGCGGCACTATCAGGCAGCCTCGCAATAGTGCTGTCCCCGTTCCGGGCTACGAGTGCTTGACTATCGATCGATAGCGTACCTAGGAAAGATCCGTTATAACCTCGGCGCCAATCAGAAGTAGCACGTACCTCCATATCGTTTTGCATGTCGGTATCTGCCCGTTATTAGTGAAAACATAGGTTGGTCTCCGTCTTCCTTTTCTCCATTCTGTACTTCAAATCGATCTAAAACATGATGAGTAAGAAAGCATATGAATAAAGGCGGGCAGAACCTTGTTCAGCGAGGAGCTGTTCAAAATCCAAGATATACCGGCCCGTCCAGTTATGTTCTGCCTGCAGGGCGATTTCGAGCTCGTATGGAGTTACGATCGGTCGCAAGAAATCCTACAAGTTCGTTTAGCGGGCATCAGACAGATACTGTTGGACTAACTTTGGCATCGATAAGACTATTTTCAGGACAGGCCACAAGAACGAAACATTCAACTTCTAGAAAATTGGCAAGCTTCGCGGGATTCAGCTTCCCGACGCTAATGGTATAACTTTTCTTGTGCGCGCGTTTTAGAATATCCCGTATGTGCCGGATTAGAGGAAGATAGTTTGCAACGCCCAATGTTCCGACCAGGATGCCAAAAACATCCGCGTCCCGGGCTTTTTGAACAACGGCATACCGTCTCATAAGAAGTCTGTTCGTTCGTGATGACTCTAACCGGGTAGCTTTAGAATCGGGATCATAGGATATCACCTAGATACGTGACGGGTCAGCATAGCTTGGAAAGCGGCGGAATAAAGCACCACTAGCATCACAAAAGGAGTGAGTTATCAGTAGATTCGTTAAGCCCAGGCTCTCTCCACCAATGTAGAATATGGTCGATTTTGTTGATTTACCGTCAGATGACTGATTTTCATCGGTAGGGTTTATATGCATTCGCGAGATGCCATCAGAGAGCTTAGAGACAAGCGCCTCTGGATTGTTCGGGTACAGTTTGCTTGGGACTTCGAAGTACCGTATTGCCGTGTTAAATCTTTGTCTTAATCCATCGACAAGTTTCGCTATTGGAAAGGGTCAACTTGGGGGATAGGAACGTAATACTAAATCTTGCCTGACGCATGCGTATAGGCAACATCGTGACGGACAACAAAAACGCGATCTTGGGACTCGGATATCATGCTCGTAAGCTTTTCTATGCAGTCACCAAGATCGATAGGTTTCTTGCCAAAGATATACATCACAGGCAAGCGATATGTTCTATAGATTATTGGTCAGATGTGCTGACTAGATCTTGAAGCCACGACGAACTGGCTCATGCACGCGTGCCCGTAGTGGACAATTGCAGTCGCATCGACATGTTGCGAGGCCACCTCATCCACGCAGCAACTATAGAACACAATTAGACAAGACTCGAGGGGCGGACGACGGTAACATACCTGCCGTAGGATGTGTCTGCCAGAATGTATAGGTCCCGACTGCCAACTTTGTTCTTCAGACTGCGGTATATCCGTACAGAATCGTGAAGGAGTTCATCAGGGAATTGAAGAGCTACCTAGCCCTCGTCATATCTGAGCCTTGAGAGAGACAGGAAGAGAACAAAATTAATTACTCGTTGATAATCTCCATTCGAAATCCATCGTGCAGTTTCATCAATGTCATAGTAATCATCAAATTTCTGGCTTGTCAAGTGAAGGGCCGTCTCGTCGGGCCTCACGTCAACAGCACGAGATATTGGATCTTCACTGGATGAAGAAAAGGTAGCCATGAGTATCAATCAGACAAAAGCCAGAGTATTTTTACCTGCAAATACAACAAAATATTGAAAGTTTTGTCATCGGGTATTGATCACTTTTTTATGTGAACTATGCTATATACGGTGATATTCCTAGAACATTTTTAATTTTCGCATAAAATGAATATTTGAGTATTATGTGCGTATTTATTAGCAAAGATTCTTGTATCTTTATGATTTTGGCACAGATATACGTCATTAGCTACAAATACGAACCCAATTTAGTCAACTTCCGCTCTAATGTCAACCACCAAGGACAAGTATTACTGGTCCCAGCTCAGAGCAGCGTTGACGAGTGGCCAGTGGTCGTCGTCGTATCCATCGAAAGCGCCGAACGGAACTGCACTATCGTGGTCCGAACTATTTCGAAAATTCAACAAGCATTGCAAGGGATACGAAGCCGTCACTGAAGTAGCATCACAAACACATGCTCTAGCTGTCCTGCTTGCGGCGAGCTCCAAGGACGATGACCAGGACAATGCCCCACGAACTGGAGAGTATGCTTTGGAGTTGGGAAACGATTCTACCCTTGCAGAGGAACGGAAAGGGGAAGCACAGGCAGGGTACGTTGTACTAAAGAAACTCGAGTCGTCGAATTTCGACGTGAGTCCTTGCTTTTTATTGCCTTACCACTTACTGAAATTTTATAAGACGCTGAACTTTGCCCTGGCATACTACGCGTATGCCCTTGGAAATCCCACTGAATGTCTGTCGCACCTAAGCAAGGTTCCAGACGTCGTCCACATCCAAAATCATATCCCCCTTCCTGAGACTCTTCGTGCAAGCTCTTCAACGTTGCGAGTGCCAAAGACTATCACCGCAATCGTCGAATCTTCAATATCGTCAGCTGGCGCGAGTATCATTTCCGAAGCCTCGGTTTCCATTCCCGAAATCAAGGACGGCCGCGCATGGGCACTGACGGAGACGTTACGAAGTCTCTGTCTACAAGGTATATATATATATATTTAGAACCCTCTGCGTTGCTTATACCCCTTAGGAATGTCCTACGAGACACTATTTCCTGAAAACTCAACACGTGCTTTAGCGTCCTATTCCGCAGCTATTCCCCTCCTGGCTATCGTAGAATCAGAAATTACGTCCGCGGTAGCTCCTACCGCCACCGGTAAACTCGACTTTGCTTCGTTTACGCGCTTTCGGGAGCTATGGCGTTGGGTGGAACGTCTTATCTGGAGGGCCGTCATTCTGTCTTCTCGCACATCCAATGTTCACCAAAATGACGCGTCACTGTGGACGTGGTTGAACCATTACTCGTCTTGTAGCGCTTACTGGCCGTCAAATTTCCGTACCGCCCATCGCTCCGCCATTTCGGTTCTTTATCTCCGCGCTTTAATAATTCGCTACGGCCATGACCCTAGTATCAGCCCCCGTGCTAAGCCGCCAGTCTGGTTGCACGCCGCTCGCTCGATTGTACAGGAGTATCGAGCTATTTTGAGCGTGTCAACCAAATTTCCCAAGGCCGGGGAACGAAATACCAAAGTAGAAGAATTCGTAGATCTGTGCGTCGGGATCTGGGAGGCTAGCGGTGCTGTGGGAGAGTACACTGGATGGGTACTAGATGTAAGATTCGTCGGATTTTATCCTCATATCCGATTTGATATATTTCATAGGTCCTTTGGTGGGCGACCCGTATGACGTTTAACTCCTTCAGGATCCTGCGGCATATGATGCGGTTACTGCACGTATCTGGAGACATAAATCTTGCGAAACGTACCCTTCGCTTGTACGTTCAAGTTGTAGGAAAGGCATGGCAGGCTAGTGATGCCGGCGTAGGTGCCGACACGGACACAAATCAGAACTGGGTGGAAACTCTGGTCTATGGGATACGGATGTTATGCAAATTCGCTTCAATGGCCAATAGTATCGAGGGGATTGAGGACGTCCGAGAAGCAGAAACATTGGTAGAAAAAGCAAAATCTCGTCTGGACAAAAATAATCAGGCACTCGTTGCAAGCGTCCTTCTGGCAGAAGGCGTATGCCAGTCCGTGATGGCCCTTAAACGTATGCTTCTGAATCCTGTGTTCTGCTTGGCATTATACTCATAATTTGCGTAAGAGCAAGACCCGCACAGTCGTTCGCAGCGGCTCACCAAAGCTCACGTGCTTTTTATCCGTGCTTCCCAAACCCTTCCGACGCCGTCTACTTACTATCATCTCGCGTTATCCTTCGCGCGCTCCGGGGAACTGCAGGATTTACCGCAGGCTCTTGCCAATGCAGGGCTAGCCGTTGAGGGCGACTCTAAGGAAGTACGATATTGGCATCTGCTAGGACTCCTTAGTGCCGCGACCGAGCAATGGGAGCCTGCTGGGATAGCCTTGGAGACAGGGGCTGCCATTGGCGAGGAAGAAGTATCCGTTGTTATTAACGGTTCCTGCCCTCCTGAAGCTACCCAGAAGGACCAAGACAACGAATTACTTGGTGTCCCCTCACCTACAGCCAATGGCAACGGCCGAGTGATTGATGGTCTCCCTCACACCGATGATGATCGCCACCCTGCTCTCAATGTTACGGAAGAAGCTTCGGAAGTACAACCAGTGTACCTCCTCGGCAATGACGATCATGATATCCCCCCTGCTTCAAATTTACTCCAACCCGCCCAGGATCATCCTTCACCCTCGCGGCAAGAACTGTTCGAAGATTCATTACAACTTCGAATGACCCAGGTCGCGTTGACGGAAGTTGTCGAAGGTGCCGAGGGTGCTTCCCAGATGCTTCCCGAAATATTTGTATGGACCGCTGACAGAGTGGGCCATTCTGTAACTGATACAGGTGAGGGTGTCTCTGACTTTCAAACCTCTCTTCGTCGCCTTATTTATTATTTATCTCCGTCAGCGAGGAGCTCCTTGGATGGTGGGAGATCGACGATGCAGCTCAAGTCGCCGTCAGAATTAATTCTTTCACCGGCTGCAACTATGCCAGAAATGCTCGACCAAAATGGCGACGAAAAGCGGCGACTCTCGATAGCGCATTCTGGGTCGACGGAGCATGTCCCACCCATACCTATCACTATATCTCCAGCAACCCCAGACGGACAATCGCGGGACCCAGAATATGTCATGGCTTTGCATGATGAGAAAGCCACCAAACGAAGCGACGATCATGAGAGGGACGCGTCCAAATCTAAAAAAGTACAAAAGATGCTAAAGAACCGGGTCCATAAAAGCGGAGCACGGATAAGTAACATATCGAAGAAAATCGGTAGTGGAGTCGTGAGGAACGGGAGCCTACTAAGATCTACTTCGACACCAGGTAGATTCAAATTTTTGTCGTACACTTCTTTATTCATACATATGCTTCAGATTTCCACGCAGTACTTCGTCAGACCGCGTATCAAGCATCATCGATACATTCCCGAAGGCGATTGAGTTTGCTGATCAAATCATCTGATTCGGTCCCTAACGAGTCACCGCCACCACCGCCCACACCCGCCCTGCCTCAGCAAACGACATTGAACAAACGGACAGCTCGTGAAACACGGCTTCTGAGTGACCTATGGCTGATGTCTGCGGCGACTTTCAGGCGTTTAGGAAAGATCGAACAGGCCAGGGGCGCCATTCAGGAGGCAGAAGTCCGAGATGAGAAAAACCCTGCTGTTTGGGTGCAGGTAACGATTCTTCTCCTTCCATCCTGGTCCAGTCTTACTGACACTCTCCATCAGCTTGGTTTATATCACGTCGCTTTAGGTCAAACCCAAGATGCCATCGACACGTTTCAGAAAGCGCTGTTCATCTCCCCGGATAACGTCCCCGCTGCGGTCCACCTGTGCAGATTGTACCTCTCTGGCGAAGCGCCGTCGTGCGCTAACATGTCGGATAATATCGACCTTGCAGCTGGTATGCTCTCTCGCCTGGCCGAGGGCCCCGGTTGGGATGTACCGGAGGTGTGGTACTTTCTGGGAAAGGCGTACGGTGCTCAGTCCCAGCGAGAGCGGGAGCGCGAGTGTCTCGGTATGGCACTGACATTGTCGGAACGGCGTGGAGTACGGGAGATAAGCGCTGCGCTGGGATGGTGCTTGTAATTCTTTTCTGGGCTTCTGGCAGAATATATACCCACTGCGGTATGCAGTATTATAATTGATTATCTTCTTCCCCCGTAGTATAGTGCAGCATCTAGGTAACAGTTAAGCAAATCCGGTATGAACGAACAAGCAATAACTCGCACTTTGGATCAAGGACGTTGCAATCTTTCGATCGTTGGAGCGCATAAGACAAGTATGAGACAAACAACGGCTTTCTGTCAATTGCAACCATGTCTGGACTTAATCCTCGGTTCAAAGTACGTTAAGATGTTGTTCAGTGAATACTAGTACTCATTCGTGACGCCATATTGGCTCACCAGGGTATCCAGAATCCTGAATTTTTGGCCGTAATGAAGCATGCCTCAGAGGTGTCCATCCAGTCTCGTTGTATCTATGATTTTATATTCTCATACTAGCTCAAATAGGACCAGAACGAGATAACAGTCCTAGCTAATGCCTTATGCACCCTCCTCAATGACCACGAATCGTTCCACTTGAACCTTATGTGCTTGATCACACAGGCGTCCCTTGCAGCTGTATTTCGACACTCGGCCATCTCCAGCATTCTTACTCCTATCCGAGATATCGCTGTCGAATTCTACAGGGTCACCTCCGCCATGTGGAAGGACGTGGATTTGTTCCTCGAGCAAGGACTGTATATCTTGCGCTCCGGGGAGGGTTCAGAGTCTCCGCATAAAAATATCGCCAACGCCGAGCATCACATACGTGCAGCTCAGGTGGACTACTTGAGAGCCTGTCAAATCATTGAATCCCGTTTTGAAGACCTTCTGTGGGACAGCGAGGAGTCCCTAATCGAAGAGCTCCGCGGCTGTTGTGGGTTCGAGATTTTCCTCCATCTTACTAAGTCGTACTGCTCCTTATCCTCGTACCGGCTCACCGTCATGGAGGGCATTCCTCGGCGTTTTTCGATGCTCTGGGACGACGCGCACGAGATATTGGCGTGCTGCAGCCACTTGGGAGAGGTGATGAGCAGGATTCAGATACGGTTTCGCAGTCCCGAATGGCGCGCGTATTATGCAGGTCGAGCAGACGTTATCAAGCTGTTCTCCGAGACGTATCTTTACGCGTCACGACCCTGGAATAATCGGGCTGAACAGCATATTGGGTGTTTGTATGAGTACAACTCTCAGGAACTTGTCGTCGACAAACTATATGTCGGGCCGTGGGACCCCAATGAGTCTGTGTGGGACTGGTATGGGTGTTGGGAGTAGAACAGCTGTGGATCTAATAGGCACACAATTACATTTTATACGCCTCGGACATCATCCTCGGTAGTAGCTTTGTAGTCATTTCCGATTCCTAGAATGTAGCCCAGGCAGAGTAGTATGATATTGTGGACCCTCGCAGGGCACTGGAGATTAACACCGAGAAGCCTGAATGACCTATATGGTTCTATCATACTATACAGGTATGTAAGTAATTTAGGCTTCTCATTCTCTTCCTGATGCCAGTGTTTTGAGCTAGTAGTAAAAACATGATGACAACTGGTGGCAGCGGAATCCTGTGGTCGATCCACTGTCCAACACTGTCCTTGGACATCCAGCATCTCGCATCGCGCAGACTCTCGCTTGCTGCATCTAGTGTAATCTGGATCCTATCCACACCGTACCGCTTAATAGCTGGCGTAGGATGACCAATGTGTGATAAGGTGTTTTGTCGCGGTCACAGTGGTCGGCTAAGGATTAGGTACTCAGGTACTGCCGTGGAGTCCCCGTAGCATACCTCGATTACGTCACAAGATTCAGACCCTGAACAGCGAGAGATTGGCACAGCTGGCCTTTTGATTTATGTACCACGGAGTCCGCGAATTTGACAACTATTGACTCGAGGGTAATCAAACAGGTTCCAATTCTCGAATACCATCACCGTTGTTAGTGCGATGTTGACTACTATGACTACCAGAGGGGATCATAATCTAGGAGCCATGCGCTTTCCCTACTACGCCGACTATTCAAATGTTAGAGCGGTATTCGACGGCAAATGAATTGAAACATACCCATCAGATTCGAATTCAGATGCCTCTTGATCATCCGTGGGATTGACACTGTCCTCCTGAGATGCGGTCGGAACTTGAAGAAGAGGGTATGAAGGTAGAGTCGACCACATTCTCGTGTTATTTCTGAGTGTTCCGAATGCGGCATAGGTCTCCCAGTCCCGAATTGAACTGAATGTGCAGATTTATGTAGCCTGAGTAAGCCACGGACATGTAAGATCAGATGAATGTAACATACAATCATTAAAAAATTGTTGAGATTCTTTGTAACAAACAGAATTGTTGGTGTTGTGGACGGCGATAAAGGAAACGTAGGAGAGCGTAACTCAGACAACAATCGCAACCAGCCAGCGACCTCTATTCTGGCTATGGCATACATATACACCTCCTGGAAAACTGTAGCGACAGCTTTCGGCGCCAACCCCTTGCAGGTCTCAGCCACAGCGGCAACCAAACGGCAAAGAAGCCATTGGAGTGATCGCCAATCACCAAAAATTTGTAAGCAAACCCTGACCTGTCCAGATAGTTTGGCGCTACTCGCTCCCAGTTACGTTTTTCTATAACCCTCTGTCGTTTCCTCATACTTCAGAAATGAACGAGACACGAAAATGTCACATAGAATTTCACCTCATACTGTAGTTATACATCCCTTAGAGCCAAACATTAGAATAGGTAGCTAAAACGAGCAGCGGTATAGACGTACATACAGTAGAGTACTATACCCCCACGTCTTCGCCCATCACGAGGCGTGTTGCGGGTCACCAATCCAGATCATCATCATCTTCTCGGACAAAATTTTCGGCATCTTTCGGCACATCTGCTTACAGGACTGGTGTTGTGCAAGTTTCGTGGTGATTTCTCAGGGTAACCATTGGGAATGCTCTTGATATAACATCAGTAACACACTATATATACAATTGTTACTTTTTGTGCTGTATGAGCAACCAAAAGTCTGTTCACAAAAAATTTCAACTTGATTCTAAACATTTTCCCCCTTTCAGATATTACAGAGTGCATATACTCACAATCGAGCACTCAGACGATGCTCACAGGGTTTATCCCATGCCAGTCCGTGTTCTCACGTGTTGGCCACTTGTGGACTTTTGAGTTCCACTGCACACGTTCAATTGTTGTGCTTCTTTTTGAAAACCAATTTCACGGAGCGTCGGCAGTGCTTGTGCATATCAACTCGACTCTTGGATTCTCAAGGTTGAACTGTTGTCATGATGATCGCTGACTTGGAACACACCGAGACTTCGAGCACCATGAAATATATCGTCTGTAAAGTCGTAAGGGAAACGGTGGCTGGAATTGGCTAATGATGGAACAGACTTGAAAGTTGGAATATATCTACATGCACATGTAGAATTAGAATGTCAAGGCAAAACTTCCTTTTGCGCCCAGTCCCAGATGCGACCTCGATGCTCCTCTCCTAGGTCGGTGACGACACGTACAAGCTTGTCCGCAGCGTCTTCCGGCTCAAACAGCTGGTCTTCACGCACTCCTCCCCAAAAGTCCTTACTGAAGTCCGTCTTCACCGTCCCCGGATGCATCCCAACACATATCGCAGGGATATTCTTCTGCGCGAGATGCAAATCGAAAGTCTTAACGACTTGGTTCAACGCCGCCTTCGAGGCACGGTAAGAATACCATCCTCCAAGGCGGTTGTCAGAAATCGACCCAACGCGTGCGGAAACGTGTACCCATTTGGCGGGTCCGTGGTCCATCGATTTTTTCATCTGCGGCGGAGGGAGGAAGCGCGAGAAGTGTTTAAGGAGGAGGAGGTGAGAGATAACGTTGATATCAAAGGTGGATTTGATATCGACTAGGTCGAGATCCCGAGGCTGCTTCTCGGCGTGCAGAATGCCTCCAGTGAGGAAGGCGGTGTGGATGAACGGCTCGTTGTACAATTTGAGTGATGCTGCAAGGCTTTCCGCTGCGTGCGAAATGCTACTTTCGGAAGACAGATCAAGAGGCAAGAGATCTAGTCGCGCTGGATCTACGTCGAGTTGTGAAATGAGTTTCTGCTTGAGCGTTTCCGGCTCGCCAGAGCGATAGGTCGCGTAGACAGGCAACGTAGTTGTCTTGAGCAGGTGGCGTGTCAAAGCGAACGACAAGCCTCGTGATGAAGGACATACAAGAATGAAAGGTGAAGGCATTGCGATAAAGGGCGAAATACATACGACTTCAAGTTCAACTTGCCTTTTATGATACTCTGGAGCTTATGACATATCATGACGCATGATTTACAGGATTGGATCGCGTCTTCATGTGGAGTAGAGGGTGCATTGCAGTAACTGTAAGCTAGGAACGAGATGAATACGAGATAACAGATGTGATAAAGTAGATGGTCATGAGCAGAGGAGTCAGTCAGACGACCCTTTTCTTTATGACATTTCCCTGGCAAGAGGGCTAAGCTGCGCCGCCATGTCAGGATAATTTTTCAAGAATTCCAATTGCGATGATGTCGCCTGTGGTCGGATGCCAGTATAAACACGCGGAAAACGAGTATGCCGCAAACACTCACATATTGGTATGTCAAGGCGTTGATCAGTTCAGGCTCCGTCCTTGCAAGTTCGGCTTGTCTGATGAAGTATTCCACAGCCTTGTCAAGGTGTCCCTGCTGTAGGCTGAGTTGAGCGAGCGTGGCGACGGCGGCATCGCAGTCCGGGTCAATCCGAAGAGCTTCGTTGCAACAGCGCTCTGCCGGCCCGATATCTTGCTTCCACTGATACAAGGCCAAACCCTTATTCACCAGAGATAGGACATTTGGGGGGGAAGTGGTTCTAGGTTTATGTTAGCGGCAGACACCAGCTCTTTTCGTCCTTTTAACACCTACTTTTTCAGTTTCTCTAATTCGATCGCTCGCTCAAATTTCTCTACGGCGTCCGGGTACCGTTGTTGGTCGAGCAACAGCTCACCGCTGGGAGAACATTTTAGCCAGGAAGAGAAAGACACAGACGACTAACTAGTAATTTTGGGGCTCGCTTCGTTGAGGGAAGGCAACCATCGTCCGGCGGAACTGTCCCATGCTCTTCGCGAGATTGTCTTGCTTATACTCTGCAACAGCCAATTGTATATGGCTGAATACAAACTTGTCATCCAATTCAGTAGACTTTGTATAGTTATCCGCGGCCTCCTTGAATTTGTTGAGGATAAACAGAACTGAAAAGTTACGTCAAGCCATAGAGTATACAGGGGGATAACAACTCACCTTGACCCCGATGGTAATAAATGTCGGGATCATTGGGGTTGTGTTTGATTGCATCCTCGAAACACTCGAAAGCTTTCTGAGGGTCTCCCTGCTCCATATACACACTAGCAATCTTTACCAAGCTCTGCGTGAACGATGGGTCAATATCTATGGACTGTTGAAGGTCAGATTTTGCGTCTTCGATCTCGCCCATGAGGAATCTGCACGTTCAGTGAATTTCGGCACACAGGGAACACACATTCACACGCGTACTTGAATGTCCCACGAAGATTGAGAGCCTCTGCTTTTCCGATGGGCCAAGAAATACCCTGCTCGAGAGCTTCGTTGACCAAGGACACCGAGTGAGCGTAATCTGACGCGTCGAGGGCCTGCAGCGCGAGCAAAAGCGTGTTATCGCCCTGTGATGAGTTCTCCGGAAGTGCAGGGTGGGCTCTGGATCTGAACGCCGCAAAGTAAGCTGAGATGAAGGTGAAGGAAGGCAGGCGAGGTTCCCGGTGCGCGAGGATGTCGGCCGCCTTTTTCGAAGCAAGTGAGCGCAACACCCGCTCTACAGACTCCCCGGAAGATTTGTTGGTGAATTTGTCCAGTATGGTAGAGGCCGTGAAGTCTCGAAGCGCATCCTCGTATTGCCCAAGTGCTTCAAAAGCGGTGGCCCTGCGATTCATTGCCTTGATGTATTTTGGGTCCAGTTTGAGTGCCTCGTTGCAGTCGTCGATGACGAGTTCATATTTTGGAGGAGAGCTGTTCATGTAGCCTACAAAAATTACTGAGCTGTGTTTTGTTTAACAGAGGTTGCAAAGTCATACATGCAGCGCGGTTGCTGTAAAATACAGGTTCAGCTTTTGGCGACACTTGGATGGCACGAGTATACAGCTCGGCGGCCGTGGTGAACTGGCGCTGTTGATAAGATGCATTGCCCTTCGCTTTGTACGAAGTCGCAAGTGCCGTCCGTTCCTACAGCCCTCATATAAGACAGAGTCGTCGGCTGGACGTGAAATGGTGCTGACCTCAGTTGACAGGGCAGTGATTTGCTCGTCATTCAGCACGACATCGTCTGAAGGGTATCACGACGTGCAATGTTTAGATGAATACGGTGCTCACCGCCGGCTTCCTCCTGGACTTTTGGCTTCCGCTCCTCGAGGATAGGACCATCCTTATCCTTGACGGACTTCTTTTTCTTCGTTCCCTTCGACGACTTCTTCCTGACCTTTTTGTCACCCTTTTCCAAGTCCGTCCCGTCTGCAGGTCTGGATGTTGAGGCGTAGTAGACAGCGCCGCCGACAACGATAGCAGCGGCTGCCGTTCCAATGAGAACGGCCTTCTTGTTCTCGGAAACAAAGTCATGTACGCGCTCGACGAACCCGGCATTGGAGGCCATGATGGTTAGGCGGTGGACGGAAGAAAAGAGCAGCGCCTAGAAGCCGGAATTTTGCAGAGGGACACGGCTGACATAAAATAGCTGACATCATGCAGTGGATTCTCTGATTGTCTCTCTTTGGCAAACGCGTTTGGATAATTGTCTCAGTACGACCTCGGAAATGATTCTGTACTTTCTGCTTTTACGACGTGGACTGTCCTTTGACACCTTTCCACCGTGTACGTTTCATTTTTATGATGCACACCTACTGCTCATTTTTCGAGAACATCTGTTTATCTCACATATCAGTAACAATTGACTGAGGCTGGCAGATTGCAGCAGGGTGAGGCGGTCACAACTTCTAGCACAGCAGACGAGTGAATTTCTATCGGCTGATATCTGATCTGAGCTTTTAATTTTTCTTCTAGCTTTTACGTTCAACGCGTCGACTTATAAAGTGTGTCCTCTTCATCACACTTTCAATTCTTTGACTGTTTCGATCTTTTCACAGAATGTCTTTCGGTGACCAATCACCTTTTTCCACAGAAACGATAGTCCAGTTGCAGGCGAGATCGGACTATATCCCTTCTGCTTCTGACGTGCACCATATAAGAGAAAGTCTTAGAACTATAGAGAAGGAAGTTCAGCGATATGATGACGAGCTTTTCCATCTCTATACCCTGATGACGCAACGAGAAGCCGAGCAGAGAGAGCTCAAATTAAATGCGGAAAAATGCCTCTCCATTTTGGCACCTATAAAACGCCTTCCGAACGAGATGTTGTCAGAAATTTTCGCCCAGTGCTGCAAGCAAGGCGACGAAGACGTCAATTGCATCGGTGACACGGGGACATTGAGCGCCATGAGCATTTCCCTCGTTTGCTCTCGTTGGCGTTCATTACCAATTTCAACGAAATCCCTTTGGGCTGTATTTTCTATCAGTCCAACGGTTGTATCCACCTGCACTTTGCAATATCTCCAGATGTATATCTCTCGTTCGGGCAGCATTCCGCTCACTATCCAAGTCCCCGGACATCCGTACCAATATGCTGAACTGGCTCGTGCATCCCGATTCTACGACATTCTCCTTGACGCTGCTCCAAAATGGCGCAGAATGGATCTTGGATCTGTTCATTTTGGCAAAAGGCTCTCTCCCGTCAAGCATCATCTCCAGAATTTGGAAGAGCTGATTGTTGAATTGAATTGTCTTTCCACGACCGATCGTGACGTTTTCGGTGATGCTCCCCAACTTCGCACCCTTAGCATCGCCATAACCCCAGAGGCTGCTTCCCACACATTTCCTTATCACCAAATCTCCAATTTAACATTGTTTATTCGGTGTTTCTATTCCTTCGTCGAGTTTCTTTCAAAGTTCTCTCGAGTGCGAAATTTAGAACTCGGAGGCTACCTCGACGACGTTAGCAGCTTTCAAGGTCTTGCGAAGACGGATCTGGGGACGGTACAGACCCTCTATGTCAACAACGCCTCTATTATTCCCTTCGTCGTCCGTGCCTTCTCATTTCCGCAGCTCGAATCACTCACGCTGATCTGCCAAGACACCACACATTTCTCCCAATTTATGCCTATATACAGACAATTTCTGGAATTGTTGGAACAGCCTGTGCACGGGCTGAAGGTGCTGGTCCTTGAGGAAATCGCCATTGAAGACCAAGAAATGATAGCCGTTCTAAGGCTGACCCCCAACCTTACCGAGCTGTCTATACAATGCTGTGATGGGATTCCAGCAGGTGCCTTTGAGCGTAGCAAGACGCTGACGGAGGGATTCGTCCGGTCCCTTACCTTTTCTCCGCCTGTCATTCAATGGCATAGTCCTCCCGTAGCCAGCTTGTTACCGAATCTCACGTCTCTGGACCTCGCATTGAACTCATCGTTTGGTTTGCATGATGCCCTGGTGGATATGCTCACCTCGCGTTGGCGTCCTCCCGCATTGGTGTCTGTGCATGGCCACGTTTCGTGCTTGAACACTGTTACGCTGCGGAATATCGTCAAGCCGGAACATGCCACGACGGTCAGTCAGTTGAGGGACCGGGCGGGAAAAGAGCATCATTTCTGGTGGTTGGATTCTAAGACGCTGTCTTTGGCTAGGAAGCGTAATTGAGGAACATTTATAGTTGGGCAAACCTTTGCAGTTGTAATGCGGGTCTTCTAAGCTCGGTTATGATGTAGCTAGGTATATCTCACGTTTGCTTTATCATATTGTACTATACTATGATGGACACTTGTGACATAAAAGTAACGTGCACTATGAGCACTGTTGTAATATTAGGTCTGAACATATTTCGGTGCGTCGTCAAGACGCGCATGATGTCTATTCGAAAAAAAAGTAAACTGGGTATCTCGTGTCTCGGCAACTGTGTGGCATCTATAAGTCCTTCGAGCTGCAAACCACTGCTTTCTTTTCTCGGCATCCTGATACTTCCTAGGATTGATGGTGGTCGTAGGGGTTAGGCAGAATAACACGAGCTTCGTCATTACGAAGATCAGCTGAAGCTCTGGGACTATGTCGAGAGGGTCGAGGACTGTGTCCCCCAGAAGGTTGGGGACTATGTCCACGGCGGCAATCTTCTGGGCGAGGGTCCGGCGAAGGATGGCCGGGTGTGTACACTGGTGGAGGGGAGAAATTCTGGCCTCGACTTGGGGTTGGCGAATGTCTTTTGGGCCCCGTTGACATCTGGGGTGTCTTGGTATATTGTTTCTCCCTGAGAGCTCGCTCTCGTTCAGCCTGCTGTTCCCGTAGTACGGCATTGTACTGTCTGTCTAACTCAGCGTCATCCTCTGCGGTGGGACGCTTTCTGGAAGAGCAGAACAGACACAATCGGCAGAGGTCCGAGTGGCCACATATCGCTGCACATCGTAAGTCAGAATCCAAAGATACTCTACGCAAAATGTATAGAAAACATACAGAAGCACGAACAGCAGCAGAAAAACACACTACAGCAATCGTTCGACATTGGGAGAAAGAATGTGGGTGAAGAGAAGGAGGACTGCAATGAAGATTTCTTGCTCCAGGCAGAAAGAGTCGTCGTGGAAGGCTGTAAAGTTTTGTGAGCTTTTTTTATCAAGGGTTACGAATCAAAAGGCTGTGAATGATAAATGCTTGGCATCCGCTTGGGAACCGCAGGAACCGTTTCGCCTCCACATTAATAGTGCGATTATTTATAAAGAACAGGGAGCAAGTGCAAACAATTTACCCGCTGTTGTGCGACGCAGTGCTTGCGTGCACGCGAGTCTTGAAGGCATGACAGGGTTGACTGGGAGGATAGGGTTCGACTCAAGCATCTCCACCTCGTAACATACATATAGATAGGGAACAAACAGCGAAGACATTTGAAGTAAATACTTGGTAAAGAAACTATGCATCGCATTTCCGTACGGCCTTATTGTAGTTTTCGCGCAACTTATCCGCCCAGACACCCATGAGATACCACTTGATTTTGTCCCTCCAGTTGATCTCGCTGAGCATGGCGTTTATGGTATCACGCTGGGCCGGTATCCCATTGAAGTCGTCATCCCAGGACGTCGCGATATAGAAGACGAATTCAACCTCCTTTGAATGAACTGGCGTCAGTCGAAACGTCAGGTTCGTACGGTCCCTGAGTCGATCAAGGAGTGCACTGAGGAGCATGCTGGGGTACTTAACAGGCTCATTCGGCACGAGACGGAGAGCCAAGTCGTAGCCATCATCCATGTCACGGACGCCGATGCCAAGGGCAAACTTTGGAGGAGCACGGGCCCACCCGGTGATAAGCAAGTAATCGACAGAGAGGGCAGCGAAGGGTTCGTGCGCGGCCATGTACTCCAAAGTGAGGGCCTGAGGAAGGATTAAGACATGAAAAGAGTGCCATGTTCACTCACACCTCGTGCCACTCATCCTCACTGTCCTCGCCTTCTTCCTCACTGTCCTCACCTTCTTCCTCACTGGCTGCACCCTCGTCAAACTGTTTGCCCGTCCCCTTGATGTCGGCTGCTTTCAAGTTGTGAGGACCTTCATATGGGGAAGGTAGCCCTGGGGACGAAGAGTCCTGGAATGCTGCACGGGTGGCTACGGTTGTCGTCACCGTAGATAAGACAAGGTGCTACAGATCTAGAACGTGGGACTGATAAGCCGTAAGACGACTTAGCTGGCTAGCTAGGGTGAACATCGTGTAACAAATTACTTGGTATTCGGTGGGGTTGCCTGAGGAGGGTCTGGGAACCGTAAGGTTCGAAGTCGTGTTTGTCACGGCAGCACGAGGGCTGGTGTGAAGCTGGGAATGAGAGGTTGAATACGACGCGGCCAGGACCCCGCCTTGAGCGTTAGGAAACCGGGAAGGTGATCGTAACCGAATCCGGATACCAACGCTGGGTAGGTGGGTGGGACGAGAAAAATGGCAGAGAGCAGGAGGACGCGAGAAACGACGTGGTCGCGAGAAGCAGAACAACGCGAGACCGCGTGTTTCTTCCTACGCGTACTTGTCTTACTCACGGTCCCAATAAAGAACCTCCGGGCCGGTCGATCGGTGACTTCCTTTCTTAGAAGTTTCCTTCGTCATCGTCTACGACAGCGACGACGTTCACCCAACGACGCCGTGAACAGCGGCGGGCATCCCGGCACGTATTGAGCCCTTCCAATTCCCCACTGAAGATGCCATTGTCACGCTCCAATACCAGGGCTCATTCCCCAGCACCACCATCATACTACCCGCCGTCACCACGACCCCCGAATTTCTTGCCGCCATCACACTATGCTGCAGCTGGAGGCTTCAGTTTTCTCAGTAGACATGCTCAGCAGTCCAGCACCGAAAGCGATGGGGTGTACCGTCCTGTAGAAGCCCCTTCGCCGCCGGACACATATATGCCAGTGTCCCAGCCAGATTCAGATTCATCGTTCGAATTCCAGCCTCGCTCGGAAAAGCGATTTACAACGATGTCGTCAAAAAACAAGCTCAATAAACGCGAGAGCCAGATGATGAATCTGCCGATGGTCGAGACGCAGCTACTGCCGTCGTTGAGGGACACCATTGATAGAATGACGCGCCCACCGTCGCGTGCAGCGAGCTCCCAGACTACCCCTTCTCCCGCCCAGCTTTCTGTGAAGAGCTTTCATGTCGACCGGACGTTGTCTCCAAGCATGGTGCCATCTCCGCCGCGTTCTTTACGATCGGTTACCCCTCAGCCGCTATGTCCGTCACCCATGCAGGAACCCATGACGCCCAAGGCAAAGCAAGGTGCACCAAAACCAGTACTTAAATCTGCCTTACGAGCTCCCACCCCCAAGCTTTTCTCGTCCAAGAACGACAGCGCCGAGCAATCGTTACCAACTTCATTTACCGGAGCAAGCGCTCTCAGATCTGTGCGCAGTTTGCTGCGACGGAAGTCTTCAACGATGTCCTCAGCAACCTGCGAATCTATCATACCAAAACCTATGGTCAAGGTGCGTTGCTCATTCTCACCTATGTGCACCTGTTAATTATCCGCTTGCAGCAGACAGAGAGCAATATACCCATACGTCCTTCCCGCGCACGGTCTCGGACAGACCCTGGCACTTTTCTCAATCCTAAAGTCAACCAAGATCCCCCTTCGACGCCCCAGCCTAGCAAGCCCAAATCATTCGTCTCAAATATTCCCCGCCCCGGAGGAAAGTCACCGGGCGGCATCAGATTTCGAGGACAGCTCACCGACGAATCCGATGCCGAGTATCGCTACAATTCACAGAACCGCAATGCACGCAAACTCGTCGTTGCAAATGCCGAAGTCTTCGCTTCAAGCTCAAGCTCCGAGAGTGAGGTCGAACCATTCGAAGCTGTAGGCGATGACCGTGGACTCGGCTTCCAAGTTGCACCCAAAGTCACAAGAAGTCGGGACGAAATTCTTGACTCTGAGCCCTTCATGACCGAAGGCGTCTATGCTGGACCAAAGGAGGCTGGAGTGAGGCATTCCATCATCTCGTACGCTTCATCGGACTCGGAATATCAAGATGACTATGATGACCGTGGCAACGGAGTCCTTTCTGTCCATGCTGAGATCACAGACCAAGCGCATCTTCGACGAAAGGCGGAACTTATAGGTATTGTCAAGGGACTACAGTTTTCTAACCCAGGCGAAAAGAAAGTTGTCGATGAGGAGAGCGACTATAGCGGCGAAGAAGGATTGGCTATCAGCGGGTCGACGGATGTCGTAAAAAATGATCTCGAAGAGGGTCCTGTTTCGGAATCCGAATACGAGGAGGAAGACTATCAAGATGATCACAGACGGACTCCTACCGTTCTAGTGTCTGCTGAAGATGATCGATCTTCTTACTTTCCTTCCCAATTCCATACATCCATCGAGATGCGACCTCCTGAATCTCCCAGACTTGGCAAATTATATCAGGATCATGATTCGCAGAGCTATGATGCTGTCACTTTGGCCGAGCACTCACGAGTCGCCGCCGCTCGCGAGCGCAGAGCTTTCGGTATTCCTCCATCAGAGTCAGATGAGGTATATCAAACTGCTAGCCGGGGAACCCAGGAGGTGTTGTCTCATGCGGATAGTATTTTGTCTGCGATGGGGAGCGAAATTTGGCATAATGATGAGTGCGACGAACTGAGTTCAGGAGCGGAGGCTCTTTTTCGTACTCTCAGCGGAGGACGTCCTAGAGAATCCTTTGTCCGGAAGAATCAGCAGCAGCAACTGCGTTCGAGTGTAGCCGAGCCGAGGAAACTCCGTCCAAAATCTGCGAACGAAGGGCAAAGTGAGGGGGCAGTGACAAGGCAGGACTCATCGGAGTGTGACATGCTTCACCTCCAGCGTGGGGAATTCGAGATTCGTCGTCGAGACATCTTATGGGAGCTTCGAGAGACGGAGGCAACCTTTGTTCATCGCCTAACGTGCATTGTCAGACTGTTCGTGCTCCCCCTTCGTGTGCAAGATTCAAAGACATGGATATCAGGCGTACCCTCTGGGATTTCCAGGCTGTTCGACTGGCTAGAAGACATTCTGAATCTGCACACACAAATCCTGTCGGCGTTACAGTCGATGGATTCAGATCAGCATGTTGGTGTCGAAGGGCGCGCCGAGGCCTTACGGGTGTTTGTCCCTAGGTTGGAGATCTATCAGCCATATATGGTGAGATTGGCCGAAGGTGTGGAGCTAGTACGAGCTCTTGTCGCAGACAAGGACAGTGATTTTGGTGAATTCGTCCGGCTGCAAGAGGCGACAAGTGATTGCAAGGGTTGGTCCTTGGACAGGTTCTTGGTTGAGCCAGTGAACAGGATTGCTGTGTATCCTGGTGTCTTTGAGGTAAGATTCGTCGTTGCTCGGGCTGTGTTCTCAGAGATAATGCATTTGCAGCGCCTTCTGGACGCAACGCCTCAGACGCATCAAGATTATCTGCCAACTTTATGTCTTCTACGGTCAACCGATCTGATTATCAAAGTCATGGCGGAGGTCAAAGTTCGGGAAGATGAATACGAGTTCGTCAAGAGCATAACCGAACGCATCCCTGGTCTAGCCGATATCGCAAGACGTGATCGACGACTTTTGCATCAAGGTCAAGTTCGCCGGATTGATTCTGATATTTCTTCTTCTACGCAGGCTACTGAATCCCTCGGCGACCGTCTCCAAAATCGCTCCAGCAGACTGGTGACTGCTATCAATGACTGGGATGCGCGTCGTGCGCGATCTGGTTCTGTGAAATCGAACGCTTCTTCTGCGACTGGCTCTTCGATTGGAGCGGCTTCTACTGCTAGTTCTTGGGATACACCTGTTTCGCCGACGCCGAACTCTTCTTTTCTTGACTCAACGGGCAACAAAAAGCATATTTCCAAACTTCAAACAACGCACTTCCAGTCAAGGGCTACAAAGAACGTTCTGCCTGTTACGTCCGATGTCCCGCTGCAGCTATATGTGTTTACGGATCTCTTGGTCGTAACGATGCCGACAGAGGACGGGGGCTGGAATCTCTGCGAGGATGTTAGTGTGGTTAGAATCTTGGGCATCTCCGCAGAAGGTTAAAGGTCCTCTTTATACTTGTCGTTCATCGCCTCATCCTTTTTTCAGAGCCGTCCATGATTTCGCTGCAAGTCCTTCATGTTACTGACCTCTCCGTCCTTGGGAATAAATCTGTCGATATCGTCTCCTCCAGTGCTGGAATCGCAACGATACAGGTAAAGATGGAACCGGATGAACGAGAACGATGGATCCAGGCTCTAGAACGTTGCAAGAATTCTTCGCTGAGGTTGATGTCTATACCGCTTGGGTTGGAGTATGACGACGACCGATTGCAGCGCACTGTTGTTGATTCATTGGTGGCTTCAGGTCTTCCTCTCCCGAAAAGTCCTTCCTTACAATCTGTCGGGAGCGAGAAGCGTCAAGAGAGAGAGGAACGTGGGTGGTGGTCGTTGCGCTTTAGGGAGGTGCTGAAGGACGTAGTCGGGCGAGAGTTGAGCTAATTTGTTTTTACGCCTCAGAATAATTTTTTTGGCATGCAAGAATGGACCGATTTTATCCACGCAACTGAAACTGAGGATCCAGAACGATGTGAGAGTCATCAAAGCCATCTCGGTCAGAGAACATGTTATTCCATCATTAGAAAGCCGAGCCATCCGCATGATCTACTGTACAATATCGATAGCAATGTATGTATGTAAAACACAAGAGTGAACGTAATCCGCCGGTATAGAAAAGTGTACAATAATAGCTTCCATAGTCATTAACTTTCATTCCTACGTTCATCGACAACCTTCTGCATCCATTGCATCAAAACCGCCTCCAACATATCTTCCCATCCCTCACTTTTACCTGCGACGACTTTGGCATCAAACATGATTGGCGGCTCTGATGTGCCACCAGTAAAGCGAGTCTGAGAGGCCTGGGGGGAGCTCAACGGGGAGTTGCCTGCCCCGCCATGGTTTGGTGGGAGTACCTGCGTAGGAACGACGATAAGAAGCATATACCGCAACTTCAGGGCGCTATTAACATCCGTCAGTGCGATTCAACACACACAGGATCGTACGTACCCAATCCACAAACGTAGGTTATCCGTTCGTCGAAACGTCCACCCTTTCTTGGGTGTCTCTGAATCGCCCGACTCCTTCTCAGCCCTTTCGAGAGAAAGTATATCGTGCACGCCGTCCTTGTTCACGTAACCCCATGGTTTTTTGGACTTCCGAACACCAATATTGTATGCAGAGCAGAGAAGCTGGCCGGACGATAGGCTGTCGAGGAATGCTGATCGAGGTGACGCTGGAGCCAAAGCTTCTTGTAGCGAAGGAGGAAGAAGGGCAGCAAGCAATGCATGAACGCGGCCTATAGACAGTTATTTAGTGGAGGTAAAGACCGAGTTAGAAGGTACAAACTTAATTTATCACCCTCGAATGTATGTCGCCTGGCCCACTCGGGAAGATCATCATCGTCCATGCTGTCTTCAGGCTCCTCAGCGATATCTTCCACGTCCTCGGGCTCTTCAGTGATACGGACGTCAAGTATACCAGTAGAAACACGTCGCTTTCCCCCAGAGATAGGATATAAACCAAGACTTCTCCCTTCAGCATCTCCAGCGCTCACTCTCCGCTTGTTCCCCCGCACAGCAGCTTTACGAGCCTTTCGCTCCCATCCACGAGTATCGTCTTTCTTGCCTTCAAATAGCACCTCGTCCACGACGTCCAGGTATGACCCAACAGTCTTCCGTTCTTTCTCCAATTCTCCCCATTTTATGTCCTGCCGATAGAGCCAGCCACTGCCAACTACGAGTTTCTCATCCCACCTGTCCCTCTGGTCGTCTTCCTCACTGTCTGATTGTTCGTCCTCATCTTCCCACACAGGTACGCTTTCATATCTCCCTTGAACTTGCATCAGAGTAAAGGATACCGCTGTATCCGCATCCACCTCGTGTACATGCATATTGTCTTCCTCCAAAGGCAGCTTATCAGAACCCGTGCTCGGGCTAGCTACTCTCGACAGTGGACCACCACCATTCCGTGAATTAGCGCCATCACTTTGAGCATCATATGCTTCATCACTGAGCGGTAACCGGCTTTTCTCCTCTAGCTCCCGAAGTACGGTCAACACTTCTAGTGCCGACCGTCGGATGAGCGTCAAAGGGTCTGGAGGCGAACCTGACTGCGATTGGGAGGGTAATCGTATAGCTTTGGGACCAAGGACTTTGGAGCGGAACTGCGCCCGTATCGTGCCTGCAGATTCGTCTGGTAGGGAGACGACATAGTTCCGTACAGCGCGAATGGCAGCTGTCGTGGTTTTCAGTACGCCGAGCACATCGAACGATTCTCCTCCTAGAAGCTCGGAGTTTAGCGGATTATTGATCCGCCATGCGCTAGCGACGGCCGAGAGGTCGTCAACCACGCCCGGTAACAGTGATTCCGGGTCTGTCTCATAGGTCTTGACAAAGGGCGGGAACGCGGGTCCGTGGGAGTCTGGTATCACCGGTGTGGGTGGTAATCTAAGTTCAGGGAGGCTACCGAGACTGGAGTTATTTCGTATATGGGCTTTGCCGCCGAGCGCGGGTACCAGACCCTTCACAGATTTTCCTAAATTACTAGACGATGTCAGCAAACATAATGATAGGCGCTCGGCACGAATATAATGGGACCTACTTCTTCTTGGCGGCAATCCCTGTCTTCGTGAAATAATATTGCAGGTGCTCAATGCTCCCTAGTGCCATTACACTCTGCCGCTTCGCAGCACTCCGACTGAACGGCTTCTGCGGTTTATTTGACGGGTTCATGTTGGGATAAAATGCCGTTTGTCGTCTCGATTTCTTCGTGGTTGTATCCGTTGAAATTGGCTCAGGTGATGTCCCTGTGGATTCCGGGGTTAAGATTAATGGCGTCGTTGAAGTCGAAGAGTCGGAGGCCATAATTAAATAAAATGGGGGGTATCAGAATGTAGGGTCGTGAAGGGAGGAAAGTAAAGGTCGTCCGGCGTGGAAGTGGGTGATCAACGGATTGATGACCATTATTTGGCCCGTGGCTTGTTTTGGTCAAAATGCGATCAAAATCCGCCGTGGGTCCCTGGCATTTTAGCTGGATATTCCTCATATGGCCGTAAGCCCATTCTTTTTGTGCACAAGTCCACGTGGAGATCCCCTAAATGGTGGCACGCGTTTTCCCCCCAACTTCCATGACGAAATCCGATGGTGGAGAAAACAGGCCTCCACAAGCATCTTTTGGCTCAGCTTTACCCTTGATATGGCTCCAGTTAGGCTCTCGACTTTTTTCTTTTCTTTTGAATCAGGCTTTGCTTCGTATGGCCACCCCCAGCGCGTTCGGCACCGCTGCGATTCAATTCGAGCTGTTATTGAACACCATACTATTTCTCAGTCGAGAGGGCGTTCGGACCGCGTTCTTGCGCGCCAAAAAGTCGGGGCCTAGTATAACTAATGTTTCTTTCGTTCCCTTCTTGTTAGGGTGCCCGGTGGCACTTGCAACGTGTTACCTTTACACGAGATTCGCTGGGGAGGAGACGAGTTCCCAGCCATATTTCCATTCAGCTGTAATATTCTACATCATTGCTGCTTTACTGGAACTACTTAAAGAACCGATGCATAATGCGTAAGATTTAATGACCTACACTACGGAGATGTATTCAAATTATCGCACCACAGCACAATGGTGGATCTGAACACCGGAATCAGGTTACGCGCTGAGGGTATCGCTATTGTCGGCAAATCCGCTACTACCTTTTTCGTACTCTTCCTCGACCCTCATAGGGACGACAGCAATCAACACAGGGCTCTTCTAGCCTTCGCTTTAGGACAGACTTTTTATTCCCTCTGTGTTTGGGCTATCTATGCCGCTCACTATGGGCGACAATATTTATATCCGAAACGTCCTCCCAAACATGAGTGAGTCCTCACATCATACGACCTTCACTTGCGTCTAATTACCTTCAGTGTGTTCTTCGATCCTACAATTCTCAAACTCTCTGTGACTATGACGTCGCAGTCGGTGGTGAAACATTTCCTTACAGAAGGTGACAAATTGATCCTGTCATGGTTCAGTCCCCTGCAGGATCAGGGAGGGTATGCCATCGCGCTAAATTACGGTAACGACCTTGCTCAGTCGCTTTCACGTCATGTTTTGACTGTTTCCAGGATCTCTCATTGCCCGCATACTCTTACAGCCTCTCGAAGAGACTTCTCGCTCTCTCTTCTCGCAACTTTTGGCTGACAAGGACGATAAAAGCAGTCTAGCCATGGCTTCCAGCAGACTCACCTCATTTCTGTCCGTCCAAATACCCATTTCCCTTATCCTACCAGTATTCGGACCTCCATTCGTGCCGCTTGGTGTTCAATTCCTGCTTCCGCGACAGTATCTACAAACGGCTGCGCCACAAATACTATCCGCCTGGCTCTGGTACATCCCCATACTGGCTTTGAATGGTCAACTCGAGGCCTTCTTCGCTAGCGCAGCCGACTCGAGCGATTTGAACAAACAGAGTACGTAAGTATCCCATGTTTATGTGCACTATACTCCGCTGTTGAAACCCACTCTCTAGATGGATGGGAATATTCTCTATCGTATACACGTCGTTAGCTGTCATGTTGTACCGCCTGGGAGTCGGTGACGCCTCCCTGGTGTATGCAAACATGATCAACCTCGCAGCGCGGATTATCTACGCCATGATCTTCATCTCATCCTTCTTTAAGCGTCGAGGCTCGCCGGAGCTTCTCCGCTGGGCAGCACTCGTTCCGAAGGCTCTCTTCTGTGGCACCCTTGGAGGGTCGTTTGGCTTGCTTCGGCTGCTTTACAGTCGGCTAAGCATAGAGAGGATCATCGAAGAGAATGGAAAAGCTTCGCTGTTGAATCGAAATGTCGTCGTATTTGTTCTTACGGGAGGTTTCTTCGGGCTTCTGAGCCTTGGGATACTGTGGAAAATGACGAGTGAAGCTCGAAGGCAGCTCAGGTCTAAGCGAAAGACAGATTAGATACCTTTTTATACAATTTTTGAAAACTGCATCGACTGTTACACGATATGTACAAAAATTGTGCGTAGATTACAATACAAAGACCGGGCATTTAACAAGGCACGAGCCCCTGCAACTAACAAACAGACACACCAGAATATAGAACCAAATCGTCCCCCCAAGTAACGGGGTGCTGGTCATAGCAAGCTGGTCCTGCATGAAAACCTACCATACAAATGTTACGACACGACAGGCGCCGCTTATCCCTGCTTATCCACCGGAGGCGGCAATCATTCAATTAAGCAATATGAATATTAGTCCCTGCCGTCATTCGAAACGTCCGGTGCTAATCCCTACAAAGAATTGCATAGGAAGTCCAGACCGTGACTACAATGCTATCTTGTTCGCCCTTCACATTACCAAAGTCCTGGACGAAGCCGAATTTGCCTGAGCTTCCTCTCGCTGACAGTCTCGTTTTGGATAGACTGACATGCTCAAGTTACACGCTAGCTGAAGGGACCAAGACAGTGGTAATACAGAGAGCATTCACTCAAACTTCCGAATTTGTTAGAGATAAATGGTAGGTACAGAGTAAGTGGCTCGACAGACTATCCTACAATCGATATATTCGCATTTAGCAACCGCTGGCCCACCCGGCACCAGCGAACCCATAAAATAATATATCTAGAATACAAATCATAAAAAAAAATATAATAATGCAGTGTGATGATTCATAGTCTAATGGCCGATATCATTAAAAACATCATGACCATGTCCTGGGGCTACAACAACACTCGTCAGTACAATCACCGGGTTGTTTATGAAGACCGACTCACCCGAAATATTCCCCCTCGGAAACAGTACGCATAGGTATCCCCTTATAATCCGCGGTACCAGACACAACAGCATTTCCCCACCAAGACTTTATGCCGTGTTCTCCGATCTTTCCTCCCATTGGGTAATTCAAACAGAAATAAATCGCTACGGCGGAGAATGCCACACCGCCGTCCAAGGCAGCGGAGAGCACGTAGTTGTATTTCGTCCACCACGAGAAGTGATACCGGCGGATGTAGAACTGAAAAATGAATCCGATAGCAGCCCAAGGCACGTAGTTGACAGCGCTTGCTGGAGGCATGTATCCTGTCCCAGAGAAGATGATAGGGAAACTATAGAAAGGAAGTATTATTCGTTATGGCGTGTCAGGGAGTAGTAGGACCCTACGTCAAGTAAGAGAGCCATCCGTTTCTGCGGAACTTGCGACTGATATAGTAGGCAAGAACCGGACAAACGACACCAATAATAAAGCAAAAGACCAGGGCTAGAAGAAAGAACGTTTCAGAAAATGTCAAGTAAATTGGACGTTATCAGGGTGAGTTACCGTAGTAAATTTTACCCCTAGACAGTTGGCGTGAAGGGCCAATGACGCCCCAAATGACGCTTGCTGTACCGAAGACTTCCGTCGAAGGACACGTCCAACCATCTTTCTGGTTAGGCGTACAGATGTCCTCAATGTTCGAAAATAACCAAGTCTGAACTCCAAGTTGTGTTGTACCTGCAATAACCGCAGTGAGTATTTGGGCTAGAAACATTATCCGTGGAGGGATCTTCATATAGTGGCCGAGCTTAAAATCCGATGTGAATTGCAAGGCTGGAAATCAGTTTTAGAGCGACGCTTTGATATTATAGGATAAATTGAAACCCGCACCTTGGGTCATGGTAACATAACCATATGTCTTAAACAACATCATGGAAACTGGGCGACCCGGATGTGCAAATCCAATGATCAGCTCCGTAAAAACATTGAGGGATATTTGTTGGTTAGTGATAGCCTGTATAATCCCAACAGGAATAACGTAGAGAAATGCTATACCGCTGTTAGAGGGATGTAAACTTTAGGACTAAGCGAAGATGCCGCTTACAGACGACCAAAGCAAGAACAAAATAGTGACTAGAGTGTGCGATGTTAGAGTGCAGCATGGGAACTTAGAAGAATGTGTACATAGGGAATTTTGTGTCCCACAGCTCGATGCTTACGGCGCCGAATATGAACATAGTAACTAGGAAGGTTGTTTAGCACCAACGGGAGCAGATATGACCACCAAACTCACTAAATACTATTGCATACCACCATGAAGGTACTTGAGGATAATTGGACATCAAGCGCGCGTGTATATCAGGCTGTTCTTGTAAAGAAAGGCGCGAATGCCGCATGATATGGGCGCGAAAATAAAGACTGGAAAACGATTCAACGGACTTCACGGATAGTCAATAAACAACTTACAACGAATGGGTGACTGTGGCTGTTATGCTCGCGAAAGACAGCCCGTACGACATAGCAAATGTTGTAGAAAGAAAGAGGGGACTATAAGCTTGATACTGTTCTTCATTGAACGTCGTATCGGGATTGATAATCCTAGTTACGTTATACGAGGCTCCGGTATTGTCGTAGGCTCCCCGAGACGAGATCCTGGACATGAAACATTAGATGAGGGTCGTTTGAGGGTCAAATATAACTGACGGCATATATTTGCCGTACCACACGTCCGCGAACTAGAAATGATAAGCATGAACAGGGTGTGGCCACACAAGCAGTGATTAGACGGACGTGGAGCGCCGGCACGATGATCCCTACAATCCGATCAGTGGACGAAGTATACCGAGCAAGGAACAACGCACAGTAAGCAAGCACAAAGCCTGCAAAAACATTGGCTTCTGCCCACCACGGAGTAGCCAACGGCGAGCTTATATAGGCAATCTGCATTCTTATCAGACATACCGCCGGCGAAACATTTCCCGAACCTTACCTGAGCCCAGTCGAAGGTGATGACACTCATACCCATTCCATGAACGTACCCAAACATCTCGTTAATCGGTACGCTGTTCGGCGCCATCCACGTTACCCATGTGAAGGTGCTGAGAGCGGTGAAGAGATAACCGGGTACGAAGTACCAGCAGAAGGAGCCAATGAAAGCGTAGAGAAAGAAGGCTTCACGGCCGATACCTGCGCGGTGACCGACGCCCGCGTAGGTGTGGGCATGCAACGTATTGAATAGTGCACAAGTTACGAGGTTAGTCGGCCAGACTGACGCGGTGATTAATTAATGAGTCCCGAAAATAGAATGATGCGCGCACTCATGGATGGAGGCTGTACGAGAAATCGACGAGCAATACCACCGATGGAAAAGCCTATCAGCTGAGTAGACATTATCATCATCCATTGGTCTTCAATATACGGTAAGCATTTGTTCTCGATTTTAGTGAGCCGACTCACGACCAAAGCCAAAGTCCTGGTTATAATAAAGTCTCTGTACGGCAACGATGTCCGTGGCATACGCGCTGCATGCGCCCACGGTTGCCATGATAGTAATCAGGACCTGCAAATAGCATTGAGGACGACGGATAGCATCAGCTATCAATGTCAAGTCTCACATGTTCCTTGATTGAGAACGGGCCTGGATTCAGCGGAATCCCAAGCACCTTCACTCGAGGAACAAACCTCGCCAGAGCTCTGCCAACGGGAAAGACTGTCAGTTGTGCAAATATCTGGGATAATATAGCATCAAAAAGTCAATCCGGAAGATTCTCTGAGAGTAAAAGCGCACCCCGGTGAGTGTGAGAGATGGATATCGGAAAAAGAAAAATTGGTTCAAGCCCTGGTTGAGGATGGGGTTATAAATGTACTCTCTCCATATTTAATTGTTGCAATTACCGGGATGATCATCGCCCATATTATACCAAGCACCCATGACCGTAGCGTTGATACAGGTATTGACGGATCGTCTGAGTTAGCAACGGCCGAGCGCACTTCTGGATATGGTGAATCGTCCTCTGAACGATGATCGTATAAGTTGGTGAGACAAATACCAAGGGGGAAGAGGGGGAAGAAAGACGTACCAAAGACAGAGGCGTGGCTCCTTCTTGAATCTGACTCCTCCTCATCTGCTATTGATTCTATCGGCGACTTTTCAAGATTTGGATCATCGAAGTCATAATCTGCGTTCTTGTCGATGTTTGCGTCAGTCGAATCGAAACTGCTGCTCTCGACAAACTTGAGGGAGCCACCATCCACGGCTGGAATCAGGCACATGATGAAGAAATTCGTCATTCGGGTTCCATGGGAGAATTTGGAGACAACACGCACCTTTTATACAGTCCTCAGCATCCACGAACACCGTCACAGTGCTCACCAGCTCTTTCTCTTCGCCACCGCTGAGCATCAGAGAGGACGGACCGACAAAACAGATGGCAAGTTGTAAATATCCTATAATAGATGCCAAGTATAGGGTTGCCGTTGATAAGAAGATCCGAGGTACCGATATTTGCGTGGCGTTCCTGAGGCGCAGGGGCAGTGACTGTCTCGCCATTTCAACGGGTCCACAATACCGCATCTCGGAGGACCATCATAAACCTAAAGAAATCCAGACCCGGCACCTTTCAATACATGGAAAATCCTGGAATCGGGGATGGTACGGGACGACAAGGAGACAGAATAATACGACCGCCATATTATTGATGCATATTTTTGATCATCACCGTCACGAATGAAATTTCGAAAAAAGCTGCAAGGGTACATAAGCGTGATTTAGACGCAAGGATCCGAATTGAGGTGACACTGGCGATATGCTCGGAGACTCCGTATTCGATTGAATTTAGTGCTGACGTCGGTATTAACGAAGGCTCGAAAACGTGCTATTAATTGGAGAGAGAGCGGAGTGGTAACTGTATAAGGACCCAAGAGGGCTTAGATTTACGGCATCCCTTGCACCGACGTCAAATTTTGATATCGGAGCAATAATTGAGCGATCGCCATACAATTCAAAAGCCATCTTTCTATCAGTTCTGTTTACTTGAAGTTTGCATGACTGGCGGTGAAGATCAAGGTGGAAAAAAAGACAGTGAAACACTGCGTCACGTGATGGCGACTGCATCTGAATTAACTGCGGATTGAATTCTTCATGGTCGTCGAACGATTCCCTTGAACCGGCTTTTATTACCGACGCTAAGAATCAGAAAATACCTTTCGAAATGTATGTTGCCTACCAAAGCCAAGGGAATTCCAAATTCCAAATCAGAGGTCCGAAAGAGCTGTGCTGACCATATGGCCCCTTCAATCGCGGACTTGAAGCAAAACAATACTGTCGTCACGGTGGGCTATAAGGCTTCCCTAATATTAATCTGATGCTTTAATATCGAAGGCTTAGTACATTTTTGACATACAGAAAAAAACACACCTCTTGAAATGTGGGAATTATGAGAAATGGGCCAACCTGCTGTATCAAAGATGTTGGCAAAGTTTCCCGTGTCCACCGACAACGTTCCGAGGGAAAATGCATTGGCTCGTGTCCATGCGACGGACCGGTACCGCATCTTAGGAGAAATCATCATTCAACCGCATTTGCTAGACATATTCCCGCACCTTATGCGGCATCGCTGACTCTTTTGCGTCCATCTGCCCCTTCAGGTTGAGCGTCCCGGGTCATCATGATAGTTCTGCAACGGCCAGGCGGGCTGTGGCCAGAGCGAAGCCACGTGTTCCTTAAGGTTAGGGTTACCGTGCTTCTTCACCGTCATCATCACGAGCTGAAATTGAGGCAATATCACTTCTTGAATGCAGTTTGTCTGCTATGGCCATGTTGAGTGCCGCAGAATATAGGAAACGACTTTACGGCTGGCTGAGCTATGCTTTTGCAAGGTACGCTCTAGCTGCCGGGTAGTAGTACTAGTGCTGAATTTACTGCAGCGAGGTATTCGTCATCGTCTCATTGACACTGTTTTTGCCTATCTGCCTGGAGCAATTTGCGCGAGATAACGTGGGTTTCCTCGTCGGACAGCTTTCTTTCCTCCTCATCGTGCAATAGGGATTTCTACTGCCTGACAGGACGGCGCCTTGCTCGTCAGTGGCGAAGAACCTGGACGCTGACGATTCTCCTGCAAGATGCGTAGTGAAGCTCGGCTTTTTGTGGATAGACAGTGCTAGCTTCAGGTGCGTTGGCAACGACTTTATGTACTGAGAAGGTCCTGATGTCTCTCTAGTTTATATGTGTACTCGATATCTGTCGCGCTGCAAGCGTTGACCGTGATTTCTGTGGGGGGCATCGCTGACAATTGTGTGCATCCACAAGCTCCTTGGAATCCACATTTCTGACTTTCTGTGGGTAGCGGCCCATCGTAAACGGCTTCTCCTTGCTTTCGCCTTACAGGGCGCCTTCGCTGCAACTCTCTTCCTGATACTACCATCTTCTTCTCCGCTCTGGTTCCTCTCGGCGTTGTTGGCAATATGTGCGAATGTAGGGTTTGGTGTTTCCGTTGTCGCCATGAACGCCTATCTACCGTCTCTTGCCAAAGACTCGCGGGAGGTGGCTGAGCTACGATCTCAACTTGAAGCCAGTCAGGATGCCGGGGACTCAGATCTGGCTGATACCGGTCACTCCGAGGGCATTGAAGAGCCTCTCATACCAAGAACTCGAGTAGAGAGCTCGGAATTACGAGCCCATTATGACAACGAGCTTTCCCTGGCCACGTCTCGTATCTCATCATTGGGCATAGCCCTTGGGTACGGCGCTGGCATATGTCTATTGTTAGTTGCCCTGATACCTGTAACAAAGCTCAAAGGCAGCACCTTCTCTCTCCGTTTGGCCATCGGCTTGAGTGGAATATGGTGGGCCGTCTTCTCCATCCCCGCTGCTGTGTGGCTACCTGGTCCGACCACTTTGACGACGTCGGGAGCCTCCGAGGGTGCTATATGGATCGATAACTTGGATACTCCAGACGGTAAATGGAGCATACGAGCCGAGGTCGTCGCCGCTTGGAAGCGCTTAGGTGGTATGCTCCGCTGGCAAGAAATCAAGAAACTTCGTAACACATTCAAGTACTTAGGGGCTTGGTTCTTACTTTCCGACGGTATGTGGGGTATCATTGTCAAAGTAGTTATGAGCCTGAGTACGTCTTCTCTAGGGTTTACAACTATAACATCCACTGCGATTCTTTTTGGCAAAACGTCATTGAACATGCAGCCTTCAGCACTCATATTGATCGGAGTGTTGACGCCATGCGCTGGTATACTAGGATCTCTGGTATGGCCCCTAATACAGCGCAAGTTTCTGTGGTCGAATCTCAAGATCCTTGTCATTCTCGTCGTCTTATGTTCCGCCATACCTGCGTATGGTTGCCTAGGGTTTGTCTTTCAAGGCAGGACAAGGTTTGGTGGGCTGACGTCTCAAGGCGAAATGTTCGGCCTGGCTGTCTACTTTGGTATATTCTCTTCTCGCAGCGTTCTTCGACGCCATATTGACCGATGTTTCATAGGGTGCGTATATGGCGCTTTTCAAAGTTATGCAAGGGCCTTCTACGCCGAACTACTTCCTCCCGGGGAAGAGGCCCGATGGTATGTTATATGATACTTCTATACTGTCTGACAGGGATTGACTCAATGATCTTCAGGTATGGTCTTTTTTCCATCACGGACAAAGTAAGTGCGTCTTGAGCCACTTCTGCCGCTGGGCTTAGGTCATCGCATTGTAGTCAAGCTCTTTCCTCGGGCCGCTGTTCGTTGGCCTCATAGCTGACATGACTGGCAATATTCGCTACGCGTTCTTCTTCTTGGTATTTATGATTTGGGCCGCTGTACCAATATTGATGAGTGTGGACGTTGAACGCGGGCGAAAGGATGCAAGGGAGTATCGGTATTCGTATGGCTCCAGAGATGGTCACAATTGACTGTTCACACGTTGATTGGGCGTACTGTACTTGCCACGACTAATACACGAGTTGTACTTTGAACTCCGCCAAGGTCTGAAAGCGTTGGGATATGGTCAGGAAGACGTATGTCCGCCACTTACTAATTAATGTCCAGGATTCGAGCGTCGGCCGTGTTTTACGGTCTGGACCAGTATTTAGGAGAGCAGTCAGACGAGTGTTATTGAATACTTATAGGAAAGGCAACTATTCGGTACGTTGATGGCTTCGAATTCAGTTTTGGCTTTAAAAGCAAAGACGCACCATTTACTTCGCCGGTGCACATGTCTGCGTTTATTTCCCTCGTCGTCGTCTTGGTTACAGTATACCTGAAGATTCGAGCTAGAAATCGTTTACCTCTTCCACCTGGACCGAAGAAAACGCCATTGCTTGGAAATTTACTCAACATGCCCGCCTCATCGGAGTGGGAGGTGTACAACAAATGGAGTAAGGAATATGGTGCTTTTTTCTTTTGTCTTAGGTTATACGGCTCCTCTGAGGCTATTATTTTTTGTAGATACGGATATTATTCACCTCGATGTTGCTGGTACTTCTATCGTGGTTCTTAATACCGTGGAAGCTGCTACAGAGCTTCTCGATAATCGCTCAGCCATATATTCCAGCAGGTAAGCTTCAAGCGCCTCCGGAACATTCTTATACGGCTAGCCTCCTCGATAGACCACGAATGACAATGGTCAACGAGCTAATGGGCTGGGACTTTAGTTTCGGCCTAATGGAATACGGTATGTGCTCTTGACCTGGTGTCGCGTCACCACACCAATTTTTCTGTCCCCAATCAAGGAAACGAATGGTTAGTAAGCTTCTATGTCAGCTATTGCGCCCGATAAACTGACGCCCTACTAAAGGCGAGCACAACGGCGGCTCTTCCAGCAAGAGTTTAATCCGATCGCCGTGGAGCGGTACCATCAATGCGAGCTTAAAGCGACGCACGAGCTTCTCAGGCGGCTTCTGGAAGAACCCAATAAGTTCATTAAACATATTCGACAGTATGTATTTTGAGGTCGAGGTTATCTGAGCCGAGGTATTAATTACGCCTTAGCCTCGCGGGATCTACCATATTGTCTATCGCCTATGGCCTAGAAGTGCTCCCGGAGAATGACCCGTATATCTTTGCCGCAGAGGCGGGTCTCTGCTCGCTGGCTAAGGCTGCGGTACCGGGCGCGTTTCTTGTTGATTCCATTCCCCTGCTCAAGTACATTCCAGGTTTGTCGAAATTCAGTGTAAATACCGTCTGGCTGACAAAAGAGAGGATATTTTTTTCAGACTGGTTCCCTGGTTCGCAGTCTATGCTTTGTCCACCTGTACTCAGGCTTATGGTCCCTCAGGTGTAACATTCAAGCGCAAGGCGAAGAAGTGGCGGCAATATTCGAAGACGATGAGAGAAATGCCCTTTGAGGCTGCGAAACGGGGAATAGTACGTTGATGCATTTCTTTGATGGTAGTGCACTGACTGTAAACTGGGTACAGGCAGAGGGAACGGCAAATCCTTCTTATACTTCTTACAGCCTGGAGAAGCTTGATCAAGCACGAGATACGGCCTATGAGGAAGCTCGAATCCAATCGACAGCAGCAACCATGTATACTGGTAAGGGCCGTCTTGTCTCGGGGGTCGACTTCTAGATGATTTACCTTCTCTATGATAGGCGGAACGGATTCGGTTTGAAAACTTCATGTGGAGAACCGTACCGTATATACTCACTTTCTTGTTCAGACAGTATCAGTTCTATGCACATTCATCCTGGCGATGTTAGCCAACCCCGGAGCACAGAGAAAGGCGCAAAAGGAAATCGATGCAGTCCTCGGTCCGGGAGAGCTCCCACGGTTTGTTGACGAGGTTTCGCTGCCGTATGTGAGTGCTATGGTGAAGGAAGTTCTGAGGTGGAAGAACGTAACGCCTATGGGTATGCCAGTTGCTATCCGATAAACGTGATCTTATATCATGAGGTAGGGATACCACATGCACTTACTTCTGATGATGTCTATCGAGGGTATAGAATTCCCTCTGGTTCCACCGTCATTGCTAATATCTGGGCTATGCTTCATGATGAGGTATGTCTTTCTTACGCCACAGTCTTTCAATGAAGATTCATTGGCTGCTTTTTTGCCTAGACAATTTATCCCGAACCACATTCCTTTAAGCCGGAAAGGTTCATGAAGGAGGGTAAGTTGAATCCTGACATTAGAGACCCAGGCACAGTACTTTTTGGTTTTGGCAGGAGGTGGGTACCCAATAATTTTTTGCCCCCTCCCTCTGCAACGTATCCACAGGATATGCCCTGCCCGGTACATGGCCTACTCTTCAATCTGGATTGCTATAGCCTCTATGCTTGCGGTTTTTGATATCACCAAGGCGGTTGATGAGTTTGGGAACATCATAGAGCCGACATATGCATACGCACTTGCCTTGGCTTGGTGAGTGTTTTTCAAACAAGACAGAGGGCTCACTGATGTGATGCGTATTAGTGTTCCACTGCCCTTCAGGTGCTCTTTGAAGCCACGAAGTGCGATTGCTGAAGCGTCAATTCGAGCGACGATAAATGTAGAAGCTTGAATGTTTGTAGACAACGACAAAGTACCCTACTTTATAACACATAGTGTAGACCATAGAATGATGTTGTATGAATGCATTTCAGCTGCAGCCTGCAGGCCAGGGTGCGTGTTGGGTGCAGTCCTCGATGCTCAATTCGCATGAAGGTTGCTTTAGGTCGTTTACAGCTTCATGTGTGATTTCATCTGTAGTTTTTTCCTTGTTTTAAAAGGCCGTCGGAGATTTGACGGAGAAGCAATGGAGAATTTCTGAAGTCGGCGTCGAAGTCGAAGCCCAAGGACGAGGAAATCGGAGGTCTTTGGCAATCATTGACAAGCAGAGCCACGTGTACTGAACACGTACCGGACGCATTCGAATAAATTGCTTCCACCACCACCATCGGGCGTTTGCACGGACGATGGACTTTCTTCATTCCAACCTCGCTGCTATTCAGCATAAGCTAGCCTTTGTGGCAGTAGAGCCCATCAACTGGAAATTATATGTCCAGTCGTTTTCTTGGACCGTGACTCTTTGGGAGTGCTACTTGCTGTAGGCCTCGTCGTTCTATGTGACCTAGATATACTGACCCCACCCTTGCAGTCTGCGCCAGTATCCCTTATACTCGAAGAAGGAACCACCTCCGGCTTTGGCGCCGCATTTAGGCGCGGACGTGTTCGAAAAGTCGCAAAAATATGGCAAAGAAAAGGCTCAAGTGGCACTGTTCTCCAAGCTGTACAGTCAGGTCTTGGACTCGTTATTGCTTCACTTTGGTTTCTATGCTTGGTGCTGGGATGCGTCAGGGAAGATCTTGGCAAGGGTAGGGTACGGTTCTGAATATGAGGTGTGTTTGGTCCTAACGAGAGTAGTATAGCATCTGATAGCCCTTTCAGATCTTGCAATCCATAGGATTCTCCTTCTTGCTTTATTTTGTATCGTCGCTGCCTACGCTCCCGCTCTCCATCTACTCTACATTCGTCTTGGAAGAACGACACGGGTTCAACAAGACCACACCTGGCCTCTTCGTTGCAGACATGCTGAAATCATGGGCTGTTGGAATTGTGTTTGGATCACCCTTCCTGGCTGCTTTCCTTTACATCTTCAAATGGGCCGGCGACCGTTTCGTCCCTTGGCTCATGGCCTTCATGTACGTATTTTCAGACGTTTCACTCGTGCTTCTCGCTCACCTGTTCGCTTCATTTCCAAGGTTGTCCTTCCAGATGATCATGGTCTTCCTCTATCCTACTGTGATCCAGCCTCTCTTCAACACCCTCACTCCCCTCAAAGATGGTGAACTTCGCACCCGTGTCGAGTCCCTCGCTGGAAAACTCAAGTTTCCGCTGAAACATCTGTACGAGATTGATGGCTCGAAGCGCAGCTCACATAGCAACGCGTATTTCTTCGGGCTCCCTTGGGTAAGCTCTACTTATCTTCCTCCTCCGTATCTAACGTCCTTTCAGAGCAAGCACATCGTCATCTTTGATACTCTGATGGAACAGAGCTCAGCGCCCGAAGTCGAAGCCGTCCTAGCACACGAGCTCGGTCACTGGTACTACCTCCATCCCACCAAAATGATGGTCGTATCCCAATTCCACATCTTCACCATCCTCGCCCTCTTCCCTGCTTTCCTCCACGCCCCGCCCCTCCTCCGGTCCTTCGACTTTCCCAAGGCTGTATCAGCCCAACCTCCCACAATCGTCGCGTTCTTGATCTTCCAGATGATCCTGACCCCGCTTGAGGCGGTGATCAGCATCGGGATGAACGGACTGAGTAGACGGTTTGAGTGGGAGGCGGATAGATTTGCGTGTGAGTTACAGGATAAGCTAGGGGAGGAGAAGATGAAGGACATGGGTGAGAGGCTGGGGAGGGCGCTGATTACGCTCCATGTGAAGAATCTGTCGACGGTTTGGGTGGATTGGTTGTATTCGGCGTATCATCATTCTCATCCAACCTTGACTGAACGGCTGAAGGGGTTGGAGATGTATCAAACTAGTCGGGAGAAGAAGAAGGACTAATGTAGAGATGTTTTGTAACATTAATGCATTGGATATCTATCCATCTGTGCGAGTATGTTGATTTATTCGAGTTTCCTTTCATCTTCTTCTACTGTGCAACAGGTGGATATCAGAACCTACTTCCGTTGCCGCTCTCATTGGATACACAACTGGTGCCTTTCATTGGATCTTCCGTTTTCGGGTCTCATTTCCTTAATGTGTTCGTTCTTCTCTCTGTCCTCTGCCCCACCCCCACAGGTACGAGTTCCACGAGTATCTATTAAGTAGCTTGCAGGCCACTTACTTACAGGGATTCCTTCCCTCGTGTGTCATGGCTAGCGACTACTTTGAAGCATGTTTAGTATCAATGTCGACCTGGAAGCGCCGGATGAGATTTTGTTTAGTATGGCTATTAAAAAAAACTCTCAAAAGTTGGAAGATGTCATCGATTCAATATCCGGCTGACCTGTTATCGAGTCCCGGCCTTCGAACCCTTCAGGTGCTATCATTTCATGTTTTGACCTCAAATTAAGGCTGTCATTTTTTTTGAAGCAACTATGTTTAATGCTACTGTTAGAATCATGCGACATGCTTATGACACGAACTCCAGACAATATGTAGCTGCGGCAAATACGCTCAAGAAACCCTGGAGTAGATGAAGTCTAATCTGTAGCTGGCAATCTCTTCGGAGAAATTCCTGCAAGATCATCGTATACAATTTAACTATGCAGTGTATTTCGATGTATTTACCTGAGAAATTGAACACCTTCACAAGTCCGAAGCATTCGTGGAAAAAGTAACAAGTGCCTAGTAACTTTGCTTTCGTCCGTCGTCGTCGTGAATACGTGTATCTCGGTCAGTCTAGGGCTAGGCTCGATACCAGCAAACCTGGGACTGAAAATCTTTTAATAGGAACTACGCGACCTGTTCGAGTCGAGCCTAGGGCAGCCTGCTAGATCGGTACAACGGTCCGACTCCTGCTCAAGGCAAATAAATAGCTACGGGTTGCTCTACTCCGCCCACCATCATCATGCCAGCAGACGTAAAAAACAAAGTATGCCTAATGTATGTGGTATTCTCTACTTTTTATATATATTCTGACACGACCATTCGTAGTGTCCACGACGGATGGGGCATCGCAACGGTTCCAGGACTCGAGGGTAACGCCATTGAGGCCGGTACGACAACGAATATGGATACCATTGGCAAGGAACACAGCCAGAGGAAGCTTGCTGCTCACGGTATTGCTGTTGGACTGAGTGAGGGTCTTATGGGCAACTCCGAGGTCGGGTAGGTACTCCTCCCTTCTCAGCAAAATCGCCTATTGACATGCATATAGGCACTTGAATATCGGAGCTGGCCGCATCGTATGGCAGGATATCGTGCGAATCGATGTGGCGATCAAGAAACGGGAATTCCACAAGAACAAGGTCATCCTCGAGAGCTTTAACAAGGCAAAGGAGGGAACAGGCAGATTGCATCTGCTCGGTCTAGTATGTCGCGTCGTCCTCTTTCCTGCGATTGGGCTAACGGGCGGCATAGATCTCTGACGGAGGCGTCCATTCACACATTAACCATCTCTTTGCTCTTTTGGAGACAGCAAAGGAGGTCGGCGTGCCCCACACTTATGTCCATTTCTTCGGAGATGGTCGCGACACGGCTCCCCGTTCCGCGGCAGGGTACTGCCAACAGCTGCTCGACTTCATGAAGAAAGAGGAGTACGGAGAGCTTGCAACCATCGTGGGCAGATACTATGCCATGGACAGGGACAAGCGATGGGATCGAATTAAAATCGCCATCGATGGCTTGGTCGGCGGAGTAGGCGAGACTGCTACCGAATCTGGCGTGGCCGCTATCAAGGCAAACTATGAGAAGGATGTGACAGACGAATTCTTGAAGCCCATCATCGTGAATGGGGACGCTGGCAGGATCAAGGATGGCGATTCACTATTCTTCTTCAACTACCGGTCCGATAGGATGCGCGAAATCTCTTCCGTGTTTGGATTACCTGACAAGCCGATGGAGGTGACTATTCCGAAGGATCTGGTGCGTGTTCTGCTTCCTATTTGCTGCACATATCTGAGTGACTGCATAGAGTATTACAACTATGTCCAGATACAACGCCGAATTCCCTTTCCATGTAGCTTTCCCACCCCAAGCTATGACTAATGTCTTAGCGGAGTGGCTATCAAAGCATGACATCAAGCAAGCGCACATTGCGGAGACGGAAAAATATGCTCACGTCACATTCTTCTTCAACGGCGGTGTCGAGAAGGATTTCAAGAATGAAGACCGGCATATGATTCCCTCACCAAAAGTAGCTACGTACGATAAGCTTCCCAAGATGAGCGTACACGGCGTTGCCGAAAAGGTCGCGGAAGTTATCAAGAAGGGTGATCATGAGTTCGTGATGTGCAACTTTGCACCTCCTGATATGGTCAGTTACGGACTTTCCGTCTGTCGAATAGCCATCTGACAGACTACAGGTGGGCCACACCGGTGTGTATGACGCCGCCGTCGAAGCTATCGGGCACACAGACGAAGCCGTGGGTATCGTGTATAAGGCGTGCCAGGAAGCTGGATATATTCTTCTCATTACCGCGGACCATGGGAACGCGGAGCAGATGAAGAACCTCGAAACAGGCGCTCCACACACCGCGCATACGACGAACCCAGTGCCGTTCATTATGACCGGAGACCCGGAGAAGTATAAATTTACAGAAGACAAGGAGGACGAGGAAGAAGGCGCGCTGTGCGATGTCGCTCCTACTATCTTGGACCTTCTTGTGCGTATTTTTATTTCGTGTCGTGTCCTTGATGTTATGCTGATATACTGTACGATGACAGGGTCTGGAGAAACCTGAAGGTAAGCTCTGATCTTTTATTATGGATCCATGAACTGATGCGATCTTATATCTTAGAAATGACAGGTCGCTCGCTTTTGGCTAAGGTTTGATTGAGCGGTGAGATAGAATGGGAGGATGTAAGTGTAGCTCCTGCTCTTTATTGGTAGCCCATAATGACGGCTATTTATCTAAGCCGCGACGAAGAACACAATTGTACAAGACGATATATATATAGCAGAGATACCGATAGATTGAAGGTACACTAACGAAGACGAAATATAGGTTTTACATACTGAAAATATCCTCAATTGAGATGACACTTATCGCTAACAATCAGAAATTCAGTAACGAATGGCGCATTGCGTTCAATTGAAAGGAGAGTGGTACTTTTGAACATGGGAGAAGGCGGTGGTATAAGTCACAAGTATAAGAGGCATACTATACTAAACTTAGTTGAAGATGATGAACCCGAGAGTGGAACAGATAGCCAATGCAAAGAGGTTGAACGACACGCCATTCGCTCCTGCACCGTTACCACCAAGGCCGCTAAGACCCGTGGTCTGGCTGCTCGCCGCAGAAGAGCTACCGCTAGATGCAGATGCTTCTCCTGCGGTACCAGTCGCAATAACGCTGCGAGTGGTACTGGGCGTACTTGAGAGTAAAGTTTATGAACTATAAACCAACTTCAGTGGTGGACAACATACCTAGATAGGGTGCCGGCCTGGACGTTCGTCGTGAATCCTATGCTGCTGGTAACACTGCGCGAGACGGTGGCACTGGTAACTGCAGTTTTGGTCGTACCAGAAATGAAGGTAGTTCCCCCAAAGGCACTTGAAATCAAGGCCGAAGTGCCACCACCACCACCACTCGATGTACCGCTGCAAGCCGGGGATCCAGTGCTATCGCGATAGCATAAATCACCGGTAGCTGTAACGCATGTTAAAATCCAAATTTTGATACGGAAAGGGAGAAGACTTACGACAGCAGAAGTCTTCACCAGAGCACAGCGTGTATCCCACGTAGTCGCACTCCTGGCTGTCGTTGGCCACGCAGGTCTGTCCGTTAGGACAACATCCCAGGAGACCTCCCCATGTGCCACAATATTCACTGGAGAAAATACGCGAATTAGAACGAGCAACCCGAGACGTGTAAAGACAGTTTTCGCTTACCCGATTGGGCAACAGCCACTGCCTAAAGAATTTTCAATGAGAAACGATAAGATGAGGAAGAAATCTGGATGGCGTACCATCGCTGCAAGGGAGGTACCCGACCGCACAAGTATTGGTTTGGCGGACGACGAGGCCGTCTGTTGACCTAGGGAACGGAGAGCGCAGGAGAGCTGGAATGGTACCGTCATCTCTCACTACTAACTCCCGGGCCACTATTTTTCTCGGGAGAGGCCCAGAGGCCAAGGCCGGAAGGATAGTACAACCAAGGACAACTGCAGCCTGGAGGGTGCTGAACATATTTTCGTGAGAAGAAGGGAATGGAGAAAAACGTGGGGCATCGCCCGTTATATAGTACGACACTTATTGCGGACAGGCCCCTGGATAAAAATCTGCTCTTGGCGCCTACCGCCCGTGATACACTTTGAAAAAGGTACGCAGTGGTAACGAGAATACGAATTTGACTTGCGTCCTGTAAATATAGCATAGCATGTAATAAGACAGTGTTGTTCCGCTGTCTGAAACGAAGGGTTAAAAGTCGACGGTGGAAGAAGAGAGAGAATTTTCACTGACTTCGAACGAGATATTTCTGATAGAATTCGTTCTAACGTCTATCTGGCCTGAATTCTGGATTCCAAATTGAATGACAAGAATCATTTGACGACACGCTGCTGCCTCTGGAGTGATTGGAAGTCAATGATAACGATCTACATTGTTCTTCATCAAATGACAAGGTTACAGCCCACTCAACTACATTTGAATATAGACACAGAGTCTCAAGCATCAAGTTAGACTGGCACGCCGTAGTGGCTTCAAGATGGTACCAGAAAGTACCAGGCGAGCATTCTTGATCGGTCCATGATGAACGAGAGAAAGATCCCGAGAATCCGCCACTAATGTGCCCCTGTCGGTTTCAAAACGGCCCCTGATAAATTTGACGCGCCGTTGCTAGAGCTGCTGTAGTTGGTAGTCGTAAAACACAACAAAATCTATGATGCATGAAGCTATGAACTTTCCTCGCAATTTAAAAATGGAAATGATCTTCCAGGATTTTCCGCAGCACCTTTCCCCAACTTTAGAGAGAGGCGATGCAAATTCAAATCCCGGAACCGATAAACATCTCAGGAACGAAAAGTAAAAGACATAGGACCACCAATTTTCGGGAGAAGCATCGTTGAGAACCAGAGGCTCCACCAGGCGAAGGCCAATGTAACGCTCCTGTAACGAGTAGCTGTGCTGGGACGCGAATTACTTGTGATCAATGCAAATTCATTAGGGTTAATGAAATTGGCATGATGGAAAGAAGCTAGAATAATCAGCAGAGGAAGGCAGATAAGTCGATGATTCCCCGGCTCTCCAAAACTTCAAGTTAAAGACAAGATGGTAACATTATTGCCTATCGAAGCTTGGCTTTGTCGTTGTTCGCTCCTGCTGGCGAATAAATTGGATCTGAAAAGCTACGGTCTCAGTAAATAGCAGTAGAAGCTCGCGTATGGGAATCGCACCGCCATAAAACGCTTCAGGCTTCGGGACCAAGTTGCGGCGTCAAACCCTCTCGCGCGAAGTACTCAGCAATAATCCCGAAATCAGGTATGACCTAGGAGATCAACGATTATTCGCAAAATGGCCAACGCAATATGGCAAAAAGACAAACGACACATACCGATCACCATGACATTCGCGTTGTGATCATTGAGCTTCCCTGGGCTTCCCCACGACTGGGAAAACCCGGAAATTAAGGAGTCGGGGAGAATTCACGAACAGATTTCTCTCTGCCCATGAACCGATAAGGAAAGTTGTATCCAAAGATTCCGAAGGCAAGCAAATGGCATACCACGAAATGGAGACTACTGGACCTGGCAAGCCATAAACTCCTCGAGGCGCAGTATCATATCACGGAAATGACTCATTCGGAAAACACGTGGGTAACGAATAGCTCGAGTCATAGGCTGTCATTGCTTCTTCCTTGCGTGTTCAGACCAACTTTGCGGATGGCTCCAGCGAATTTCTGCTTCCCTACCCCGCCGACGTTGCAGAGTGAGCGCGTCAAGTTAGTGCCTTTTGATGTAGGTTTTAAAAGACCTAGTCCAAATTTGATCATTGACTTCGTTGCCAAGATTTCTGTTCATACAAGGCTGCTAGTGACAGCCTGTTCGGGTGAAAGCCTCTACGATTTCGTCCCCTTTGGTCCGTTCAAGGATGAAGAAGAGTTCATCGCTTCTTTCTGGAACAAGAGGATGAAAGACGACGCCGGAATGACCATGTTCGCAGTGTACGACATAACCAAGCCCGATGAGTCGGCGTATGCAGGAGTCATCGGTTATCTGAACTCATCAGCCGAAGATCTAGTCGCGGAAATCGGTTTCGTGATTATCGCACCAGCATTTCAGAAGACGCATGTAACGTCTAATGCCGTCGGGATCCTCATGAAATACGCACTGGATATGCCGGAGGATGGTGGTCTTGGCCTGCGCCGGGTGGTATGGCAAGCCAGCGCAGCTAATATACCCAGTGTCAGGACCGCGAAAAGGATGGGGTTCCAGCAAGAAGGGATTTTAAGGTGGCATAAAGCCTGGCCTACATCAAAGACCCGCGGTGCGAACGGAACTCTTGTCAGAAAAGGGGATCCTAAGGAGGAAGCATTTCCGTTGGGACGAGATACCACAATCTTGAGTATCTGTTGGGATGACTGGGAAAGTGGGGCACGAGCACATGTTGAGGCGATAATGGCGCGAACTAAGTAGATAGCTATTCCTGTCTGAGATTTTTTTTTCTAACAACTTGGAGAAGAGGATGGTAATCACCTAGTACCAATACAGTATAAGAATGATATCTTGTTCGGACCAATTAGAGACTCATGAGGTGAGAATCTGAGGGCAGATTACTGGTATGCAGTGCCGCCGTAGGTTATTTGTACTTCCTGAGTTCCCTAAGGCGCTCAGGCGTTCGAGCTGAGTTCTATGACGACGAGTTCAACTTGAAGGGGAAGGTTTTAATCAGCGTGTCGCGGCAAGGTCCGTATCACGAGCACGTGCCGATGAATCGCCGATTTGACGAAACTCACGGACCAACAGCTTCGACACCTTGAACGCAAGCTCACTCTGACCCTGATACTTTCCACGAGGCTTGGCTGCGTGGCCGTTTGAGTATGGCTTCGCCACCCCCCAGTCATGCCTCGGCTATCTAACAGCGCCCGTGGTCAGCAAGGCCAGAAATCCGGCCTTCCCCCCTGGAATCCAGATAACCCTGCCTCGATTGGTAGGGAATTTCCTGAAAGATCCCAGATATTTCTGATGTCGGTATCTTATGGGCTGTTATTTCCGCTTTGCCGGCTTCTATGGATCGTAATATAATGTCCGCACTGTATCCCTACAGCGCACAGTTGACCGCATCTGATCGAGGTACCTTTCCTTTGTTTATATACGCCGGTACCACTAAATGAGTTGTCCAAGGACAATTGGCTCCTGGTGCGCTTTCATCATAGCCGGATATGCATGCACTAATTATACCTGAATTTACCCTGTAGATTCCCAGCAGCCGTCATTTGGACTAATGGACTTACCTTCATTGCGCTCTCTCAGTATTTAAAGACGCCGGTGGTCGAGTTCTGTACCTCTGCTTCTCCCATCACCCCTCATAGCATGTCCCACGTCACCACTTCGCTTATGCTCCTATCCCCCGACGGTACTAAAATCTATGCGGATGCATCAGGAGATTTCACCAAGCCTGCGATTGTATTCATTCATGGCGTCTCGCTAAGCTCTGTCGTATGGAATGACATATTTCGTGATCCCAAGTGGACCAACCTATTCTACCTGGTTGGAAGTTCTGGCTGTTTTCGTTGTATCTTGCTGACTATTTGCTGGCAGGTGAGATACGATACTCGCGGCCATGGTCGAAGTGGAATGCCCACTTCTCCACGTGCATGGGAATCTCAGCGCCTTGCAGAGGACTTCGATGCTGTTGTAAAGGGCTTCAAATTGAGAAGACCGTTTGTATTAGGATGGTACGTCATATACGATATCCAGTTCTAACAGCTCCTCACCTTCACCTCAACCACAGGAGCCTAGGAGGTCTGTGTGCTTTGATTTTCATTGCAAGACCGCGTGAAGCTGACATGAATCCAGCCACCCATATTGTAGATATTCTCTCGCTTCACCCCGGGAGAGAGAGATACCTCTCTGGAGCTATCCATCTCACCGGAGTGCCCTTCATGGGCGCTGGAATCGGCAAAGCCGGAACACAATTCGCACTCGGCTGCCTGCCCTCCCTTAATCAGACAAATGATGTAGAGAAATTCCAAGATGCATCTCGGAGATTCGTCAACGGATGCTCCAAACACGCGTCATTCGAACTCAAATCCCTTTGCTTGGGAAACTTTGTCACCCAGCCACGAGCTGTAACCAAGTTCGTCTTCACTCGTGAGCAAGATGCAACCGAGTTCTTCAAAGCCGGGCAACGCGGATACCTGCCACTTCTAGCGATATCCTGTACAGACGATTTGATAGTCGATGGCAGGTCAGCCGTTAGGGCCTTGGGACCTTGGAAAAATCTCAAGATAGTCGAGATTGAAGGAGCTGACCATATGCCTTGGTTATCACATTCGGAAGCGATGCGAGGCTTAATCGCCGATTGGGTGAAAGACATTCTGGCTGCTTAATTACTTATTCATCGGGACTTTTCATAATTTATTTGGATACCCCCTGTAGGTCTGTACTGTTTCCTGTATATTCGCGTGGGCTCGTACGGCCCGCTGGTCCGGAGCTTTGGGACTTTCTTTGTTTGGATATATTATTTCTTAATGGCATCGAACGCTCTTTCGTACCACCACCACCGCCTCCGCGAGGTATCGTCTCTTCTTCAGGCGTCCCCTCCTCCGTTTATCTTTATCAATGACCCAGTTGCACCTCGTTTGACGACCCAAGCTCTTCTTAGTGTGCTTTCATCTACCACCAGTACCGCCACATCGACGCACTATGTTCATGTCAATGCTGCGACGTGCTTTTCCGCCAGATTGTTGTTCGACGCGATTCTCAATGGACTCGCACGATGGACACCTTCTTGGGAAGAGGGCTGTACCAACTGGTCGGGTCCCAACGATACCGGGCGCTATAATGAATCACTAGACGCGTTTTTGCGCGGTCTAAAGACGCTCTATTCGTTCTTGCACCACGGCAGTAGTAATCTATCTCAAGTGACGCGATTTGTTATCGTGATTGAGCGTGCAGACCGCCTCAAGGATCGATTACCAGACCTCGTCGTTCCTTTGACGCGTCTTTCAGAAATGGTAAGGCAGTGTCTATTCCCAGGAGTATGCAGGTGACTAATTTATCTTCAGACGCGTCTTGATCTGGCAATTATCTTCATCTCTTCTGGAAGGTGGGACGATATGCGGCCTTCTCTTGGGGCTTCCCCGGATCCCTACTTTGTGGACATATCTATTCCAACGAAAGAAGGTGACGTTATCTCCTATTACAATGACTACACCTGATGTAAACCTTGGCCAGCTTGTATTGCGCACCTTCGCTCTCTGTTTCAGTCCTGCCAGACTGAGCCAAATCTCCCTTTCAATCCCTATCACCCAGCCCTCGAAGGCATGTACGCGTCTTTCGCATCAATCCTCTGTGACGCATGCTTTCCGTTCACCAATGATCCTGATGAACTGGCGTATGCTGCCGCCGCGCGGTGGCCGGGTTTCATTCAACCCATACTGGAGAATCATGCAATCGAACGGGGGAAAGGAGATAGCAACCTCGCCGAACGGGATGATAATGAACATCTGTTTACTGAAGATGCGATGCTTGTCGATGATGCCCAATATTTTGTTACTCCCCCAGAGGAAGTCCGAATGCGTCTATATCGTTATTTCAAACCCAGCATCACTTCGGCGCTGGAACAGCTATATCCCCGCTCTAGCAATGCACAAGACTGGGCAGATGCCAATCAGCCTTCTCCTGAGGCACTGGAAACCATATTTCCAGTTCATCGAGCAGATCACCCAAGTAAACCGCAAGTTGGCGCTGCAGTCAAAGAGAAGCCTGCAGAACCATACCGGAATTTAACAAGAATATCGAAGTTTATTCTCATCGCTTCGTTCCTAGCTTCAATGAACCCGGCCAAATCAGACCTAAGGATGTTTGGCAGGGGTCTGGACGAGAAGAAGCGCAAACGTCGACGGATCACCAAGGCACCTTCGGCGAAGACCAAAAGTGGCCCTATCAAGGTTACCTTTTCTTATCATTTGCTCGGTTGTAACTGACTATCTTGTAGATTCCTCAGCATTTCCTTGGACCAGCAGTATTTCCCCTTGACCGCATGTTGGCTATCTTAGGCGCGTTGCTTGAAGAAAACGATAACGACGACGATTTCAGACCCTTCAAGATTGACTTCTCGATTCCTGGCGAGTACACCGATATGGAAGTCAGCAGGGTCGGTGTATACGCTACTGTAAGTTCCGAGGGTCGTCCTGATGAATGTGCTTGCCGACTCTGCATCCGTAGATCATAGATCTGACATCATCAAGGTTGCTTCATCGAACTTCGCCGGCCGAGAGGTTGGATGGACCCCCGATGTTCAAATGCGGGGTCTCGTACGATGTAGTGTTAGGATTAGCTAAAGAGTTGGACGTACCTCTGCAAGACCTGCTCTGGGATCCTTTGTAATCCTTTTGGAACGCAGCCATCTGTCTTCGGTGAGATCCGTATGCTATTCTAAGATGTTGCTTCTCATTTACGCGTACCTTTTGTCAGTTGTCAGATTTATATCTTATTCTGTGGCTTATCAGAAACATCTGATGTCTTTGTAGCGATACCTACCTGCCCTCATTGTCTAAGCCTTAATAAGTAAGGCAAGGATATCGATAAGGTCGTGCTACCACCAGGAGAAGTTGAAACCATAACTTCTGTTCTCGTGGACTGCAAGGGTAGCCGTGCCGCAATGCTTCTCGAGAATAGAAGATCGCCGGTGCTGCAGCCCATTTCGACGATGCGTTCGAATTTTTAAGTCCGCGACGGTCTTTATGGCAGGCAGGCACGTGGATCATCTAGGGCCATCTTCGTGGCAGAGCGTTGCTATCCTCGGGCCCGTGAGATGTTCCTCAGAAAACTTTAAGTAGCGAAAGACATTTTTACGCTAGGTTCTGACACTTGTCGTCGGCCTGGAAGATCAACTCTCAATTCGCGTAGTGCCTACTCCTTCGTTGCACACAGTTCCCGGCGTTTCAAGTAAAACGACCTCTTTGGTGTGTTACACACGAGTCCTCCATGTACGTTCCGCTGATCAGCAGAAACAAGTTACATAAGTACAACCACCAGGCGGCATCCCAGATTGTTTCCCAACCCACACCGACTACTTGGCCGAGTGACCCGGATACAGCTACAGCATAACGTGGTATCCCTTGAATCATTCCAACCATTTTCACCCGAGTCTCGTGCTGCTCAGCGGTTGTCATAATTAGAAAGTCCGCCGAAAAGTCCTATTAGGATCCACGATTCTATGTCTAATTATTAAGGCTGACTCGTACACTTTCCTCGGACGTTCTACGATTTCCTTCGTTGTGCGATCTTTTAACTATACGGCCTACTTCAACGTTTTCTTCTGTCCTCGGCATAGAGCGCTTCGTGTCAATGTCTTTCCCCTTCAACCATGCCGTGTCTAGCACGGCACTACAGAAATCATTAGAACCACGTTCAGTCATAACTCTCGTTCTCGTTGAGAATTCCCGGGCTTTAGAACGGTTGTGGCCAGATCTCCGGGGACATTCTCTTCGCTCTGTCCTTAGCAAACTCGAAGCTAGGTATCCGGGAGCTCCGGTAAGTATGTTTTAATGCTTTATATTGCCTCAGTTCTGATATCCCAATTAGCATACGTCCTACGTTCTGGAAACTCTGGCTCCCGGTGACCAGCTCACGAGACCTGGAGTGGCCCGGCAACACAATAGTCTAGACAATTGTCTGGAGGACCTACAATTCAATTATAGTCCTTTAAATGTCCTATCAAGTTCACATATCTGGCGTGCAATCGAGGTAAGTATACTGTATCGCTGTTATCAGTTTACGGCACGCGTGAAAACTGTCATATAGTTTCTGTGTTCGGCAAGTATACAAGAGCCGTCGACTGTTCGTAATATCCTCGTCATCGCAGCTTCTTCACCGGTGGAAGGCACAAATGCCAAGCAGCACACGTCAACTGTCCCATATTATAATTCCTGGTTCGGCCTTGCGCAACGGCTCACGGAGGTACTTTTTTAATCCTCGATGATCAAGCCCACCAACGTTCACACCATCATTCGTCTATCTAGACCAACATTCAATGGCACATGATATTAAACGCTCACCAAGACATGAGTAGACTGACCACGCTGTTTAATGAAACGGTCAGGGTTTCATTATCGCATCTGGAATGTATTTAACGGCGAATCGTCTCAACCAACAGACAATGCTGCAAAGAAACGTCGAAGAGCCCCTGTGGCTCCCTGCAGAATCGGAGCGTTTCCTCGTTCGCCTCTCCAGCAAACCCCCAGCCATCACACCAAGTCTCTTCTCCCAAGGTAGGTGACGACTATCATTCCGCTCCTAGACCTGGCTGACAACATTTTTGGTCGACATCTTCCAGAATCCTTCAAAAATGTACGTAAAATCTGCCAACTTCTCACTCGTGTTTTATCTCACCTGAAGTGCAGCCCGCTTCTTCAGTATCGTATCACACACTTGAGTCTTCGCTCCCTGAAGACCGTCCAGATAATTGTTCCCTTCCACATATCCTACCAGAGCCACCAACAGAGGCACCGAGTCTGGTCGCTCAGCTGCAGCAGGTCCATGGGCTGACGAAGAAAAAGGTTTACGGCACCAAGCCCGTTCGAAAGCCGTTTTTTCGTGATGAGCGAGTAACGGAGACGAGTCGCAGGTCAACACTACTGGCAAGGTCAGTGCCCATTGACATGGACATGACAAGAGCTCCTGGAGGTCGTGCTGTCTCCCACTCTGTGATTGATCGTAGCGCTCGTGTTCGCCACACTGGTTCTGCAGGAGGCCGTATGCATGGGTACCACCAACCGGCTCCGCACTGGTCGCCTATGTCCATGGCGTCACCGATCCCGTCTAATCTCCCGTCAGCTGCCTCATCATCCGCAGCGCCCACGAACCTAGATTCGTTCATCTCATCTCCATTCAATGCAACCCCTCCGCCTAACGTCAGTACCACCCCATGGGCACCATTCTCGGGGACATCTCCACCTTCTTCTCACCTCCCCGGTAGCTCTCCCGCGTTCGCACCGCTGCCAACACTGCCCTTCAATCACACTCCTGCCTCGCCCGACAATTCCCCACCGCCGTACCTACGCGACCGAGCCGTGCCGGAGATATCGCCTTCTGGAGTCCTGTTTGACCCCCCGGGCTTCCACGATGGGCTGGGAACACATACGCCCAGCCATGAGTGCGAGTTCCCTGGCCACGAACCGGGGATGCTCGCGTCAGCGGTGTCGCCATCTCAACTCGATTCTGATGTTCATTTGGCGTCGCAATCGGGGCATTCATCCGCCGAGTCCAATTGTTCATTTTCCACGGAGCAAATGCCGTCTTACAACACGGACAGGTGGAGTCAGACGTCGTATGGGCCTACGGATTCCGCATACGGGTCACCCAGTTCCTCCGGTAGTAGCTCACTGAAAGGCTGGGCTGGCTGATTGCAACAGTCAGTTGTTACTACCTACTACTTTCTGTTTTTGGTGTGCATACTCGTTGCCATAATGTATCGTGTCCCCGTTTTGTTGCAAGGAACAGGCACCAGCACGACTACTCATGTTGTTAACCATATTATTGTACACTGCTTCCTCCGTTTCGCTCTGTCATGTAGCTTATTTCTTAGGGTTTTTCAGGTACTATTATTACTGTTGTGTGTCGAATTGATTTATGCTTATACATTCTAGATGTGCAGCGGGGAAATTGACCCATCCTGAGAAAGGTAATATGCGACGCGTTGGTGGCTGAAACATTAAATTAAGCACTGTTTACACTTGGCAGTTTCAGTTCACTATACAACGCTAGTACGTGGTGTTTACGACTCTGAGTCCGAGGTGCAAGGGCACGCCAGTTTCGAGGAAAAGAGGTTAGGCTCGACAAAGGTGGATGACAACCGTAAGCGAACGGACCGTGTTATCGTCATTGCCTGGATATTCGTCCGATTCGGACGTCATTGCTCGCGAACCTATTGCCGACTTGTAACGTGAAACGCTGTTAGTACCACATTTACTTACTATCCCCGCACATGCTCATAAAGCTGCTAAACTCGATCTGCAACCACCTGCCGGACCCTGGGCAGGGCGTGCAATCTCTCCTCTATTTGCACGGAATCTTATGCCGTCTAGGCACCACCGGTGGCCGAATTTTCCCTAGCCTTGAATTCCACCGGGTGTGATATCAAATGAACGACGATCCTTCATTTCGTTTACGAAACAGCTGCAAGGATATAGAGTCATGCAACGATCTCTACGCTCGGCAAGAAACTCGGGCATGACAGTATCATGTATTGGACCCTGAAATGCCCCAGGATCCATGTGAGCCTTGGGTCCACGAGCCAAAATACCAGTGTCAGGTTTGGTTGATCATCTGTGTATGTCAGACGGTTTCGTACTCAGCCTTGTGTTGGTCCTCATCCTAGGAATTCCGAATCTACCGAAAAACGGAAGATGTGCGATTTGTAAAGCTTTAATGATATCGTGGTTTATACTGTGCCTGCTATAGTCATATTATATCGTCTTTGGGAACTAACTGACCTAAGGCCAGGATCGTTACTTCCCAGCTCCACTCACTCAGTGGGATCTCACGGGCTGATATACCGGTTGTCGATCCGGGGATCATACCCGGCCCCCCGTAAGACTCTGGTCCGGTCCTCCGACCAAATATTTTCTCATCCTGGAGCTTTTACAATTAGAGGGGCGTGCTATTGGTCGTGGAAAGCGGTTTCCTGAAGTCCAATTTCCAAATATACTACACTGTGGAAGTCAAAAGTCCACAAGTGGCCAACGCATGAGGCCTTGAGGACACGGCTCCGGGCCCATGGGGTAAAGTTTTTGTGACCATCGTCTAAGCTCTCGATTGCAAGTATACACACTCTCTCAGATATCTGAAGAGGGAAATATACTTCGATCCAATACGTGATGTCACGCGTGGTGTTAACAGATTTATACTTCCGTGCCGCTTCAAAAATTCTATCGTGCCCGGGCCCCGCTCGACCTTGCAGTCTGGTACATAGACAGACAACGATACAGACCTATCGATGGAAGGGAGGGACGGTCAGTATGTAAGTACATAGATATCTCGGTAAAATCGATGAGAGGTTATCGGTCTGTCAGGCGGCGACAGTGAGGTGGGAGTTAAGTAGCAGGTTATTAGAAGTCAACCCTATGAGTAGAGATTATCAACAACGCCTCGTTGAGAAAATCATATAGTGGCTCCGAGTCGGGGTGCTTGCGCTGAACTACTGAGTTTGTCTTGAATAGTGCACAGGTCTTCCAGACTAGAACTGAACTGAACGTGCAGATTGTAGGACATGGTCATATAAGATCGGGTAATTGTAACGTACAATTGTGAGGAATTTGCTTATATCCGTTATGGCAAGCTGAATTCTTGAATCTCGACATCGAGTCTTGCGTTGCCATCTTAGTACCGCACAATCCGGACAACGACCCCAACAATCCAGCGACCTCTATTCTCGCAATGGTATACATGTATACCTCCCGGTAAACTGCAGCCGCGGCAGCTGCCATGTCGAGGCGATTGAGAAGGCTCACTGATAACCTATATGCTCAACATATGTTGTAGCATAGACGAATGAAGGGTCCGAACTGTATTGAAAGAGAAGCAGACTGGTTCCTACAAGCCGAAGGGATGGTCACTTAAGTCGGCTAAAATGTTGAAACCGGTAAAACACGATACACATCCGATCTGGGGAGGGAGATACTCCTTTGAAAGAACGACTCCGACCCCCACCCCATCAATGGTCAAGGCATATGTCACAATCTTGACCAAGTGGCTGGTCTTCCAGTCGAACAGTCCTTTCTCTTCGCTAAATTGCTAAAATATGGAACATTTAGTTAACCTCCCAGTGATAGCCACGATGTCGCTTTCCTGTTTTGTGGTAGTTTTGCGGTGAGTGTGTTCGAACCTATGGATTGGTACAGTGCTCACCCTATCGCAGGGATTCCAACATTTAGAGGGGGAAAAGGATTGATACATATCCGATCGAGGATCGCTCCAGATAGAATGTGATCGGAAACTTTGGTTTTTGAGATACCGGGACTTTAAACGAAATAACGGAAAATGTAAAGGAGGAGAGCAAACATACAGGTACGAGGCATGGTTATCATATGTTTTGTATATATCAAACAAATCCTGATAGGCCGTTCCCACAGCACCAGGAAAGATGGTAGTTTGTAGTTTCCTTGATATAAAGGATGTCGTTCAGCTTAGCAAGGCTGCCCTCTGAATGGCATTGGAAGGGGATGAATTGTCGTATTACCAGCAGTATAGTTTAGAGACTCTCGTGTACGCAGAGGGGTTTTCCGACATCGATGGTTGAAAAGAAACGCACTGGCGCTGCTATTAGAAGCTTGTCCAAAGTATTCGCCACTCAGCCGTCAAGCCACTGTGCCTTAGTCCCTCGACCTGATGCTTTTGTTCCCGGACTGGTCATGACTTGATCCCCAGGAATACGAGAGTGTTCCCTACTATGCAAACTGGCTGCAAGCTGGCGCCCAGTCAGCCTGAGTTGAGTAATGAAACACACCGAACATGAATGGTCGTCGCAGTTGGAACCCAAAAATATGCTAACTCTGGCAAAACTCTGGACGAAGTTTTTGCGATTATCGGCCTAAAATATGCGAAAATCAGGGAAAAGTTTGGCGGGAGCTTCTGGGATCCTTCCAAAGCTTCTGGATCCTTTCAGCAACTCTTACTTCCTCCCTTCGTGTCACGTATACCTTCCGAAGTGTTCTGCGAGACAGGATGAAACAAACATGAGACACGCATCTTTGTGGCTTTCTGTCAGCTAACAGCAACCATGTCAGCATCTGGACTTAACCCTCGATTCAAAGTGCGTTAAGATATTGCTCAATGAATAGTAGTACTCATTCATGACGCCATATTGGTTCATCAGGGTATTCAGCTCCCTGACTTTTTGGGCATAATGAAGCATGCCTCAGAGGTATCCTTCCAGTTTCATTGCATTTATGATTTTATATTGACATAGCTCAAATAGGACCAGAACGAGATAACAGTCCTAGCCAATGCGATATGCACCCTCCTCAATGACCACGAATCGTTCCACTCGAACCTGGTGTGCTTGATCACGCAAACGTCTCTCGCACCTGTATTCCGACACTCGACCATTTCCAGCATTCTTACTCCTATCCGAGATATTGCTGTTGAATTTTACGAGGCCACCTCCGCTATGTGGAATGAGGTGTATCTGTTTCTCCAGGAAGGGTCGGACATTTTGCGCCCAAAGTCGGAGACTTCGCAAGATAAACATATCGCAAACGCCGAGCATCACATACGCGCAGCTCAGGTGGACTATTTGAGAGCCTGTCAAATTATTGAATCCCGTTTTGAAGACCTTTTGTGGGACAGTGAGGAGCTCCTAATTGCACAGCTCCGAGGCTGGTGTGGTTTGGAGTTTCTACTCCGTCTCACTAGACGGTACTGCTCGTTATCCTCATACCGGCTCATCGTCACGGAAGGCATCCTTCGGCGTCTTTCAATGCTCTGGGACGATGCGCGTGAAATTTTGGCTTGCCTAAACCACTTGGGAGAGGTGATGAGTAGGATTCAGATACGGTTTCGGAGTCCCGAATGGCGAGCATATTATACAGGTCGATGGGACGTTATCCACCTGCTCACCGATACTTTCCACTACGCATTAGTTTGGCGCCGTCATGTCGAAAATAACATCAAGTACGATTTGTATAAGTTCCACAGTCAAACTGAACTTAACATCGATGACCAGTATATCGGGCCGTGGGATCCTACTGGGTTTGTGTGGAATTGGTATCTGTTCTGGCGTTAGATCAGTCAGTCGCGGAAGACAATCTAGCACGCAATGTATAAACTATGATATCGTTCAAGCATACTTCCAGTTTTTTGGGTAAATCCACGAATAGAATTCCACAGAATTCAATATCGTAGATGAGTTATAGATGCGAAAGGATAAGTTGGGGAATGTTTCATTATGGCGAAAAAGATGTCGCTCTGGATACCCTACCACCAGTCATGACAAATGAGCGCTTTCACAGAGCAATAACTTGACATACTTTGAATCGAGAAGTCCAGAGGCAGACATTGTTTCGTCAATGCCTAGCGTTAGTAGTCGGAAAACCGCTCCTTGACCAAGATGTGCGTCACATGTTGTCTCACAGAAGGTCCACCGTAAATCGGAAAAGGTACATAATGCCCTGCGACCAAGAATGTCAAGAAAGGAAGCTTTGAACTGAAAGAATTACAGTCGCGAAGCACAAGACAATGGAACGCACATCTCTCCATGTCGCCGGGTTGATTACCCAACCTTTTGGGAGTCCCGGAACATAGACGCAGAGCCAGTGTCTGCAGTCTCAATGACAAAATATCATCAGGAACGTTAACACGGACTCCAATGAAGACATAGATTATAAAAATACACATGTACTATATAATGATATCGTCATTGGGACTGCTCGGCGTAAACCTAAACGAGAAACATGTCAACAACAGTAGGTAGTGTCAAAACGAAGACTGACCTTGATTGTTTTATCAGCACCACCGGTAATCAACCGCGTCCCGGTCATATCAAAGGTCGAGCAGAAAACGCCAGCTTCCGCTTCCAGGGACCCAGGTTGAGGAACGTCATCCATATTCTGGAAAGGAGTGCCCGTGTTATAGTCCCAGAAGGTGAGAGTACCATTGTCGCCTGAGAAATTATGTACATTAATAAGCAGCTGCGGTAATGAAAAAGAATCCGAGGCGCCTCACCCCCAGAGAAGAAGACACCCTCGGCGTTGACCGACAGCGTGTTGATGATTGCGTTATGTCCACTGAAGTTGAACACGAATGTGCCTTCGGGACACTTCCATTTCTTTATGTTGTTACCACCCGCAGATCCTGATGCAAACGAGTATTCCGTAGGATGTATAGCTAAGGATCGAATAGACTTTTTGTGGTGCGTGAGTGTCACCATGGTTTTTCCGGCCGCGAGGTCCCATAATCTAAGCGTTCACGGTTAGCATCTGGAGAAGACGGGGAACTCATTGTATTGAACTGCACCTGACTGTCGAATCCATGCTTCCGGTGATGACCTGTGGGTCTGATTCTTGGCACTTCACATCTGCGACCGTACCAGTGTGACCAGAGAGAACATGGATCTGGGCCTTTGTCCGCATGTCCCAGACACGAGCAGACGCGTCACGTCCGGCAGTGACCAGCACATCGAGAGTTGGATGGAGGGACAGGGAATATACGCCAGACAGATGTCCGTGGTAATGCCGAATGACCTTGTTAGCCTCCAAGTCCCAGCATTTTACCATCTGCGAAAAAGCCCATCAGCATCGCGTCGTTACCGATTGACTGGACGCACTTTATCCTCACCACACGAGAAGAGGTACGGATGCCGTGACGATACGGCCAAACCCCTCACGGTGGATATGTGCCCCGTTAGCGACAGCCTCAGCTCCCCCGACGCAAGATCCCAGATTTTTATCACGCGGTCCCCGGCACCTGTGGCAAACCATTTGTTGCCTGGCTCAACTGCAACGCTTCGGACCCATCCCAGATGCCCCGAAATAACCCGAACAAGCTTCCATGGCGGGCGATACGTAGGCTTGACCGTCCGTGTCGTTTTATGTAGGGTGAGAGCCTGGGAGAGCTTACTCGCGGACGCGAATGTTGATGGCTGCGAGACGGGCGTGTTGTCGATTTTGGCAATCATACGTGATGTTTCTGCATCTGCATCTGCTGTACCGCGTCAGGACATTGTTTCCAAGGTAGTCAAGGGGGCACACCTCCTGCAGTTATTAATTTCCGTTGTTCCTTTGGACGTGACGGACCCACATGACCCTGCTGAGCCAGAAGGGCAGACGGGAGTTCCTTGAAATCACGATACTCGTCGTATATCTTCGCCGCCAGTCGTAGTCGTGTACTGTCGATAAAAATGGGACAGTGTTCTGCGAAGAAAATAGACGGATTACCTTTTCTCTTCGTCTTTGAAGCCTGCGTCAGGACATGCAGCAAATACGCTGCGAGTTCGTTTGCCGTTTAAATTGAAAAGCGGTTCGAGAGGCGGCAAAGCAGCGGTCGACATGGTGGAAGAGGAAAGAGACCGTCGTCGTGGTCGTCGGTGTTAAGCAGTGTAACCCTAACCCTAACGACGTTGATCGCCTCCGCTTAGTAAGACTCGGGCCGACGGAATCAAATCCGTGAGAAAGTTACATAACCTGCTTGTGCATGCTTGGTTTCCAGGCCTCAGCGACATGCGGCGCCACTGCGAAAGTTCTGTCTCCTTCGATTGTGCAGCGATAAGGAATTGCTGCAAACTTCCTAGAGAGAGTCTGTATCCGTCGTGTAGCAGTGTATCTGGGTGTACGTCGTACAACTATAGTAGGAGAGGCATACACGATGTCGCAAGTGTTAGAGTTAAAGAAACACGCAAAACAGCTTCAAAGCAGTGGCGCTTCTGAAAAGGTATGTGGTACCTCTGTGTTGCACCTCCGATTCACTGATTTTACCTCTGTAGGAACTGACAACCGTGCTACAAATACTGAAGAAAGATTACCAAGTAAATGAAGCACTCCTTAGGGTGGGTATTTCACGTCAATTTTTTCGGTCGTGTGGCCATGTACTAATCGGGATTCAATAGGAGAGCAGAGTAGGTCTTGCTGTAGGCAAACTACGAACGCATGCGTCAAAGGCTGTCTCCGACCTGGCGAAGGACATCGTGAAGAAATGGAAGAACGACGTGGAGAAGGCGAAGCAGGGTCATCACAGTGGGGGGTCGAGCAAGCCGGTGCCGAATGGAAAACCAGCCCCAAGTGCGTGCTGATTTTTTCTTCGTGGATTGTGAAAGGTCTTGACAGTCGTCTGCAGCCAGGAAGGCCTCTGTGGCTTCAGATGGCAAGCCGACGATGCAGACAGCGAACAAGGCGAACACGAGGTCGTACAAAACGGATGGCTTAACAATCAAGCTGTTTGCGGAGGACACAAGGAACACATGCCTTGGACTGATGTATGACTCTCTTGCATTCGACTCCAATGCCCGTGAGTACTGCATCGAAATCATCATTTACCTACCTTATATCCCATGTAGCCTCCGACCTGATCCTCAAACGAGCTCAGGCAGTTGAAAAGGGAGTCTACGATCTCCGCGGAACTGCTGACGCCGAATACAAGGGGAAAATCCGTTCCCTATTTGTCAATCTGAGGGATAAGGGCAATCCCTCGCTGAGAGAAGGTGTTATCAGTGGCGACGTACCCGCTGAGAAGCTGGCTACCATGACTAGCGAGGTAAAGATTCGTCCACCCCGGTTTGATGCCGCATGCTCACCCCCGTCTAGGAAATGGCCTCTGAAGAAAGAAAAGCCGCTGACAGCAAAATCCGAGATCAAAACTTGTTCCAATCTCTTAGCGCCGAAGAGCAGCAAGCGGAGACAGAAGCGTTCCAATGCGGAAGATGCAAACAGGTGCGTCCAGCGAACGATCAGTGTAGCACGTTTCATTGATCCCATCAACTCGTCAGCGAAAATGTCGCTATCGTCAAGCCCAGACTCGGAGTGCCGACGAACCGATGACCGTACGTATCATCCTTTGCGTCTGTACGTATTCTAGTAGCTAATAATTTCTTTGTAGACCTTCGTAACGTACGTTCACTTGTTCACTATGCTGCACCATACTGACCTTCTCCTTTTCACTAGATGTACCAACTGTGGAAATAGGTGTGTTTTCCCGTTCCCTCCCATAATTCTTCAACTAATCTAACAACCACTACCAGATGGAAGTTTTCATAAGCAGCGCGTTATTTTTGTCGCTGTCGATCTTCCCCCCTTCCCTCCTCCTCGGTATGCTGTACACTCTGTCTGCTTTGTTTTATAGTATTGTGAACCAACAAGTAATGGTTTTTTGTATGATCATTCTTCGCCCCATTATACCACGTTTATTTTCTCTGTTCATATTTGAAATTGTACCTATGGGTCAAATTTGACATCACTTCACTGCCACTTTTTTTACTATCTTTCGCTCCAATCCTCCCCGTCGTCATCATTTATTTTCGTACTCCTCATCCACCGGGGCGGCGGCGTAAAGACGTCCCGTGGAGCACCACGATCCCTTGTGGTGACAGGAAAAGATACAAGTGTCGTAACTTTAAATACTCTCCACTTTTCCGGATTGCAACTTTTTTTTCTTTCTTCAATGATCGCCAGGCACGTTTCAGTGACGTCATTTTAATTACTGCCAAGCAAATGAGGTATCCGCGTCATAGAGCAATCCACATCGACGTCACCTGCCTCCATGGGTATGGCGGTGGGTATAAAGAGAATACCGTTCTTCCTCTGTTCCCTAGAAAGTCTCAGTTTGCCGGTTACTATTCATTCAACTGAACTAAAACTCAATTATTTTATCCCCCGCCTTGAATCACCTTGAAACATGGTACGCGTCGAATAATAGCCTCTCCACTATCGTACTGAAATTTATGCGTCTATTTTTTAGGGATCCGTCGTCTCTGCAATAGGACGTGGTATAAACGCGGTCATCTCCGCGATTGCCAATGTTATAATGACCATAATTGGAGCCATCACTACGGTAAAACCTTTTATTATCGTCACACTTTATACCAAGACTGACGAAAATTGCTAAAGGTGATTGTCACTATCTTTGATGTTATCGCGGACATTCTCTGCTGTCGCTGCTGTGGCTCACGACGAAGCGGCATGCGCACCGGGCGGAGAAGAAGAGCTACTCGTTACTAGACGCGGCTGAGACGCAGTAGATGACATGCGCTTCCCGCGTGAACGAACCGATATACCTTTTTCTTACCTTCCTACCATACTGTACTCTCCCCCTTAACAATAGCCAATACACGGACTTCATATGTATCAACTTATGTTATCTCACAATTCATATCCTTGACGAAATTTCTCGTTGCGGAATATATTAGGCGGGAATGGATGTTTCCCTTCGCGAAGGATGTTTCTTGGATGTTTCATTGCCATCACACATTCGCGTCGGGGGTGACATCTGCCTCCGACACCATGATTACATAAAAAACATATCCATTGTCTCCAACCGACCCAAAAATCAGCCTTGTATCGATCATTAAACATGGTACGCATTCGAGTCATTCTCCCCCCCCCCTACTTTTTATACTGACTTTTATCGCCAGGGATCTGTTATGTCTGCATTAGGACGTGGGGTCGGCATGATCTTTGCTACGCTCGGCCGCGGTGTCGGCCGCATCGTTACTTCGATTGCCCAAGTTTTCGTGACGATAATCCAAGCTATCACTGCTGTACAGTTTTCCATCATCGTCCAATCTCGCATCGAGACTGACAAACTGGTTGCAGGTGATCATTACCATCTATGATGTTCTCTCCGACATTGTCTGCTGCCGCTACTGCGGCTCGAGACGAAGCCAAATGCGCTCAGGGAAGAGGCGGGACTTCCCGTCAAAGTTGAGGCGGGATCGCACTCCTAACGGACAGGAAGGCACTTCGAAGAGGGAGGAAGGCACTCCCACGTACTAATTGCCAAGTTTGATGGTATTGTACATAATACTTAACGCCCGACGAACGGGCTTCCGCTTACTATAGGCACGCTTGATAGTGAGGAGTCCCAAAACAGCTGCGATCCGCCTCGATAGTATACAATGTTACGCAAACAATGAGGAAAATACTTGATATTCTTGACACGGAGAGCCTTTGGGTGCGACTGCTTACTACTTCTACTTTAATTCAAAGGTATCTGTTTCCAGTACCCAAAATCTGCGGGTGTTGAGCTGGACCTTCCATGTCCTGTGTTATAAAGCGCGAACGATGAACCTTTGAAGAAAAAAGCGCTGTGACACGATTTAAGTCTAGCGACCTACAAGAGTTGTAAACAGACGTACCCTGTTGACGGGACCGTCATATACACACTGCTGAACGTCGTGAGATCGTTGAAAGGTCCCCACCGCCCTTCCGCATAACCCAACGTATACTCCGTTGACTTCGCTATGACCCTCAACCGTACTGGCTGATCGGTTGACTCAAGCTCATAATAATTCGTCATGGTGATTGTATTATTGGAGAATGTCAATCCCCATGGCCCTATTTGCTCCGCAGGAACAAGCGTCCGTGTAACAATGTACCGCTTCCCAGAGTCCCCGGTGATCCCAATATCATTGTGCATCATGTCTCCATAGAAGACACTCAGTCCAGCCTCCGTCAAATTAGTAGCGGGGGAAAACTCGAGGATCGTCTCAAACGTCTCCTCATATGCAGTTTGTTTGCGTGTTATGATGGCCGCGCTGTCTCTGTCCCCAAGTGCGTAGCCGTTCGCTTTCAACCTCAGATATCCCGGTCGGTCAGTGAGGGAGTGAAACGCCTTGTATGGATTCCGGACGAAATAGAATGAATTATCGAGAGCTGCCGAGGTGAAACCGTCCGAGTATGAAGAGAGCGGGGACTTGTCTTCGAGAACACCTTCCATATGCAAGCTCAGGGGCCGGCCTCCGTTGAATACAGGCCAACCATCTTCCCATGTCACGGGGAACAAGAAGGTCTGGCGTCCTGACCAGAAGGACGAGAGGTTAGCGCTCGCGTGAGGGAAAGCATAAACACTACTTGCCTAGCTGCTGGAAGCTAAAGTTCCCGTTCTGCGGTACAGTTCCCAGGCAGGTACCCCACCAGCTTCCGTCCGCCGCTTGCATGAAATCGGCATGGCCAGTAGACTGCACAGGTAGAGAAAGGTTCGCGCCATTGTAAACGATCGGGTTGCTGGGATTGTTTTCCCAAGGCCCTGACGGGGATGGACCGCGCTGAATGGTAGCTTGATGATGGATACCGGTACCGCCTACAGGATCGAATGTGAGTGTCGCATGTATTAGACTATAATTGGCTGCGTTGTTTACCTTCTGCGATCATTAAGTAGTAGGTACCGTCGACCAAATATATGTGTGGACCTTCAGGCCTAGACGTCGAATCGTTGGGAAGAGTTCCATTGAATATGAGTTTATCACAAGTGCGAGAATCTCCTGTAACGAGATCAATTTTACTCTGGTATATGCCGTAGATTTTGTCCACGGCGTTGTTTATCCCAGTCCATGTAGCATATACCTGAGAAAGTATTTTCAGCTCAGCTCACAGAGCATGATATGCTCTTACATCGCCGTTGGTATCCCAGAAAAGATCTGCGTCGTATCCAAGAAAGTCTGGGTGAAACATTAAGTTTGATGGAATGAAAATAACGTAAGAAATACAGAACACGCACCGAAGTAAACCGGATCACTCCATTCGCCTACAAATATGTCTTCTGTGGAAACGTAGAAGCTTCGAGGGAAGAGCCTGAATTCCGCTTTACGGATATGATCAAGGTGTAACGACGCGTAGTATCGCAGTAGACGCACGAGTATAGACATATCTAGTCGTGCACACGAGATAGTATACTCCCTCGTGGAATCTCAAAGTTGGTGCCCAAACGCCTTCAGGTTCATCACACTTAGCGCCCAGGCAACGAGCAGATAGAAGGACGGTACTTACCTGCATCTGATGGAGTTCCAAGAAGCGACAGCTGCAATGGTCTGGTCAGCCCATGCCCGATGAGCTCCCAATCTACGAGATCCGTGCTGTGATAGATGGGAACTCCAGGAAAGTATTCGAAGGTGGATGTAGCAATAAAGTAATCTGATCCTACGCTCAGTATAGAAGGATCTGGATTAAAGCCTGGGAGTATTGGATTTATCAACGCGTGAACCAACGCTGCGAGAAATGAGCACGGCGTTCTTGTGATAGAATGCCGCGGCATACCGACTCCGATTCCAAAGGCAATCCCCAGTAGGGAGAAGATGCACGGCATTGCGAATATCTTCAGAAATATGCGGTCTTGAAGATGTCAGTTTTTCTTTGCTCGTATATATGTGATTCCCGGAGGTCAGCTGAATGCTGGCGGTTTTTGTTCGGGAGCCTGTGGTCGGGCCGTCCGGTAGCAGCGGGTATAAAAACTCCAATATCATAGTCCTTATGGCTTGCCATTAGCATAATATAAGGCGAGACTGCAGAAAAAAAAGCCCACCCGATATAAAATCCTAGCGTTTGTGCAATGGTCAAGAACCGGCGGGCGAAGTCGGGCCGCTGGAGCGGCTTATTTGGAATCAGCGTGTCTGCCAAATACCGGATCTCGGCACCAGAAGCCGCAGTTTTCTCTTCCTCTCTCTTACTCTCTTACTATCACTTCATGTCCGTATCGCCTGGCTAGCCTTTTCCCGGATACTCAGCAACATGGGCGCCTACTACGACGAGATTGAAATCGAAGACATGGTGTGGGATGTTGAGAAGCGTGTCTATCACTACCCATGTCCCTGCGGAGACCGTTTCGAAATTTCACGACAGCAGCTGGCCAATTATGAAGACATTGCTACCTGCCCCAGCTGTAGTCTTATTATTCGTGTCATATATGATCCTGTGAGTCGACGTTCTGTCGGTTAATTATTTCGCTTATCCTGTGGGACGCAGCTAGATTATGAAGATAATGAAGAGGAAGAAGAGGACGGGAATGACGAGGAAGAGAGCGGGAGCAGCGATGACGAGAACTTCCACGATGCCATCGAAAACCTTTCACTCGATGATGCCGAGGAAGACAACCAGGCATGATCAGATTTTGGCTGGAGTTGTATCTTATTACTCTACACATGTCGTGCGCCCTTGTTCTCTTCTTTTAACTTGTGAATCTAACATGTTATCTGTACAGATATATTTTTTATTCTAATCGATGAACATCTATGGTATAATGTTTTTGGCACACGACTGAAAGCTTCGTTGTATTCACGATGTGCCCGACATATCCTTGACAGACGATTGAATTCCTGGTTGTAACACTGGTCCTCGTTTCATGTCCTCTGCATGGCTTGGCTGTACTCGGTGAGGGCGCCGAGATGCCTTATGAAACTTTACTTGTTACCGCGCGAAAATACAGCCATGTCCATGCCGCGAGCTCCTAGTCCCTGCCGGTGGTGAACCTGCGGAACTGAAGTTATCGTCTTTTGCCGACATCCATGTGGATTTGGACATTGACGCGCCTTTTCAGGACCTTTTTTTACCGACTGTCTTCTCTTCTTATTAAGTCTCATGTCTTTTTCCGTGAGTGACCTTAGCATGCTGAACAGGCACTGACTCATGCGTTAGTCATTGTCGGCCGTGCTGTTGATTTAGATCCAACCAATGGGCACGCCTGAGAAGATCTTCCTTTAACTAAAGATGTTTAGAAAATCCCATTGGTTTGCGCACGATTTCCTCCCGTCGCTTGAAAGCTATCAGTCTCAGCTGACATCATGGCCGCGTCATACCCTCTTTCATCTCTTCACAAAACGAAACGAGGCTACCTCGTAACGTTACTAACATTGTAGTCACTTCGAACCGCCCAGGCCGACGGCCTTGCTCGGCAATTCCGGTGGACCTCCCTCGCGTATTACGCCTCATGTTGTGATTCATTGGCCAGACAACGAAATGCGAAGTCGAGATATAGCCAAGTTTGCTTTGATCTTCCCGACACATTCCCACGAATTCTCCAGGAGGAGGCAATATCCTGCTGACGGCGCCTTTGTTTTCATGATCGTGCCGCGGCGTTCATATATCTCGACTTTAGAAAGACTTCCACGTCGCTGTGGCGCGTTTAATTCTCGGGCGGACATTGCAGGGATTCTTCCCCAGCGGATGATGAGACACGAAGGCGAAATGAAATCGTGGAGGTCGCCGTTCTCGCTAAGTGTCTATAAAACTCTTTGTTCGAAGGATGGATTCTGCAGAAACACGAACTTGACTGTACAACAATGCCTGCTAACGACGGCTAGTCACTCTCGAGAGCCTTGGATGCTTATTTCTAACCGGTTTACAGTCGGAACCAGCGGTCTGAACAACTGTAGTACTTTCTGAATTTGATTGCAGCTCGTCACTGATAGCCCTGTAGATCTTCAAGGAAAGAATCGACTCGACGCTGTCAGCTGGGTTGAGGCACGTTCCGGCCCTCCAAACGATCCTACTTGGACCATGAAATGCAAGAGTGAGCTTGCCAATGATTGCCTACAACATTTTCTGACGAACTCTTCGTAGTCGATGGCAAGGTTTTAGGGATCGGTACTGGGTCGCAAAAGCATGTTGCTAAGGATGCAGCGTCGAATCAGGCATTGGCTTCCTTGAAAAGACAGTAATGACTAGACAGTCGGCGCGTCTCTGATTTGGATTTGTGACCCTGTAATGATACCGTACTTATTTTGATACGATACCACCTATTTATGTCTTCTCGCAATTTGACTTTTTCATTTCCACATTTCGAACTCCACCTGTAAGATCGCCAATCAGGAACATGAAGACAAATGTGGCTGGCTATCATGCGGCCAGGTGTGATAGTACAAACCCTGCGGACTCAAAGTACAATCTCGTCTCGAAGGACAGATTGTTTGATACTATCTGGTATAATGTACATGATTAAGAGCCCTCACAACCTCGACACAGATCTTGTAGATTATAGTAAACGAATGGCCGAAGATTATAATGATATCGAGGTAGTAGAGTGAAAAACCTTAAGCAAAAATGATAAACCCGGTGCCTCCTTGCTGTAAGAGACGTTAGTAAAAAGAATGTAAAAGGGGAGAAGCCCTACCTGCTCTAGAAACGCGTATATTATATCATCGTCCTCTATATCATGCTATAATCCGACGTTAGTCAAATCTCAATGCCACCACAGAAAATCACGACTACATACGTCTCCCGGAGTCTCTTCAGGCCGCAGTCTATCCCCGTTCAGAACAAATTTCAAGGTACCTGCACCCAGTTGAGTAACATGACAACGGCAAAGGCCCGCAATATTCTAACCGGGATCTTTCTCAAACTTTTTCTAAACACTCTAGGTCAGCTAACAGAACGCGCCAGGACGCGTCGAAAGCCCACCTCCGCAGCTGTAAACACTTTAGCAAATTTCGTCGTCCGCTTCACGGCAACCGTAATCTCTGTACGGTGGAATTAGACGCGAACGCCACTGGGACATAGATACAAAGGTAGACGTACGCTTTTCGCCATCGCCTGCGTATTTGATAGTAATGTTAATCTTCGGCTTGGTATCTTCTCGTTCTTCTGGCATTATTGAAGGCAGGATATGGAGGAGGCCGGCAGGAATTGAGCCTGAAATGGGATGAGGTGGTGGTTGAAAGAGAGAATTAGGGTCTCGGATTGATGGCGTTGCATACTAAAAAGGAAATAATTAAGTCACGGGCGTCAGGGCTGACCCCGGTCCACTACGCTTGTGACGGTTCATTCAAGGTTCATTTCCCTTTGTTTTCCGTCGCCTTTCGTCCCTCTCAGTGAAATCACAAATGATGTTAGCTGAAACCCTGGTGCCGCAGCTCCTAATATTATGCGGCACGAAGATCTGGGATTCCTGCCTGATTGTCTCCCCGGACCCCAAGTACATGATGTTCTCTTATTGATGTTGCTTCGTCATTCAATATTCAGTATCCCAAGGCATCTCTAGTATTTACGAGAGAATGGCCACGTATGTATACATACTGCCTGCCATCTATACACCCTGGAAGACATCTTCGGACGTTCTGTTGTGGTGTGTAAGTACCTGGTGAGTCAACAAATCGAAGCTGCCGTACCATTGAGAACTTTTCCTGCACTCACCCCTCCTTACTCGCTACCGCGTGGCCGTACCCCATCTTATCTCATCTCATCATTACATTCCGCAGTGGAAGGCTGGAAGCCAGAGTCATCACACGACTTCAAGACTTCACCCTTGCTCAGCTTCAACAACACAAGTTGAACCCGTCTGATGGATATTTTCACAAAGTTTACTTGTAAACAGTACAATTGCTGGTGGACAAGAAAAGAACCTGAAACCCTTCATCGAAAGAAATTTGAGCATGGAGCCGCACCTCATTAATCATTTCCGAGAGGGACGTGGATCGTACGGAGAATGTTTCCTCCGGGAAGGTCGTGAAGCAGATCCCTGGATCTTGGTCTACTCGGATCGGCCTGCTTCACGACCTATGTACCAGGTATCCGCAGTTCGTTGTGAACAGCTAGTCACAGCGTGCATTGACAGTGATCTAGTCAAAACCACAGTTGGCACGTGTTCCACTACCCGCAAACTCGCGTTACGAATGCAGATTGGGTACCCTGGCATCGGGGACTACTCAGACTGGCGTCGGTGCTTGTCTTGTCTGTCACAGCTTTCATCTGGTTCAACTCCCTAATTGCTAGGTACTGTAGCGAGGTATCTAGTTGCAGAATTGTCTCACTGACAGGGCTTGAAATATCGGAAGTATAAGCATCACATATCAATTGTCTACCGGCATCCTATAGGTTGATATTCCGTCCATCTACGCAAGACCAAACCTACTACGCTTGCCATGCTATTTCCGGTTGTCCCTAGAGCATTCTCGAACGTTGTAGTGCTCCGGCTTAGATCAGTATATGTGCTAATTTTATCTGCTTCCGTCTTGAATTGCTTGAACCTATTAGAAATCTGGATGAGCCTAGAAATCTTCTTGCCTCCGGATTGGTCATTGGTCATGTCTGAACCGCCATAACACGAGTGCTGTATCTGGGGTGTTTTGAAGTTTACGAGCGAATCATCCTATGTGCAGTGCTAGTGTCCCGGTTTGCTCCAGGAATGATTTCAGTCAGAGAATAACACTGCGTAAGCGGAATTGGGCTTTGGTCAAATTGCTTCTGTTTACACTGATACATTGTATACCTTAGTACAAATAATTATTAGTACAACATGCCAACTTGTAAACCAAAAAATGGTCCTTCAAAGAAAGTCGTGCGTAGTTGACTCTAGGAACCTAGAATAAACTTTACCACCAAAGAACATATCGCCGCCTCCATCCCTCTAAAGCGTTCAGATCGCAGATCCAATGACTCCCACAGCCGCGTAAAGACAACCCAGCCCGAAATCCCAATAGTGACTCCGGAACTAGGCGCTTTGGTAGTGTCACGTCGAGACGCCTACATTTTAGCGTCCAGCAACCGGCGACACGGCCCCCGTTGCGCGCTCAATCCAGAGCCATGCGAGGTTACAGTGAAGTTGTACTAACGAAGCATAGGAACGACAGAGGCGATGGAGTCGGGGGATATGTAGATATGTGAAGCAAACTGCTCGTGTTATGGAGATTCCTCGTTGCCAGAAGTGTCATTGAGGGTTAGGTGTGAATACCGCCTAAAGAAGAACATCAGGAAAAGAGATCCAGGCAGTGGTGAAGAAAACCCACTTGTTCATGTGCAAAAGATGAGCCCGACTGGCATTCTTGATCAGCCGTTCGATGCGTTGACAGCTCTCCATCCTGGACTGCGTGATGTACTCATACATACTGAGCATAAGCAGGCTATATGGTGATGCGTGCCAGGGCGGTGTAGCAAGCTTGACGTGCAATTCCTTCTTCCGCCTAATGCGGTGGGATGGCGAACGTGGCGACTTCGGCAATGTTACCGACATCTGGGGAGATTCTGGTAGCTTTGGCGAAGAAAGCAGAGGAGAAGATGTCGGTGAGGATAGCGGTGACGGTACTGGACCTTCAAGTTTGTCGACATCCTCCTGAGATTGCTCCTGCAACTCAGCTCGTATCCGACGGGCCCAAGTACGCTCCTGCTGATAGAAAGTGACGAGGGAGTCGAGGTTTGTAATCGAAGAGCGAAAGACAGGAATTACTTCGTTCATTCCGGGAGAGCACAGGTAGACAACCATCGTGATTTGTGGATAAGATGGAGAGTATTATATATGTAAAGCATAGCAAGCTAGGCGTCGAACATACGTCACGTCACTAACTAGTTCCATCGAACAGAAAGAAGTACGGGATGGCCTGGCGCATGCCTGGACTTGCATCACGGAGGTCGGTCGGTGACTTTAAGAGGGTCCAGACAATTCTCTAGAGCAGTTTCAATGTGCCACAGATCTGTGAAGACATCATTCTGATGTCTAGATTACATTACCAAAAAAAAATCAATACTTTCTGTTGGCCAGACTCCCCAGCCAATGGACTTACAGAACCCTTGAGCGAATACGGTTGAGAGATTCTTCGTTGGTCTCGGTGCCGGCCTGCCCCTCTGTCTCACGTGATCTACCCGACTCCCGCGTTAATTGAATCACTGTTCTCTTTCTCTTATTGGTTCTCGTCGCTACCATTGCTTTGTAACCGAACTCGATGCTCAATGTATTCAAGTGCGATACGGAGCTGGACCTGGCGAATCGGAGCAGAAGATCTATTCTCAAATTTACCGGTTCTACGTTAACGATAAATCCCACGTTTGTCCCTCTTTCCTACCGTACTTTGATCTTTCGTCCAGGCCCTAGCAGAACTCAACGCGATTGCGCTTTATCAGACGGCACTGAATCATTCAGCCTGCTGAAAATCTCTTCCATCAGATTCCTCCGTTTCCAGGTCTATTCGCAGCCTAGATTTTCTGCTTTATGTGAGCGCTCTAGGCATCCCGAGCGGGTCATTTGTTGGAAGAGTGGATGCCCTATTCTGTCTATGATATCCTTCGTATCACCTATTCCTCAGGATGGGCATTGTATTGTTTTAATCGCTCCAGAGCCAGACCAACATACAATCGCATTCTGCAATTTTTGCTTACTAGTAGCCAGGGCCATAGCACACGTAATTTCAAGGGGTTTGCACCTTTTAAATACATGACATCGAGTCCGAAAATATTTTAGCTCTCACTGAGTGTGAGCTACCATTTCTCTGCTTCGAAAACCAATCGGCCTCTAAAGTACGAAATTTCCTAAGCCACACTAAATGCCATATAGCACTAGTGCTGACAAAGTGCATTTTCATAGGATGATTTTATACAGAGCTCTGGGACATTCAAATATAGAAATGAGGGTTTCTATTCGCGTCACCTTCCACCGACACCTCCAGCGTGGCGAACCCAGCCCGCTCGAGACTCAGAAATCAGAGCAATTAACACTGTCTACAATCTCGAGAGACTGGTGAACGACTACTTTTTCGTGATTTTCGCCCATCTTTACGGCACGAGCGAGCCCTTGAGCTCTCGAGAGCGGTCGGTGAGGCGTTTCATCGTCTTGATGGGAGCGGTCATGTCATCGTCTGCTTGTAAGCTCTCAATGCAACTCAAAGCAGTCATGGATGCATTTCTGAATACAAGTCTCTTGGAAGGCCTTACCGACGCTACGTAGATTATCAGCTCCGCATTGATGGGCAGGATGTCATGGAGAGATTCGAAATTAAGGAATGTTCATGGTCTTAGCCGTTGACTATTGGAGGATTTATACAGCAACAGCGGCCGCAGATTGAGCAGATGGAGGTGAATGAGGACCAGACGGCTCGAATACAGACCACAGAAGAACCCATGGAGGTAGACAATGATACAATCGATAAGCCAGGCAATACTAGTGCGGTCGTTTCCATCTTGAAAATTGTACAATAATAGTAGGATACGGACCTGAACTATTCAAAGTCGCTCTTCAGTCTCAGTCCGAGGTCGTAGCAATGTGACTCTATAGGATCTTTCAAGAACCTAACAATCGGTTGTGTCGGCGTAGAAGGTAACCGAGACAAGATGCCAAATCTTTTGACTAGCCGTCGAGCATCCATAACGAGGGGTAAAGCCACAGTCAGGTGTTCTTCCTCGTATTGACCACCATCCAATCGGGATAGATGCAAGCTTAGCCGGAACCAGATACCCAACATGAGGTCGATCGTTGCGCGTTCTGACTGTAATAAGCAAGGTATCTGGTTGCAGAGCTGTCTTGTCGACAAGGCTTGAAATTTCAGAAGTATATGCACCTACAGACACTTCAACAGTTTACTGGAAGGCGCCATTGGTAAACGCACTTCGGGTGAATCATTATCGCAAAAATATAAATCCAAGATCTTTTCGAATTACACCAAGGGACTCTGCATCTCGGACTACTTGACACGAATTGCAGCCACAGGACCAGGTAACCCATCATGCAATGCCGAACCATGCCAAATCTATGGTTTCATGGACAGGCACTGTATGTCCGACACCTGCAGCTGAATATCCGACGACTACATTGCCATATGTGGTCATCGTGTATGCCGACTGTGGGTCGTTTAATGTTGTCGTTGTCGCTGTCTGCGAAACGCCAAGGACATTGGTCCACTCTTTGATCTCTTCTCCGTAGTTGGGGTAGGCCAGAGTCGTATCACTGGGAAAATGATGGCGTCAGGTTACAGGCGCAAAATATCAAAGCTGGATGAAGATTCATACGCGGTACCGTGCCACAGCATCATCTTCGGACGCGAACCCGTATATCCTGGGTAGGCCGCACGGACTTCGTTGCCCTGTATTGGGTTTAAAAAGGTAACATTGTCAAAGTTGCGATGAAAACAGACCCATTGCTGCGCAGTCTGAATGAGTTCTCCTGTGGAGCATTGAGAGTTCCAAGCATTGGGACCAGCGAAGCAGCCAAACGGTACACCCGAATATGCAGAGGCTGCCGCGAAGAGTTCAGGGTATGAGCCAGCCATGACGTTTGTCATCATCGCTAAACGGATGGGCCATCAGTAAATTCCTGGATATAACAGAAATATGAGCTCACAGACCTCCAGAAGACGTCCCAGTGACGAAAACCCGAGATGGATCAACGCCGTAGTTAGCGATGGCAAAGGTTACCATTGAAGCAATACCCTGTGAGTCTCCACCACCGTTGTGCGACAACGTTTGAGGTGTGTTGACGTCGAAGCACTTTCCGCTTCTCGGAGCGTCTGGGTAGATGACAATGAATCCGTGTGTGTTCGCGAGATTAGCGTATTGAGTGCTTGAGAAGTAGATTTGAGCCGAGGCCGTGCATTCATGGATGGCGACGATGAGAGGAGGCTTGCTTGGTAGGGTCGCGGGTCTGTAGACGAACATGCCTACGTTGTTCGGGTTAGGCCCAAAGTTGGTCACTTGTGTCAGTACGCCAGCCGGGGGAAGGGATCCTGTGGGAGCGCTTCCGGTTCCAGAAGTAGTAGTGGGGGGAGCAGCGGTAGTAGAGGTGGGGGGACCGGCGGGAGCGGAGGTGGAGGCGGCTCCAGGTTGGCATTGGAAGTAGTCTTAAGATGATGAGGTGTTCAGCAAACATCATGGTCGCCTACTCGTTGCAAGTACTTACAGTCGTTTAATACCACACAGTGTGTACCAGCAACGCAAGTGGTTGGTCCGGTCCATCCAATTCCCTAAAAGACGTAGCTTCAGAGACCGAGTTTCCAAAGGATGTAGACCATATGTACCCCACATTGCCCCCATGTCGCCGACTGAGAAAGTACCGGACTGGAGAGAGTAGCGACAATAACCAGAGACACAAGCGTGGAAATCGATTTCATCTTTCAGAGATGTAGAGAACGACGAATTTACCTTCGACTTTTATATTGATCCAGCTCGCTGTGACCTGATCAACTGAGCTCGTCATCTAGCCGCTAATTCCCCGAATAGTTTCCTGATTTGCATCACATGCAGGCAAAGGTGATGACACTCTGCAGTAGTCGTCGTCGAGGATGTTCCGAATCAACATTAGTGGGCTTATATGGCACTCAGCACAGCCAGCAGCACGGAACGCATACTGTCTAACAGCTTGATTTACATCAACTTTCGACAGCGCTTCCGTCGACAATTTACCGAGAAATACGATGTTCGGTGGATAGTATTTCGACTCCGAGAAGGGCAATATCAGCCACGGTCTGGCTTCCCTGAACAAGGTTTCTCACCTTATGGTTGGACCTCATGAGGTAAAATGTCTTCAGTAAACCGGGAATAGAGTAGCGAGCTGCAAGTAGGCAAGATGAAGGTTAGTAGCAGGCCGATGCTAAACTTAACCAAATAGTCCATGAGAATCAATTAATTATTTTTTAAATAAATGCTTATGGTATTTTACTGTATTTATCAAGGATTAATGCATGTGATTGTTCTGTTCCAAGCTTTGTGGTGAAAAAAAAACACGCCAAAGATGTTTCGTTTGTATCTTAGCCGATTTTCAACTTTGAATTCTGAAGCGTTGGACAACCAACAGATACCGAGTGTCAGTGTTTCTTCTTCGCACATCGTCCATTCCTAGTCTTCAAGCTCGAGGTTCTACGGGCAAGAACATACTCAACGGCACTCCGACGCTATTATTATTGGCTTCCGTTGTCATCTGTTATAAGACACGCGAGCAGCAACCCACCAACGATGAAAGTGATTGCGGAGTATAGAGACCAGCGGAAGCCCGGGCGACTCCCAACATGATGGATGAATCTAGGAACCCACTTGCCGACTCTTTACCGTCAATCAGACTAATCCGCTTATACTACCGAGTGAGAACCTTTGCACAGGTTTGGACCAAAGTTCAAACCGTTTGGTATCATGTGTTCAGCTTGTTCGCTACATGTGTGCGCAGTTTTAGAATAGATCAGCCTGATTAATTTGAATAAATCAAGCAACCTCTGCCTTTGATACTCGTCATACAACCATCAAGAAAAATCCACCCCTCGAGATCTGTACCTTGAATAATCGAAGGCTACAATAAATGGGTAAGCGCACCTAAACGCATGGGCAGCACACCCCAGAGTCGATGGCAACGTAATGCCCGCTTCATTGTCTAAACACTATTCAATTGCAACACAAAGTCCGGTGACTCGAGGCGTGTAATATCAGCGTTTAGTGTGAAGGTCATTTCAATCCCATGACCTTGTCTGTGTCATTTTGCTGGTATTACCTGCCGAAGATGAGAGATTCAAAGACCAGAGAACCTTAATCCATCTACTTTCTGGGACCGTCAGGCTCGTTGCTTCCTGGTTTCGGTTTCTTGGTGATCAGTAGCAGTAAAATGCAAAGCACATCCAAAATCATATTGGTTCATTACAGTATTACAACACGACATCATGAAAGCAACTGCAAGCGACAGATACTAATAGAAGGTACCAAATCATATCAAGATACACAGCACGAAAGCACACCGACATATACACCAGACCTTCTAAATTCTTCCTTCTAGATATAGAACATGCTGTCCTTGATATTGTCATGGAGCTGCAAACACACAAGTCAGTCACCATAACCCACATAAAAAAGGCACTCACCCCTTGGCCCCAAGCCTTCCGAGCAGCTTCAAACACTTTCGCCGCCTCCTCATCCCGACTGAGCGACCCCGCAACAGTCGACGCATCATCCAACAAGAAATCATTTATGTAGCACCTCCCCCTCTCGCACGCCAGATCCGCATAATACGCCGCCGGAATAAGACTCACAGCCTTCGTGGCCCGCGCATACAGATAACTCGTATCATTCGTTCCCTTCTGAAGGTCATCGACATTAAGGCTGTTCTCGTCGTAGATGACGACGTAATGAGTAGGCTTGACTGTGCCCTGGAGGCCAGCGTGCGCTTGAAGATAGAAATCGTAGTCAAACCTATAGACAAAGCCTAAGCAGGGATGACGCCTCAGAAAAGAAGTAACTTACACTCCGGTAATGCCCTTGTCAACCACCGTTCCGGGTTTCGTGTTACCATTCTTATCCGCATTCGGACTATCTGTAGGGTAGAACCTGAAAGTAGTTGAGCGCAGAGCCAAGGGGACGGTAGCGCAACCTACCTAGCATGATGGCGCTTCCCGCATACGATAACGGATACAAGCGGTTTGTACGCCTTCCTGTCCTTGGTATTCAGTCTCTTCGCGGCCTCCTTGATCTGTACGAGCTCCTCTCGAATAACAATATCATATTGACCCTAAAGTAGCAATGTCACTCAGAGCATCACAATGAATTGCTGTCATCACTCACCTCAGAGACACCATCCCGGAACACGAAAATCCTCTCCGGCAATGCCTTGTTCTTCTTCTCGTAGGCCAACAGACGTTCGAGCATCATATCCCGCAGTTCCTCGACGACCTGAATGGAATCATAAGCAGCCACAGAGAAACCAACAGAAGCAAAACCGACCTCTTTAGAATGTCTATTAGCATCAGGCCTCTGGATCCTCATGCTCGCCGGGAACTGGACAAAATCGTCATCCACACTCGCCACGACCGCAGCGATGGACGGGGTGCCAAATCTGGTCCCCGGACCAGGGTGGGTAACGTCAATCCCCACCATCATCGTCTTCTTCTTGCGCAGCCACCTCATGTCTGGATCGTCCAACTGCACACATTCCATCAGTACGTCGCATCCAGAAAAAGTTATTTAAAAATATATACCTTGTGATTGATTCCCCCAAGCTTCGTATTCACCTTCAAGGCAACATTCGAGAGGTACTGGTCTTGTTTATTCTGGTCCCTCATAGCTTTTTCGAGCTGCATCGTAACCGTCTGCAACCCTAGCTCAGAGTCTCCAATACGCTAGTACCGCCTGTCAGTAACACCATTTTCAAAATACAAAACAAGTACCCACCTTGACACCTGGGTAGATGAAATTGTCGGTATGCATCAATAGCACGAGTATAAAACTCGGCCTGGGACCCGTTGACAACGCATGCTGTAGATATGATTTGATAGTTTTCAGAGAATTGATCCTTCCCGGATCCTCCTGCACAGGAGCCAACGCCGGCAGCTCCCTCAACAATCGCGGCATGCCCCCCTGAACATTCATCCCAGCCGACTGTAACTTCTTCGAAAATGCCATTATTAGAGGCTTCATGTCATCTGGGGATGGATATCTATTCTGCATTCGCTCTCGTATAGGAAGCACCCAGTATCCGTTGACAGTGGCACCGCGGTGGAACTTGACGTCGAGGATATTCCACGAACCATTGGCCACCCTCGGTTTTCCTGTGCGATAGGATAGTGACGGAGGGTTCAGCTCGCGAGCGGGGATCACAGCCATTTCCAGGTCGATGGAGAGGCCAAATCCGGTGACAGGCGGCTGAGGAGGAGAAAGGGATAGTTTTTTGAACCCCTCGTCAACGATAAACTCTGCATTAACGCGCGGGGGGTTACACGCAAATCGAATCATCTGTGCCACCTCTTGAGGGCCTAGCCGTCCTCGGTACGGGTTTCCTGGTTCAATTGTGCATATTTCGGCAGGGAGCCATACCGGTCTCTTGATGCTCCCAACATTGACCACTGGGAGGTCAGCTCCACGACGCAGAGTAATGTTATGCTCTGTACAAAAGCATGAGTTTCATACGTGGAGTCCAATGATAGTGATTCGTACTTCTCTTGAAGAATTCTTCAACGGACATGTTCTTCTTTCCAAATTCTTCGCAAGGGAAGGTAGTATTGCGGGCGGATTGGTGGCCAATCCCCCAGAGCTTGTAGCGACGTTTGTAGCCAAGATGGGTAGTGGTGACTTTGATGCTTCTAGCAAGCTCCTTGGGAAGAGTTGGCATTCCCCCCGAAGAATTCCGACTGAATGCAGCGAGAACATCTGCAAGATTACCTGGCTGGACGAACGGGGCCATAGAAACGTTGCTGGCCGGGAGAGTTAATACATGTTCATATCCCTTTTATGTGGCACTCACATGTTAACCATCAGCTGCTGGTAAGCAGGACGAATAGACGTAGAAAACCCTCTCCATGCCTCAATGCCTAATCCTAGGACCTTGCGTTGATCGGGTGGAGGTTGGAAGTAGTACTTGTTCTGCCCAATACGCACGCCTGTGCTCAGAGGCTTCTGCTGCAGTACTAGATTAAGGGCAGAGATGATAGGTAACGGATCGTAATCCCGGGATGCCTTGTCAGCGTTGAGGTACCTAGAGAGAATAGTAAAAAATCGAGTGAAATAAAATTGCAGATAACGTACTTGGAGAGATCATTGACGCTCAGCTCACCCTTGAACATGATAGAAATGTGGTACGTGATGGCGTCGTGCGGGGGCCCATTCTGACCCTCTTCGAAGAACGGGATCGGTACGGTCAAATCTGGCAGCTTCATGGACGACACGAGACGCGAGCTTCTATCATGAGCAATGTGGGCCAACTGAGGACGGACCTGAGGGCTAGCCTCAAGCAACTGGAAGATACGCTCTTTGCGCTTGTTTAGAAAGGTCGCTGGCTCGATCTTTATCTCGTATTCGAACAAAGGGCCCTTCGGAAGCTTTACTGCAAAGAAATTTGCGCGTAAAGTAATGGGCTTTCCCAGGGTACCGAAGGCCGGACGGGTTGGACGCTCCGGTTTGGGTGGTACCTTTTGAAGAGCATCGATCAGTTTACTCTGCTGTGCCGACGATAAATGATCAGGGATCCGTGCTGGGACGTTTTCCTTGAAGATGACGGGGCCGCTGAACCCTCCTCGACCCCCACCCCTTCCGCCTCGCGGTCCAAAGTTGTCGCCACCACCACGACCGCCTCCACCGCCGCCTCTGCCAGGCCCACCACGGCCTCTGTCGGGACCACCTCTGAAAGGTCGACTCATAGTGATGTGGTTACTGAGGGAGCTGCAGAACCTGGGCGCTCGAAACAGTGATGGAAGAGATTTGAAAAGGTAGAAGATGGTATGATTACAGAGGTAAGCAGGAAGATAATGAAACTGATATCGGCGGAGACGAAGACGTCGTTGTCAGCACTGTTGACGGCGTCGTCGTCGTCGTCGTCGATAAGAATTAAGAGGGCTTGCGTAACACCCAACCATTATATACGCAAGCGGCAAGTTGAAACTCCGCTGCGGGACCGATAATTTTAGCGCTGAATGATGCCAACTTGGAATGACTAGGACTTGACAAGCGCGCTAATAACACTGCCATCACCTCAGAAGTGCCAGTAATTTTGGTATGGAGTCACTCGGGGTTCACTTGCTAGCTTAGCATTGTGAATAAGACCTTGATTTTCATCGTATATCAAATCAAATCTTTAGAATTAAGTTTCCTAATGTTGTCGGCACTCTTTTCTACCATCTGACTGCCATTGTTCGCCGAACTGCGACATACGTGGCAAGGGTCGCTAGATGGGTATGCCTTAGGCATATGAGAAAAATACCGAACTTATAGGTGGAGGAGACGGCAAGTGACAGACGATAACAGTTCATAAAAGTTCGGACAGGTGAGTACCTCCGAGGAAGAATAGAAGCAAGTGACACACGAATATATTGATCCTTTCACAGAATGGAATGGTGGATAAATCATCAGCGATGGGAGCAGCTAAGGAGCCGACTAGCTAGCGAGATTCGCGAGTGAAAAGGACCCTGGCTTGATAAACCAGACTATAGCCCCAGAATCGAGGACCAGAGGAGCAAAAATAAAAGACATGACACAGGCCACGGTCTATAAGATTATCAGGACAACTAGGAAGGAAGTCGAAATGTACCAGAGCAAACTCGATCGGAAAGACACCCGTAACAGCGTAGCACTAGCCCTAGGCTCGTGTAAAACTGGAAAACTGGATTAATTGGCCATCTCCGCTGATACAGCTCAGGTAAATAGAAGTAAACTACTCCTACCGACCTCGATGGCTCATTATAAGAAGAAGCGACAGTGGTAGCAACATTACCTACTAGTGCATGAGACCGAAGTGATAGCGAATATGCACATTCCCTCTGAATCCTTTCAACGTGATCCTGATCGTCACAGACCAGCTGCGCCTCGTTGACATCAGCTGCAGATGATGTCGACCCGGGATAACGAGGTCAAGAAATATGGCTGTCAGTCTGCAATGGCGTTACAGAGTGATAAATGCCAATGGAGGTTGCAAGGATGCATGGAACACGAGGAAATGAACTGCCGCGGCACCTTGAATGACCTGTCACCTCACCAACGACTCGCAAGCTAAGACGACTACCCTGGCAAGGTGAAGGACTCGCGCTACAGGCGAAAATGGTGCAGTATTGTGGAAAGAGAGAGGGCAGCCATGTGAGACATAGCTGAAACATTGCAACAAGAACATTGTCCAAAGTCAACTACGAGCTTGAGCGAAAAGGGAGCGTCAACAATGAAGAAATGATGAGCTATGAGGTCTTCGTGGTGGTGGTTGCTCATGGAACCTTTGCTCGTATCGAAAATGACTGGTGAACCAATAAGATGTGGGTACCGTCCAACAAACCATCCTACAGGCAACCAGAACAAGGCTTCAGTAGGTGCGCCACGAGCTGTTTTATGGTAGTGGTTTTGGTCGTGGTGGCGGTGGCGGTCGTGGTAGCGGTAAGGTGTGGTGGTGGTGGTGGTGGTGGTGTAAGCATAGCTTACAGCGATACGCCCGGATCGGACAGCCGAGTAGCCACAGTTGTAGATATATATAGACTAGCTATATATACGTAGTAGGTAGTCGTTCGCTTCCTCCCTTCCTTTTCCCTCTCACCCACGCCCATACTCACACATACATACACTTCGTCTGTTCCCCGCAATATATACCCCGTTCCTGTTCGTTGGTGTTCCCTGATGTGATTCGTGAGTTCCTCATCCAGTGAGGTTGCCACTGGAAGACGGCAGCCTTTCAGCTCGGCAGGGGAACAGTGCCAGGTAGAAATTACGAGGGAACAACTGTGTACCTCCGTTGGATGGAGGGGCTTCAATAGATCAGCTCGTTTCTTCTTGTGGATGCTTCTCCATGATAGGTACGCAGTAGGACGACATTGGAGATAGAATCGAGTGTCGAGCATGCAATACTGAGGAAAACATGGTCCATATCCTCACCAAAAATGCGACGGTCCAGGTCGGAACGAAGTACGGGTCCTTGCACAACGGCCATGGAAACACTATTGCAAGAGAAAATGGGGTGTTAGTGAGCATTATCACGCACACGATGAACGTTTCATACCAACTGAGATCGAGCCTGAGTCTGCGTGACGGAGTCCCACACGAGACTTGCTCTACGAAGCGCAAAAGTCAGTACATAAGCACATTTACCTCGTGTGGCCAGTTCATTACGCAGCGCCTTCACTCCGAGAATTCACTATATACCAAGGAATTCCAATCACGCTCACAAGGTTGCACACCTCGATACGTTAACGGGCCAAGTACAACGTTGAAGGCGTGCCACTCCTATAGTCCTGCTGTGAGGGGTGTACGAAGCTAACCACTGAAGGTTCCACAAAAAAATAGAGCAGCTACCTGGCGGCAGCGAGAGCGTTCAAGTTACTATGAGTCTACAATGTAACGAACGGGTAAGGAACTGCAAAGACGGTCAATACGACATCATTTGGTAATAACAAGAGGATGGGGTACTTTGGGAGGTCGTAACAATGAGGCAACAAACCTTACAACCCAGTGTCATCCTCAAGTGAGGCTCTCCCTCCTGAAGAAGGTTCTGTACCTCCTCATCGCCGTGTTCCCACTGAGATGCCCTCTGAAAGGCTTCACGATGCCCAACGACAACCAGCAATCCATTTCCGTCATAATAAACCCTGGAATGCCATCATAGCTGGTTGGCGGTATCTGACATGTATACGGCCACTGACGACATGGGCTCAGTTTCGGGCAACGGGAACGATTTCATTCGAGGGAGGCCTTACATATTTTTAGGGTAAGGGAACAATGAGGGGGAAGTACGATGACAAGGTAAGAAGGAGGATGCGCAAAATGTGTACAAAATGCGCACAAAATGTTCAATTACCTTGCTTGCAAGGTCTCTCCAGGTCGAGCTGGGGGATTACGTTAGCCCATCGTGTCTTGTGATTTTTCGCACGGCATGATAGAGTCGCGATCTTGGTGAAATGATCTGTAATTTGAGCTTCAAGGTGTCCTCTTCCGTGATATTCCACTGATGGACATGAATTTATGTGTGGTTGTATTGACTATATTTCGACATATGACCCAAAACCGTATCTGAGGAAAACGTCTCGTAGATTCAATATCGTCTAATTCACTTACGTGACATTCGTGACAGTGTTTTTTAGTCATCATTGTGACATGCGGGAATAATCGGACCTCTGTCTCAAACCATCGTTTTCTGCAACTGTCTTTTCGTGATGGTGAGTGACATAGTAAAGTTATTGAGGGACCATGATGTGCGTTAGGATCTATAAGTGAGATTGTCATTAACGTGCTTCTGTAGATTTATGTCGGATAGTCAATAGTTGATGAACGAGAATATCTGTACTATTTTATCGGAGATTGCAATATCGCGCAACAAAAGGCTATATTCCTACCATCTTCGCATACGCACTTTGGAAGCCATGATAATTTCCTCGACCTAGGAGATGGTAAGGCAAATCCCTATGGATGACAACTTCAACACATACGAAATTCACATATACCCGACAAAGGCAGATAATTTATGAGATTAGCATAGCCATAGTACCAATGCAATATATAACCTGTCTGCCAATACAATACCGAATCCATCCTGACTGATTTATTCTCGGCACATGATAAAGGTCACTTGCAAACGGAGCAAATACATAGCTCCACATGCCAATATATTACGGCGAAGGCAAACAGCACCGTAAACCGTAAAGCAAGGTATCGTAGTCGTCAACCGACGACCGCTAGTTCAGAGACACGGCAAACTCCGTATTGTGAGTTCCCCGGAACGTTCCGGACCGCCCATCGTGTAGTGGCAAATGCTTGACATAGACATAGACCACTTTCTCCCCCTCGAGCGTACCCTACTCTCAGTATTCCCGACAAAATCAACCATATGTGCGTACAGTGGGTATCGATGGATAATTTCGTTGGACCAGAAACCCTGGAAACGCATTTCCCCACGTCTTCAACTGCCAAGAGCGTGGGTGGAAGTTCCGACCAGATTTGCTTTAATCATGCGGTACCGGTTTAGCGCTCATCGTCTCTCGATTTGTGATTCCATTCCAGGATGGATAAGGAAGGTGGTTATTCTGAATTTATTGTTTTGCTGTCATTTGGTGCCTAGTTGTATTATCCATCCTGGCAGGCCTTTTCTCGCCTCAACGTCTCGGTGCTGCAAAACGTGAGACTCGTGTGGTCCCTAATTCCTATGCGCGCGCGCGCTGACTCGGAGAACGAAATACAACTGCAGTGCCATAGCGCTTGTTCGTTATCAACAGGGACATCTGACTCTTATTTATTCACACAAAATGGAAACTCGACAACCACCGTTTCTTTTCTTGTGTATCAGCATAGGTATAAATAGGCTTCCATCTCTTCCTTGCTAACCCACAAAAATTCTCGCAACCATGGCTTACCGCAACCTACCAAACTTCTACCCTCAGCCTTGCGTCGCCGCGCATCAGGTTGCTTGCTTTGCTTCATCTCTTCGAGTCCGAGTCTCCGCTCACACCTCGTCCTCCATCCCAGGGCCAAGTTCGTGTCATTGATATGAATCATCAGATGTACGGTGCAGTCTTAACAGTCGACGGCAGTTTGACAAGATTGATCGTGAGTATCCTGCTCATCCTGAGTTCTTTGGACTCTTCTCTCAGCTATCAGCCAGGACGGAGACTGGGTGTACTTCATTGGATGGCCGGACAATACTCTGAACAAGAGAGGTTGGACATTCAACAAGAGCCATACTACCTTTGTACACGCCCAGCTGGAACCTGTCGAACGTCGTAAGTACCATCCTCTGTGTGGCGCAACGCATTTCATCATTCTACGACTAGGGAGAAGACACACTCTCTGGTAGAATTCGCGCATGTATCGTGCCGTCGCAACTTTATGTGCTGCTTAGTATACTATGCACTGTCGAAATACACCAGCGTCCCTGCCAGTCCTATCCTGTATTTGTAGTATGAATACGTTGGGAAACAGAGAAATGCGAATATTTATGTTGATATGGGTAAAAAGTCACCGAGATTGCCAAGCGGAGATTGTTTCATCACTAGGGTACCGGTTTGTCGATTAAATTCGGCCTGTTCCTGACTGGTTCCTCGGAGACAACGATCAAATTTTAGGTCGAGCATAAGCGCTATTTTTAACGCTTGTCCGGCATCCGCCGAAACGGGTAGAATGTTGGTTCTCGAACCCTTCATTGCTCGGACCTATGAACTGGGAGCTCTCTATTCACTGGTCAATACGGATCCCAGGAAAACCCGGGGACTCGCCAATCAAACGTGCGATCTTGTTTCTCTGGTGGGGTTCCACGCCATGGTCAATGATAATCATGGGTCCTGCTGGGCCTAATAATTAATTGTTGAACTGGATTTCACAAGAATTGGACCCTTTGGCTTCCCCTCCGCAACGTATTTATTGGGGCTTGTTTGAGCCGAGTTTCTCTTCCAATATTAGACCATTCACCCGAAGCCCCATTGAATGCTTACACTGATTCACTGAAGAGTGGGAAGTGCAGGAAGCGCATTTCAGGGCTGGAAAAGAATGTATAATTGGAGCTGGTCCTTGATACCCATGCTAAAGAATAATACAGTCAGCAGATAGCTTCAAGAGATACCTGGCCTGATTGTAAACTAAACAAAATTCTTCGTAAGTGACAAATTGGCCTCCTTCAAGTTTCGTATACTACACTGTAGACTATCGGCCATCCCATTGACTGCAAAAGACAAGCTTCTATCATTATCCCCATTTACAATATGGAATCGCGATCCCGACTCGGGGCCGTCCAAGATTTGCGGTCCGTGATGCTGTATGAAATATCCGAGCCGGTAGGCGAGATTGGCACCTCCTTCGGGACGAGGATCTGCGCCGCTTAGACAAGGATGAACGGCAAGCAATAGACGTGTAAGCAGACGGATAAATATTATTAAGTTATTACTACAGTTCATAATATAAGTATTAGAGAGGGATTCCGGCAAGGACACGTTGGAGTACAGCATCAACGACCAATCCTCCAAGAATGAGGTTTCCAATGGTCGGCGTTCGCAGGAAAAACTTCATGCATTGCCTGGGACTGTCAATGTCCGTCACAAGGAGTTCCTTCAGCAAGATGAGGGTAGAAAGAGCCACAGCGGTATAATAGACAACGCTTTGGCCATTCAGATAGCCAGCCCATGACATCAAAGCGGCAAAGCCAACGGTAGTAGCTGAACAAATTGGGACTGTGAATTTGCCGCACAGGATGGCAAGTGACTTCATGCCAATCTTGACATCGTCCACCTTGTCCTGATGCTGATACACGGTCTCGTATGTGATCGTCCACATCGTCGCCCCAATGTATGCGGCCGTGAGGGCGTAATGGGGAATTCGGCCATCAGGTGCGAGATCGGCCCAGCCCATGTAGACACCGATGTTGAACATCAAGCCCTGAAAGGAGGGGTTAGATTGGGTAACTTCGAGTGGTAGAGGCTCTCACCAAAGGAATGGGGGCGAAGTACATCCAGCGTTTGCAAGTAGGGTATAGCACGTACAATGGCCATACATACACGGAGATGTGCAGACTTGATGGATAAATTTGGTGAGTATAAATAAATTACCTTGGAACGAAAGTACTTACGCGTCAGGACTCAAAACCTTGTATGCCAGAGTAACACCGATCACGACTTGGAGAGCAAAGAATAACCAGGCACGCTCTATGCTAATAGCACCTCTGGGGAGCGCGCGGTTTTTGGTACGTTCAACGTTTGCGTCAATGTCGTAGTCAAGTATATCATCAATAGTCATGATCTGAGATGACAGTTCAGATGGCTTGTGCGAAAGTAGATAACAACAACCTCACCAAACATTTGATGCCAATGCAGAGGAAAAAGTAGACGGCTGCCCGGGCAAGGCATTCCATTCCCGTGAGCTCAGGGTAAGCGTGGTAAACCATCGCTAAAGACCACGCTAAGATTCCCGGTCAATGAATGAATTGAAACAAAAGTATATAATAATCCACACTCACCCACAGGCAGAAACACTGTCGCACACCCCATCCCATTTTGGAGGCGGCAGAGCTCCCAGCAAGCACGGATCTCAGTCCGAGTCGGCGGTGCGAGGAGGGTATTGACGTTCGAGAAGATCGAGGCAATGCTCGAAGTGATGGTTTCCTTCGGACCCTTCACGAAGGCGGAGGATAGTGGATAGATAGTAGTGGGGAGTGCCATTGTAAGACGCGGTAGTAGAGGTAGAAGGCTGTAGGATGCAGAGAACCTGGTCTCCTCTCATCTTCACGCCCGTCCCTATATACGAGTCAGACGCCTGGCAGGCGCTTCATGTCATTGACCGAGACTCCAATAACGAAAGGAGGCGCGGCAACGGCTGGTCAATGAAGGTCGATCGAGGATGCCTCAATCTCAGATCGATAGTCAACGCCTGTGATCGGTGGAATATTATTGGTCGATCTCGTCTAGATTTTCCTCATGCGGTTACGCCTGCCTATCCGACTCGCACACAAGCGGTGATACCCAAACGGGGAACCGTCTCGTCAGGAAAAAATCCCTCGCCGCACGGCGTACGAAGCCAAATGCGCCCTGAGGACACAGAGAAAATACCATTATTCCTTTGCGGTTTTCAAAGATGTTTCGCCGAGGATGTCTATGAATAAATGTCGAACAATCAGTGCCAGTTCAGGGAAAGATGACCTTTTTGAGTGTTTCTGTTACTTTTCAGGGACGCGTTCCCCCTCAAAGTCGTTCTTCGCTTTCTCTCTGAAGTTCGAACTAGTGTCCTGCTTGGCCTCACTGCAACTCATCCACGATCGCTGGTTGTGCAGTGCCACCCGACTCGGTGCCGTCGACTAATTGCGGTCCGGGATCAGGACGCTAATCGTTATCCGAGTCGGTAATCTACTATTGGCTATATCGGGTCGAGACCTCTCCTAGTGAAGCACTATAAGCACTATAAAAGAGAACAGATCTCTGAGCGGATGTAAATCCTCACCTCCCCGTATCTCTGTGGTCGCTGCCGATCGAACTTATCTCTTCGCGATCTGAATGGAAGCATCGATATCTCCAACAAAATGTCTGCGCCACAATCTAGATTGCAATTGCTATGGTGATTTCAGAATTCACCTCGGTCCTCTGGAAAAAGACATCCGAGTCGCGGAACGGCGTCGAAAAGTAATCACTCAAACCAGTTGCGATTCTGTTTGACGATGTAAGCAGCAAGTTTCATTTCTGAACATGGGAGTACAGGTTATCCCAGGAAAGAATGCCTGAGCGCTTGAAAAGTCCAGCAAATGGCGCGTGACAATGATCAATGAAACATCGTTTCTACTTACACACCGGCCTCTCCAGACGCCATTTTATCTCCAAGCGCATCCAAGAGCCTCTTCAGCTCCTCCGCCTCCTTCGTTAGCAGTGAAACCTCGCTCTCCTTCTCCTTCTCTTTCCAGCTTAGATCCTTTACCGCTTTACTGACAACATCCGCCCAAGTGACCCCATCCTTTGCCAGCGTCTTGACAATCTGGTCTTTAATGCGTCTACACGCACCAGCACCATCATACCCAAACCCAGTATATACCTGTACCAGGGATGCACCGGCCCTGGCATAGTCTAGTGCGTCCTCACCGGAAGATATACCTCCACATCCAATGAGAGATATGCTCTCCGGAAGGTTCTGCCGTAGCGTTTTGAGTGCAGACAAAGACAGCTCTTTCAAAGGAGTCCCGGATAGTCCCCCAGCTTCGACTTTGCTGGCTGTAGGAGATGTAAGAAGTATGTATGAATAGAACGAAAAGTACATCACTGACGGTGGTGGAGTGATGATGGCCGTGAAATGGTCGTGTTGCTCACAATGACACCGTCAATGCGACTATTCCGTATCACCTCAGCCATTTCGACAAGCTGCGATTCGGTCAAGTCTGGGGCTATTTTCAAGACTAATTTGGGTTTAGGAGTGGAAGTTACGGCAGACGGAGGAAGGTTGTCTCGGGCTTTTGTCACACCCTCGAGGAGAGTTTGTAGGGTATCGCGACCTTGAAGACCACTGCAGATGCGGTCAATAGCGTGGCATCATTAAATTTGAGTAAACCTACCGTAATCCGGGAGTGTTGGGACTTGACACATTGACTACCAACACGTCAGAATATGGCCCGAACATGCGGACACCATCAACAAAGTCCTGTATTGAATCTGCTGGTGAAGACTTGTTTTTGCCAAGGTTCACGGCTAGGACAGATCCACTACGGAAAGACGCGGTGTCGTTGTCCTTCTGCAAGAACGTTGGTATACGCGCTCGTATCCGGTTCAAGACAGACATGTGACCTTGCGAAGGGAATCCATAGCGGTTGATGACTGCAGAATCTTCAGGGAGATGGAAGAAACGCGGACGTGGGTTCCCTGGCTAGCTCACTATTAGAAGACGGCAACATAAACTGAGTGGTCGACAAACCTGAGGACTTGGCGTTACACTGCCAACCTCGACCCAGCTGAATCCAAGATCAAAGAGGCCTTGAGAGTCATCGTTAAGAGAGAAAACGCCAAAATATGTTGGTAGCATACCATCTATTGCCTCTCCATCCTTGTCGAAACCAGCTGCAAGACCGACAGGATTGGATATCGACTTCCCCCAGAGCTGTAGACTTGTCGTATCACTGCATAACGGTATACCAAAGCAACGCACCTCAAATTTCAGTTTCTCGTCGTCTGCAACGACATCCTTGGGCCCCAGTCCACTCCTCAGCACTTGCACTGCAAACTTATGCCCTGTCTCTGGGCCTAAGGAATACCTTAGAAGAGGAGTCAAGACGTAGCGGTGAATCGCAGACCGCGAATCGAAGTAGTATACCGCGAAGAGACCCGTTGTAATGGCGAAGACCGTAGCATACAAGCCTGTACGAACGGGTGATTGCGGGATGGGGGAAGATCCGGTGAACAACGTCCGGCAGGGAAAAGAAGTGTGAATACGCGAAGGCGACGACAGTGAGCGCGACGCCGCTCGTCGCAGTGCAGCCATTGCGACCAGTTCGCTGTCTTCGTGGTGGTAAGTGGACAAGCGAACGGTGCGACGTCGGGCCGGTACCGGTGACGGCCGTAATCATTTCCCACGATCCTTTTCACCTCATCACCTCATCTTGCAGCTTGCTCAATGAATCAATCAAAGCTCAACGTCAACTGCCGCTAGCCAGCTCCCGACCAATTCAACAACCTGGAATTATAGTGGCGATTTCGGTGCCGTGCATTGTCTTTCTGTGGTAAATGACACTAGGTTGAATGAATGCCGCTTTCCTTGAGGAAATAATAAACGATGCTCTGCTTTTCGTACTGAGAAATGATGCTATGGATAAAGCCAAGGCAGACTCCTTTGGCAACGATATTTCTACGCCTCTCAACTACCTCCTGGTGCAAGAGTATGAACGCGTCATATCATTCCATCCCACTGCAAGAAGACTCGGTATCTCGTCGTTAACGGAGAACGCAGTTCCTCCGCATCCAACCGACCTATAATCGTCTCAGGTGAGTACAAACTTGAGTATGAGGCAGCACTTACGAATAAAGCGTGCAGGTCATCCCGATATCGGGGCGCACCGACGAAATGTTATCGAACCACGCATCGCCCGGTGCGAAAGTGATGCATAATCCACTCTCTGTAGTGGAATATGTGCATGTTCCCTCGAAGTTATCGTCTTTGCAGTAATAGAATCCTGGGTTTCCATTATTCTGTACGAGTACCCCGTGAGACGACCAATCAGCACTCGACGAGGCGAGACTTACGGGAGCACGGGAGGCAATATCAACTGCGTTGGCAGGTCCAGAGCCTAAGGGAGCTCCAGACACGACAGCCAAGGCTGAAAGAACGAATAAGATGAGTTTCATGGGAAGCTGATTTCAACCTGGGTCGTTCCTCGAAACTGCTTACACTTTATATGTAGAAATTTCGCGCACGAAACGGTAATTCACTTCGTGCGAGATCTCACATGGTTCAGGTTGTCCGACAGATATCTGTAATACGGAGACATTCTGCATGGCTATTGAATTCTTTCATCCATAATCTTTGTACCTGTGAGTGCTCGTCCCTATCTTCGAGAAATTTTCCGATTGGCGTATTGCTCGCAAGCTAATGTTATAACGATTCCATCAAGCGTTCCTTAGCGGTAAAAATGGCGCCTGATACTAGTAGGCGCCAGTTTTTGAAGTTACGGAATACCTTCAGAGTCGAGATCAGATGGTGGCGCCCGACAGAAACTCAGATCCAAATGGTGTGGTCCATTCGATCTTGCGACTCCGTGGATAACCCAGATTCCATTCACCTACCAAAGAGTGTCGATAGAACTGGGCGGAGAATTTCAGTGCAGGTATCGCTGCTTCAAGAGCATACTACCCGAGATTCAAGATTCTTGGTAGCTGCATAGAATTTATTCATCCAGTTCCTTTACCAAGTTTCCGCCCTCTTCGCTAGAAGGATCCTAACTAACGCGTCACTTGCCGCCATCCATCAAATCTGATATCGGGGGCTATGACAGGGTCTATGATCACGAACACTTGTCGAGCGACTCACGGCGAACTCAAAACCATAATCTAGGTCCTAGTAACTCGGCCAAAGAGACGATGCTCAATATTATTTCTTATTTACCACGTTCGCCATAGTTCGCTCAGGACTGCTCGTCGATGTCAACGGCAAAAAAAACATGTATTAGTAACGATAGACTCCCTTGCCCAAACTACAAGAGACATCAAATATCTTCACGTACAGCACAGATTGTCTGACTAAAACGCAGTAATGGTGAGCCGTTATACAACCGAACGTCAACCAGAATTTGCTTACTGCATACTGTATGCACCCTAAGTACAGCTATAGGAACTGGCTTTACTTGCCCAGGAAATAGACATGGTCTGTGCCTTGATCGCAAGACTTGTTCCAGTGCAGTTCACCCCACTTCAAAGAAGCGTAAATTTAGTTCGTAAAAGACCGTCTAAATACTCACCTGTACAGCGTGCATACTACGCCAGTGTCCGGACGCATACACGCGATGGCCTTGTTCCAAAAGCCTCCAGCTGAGAAGGTGACGCAAGTCCCAGACTCGGCCGAGGTGTAAGCACATGGGCCATAGAAATTCGCTTGAGTGCAATAGTATGTCCCGACGGTCTATGTTAAATACGTCTAAGATGGGATGCAGGGAACAGATTCGTAGCACCTACATCGGCATAGGCACTAGCCGCGAGGGCAACGACTGACGAGAGAGTGGCAAGTTTCAACTGCATGTCAGAAAGTAAACAAGACGAGCGAGTTATCCAAGCTCGCTTCTTATATCGCGATTTCCATGATTCCTTAAACTCTGCCTTGAACCTTTTTCTTCGTGTCGTCTGTCATGCAGAACATGAATTGAGCGGGACATGAAAAACACCAATCTAGGTAAATCCTTGCCTCGGGCACGAAATTCTTGATGAAAACTACTTAAGCGCCTCAGTTGGACTAGGCTGGCTGTCTGTCAAAGACAAACAAAAGGAAGCTGGAGAATCAATCCTCAGGCACTGATGCAGCATGTATCGATCACGTCGGGAATGCAAATTTTCGAGAAAGACTGGTATGAATTTAGGCACCATGCAGACACGTTGAAGTATAAATGGTGTTCTTCAATGCGAAGCACGTTTATGCGCTGGTGACCACAGTCATGTATGCCAAAAAAACGCGTCCAGAAGCAATGAATTTCAAGTTGAAGATTTGGGGCTCACATTCATGAAACCTTGTATTCTTTAGGGCAGCGTCCTAGTCACGGTCTCAGTCTTCCCGTGGTCGTAGCGACAAAGACTGCTTACTGGCGTCATCGGATGCCCGGAAAAAGGATATAGTGAAGTGGAGAACCAATAATTAGGCCACGATTCAGCACTCCGGTCCGGAACTGCGTTTATGATTTCGAGCCCCCATCAGTGTCAACTATGGTCCTTTCCGCTTGTGCAGTTTGTATCTTTTTCAAGAATTATGTACTAGTTTCTGTCGCGGTTCTCTCATTTCCAAAGCTCCATTCAACTCATGTTCTTCCAACAGCTTGTCAAGCTCGGCGCTTACGAGTCGACTGGCAGCCTGCCTAGGCTCACGGAATATGACAAAGGCACTGATTTTTTGTGCGTCTTTGATAGTTCCCATGTTTTCTTACCCCTCCGCACTTGGACAAGGTCCGCTGTCCTCTACAATGTATTCTGCTTCGCTCTCGCCGATATTTCCGATTTATACGCGTTCTCTTTGATTCCATTGCTCACTTCACTCGCAACACCGGCATCTGTGTCTAAAGAAATTGTGCCCCGCCAAACCTATCGCATGGTAAACATGTTCTATTCATTCTGTCAATGCTCCTTATTATAAAGCCACCCGCTACTGTTTTATCACCTTGCGATTCACGATGAGGTGGTTTGCTCTCGCTCTCGCTTCTGTCTCCAGCGCTACCGCAGCCATCATCTCCTCTCGTGCAGCTGTACGTGAAAATCCTATCTCCATCTACTCGAACTCACACTTCTATCAACTAGCAAGCGAGCAGCGTCGGGATATCCTACTGCACCGAAACAGAGCTCACTGGCATCTGCACCCATGCTACTATTGGCGCAGGTACCTGTGTCACCTTCGCCCCAGGTGACACTTTCTATCAGACCATCTCGTCTGTGCGGAACGACCCTGAGAACGTTTGCACCATTTTTTCGTGAGTCGCTGTCTTTTGGAATGGGGACTCACTGCTTATCGCCGTACAGCGGGGTTCAATGCACTGGTACCTCTCTGGACATCGATGAGGGGTACAATGACTTGTCTACGGTTGGTTGGGACAACACGGTAGCGGCCTACATTTGCGATAGGAATTTCGGCTAGTAAGTAGTGTGTGTTGTGACCCGGGCGCTCTTAACGGCTTTCTCCAGGCTGTTGAGGTTGCCTGTGAAACGTACCTTACAGTCGAAGTTGTCCCTGGTTATCCTGATCCTACAGTACGACGCTCCGTAGTACTTGGTCATCGGCTTGACAAATACACGCCTGCGATTCTACGTAATATTCAGCTGGATTTTGAATTGGGCACCTCCAGATGGCCCAGACGTGAGGATCAAACATGAAGAGCGGGTTCAAATTAAAGAACTACTATACGATTACATTGCGCAGATCATGCGTCGTCTTCAGGGAGCGGATAGTCCCAGAGAGGAAGATCGACAGTGGGCACCTTTCCTCGACGAAGCTCAAAGTGCTTTGCTATGAGTTGAGCAGCTCGAAGGAAGAGAGTACCATCGAGTTTCTCTGCTCCCGGAAGCTCTGTCTGCGAAAAATCGGGGAGACCACCACCACGTGTGCCATACAACGGCGCAAAATACGCCAGTGCCTTCTGTATCTTACACAGATGGTCGTCATGATGGAACAAGGCTTGCTGAATTATCGCAAACCACGGATTGGATGTGGATGACAATTCCCCAGGTGGCGTTGTCGTAGAAGACGAGTCGTAGTACACGAACTCATCGGAGGATTCGAGGAACTTGGGTATATCGAAGCCAGGACGGCCGCGAGAAATCCACCAGGCAAGAGATACAGCCATGTAGCTGCGGAGAAGCAACGATTGGGACGTGGTGGAAAGGAGTTTCGCCAAAGACGGCAAAAATAAGGACGTTGTGACAAGCTGCATACTGGGAAGACGATCAGCCACTGTTTCCTTCATGCCAGCGAGGAGGGAGTACGCACAGAAAGAAGGCTGCATAGAATATTTTTCCAGGCCAAGAGCCGCCTGCTGCGTAGATGATCGTGTTCATCCACTGCAACTCCTCAATTTTCCTGCGCAGTTCTTTAGGATCGGATAGATCTAACGTCCACTGATTCATATACCGGAACAGGGTCTCCCTTCACGCTAAGTGTAGTCTCCAAATTAGCGACAAAATCGCCAACGAGGGAGATTCTGAGAGTGTCATCTTTCAGAACGCGCGCTAGGACATCAAAAGTATGAGTTCCTGTTTTTCCATTGGGAATAGTATGAGGCGTTTCAAGACTAGTAGCCTCTTCGACACGCGCATCTAACGCCGAGATGGAAGCCAAGGCAGAATAGCTTAAGAGATTTTGAAGAGTGTCATGATGAACCGCCGCCTGTGCGAGACCTATTGGACTATCGTAAGTACGCCTGCACGGCGCACACACAAGAAGACCCAAGACATGCCTTCGATGACAATTCCCGGCAATCCAAATTCAAGACCATACGCAGTGTGTATCAGGGAGTGCATCAAGCCGTCCATGAACCGATTGAGCATACTCGGCTGCTGGTTACCGTTCACCGTCATGCCGGCGTTTGCAGACTCGGAAAAGATGAACTCTTCCAATACGGAAGCGGTTCCTTTTTCTGTCAGTTTCTCCTTGAAGAAGGCCATGTACGCGCCGAAATATCTAAGGTGTTCAACGTCAGACTTTTTTTGAAAACATGTAGGGAATGCCGTACGAACTTGCCGTCTCCCAAACGGGCGTTGAAATTCGCGGATGATACCGGGACGGGAGGTATGATGGCCGGCCTTTGAGTAGGAGTATCTTCACGATATACGGCTTCGATTATCTCTTTACTGGCTCCTAGAGCCCAAACAGCCAATACATGGCGAGAGATATGACTGAACCAAGTGGTGAGCCCAAGTCAGGTAGTAATCGGACGCGCAACCTATTTATATATATACCACTTGACATGGTTATCGCGAAGGACATTCTGCAAAGTAAGAGTGAAGTCCGCATCAGCCCCAGGAAGAAGAACAGGGGTCAGACCAGAGGCGGTGCTGGATGGCGCTGGGAAAAGCTCGAGTGTGTTGGAAGACACATGAGGTTGTGTCACGTGTGTATGTGCCGAGAAGTCAAGTGGAGTGTATTATATACCCCGAGCTCCCAAAAAACACAGTTACTACTTGTCGAAGGTCATCGGTGGTCTCGGAGTCGTTTGTATGAGAAAAACAGACGAGTGCCGAGGAGGTGCGTCTCGCTTTATCCCATCACCCGTCCATCTAGACGAGGACATTCGTCAGCGCTCGTCAGTAAGAAGCTTTAAGGGCGTAGGTATGGCAGGCAGATCAGACACTGGCTTCCGATCCATTCAGTCCTACGGAACGCCTCGACCGAAGGATCAAAGAGCACGAGTTGGCTGCCGTCGAAGACGATGTAAGCAGTCAGCTAGACGGTGATGCTGAATTAAAACAAGCAAGGCGCAACGTCCTCCACGTGACGCCGGATTACCCTTTTTGAACTTCCAATTTTATCACCCAACGAATTATCAAGTTTGCTGTATAATACAGTCTCAGCAGTCAGCAGAACCATAGATGCATACTGCGTCTTTTAGATTCAGTAGTCCAACATCTATCGAATTTATACCCTCAGCTCTCACGCAACAATTGGGGAAATCGTCAGAAAATGTTGAATAGAACGCACGGAACCTACGTCAGAGTCTCCCTCGAGCCATATTCTTGACGCGCTTTGCCCTATCCACCCTTAGATTTTCAATGTCAAGTCAGGTTCGGTCACGAGTTCATCGACAATTTGTCGCAAACGCTCACAGTAGCGGTGTTCTGCACAAGAATCCTAATGTGGCTTTGGTAATTACCATCGACAATCCATCCATTTGGACTATTGGCGTGTCATCTGCAAAGAAGTGTACACGGGTTAATTCAGGGTGAGTGGAACAGTACTTAACTGCTGTGGCGGCGCCCATTGCTAGCGCTGCCAATTCCCCATTATGGACTTCTGCATGTGAATCAAGTCCTATCATCCTTTGGGTGAACACCTCCACTCCATTCTAGTATCCCACTGCGCCTGCTCCCACTCGTCGGACTCGGTGTAGCGGTCGGAGTGAGCCATCTGTATAAATCAGCAAGTGGTTTGATGTCTGGAGCGCTGCGACATAGTGTTTGTGTCTTATGGCAGCATCCTTTCTGTCCTCGTCTGGATCTGCTTCCAAGACTTGGAGCCGGCCATTGAATCGTGCCATGGTGGCTGGTGGAAGGGAAATAGTCGCTCATCATTTGGATTTGCTTGTCGTGCAACCTGTTGGAAACAAGTACCTTTAGTCGAGTTCTTTGACTCTTAGACAGTGAGTTGGGACAGAAGGGTGATGGTGGGGGTACGCCGGGAGCTCTGCCGCTTCTTCACCGATTGTCAAGACGCTCGATAATGGGATTAGAGACACTTTGCTCGTTGAGTGAATTGTGCAACGTCTCGTGCACATATCAAGATGCTTCGATCTCTAGTGCTGAGATTGGTGTATTCTCGAAGGCTGTACATAGTGCACGGTGTTGAATTTTCTCAAGGACCGCCAGGTGGAGCTTCTTGCCTGTTCACCATACCGGGCTGGCATATTCCATGACCGGGATCACGCATGCTTTGTACATGTGCCGCAAATGCATTTGCGAGAGGTCCTGCACTGTAATCGCTAACATTGTTAGTCCACTGACTGCTCGAGCGGCATGTGCTGCGAGTTGATTAAATTGAAGCTTACGATCGAAAACTACGCATAGTCAGCGGACTGTTGCCACTGTGTCCACTACACGCACATGGTCGTCGTCTTGGAGGGTGATATGAGGTGCTTTGTCTGTTGTCCGTTTGTCCGTCGTGTATAATCCATTAGTTCTCTCTTCTCAAGATCCACAAAGAGACCCACCAGCTTGAGCCAGTGGTTAACTTCAGCATTTACATCCAGGGATTTCGAGGATACATATATCCTCCCATCATCGACGTACGTGAATAGTGTGACTGGCGTTGGGTCGTCCAAGGCTCCTATCTCGTTGTTTGTGATTTCTCCTTCGCTCTGTGATTTAGCTCAGTCCTGGAATGTTTCCACCAGCTCTGCAGAATATAACGCTGCCAAGATTGGTGATACTGGAGACCCTGGCGGGCGAGAGTTCCGATGTGCGAACAGCTTTCTTATCATCTTATCCCAAAGTCAGCCGAAGATTTCGTGGCCCTTGTTATCAGTTCAACATTTGACCAATGACCACCGATAACAGTGGTATGCAAATACAGGTATAGATAGTCAGTACATATTATTACACAGTGGACATAGCAAATAACTCAATCATGACTGGGAGACATAGCGGGGGACGGATTAAATTCCTGCAAACGAAACCACAATGGGATCATCTTCCACATCTTCTGCCTCTCTCTCGCCGCCCACGCTTCTAATGACTGCGCACAGGGCTTGCACTCGGAGAACTCGGCGCTCTTCAGCTGCCCCAGCTCCTCGGCGACATACAGCGGGTCACAGAAGCCACGCTCGCGATCAAAGAGGTAGTGCTGCGTGGCGAGGTCGACAAGTTCGGAGAAGTCCTTCCGGCACGCTGCAGCAGAGACGCAGACTAAAGAGGACTTGCGGATGTGGGTGCGAATGTATTGACTCGTGCCCATGGCTTGGATGAGGGTCGTGATGGTGTTCTGGGCGATCTCTTTGCCGAGACAGAGGCGTTGGGTGTCGGGGAGTGAGAGGGTCGAGGGATGGAACGAACTAGGGGAAAAGATCTGGCAGAACGGATACCGGCAGAGGTCGTAGAAAGCGGGGGGAAGGAGGGACGGGGCATCTACTTCGCGTGCGAGGTTTATCACAGCCTTGATAGTCGTTAGGATGGCGACGAGAAACAGATGGTTACGCACTATTGGTGACGGGTACAGATGAGAGCCATCTGTCGTCTGCATTTCGTACAACCGCGCCAGGTCTTCCCGGCAGTCCCAGCCCTTCAAATTTGAAGGCCAGGCGATCCTCAGATGCGCCAGCGCCTTCTCCCGCAAGGAATCGATAATATACTTGGTCGAAAGTCGCAGGATGCCCGATACTCTTTGAAAGTCGTCATGGCCGTTATCGCCAAAGTTCCTGCAAGGCGGTGAAGCGGGTGGCAAGGATATACTGAATGCAAACGTACGGGCCGTCGTACAACGCGACGAGAAGGTTAGCCAGGTCCTCGGCCTTGTCGTGCAGAAACACGACTGGGCAGCCCTCTATCTCGTCCAGGCGCCCCGGTTGTGGATGTCGAGTCGACGAGGCCAAGGAGAACATGTCCCGGAAGCATGCTGAATGGCGAGCGAGCTGCGACGTGTGCACCCGGAACAACGTATCCTCTGCGCGACAGACGACGCTGCCGTCATCGAACCACAAATCGCTGTGCCGGTACAGCTCGGCGCCTGTGTCTGGGTCCACGATCTTTGCCCTGGCGCTGGTGAGACAAAGCCTGCTTGAAACCGGCAACGGACGTACTTTGACGACGATGAAGAAGGATCCGACATGTTCACTTGCTGCTCGCTGTCTCTCGCGGTGAGCACGATGGAAGTAATAGAACAAGGAGCATGACACATCTTCCTGATGCGTCACATCTTGCCTAGGCGATAAGATGTAATTTATTGTTTTCAAATTTTATCTCAATTACAAGGGGGCAATACAAAGCAATTCTGTGTACACGTTTCGCTTGCGAAATATTTAAGGAGGTATTTGGCCTCCTACCGTTAGATGTGAGCAAGTGAAATGCTACGCACGACTGTATATCTTGTCAGTTGCAGGTTGGGTACAGGATTCGCTCTTGCCAGAAAAATGTTTTCCGTCGAGAATGAAATCCCTTTTCTCATCAGCTAGAGTACTGTCCGTTGTTTCCTTGAAATGAAATTGAGTTTCACGAACAAAGGCGATACTATTAGCTGAGATTCAATGACGGACGCAATTTCAGAGGGGCGATCGGACAAATCAGGCCGATAATTTGTTGAACTTGAACCGCGACATACATGACTGAACCATTTAACTCAACTAAAAACCAACCTTGCATTCACTAGTTCAACATGTAGTGCAAGTCAAAATAGTTTCCCTCTGCTTGACATAGTACCAGGAGTAGTGAAGCTTTTTTTTTTTTCATTATTCCGAGAAGCTGACAAAAATCGCAGGTTACCTATGGTGGTGTTTTAGAGACAAAATTAATTGTGTGCTTTTTTTCCTGGCTACTTCAGGTATTTGTAGGTATTTTCAGGTAGTTATCAGTATTTCAAGGTATTATCATGTATTATCAGGTATGTTGAAGTAATGCAAATTCCGGCAATCAATACTTTGACCAATTTCGGTAGCATACTTCAAAATACTTCTACCTGCTTTTACTTGGCTTTACTGAATTCTTGATGATCCGAGAAGTCAGTCACTCTGTGGTTTCCGAGGTCCAAATCCAATATCCATATTTCTGATCCGACCGGTTACCAATAGACGACACTATGGCCCTCACCGATCGGAGATGTACTATATATGGGCACATGCACCCTGAGGACCCCGTAACAGTCGTTCCATTTTGGGCCTATGTCGATGTGCCCACGGGAATGCGAAGTATTTCCTGGTATTCTTAAGTAGTGCACTATCTCAAGCTGTCGCCTATGGCATTCTACATCCGTACCTATCATTACTTATGTTTACCTTGCTTTACCTCTGATTACTTACAAACATTTCATAATACCTGCATTTACCTGTGAATACTCATTCCAAGGCAGAAAACTTGAAAAATATGTGATTTTGTCTATAACCCACAACAATAGTTACCATTGTCATATCTGTGGACATCCTCCGGAGCCACTCGAGGCCAGGCAACACGCTCTCAGGGCGGAGGCAAGCACTTTCTCGCCAAACCTAGTGGTGTGAGCAGTCACACACGACACTTCATACTCGCTGATATTCTAGAGCGGCATTTTCTCTCGGTGTAGGCCTTGTTCCATTCGTTCCGTCATTTCTCGCCTTCTAGCTGGGACCCCCAGCCATTTCTTCTGTCGCTGTTCAGTGAGATCGTTGAAACATGAAAAAAAAAAATCAATGCAGGCATCTTAAGCGCCTTCTATTTTGCCTGTCTTGACGTTTTAGTACGACTCTGCAACAGTTTGCTTTTATTTAAGATGGTCAATCGACGTTCTCTTCGTTGACTTGTGGTTCATGATGAAATTACTTGCCCTCGCTCTCACCTTCGCCTCTCTTGCTGCCGCAGCTAGCATCTCCTCCCGTGCAACTGTAAGTCCAATGTCCCTCAAAATCAGCCCTCATACCTGAACTATTGCCTTCTAGCAATGGAGCAACATCGGGATGCTCTACTGCACCGACGCCAACTTCACCGGCATCTGCACCCACGCTACCATCGCCTCAGGGAACTGCGTCACTTTTGGTCCCGGGGACACCTTCTACCAGACCATCTCGTCTGTACGGAACGATCCCGAGAACGTTTGCACCATCTACTCGTGAGTTGTCTGCGAGCCGGTGCCCCGTTGAAGGGATGGTGGCTGATTGTTCTGCGCAGCGGACTCAAATGCACTGGTACCTCTCTGGACATCAGTGAGACGTACAGCGACTTGACTGCAGCTGGTTGGGACAATACCGTAGCGTCCTACATTTGCGACAGGAACTTCAGTTAACTAAGTCGCGGTGTCATGGTATGATTAGACGCTCTTGATGCTGTTCCCACAGGCCCTATGATCTTGGCTGTGGATTATTCTGTAATGTGATAAATGATTGTCATTACTGCTAGTTCTTGTCTTTGCGAAATTCAGATATTCTGTTTTGTGTAATAATCAACGAGCAGTTTCCTGCAGATAACCAAGATAGTATCAATCAACTTGTCAAATGTATTAGACCCTACGAAATCTGAACTTCAAGGTTTGGAGCCATGAGACCCCGAAGGCCTCCGCAAAAGCAAGTATGCGGTATGATCTCTGCCAGCACGTCAAGAACCATCCGAAATATCAAAAATTCAAACCTTCAATTTTCCATTTCGACGAATCTTGACTCATGGCCGATGTGATCGAACGTTTCTTGATCACTGCTCCTCAGACGCTTGTTCTTGACAGGAGGATCAGAATAACGAAGGTGCCAAGTATCCTCATGAGCTTAGTCTGGCAGTGTTCTTCTCGACTCGGAACTTCATTCGTGTTTTATGTGACAGGCGATACGAAATCGAGGGTACCGGTTCAAGGAAGCCGGAATTGAAGCCTTCTCTGATAAAAAGACGCGAGCTACAAGGCTTAGGATTGCTTACCCATTCTGATCATGCAGTTGAAACTCGCCATTCTCGCGTCAGTCGTTGCCAGTGCGCAAGCAGGTGTAAGTGCTCCGAACACGCCAGCTCCCTGTATCTATTAATTAACATGCATGGCAGATCGTCGGAACGTACTACTGCACTCAAGCGAATTTCACCGGCCCATGCGCTTACACCTCCGCCGAGTCTGGGACCTGTATCACGTTCTCCGCTGGGGGATTCTGGAACAACGCTATCAAGAGCATGCGTCCAGACACTGGCGTAGCATGCACCTTGTACAAGTAGGTGTTTCCCAAGTGTAGCTAAGGTATGCATTGATGACGATCGCATAAAGTGCTAATAACTGCACGGGAACTACTTTCCCTGTTAGGGCTTCCATGGGTACGATTAACTGGCCGAACAAAGTGGCCAGTTCCTATAGCTGCACTTAGGTTATATGGTAAGTAAAATCTGGGTCACCTTGGATATATGATACTCTTACTGTTATTGTGTTGAAGTTGATAAAGACGTACTGGAGATATTTGGAGTCCTTTTTCTAGTTCGCACCACTGGAGAGCCTTTATTCACCGAGACATATTTCCATAATTGTTATCATATGCGGCATCGAAGAGCGATCCTGTTTGAAGTAAGCTATGTAAGATTGTCAACAAAGTTTACGATCCTCGGAATCGCCTTTGCCACTAGTAGTACTGTGTCATATAGCCACGTTCGGTTTATGACTCAGAATTTCACGACTCGGAATGTTATGTTGGAAGGTAATGGTATTAGCCGCGAATTCAAGTCAAGAATTGAAACTCATCGACATGAGACGCCCGTCATAGTCTCCGATATTATCTTTGATGGATTCTAGCTGCAAGTCACCCGTCAGTCAAATGAAATTCGTCTAGCGATGAGGACGGACAGTCTGTAGGGGGCTATGGGGAACTCAGACGGCCAGTACACACATTCGATGCAGCGCTGCAACGTTACTTATAGTCCTCACCATTGTACTGACTCTCAGCAAAAGACAAATTGGCTAGTCTTTAACCATAAGTGAAGTAAAGAACCACGGAGACGCACTGAATCAAAAGTCATCAAAAGAGCAGACCGCCCCAGTTGGATTGGGTTCGGACGCCACCATCTGATTTCTAGCCTCGAGGTCTTCCATACCATTTGATGAGATCACAATAATCCTAGTTCGCAAAACACTACGTCAATCGGAGTTTTCTCGAGCGAGCACTTACGCGCACGAGTAAGATGAAACGAATTTTCGCTATCCAGAATTCCTTCGTATTGATAAATTGAATCCGTCAGTGTAAATAATGTTTTGTCGGAAAACCTGAATTGTGATCTCGCAGAAAGCAAGGCTCCATTTCGTGTGCAGAATCCGCACATATAAAGCTCGGGTAGTCTCAATAATAACCCAGGTTGAAATCGGCTTCCCATGAAACTCCTCGCATTCGTCCTCTCTGCCATAACTATCGTGGCCGGTGCTCCCATGGGCTCCGATCCCACAGATGCAGTTGACATAGCCTCCCGCGCTCCCGTAGGTCTCGCCTCCTCGAGCGTCTATCCCCCGCCTCACGTCATACAGAATGCAGGCAACCCAGGATTCTATTATTGCAAAGACGACAACTTCGGGGGAACGTGCACATATTCCACTACCGCGGGTGGAGTATGTACCACCTTCGCACCGGGTGATGCGTGGATCGATAACATTTCGTCGGTGCGCCCAGATGTCGGGATGACCTGCACGCTTTATTCGTAAGTACTGCGTCACATTCAAGTTTGTACCCACCTGAGCCATTGACAGTGCGGTGAAATGCAAAGGGGATTCTCTCCCTATTACCGAAGAGATACCAAGTCTCACTTCGCTGGGATGGAATGATTTGACGCGTTCTTACGTATGCTCCAGGAAGTGAGGAAAGGGCGTAAGAGTATTGTTGTATGCCATCTCCCGTAGCATCATATATAGGGCATAATGCGCATTAGAAAGCTTCAGCCATTTTGCTATCAAAGAAGAATAGCAATGGCCTTGGGGAAAAGGTTCCTCATCCAACAAGATGCCGAGGTAGTCGTAACGTCGAATCTCGATCATACTAACTATCAGCTGGTTAGAAGGCAGATATTTTCCTGTACAGAGTCACGATGATCATGAAAGCAGAAGAGCAGAAGACTAGTAGGGTGTATCACGCGGCCACCGTAGTCATGTATCACCACCGCTTGCAGAGAACTCAGCGGTGGACATTATCCTACTTGCTCAAAGCGTATCGAAGTTAGAAATATCCATTGCGGTTTGGATCGATTATAAGCAGAGCAAGTCATCTTAACACTGATAGTCAGTATTAAAAATCACTCATACATCCATTCGTCGGGATCATGCCTTCTGCAACCATTACAATGCCCTGGAGCGCATGGTTCATCCCCAAAGGGATCGTATGGTGGCCACCAAACCTCAAGCAACGCCTTGTCCTTCAACTTGGAATTACCGCGTAAGTTTTTCACTGATGTAGGGCTCAATGCGAGTCCAGTCATCAAATCTAACGGGTATTCTTCCCAGTCCCAGCGCGTATTGGAAACTGCCTTGTTTGCCAAAGCAAGGACTCTGTAGGCGATACAGTCTTGGTCAGGACAGCTTGCAAAAGGACAGCGTACATCTGATTATGCCCTTCAAAGCCACCATGGCAGTCCATGGCCCGCTGTTGAACTTCTTCGTAGTTCAGTAGCTCACTTTGGAGTGGATCAGAATAATAAGCGAGTTTCCTTTCGAGACCGTCGAGTTCGTGTCGATACAGCTACCATATCTGTTAGTCTCAGCCTTGAAAGCGGACAAGATACGCGTACGAGGAACAGATTCATAGCTTCGGACTCGGTGATGCGCCTGAAACTGGGTCTGAAAGCAAAATTCTCCGGCAAAGAGTCTTTGGTGGATCCAAGCTTCGGAGGCTTATATGAGGAAGGTCTCTTGGAATAATCAGGAACCCAGCGCTGTAGACATCCCAGGAGGTGGTCTGCATATTTCCTCGATTTGGCTTCATCCTCTTTTTTCCACGCGGCTTGGGCGGCCTTAGTCACTCGGGTGGCTGTTACGCCTGTTCCGTCGAAATCTTTGTCCAAACTAGAAAAATATTAGAAAATCATTGTGCTCACGCGATTGGGCACTTACTATTCATAAACACTTTTCACTGTGTCCGGTAATTCCCCGTGTTTCCTGCGACATACATCTTGGATTCGTGGAATGGAGTAGAGTTTCATCAGATACCCAGAGCCGCTCACTTGCTGTTCGTATGCCAAGGCCTTGAGATCTTCGTCGTTGAGTTTGTATTGTTTCTTGGCTGACAGAAGGGTATATATTAGCAGGTATATGAGGGGGTAACCGATTACTCGCCTTCGCCTTTGGTAATCGTCTGTCGAAACGATGAGCTTCCTAACCGCAAAATGTGTATGGACAACCAACCCTCATCCCCTGATTGAATTTGAACGTAGGATCTACTTTCCAAGCAAGTGTGTTCTTCAACTCCTCCTTCCAAGCTTTTTTCTTCTCCCTGGCAGCCCTCGCCTTTCGCGCGACCTCCGTCTCTTCCTTGACTTTCGTGCCACGTTTCAGAGTGCTGCTCTTTATGGACTTCACACGTTTGGGAGTCACCGGTGCAACATCGTGTTCTTCATCTGTGTCGGCCTTTTTCTTCCTCTTCCCTGGGGAGGACATCGGTGTAGACTTTCGGGAATTGTGCTGTAATTTGTACTGCAGTATCTCATGATTCGAAATGTTGGACTTACATGTTGTCAATAGGGACAGTATGGAGAATCTTATACGGGGAAATGTAGAGCTGCACGTACGGGTGAACGAGTTGGTCCAAACAAGGTCCAAAATTGGTCCTGTTCTGCGGGGAAGTTGGATTTCGGCATTTACCGAAACCCGCCTGCTGCGCTAAAAATAGTGCTTACGCTTGCCTTCAGATATCCCAATCACGATTGATGACCCTCTCCAGGCCCTTGGAAGTCAGTATCTCTATGTATGGCATCATGCAAATGTCCTCTCTCTCGAGTCCCGGCTGCCGAAAACGACAGGTGGATAATGTTGAATGCAGCAATGAGAATATTTTGAATCCTAGTGGTTTCCAAGATCTGCTACAGTGCGAAGTGTTACAGAGAAACAAACACAAAAAAGGACGCAGTTAAATATGCAGCGTATCTATGCCGTCATCACAGTATCACTGTCATGGATAAGGAGACTTTTGCTTGCCATGAAGATATACGCGACAACTTAAAGCTAATTAACTACCCAGTTGAATGATGTGATCCCCCGTTTTGATAGTGAGAAACGAGGAATGCGAAATGCGTTCTTATACGGCATAGTGGTCGAAAGAATAGTATGACTACGCATCGGATATTAAAGATAGACGATAGGGGGATAACACCCGGCGGTAAGTATTAGCAGTTAAAAGACATCAGTACTAACAAAATTCATGTCTGTCATAGACGATGGTACCTTGAAAGCTGCACAGGGCGCCCTGGTGACGGTCACAATCTTCGCAATCATGCGCCTTCGAGTCCCCTTTTCTGAACAACGGCAACACACATCGAGTCCCACAAGTATCTGCTCCCCGGCGCGATTTGCTGTGCCCCACGAATTCCAGTAAAAGGCGACCCCTGGACGAGACCCGAAAAATCCAGATACTCCGTCGAGAAGAATAGCTTCAAGAACCCAACATCGACATCCTGTCCCTCTCTTAGCGTGTACCTGTGCGGAACCGTCCCACTCGCACCGTACCCGATGGCCAAAGATTTTCCTGGAGGAAGACAAACGTCAACGTTTTTCTTCGCACTTCCCGGTTGATAGTACAGACCTGCAAAGGGAGTCATGAGAGCGGAAACTGAGGATTAAAGAGATGGCGCACTGATGCTCAAGTCGCTGACATCAAAATAGAACATCGACACATAAAGAGGTAACGACGCTGTATTGGTTATCTTGTATCCATAGATCGCTTCCTCATCGACATTGATCATAATCACATCTCCGTTGTTCAGATTATGGCCATCGGGATCAGGCATGAAAATATCTTCAAAGTCTGAGGTGTACGCCCCGGTCTCTTTAAGCTTCATACACTCGAGTGTGTTGGGGGCGAGGAGACGCCCTTTGCTGGAATGGTGAAGGTACCAATAAAAATCAGCGGAACTTTGAAGTACGTGGTAGATAGTGTCTGAATCATCGATCTTGACTTTGAAGGGCATGCGCTCAAGCCCATGTCGGCGACAGAGCTTGTCCATAATCTCGAAATGGAAGTCGTCACCATCCGCGATAATGGCCAGATCCGGCGCATCCTCACGGTTCTCCACCAAACGGATCCCCCTCTTTCCTCCTTTGTCACTTCGCATCTCGTCGGATATCCGTTGAAAAGTGTTCAGTAACCTTTCGTCCTTCCCGACAAAAAGGCGAATATCCTGTTCCTCACCGACTTGAGTCTGCAAGGCATATCCGGGAGAAGTAAGAGGGAATGGTGTGTCATCACCGCGCGTAGAGAAAAATTTACATGAGGAAGTGAAATCGGCGGTATTGACAACAACAACGGTTCCCAGATGAGACATTATGCTTTGATCAGAAAAGATAGCGAACTCGGCGTTCTTTGTGATCCCATGGGCCTCTCCGGCTTCCAACAAGTATTGGCCCGGCGTGTCAGAGGACGCGTAGATGGGGTACAATTCCCGGTGTGGGCTGGCTACTTTCGAATTGAACAGGTATCGGGATTGGTGGACACCTTCACACTGCGGGTCTTGACTGTAACGAACAGATCAGTATTGGCAGACCAAGACTGGATATCGGGCTTACTCGTGCATATCAGGCAGACTGGTTATCACATCCTTGTAAGTAAGCTCGTCGACGCCCTTTTCCTGTAGCAAGTCCAACAATGCTGAAGTAAAGATACCACGCCCGTGTCTTTCTCCGGCTTCTTGCCCGTGCCTACAGGCTGCAAGGAGCACGTGTGATAGCAGACCCGTTGTCTTGAATCCATTTGAAATGATACTCGCCCGAGCATCTGACTCAATGTCATGCAAGAGGTCATCGGGAATAGTGTAATACGCTGGGAGATCTATCCCACGAACGGCGTATGTAGGATCGTCGTCATCCGCTCGCGTACCCGAGCCCGAATGACAGCAGTCGAGAATGACGGTCTATCCGTGCACTTGATTAAGTACCACGGTCCGTGATAGAAACAAGTCGAACTCACGATGTTGTCTGATTTTTTCGCTGCGAGGTCCGCTAGAAGATGAGAGAACCTCACGTCAAGTACACCCTGACCTTGCTTGGAGTCGCTTGATCCACCTGGGAGAAAGTCGTGTGGGACCAGCATTTGCATTTTCCCGTTGGTGCTGGCCCATCCCGACGGTGCATTCGTTTCAGCTCCATGCCCTGCGTAGAAGATGAGAATTGGATCATCCTTCTTGATCGCCGGATTGTTCCCAAGGTCTTTAATTGCCGCCTCGATGGTCAACCTCGTGGCTTCCTCATTGCGAAGATTCTTGATTTGGTCCTTTGGAACGCGGAGAGTCTCTTGTAAAAATTTGTTGACGGCGTCAATATCGGCAACAGCTCCGCTGAGATTGCTTATCTCATTCGAAAGATACTTGTCAATGCCAATGACCAACGCAAATAAGGACGGAGGAGGGCTAACATTTGCAAAGTCAACGTCATACCCTAGGAGATGAAAGTAGAAACCAACCATCCAATGGTATTCGATTGGGGAGGACTGAAAAGTTCAGGCTTATTGCCATTTTCTTGCATGGATTCTGGGATTGACGACGACGGAGAAGACGGCTCTGCCGGTTGATCCACGACCCTGCAAAGTTTGAGTCAGTGAATGGATCCTCTTTCACCCAGTCATTCCTTACATTACAGGAGGTGAAGAGCTGTAAAGTGAACATCCGAGATTTAATAGAAACCGTCGACAAAATTGAAATATTCTCACCACGGCAGAACATCCGACATTGTGTAGTGGCTGTGATGACTTGAACTAGTTGGAACACACACGGGTGGAAGACAGAGATGCGAGAGGGATGTCGACAAGTAAAACTGTACGTGCGAGCTGGATCACACAGCAAAGAAGCTCAACAGCAACATCAACAGCAACAGTTTATATTTAGCAGCCTCTGACATGTGCCACTGTCCGCAGTCTGATTTCGGAATAGTCCTGGCTTGCCTGAAAGGGAGTTCTTCTGGCGCTGACTGGGAATCACTTGACTGTCTTAAAGTTACACATCGATAGCGAACAAAAGAAGAGGTGGCGGTTGGAGGCGAGGCAAGTGATGAGCAGTCCTTTGCATTTGTGGAGCAAGCAGTGCTAGTGAGGTCTGATATTTCGTGTATGCCGTCAGAAATATGATCGGCGGTCAAGTGGAACATGGGGATCAGCTTGTCCATCCAGGTGGGCCAGAATATCCTTGAGCGGCTGATATTCTTTTAGAGCTCTGGACGGGCCCTCGAATTCATCGAAAGTTGATTCAAAAGGACTGAGTATATTGTGTGCTATCACAATGCGGATGAGACAGCGATGTGCTGCTATCCATATTAAGTGTCACTGGTTAGTCAGTCGCAAGGTGACCTAGCTCGAACCGCACGCGCTACGGCAAAGGAGTGTGATGGCTATCTGTGTGTTCTGTCCACGTTCGGTCGGAAAGTTACAGCGTTACGGCGAAGGAGAGTCGCCTGTCATTTCTTCACAGTATGGTTGACAATTCGTCCGTCGTAGGTCATCTTGAGGTTGATTGTCAGGCTAACAAAGTACAAGGTTGAGACATGGAGATATAAAATAAAGTTGATGGACAAGGCTCAAACTCCAAAAATGTCACCACATCATCGAAAGAACGCAGAAGCAGAAGATCTAAAAGTTGGCACTGGTGAAAACCTGTCACTAGTGATGGAAGAACTACAATTCGGTGTAGCAAAAACGAAGGTTGATGTTGGTGTTTGTACCGGTGCGAGGTTAAATGAAGGACAGCCGATTCCACTGCCTGACATGACGAACCACTATGCTGGCTACGAAGGCTCGTAGTACCGCGGAGTCCTCCTCATGGGTACATTCAAAGAGAAAGCCTAAGGGATCTGACAAAATATGTGCGAGTGAAGTAGGGTGATACGGCTATAGACATACGCACGAACCACAAAAGTGAGAGGCGGCACAGGTAATAATGCATAGTATTGCAAAGAAGCAGCACAGGAATAGTCGCATTTGAATATGTAGTGTATCTATCTGGTCGTCAGTATCATTGTCACAGGTAAGGTGTTCGCTTGCCATGAATATATACGCGACGATTGAAAATTGAGCAATCGTCGCTCCCGGAGAGCTACGAACGCTTCGTCTACATCGCTTTGTATACGATGCAAATGAGACGCAAGACGCGTGAACCGGTAACTGATATCAATGGTCACCAATCTCAGTGATGCCATTGAAGGAGCGCTAAGAACAGCATCAAACTTTGACCACATCTCCGTGTTTAAATACTCCGTATTGTATTCGGAGAGTGCGACCGAAATCACGACGTGTGCGATACGAGAAACGTCACCGATAGCAGCAAGATTGAGCTGCCACCAGTGTGCGATGGGACACTCGGAAGAATCGGTTACATTGAGCCCGGTCACTCCATATCTCAAATTGAATGAGAGACGCCGCAGATGAGATATATTCGTTAATGGCATGGCCGTCTTCTAATGATCTGTTGCGTACATGAGATATAAGTCCTAGTAAAGACGTTAAACGCGTACAAGGATAATCACAACAGATAAACTGCAGCTCCTCCAGCGTATGGGACGTTTCCTTCAAGAAAGCATCCAGCTGGGGTAAATCCCAACAACGCACGAAATCAACAGACAAGTACCGGAGCCGACTGACGGAGAAGGGGATATCCAGGTTGCCCACCGAACGGAAACAGTCGATGAACGGGTTCAGCTCTTGCGAAATGCGAAGATCCAGGCTACGAATCGGAACCCCGTTTTTTCCGATGAACGTCTCTACGAACGCCTTGGATTCATGGGCCTTGACGGTTTGGCCTTCCAGGCCCAGAGTATCCGTGGAAGGAAACTGCTCTAGCAAGAGACAGATCTCTTTGAATCGTAATCCCCATGACTGGATGGAGACATGGGTTACGGAAGTACGGCGCGCCGGCTCAAGCTCCCCGAAAAATTGCGCGAAGGGTAGAAGATCGCAATTCATGAACGATATTTGCTCCAGGTTGATAGTAGCTCCCACCACCTTGCGCGCGCGGCAGGGATTGGTGCGGAATTCGCTGAAAGAGATATGTTTCACCAGTGATGGGATTTCGGGAGAAGAAAGGCACGTGGATTCGAACTTGGAACATTTGCTAGGAGTCAGATGGATCGTCTGGAAGAGGTGGACACGAGCACGAGAGGAGAAGGACCGACAAAGGGTACTGCATAATCTAAGCGTGATGGTGTCGATAAAAAATTCATCGACGATGGAGTCGATGATTTCCTGTGGCAGGTCTGAGGCAGAGGTGGGGGTGCTTTCATTGGAAAGCATTTGAAAGACGGGCGCAGGCCTCTTGTTCGTCAAATACTGTGCGATAAGCAAGGTTTTGATTCTCGTTGATGATGACCGTAAATGACAAGGGGCACCGGCATCATTATTACGTACATAAAATTGATTTCGAAGCTGAACGAGAACCAAACTTACGGTTCTTGTGTATTTCCAGTCATTTCTCATGCGCCAGCCCATCTTGGACTTGCCTGACGACGACGGTGAGTCGACCGGTACAATCACCCTGTGATGTCTCATTCAAAAATAGTGTTATATGGTGGGAGCAAAGAAGTATCAAAGCTCTAGTGCTAGGTCTGGGGCAGCTTCCACCCTACAGCCATCACAATGTCCCGGAGCGCAGACTTTGCGCATAAATTTCTCGCCTATGGGGTCATATGGAGGCCACCAAACCTCCAGAAAGGTCTTCTCATCCAGCTCCGAGGTCTTGCTAGACTTCTTCAGCGCAATTGGGCTAAAAGCAAATTCGATCATCAGGTCCTCCGGGTAAGTTCTCCAGTTTCAACGTTTCTTCAACATGGCCTCATTTGAAAGATCAAGGATCCTACAGATACAAGCTTTAGATGTCCAAAGAACACTTCCATAGGAAACATACTTTCGGTTGTGTCCCTCGAACCCGCCATGACAATCCATGGCGCGCTGCTGGACTTCGTTGTAGTCGAGCCCATCCGGTAAATCAAGGGCAAGATCGGTATTAATACTCTTCCTCTCAAGTCCTTCAAGTTCACATCGACGCAGCTAACCAACTGGTTAACGAGACTGGCAACATAAATAGTGATCACTGCATACCAGGAAAAGGTTCATAGCTTCTAACTCTGTGATAAGTCTGGACCCAGGCCTCGTAGCAAAGTTATCCGGTAAAGAAGGTTTCGTGCATTCGAATGTCGGAGGCTCATACGATGCGACTGTTTCAGCATAATCTGGGACCCAGAGCCTCAAGCAGTCCATCAGGTCTTCTCGGTTCTTCCTTGCTTCGTTTTCTTCCCTCTCGCCGAAAATGTCTCGTCCAGCCTTGGTAAGTCGAGCGATTCGAGCAGTAGGCGCACCAGATTCGTCGTGGCTTTTGGTAAGGCTATGGGGAAAGGTATCAAAGGAGGGGAATGTCTATGGCCAAGAAGTACGCACTACTCAACGAGATTCTCCGCTTCATCTAATATTTCGAAGCCGTTTTTGCTTCGACAGATGTTTTTGACATCTGGAAGAGAATAAAGCTTCATCTTGAAGCCTCTCACCGACTTCCTCTGTTCATAGGGAAGGGACTCTAGATCGCCGTCGTTGAGTTTGTACGTCTCTTTTGCTAAGAATAACATTGATATATGAATCATAGGATCAGTCTCGTAGATGAACGATACGCTTACCATTGGTCTTGGTAATCGTCTGTCCAATGGTAAGAGTTGTGGCTCGATATGTCAAGATAGAAACGCACCTCCGTTCCCTGTCGCGTCACATACGAAGGATTGTACTTCCAAGGCACCCTCTTATTAACCTCTCCCTTCGAAGCCCCTTTCCTGTCTTGAGCCGACCTTGCATTTTTTTCTTCCTCTGTCTGATTTTCGAAATCCTTGGCTCGATGCTTCGAGGGTCCACTCTTGGCAGTCTTCGCCCGTTTGAGGTTCTCAGAATATTCATCACCTACATCACCTTCGCTTTTCCTCTTGTTTTGCAACGGCATCAACGGTTCTCGGGCAGATTTCGAAAAAAAAAAAATATCGCCCATTTGAGGAGCTACAGAAATATAAACATTCAAAGGTACAAAGAAGCAGTACTGCCGTCCCAGGAGAGGAGTGGATAGGGGTGAACAGGAGAAAACGCGCTTTATATGGGTCTCGGTTTTTGCCGAGATAACTGTAGGTATTGGTATTGGTATTGGTACCGGCACAAGGTCCCTATAAGGAACGGCCGGGCCCACAGCCCTGACATGGCAAGCCATGCGCTGTGGCCACAAAGACTCATGCCGTTGTAACCACACTGTTGAGTGCGTCTCGCGGGTTAGAGTATCTTTGTGTGGTTCAACATACATGTGTATAGTACATGTATGCATTTTTATTTTTATTAGAGACGTAGAGAGAATTTAGAGACCTAGAGCTGAAAGATACGACGTAGGTAACCGGCATGAAGCAGTGGAACCTGACGAAATTCTCGAAGTACCTCATAAACGTACTTAGCAAACCGACAGAGGACCACACTATGCTCGGCGTCAAAAAACAAATGCACAACGTGGGACGTGGAGAGTGCAGAGTGCAAGAGGACCAAGAAAAGTGCGAAGACGTCATGGAAAAATTGAGCGTGCAATTCTGGACATTGTGGGATGCATCACAGTGCCATAGGATGTGAACCTCTTCCTCGACGTCGGGAAAGGTATATGTCTTATACTACAGATGCGGGGAAAGCTGTGTGAGTGAGACATCTATGATATTGCTGTTGTGATTGCTATTGCTGACCAACACTAGCAAAAGACAAGTCAACGCTGCGACAAAACAAACAATGAAACACAGTGTCGTAATGTACGTGCACGGACCAAGGGGGTGATGAGGGACGCGGGGGGCGCTACGTGAATAAGAGATACATGAGACACACCGAATAGGGACAGCAACCGTGCTGGAAACCGTTGGGGGACGCAAGACACAACGGAACGAAACCTATGATCCGGAGAAACGAGAAAGAAGAAAGGACTCCGTCGCGGCGCCTAAGCGGCGGCAGGACGTCCTCTCATCGCAAGGAACGGGGCACGAGAAGGGACTCCGTCGCGGCGCCGAAGCGGCGGCTGGACGTCCCCTCATCGCAAGAAACCAAACAGGAGAAAGGACCCCGTCGCGGCACCGAAGTGGCGGCTGGACGTCCTCCCATCACGAGAACCAAGAAACGAGCAAGGACCCCGTCGCGGCACCGAAGCGGCGGCTGGGCGTCCTGGTGGTGGAGGTATAGGTGCTATAAATAGTACTCACGCTGAGGTTTTATGGGAGTGGCCATGCACTTTTTTACGAGTCTGCTGGCACGTCGAAGACCGAGCTACAATCAATCAGCTGCCTGCTCTCAACTCTCGTAAAATATCGCATGATTTATTCTCAGACAGCGTCTGCTGCTTGGTTGCTCATGTCGACACCCCCGGCGCCATCTACAGCTGCCACGTCGACGACAAACTCAACGATTCTATCTTTTGGGGTGCATTCCGGATAAGTAAATAAAATCGAGATAAGTTGGGAAATAATTACCGACAAGAAAGGCAAACTTTTTGGTCGACCAATGGTATCGTCAAATCCCAGCTTCGTCGGCTCTCATAAAGCAAGAGGGTTTGATTACAGATCAGATTACAACAACGATATACGGAGCATATCATACAACGAAGCAAGAAAGCACACTCATAATACACTAGAATGTAAATCTACGCAAGCAATTCGTTTTATTACCAAAATATTTACCGTCAGTGCATGGGAACCATCATTTGCTGTGGCTGGTATGCTCCATACGTATTCTGGTGATGAACATGGCTATATGTCGCCGGTGGAGTCGAGCTTGCAGATCCTCCACTTCCGGGGGAATTCGCCTGTGGCCAAGTGAAACTACGAAGGACGGACCGTCAATGTCAGATCTGAAAAACAGACATGAAACATACCCAGGCATCAACATGCCCTGCCACCATTCAGGATTCTTGAGAGCCTGGATCGACGCGAGCATATCGACGTCCGCGCTGCCAGGGCTCCCAACAACTCCGTTTCCATTGACATTCCCATTCCCATATTCGAAACTATAATATTCGAGATCATTTCCGAACTGAATCGGCCCGGCGCCAGCTGCATACGTGGCCTCCGGCCTATAGATCGGGGTCTGTGGCTGCTGCTGTTGAGGGGGCTGATAACTTGCAGGGTGATATCCACTTTGTTCTTGGGCTACCGAGAACTGCTGGTATTCACCACCGCCTCCGCCCATCCCACCACCCCCGCTGCCAGGTCCGCCCATGCTGCTCGGGGGAATAGTCTGTAAACGCCCAACAGTCGCTCCCTGGCCATCACGTCGGTACTTGCCCAGTAGCGTGGCCAAAAACCTAGCGTACAACTTGGGCGTGTGCCGGTCGTCGATAGCAATGCTGGATGAGCTGAGCTTTTGAATCAGAGTTCCAATGAGATCGAAGATTTCGTCTTCATCAGGTTTGCTGAGAAGGGCAGAAAATTCGGGTCGAAGCAGCTGTTCTCTTATCAGTACCACAAAAGGAAGAAGAGTAACTATGACAGGTACCTTGAGTAAAAATGCAGATGCAAAGGCCGCGAAGATGAAATGACCATCCGGTGCGTATCGCATGAACCCACTTGGTGCTAGTTCTTCATTCATGCACCGGATCACCGTCTTGGCGGATGAAAGACACTACAACATTGCTTGTGAGGAAAGGTTTGAAAGACACTAACAGTACAAACCTTGTTGAAGAACAGATCATCGCCAGCTTGTATACCTCTGTGGAATGCCTGCTGGAATCCAAACGAGAACATGACCAGTCGGGAATAGCCAACTAAACTGCGCGGAGAAACATCAGTGAGACTTCTAGCTTCAAGAAACGAGGCTAAGCTTACAATGGCAACAACTTGCACCTGAACTCGGCACCTCGATCACCACCAACGGCGTTGAATCGCCCCTCCCATTCTTCCTTGAACGCCTCCAACTCCCGATCGTACCTCAGTGTTACGTCCCGGAAATCCACCCTCTTCAGACTACTCAGTCCGCTACCCTCCGCGAAAACCTCATCATGGAATCTCGCCACAATGCGCAACAGTATAGTATATCCGCACATATGCACATCGTAGTCGAGGTTGTAGGGGGACTTTTTATACCAGTCCGCGGAATGACGAATGATCGAGTCCTCCTTGATGGTTGAAGGTTTTCCGAACTGAGTCGCTGTCGAGCGGTCAAGGTTGAAGCAGATTTGCCATACACGGATCCGATTGAGGATCTCGCGTTCCTGCTTTTCATTTGTGGGTTTTGTCGTCGGCAATTGATGCAGATTCAGATCAGTGGCGATACTGTTGAGATAATGAGAGAATGGAAACTAAATTAACTGATAGACATACCGGATGGCTAAACCCGTATACAACCAACTCCGATCTTCCTCCCATCGTCTGGCAGGCACGGCGTAGATACTCATCAGTATGTACGCCTGGCACAGCTCGACACTCTTCCATCCGTCAATGAGGGCGTTTGCAGCGGAATGTTTGGCAAAATGCATCGCTATCGGATAGATACTTGACTTCGGAGGATGATATCTGGAGGAAATGGCGCATATAACCGTGAAGAGGAAAGGACATCTCGCGAACGTCGACTGTGGAGTGTGTAGGGCAGGGTCAAGGAGAGATATGAATGGCTAAAATACCATGAGCGAAGATTATTAAAAGCACTGTTTCTGCTCACATTGACATGTTTGTAGAAACTTCAGATGGAAGGTCAGGGCCAAAAAACACGAAAATTATTGATGGATTCTCACATTTCAAACAACCGCTCGACATCTTCCGGCGCCACAAGGCCGTGCACCAGTATCTCTGGAGGACTGTGCTCCTCTATCAGTGTGGCGCGAATGTCCAGATTGGTTGCAGGACCTAGAGCGAGTGTAAGCGAGCCCGGAAATATCACAATGGCAAGAGGTACCAGGCATGAAATAGGTCTCATTCGCCACACCAACATTGTCGTCGTCCGCGTCGTCACCCTTCTTTCCTTTCCCCTTCTTAGTTCCCTGATGCGATGTCAAACTCAAATTCGCAATGAGCCCGAGAGGAACATGTGAGTCGGGAAGTGCCGTCTGCGTCTCTTCCTGCTCCTCCTCCTCCTCGTCATGGGGAACCAAACCATATCGCTGAGCATGCGTCACTCGCCCTCCTCCTTCATCGTCGTCCGATTCTTCATCACCCCCACGGACATCATTGAACGAGCTCGTCCCACCAGCAGCAGTCTGTACACTGGATTTGAGACGGTCGAGCCAAGCGAGGACGTTGCGGTTGCTGGCGTCGGAGGGCGAAGTCGCCATACGGTACGAGGCAATAGAGAGAGGTGTCGCAAGGTACGGGTTGTGCAGCTGCTTGAGGAGACTCTCAATGATGGCATCCTTCTGCCGAATTTGTGCGAGGAGATATTCTCGTTTACTGAGGTGCATATATGAGGGTTTTTCTAGGAAAACAGAATATTTGCGACTTACTTGGGTGCCGTCCTCGGTTTCCGGCCCTCGACGATGCAGACATGGCCGCCAGTCTTGCACCGCTTACATGTATTGTCGCCGGGGGGGAAGTCGCACTTCATCTTGAGTTTCTTGCAGTGCGTGCATGCCCCGGGTCTACGCTATCAGCCACGACATCCCTGGAAAGACGTCGGACTCACAATCTAGACACTCTCGCACCGCTTACGCCCCCGACGCTGATGCCGATATCGTCGTCGCTGCCATCGGATTCGCTGTCCCTCGCTGGTGCACGCTTCCTCTTGTTCGGCGTCGTCTTCTGCTGGGGCTTTGCTGGTGGAGTATATGTTGGCGCTGGGTGCTGTTGCTGGTGCTGCTGGAAGCTCGACCCCGGATAGTAGTTACTGTATTCGTGTGACGGCTGATAGGGCTCTGTAGAGTAGTAAGTCGTTGGCTGCGCCGGTGGTTGCTGGACCGGCTGCTGGTGCTGCTGGTGCTGGTGCTGGTGCTGGTGGTGCTGCTGTCCGTAGTCGTAGGATTGCATCCACTGCTGGTATCGCTGGGCCTGGGCGTCCTGGGAGTGCTGGACACCTTCGTCGCCGTCGTAGAATGTAGTGGTGGGACCAATCATAGCGGCTTGAGGGTCGTCGCCCGGGGGCTGACTTCTTGACGCCATTGTGCAAACTGCCAACCGCAAAGATCGCGTTCATTTTGGGTTGTCTATTTCCCCCTATGTCCACTGCTTTCTCACCTGCCAATCAGCCGAAGCAGCTTCGGCTCTTGCGATTTCCCGGTTCAGAAGTGGAGAAAGGGCGAATAGCGAGAAGTATTGGCTACAGATCCAGAAGATATCCTTGCATCTTCTGTGCGATAATGGGAGTAGGAAGGAGAGAGTGAGAAGTACACCGACGTCGCGGCTGTGGACAAATCTGAGGTGGTTTTTGTACCTTTTTCATTTCTTCTTCCTCGATTCAGATGTTTCGGCACAAAAACTCTTTGGTCCGGGTCGGGATGATCACCTTACGTAAATGAATGGTCCATAAAAGGCAGTGCATTCTTTCTCAGTATGGGCGCATGCGCATTATTTTTGGACATTAAAGAGGTGCTGGGACGATCCTTTCTAATGGAGCACAAGATACATGTTCTGGCAGGGAACGTGGTTTAGCCCTGAAAGAATCAGGCAATATCAGGACGACACTTGATACGACCGCAGCTCTTGAAGGTCATGGCAGGACACATGGATTGGATGCACCCCCGCTGCAGTGGTAATGAAGCATGAGGTGTTGACATGCATTGTGGTGGGAAGCTCACATGGACGCTGCCTCTGCGGACAGATTGACGTCTTGGGCTCGAAGTTGTTGCTCTATCCTAGTCAATTCTGTCAAGAGATTGCTAGGGTAACCTGCGTTTAAAGCTTCAGCCCTTTCAAGCGAAATTAATAGCTAAAACATTCCGATCTCAGGTAGAGAAAATACACTTTCATGCGGAAAATGAAACCCTAATTTGGTCGTAACGAGATGCTAAAAAGTGGAGCCATCAGCCTCGTGCATAAAATTCTTCCACTGGCAATACAATTACTATCTCGCATGATAAGCCAACAGGTAGGATATTAGGGTCGTGTTGTCCCACTCCATCAACCTGGCCGTACTAGGGTCGGCTGCGTCGCCCATAGTGGAAATGATTTTATATCCGCTACTACGTCTTGTCGACGCGCAAATAATTTCCCCCAGGGAGTAGAACGTACGTATTCAATTCTTGACTCCATTTTCAAGAGGCTAAATTTTTTGGGGTAAGACTTTCCTGGGGAACGTAGGAAGAAACTTGCTCCAGTGTGACGCGGTACAACATCATACGGAGAACAAAGTGGATAACATTGCCTGTCAAATCGTTCGAGAAAGGGAATCAGTGAACGGAAAGAACCAGGTTGTCAGGTACTCAGTGACTACCACGGAATTCGAAGTGAAAAACTTTCTGTCGTGTAACTTGGACGCCCATTGTCTGTGTAATTTATTTGACGTGCAGCGCCGGGCATGAATTTCGCTGCCAAATCAAAAGACTTTCGAAGCCTGATCAAACCTGCAGAAACTCACCATGTTGACCGGTGGCTTTATACCTAGCAACTGTTCCAATATATTCGACGGGTCACCATCACTGCTGAGGAGGTCAGCTAGCCTACTCGTCTCCCAGAATAAATACTCTGACCCCTTCGTCGACCGGCGTTATAAACAAACAATAGGCCAGTCCACCGACCACATGGATAATGACTTGATAGTGACTCATAGAGACTCACCTGCCTAAATATTACGACTCTTGCCCAGGACGTGCTAATGTTCTTCACCATAACCAGGGCAATTATCTTCAAGACTCGCTTTCCCCAACCCACGTTCCTGGATACCGTCAACGTCCAACCAACAATTAGTCGCGAACTCTTTCAGAGGGCTCGCCACATATGAAAGCGTTAATCGCACAGTTCTTCCGAACCACGACAGCCAGCGCCATTCCGCCTTGGCCCTTGAGCGCTCAAACTTCCCACCATCCAGCCCATGAGCGCCATCGTCCACGGACATACCACGAAATGGAGTTAAAACACAATTTCTCGTCGGCCTGGGTTCCGCTCGTATCGTACGTCCAAGGCGCCATCACCATATGCGAAGCCCCGCGCACTGAGTCAGATAAGGTATTAGAACCTCTCATCCTTCCAAGATCCGTCCTCTGCGCCGCTGACGAATCCGAATTTACGAAGTCAGCCAGAGGAAGGACTCAGGGTACCTGACGATCTAGCCAACCTTTCGCGGGTAGCTTCAAAGCATTCTCGGCCCTCAGCCTCAGGCGCCTCTGACAGTACCTCGAATCATGGCTCGCCAGCGAAAAAAACAAATAAAAAGCAAACAACGGCGATCAAGCAAGTCAACCTGGGTTCCCCTTCTAGTGGGTCGAAGAACTGGTGCGACGCATCACGCATCACGAGCCATATTTTGTCACTACCGCCATCGTCGCGAGACAAAAAATACCAAGTTGATGCTCCAGCATTTCATAACGAATCTCTGACTTGGAAGCCGGCCATGGCGGAGGAAGGCTCGGACATGGCTGCGATGATGGCGCTTCGTATGTTACCATGCCTGCCGCGTCTGATCTACGGCTTCGATCCGTCGAGAGCAAATGTCCTCTAGGAACTAATTAGAGCCAGACCACAGCGAAAGATCGATCCCCGTCGCGGTCCAGGACCATTATGATGACGACTGACCGAGACAGAAACTCCATCATCACTGATAAAAATACAGGCCTCTAGTCATATGTTCACCCTTTTCCACCAGAGTCAAAGTTTTGTCACTGATCGTCCCGCTCAGCGGCCTTCCTCTGTACAGCGATTATCTCGGAATTCCTCGGGGAACCCCGCTTTGAGGCCGCCCTAACAGTGAGGACTTTCGAGAACGGTCTAGTCAAGCTAGGTATTTCTGAAGAAGGGCGAGGATGACGTCCTTGGTTTTCGGCTGGTCATGGTCGAAAAGAAAAGCGTGATCATGATCGAGAGCGTGGTGGCGATGATCGCGCCACGATCAGTTCGACTAGTTATTTACTCCCACGAGGTCCTACAGCACTCTAATTGTCCCTGGTGCTGTTCGAGTCGCCCAGCTCGTTGGAGTACGCTCGGGCTGTCATTCTCGTTATCAGATTATTCCGCTCCTTTATCAACTTGTTCCGAGGGCCATCTGAACTTTCTTCTTGAGTGTGCGCTTCATTCTCCAATGTTCATAGGTTCTCGGTATGCCCGCCTTATCTCAATCACTTCAGGTTGATTGACTTGAGATCATGTCAAGAGGAAAGATGAGTTCGGGCTTGTATGATAATCGCCGACTGCCACGGCAAAAACAATGGTCTTGTCTACGGAAGCCAGTTTCCACGTCAACCTTGTGTTCCATAATTCTTCAATTTCGATGTTGTTTAGTAGTGACGTACTTCAAGAGCGAAACCAGATTTAACCGTGTACTACTACTATACATTGCTATAGGCGGTGTTCCGACGGGCATTCGGTAATAACAATAGAACCATAACAATATCCAAGTTCGCAGCAGCCAAGAGGGGAAGGGGAAAGCGTAGGTGCAGAACACAAATGGTATCCGTTTCTGATGACGCACAATACGAGAAACTAGATACTCGGTGTTATAGGATTGTGCAGAAATGGACGACGGCGCACTTGCGCAGCGTTGTACACGTCGATCAACACCATGAATAGAAATACAAAGGATCTGGCTTCGATAAGTTTTCATCGTTTCAAGCAATTGTTCGGGATTAGATTGGGTCAAACTGTTGTTGTACCAATCCTGGAACGAAAATCACGGCGTCTATCTGTCTAGGTAAAGCAGGGAACAGATGTTTTGCGTTCAGGAAAATCATCTGACATGTTTCAAGAATCCTCGCTTCTCAGAAGGAGTTCGCTGATTCCTAGTTTCCGATCTGAATACCAAGTGAGTGCAGGCACGGCATGACAGCAGACAGGTATTATATGGCCTGTGATTACCTCAAGCAAGAACATCCACACCTAGATGGGTAGAAGCAGTATTGTGCTGAGAGTCAAGTCTGCGCATACAGAGCATACGATCGAAAGGTCCCACGTACAATTGAACGCTAAATGATAACAGAATCGTGATTCCCGACTCTGTGCAATGCCTCAAACTTTGCACTTGAACCATAGGCCAGGTTTCGAATTCAGGACTTTAGATCACTGTTGAGGGTTCAGCCTTCTCCGAATGGTACCTGTTATCATTATATTTTAACCTTACTACATTTAGAACGTTACCCGTAGTACCGTCGCATGTGCCTTCCGTTTCACCCCTCTATCCCTGTGTGACTGACTAGTAGCTAGAGATACAGACATCGTTCGACTCCATTTTCCCTATCTACTATTATGCTACGTCCTAACAATCACAGGCAAACCAGAGTACAGCGTAGAAAAATAGTTCTCCCGTAAATTATCGGTTATCAACGAGAAGCCAGAGCTTGAAGTTCGAAGACTCTTAATCGAGAATGTGGACGAAGAATAATGGCGAACGAATGGTAAGCGGCGTGATTCGGCATCTTACTTAGTTACCGTCACGGTCACTGCGTTGCCACATCCACGTTCACTGAATTACTCCGAAAAAATGCACTTACTTTTCCCTCAACTTTTTGTCTTAAGACGCCCTTTTTATAAATGTACAAGAGGGAAGTATAATAAGTAGCATTCTGGAGACCGAATGGGATCAGGTATGTACCAGTTACCTCGATTTCTACTGTCCAGATATTGAAAGGTGTTAGATTGCGCAGTTTTTTAGTCCTAAATTCGGGGAAATCGTGAGTTTATGTTCCTAGTACAATCGCTCAATCGAGTTGTACGCGTCAGGTCCAAGGCATTTAGCGAATGTCTCAGCAGACCTTACGAAGAAAATCAGATATGAACGCGTATTTGGAAAACACTTCTTTTCCTGTTCTGCTTGAAATCTTTGAGCCTGTTTGCAAGGGCCCTCATCGAAGCGTACGGTCTCCGTGTTTAACGGGAAGGGGTTTGCCGAGCGCCAAGATTTCTTTGTCGCGCGTTTAACGCGATTTCCTCACATTCCATTCAGGAGTTACGTCAATCAATAGCAGGCTTCAATGCGCGGACGGGTCTCATTTGCAGCAGTCCATATGGAAAAAATCACCCTTTCCTCCTTACGTGCTTCCAACCTTCAACTCAAGTCAAATTCCAAGGCTTTTTACGTTTGTATTGCTTCTAGCCAACGTCTTTGGATTTGTTGGTTGTTCTTGATGGACTATACACAGGACATTTCTGCCTATCAATTCAATTCTCGCAACAAGGAAGCAAAAGAGATCAGAAAAAATTGTGGTCACGTCACCGCAGTCGGCATAATATGTTCATCAAAGCGGCCAGTCTCTGTGTCCCTCAAAAACGAAGAGGGATGAGCGACAAAAATTCTTTGTGGCGCGTCTAACACAATTTATCCCATCGCTCCGCCCCATATATCATCTCGCACCGGGTAACAGAAGGCGCCAATCCACGGACGGATCTCCTTTGCATCAGCTTTACAACTATTCATAGTGCGAACGGCAGGGGAAAGTGAGAGCGGCTTTGTTACATCTATAACGTGTCGCGCTTCTTTACCATGTGGTCGAAGTCACGGGTACAGTTCCACTCTTGCGTCCATCTTTCGTGCGTATGTTTCTTGATTGGCTCAACGTCATAGTCCGCACTGTGTTGGACCTGCTATGGTATCTCATACGGTCAGTAGTTTTCCAAGTCTTCCAATGATTCTTATTGAATCTTTGCTTTTGACAGCTCCCCACCTCCTCCGACGTAAGAGATCATCGCGCAAAAGACAATCTGTACACTGACGCTCAAACCTTGCAGGCTTGCAGATGGTCTGCCAGAACAAGAGCCTTCATCCTCTCCATCGTACGTCGATCTTATCCATGTGAAGAAATCGTAATGACGCTGTATTTCACAGTCCTCCTCAGTCGATTATTATTGAATGGTTGGTTTCTATTGGCGCGCGTTAGGGCATAGCACTGAGCAAGTGATGATCAGGCCTGACCCGCCCCTATTTGCACTCATTGTCGGCATTGACAAGTACCTTTCGAATGGGATAAGAAATCTGAGTGGTGCTGTTGCCGATGCTGACGCCGTCAACGACTTTTTACAAAAGACTCTCCGCGTTCCAAAAGAGCAAATCAAGAATCTGCGCAACGAGGAAGCCACGAGGATGACTATCGAGACGGAGATTAATGATCTCGGAAAAAATCCGGTGATCAAGAAGGATGACCCAATTCTTATCTTCTACGCAGGGCATGGAGCTGAAGCGAACGCGCCGTTCGAATGGCCCAGCGCCAACGGGAGGATTCAAATGCTGGTTCCACATGACTTTAATTCCAGTGGGTCGGCCTCCTCTGAACGAGGTCAAGGTGTACTAGATATGAGGCTCTCTCACCTTCTCGCAGACCTCGCAGCGAAAAAGTCAGACAACATCGTAAAGGTTTTTTAACTTGGATCTATGACGCATCGTATCTGATCAAGTGCACCGACAGACCGTCATTCTCGATTGTTGTCATTCTGGCTCGGGCACGCGTGCGGACGACGATGATCCTACTTTTGCTGTTCGCGGGATTGATCTCCCACAGACTTATACTGTCGCTCAGGATCTCTTGCATGATATTGATTCTCGAGCGAGCGCCGCTGCAAAGGGATTCGAGACGGCAGGTCTATCATCACACGTACTCCTTTCAGCATGTCAAGCGGAGCAGACAGCCATGGAGAAACATGGACGTGGTGTCTTCACTTCAGCGTTGTTAGGCTTGCTTCGGGAAAGGGGCGTTGACAAGCTTACTTACAAGGATCTGATAACAAACTTGCCTGATCTGCAAGCGTGAGCCCGATTTCATGTCCAAGTCTGCTTATCCTTATCTGTATGTTACAGACAGGACCCACAGTGTGAGGGTGTCCATCAATCCCGATACCTGTTCAATTCCAAAATAGTCAGCCCTCAGCGCGAACTGTACCCCATCCGCGCATCCTCTGATGTGCCTGGTCAGTACATTGTGGAAGCCGGCGAGGCCCATGGGATCACAAAAGGAGCGGAATTTGTTGTCTTTGAAGACAGAACTATGACATCTGAGATTGGAACCGTCGTTGCCTCAAGTACCACCGCTTTCACCACCACGTGCGATTTCTCTCCGCCCAGCAATGCCAATGAAACACCATTCCCCCTTCCTACTCCCGGATTTGCTTCGCCGACTTGGGTTGGCGAAGGACAGGATGTCAGCCTTCTTATTGAGTCGGACGAAAAGTTACTTGGCATCTTCAAGCAAATAGCCGACGAGATGCAAGCAGGAAAGAGGGGATTTCGTGTTGTGAATAGCCGCAACGATGAACCAGATCTGGTCATTGCTGTGGATGGTGGTATGGTGCATTTCGAGATCATGGATAGCCTCTGTCGGCAACATGGGCTAACATATATGCCATTCAAAGTCAAAATTGATGATGCGGACGCTATCCGCCGCGTTCTTCAAAGTTTTGCTGACTTTTGCTGGCACCTTCGCCGTTCTAACAAGCGGACACCCTTCGCCGGAAAGGTCACGCTCGAGTGTATGAAGCTTAAAGAGACTGGGGAGTACACGGATGACTTACAAGAGGTTTTGAAACCCGACTCAAATAAAAATCTGAACGTCGGAGGTGAGATCATGATTGATGTTGATAAGGGCGCGATCTATGGATTCAAGATTACCAATACGACGTCGGTACCTCTTTATGTTTCGATGTTCTATTTCGATGCCAGTGATTTGAGCATCAGTGCGCCATCTTGTTGATTTTCACCGTATTCTCTAACGACTAAGGGCTCTTGCAGGTCCCTACTACCAGCCGGGACATGCAAAGAACGACACTGATGTCTCTCTTCCTCCTGGAGACGCGTTGACTGTCGGGTACGGTGCGAGCGGGACGGTTCCGCACATGTACATACTCAGGGAAGGACAGGATATTGATGTCGGCTTCTTGAAGCTTTTCTTCTCGACGGAGTATATGGACTTGTCGGGCGTTGTCCAGAATTCTCCTTTTGATGACGACCGCCAGAGCGGACCACCTTCGGTGAGGAAGAGCCTGTACCTATGGCATACGATGTGCATTCCTGTTGTTCAGACAAGGGGAGGGCGTGCGGCCTCGTGATACGGCGACGTTGGTAGGATTTCCCTTTCTTTGTCGTAGCCATCTTGATATTGTTCCCTTCAGTACGACCGGCCCTTCGTAGCCTTCTATCATTTTATGAACTTGATTTTAAACATGAACACATTTCTTGGTTCACTCTTTGTCGGAATCTACGGCATCCACGACGTCTGATCGCAATGGAGTTTATCCTTTCGTTCTTCAAAGAAACAAACAGAGTAATGCCGACCTCTACAAGGAATGTCAATATATATTTCCTGGGATATGATGCAACTATGGAGAAGATAGCACACCACAAAATTTTGGTATCACAGTGAAGGTGTAGTGAAAATAAAGGCGGTGGTGAGAGTCAAAAAAGTAGTTAACCTGTCCTAAATCAATCGTCTGCTGTAAGTTATACCTCGATAACTCCAGCTTTCCTCCGAAGTACTACATGCTTATATATTCAAGCAAGCACCATGACTGCCGTGGCCATATTTTATTGTTAGTCATTAATATTCTAGATTTCGTATTAGAGAGCACCTAGCTGAAAAAAAATGATAGTCATTGGCCGTAAAGTGTTAAAAGTAAGCTCACTAAGGCTAGGAACTATACTGTCATTACAACATGATTACACGTTACATATCAGAGTGAAGGGAAAACAATGCCAAAATAGGTGGTGTTGAAGGCATCAAAACCAATGCAAAGGACCAGTACATAAATCCTACGGTTGATCGTCGCACTCTTTTGTTCTGACCATCATCTTTCCACTATTTCTAAGTTGTCTGTACAAGCGTAAACCACGTCGTGTCCCACAGGTCAAGCTTCTTCGACGGAGATGTAGCGGTCATGAAAAATCGTGGGAAAGGTGATGTATTCTCCGTCAAAATGAAGAGCTTCAAGAAGCCGACCATCAACACTTTGTCCCTCTCTTAGGATGAATGTGACTGGAGGCTGCCCGCTCTCGCCGTGACCGATAATCAACGATTGATTAGGAGGATGCGTCCGTCGCGTTTGCGGATCCTTTGATGACTGGGACTTCCCGGTGTATAGTACTCCACTGGAAACTTAGTCAGCAGAGCAGGTAATGAGAACCAGCAAGACACGTACCAATGTTCAAACTAATAACATCGAATAGAACTTTGAAACCTAAAATGGAATCAACGTCATATGGGCGAGCTTGAATCCGTGCTGTTCACCGACATCAACCATAATCACATCTCCGAAGTTCAGATTACTGCCATTAGGGTCGACTTCCAAACCTCCTTCAATTCATCTGTGAGCTCTCCAGTATCTTGAAGCTTCATACACTCAGGTGTGACCTTCCGACGAAGCGCTCCCCCTTATTAAGCTTAAGGCTAGAACGGTGAAGATGCCAGTAAAAATGAGTTGAAAATGAGCGAAATTCTAAGTAACATGGGGGACAGTGTCAGAATGGTCGAATCTGGCATCGAATGGCATATGCGTTAGTCTGTACAGTCGACAGCCTTCCTTTCCATGATCTCGAAATGGAATCTATGGAAAGCATCATGGTTAGCGGTAACGACCGGCTCTTTCGATTTGTCGCCACTCTCTACCAAACGAGATACATTCTTTCCTTTGTTTTCCATCCCCTCAACCGCGTTATCCCAGATGTCATGGCACCGGCTGGCCAACTCGAGGAGAACGTAACAGCCCTGTTCCTCGCTGCCTCCAGTCTGTAGAGCATATCCGATGGAGAATGGCATGCCGGTGCCTGAAACAAGGACAGCGATAAGGTTCGATGCAATGGTTCTTTCAGTGCAGACATGAAACTGGGCGTCATTTGTGATCCCATGAGCCTCACCAGTCTCCAAAACGTACTGGCCCAGCGTGTCCGAGCCAGAGGATGCGCGGATGCGACATAAAGTGCTGGCTTCGCTGGTATTAAAAAGTTATCAGGATTGGTGGGAACATTTATACCGGAGGGTTTGGCTAGAAATACCAACTCCGTGTGAGCAAGCTGCTGGTAGGGTACAAAAGTGTACTTACTCGGGAAGGTTAGAAGGATCCATTACTATGTCTGTGTAAGTAAGCTTGCCGACACCCTTTTCCTGTAGTAAGCTCAGCAACGCTGAAGTAAAGACACCACGTCGATATTTCTCCACGGCATTTTCCTCTGCTCCACACACTGAAAGGAGCACGTGTGAAGACCGACCGTCCATCTCGAATCTCTTTGGACCAAACTCGCTCGCATCTGGCTCAATGTCATGTAAGAGATCTTGATTAACAGTGTAAGTCTCTGGGAGATCGATCCCAAGAACAGCAAAAGCAGGATTCGATGGATACGTCATGCTGAGTGAGGTAACGCGACCGCTAATGCTCCTTGCTTCCTCGCCGCGTTAGCCGATCGGCAAGTCGATATTCATCGAGACGCTAGGAAGATGTGTGATGGGGATTCTGTGCAATTTAATGAAATCAATGCACATACCACGGTGTCCTCAGTTTCCTCTCCTCTGTATGGCCATCGTCCCTCAATGACTTTGGACCGTAAGATAAAGATTCTGGCGGTCATCGAACCAACCCAGACGGAGACGCGCTGACCATAGATGCAGGCATGGAACAAGAGGAACGGCGCACCAACGACGGACAGCGAGGACGACGCCTGCACTACGATAGGTTGAACCTTATAGTGAACATAACCATCAATGCAACGTTCGGTTGTCTTCATTGCTAAAAACTGCTGCTGGAGGTGCGAAGTCGTTCAATGATCTCAGCAGAGGCAATGAAGAATCGGATGACGGCGAAGGTGGAAGTTGGGCGAGGCAGCAGCACGACACATGTATTCCCACGCATCGAGTAAAAATATTAGTGATCAATTAATTTTATTACCGGAGATGTTTTTACCGTCGTCCTCACCCACCGAGTAGTCGTTAAATGCAAACTGTAACCGACTGATCAGCCAATTATACGCGGGGCACTACACTCCTACGTGAAGGAATCATGTTCCTTTTCCACGCGTTTACGAAGGGGATGGACAACGTGGTGTGGTGCGACTGCAGCCCTCCCGCTATCGGATTCTTGGCCCTCGAAAAGTCGAGAATATACCACATCCGCAATGAGAGGTGCATCAATATCCCTGATGGATCAGTGTCGCGAGAACACTTTAATATCCAGCCATAAGCATGCCTGCGGAAAGGTGAATTGATTCCTCCGATAATGATTCGTCTCCTGGGGCAGTTTGGCATGCGGAGGGGTACGCAAGGTCGGCATCTGAGGAATGGCTCGGCAATAATCTGTGAGAGCGGTAGATACCCGACTGGTGATCGAGAGAATGAAGGCTGAGGTTGCTGTCTAACGGTTTTGCCCTCTCTTGAGTGGCATAGCAGGCCATGTGAATCTGGCAGTTGCAGGTTGACATGTCATTGAGTACTGTGTCAGTGTCCACTGTCGCTTCGTAAATATTCGACATGGAGTTCATGAGCTCGTTCTTCAATCTTCTGCAGTTCTCCTTTTGTGCCAAGAAGATTCGATAACCCTGGAGTTTTTAGTGGTTAATAGCTAATAAACCTTTGAACGTTCGAGTTTTCTAAAGTTTGTCGAGCAGAGCTGTGAGCGTTGGAGTATATAATGAGATCACATAGTCAGAAAGCTTTGTTCCTGGTCCTTTTGCATTGTGTTGTCCGGCGGCGAGAATAGGTCGGAGGAATGTCGGGGGATCTGTTGTACACCACATTAATCGGTGCCGGGTTGGTGTTGTTAGAAGGCTGATGGAAACCATTATGAGTTGCTCGGGCATCATATAAGTAAGTTTACTCACGGAGAACTTAAGCTATCGAGTTACAGGCTTCACGATGCATGACCATAGCTCCTTCAAAACAATTACAAAAGCAATTTTTGTCTGGAGCTCCATAGGCTGGTCGTGATGCCCTAGTAAGCGCACCAACGTCCGAAAGCACTTTCCTGAATTGCTCGTAGGATTTCGGCATTTCTGAATGATTAATCCTTGATCGAAATGTGAAGAATATTGTCTCGACTGGGGACCAGAACGAGCGCGTCACACCTAACGCGATATGGATTTATGAGGACTGGACCAAGCTTGGCCGCATCCTTGAATGTCGGATGAGCTTTTTCGGGTGTAGGTCTTCAAAGCCTGGAATCACCCAAACTGTTTCAACTAGACTATCCCACCGCTTTACCAAACGATGGTGTTCTTTTGCTTTGTCCTCCAATGATAACTCCTTAAAGCGTTGTCCTTTCTCCAAATTAACCGCAACGTGGGTCAGGTCTTCAGCGAGTTCAGGATATGCATCAGAAAGGGAGTGAACGGGGGAGCGAACGTTGTCTAACTGTCTTCGGACAATATCCCATCCCATCTCTATACGTTCAAACGCGCTACCAGCTGTTCCTAACTCTAGCGCGTACGCATCTATCTGGGACAATGAGAGAAGGAAATCAAGATAACTGATAGACCGTAAGTACCGGATGGCCGTAATCCTCCTGGCCCATTGATGTGGCTCAACGATCTGATAAATATTGAAATGGTACCAGGCATGAAATAAGTCTCGTTCGTCTACTCGATGCGATGTCAAGCTCAAACTCGGGAAAGAAACATGACGTCAGTACCGATGGTTGATATCCCAGTGTGACGCGTGACGTTTAGTAGCTGACCGGTTGGCATACACGTGGCTTGCACAGCCACCAGTCACTTGAATTTTTTCTTTCAATGAACACTGCCGTGTAATACTACCTACCTACCTGTCTTGTTACACCGAATCGAACCAAGCGACGTCGTCCCTCAGAGCACTCCAGATAGTCCCTTTCGCTCTACAAGCTATCAAGATTTCATCGGTGTCACATGGCTAAATCTAAATCTTCAACTTACTACGTGGTAAGATGGTTCTAGTGCGACACCCTCTGGACTCTGGAGCTTCATCCTTGCTTTTTTCATTTCATTTCGTTGCCTTTCTGCTTGCTGGTCGTCATTAGCTGACGTGGTGTTTCAATCGCATACCCTTGTCCTTCCCTTATGACGCTGGTTCGACTAACTCGGTTAGAAAAATCGGCTAGTATGCTAACAAACTGGTCCTATGTTCTGCCCCCACTGTAGCTCTCCGTCACCGATGTCCGAGGCGAGGAATGATTTGACAGTAGAACCACCCCAAACTACTTGCAAATTACTTCCTACTTCATATAACGATCGATACACGAAGAACTCGTCTCCAGGAGCCAGTCCACTCCAACGGCTGTCGAGGGGGACAAGCTTTCCTAACAAAGTTTCTTCTAGACACGGGGGGGCTAGAGTGTCAATACACAGACATCATCTTTGCCGTCGGCCGTTTTGATGAATCAGCGAACGTCAGAGACCACGTATATAAAGTGTCGTCCTGCAGTCCAAGTCGCACGTATAGTCCCACTCTTCGCGTCCTTCTCAAGGCACTGTCGCCTTCCACATGTCCTTTAACTGGCTCAAGACCGCGATCAGCACTTTGTCGGAGGTTTTGCTGTGGTCAGGAACATTCCAGTTCTTTCGACGATTCCGATTGAATCTCTGGTTTTTCAATAACAGCTCCCATACTACAAGGTAAGGAAGTATTGTCGGAAAGATAATTAATTCATTGATGTGATACTTTGCAGGCCTGTAGGTGGTCTAGAAGCGCCTTCTTCTCTGTCGTACGAGTCTCAGAATCCATGCTGAGGAATTACAACAACCCTGAATTTCACAGTCCTGAACGGCCCATTACCATTGGACGGTAGGTCTCTGTCCCCACGCCCTAGAATATGCCACTGAGTCTGCGATGGTTAGTCCTCCCCCGCCCCTGTTTGCGATAGTTATCGGCATCGACAAATACGTTTCGAACGAGATCAGGGACCTGAGCGGTGCTGCTGCCGATGCTGACGCCGTCGACGCATTTTTACAAGAGACTCTCCGCGTTCCAAAGAATCAAATCAAGAATTTGCGCAACGAGGAAGCCACGAGGCTGACTATCGAGACGGCCATTAAAGACCTTGGGAATAATCTGAAGATCAAGAAGGATGACCCAATTCTCATTTTCTATGCAGGACATGGTGCTGAGACGAAGGCACCGTCTGGATGGTCCAGTGCCAACGAGAGGATACAAATGCTGGTTCCCCACGATTTTATCCCCAGCGGATCGAAGGACTCCAAGCGAGGTCAAGGTGTACTAGATACAAGGCTCTCTCATATCCTCGCAGACCTCGCCGCGAGAAAGTCAGATAACATTGTAGATTTCCGCTTTTCTATCATGCATTGTATCTGATTAGGTACACTGACAGACTGTCGTACTCGACTGCTGTCATTCGGGCTCGGGCACGCGAACGGACGACGATGATCCTACATTCGCCGTTCGTGGTATCGATCTCCCAGAGACCTACACTGTCGCTCAAAATCTCTTGCATGACATTGAGCCAGATGCTCGGGCGACTGTCGTTGCAAAGGGATTCGAGACGTCGGGTCTATTATCCCACGTGCTCCTTGCAGCCTGTAAGCACGGGCAAGAAGCCGGAGAAAAAGGCGGACGTGGCGTCTTTACCTCAGCGCTATTGAGCTTGTTGCAGCAAAATGACTTCGACAAGATTACATACAAGGACATAATAGCCAATCTGCCTGATCTTCCCGAGTAAGCCCACCTTTGTCTCCTGGTCTATTGACCCTTATCTGTCTATTACAGCCAAGACCCACAGTGTGAAGGTGTTCACCAAACTCGGTGTCTTTTCAATTCCAAAGTATCCAACCCACGACGAGAATTGTACCCCATCCGCGCATCTTCTGACGCACCGGGCCAGTATGTTTTGGACGCCGGCGAGGCCCATGGGATTACAAGAAAGACGCAGTTAATTGTGTTCACTGACAGAGCCATGACGACTCCTTTGGGGACGGTCGTTGTTTCAAATATTGCCGCCTTCAACTCTACATGCAATTTCTCTGCGCGCGGCAGTGAACCACCATTCCAACTTGCTGCTCCAGGATTTGCCTTGCAGACTCGGGGCGATGAGGAACAGGATGTTCGATTTTTCATCGAGCCGGACAAAAGGCTACTGGGGACTTTTCAACGAATAGCCGACGAGATTCGAAGCGACAAAGGAGGAAAGAAGGGATTCCGTTTGGTGCAGAGACGTGAGGATGCGCCGGATCTGGTCATTTCCGCCGATGGTGACGACGTCCGCTTCGAGATTATGGACAAGCTCTGTCGCCGACATGGGCTCACACGCATGCCCTTCAAAGTCAAGATTGATGATTCAGACACTATCCACCGCGTTCTCCAAGGTTCCGCTGATTTTTACTGGTACCTTCACCATTTGAGAAAAGGGAGTCCCCTCGCCACCTGCACGCTCGAGTGCATGAAACTTAAAGAGACCGGGGAGTACACAGATGACTTGGAAGAGATTTTGATGCCTGATCCCGATGGCCATAATCTGAACGTCGGAGGTGTGATTAGGGTCGATGTCGATGAGGATGCGATCTATGGATTTAAGATCACAAATACGATGTCGGTACCTCTCTATGTATCGATGTTCTATTTCGATGTCAGTGATTTGAGCATCAGTACGCAATCTTTCCCATTCTGACATTCCGCTCCAATGACTCCCTTTGTAGGTTCATACTATCAACCCGGAAGTGCCAAAAAGAACGTTGATGTTTCTCTTCCTCCTGGAGAATCGTTGGCCATCGGATACGGCGCGAGTGGGACGGTCCCACACATATACACACTCAGAGAGGGACAGGATGTCGATGTCGGCTTCTTGAAGCTTTTCTTCTCGACGGAGTATCTAGACTTCTCAGGCATCGTCCAGGGATCACCTTTCATAGAATGCCGTGGGGGAACCCAGGCCGTGCTCGAGAGCAGGAGCTTGTGGGATGCGATGTGTGTTGCCGTGGTTCAGAAAAAGGGACTCCAGGGCGCTTAGGACTGTGATCTCCGGGAGTGCAACTTTCAAGGCGCCACAATTCACGATGACATTCACAGCTATTAGTTTTGTTAGTATTGCCGGCCGCTACCTTTAAATGTCGGACCTTACCCCTAGCCCGGTTTCAATATGTACTGTCACCATACTGTTCTTATGACCGTCATGATAAACTACTGGTTCCCATTTCTAGTTCGTTGGTCTTCCGTTCAATACGCTGGGTATCCCCGTCCAATTCCGAACGAAAAAGAAATTTAAAAAAGAAAGGCTAGCAAGTGGCTTCCATTCGATATACGGCTGCTTTGGCCTTCACAGCCATAGCATTTAGTGAAATCTCGACTCGTCTTTTTGGCAGCAAAGGGGAGATTTTGCGGTCGTTTTTAAGGAAATAGAGTCCCTCGCACTAGAAGTTTACTCACTTATACGAACATGCTGCACTGACTGAGCAGAAATCGAAGTCCAGGACCAGTAATGGGCTTCCAGGAGGTGTGGCGTACCCGCCGCACCCATTCTATATCCCACAAGCTAAAATATAATAGGTTCGATGCTGTCCTAATACATCTAATAATATTTTTGGATGCCATAAACCGACTGAGAGACCAAATGACCGTTGGAAGACCAACATTCAGATTTAAGAAGAGTACGCCGCCTCAATGACTTCAAAAAATTGTTTATTTTTACTTCAAGCTTGAGGCCTTAAATTTTAAGGTCCTGCAAAAGTCAACGAGGCCAACGGCGAACGGCAATGCCAGCAAGTAAAATCAAATGGACAGACCTCTCAAGTATCATAACTGGCGTGCATTACATGTAAACACTGAATAAATCGCATTCTCGGCCAGAATTCAAGAGTGAACAGAGTAGGTACGGTGCGTATATTCGGTACAGAGCATGATATATCGCATGTGTTGTCCTGCAATCAAACTATCATGACACACTGTAGAATTCTAATAATAATAATAAAAGCTAAGATCATACCCATTGGTCGTGAGAGGTGAAAGTCTGTAAAAACCTTTTTTTTAAAAAAAATCATGCTCAGTAGCAAGTCACATACAACGAATCTGAGATTGCGAAGTGCTTGATCATAACGGTCGTAATTACACTCTGGGGTAAAACGGGAACAACGGAAACGTATTGAAAAGAAGAAATGAGAACTGTACTACTACGCTGGCAACAGCTGCTAAATCACGAGGCGCCCTCCCCTGGTCTGAACAACTGGAACACACATCGTGTGCCACAAGTCCTCCATCGTCCGGGCCTTTTCTTCCTCGCTGGCACGGCCTTCATCAAAAGGAGACTTCTGGACGATACCCGACAAGTCCATATACTTCTTTGAGAAGAAAAGCTTCAAGAAGCCGACATCAACATCCTGTCCCTCTCTGAGTGTGTATATGTGTGGAACCGTCCCACTGGCACCATACCCGATAGTCAACGATTCATGAGGAGGAAGAGAAACGTCCACTTCTTTTTTCGCGTATCCCGGTTGATAATACGAACCTGTAAAGGGAGTCATTAAAGCAGAACATCAGAATGAGAAAGACAGCTTACTGATGCTCAAATCACTGATATCAAAATAAAACATCGAAACATAGAGAGGTACCGCCGACGTATTGGTGATCCTGAATCCGTACTTCGCTTTCTCATCGACATCGACCCTAATCACACCTCCAACGTTCAGATTATCGCCGCTGGGGTCAGGCATTAAAACCACTTCCAAGTCATCCGTATAGTCGTCAGTCTCTGTAAGCTTCATGCACTCCAGCCCGACCTTTTTAGCGAGGGGGCTCTTTTGACTAGACCGATGAAGGTGCCAATAGAAGTCGGCGGAACTTTGAAGAACGCGGTGAATAGCCTCCGCATCATTGATTTTGACTTCAAATGGCATGTGTCTTAGCCCATGTTCACGAGAGCGGTCCTCCATGATCTCGAAATGGACGTGGTCGCCGTCCACGGTAACGACTAGATTCGGCGTATCGTCACGGCTCTTCACCAGACTGAATCCTCTCTTTCCTTCTTTGGAACTTTGCATCTCCTCGGCTATCCGCATAAAGACAGGGATGAGTTCTGGAGCCAGATCGATGAAAAGGCGAACATCCTGTCCTTCGCCGACTCGAGTCTGCAAGGCGAATCCGGGAGCAGGAAGGAGGAATGGCTGCGTTTTATCGCCACGCGGGGAGAAATCGCACGTGGTTTTGAAAGCAGTAGTCTTTACTGCAACGACAGTTCCAAGAGCACTCTCCCAGGCAGACTCCAATGCCTTGGTTTTGTCAGCGAAGACAACGAACTCGGCGTTTTTGGTGATCCCATAGGCCTCGCCAGCTTCCAAAATGTATTGTCCTGGCGTCATGTCAAGGTCCCCAGGCTGGACTGCGCAGATGGGGTGTATTTCGCGGTGTGGGCTGGCTACTTTGGAATTGAAAAGGCATCGGGATCGGTGGACACCTTCACACTGCGGGTTTTGTCTGTAAAGGACAGATGAGTGTTAGCAAATTAGGAACGAAAGTGGGCGTACGCGGGCAAATCGCGAAGATTGGTTATTACGTCCGTGTAAGTAAGCTTGTTGACTGCGTGCTCCTGTAACACCTCCAACAATGCTGATGTAAAGACACCGCGTTGACCGTCCTCCCGGGCACGCTCTCCCGCCTGGCATGCTGAAAGGAGCACGTGTGACAAGAGACCTGCATTTTTGTATCCTTCTGCAATGCCACTCTCCCGGATGTCTGGCTTAATGTCAGGCAAGAGGTCATCGGGAATAGTGTACGACGCTGGGAGATCAATCCCACGGACAGAAAAAGTCTCATCGTCGTCGTCCGTTCGCGTGCCCGACCCAGAGTGACAACAATCAAGAATGACAGTCTGTCGGTGGACATGGTCAGATACCAGACGTTATAGACACGGGCGGGACCTCACGATGTTGTCTGACTTCTTATTTGCGATGTCCTGGAGAAGATGAGAGAGCCTCACATTTGGGAAGCCTTGACCTCGTTTGAGGTCGTCCGACCCTCCCTTGAGAAAGTCGTGTGGAGCCAGCATTTGTATCTTCCCATCGGCGCTGGGCCGCTTCGCTGGTGCCTTCCCTTCGGCTCCGTGCCCTGCATAGAAGATGAGAATCGCGTCGCCCGGTTTGATTGCCGGATTGTCCCCAAGGCTCTTAATCTCCTCCTCGATGGTAACTCTCGTGACGTCCTTGTTACGAAGATTCCTGATCTGGTTCTCTGGAACGTTGAGGTTTTTGAGTAAAAAATTGTTGACAGCATCAGCATCAGCAACAGCACCAGTCAGATTGCGCAGGTTCGCATACTCATCGATGCCGATAACCAGCGCAAATAGGCGCGGGGTAGGCCTAATAATTGCCTACTCAGTGCGAAAATCCTGGGACGTAAAATATCATATACGAACTGTACAATGGGAATAGGCTCAGGACGACTGTGAAGCAGAGTCAGCATCATGGTATATTTATATAGATATGGATCGACATACGACTGAACTTGTGTTCCCTTCGCTGGACTATCTGCAGCCTGAGGCCTGCAAGATTTCAAAGTCAGTGAAATCGATCATCTTTTCGCAGAGATCCTTTACGTTGAAAGAGGCTGAGAGCTATCATCATTCGGCTGAGATGAAAGTGTTTCCTCCGCTGGACCAGGCCTGCAAGATTTTAGTGTCAGTGGATCGGCCATCCTTTCGCAGAGATCCCTTACGTTGAAAGAGACGGGGAGCTATCATCATTCGGTTGAGATGGAAGTTTTTCCTTCGCTATTTCAACCCAGTGAGACCTGCAACATTCGACTGTCAGTGAATAATCACGTTTTGCAGAGAGGCCTTACGTTGAAGGAGGCGGGGAGCTGTAATTTAACGCAGAAATTCAATAAGAATCGTCAAAAGAATTGGAAAACCACTAACGCCACCAGATACCACAATAGATCGTACACATTGCTGACTGTGACGTTGATCCAGTGAAGAAACATGCCCATTGCTGTTGGGAGACTGAGACGCAGAAGGTAGTAGATTCGAGGCTACTACTAGAGTTGTACGTGTAGCTTGTACTATAGGACATAAGAGGTGCCACACTTTATAGCTGTACTGTCAAGATCCGTTGCCCCTTCACCTTGCACATGTGTTGACTGTTTTGCCGTCTTCTTTTTGAGAACCAGATCCGTCTGTGTATTGGCGCCTAGTAATCTGTGACAGATGATGTACACTCTCGGTCGGGGTGGTGAGAAAAATCGTGTTAGACGTGCTGTGAGTTAGAAACATCTCGATTCCTCCCGTGTAATCAAGGGAAGGCACCGCGGAGATCCCGGTGATCCGACTGTGACGGCTGCGCTGGCAGTGAATATTTGTTTATCTGTGTTTATCTGCCTTCCTTCAAGTTCGGTTCCAGCTCTGGCAGCCTTGCGGCTGGCCGTCATATGGGGCCGGGAAGTACACACAGCGTCATTAAATCTAGATTGATGTCCAAAAGCTCCTCGCACATAACCCATCGATAGTGACTGATGCCTTCGATCTATTAGTGCACTCCCTTAAATTAGAGGAATTGATTTAGAAGTGCACTCGTCGCTATGCAACCGTGTGGGCTGTCCTCCTCTTCGCTGAGTTCCCTTTCTCTTCTTCGTTGTGTTGGCCATCAAATTCCGCACCATATCAAACAGGATCCATGGATTCCCCAATGTGTAAAAAGATTTGCCGAAATTTAATATCAGCTCTCCGGTAACACGCTATTTTCTATTATATGCCAGGAAACATAGATGGAGCTTGCAGAGGACGGCCGTACACTCCACATAGAGAATACGAATGCGAACCACTTATTTATAACTTTCATTACAACGTTCGGATGACTACATACTACCCAAACGTTAAAGGCATCAGGACTAAAGAAAATGATCGATATGAGAGCCATAATTGGCTATCATACCTTAAACGCTGCCCTTGTCACCCCAACTCCTGCAGTCGTGCGAGGTATCCTCGCTGTTTTTCTGAACAATTGCAACACACATCGTGTCCCATACGTGCCTGCTCTTCTTCTTAACTGGGATACTCTGGCGGCATTCCGTGAATGGCGAACTCTGGACGATGCCCGACAAGTCCATATACTCCGTCGAGAAGAAGAGCTTCATGAAGCCGACCTCAACGCCATGTCCCTTACTTGGTGTCAACCTGCTCGGAGGCGTCCCACTTGCACCATACCCGATGGTCAACGATTCTCCAGGGGGAAGAGAAAAATCAACGATGCCGTCTTTTGCACTTCCCGGTTGATAATAAGGAGCTAAAAAAGCAAATGAACTGGTCAGTCGAGCCGGTAGTGAAGATCAGCAGGACGATGTACCGACGCTCAAATCACTAGCATCAAAATAGAACATTGAAACATAAAGAGGCGCTTTGATGTCAGGATGCGTATTGGTGATCTTGAATCCATACTTCGCATCCTTTTCGTCATCAGCGAAAATCACACCTCCAATGTTCAGATTCTCGCCATCGGGTTCCAAAACTGCCTCGATGCCGAGTCCAGTCTCTTTGAGTTTCATACACTCCAGCATGATGGCTCCGGCAAGGGGCCCTCCTTGACTTGAACGGCGAAGGTGCCAGTAAAAATCAACAGAACTTCGAAGAATGTGGTGGATGAAGTCCGGATTATGGATGTTGACATAGTGGAATGGCCTACATGTGAGCCCATGTTGTTGACAAAGCTTGTCCATAATCTCGAAATAGACAAGGTCACCGTCCGCGGTAATGACTAGATCCGGTTCGTCATCGCGGCTATCCACCAAGCAGATTCGCCTCTTTCCTTCGTCGTCACCTCCCATCTCCTTGACTATCCTCTCCCGAACACCTAACAGCCTTTCGTCCTGTTCGATAAGAACACTGATGTCCTGTCTCTCGCCGACCCGAGTCTGCAAGGCAAATCCTGGAAGGGTGAGGGGGAATGGTGTTTCATTGCTACACGCAGAGAAATCGCATGTGGTGGTGAAAGCCGTGGTATTTGAAGCAACGACAGTCCCGAGAGCAGATGTCATGTCTTCGGAAGTGAAGACAACGAACTCTGCCTTGTTTGTGATCCCATGAGCCTCACCTGCTTCCAAAACGTACTGGCCAGGCTTATCGGAGGAACGTATGGGATGTAGTTTTCTTTGTGGGCTGGCTACCTTGGAATTGAAAAGGTATCGGGATTTGTAGACACCTTCGCACTGCGGATTCTGTCTGCAACGGATGGATAAGTATCAGCAAACTAGCACACGAAAGGAGTCTTACCCGGGAAGATCGGGTAGATGGGCTATTACGTCCGTGTAAGTGAGCTTGTCAACCTCACTTTTCTTCAACAGACTCAACAGCGCTGAAGTAAAGGCGCCACGTCCATCTCTTTCTGAGGCTTCTTGTCCGTGCTTACACGCTGAAATGAGCATGTGTGATAACAGACCTGTCTTCTCATATCCCTTTGCAGTGGCAATCGCCCGCGTCTTGACATGCGGGATGTCATTCAAGAGATCCTGAGAAATAGTGTAATCTTCTGGGAGTTTGATCCCGCGTACGGCAAAGGTAGGATCATGGTTGATTGCTCGCGTACCAGAGGCGGAGTGGCAACAATCAAGAATGACTGTCTGTCGGAGTACCTGGTCAGATACCATACATGACGAAAGCAAAAAAAAAATCTTACAATATTGTTTGATTTTTTTTCTGCAACGTCTTGGAGAAGATGAGCGAGCCTCTCATCTAGTACACCTTGACCTCGCTTAGAATCACTGTCATCCGACCTGCTGGGGTTGAAATCATGCGGGACCAGCATTTGTATCTTCCCGTTGGCACAGGGCCATTCAGACGGGGCGTTCGCTTCCGCTCCATGCCCAGCATAGTATATGAGAATTGGGTCATCCTTCGTGATTGCGGGGTTGTCACCAAGGTCCTTAATCTCCATCTCAATAGTAGCTCTCGTGGCTTCCTCGTTGCGAAGATTCTTGATTCGGTTCTCTGGAACGCGCAGTGTCTCTTGTAAAAAAATGTTGACGGAGTCGGCATCGGCAACAGCACCCTGCAGCTCTCTCAGTCCGTAAGAACGGTGCATGTACTTGTCAATGCCGATAACCAGTGCAAATAAGGGCGGGATAGAGCTAGCAGTGCATAATCAGTGCACGTATCCTAGAAGACGAAAATAAAATGCACTCTTCAACAGGAATACATCGAGGAGGACTGTGAAGACAGTCACTACGGCCTATTCACGTGGATAGTGGTCAACGTACGACTTAAAATATGGAGTCTTTCCCTCCGCTGGACAATCTACAGGCCTGTAAGATTCGACTGTTAGCAGTAAGTCAATCCTCCCTTCCGCAGGGATCCCTTACATTGGAAGAGGCAGAGCTGTGACAGGTAGAGACCCAGTACGAATCCTCATAAGATCTGGAAAGAAAGAGACACAGGAGGGGTTCTCAAGAGTAGGATTGTACCGGTGTGGATTGTAATGCAAGGAGAGGAAGTGCGACACTTTATAGGTGTATCAGGGCCTTTCACCTTGCAGATATGTTCGCTTTCATTTCGGCTTTTTGACAACGCGGTGCAAGGGATACATCCACGCATTAATGCCTTCTGCCATTAGCCCCTTTGGTGTGTCAAATGATAAGCTCTCAGCGCGGAAGAAAAAATCGTGCTGGAAATGCTGGAAAGAGACCTCGTCCCTCATGTCGCTCTCGTTATCGAGGACGTGACGATAGTGATTCCATCCTGACGACCCTTGCAATGTGAATCTGAACGTTTCATTCTTCTTCGTCGCGTTGAAACCAAATTGACATCCAGGAGACGCTGTAAATGGGGGCCCTGTACGTACACAGGGGACTTTAAATTTGGATGTCAATAACGATTCGGAGAAACAGAGGCGCCCATAGGAAAAAGTAAGAGGTCAACGTGAGAATCTTGACGAAGGGTGGGCATAGGCGAGGCACGAGTGGAGACTCGCACAGTCGCTGGGTCCGAATTTGTTGAATATAGATCTCTTTGACGTCAGAGATGATATAGCCATGCAGATAGCCCAGATATACCAAGATGTGTCCTTCCTCGGAGGTAGTAAATTTTCCTCTTCATGACTCTGATTCCTGAATGACTCAAGTCTACAGGGGAAAAGATACCAGTGGTGAACTGGACAGGTAGGACGAACTTGGGGATAATGATGTCATGGTCAAGTTAAGTATAGCAGTTAACTCGGGCGCCTTCCTATCAAGGATAAGCAATGTGAATGCATAGATGATCGTTAAGCGCCTACGGAACAATTTCTTGCGGAGGAACCGCCTCATTTGACGGAAATTGGAGTCACCATATGCAAAGCTGCGATAGCCGAGCTCCGAGGCTTAAGCGCTTGAGCGCTGAAGTTCACAACGGCGCCAAGCGGCACCTCAGCGTAACCCCGTCAACCGCTTTGAATCTCCCCCCTCCCATTCTTCCTTAGACGCCTCTAACTCCCTCGAGATTGTAGGGAAACTTTTACACCAGTTTGCCAAATAACAAGGTATCTAGCGGGGCGAGCGTGTTCCATACTGAAGCCATCGTGGTTAGAGCAGATGTGCCATACTCAGACGGATCCGATTGATATCGCCGAGTTCCTGCTTTTCATTTCGTCGCTTTGGTCGTTGGAAAGGAAGAAAATAGTGTTTGATGCGGATCCGCTTACAAAGCACCAACTACACCGGACCGTAGACCGTGATCGATGATCCCCGATCCTGAGATCTGAAAGGATCTGAAGCGCCGCAATTGGCTGTCATTGGCAAATTTCAAGTACTTCTAAAGTCTGGCAGGCATCCAATGACTTGAGGAAAAGAAGCTGATTTTGCAATGGAATGTCTTTGGTAACAGGCTCCACAGTGGGAGAATGGTTGTGATTGCCACCCACGAGTGACGACTCTAAACCATCCCACCTTACTTGCACCTTACAGTCCTCGAACTCCAAACTACTCAATCTGCTATCGCCAGCGTCACGAAACCTCGCCACAAAGCGCAACAGTCGTCATGGTATACCTGAACCGCGTACGAGTCTTGTCGAGCTGCCGGGATTGAAGGGGATTTGTCACCCACGGATCCGTCTGAGAATCTGCTTTTCGTTGGTCAGTTTTGGCATTAACGTGATATATTTTGTTTGGGACGATAAATAAGACTTGGAAAAGGAAACCGAAGTAACCAATTGGATAGATGTACAGTATACAACCAACCTTGATGATTATGGGTGTAGCTATTCACGAACATAACGTACAGGTTTCATTTGCCATTGCATATTGTTGTTCATGTTGTCGTCCTCGATCGCGATGCCAAACTCAATCGGCAACTGCCGCTCTTCCTGAAACTTCGACTCCCATCTTCGCCGTTATCCGCAGTAATATGTATGCAGAAATGAAGGTCGAGCTGGGAGATCGTTTTAGTTGCTGGTGAAGGCGTCATGCCTGACGAATACAGCTACGTGAGAAGACTCGTTATGACGTCTTTCTGTCGGTCGAATCTAGGCTAGAAGAAATTTCAAGGAATTATCTGGGGAAAACAGTATATTCGCGACTTAGCTGGGCGCCGTCCTCCGTTTCCGCCTCCCTACATGATGTAGATAGTCTCATGCTGTTTACACCTATATTCTCTGAGTAGACACACGACTTTAAGCTGGCATCTTCGATGCTATCCGGCTCTGTCCCTTATTGGGGGGTGCTTCCTGGTGTTCATTGTCTGACCGTGTGGCTGCTTTGCTTTGGTACGAGTTCCAAACAGCTGTATTTATTTCCCTTCATCATAATGGAAGTGCTACCCTCATTTGTGTTTGCACAGAATCCCCATCGTACCTGCTCCTAACGTCTCTGAGGCCTAAATGGATATCAACTTTAAAATCAGGATTCGATGCTGTATATACTTCCTTAGTTCGATTGCTAATGCAGTAAGGAAGAAACAAAGATTTTTAGAAGCGTCCGCGTTCACATCAAAATGAAAAGCGTCAATGCATGTATGGATCTTGTTTGCAATTGGTTTTCAGACAATCGGAACGAACGTTTGTGTGAACGGGGAATGGACCGTGCTACATGTATGAAGTCTCGGTCGCCTTACGTCCAAGTCGCGTCTTCAATGTTTACGGCTTCAGGTCAATTTCCCAAGGATTCAACATTTGTCCTGCTTCTGATAAAACCCGTGGTCTCTCCTGACCGCTATCGATGGACCATGGGCAAGATATTTCTGAAATGTATTGCGGATGCTGCGCGCATTTCCCAGTATTATGGCTAGCCGCTAACGCATTGAGGAATGAGGAACGTTTTTTCACACCTTCACGTAAGTCAATGCAGTTAAATTATCGGAATGTATTCATCGAAGCGCTCGTCCCTCGATAACAGAGGAAAGGAAATGAAAGACAAGATCTCTTCCAGCGCTTATACAGAGACGCTCACCCCGATCGACAGTGATCATCTGTCACAGGGCGCAATAGAAGGAGGCAATAGACGGACGGATCTCCTTTGTAGTATGCTATTCAGAGAATCCGCAAAGTGCGAGCGCCCGTGCAAAGCAGAAGGAAAGTAGATCACTGCAGCGTGTACATGTATATGGTGTAGCGCTTATTGGTTCCTTCTATCGTTATGGATGTGATTTTTTGATGTTAAGCACAAACACGTCTCCTGGCTTCTCCAACATCGTAGTTCGCCGTGTCCATGAGTAATTCTCAAGATTGGCTGGGTGAGCGTTTATCCCTTAGTCGCTGGATATGGAGGAGAGAAACAGACCACTTCAACTCATCGTGCTTTACGGGGAAATCAACATACCGTTCCTACAATAGCGAAGAACTGATAAAAACGGATCGTCTCATTTTGAAGAGGGATTATGTCCATGATGAGTCAGCTCCTAGGAATAGAGACACCCTCATATACCCGAATCAAAGTTAGCGAGTGGATAATATAGTTGAAATGAGACGTACAAGTCAAAATTGAAGCGCTGTGAACAGGTAATGGATAATGGGCAGGGTAGTAGTGATGGTGAAAGTTAAGAAACGGCTAAATAGTCGTCCGCTGAGGTATCAGTCATCGATACCATCCGAACTAATGGCAGATGAACGCTATCACGGATTGTGGCACCTTGGAGGATGCACTAGCGCCCTAGTGACGGTCACAGCCTCAGCGTCGCGATGTGTCCTTGAGTCCCCCTTTCTGAACAACACCAACACACATAGAGTCCCAGAAGCGCCTGTTCTCCGGCGCAGCTCGCGCACCCCCGCGAGATCCAGTAAAAGGCGACTCCTGGACGATACCCGACAAGTCCATATACTCCGTCGAGAAGAAAAGCTTCAAGAACCCAACATCGACATCTTGTCCCTCTCTTAGCGTGTATATATGTGGAGCCGTCCCACTCGCGCCGTACCCAATGGTCAATGATTCTCTGGGAGGAAGAGAAACGTCAACGTCTTTCTTCGCACTTCCTGGTTGATAGTACGAACCTGCAAAATGGAGTCAAGACAGCGGCAAGTGTAAGCGAGAAAGACGGCGTACTGATACTCAAGTCGCTGACATCGAAATAGAACATCGACACATAGAGAGGTACTGACATCGGATTCGTTATCTTGAATCCATATATCGCTTCCTCATCAACGTTGACCATAATCACACCTCCGACGTTCAGATTATGGCCATTGGGATCAGGCATTAAAATCTCCATCAACTCATCCGTGTACTCCCCAGTCCCTTTAAGCTGCGTACACTCGAGCGTGCTTTCAGGGAGGATATTCCTTTTGCTCGAATGGCGAAGGTACCAGTAAAAATCAGCCGAACTTTGAAGAATGCGGCGGAGAGCGTCCGAATCATCGATGTCAACTCCGAATGGCATGCGTATTAGTCCATGTTGTCGACAGAGCTTGTCCATGATCTCGAAATAAATCACATCCCCGTCCGCAGCAAGGACCAGATCGGGTTCATCGTCACGGCTTTTCACTAAACGAAATCCCCTCTTTCCTGCTTGCATATCGTTGGCTATCCGTTCGAAAACACCGGGGAATCTTTCGTTTGACTGGACAAAAAGGCGGACATCCCGATCCTCACCGACTCGAGTCTGCAAGGCATATCCGGGAGCAGCAAGGGTGAATGGGATGTCATTGCCACGCGGGGAGAATTCGCACGTAGCAGTGAAGGCGGTGGTGTCCTTAACAACGACAGTTCCCAGAGTAGATGTCATAGCTCTGTCAGCGAATACAATAAACTGTGCATTTCGTGTGATCCCATGGGCTTCACCGGCTTCCAAAACGTACTGGCCCGGTGTGTCAGGGGACGCGCTGATGACGTATAATTCTCGTTGTGGGCTGACTACTTTCGAATTGAACAGGTAGCGGGATTGGTGGACACCTTCACACTGTGGGTCTTGTCTGTAACGAACAGATCAATATTAGCAGACCGAGACTCGAAATCGGGCTTACTCGTGCATATCAGGCAGACTGTTTATCACATCCTTGTAAGTAAGCTTGTCGACGCCCTTTTCCTGTAGCAAGCCCAACAACGCTGAAGTAAAGACACCACGCCCGTTTCTTTCCCCGGCTTCTTGCCCGTGCTTGCAGGCTGTAAGGAGCACATGTGATAGAAGACCCGTTGTCTCGAATCCCTTTGCAACGACACTCGACCGAGCATCTGGCTCGATGTCATGCAAGAGGTCTTGCGCAACAGTGTAAGTTTCAGGGAGATCGATCCCGCGAACGGCGAATGTAGGATCGTCGTCATCCGCTCGCGTACCCGAGCCCGAATGACAGCAGTCGAGAATGACGGTCTATCCATGCACTTGATTAGGCACTACTGTTCGTGATAGAAACAAGTCGAACTCACGATGTTGTCTGACTTTTTCGTTGCGAGGTCTGCGAGAAGATGGGAAAACCTCACGTCAAGTACACCTTGACCTTGCTTGGACTTGCCCGATCCACCTGGGAGAAAGTCGTGTGGGACCAGCATTTGTATTTTCCCGTTGGCGCTGGCCCATCCTGACGGTGCATTCGCTTCAGCTCCATGCCCCGCGTAGAAGATGAGAATTGCGTCGTCCTTCTTGATCGCCGGATTATTCCCAAGATCCTTAATCGCCGTCTCGATAGTTAACCTCGTGGCTTCCTCGTTGCGCAAATTCTTGATTTGTCCCTTCGGAACGCGGAGAGTTTCTTGTAAAAATGCGTCGACGGCGTTGGCGTCGGCAACAGCACCGCTAAGATCTCTGATCCCACTCGAACGGTACTTGTCGATGCCGATAACGAGTGCAAATAGCGGTGCAGAGCTAACCATTGCAAATTAATGTTATGCTCCAGGGCGTGAAAACAGAAACCGACTGGCTAATGGTAATCGACCGTTGAGAGCTGCAATTCGGGGTTCATATAATTTCTTAGCATGGGCTCTGGGATTGACGTACAACGGAGAAGACGACGCTTCTAGACCACCTGCAGGCCTGCAAATTATCGCAGTGAATGAAATTTTCTCAAACATGATTTCCTTACGTTGGAGGGGTATGAGAGCTGTAATTCCAAAAGCAGAGATTCAGTAGAAATCGTCAAAGAATTGCAACGCTCCTGACCACCGCAGAACGTCCAACATAATTCTGGCTGCTAGTTTGAGCCAATTAAGAAACATGCAGATGACGACAAAGCCCTGAGAGGGACAGCGACGAGTGAGAGTGTACGTGCGACTTGGACCGCAAGGCGACACTTTATATACGTTGCAGTCTAACATGCGTTGGCTGAATAATCAAAACGGCCCACGGCAGAGGTGATCTGTCCGTGTATTGACACTATTCCCCCGTGTCTAGAAGAAATCTCGTTAGAAGCAACGGAAGGAAGCCCTGACGCCTTTGACAGCCGCTGCAGTGGCCTGGAAGCGAGTTCTTTGTGTGTCGATAGTCGCGTAGGGTAAGATACGATCTATGCATATGCGAGTCTCTGAGACATTGGAAAGTAATTTGAGAGTGGTCCTACTGTTGGCTGTTGGCAGATCATCGGCCGCCTCCTACACCGGCGAGGGAGACATGGAGGCAGAACACAGGACAGGGTTTGTCACACAGAATGTTTTTAACTGAAGTCATGTTGAGGAGGTCGATTTTGAGGTCAAAAACAGTATAGTGAGAGAAGAATGAGTGGTAGCTCCTCGACGGTATGCGATATTGAAACACCACGCAAGCTACTGACAACGAGCAAGCAGAAAGGCCATGAGATGAAATGAAAAAAGCATGGATAACGTTCCGGAGTCCAGAGGTTGTCGCACTAAAACCATCTTGCAGCACTATACAGCAGGTACAGTCATGCAGCACCGATGAGAGTTCGAAGCTTGTGGACCGAAAGAGACTGTTGATACGACAATATTTCGATTTGCTGTAGTGAGAAGAAAAGAAGAGATAGCAGCCAGTGGCTGTGCAAGCATTCCTTTTCTACCTGCCACGCCAACCAACAGCTGAACATCAATGCCGACAAAGCATGCAAAGGACCCGACCGCAGTCAAATAATAAAACTCGCCAAGTCTCTTCGCCTTCTCTCACGACATTGAAGGATGGTATCAAGTTCATGCGCATTGGTATGGTCCGACGAGGCGCAGGAGTATGAAGAGACGCAGGCGGTACTCCCTGGCTCACATGATCCTATCAGGCTCGTGGAGAGTTTTTTGCTTGTCGTCGCATCGAGGAAAGAAGAACGACGACGTGGGTGACATTGGTGTGCCGAATGGCAATCATTTTCATGCCTGGTACGTCCTGCTATTGCAATTTTTTCCGAATCCTCATTGACGCGTTACATATGGAAGATGGTCTCAGGTGTCGCTGTACCAGTCATATACGGCCATTCGGTACGTGTATCACTTGATTTGCTTTCCTTCTCATTTCGCATTAGTATCGCTACCGGCCTGAACCTGCATCAACTACCGACGTCCGAATGTCGATGCGTGGGGTACGTTTCATGCCTGTGTATTAGTCTGACGTTTATAATTTCTGTAGTTTTGTTTCAGGCAAATTTTCCTGACAATCAGGATAAGTTGGCGAGCCGTATGGGTTTACAAACCAAAGCCAGCTTGAAGCCAGCGATGGTCCTCGCGCACTTTTGATAAATGCTGTATGTGCTCTCTTGCTCGAAGTAACTTCGTTGCCAATTTGTTGCACGATACGATCCGTATACCATGTTCGCAATCTAGTCTGTGCGAAAACATCTTGCTTAAGACACGACGCGAGAAATACCGACTCTGGGCCGTTGTAGATTTGCGGTCCGATAAACATATCCGAGTCGGCAAGTGAGATTTACATCACCTTCAGAGGAAGGAAGGAAGTTTTATCACCCGACGGTGCTCTTCAACAGAATCGTGCCAGCATCCGTACTACAGTCCCCCGGCTGTACATCTAAATTGAGAGGAGGATTTACGGATTTACACCGCTACCGCAAGTGTATTTCATTTTGAAAAGGAATATGAAAAGCGAATATATTGCTGTTAGAGCTGTTAGACGGTTTTTAGTTTCAAATTCCAGCTCGGCATTTTCAGATTCTCCACCAAGTGTTTGCCCATGACGGTCGTAATGACAGTATGCGACTTGCATAGATTCTGGAGTAAACAGGAAACAATGGAAGCGTATCAAATCAAAGAATGACTACCCGCAGCTGACTCACGAGGCGTGCCCTCCCCTTGTCCGAACAACTGCAACACACATCGCGTCCCATAGGTCCCTCTTCTGTACATGAAGACTCTCACCCGGGCGATCGTCGTCAGAAGGCAACCTTTGGACGGTACCAGAAAAGTCCACATACTTCGTCGAGGTGAACAGCTTCAAGAAGCCAATATCGAAATCTTGTCCCTTTCTTAGTTCGAACATGTGCGGAACCGCCCCACTCGCGCCGCACTTGATGGTGAACGATCCTCCAGGAGGGAGAGAAATATCAGCGGCACCGTCTTCTGCGTTTCTCGGTGGATAGTACGAAACTGAAAAGGCAGATGGTCTGGTTAATAGTTGAGCAGGAAGCGATAATCGGTAAGACGACGCACCGATCCGTAACTCACTGACATCAAAATAGAACAGCGAAACATATAGAGGTACCGACGTCGTGTTGGTAATCTTGAATCCGTAGATTGCATTATCATCTACATCAACGGAAATCACACCTCCAATGTTCAGATTATCGCTATCGGCTTCGAAACCCTCTTGTGAGTCAGACGTGAACTTCCCGGTCCTTTTAAGCTTCATGCACTCGAGTGTGACCTTTCCGGCGAGGGGGTTCCCTCGGCCAGAACGGTGAAGGTGCCAGTAGAATTCAGCGACCCTCCGAAGAATGCCGTAGATAGTATCTAGATCATCGATTTTGACTTCGAGTGGGATGCGTGTTAGCCCATGTAGTCGACAGACCTTGTCCATAATCTCGAAATGGACAACGTCACCATCCAAGGCAATGACCAGATCTAGCGTATCGTCGCTGCTCTCTACCTCATGGAATTGCCACCGTCTTGCTTTGTCACTTTCTATCTTCTCCTTCATCGGGCTATAGACACCCCATAATTTAGTGTTAGGCTTTACGCAAAGGAAAATATCCTGCTTCTCGCCGACTCGGGTCTGCAAGGCATATCCGCGATCAACGAGAGGAAATGGGGTTTCATTGCCGCGCGCAGAGAAATCGCACGTTGTGGTGAAAGCGGTGGTGCTTGAAGCAACGACAGTTCCAAGCTCAGATGCCATGGTTCTATCAGCAAAGATGATAAACTCGGTGTTCTTTGTGATCCCATGGGCCTCGCCAGCTTCCAAAACATACTGGCTCGGCGAGTCAGAGGATGCGCGGATGGCGTATAATTGGAGTTGTACCCTGCCTGCTTTGGAATCGAAAAGGCATCGGTATTGGTGGACACCTTCACATTGAGGATCTTGTCTGTAACGGACAGATCAGTGTTAGCAGACCAGGATACGAAAGCGGGTTTACGTGCGAAGAAAAGGAAGATTGGTTATCACGTCCTCATAAGTAAGCTTGTCGACGTCGCTTTTCCGTAACAAGGACAACAACGCCCAAGTAAAGACACCATGTCCATCCTTCTCCTCGGCTTTCTGGTCCGCTCTACATGCTGAAAAGAGCACATGTGACGACGGAGCGGTCTCCTCGAATCCTTTTGCGTCATCACTCCCCTGAGCACCGAACTCAATTCCATCCAAGAGGTCTCGAGCAACTGCATAAGTCTCAGGGAGATAGATCCCGCGTATGGCGGAGGTGGGATCATAACGCGTGTCTGAGCCTGAGTAACAGCAATCAAGAAAGACGGTCTGTCGGTGCACTGAATCAGATACCATGAATAACAGAAACAGGTGGAACCCTTACAATGTTGTCTGATTTTTTATCTGCGATGCCCTTAAGAAGACGAGAGAGTGTTATATCTAGGACGCCTTGACCGCGCTTGGAGTCGCTCGACCCGTCCAGGATAAAGTCGTAAGGAACAAGCATTTGTATTTTCCCATTGGTACTGGGCCATCCGGACGGTGCATTCGCTTTGGCCCCATATCCTGCATAGTATATGAGAATCGGGTCGTCCTTCTTGATCTCGGGATCGTCCCCGAGGCCCTTAACGGTTTCCTCGATAGCAGCTCTCGTTGCGCCTTCGTTGCGAAGATTCTTAATCCGGTGCTCTGGAACTCTGAGAGTCTCTTGTAAAAAAATGTTGACTGCATCAGCATCGGCAACTGCACCGTGCAGATCTGGGAACTTCCGTGAAAGGTACTTGTCGATGCCGATGACTAGCGCAAATAGGGGCGGGGCAGGGCTGACCATCGCTTAATCAGTGCCATGTCCTTAGAGATGAAAATAAAACCAACCGTCTGATGCTAATAGGCTGGGGAGGGCTGTGAAGGACAGAGCTATTACCAGTTATCCACATGGATGGATCGACGTACGATGGAAGAGTTGAAGATGTTTGCTCTGGTGGACCATCTGCTTGCCTGCAAGGTTTGAGCGTAGTCATTTAATTGTCTTCTGCATAACAATCTCTTACGTTAGAAGAGGCGGGGACCTGTCAAAACCAGACGTTCAGTAGGAATCCTCGGAAGAATTGCAAAGTTACTGACAATCCCACATACCATAGCGGTCGGTCCAACACAGTACTGGCGGCGATGTTGGGCTGACGAGACATGCGGATTAAAGACAGAGACGCAAGTATAGTATTATAGATTATAAATGTGAGGACCACATGGCAAAGAAGCACCGTCACTTTTTATGCCAGTCCCGGCTGAATATCAAGTAATCGATTCATCTTTGCTCATTGAACCGCATACGAGTCTCATCGAACGGTCGGGATTGAAGCGGATTTGTCACCCACGGATTCGCTTGAGAACCTAATTTTCGTTGGTTCAGTTTTGGGCCTTTGGCGTTGACGTGACATGTTTAGTCTAGGACAATAAGTAAGACTTGCCAGAAAAAGAAACTGAGCTAAATGTTCAGACGCACCGTATACAACGAATTTCGGTGATTATGGGGGTGGCTATTCCCAGAAACATACATGTCTCATTTGCCACATATTATTGTCCGTTGTGGTGGATTGCGATGCCAAATTCGGCAACTGCCGCCCCTCCTGAAACCTCGACTCTCATCCCCAATAATTTTTATGCAGAAATGGAGAAGTAAACTGTGGAGAAGGTTGTAGTTGCTGGTAAAGGCGTCACATGGGACGAATGCAGCTATTTGAGGAGAGTCGTGATGGCGTCCTTCTGTCGGTTGGATCTAGGCTAGAAGAAAATTCAAGGAATTACTATCTGGGGAAAAAAAGTATATTCGTGACTTAGCTGGGCGCCGTCCTCCGTTTCCTGCTCTCTACACGATGCAGACAGTCTTACGCTGTTTACACGTATATTCTCTGAGTAGACACACGACCTTCTGCTGGTACCAACGATGTCGTCGCTGCCATCCGACTTTCTGTCCCTTGCTGGAGTGTGCTTCCTCTTGTTTGGTCTCTGATGCTGTGGCTGCTTTGTTTTGGTCCGAGTTCCTAACGGCCGTATTTGTTTCCCTTCATCATCATGGAAGTGCTCCCTCATTTGTGTTTGTACAGGCTCCCCATCTTACCTGCTCCAAACGTTTCTGAGGCCCAAATGGATATCAGCTTTAAAATATTAACATTCGATGCCGTATCTACTTCCTTAGTTCGATGGCTAACGCAGCAAGGAAGAAACAAAGATTTTTAAAAGCGTCCGCGTTCACATCAAAATGAAAGGCATCAATGCACGTATGGATCTCGTTTACAGCTGGTTTTCAGATAATCGGAACGAACGTTTGTGTGAACGGGGAACGGGCCCTGCTACATCTATGAGGTGTCGGTCGCTTTACGTCCAAGACGTGCCTTCAATGTTCACGGCGTCAATGCAGTTCCTAAGGATTTAACGTTTGTCCTGCTTCTGATAAACCTCGTGGCCTCTCCTGACCTTTATCGATGGACTATTTCTGGAATGTAGTGCAGATGGTGTGCGTATTTCCCAGTGTCATGGCTAGCCGCCAACTCATCGAGGAACGAGGAAAGTTTTTCCACTCATTCACGTAAGTCAATGCATTTAAATTATCGGAATGTATTCATGGAAGCGCTTGTCCCTCGATAACAGGGGAAGCGAAATGAGGGACAAACCATGTCTTTTTGAAGAGGGATTATGTCTGCGAGGATTTCGCGCCCACGGTTCCTAGTGGATGCCATGGTTCTGTATATATTATTTCCAGAAAAAGATATCTCAATTGGGGGAAGGAAGTGATTGAATAGACATGGCACACGTACTACGAATTGGTGACCTCTCTGACAGCACGTTCACGACGAGATATCGATTGCGGGGTGAACCTAGCTCAATATGTCTGCAATTCCGGGACGAGGTGTATGGATCGCTTAACTTGAAACAGAATTCCACTCAGGCTCTTCCCCTCCTGCCCCCTTCCTCAAACTTGGGGATCTGCCTTTCATCGCTCGTAACTAAAGAGCAATCTGGAGCGCACCGTTCATTTATTGATGAAGATTCCTTCTCTTGTCTTCAAGGATGCGGCTCGCTTAGGAACGACAGTTGTCCGGAGACACCTGGTTCATCACGGCGTGTTTATTTTTTCAGTCTGCCTCGCTGTACAATGAAGCTGTTTAGGCAGCTGTTCGACCGCCGAGCAATCACCAGTGCTAGCCCCATACTCGTGCAAAGGTTAATGCATAGTACGCTCAACAGTCAGAGCTACTTGATTCGTTACGCGCAACGACGGCCGATTTGGCGCTGAGTGTACTACCACTCGCCTCGGCTTATACAAAGCTTCCTTGGTCGATCGTGCTATACGGCAACTGGGTATACAAGGTCGACTCGGATGATGGTCTGCAATTTGGAAGAAGCGAAGGGAAGATATGGCAGCGGGACAGTCGTGGGCGGATAGTAGAGAAGGCGCGTATATCGGTAGGTTTTTGGCAGATCTTCGTCTATCATCAAGACTTTTCACTGCATGCGATTAGCTCCGGCTAGTCATGCGAGGTCCAAGTAAAGAACAACAGGGCTTAGGCGCTATACGACTAGTCGAATTAATAATTAATTGATAATGAATGTCTTGCATAATCAATCACCCTTGCCAAGGAAGCACACTATAGAACCCAAACAGAGGGCCTACTCATTGATATCAAAACGCGAGCGAAATCGCACAACGAAACCGACTGCCTGCCCAGATTGCCAACGGTATCTTCAGGGATGAAGCTAAGCTTGAAGTAGCAACCAATACAAGAAGGTTTCGAGAGCGATTATGTTACTGTCGGGGAATGTGAATAGTTAGGCCTGGTGAGGCTGCAGATTGCCGTATGCCACGTAGGCGGAGATATTGGCCAAGCCAAACACAATCGTTGTACGTGCGTCACTCCAATACTTGAATGCATACACCCAACAGTGAAGATGCTAGGGGTACCGTGCATTCTCGAGATACCGTCGGTGCCCCGTTTATCGATATCAGAAAGCAAAGGGAGGTGATGATCTGACCGATGCCGTGCAAAGGAATGTATTCAAACTGAGAGTTACGAAACGAGATTGTATTCCAAAAGTTTCACGGTAAGCTGGCTGTGCTGCACGTAGTCCTAGTCGTAAAGCAGAGATACAGAGGGATATCGAAGTTTTGAAGATGAACCTCGAGGTCAGGAATTATTGCTAAGGAACCCTTTTACGAGGTGATCAGTGAGGCGGCGAGCGTGACGTTTCCTTCTCACGCCAACATCCTTGCTCTGTCCGTTCTACCCACTCCCATACAGAGTATCCTTCTAGATCTTCTGCCCGTGGTCCGAGTTACTGTCCGGTTCATTGAGGACGAAGCCTATTGCGTAGATAGATTGAATCACAAAGAAAAGTCGCCGTCCGATGAAGTTCAAAGCTTGGCTTGAAGGTAATCGTTGACTGGTAGACATCCGTGGCGAGCTTACAAAAAAATCGGCAAGGAGTGGTTGGGCAAGTACGAAGACAGGTGGTGGTAGTGGTGGGTCCCAATAAGGAACGGGCGGGTCCGCAGCCCTGACATGGCGTGCCATGTGCTGCAACCACAAAGGCTGATGCCGTTGTAATCGCACTGTTGAGTGTGTCTCGCGGGTTAGAGCGTCTTTGTGAACCCCACAAAGATATCTATGTAACAATAGTGAAACAAATGACGACGGTGCGACATCACAAACCATGATACACAGTGCACGGACCCAGGGCCATGACGAGGAGCGAGGTCGCCAGCAACAAGCATGGACTCCGTCGCAGCGCTGAAGCGGCGGCAGGAGTGGTCCTCATCACCACCAACGAAATCTGATTGCAAGAAACGAGAAACGAGACAGGACTCCGTCACGGCGCCGTAGCGGCGGCTGGACGTCCTCTCAGGTCTAGTGGTCGTAGTATTCGGATGTTCTCACGCTCCGACCACCATCAGCAAAATGCGCACAAACGTGGAACTCGCCGCCCACGGTCACCACTCAATGCGTCGCCCACTGTAATCAGCAGAGGCCACACAGAGAGCATTACGAAATCATCTAGAACAGACAGGATCCTGAAGAAAAGCCGGACAGAGACCCCGGATGCCTTCCCACCACTAGCACAGTGGACATTGTTCAAGGACCCTATCTAGTCTGTCACATCCATTCTGCACCCCGTGGCATTTAATAAGGTTTCTGCAAAGCACCGCCTTGCACCCCCCAACAAAAACCCACCTACGCCGCAATCACGAAGCATAAACTGAAACCAACACACACGCATGCACCACAGCTAGAAGGCAAAAACTCGAACGACAAATTGCAAGCCCCCCGAATAGCTGTCAACTTTGCCGACGCGCTGACATCCGAGTCGAAACGCCCTTCCGAGCTACACATACACACAGCCCTCAAAAACTCCATTGGCGCGAACGACGACAGTGTTGGTGTTGGAAACGAGACTAGACACCAGGTAAGTTCTGTCATTGTCATATATATATGGATTGTCATTGACGGCTGGAAGAGCATTGAGCCGTTCCAGGCGTAGATCGTGGTGGTAACTACACCGTGCCTGCCAATACAGGTCTGTCCATCCAGTACGTCTATAATTTTCTTTCTCTCATCATTCCAATACGATTACCCATTACTTAGCGGTCTGGCAACATTGTCGACCACGATGCGCCGCGCATATACGCCGGTATACCGTTTCGTTGCGCATCATGGCGAGGTTCGACGAAGAGGTTTTCGCCAAGTGCAGAGGACTGATCACTTTGACGACGGTGGACTTCCGGGAGTAACGATAAGATATGTCCGAGAGTTGGAAGGATTCAAACAGAAATGGGAGGGATGGTCCAAAGCCGTCATGGTAATCCCGTAGTGGAGTTCAGGTCCGACCTATTGCCCATGTGAGCTTAACCTCGTTTTTCCAAGCCAGAGGTCTCATTGATTTTATTCTCTACACAGTTCCGTGGGCCATTCGCGCCTGCGGCCAGTCAGCATTTCTTTCCACAGGTCCTACGGCATCGATCTGCATCCATCATCATTGCATTATGCCGATGCGGTGCACTACTGGTCCCATGTAGTACATTGGGAGCCCTAGAGATGGGTCGGACGTTGATATACTCGCGTCGATCCAGGTGCTCAAGAATCTTGAATGGTGGCAGGAAATGTTGTGCCTGGGTACGTTTCAAATCTATTTGTCAGATCATCGACAGATTTGACGGTTATTTAGTTTTACATGGCGCAGTGAAAGACTGCTCGTCTTCTAGAGACAGCCTCACTGAATGACGACTCACGAATCACGCCAGAGAACAGGAACGGGGCGTATTGGGGAAGCGAGGCGTGCCTACGGGTGAGTGGTGAAGCCTGGGGAAAAAAGGGAGGAAAAAGAAAGAAGAGGGAAATAGGCTACGTACGTCCTACCTATATATATAATCTATATATATCTCTTATGTCTATCGATCCGGTCCTGAACCGTCCGATCTCCCGCGGGGCTATATACGTGCAGGCGCGGGGACATCGTTGTAAGCTGTGCTTACACGCAGGTAAATCCTCGTGCAAGTGGAGGATCTACGAGTTCGACTCCGCCGGCGATATATAGTCATGTTCACCAGCAGAATACGTATCGGGCTTACCAACCACAGCAGAGGATGGTCCGGATGTGTTGACGGCAAGTATTCTGGTAATGTCTACATTCTAGTATGAGTCTGTTTTCTTACTTCGTTGTACGATACGCTCTGTATATCGTTGTCGTAGCTAATCTGATTTACGATGAAACTGCTTGGTTTACAGGATTCAATCCTTACTGGGGAAGTTGAAAACGCGATACCGACTCGAGATCGCTGTGTATCCGAGTTGGCAAGTGGGATTTATATTTCCTTCTAGAGGAAGGTTTACACCGCTACTGCAAGGATTTGATTTCCGTAAGAAAATATAAAAGTACAGATAACAGAAGAGCGGGCAAGTTCTTGTAGGGTATCGTAGGAGATGATAGATACAACTTTATATTTTGTACGTTGAAGTTTCCAGTTCGCCCTGAGACACAGCCACATTCCATGACCTCCACCCACCACCGAGACCAAGTCACATCCACCGGTTTCTCCCTCCTGGTGGATCCGAGCTTCGGAAAAGTTTGTTGGAATACAAGGACGATGTGGCCGTCAGAAGATTGCGCGCGCAGCTGATGCCCATTCGTCCTCAGAATTTGAAGCGGTTCTCAACGAGAATCTTTTCCTTGACACATGCGAATCACCCCATCAATCTCAGACTGCACCCTTCTGAACATGCTGCCGCACCGCCTGAAGACTTCGTCGGTCGTCTTTGCTCCGTTACTGCCTTGGCCTATGAACCGGAGATGATGTTTTTTGGCAGGATGGCCGAAGATGAGGCGCCTTCGGATGGGATGATATGAGGTGTCAATAGCTACGGGCTGTTGAGTAGGTTGCCATTTAACTTTTTTGATGATGATTGATGCAGATACGGCGATTAGCAGGTCATAAAATAGAAGTTTTCGACTTTCTCACTCCGCGATCATGGAATCTACGGAAGAGGTGTGTATGCACCGTATAAAATTATCGATTATGGGATATGAATTGCTATCCGTACGAGGCTTGTTTTCATTATTGTACTTCCTAAACAGATCAAGGTTATGGAGTGGTAAACTCGGCGTGTCACATTCCTGTGCTGGATTCTGTTAGGCGCAGGAAACGACATGCTCTTACGATGCGTGAAGGCCTCGTTAGCCGGGGGGACTCACACCGAGTTTTTGGAAGGGAATCGACGTGAACGTTGAGGATTATGCGTGGCCAGACAGAAAGGACGAAGCGCTAAGCATGGGTAGAGCGGGTATGTTTCGTGTATTCGGCCAGTGGGCTGCGCAGTGGATGGTATGTTGTATTCAGTATCTTGTGCACATTGTCATGAATGTCAGTTTCCCTGCAGGAACTGAACAAAAAATCATGTAGTACACGCGTTTCAGAACGCGAGGTCCCCTTTGATGCAGTTTCTTGAGCATCGCGCGGACGCGAACGAGCAACGGAAGCAACATTCGGTGTTCATGTCCGCTGTTTGTGGAGACAACGTTCTGGGCAAGTTCCGGGACATGATCACGCTTGCATCAGACCGTGCGTTAATCTGATGACCACAAATAGGATGCACGTAGCGCCACGGTTCGAAATCTCATCATAAGTACCGATGCCTCTCTGTGTCCCGTCTAGCTTCCCCCCTTCTTCCTTCCCCCACGGCACCATGTCCGACTTAAACGATGTAAACGTCGATCCAGCAATTGGAAAAGCAACATGCATTACTTACAGGTAAGAGTTATAGTTATGTCCCATCAGAGATATTCGCTGATGATGGTGTGTAGGGCAGTTTGCCTTACAGGTTACTCATCGAGTCATGCCGTATTCCCCCACCGTACTGAACATATCCCATAGACCTGACGATCAACCTCTGACCGGACTCGCACCCCAACCTCATACCCTGCAGTACGGTCGTCGCCAAATGCACTATGAATAACATTGTTATACAAGAGTCGACGATGGTCAAAGAAGCAGAAAGTACTTGTTGGAATTTAATAGAAAGCATTCAAATGTCCGTACTTCAGTCATTGCGGTGTCTGTGATTCAATGCAGCTAACCCGGGGTCTCTTGCAGATCTACCCGAATTCCTTCGTTCAAGCTGTCGATTTTGAACCGATGCCCTGGTAATGGTGATCATATACTTGCTCAAGTCAAGCTGAAAACCGCGAGCTTGATCTTAGAATTTGCGACAGACAATCGCCGTACGTCGCCTTTCAGTCTCATGCCTTCTGTATCCTTGCTCACATTCGATAAACACAAAGGGTGGTCTCAAGTGATTAGCAAGTTGGATGGCAATGATCCAGACCTAGAACTCGCCTTCAGGGTTGTTGCTGTACCGTCAAAACATTCTTCCAATCCTTCGTCGGTCAATGAAGACAGTTTGTTCGTTTTACCCACCCCGAACGAACAATCAGGACCTCATTTTTCATCCAACGACCTGATCGCTTCCCCTGCATTGTTGGATTATCGTGGCGGCCAGTTACTGGAACGCTTCGAGCAGTTCGGTCGTGAGGACGACCTACAAAATGCAATTTCTGCGCTAGATCGTTCAGTGTCGTTCACCTCGGACAGGGATCCCAATAAACCTGGTCGCTTGGGCACCCTTTGCGCCGCATTCTTCCATCGCTTCGAGTTGCTCCGCGATAGTCGAGATCTTGATCAAGCGATTAAACCGGGAAACGACGCGGTCGCTTTGGCAGATAGTGATCGGGACGATCAACCCTCCTTAATCTCGAATCTCAGCGCTTGCTACGCTGCTCGTTCTGAACTCCAGGGAAACCTGGATGATCTCAACTCAGCCGTCTCAGCTGCCGAGCTTGCAGTTTCTGTGTCCCCCAAAGGAAACCCAAAGAAACCTCACTCGCTCCACACCCTCGCCGGTTACCTTCTTCGACGGTTTGAGTGGCTTGGAGAACTTGATGACATCAAATCAGCAATTGAAATGGGGCGGCTTGCATTCTCTCTCGCTGCCGAAGGAGATCAGTTGAAGCCCTTGGCGTTGCACACCGTCGCCTGTTCATTTCATGCGCGCTTCGAACGCCTCGGCAACTCCGATGACCTCGAGGAATCGATTTCAGAAGGGAAGAAAGCAGTAGATTTAATTCCAGAGGGCTCTCCCCATGATTTTGAAATGCTGCACAGTCTCAGCCATCGCCTTAAACGACGCTTTCATTTGTTTGACGACCCTGCCGATCTAGATGAGGCAATCGTCAAAGGGATGGATGCTATGAATGCGATGCCTAGTGGACATCGGAACAAGCTAGGCATCCTGGGAAACGCTAGTAATCGCTTCTTTGATCGCTTTGGACTGAATGGAGACTTTAATGACCTTACGGAGGCCATTTCATTGATGCAGAATTTCCTGCCCGACATTCCAGACGGACACGTTTCTAAGCTATATGTGCTTAATAAACTTGGCTAATCCCTCCGAATTCGTTTTGAGGGCTCGGGGAAGAAAGATGCTAACGATCTCGACGGGGCAGTTTCTGCAGCACGGGGCGCCGTGGCTTGTACCCCTGATGATCATCCAGAGAAAGCCTCTTCGCTAAGCAACCTCATCATTTCTCTCCGATGCCGTTTCGAAGTATATAAACGCGTCGAAGACCTAGATGAATCCATTACCTATGGAAAGAAAGCATTGTCACTTCCCGATGGCCATCCGCACAAACCAAACTTACTAACGGAGTTCGGTCATTCAGTAGCATGTCGTTTCGATCATTTCCAAAATCATTCAGACGTTGACGAAGCTATCTCCCTATACAAATCTGCTGCCCTCTCCCCGAGTGGCGGAACTGTAACCAGGATCCAGGCTGCTATGAAACGGGCCCAGCTGCGCAGGGAAGTCGATTTTCCGTCTGCAATGGAGGGATATAGAGTCACCACGGAGCTCCTCCCCCGATTATTCTGGGCTGGGAAGAATATAGCTGAAACACATAGGCTAATGTCCATGTTCAAGGTTCCCGAGATAGACAACCCCGGTATAGCCAACGGTAGAGTCCCTATGTGCAATCCCATTAATAAAACGAGGGAGCTTACCGTTGACACCATCATGTATAACGTGTGTAATGGAAGCTATCAATGATACCTGATGGTCAATCAATAACGCCCAGTGTGAACATTCATAACTCCCTGACCAGTCACGCATACGCCATCACCTATCCGAATGTGTCATTCACATCTGCTTGTCGTTGTTGCGTCCGCTGCCGTCCCGCCCTTGTCCCCGCCGCCGCCTCTCTCCAGGCTTGTTACACTTCATCAGGAAAAACCCATTTGCTACATATTTGCCACCCAGATATATGTAGTGTATGTAGCTCTAGTAGCTGTGGTAGCAGGTGTACAGTAGTAGGTAGCAGTAGATAGCATTCTGCATATGCCACTGGTAGCTATGTACATACCAGTATACTTGAGTGATAACTACCAAATGCTATAGCATTGGTCAGTATCAGAGCTTTTCTCATATCTGGTACAGTTGATTATATAGTCTAGAAAGACAGCTTTGGACAGACTAAGATTTGAAGTTAGATAAGAGAGTGGAGCAGAAATAAGGAGATGTAACAATGAATAAAGTTATTTGAAAAATTGTCTATATTGCAAGATGCTTTCAGACAGTTATGATAGCAGTGTGGAGAGGGTAGGCTGACAACGAGCATTGGAATGTTGCTAAGTCCCTTTGAAACTCCGACCCAAAGTCCGTTGCATCACGTGCAATATAAACAAGATCATGCCATCGGGTTCCGATCAAATCCAACCTTCCTTTCTTCCTTCCCCCATCTCTGCCCACTGTTCCTCCACTCTTCATTGATTGTTTCATCTTCCTTTTGCTTACTGGTATGACTAGCTGTCTTATCTTTAATAGTCCTTGTTGCACTTCATGCATCCTTAAATTCATAGGACTGTTAGGCTGCTGGTGAGTGCCTGACTCATAACACCATGCCTTCAGTGTTGATTCATCTTGCTCTGTTTGTAGGAATTTTATTTCATAGATACCTTGGACCAGAATGTATGTACTTCGGATTGTTTTAATGCTCATTCGCTCACCATGTACTCAGGATCCCGAATGAGCAGCAAGGCATGGGGTGTAATGATGTCGAAGACCTTTCTATGTGCGACAGCCATTCCTACTTTACTTTCTGTATTTTCTTTGTCTCCCCTCAAAGCTCAGTGGTCAATTGTGAGTGGTATCATCTTTGTCAGTGATTCGGCATACTAATCTTTTTATACAGAGATCGAATTCTGGGGTAAAAGTGAGGCAGCTAGTGGCCGGCGACCTTGATGATGAATAGGAAGAAACCTGGGTAATGGCAGATCTTGGGTAGAACCGGAGAAATGGATGGTGAAGATGATGGTGATGCTGAGACTGATGATGCAGGGGATAGAATAATGTGTACTATCTATTATTACTGGAATAGAATCTTTTTGCTAGCTCATACTGAAAAACCACTGTATAATTTATAGATTGAAAGTATATCTATTATAGTACTACAGAAAGGAATGGTTCTACTATTGCTGTGAAACCGAAGTACTATAGTAGCAATGCATATGTCTCAGTCATAGCTACCTCAGCTACCGGCAGGTACATCCATTTAACAGCAAGCTATGTACTGGTACCTAAGGGGGGGGTGTGTTACTAAGGTACCCGAGCTACATACACATCGTAGCTGAACGTATCACACTGACTTTTTCCTGATGTTAGGATTGATGGTATCTTAGAAGTCCTCATGAAGGATCTACTTCCTGCGGTGATTCCGGATCGATTGGCATTGCCTTCTGTACCTGTTGATTGGAGCTTCCCGTTTAATCAATATCCCAGAATTCCGAAAATAGGCTCGGAAATCATGGAAATATGTTTTAGTGGTGCAGCTACCACACCTGTAATACTCTTGAAAATAGCACCGAATGTCATTCAATGACACCAACAAATTCGGTGAAGCTTTCAGACATCCCTTCCTCGGTAGATGATAGCCGAGAAAAACATATTGGTATGTTTTGACACCATTGCAGTGACTGAAGATAGTACCTGCGGAGCTGTACAGGTTGGCACTAATGTATGGCATCAATGAATATAGGTGAAGCTTTGATAGCTGAGAAAAACATATCCATATGTTTAGATGCTGCCGTTCGGGAGGCTACATACTAGGGACAGAGACAATCGATGTACCCAGATTCCTCATCGATTGGCATTGCCATCTGTACCTGTTGATTAGAGAGCATCAATGAAATAAGTGAAGCTTTGATACTGGAGAAAAACATATCGGTATGTTTAGACACTGCCATTAAGGAGGCTACACACTTGGGACAGATGTAATTGATGTACCAATATGATGAGACTATGACCATGTGTGTTTAGCGACCGCCAGCCCAGCGGCATGTGCATGAAGCACATTTTGATTCAATTTAAGTTGCGGGAAGTCACACCTAAGGCTCTTGTCTTCACATTTCTACTTGATACTCACCCTCTTTTCTCATATGTCATTGAAATTTTATTATCTTCATGTGGGTCTTCAAGCCCATGATCTGTTACGATTTATTCGCTTTTTTCACTTTTCAAGCCTTATCTCATCTTATCGGCATCATCACGCTTATGCGAACCCCCTCTATCTATCGCTGATACATCAACTTTGACAAAACTTTCATGATGGACAACACATGATATTGCATGCTCATTGCCTGACTAGCACGCCTCTTGACTTCGACAAAACTTTCGTACCTATTAATAGCACTCACAGCTTTCATATTTAAGTAGTGACAACTTCACTGTACAACCTCAGCTTCGAGCTAAGGTTTACCTACCACATAAACTTTACTTGCTTGCTCGCTTGCCAAGAGCTTTTCCAGTAAAGCGCCTCTTTCATCACCTCGAAGTCATCTGAGGCATTGCCAAAGTGATTGTCCGAATGTGAGACAGCTTAGCAATCACCCGACTATGAGTCATGTGAGAGTCGGCCCTAACAATTAGCTCGAAGCTTCCTTTCACCCTTCCATGATGCTAGATGCAGGAAGGACCCGTATGCCCCTCCAACAAACCCCCTGACTTGACCAAAGAAACAATAAGTACCCTTGCCAGTGATCCTTTTCACAATAGCAGGAGTAATTCGGAACAACCACTGCAGTTGCGACTATCTACTACAGAAACAGAGAGTGGTTCGAATGCCACAGAATAACCCTTAGAAGAGGACAATTAGTCTATCCACCCCTGACTCTCCTGCACTTCTACATTCTCCCCTACAATGTTCCACCACAACCCTTCCTCCCCTGGCTACCCCGTCTATGACTGGGAGGATGAGGAGAGAGACCTTCCACATGCCTGCAGAGTCGACAAATGACTGAATTTGAGTCAGGCAAACGATGGAGACTGTTTCGAGCTCTGAGTCCGACCTTGGAAGAAGAAGAAGACAGAGGAGCCCAAGCCCCAGTCGCTGGCCCCTCTGGCACCAGGCACTCCTCTGATGATGCAAGGAGTACTCCCTCTTTTGAGGGAGATATCGAGGAGCTCATTAGAGCATACCATGGAATTGGAACAGACCCCCTGGAGGATGCCAGGGGAGAACTGGAGTGAAGCCTCCACCAGGTACCTCCAACTGAGACCCCTCAGCCCTGGCCCGATAGTCAGGCCCTTTCCCAGATGACCCTACGAGTCACCAATCCTACAGAACCCACCGAGACCTCCGACCCCCCCTCATATGATTCAGAGGAGAGTAGAAGAAGAGCTCACTTACCGGGTGTTGGAATACTGAGTATATGCTCAGTAGCCTCTCTGACTATCGGGTTACAAACTCGCAAGGAGTCTGCCTGTTATTCACCTGTATATATACTATTTACTATCTAATCTAGTATCTTCTCTAACTTTCATCCCATTTCTATACTTACTAATCATGCTGAGTGATGCCAGCTTGCATGGATCTCAACACCAGGCAACCCTAGAGACCATCAGCCACTCTGAACCACCCAGGCCACCTTTGACACACCTCTGATGACAACTGTACACTCCTCTGCCACCTCCTCCAACTCCCCCAAACCTGATCGAACTTCGAGGAAGAGCTAGAGGTACAAGCACTCCTATCCCCTCAATCATCTTCAAGTAAAACCTGACCCTGATCTGACTCCCCTGGAGAATTTGAAGGCAAAAGTAGCGATATCCATCACTTCACCGGGGCCTGTGAAGACTACTTTGCGAATCTTCAAGGCCTATTACCCCACCCACGCCAATAAGATCTTATTCACCATTTCCCTCTTTGGCCAGAAACCACAAAACTGGTGGTCTCAGTACTGCTACCAATTCTGGAGCAGCACTGAGGAGAGGTATCAATACTTCTCCTGGGACGACTTCAAAACTGCCCTTAAAGTTGAATACAGTGACCCCACCCTCCAAGAAGTAATGGAGCGACGTATGAATGAACTCAAGATGACTGGAACGGCATCCAAGTACTTCAGACGCCTTGAAGAACTGGCCCATCAGGCCAATCAGCTCACTGACCTTGGCCCTCGCAGCACAATTGTCTGAGCTGTCAGGAGAGGGGTCCCTGCCTTGTACACAGATTCCATTGCTGACCTTGGCATAATGATCCCCTCCACTTATCAAGAATGGAAGCGTCAGATCTGCAACATATACGACAAAAAGGCCTGCAAAACTGCCTTCGACAAGATCGGGTATGTTGACCGACCTAAGAACCAATCTGCCGGAAGCTTCTCAAAAGGAACTTCCAGTGTGACAAGTTCCATGGCTGACAAACCCGCCAGCAAAGGGTCATCAGGATCCAGATGGACCACATATGGAGGTGCCAGGGAACCAATGGATATAGACTGCCTAAAGAAGGAAGGCAGGTGCTTTAACTGCGGAGGGAAGGGACACTTAGGGAAGGATTGCAAGAAGCCGAAGTGGCCCAGAGACCCAAAGAGTGGATGATACACGACAGCCCAACTACGGGCAATGTTGACAGAGGCTGAGGAGCACAACAAAGAGGAGCACAGACATAGTCACAAAGAGAAGGTCGAGGAGAAGATGCCCTTGATGACAAAGATTGAGGAGGTAAAAGGCAAGGCTGAGAAGTGAGTGATTCCACTTCCTCGGCCCAGTCCTCCTCTATGGGTGGTCAGTCATCGGGTCCCGCTGTGTGGACTTCAACCAATTGTAATAAATTTTTATGTACATCTACATCTGTATCAGCGCATTCGAATATACCCGTGTTTACGACCTTATCTGAGACCACCCTGAAAGAATCACACCAAGTTCAGGCTCCACCTAAAAAATTATATATAATCCCTCAGAAGCGAGGAGAACCTCACCCCTTCTCCTCGCTAACCCTCTCCATCCCAGAACTCCTCACCATCCAGAACCTTCAGACTCGATGGGGGCCGGAGTTCATCCGAACAATGTCAGGGATCTCCCAGTCCTTAGGGATGAAGGAGGTGCTCCCCAAACTGGCCGAGCCCATCGTCGCTGAATGAAATTGTCAAGACGAAGGTGGAGACATGGGATTGATGCCCGTCGATGTAACCCGCAATGATTCGCCACATGCTTGAGGGCCGTCGTGGATACACGACCCCCTCTCTCTCCGTCTGGACGAAGATGCGAAGGATAATGCCCTCCGTCAGTCGCTCGACAACATCACTCCGAACGTGATGGCACCTCCTTTGCCCCTGACCTGAAAGGAAGAAGATGCCGCAAGAAGGGATAGGGATCTGGGACAGGTGCCGAAGGACCCAGAAGAAATGTGGGAGCATGGTTCATGCGACAAGAACACAACGCTCACGACTCCTTCCGCTCGTCCTGACGAACCTTCCGACCACTCCAGGAGCGACCCGCTCCCCAAACCCCTGAGTCTCAGTGAAAAAGCTGGCAGCGGACAATCCCTGGGGAAGGAGCGCACCCCAACCAGGGAGACTCCTCGAAGGCCCCCAACTGCCGATGGATCAAGCAGGATTCCAGCATCAGATGCGCAGTGCTCACGGGTCCAGAATACCACTATGGTCAAGGTCCCTGACGAAGAAGATGATACGTCATTCAAGAGGACACAAGCTAAGGAACAAGCGAAGAAGGAAGAAGAAGCAAGAGTGGAGAGGAGTCCCAAGACAAAGCCAGTGAGTGTTTCCTCCCTGAAGTCCACCTGGTTCAAGCTGTTTGGTGTGGACTGGACCTTTTGGGCTGTCAGGGAAGCACGCACAGACTTGGAAGCCCTAGTGACACTCCACCTTTGGGCGCATAAGGAGAAGGTCAATGAGATCGACGACTGTCTACTGAGCACCCTGAGAACATCAGGGGCGGAAGCCTGAGAAAGGCTATATGAACTGAGTCAACCAGTTTGTTATCAACGATGAGTAAGCTCCAAGGGCAGCTGAGAACTATTCCTCGATGTTCAACTTGAGACCTTGGAGAATCGCCAGACTCTCAAAGCCCAGGCCCTAGTCGACAGCGGATGCACCAGAAGCACCATCAATGAAGCCTATGTCAAGAAGCATGGACTGGTCACTCAACCGGCACCAGCCCCAATCTCTGTCTACAATGCTGACGGCACTCGGAATAAGGCAGGAGAAATCACAGAGTTCATCGAAGTACGGATGACCATAGGAGGCCATAACTGAGAGGGTCGATCTTGCTGTTACTAACTTAGGCAAGGGAGACATCTTCCTAGGACATGATTGGCTCCTTCGCCATAACCCTGTTATCAACTGGGCCACCAGTGAGAATCATCTTTGCCAGGTGTCAATGTCAGAAAAACCCCTTCCCGCTCCCCGATGCCGATCCAGAGGACCTGTGGGACGAGGAGCTGGAAGAGGGTGAAACCATTCTCATGGTCAACCTAAGGGAAGAGTTGGAAATTCGTGCAGTGCATCATGCGAATGACCTAGCAGCCAAGGCCGCTGAAGGAAAAGCAAGGAAGACCTTCGAAGAAATGGTCCCGCCTCAATACCGAGAATTCCAAGATTTATTCTCTAAGGAGAATTTCAACGAACTCCCAGAACGAAAGCCATGGGATCATGCAATTGAACTAATCCCCAACGCCAAGTCAACCCTCGACTGCAAGGTCTATCCCCTCAATTGACATGAGCAGGAGGAGCTCAACAAGTTCCTTGACGAGAACTTAGAGTCGGGCTGGATTTGTCCCTCCAAGTCCTCTTTCGCATCACCATTCTTCTTTGTCAAAAAGAAGGATGGTTCCCTCAGACCAGTCCAGGACTATTGGAAATTGAACGAGATGACCATCAAGAACTGGTACCCCCTGCCCCTAATCTCCGAGCTCATGGACAAACTCCACAGAGCCAAGTACTTCACTAAGCTGGATGTCCACTGGGGATACAACAATGTCCGCATCAAGCAAGGGGACGAAGCCAAGGCAGCCTTCCAAACCAACTGCAGACTCTTTGAACCTACCGTCATGTTCTTTGGGCTAACTAATTCGCCGGCCACCTTCCAATGGATGATGAATGACATTTTCCATGATCTCATCCATGAGGGGAAGGTGACCATCTATTTAGATGACATCCTCATCTTTTCCAAGGACCTTCAAGAACACTGACGGATCGTCAGAAGGGTACTCCAATGCCTGAGGGAACACAAACTATTCCTCAAGGCAGAGAAGTGCGAATTCGAGGTACTCAAAACGGAATATCTAGGAGTAATCATCAGCGAAGGATCCATACGCATGGACCTGGTTAAGGTCAAAGGCATCACAGAGTGGCTGACACCCACCAAGAAAAAGGAGTTGCAGTCCTTTTTGGGATTCATGAACTTCTATCAGAAGTTCATTAAAGACTACTCCAAGATTGTATGCCCAATGACTCAGCTTACTGGCAATGCCCCCTGGATCTGGGGGACAGCCCAAAACAAAGCCTTCCAATGACTCAAAAGACGGATGGCAGAAGATGTGGTATTGGCACTGCCAAAGGAAAAAGGCCAATTCCATGTAGAGGCAGACTCCAGCGAGGGGGCCATAGGTGCCATCCTAAGCCAGGAACAAGATGGCAAGTGGAGACCGGTAGCATTCCTCTCGAAGGCGCTCACCGTCACCGAGCGCAACTATGAGATTTATGACAAGGAGCTACTAGCGATCATGCTCGCCCTGGAAGAGTGGAGACACTACCTAATGGGCGCTGCGAAAGACTTTGAGATCTGGACAGACCATCAAAACCTCCAATACTTCCATCAACCCCAGAAACTTAACCGACGGCAAGCTTGGTGGGTCACAGAACTCGCAGAGTACCACTTCATGCTTCACCACAAGCCAGGCGCTTCTAATCACAAGGCCAACCTCCTGTCCCGACAAGACAATCACGACCAAGGCAAGAAGGACAATGATGACATCGTGGTCCTCCAACCTGAACATTTCAGGGGCAATGATCATGCCCACTACCTCCAAAACCCACCAGCTGCATTAAGGATATTACACGAAACCATGACAAATGGGACACGGGTATCCAGAATTCCCTCGACCATGAACAAGGAATCTTCGGAGGAGAAAGGACTCTTGCACTATGACAGACGAATCTATGTCCCCTGCTGACGACAAACTCCATGGAGAGATCATTGCTGCTCATCATGACCATATCATGGCAGGACATCCGGGAATAGAAAAGACGAAGGAACTCGTTCAAAGAGAGTACTGGTGGCCAAAACTCAAGCAGACAGTGGAAAAGTACATTGTTGTGACTGCAGACAATCCAATCATGTATTTTGGCAATCTGAGTGATTAGACCATATGACTTACCTAGACAGTGAGCGGAGCTAATATGTCAGAGCGTACATAATAAAATACAATGCGACAAGACAAATAGACAGTAAAGTGACATTTGACATGACAGAATAAACCAGGGACTTAGTCATAGCATGTACCTGATGGGCACGCTTGGCAGAAAGACCAAAAACCCCTGTCCTAGCGCCTACAGTCTAGTCTACCTAGTGAGCTCTGCTTTTAATTTGAAGAACTATATGATTGCACTTAATGAAAATGGTGCGCTCGTTAAATTAAAATGATGTACTGTACCTGAGAAGCCGGTCCGAACCTTGCGTGCGAGATAAGATAAATGATAAAATTGGACACACTGGATTGATTAGCAGTGTCGGCCGAATACCGGAGTGCCGAGTAACTTGTATACATTGCCTTGTCAACCTGAGAGCTCAGTGCATGCGAGAATCCCTTCTAGAGAGAACAATAAACCGATGATGAGGCTAGATCTGGGATAGCCGACAGCCGTCACCCTGATATGTCCTCGGACTTATAGATAGCGAGCACGTGCTACTAGTTAAGCGAGCTCACTATAGAAACAATACTATATGAAGAAACTCCAAGTCGGTAGCCAAGTAAGAACTGCGGCAGCGGTGGGCTGTGTACGTAGGAGTCTATTTTACCTGGGTAATAGCATGACATTTGTAATCAGTAACTTGTTCTAGTATAAATAGTCAGTATATTAGGGTAGTATACAAGTTTTTGAACCCCCGAGTTATGGTGTGCATGTGGAAAGTGAGCGCTGTGGCAAAGGATTAGTTTGTAGCTTTGAGTGTCATATATAAACCTGCGAGCTCACCCAGAAGAATTGAGATATATTCAGAATCTGACTTGTGTGCTTAAGTTCCGAGCGAATAAGAATCAGTGTCGCTGTTCTGTTCCATCTGAGCATTGTTGAGTCTGTTGAGAGTATGAATTGAAGTGGAAGTTCTGAAATCTGTTTCTGTCAGTCTGTTTCTGTTCTGTCGGTCTGTTTCTGAAATCTGCTTCTGTTCTGTTCTGAATCTGAATCTGTTCTGAATCTGAGATCTGTTGAAGTGTCTGTGGTTGATATTGTCATTTGAGTCAGTTTTGGATAACCCTACACACTGACATGTAGTGAGCTCACTAAGTCAGTACTTAGCTGAGTGGTTAGAAGAGCAAGCTCAGTGTCGTTTCAACTTGTATCGTGTTCCGTTCTGTTGTAGAACCAGTGTCCTGTGTATTTTGAATATTATCATTTGCCTAGAAGGTTGCACCTCGAAGTAACACCTTCTTGTAAAAAGTTCCTAGGTTTAGGATCAATTGGAAAAGAGTAAACGCTGTATAGCGTCGAGATAATAAGGAGCTTTACTAGATTTGAAGCACTAGTAGTCGCAGAGTTGATATAATCTCATTCCCCCCATCGCACTTTTGAGGGTGATTGTTAGATTGAGTAGTTGTGTGAGTGTGTGTGAGGTTTAGTGTGTATATGATGCTGTTCCACGCACTATTCCACAAGTGCCCACAGCCAGCCTCTTCAATGTGAAGGCATGTGAAGCATGCCAGCAAACAAAGACCGACACCCACCCGAAGGCAGCCCCCTTACACCCCAACAAAGTCCCCTTGGAGCCCTGGAGTCATATATCAGGTCGATATGATCACTGGACTTCCTGAATCCAATGGCTACGATGCCATTCTAGTAGTAGTCGACAGGTTTTCCAAGGAAATCATCCCCATTGCCTGCAATGTCGAACTTACCTCAGAAGGATGGGCCAAGTTGCTGCGTGACCATGTCTACACCAGACACGGCATGCCCAGAACCGTTATCTCAGACCGAGGACCCCAGTTCGTCTCCAAGTTCATGACCGAACTCCTCAAACTCCTCGACATCATGCCCAATGTGTCCACCGCATTCCATCCCCAAACCAATGGCCAGACTGAGTGAGCCAACCAAGAGATTAACAAATATCTCTGACTCTTCATTAACCATCGACAAACTGGACTGGAGTGAATGGCTCGCACTAGCCGCAGTTTGCCCACAACAATTGTATTCATTCGGCCACAGGTCAAACCCCCTTTTTCACAAACTATGGACTCAATCCCCATGTCCTATCTGACTCCATCAAGACAACCGCCTTCACCAATCCATCAGCCAAGTCGTTCGTAGAAAACATGCAGGAAGTGCACTGTCAAGCAAGGGAGGCACTTGAGGAAGCAGCAGGCAAAATGAAAGCCCAATACGACAAAAAGAGATGGGAGGCAGTGACCTACACTATAGGCAATCGCATATGGCTTGACTCGACCAACCTCCACCTTCTCCGCCCCAAGAAGAAACTTGATGACAAATGCATTGGCCCCTTCCTTATCATAGAAAAAGCCGGCGCCTCTGCATATAAGCTCAAACTCCCACCACACTGGAAGATCCACCCCTGGTTCAACGAAAAACTCCTGACACCGTATGTACCACCAGCATTTCCTAACCAAGAACAACCCCCACCTCCGCCACCCGACCTCATCGAGGATGAGGAGGAATATGAGATTGAAGAAGTCCTGGACTCCTGCACATGCCGAGTCCGAGGAAAAAAGAGACAAAAGTCATGACTAGTCACTGACTACTTCAGTTAAATGGAAAGGCTGGACTCGAGAACACAATTCATGGGTCCAAGAAGATGACATGGCCAATGCGCAAGAAGCCATCAAAGACTACAAGGACAACATCTCTGAAACAAGAGCCATCATGACTGCCCAAAAAGTCATCGACCGCTCAGAAAAAAACACTAAAGGAGATACTTGACCATCACTATGTCAATGATGTAATCTCATACTGAGTGCTCAGACAAGACAGAAGGACCTTTTGGGTTGAAAATCCCTGCCCCAACGACAAGCATTGGCAGGATTATATTGATGATTACTGGAGGAAGGAATATGCAAAAGCTCAAGAAGAACCACTGAGCGAACCCTAGGGCAGTCGGGACGTCTGCCTTAACGAGAGGGTAATGTTATGATTTATTCGCTTTTTTCACTTTTCAAGCCTTATCTCATCTTATCAGCATCATCACGCTTACATGGAACCCCCTCTATCTATTCGCTGATACATCAACTTTGACAAAACTTTCATGATGGACAATGCATGATATTGCATGCTCATTGCCCGACTAGCATGCCTCTTGACTTCGACAAAACTTTCGTACCTATTAATAGCACTCACGCTTTCGTATTTAAGTAGCGACAACTTCACTGTACAACCTCAGCTTCGAGCTAAGGTTTACCTACCACATAAACTTTACTTGCTTGCTTGCCTTGCCAAGAGCTTTTCCAGTAAAGCACCTCTTTCATCACCTCAAAGTCATCCGAGGCTGTTGCCAAAGTGATTGTCTGAATGCACAAGACAGCTTAGCAATCGCCTGACTATGAGTCACATGAGAGTCAGCCCTAACATGATCCTTTCTTCAGCAATCTTCAACAAACCTATAGTTGTTCATCTTCATTGGCTGATCATTTTCCTGGGAGGGTGCTTTTGGAGGCAGAGAGGAGGTATGGGCCTGTACTCACACAGAGTGCTGTCGATAAATTGACCATCTGGTAAGTCATCTATTCTCTCTCTCATTGGGAGACTTACTTTCATAGCTGTGGATGGCATTGTTCTCCAAACAATTGACACTACCACTATACATTGATGAGCCTTGTGGCTCTGTGCACTCAGAATTTGTGGGAGCATACAACAATTTATCAGCATTCTACCTATGATAGAATCTTAGGAAATCAAGGATTGCAAGTCCAATGCCAGTCCAATCATCCAAATCCATGCAATACACAAGAAGTTAGCGATCTGTGATGCATAGATCCATTCCCACTCGAGTCATTGGCACCAGGTCCAGGTTGACCTAGTTGACCAGACACCTACATCATGCATCTATGATATGGCAAGATTCTAGGCTCAGCATGTGACCAAGCCCATACAGTCATATGGCATACAGACATGTAGGCAGTGTATGGCTAGGGGACTCATAATGTGAGGCATCTCTAGTGCACATGGATGTGTGCTAATTAAAGCAATCAAGTTAGTGAACTTGTTGCAGTAATGACTGCATAACAAGTAATGGTTAGTAAGGAGCAAGTTGCCATTAGGACTTGTTGGTGGAAGTAACAGTTGTATCAGTAAGAAAGCACAGTAATTAAGCACATAGCATAGTAATTGCATTACAAACAAGTTCACTATGATCAATAAGCCCTTGCTGTGGCTGACAGTAGTAGATTACACATTAAATTAGAAAATTAGTATAAAGACCACACATATTCGAGCTAGAAGAATAGAATACCCTCAGGAATATTGCTCCCCCACACCATAGCCCATAAATCCTAAACATCTTCACAAAGAAGACACATATACAACCTCTCAACCAATGCACTAGTGTAATATAAAAGTTCCTTGCAAACTTGATTACATTTGTGCTCAGTATTGAGTCATGCTCGTTGCTTACTAGCTTTGTTCTATAAACCAAGAAGGGAGTAGTTCACCTTCATTGGCATCCTCAGTCTAACTCACCGACCTCGGACCTCAAAGCATGATCATATGAGCTGTCCGAAGAGGTGTCCCTGCCTCCTACACCGACTCAATTGCCGACCTCGGCATCATGATTCCCTCAACATACACTGAGTGGAAATGCCAGATCTGTAATATATATGATGAAAAGGCCCAAAAGCAGGCCTTTGACAAGATCAGCTATGTTGATAGGCCCAAGAACCAATCCACCAGTAGTTCAGCTAAAGGAACTACCAGTGCAACAAGTTCTGGGGCCAACAAACGCACCAGCAAAGGATCGTCAGGTTTGGGGTGGACCACTTATGGAGGCACTGGAGAACCAATGGACATAGACCACCTCAAGAAGGAGGAAAGGTGCTTCAATTGTGGAGGGAATGGGCACTTAGGGAAAGATTGCAAGAAGCTGAAGCGGCCCAGAGACCTGAAAAATGGGCGATACATGATGGCCCAACTTTGCACGATGTTAACAGAGGCCAAGGAGCATGATAAGGAGGAGCATGGACACAGTCACGAAGAGAAGGTCCAGGAGAAGATGCCCTCGACGATGAAGATTGAGGAGGTAAAAGGCAAGGCCGAGAAGTGAGTGATTCCACTTCCTCAGCCCAATCCTCCTCTTGGAGTGGTTGGTCATCGGGTCCTGCTGTGCGGACTTTACCTGATTGTAATACATTTTTACATATGTCTACAATTGTCTTGGTGCATTTGAATATACCAGTTTTGATCACTTCTCCCGAGACCACCTGAAAAGAATCACACCCCGTTCAGGCTCTGCCTGAAGAAATATATAAAATCCCCCAGAAGTGAGAGGAATCCCATCCCCCTCCCTTGCTAACACTTTCTGCCCCAGAACTCCTCACCCTCCAGGACCTTCAGACACGATGGGGACCAGAGTTCATCTGAACAATGTCAGGGATCTCCAAGTCCTTAGGGATGAAGGGGGTGCTCCCTGAACTGGTTGAGCCCATCGTTGCTGAATGGGAACATCAAGACGGAGGTGGGGACATGAGGTTGATGCCTGCTGACTTTGTCTGCAATGATTTGCCTCATGCTCGAGGACAGTCACAGAAACATGACCCCCTCTCTCCCCACCTGGAAGAAGAAATGAGAGACTGCATCCCCCATCGTTCTCTCGAGAGCCATTTGCCGATTGAGAAGATGCTTCTCCCATCTCTGACCCAGGATCAAGATGCCAGGGTCAGAAGACTGAGGGGAGACCCAGGTTCGGCTCCATCCCTGGAGGACCATGCCTCCTCTTCCCTCCCCTCTGATGAAGAAGCCAGACATTGGACTCCCTCACTGGAAAGTCATGATTTCACCAAGGGGGGACCATGCTGGCCCCTGACTGACAAAGGATCAAGCAGGATTCCAGCATCAGATGTGTGATGCTCACAGGTCCAGAATAGCACTCTCATCAAAATCCCTGACAAGGAGGATGACACCACCTTCAAGATGGCAGAACAAAAAGAATGGACAAGACAGGAACAAGTAACGACCAAGGGGCTTCTTCCACTGTTCTTCAAGGATCAAGAGAAGCAGGAAGAAGAACTGCAGAGGGCGAGGCCATCAGAATCAGATCAAGTGAGTGTTTCTTCCCTGAAGGCTTCTGTCTGGCTCTGCCCCTTTGGTGCAGACTGGACCCTCCAGGTGATAAAAGAAGCACAAACCGATTCTGAGGCATTCACCACCCTACACCTCTGGACCCATAAGGAAAAGGTCAACGAGATTGACAACCAACTCCTGATTGAGTTAAGAAAAGAAGGAGAGCAAGCATGAGAATGGCTCTAGGAACTGAGCCAGCCCATTCGGTATCAATGATGGGTCTCTACTAAAGGAGTCTGGGAACTGTTCCTAGACATCCAGTTTGAGATGCTAGAACATCGCCAAACTCTCAAGGCCCAGGCCTTGGTCAACAGTGGTTGCACTGGGAGCACAATTAATGAGGCCTACATTAAGAAGTATGGCCTTGTTACCAGACCCGCCCTGTCCCCGATTTCAGTGTACAATGCTGATGGAACACGAAACAAAGCTGGGGAGATTACCGATGATATGCATGTTGTGTGTTTACCCTTAGATTTTGCGATTTTGTATGAGATATATACATACCAGAATCTATATCTACTTGAGTATGAGAGCTATTGCTGAGACTTCGAGCAGATAGCTAAGATCCTGTGCAATGAGAAAATATACAGAGTCGAAATACAGGACTTAGGAACAGTACCTTGAAGGATTGAACCTACCAGCCTGAATATTCAACCTGTAATTGGTCTAAACAGGCGAATATATGCCATAACATCCCACTCATGCATGATCTACTGAAACCAGAAGTATCTAGTCCCTTAATATGGTTGACTAGCCCCCAGAAGACGTGAATAGTTCCCTAATGTGACAATTAAGTCCCCAATGTGATTGATCAGTCTCAACAGAAGGGAATATTCTCCTAATGCGATTGAATAGCTGTGATTAGTTGCCTATGGTTTGCAGAATATTCCGAGGCAGTTCAAGCTCTAGCAAGAATAGATAGAAAAGCATGCAAAGATTCACACTCAGAAGCGAATATTCTCTCTAACATGGTGGAATATTTCCTCTCAGATTAAAGATACAAAGTGACTCGCCATTACTATTGCTTGATAGTGACTTTGGACCTGTAGATATTCTGCAGATGAGCCGCATTCCAGAAGAATAGCCATAAGGCTCACATCAGTGATTGTGATATCAATTATTAATTGATTGGTCAGGAACATTCCCCTGGTTGCAGCTGTGGCCAGTCACCTAGATACAGAAGATAATGATGGATCACCCATTGCATGGTGTGGTAGTCTGGGCCGAGGGTGAATTAACTGGTAACCAGGCTAGCTACCTTGGTAACACTAGAACATTCCATAGTCCAGCAAAGAATGATAGAATATTCTGGCTCCAACAGCCATGGAGACAGTATCTAGATTGTCTGGACCGATGAAACCCTCAACCCAGTAGTATATGCTCTAGACCCAATCAGATATTAGCTTATACAGTATGACTAAATATCCATGGTAGATCGGACTATGTACAGTATATAAAGGCCTCCTAGATGTAATATATGGGAGGCAACACCCTCCCCATGATTTGACCCTATAAGCACAGTAGCTTGGGTGACTCAAGGGCTTTGGAGTGGAGCCTCGGAGTTATAGAATAGTTTGTTAAGTCCAGGAAGCTTGCCATCCCTTAGAGTCACACCTTAGCCAGTGAGCAGGGTGATTCGAAGGCCTTTGTGCATATTCCTTGGGTGAGACAAATATTCCTTAAGTCTAATAGAAGAAGATAAAAGAATATAAAGATTATTTATATATTTTCGAGTTTGAGTTGGCCAGTGAGCCATAGTATCAGCCAGTGAGCTGCAGAGTTGGCCAGTGTGCTATAGAATTTGGCCAGAGTGCCATTAATCTCAGAACACAGAATATTTCAAGTACCAAGATGAGCAGTCATCATTAATATACTTTATTTGCTCCCAGACCTATTATATATTCGCTAAGTCAAATTGAATAGCTTGAATACCTTTAGAATTGAAAGAACAAGTCATATATTTGAGCTTCTGGCTAGAATATTTGCGCACTTATCAGAATATTTGAACTTCATACCAAACTAGTTGGTTTGCAGAGGTCTTCTATCGATCTCGAAACACCTGAACTTATATATTTGGTAATTGTGAAGTGCAAGGATTACTTAGGGTTGAGTATATACGAGTTTCACTTGCTGTATATTCAATCTAGGTTTTTCCCTGCACCTGTTACCAAGCACATCACCAAGTTCGTAGAAGTGCGAATGACCGTAGGAGGTCATAGCGAAAGAATCGACTTCGCCATCACCAATCTCAGCAAGGGCAACATTTTCCTAGGACATGACTGGCTCCTACAACACAACCCCATCATCAACTGGGCCACCGGCAAGATCATATTCGCCTGGTGCCAGTGTCAGAGAAACCCGTTCCCGTTGCTGGATGCAGACCCTGATGACCCCTGGGATGAGGAATTGGAGGAGGGAGAGACCATTCTCATGGTTGACCTTTGCAAGGAGCTGAAAATTTGCATGGTACATCACACGAACGATCTAGTGGCCAAAGCCAACAAAGGAAAGACCAAAAGGACATTTGAAGAGATGGTCCCCCCCCAGTACTGAGAATTCGAAGACCTCTTCTCCAAGGAAAACTTCAATGAACTCCCTGAGCGCAAACCATGGGACCACACGTGATTGAACTAATCCCCAATGCCAAGTCCACTCTTGACTGCAAGGTCTACCCTCTAAATTGCCATGAGCAGGAAGAGCTTCGACAGGTTCCTCGATGAGAACTTGGAATCCAGGCCATATTCAACCATCCAAATCCCCCTTTGCCTTGCCCTTCTTCTTTGTCAAGAAAAAGGATGGCTCACTCTGACCCATGCAAGACTATCAGAAACTCAATGAGATGACCATTAAAAACCGATACCTGCTCCCCCTCATTTCAGAACTCATGGATAAACTCCATGGCATGAAATACTTCACCAAATTAGACATCCGCTGGGGATACAACAACATCCGAATCAAGCAAGGGGATGAGGCCAAGGCAGCTGTTCTGAATGAACCACATGGCCTCTTTGAACCAACAGTCATGTTCTTTGGACTGACCAATTCGCCAGCAACCTTCCAGTGGATGATGAACGACATCTTCCATGACCTTATTCACAAAGGGAAGGTGACCATCTATCTGGATGATATCCTTATCTTTTCAAAAGACCTCCAAGAACACTGACAAATTGTCAAGCGAGTACTCCAACACCTCCGAGAGCACAAGCTGTTCCTCAAGGCTGAGAAGTGCAAGTTTGAAGTGCTGGAAACAGAATACCTCAGCATCATTATCAGTGAAGGATCTGTCCTGAATGGATCCTGTCAAGGTCAAGGGAATCGCCGAGTGGCCCACACCCACTAAGAAGAAAGAGTTACAATCCTTCTTGGGCTTTATGAACTTCTATTGGAAGTTCATTAAGGACTACTCTAAGATCATGCAGCCCATGACTCAGCTCACCAGGAATGCCTCCTGGGCCTGGGGAGCTGGCACAAAATGAGGCTTTCCAATGCCTGAAAAAACAAATGGCAGAGGACGTAGTACTAGCTCTGCCTAAGGAGAAGGGTAGATTCTGAGTAGAGGCCTGACTCGAGTGAAGGGGCAGTCAGGTGCAGTCCTTAGCCAAGAACAAGATGGAAAATGGAGGCCAGTCACCTTCCTTTCCAAGGCCCTGACTGTCACCGAGCGGAACTATGAAATATACTGACAAAGAGCTCCTGGCAATCATAGCTTCGCCCTCGAAGAATGGAGACATTATCTCATGGGTGCGGCAGAGGACTTTGAGATTTGGACAGACCATCAAAATCTCCAATATTTCTGACAACCGCAGAAACTCAATCAGTCGCCAAGCTTGATGGGTAACAGAACTCATGGAATACCACTTCACCTTGCATCACAAACTGGGCACTTTGAACCGCAAGGCTGATCTCTTATCCTGATGGGATGATCATGACCAAGGCAAGGAGGATAATGATGACATCATAGTCCTTCAACCTGAACACTTTAGGGCCATGATCATGCCTACCACCAGTGAAACACATCGACACATCAAGGACATCACCTGCGACCATGGCAAATGGGACCAAGGAATTCAAAACTCCCTTAACCATGAATGCGGTATCTCTGAGAAGGAGGGCCTCCTCTATTATGATGGACAGATCTATGTACCCCAAGATGATAAGCTTAGAGAGGAGATCATCGCCTCCCATCATGATCACATTATGGTAGGACATCCAGGAATCGAGAAGATGAAGAAACTCATGCAAAGAGAGTTCTGGTGGCCGAAAACTCAAACAAACAGTAGAAAAATATGTCAAGGCATGTGAAGCATGCAAATGCACCAAGACCAATACCTATCCTAAAGCTGCCCCCCTCCACCCCAATGAAGTCCCATTGGAGCCTTGGAGTCATATATCCATCAACATGATCACAGGACTCCCTGAGTCGAATGGCTATGATGCCATCCTGGTGATTGTCGATAGGTTCTCAAAAGAAATCATCCCTATTCACCTGCAACATCGAGCTTACATCGGAAGGATGGGCCAAACTCCTTCACAACCACGTTTATGCCCACCATGGAATGCCCAAGACAGTAATCTCAGACAGAGGACCACAGTTCATCTCCAAGTTCATGATGGAACTCCTCAAACTCCTTGACATCACCCCGAATGCTTCCACCGCATTCCACCCCCAAACTGACAGCTAAACGGAATGGGCCAATCAAGAGATCAACAAGTATCTCTGAATATTCATCAATTACCAACAAACAGACTGGAGTGAATGGCTCACCCTGGCAGTGTTTGCTCATAATAATCACGTACACTCTGCTATGGGACAGACACTGTTCTTCACTAACTACAGTACCAACCCTTGAGTATTGCCCAACTCAATCCAAACCACCCCATTCACCAACCCATCTGCCAGGTCATTTGCTGAAAACATGCAAGAAATACATCATCAAGCCAAGGAAGCACTCGAAGAGGCAGCAGGCAAAATGAAGGCTCAATACAACAAAAAGAAGAGAAACACTGTGGACTATGCCATCGGAGACAGAGTATGGCTAGATTCCACCAACCTCCATCTACCCCGACCAAAGAAGAAACTCGACGACAAGCATGTTGGTCCCTTCCTCATTCTGGAAAAGGCTGGTGCCTCCAAGTATAAGCTCAAACTTCCCCCTCATTGGAAGATTCACCCACGTTTCAATGAGAAACTATTAACCCTGTACATGCCTCCAGCATTCCCAAACCAAGAACAACCACCACTGCCACCACCAGACCTCATTGAGGAATGAGGAGGAGTACAAAGTCGAAGAAGTCTTGGACTCTCACATGCAGTCGAGTCCATGGCAAAAAGGGACAGAAGTCAAGACTAGTAACTGACTACTTCGTCAAATGGAAAGGATGGACCTGAGAGCATAATTCTTGGGTATCAAGAAGATGACATGGCTAACGCCCAAGAAGCCATTCAAGACTACGAGAACAGTATTTTGGAAACCAGAACTGTCATAACCGCCTGCAAGGTTGTCGACCAATCTGAAAAAACACTAAAAGAAATACTGGACCATTGTTATGTCAATGACATCATCTCATACCAAGTTCTTAGGCAAGACTGGCCAAACTTTTTGGGTTGAAAATCCCTGCACTAATGACAAACACTGGAGGGATTACATCGACAACTACTGGAGAAAGGAGTATGCAAAAGCACAAGAAGAACCACAGAGTGAACCTTAGGGCAGTCGGGACATCTGCCTTAACGAAGAGGGTAATGTTACGATTTATTCACTTTTTTCCTTTTTCTAGCCTTATCTTATCCTATCGGCATCATCACACTTATGCACTATCACCTCGCTACCGCCGATATCAACTTTGCTAAAACTTCCCTGATGGACAACTGCATGATATTGTGTGCTTGTCATCCAACTAGCATGCCTCTCAACTTTGCTAAAACTTTTGTACCTATTAATAGGACCTACTCCTTAGTATTTAAGTAGCTACACTTAACTGTACAACCTCAGCTTCGAGCTAAGGTTTAACCACACATAAACTTTACTTGTCTGCTCGCTTGCCAAGAGCTTCTCCAGTAAGCGCCTCTCTCATCACCTTGAGATCATCCAAGGCATTGCCAAAGTGATTGTCCAAACACAAGACAGCTTAGCAATTGCCCGATCCAGAGTCACAGTGAGAGTCAGGCCCTAACAACTACTAACCAACAAAGGAGGAATGGAAGGGGGTCAAGAGGAGATGAGAATCATTTATGTTCATCAGACTCCTCAATGTTTGACCTTCTCTTCTTCCATGTATCCTTCTTCTCCTGGGCTTTATCAGTGCTAAGCTGGTCCTCCACAGCTGAATCATGGCCCTCCAGATTGACATCCTCCTAGTCCACGAGCAGACATCACTGGAGACTCTGCACAGGGAGAACCTGGGGACTCAGCTTGGGGAGATGCTGTTCACTCTTTGGTAGAATGAACTGAGCTGCAGGAGACATGTGAAAGAGAAGCATCTGGCAGGGACCATCCAACTGTTGTCTTTAGGACTGGCAATGTCAAGCTCAGGAATCAGGATCGCATGGGCAGTAAGAGCCTGTTCAAGAGTGATGTAAAGTTGATATGGGAGATTGGGGTCAGACAGGATGAGCTGCAACGAGCTGGGAAGCCTCTGTGCAGGCAACTTGGAGCATAAGGATCGAACATGCTTTGAAGCATGGCATGGTACTTTGAAGCAATGCTGGCAGTAGTATTGGCGGAAAGCTCGAAGAGGTGATGCAAGTCCAGAGCTTGTTAAAGATGTTTGTGCACATCTAGAAATGAAGAGAAAGTAACTTAGTAGATGATAGGAATAAAAGAAAACAGGACTCACTGGTCAGCATTGCTTCAACATAGGCAACCACTGGAGTCCTGATCTGATAATAGTCCAACAGACCAGCCTTGAAGGAATAGACAGGCTTGCTACCATGATAGCAAGCATCACAATTGTTTCCCCACCCACAGAAGATGCAGGGGACATTGCAGGCACTCAAGGTACAATGTAGGCAGGGATAATTAGGCTAGAAAAGGTTAAGAAGTGAGAAAAGATGCTAGAAGATGGAACCAAAAAGAGAGACTTATGATGGCCTCATCTTTGATGAGCTCATGGACTTCATCTTTCTTGATTGGTTTGGGCTCCACAGTTGGAAAAAGATACACTAAGAAATGATGAAGTAAGAGAGAAGAAAGATGTAGAAAGGAGAAGGAAGATGTACTACCCTCTCTGGGAATCATAGACAGTGGCAGATATGACTTGTGGTTGTGACAATTGATGATGGGGATCCTGCTGATCCCAGGGCCAGATGTGACAGTGTTCAGTTTCTTGAGGTTTTCTTTGTCATTTACCTGGTTGTCCTTGTCATCACCAGGAGGGTTGTCTATGGACAAAAGCATTAGCAAAAGAAAGAGAAGAAAGCAGCAAAGATACTTACCAACCAATTTGTGTGCTGGAGAAGGCAAACATTTAGCTTGTGAGCGAGTACCATGAGATGGCATGGGCTCAGTTGCTAATAGTGATAACTGAAGTCAGCAAAAAGTACAAGAAGAAAAGATAAGACATACCAGTTTTCTTTTTGGATACAGTGGCTTTGGGCTTGTTGGTGACCAACTTGCCCCCTCTACTCTTCTTAGTGGGAGGTGCCTAGGAAAAATAAAAAGAAACCGAGTAAAATGAGGAAAAAGAATAAGAGGAAATACAGACCTCAGTTGGAACCATCAGCAAGGTGATGTTTGCCTCCAGATAAAGCAGAGACTATGGGCTGTATCTCAGCTTTGACACACTTCAAGTTGGCAGGGCCAGGCTTTCCAGTAGGCATAACTGGAGGCTGGGGATCCTTGGTGGTCCTGGCATGGACAGGGCAGTGATCGTCGGAAGGCACAGGCATCTCTTTAGCATATTTCAACAATGATCTAGCTGCATGAGAGGCTGGGATGCTAGACCCAGGGTGCAGCAGCATAACCTATGAAGAAAAGGAAAATAAAACAGCTTAGAAAAAGTGACCAGCTACAATGAAAGTAGGGATGTACAGTTTTAGATTCCTTCATAGTCAAGGACCAGTCTCCCTACTCCTCAACATATGCATCTGTAGAAAGGGCACCAGCTAGATGAGTCACTGACTTGAGCAAATTATACATGAAAGGTGCAGTGTTTTTCTTGCAGGTTCGAGGACAGTTGATATCAGAGAGTGAGCTACAGAAAAAGTCAGAAAGAATAAAAATGAAAATAAAGAGAAGCCAACACACCAGTATAGGGTGAGCTCAAGTAAGAGCAGTTACCACATCACACTCTCAAGCATTCTCCAAAGCGTTGTCATCAAAGAAGGGCAAAAGCCTTTGAAGATGGGGGTCGAGTTCCTCGAATGGGAACATGGCGAAGAAACAGTGCATAAAACAGAAGAGGACCATAGAGTTTTGAAAAGCAGAGATGACAGAGTGAGAAAGAAAGGTGAAGGAACAACAAGTCATGTTGCAGCAGAGAGTTAAGAAGCAGGGTGACTTAAGATAATTTTTCAGAGGAATATTCCCACCAGCAACTTCCAGAGCTGAAAGTTCAAGTTGAGTCTCAATGTGGCATGGAATATGCCAGTGCATGGACCAACCAGCATTGAATATTGAGTCCAGGCTCGAATATACCAAGTGTTGAATGAAAGAATGTGGATAGTAGCAGATAGAAAGAAGACCATGCATATCACCATCCCAAAACAAGCAATATAACAAGTGATGTCACTCCACATGTGCGATGATCAGCAGGGCTGCCATACAATGAAATAGCAACAGATTCACAAAACCAGATAAGAAAGAATATACAGAAAAGTAACAGAAAGCACTGTGTCAATAAGGGTAATATCCCAGCAGCAGTGACCAGGGATGGTCACAATTATAGTGTGGGGGAGATGATATGCATGGAACGTATCCACCCATAGATTTTGCAATTTGTATACTATATACTTATCCAATCTATACTGCACTTGAATATCAAGAGCTAGGATTGAGCCTCTGGATCGCTAGCTAAAGCTATTGCTTCGCACAATGAAATATACTAAGTGGCATTAGGACTTAGGAAAGATATCACTGTGAGTTGGACCTACCAGCCTAATATATATGCCATAACAGTTCTAGTTGCAGGTTAGCTATTAAACCAGGAGTAGATATACCAGATAAAACTGTGAATAGTCGTGATAGCAGGTAGAGCTAACACCCATTATGGGATAGCCAACACTACCAGGATTGCCTTAGAGAAAGATATAACCCTGAAGAACCATGAGGTTTGCATCAATGATGAGACTATACTATCTACTGATCAATCTTCCAGGAATATTCTGACTGATTGTGTTGCATCAGATAGTTCTAGTTATAGCAAGCTTATAGCTATCCCTTAATCATGAATCAGCCTGAAACCAGGCAACATGCGAGTAACTAAGTTATTCCATATGGTGAGATACACAGCATTCTGACTGCGAGATGGGTAACTGAATATATCAGCCTAGAACATCAGAGGCAGCTAGCTAAACCAGGTTGCATAGCATGGCAGTAGGATATCTTGGGCTAGCTGTGACTGGTAGTAACTTACACTATAGTAAATGACTAAATAGCTGAGGTAGCATGGACCAGTAGTAGTATATAAGGACTGTATATATGAATATATGGGAGGCTTCGCCACCTCACAGTTTGACCATATAGCACAGAAGCTAAGGTTGAATGAAGAGGTATTAAGTTGAGTCTTGGACAAATAGCATATCACTAAGTCCACTAAAGAATATAAAGCATATATTTGATTGTAACAACATAGCAAGTCACAGAGACCACTGTATATTCAGAACAAAGCTTGAAGTGAAGGCATCACAGCCAATATAAGCCAGTGAGCTAAAGATAGAGGCCAGTGCACCCCTATATCAGTCAGTGAACTGGAAGATCAAGGCAAAGAGCCATCTAACTTCGAGTTTTTGAAGTCTATTCAGCATTCTAAGAGACAAAGTTCACTTAACTATACCACTAGACAACACACACATTGTATATCTGCTTTGTTGAAGTCAGATTTCCTTGAATATCCTCATTGTTTTCATCTATTGAGTTGAATATTCGTGGACAAGCTTAGATTATTTAGTTTGCAGAGGTCTTCTATCAATCTCGAAACACCTGAACTCATATATTTAGTGATTGTGAGTGCAAGGATTGCTTGGGGTTTAGTATATATAAGTTGCACTCTATATATATTCAGATTCTAGCTATCTCTGTACAGTTACCAAGCATATCAGCGATGATAAACTTCATGGAGAAATCATTGTCACCCACCATGATCACATCACCACTGGACACCCAGGGATCAAGAAGACCAAAGAGCTCATTCAAAGAGAGTTCTGGTGGCCAAAACTCAAACAAACCTATTGAGAAATACATTAAGGCCTGTGAAGCATGTCAACAGACCAAAACCAACACTCAACCCAAGGCTGCCCCCCTTCACCCAAATGAGATCCCCTCTGAACCCTGGACTCATATATCTGTTGACATGATCACTGGACTACCAGATTCCAATGGCTATGATGCCATTCTGGTAGTCATTGACAGATTCTCCAAGGAGATCGTTCCAATCCTGTGTAATGTCAAATTAACATCTGAAGGATGGGCCAAGCTCCTACAGGACCACATCTATGCCTGCCATGGAATGCCCAAAATGATAATCTCAGATAGAGGACCCCAATTTGTCTCTAAGTTTATGGCCAAATTGCTTTGACTCCTTGACATTACCCCCAATGCATCCACAGCATTTCATCCCCAGACTGACAGACAGACAGAGCATGCCAACCAGAAAATCAACAAATACCTTCAGATCTTTGTTAACCACAGACAGACTGACTGGAGCAAATGGCTTGCCCTTGCAGCCTTTGGCCATAACAACCAAATTCACTCCTCTATGGGACAAACCCCATTCTTTACCAATTATGAGATAAACCCCCATGTCTTACCTGACTCTATCAAGACTACCCTATTCACAAATCCATCTGCAAAGTCCTTTGCTGAAAATATGAAAGAAATCCACTATCAAGCAAAAGAGTCCTTAGAGGAAGTGACAGGCAAAATGAAAGCCCAATACAACAAGAAAAGACAGGACACAATGGACTATGGCATCAGAGATCAAGTATGGCTAGATGCCACCAACCTTTATCTGCCCTGCCCCAAAAAGAAACTCAACAACAAATGCATTGGACCATTCTTAATCCTTGAAAAGACTGGTGCATCCGCATACAAATTGAAACTTCCCCCACATTGGAAAATCCACCCATGATTTAACAAAAAACTTCTGATGCCCTATATTCTTGGAGTTAGTGAGGTAGGTGCTCGGATGTGATAACAGAAAGGGAGGCTCGAGAGAAAAAGAGAGTGACGCTGAATAGAACAACTGTATTGTTAATCTCAGTGGTTGATAAAAAGCTGTATTGGGTACCTGAATAGAGCAATGTATTGTTACTATAGTATGGTAAGTATAATGCTAGGATGAATATACATAGAGGTACTCACATCTCAGCAGTTGGTAAAAAGCTGAGATGCAAGGCTGTGCATTGTATATGAAAAAGGAAAGAAAAATCAAATACATAGTCCATGTATGTCTTGTACTGATACTACATCCAACACTCTCCCTCAAGATGTATGTGGCTTATTTACAAGATGCCCAGTGCTTCCATAAACTTCTTGAACTTTTGATGAGCCAATGGTTTCATGAGGACATCAGCAATCATGTCATCAGTGGGGCAGTACTGTAACTTGACATGGCCTTGCTCAATGGTTTGCCAGATGAAATGGTAACGGACTCCAATGTGCTTTGTACATTCATGGAATACTGAATCCTTGGCTATAGAGAGGGCATTCTGGCTATCAGAGTAGAGGATGATGGGTTCATTTGGATAGATGGAAGGGTTCATGATGAATGTGGAGAGCTTGGAAAGGAGCTTGTGCAATCAGATCATGTTCTTTGATGCTGGAGTCAATCTGACATATTCTGATTCACCTGTGGAGATGGCAATGATTGGCTGCTTCCTTGATGTCCACATGATGGTGCCCTGACCCATGAACAGCACGAATCTGGACATGGATTTCTGCCCAGGCTGGTTGGCATATGCTGCATTGTGATAGCCCTTAAGATTGATATTGGGACCACCAATCACAAGCTGTTGGTCACATGTACCCTTGAGGTAGCAAAGGACTCAGGAATCCAGCCTTTAGATGAGTTGAGTGCAGTTCCTCAACAAATTGCAAGAGCGCTGAGACAGAATAACTGATTTCAGGGTGCGATCCAACTGCAACGTACATGAGGGAGCCTAAGAGCTCATGATAGAGTGCTTTTTTGTGCAGTGTTACTGGTTCCTTAGATACAGAAGGGAAGTCTGGGTTCAAATCGAGATTTGCCTCCATTGGCATCGCAAATGGGGCCATGTCCTCAATGCCAAATCGTTTCACAATTTGGTCAATGTATGCAGGCTGTCCAATACTGATGGTGTGATTTTCCCAGTCTCAAGCGATATGCATACCCAGTAGCCAGTGAATAGGCCCAAGATCAATGAGCTCAAAATGAGAGCCGATTTCTCATTTAAATTGGTTTGACTCTTCTTGGGAGTTTGCTATGATGGTAAAGTCATCTGTGGCAACTGTGACAATTGTGTATTTTGTTGCTGACTTGATCTGATAGAAGACGGCCTCATCTGCATTGCTGACTGTGAACCCCAGAGAGATCATTGTTGACTTTAGGGTTTGGTACCAGCCTCGGCCTGCTTGCTTTGTGCCATATAGGCATTTGAGCAGTTTGGTGCAGACATTCTGGCCCTTGAGATGTTCCAGGATTTCAAAGAATTCTTCATATCTGTTCAGGAACTTGATATAGATCTCCTCAGTGATATTGGCATGCAGGTACTGCATTTTTGATATCAGCTTGGTCAATTATTGCATCACAAGAGGCAGCCATGGACAGTAGGATGCAGAGAGTAGGGAGGTGGACAACCAGGGCATATGTGTCAAAGTAGTCGACACCTTGAACTTGAGTGAATCCTTTAGCTATGAAATGTGACTTTGCCTTTTCGGGCTCACCAGTCTTGTTCCATTTGACCTGGTAGATGAATCTCGTGTCCATGATATTTGCATTCATGGGAACATCTTCTCGTTTCATCACCTTCCATGCTTTCTTCTTTTCACACTGCCTGACTTCTGCAAGCATCGACTCACACCATTCTCCCTCATTGGGACCACTCAGTGCCTCTTTCATGGTCACTGGTTCAATGTCTGCTATTATGGCATAGTCTATCAGTGAGGAGCCCAACAGCTCTTTGTCATCATCATCATCTGATTCATCATGAGACATGGTTACTGCTATTCCAGCAGTGGTGGGATGTTTACACAGGTCTGGAGGTGCGAGTTGGCCTGGTTTTGAGGCTGCAGAGCACTTGGGTCAGCTTGGCTGAGCAGGATCAGACTCTATGTCTGTGAGTGGGGATTCCGGACATTCTGGGTGAGTTTCTGTGGGATTTTGTGGTTTGTCTGGTTGATTTTTGGTGGGCTGAATGGCTGTAGATGGCTTTGGAACCTGAGGAGAGTCAATATCTTCATCCTCCCCCTTGACAACAAATGGTTCTGGAGTCAGGTCCTCTTTATTGAAGTAAACATCATGTTCAATGCTGACCCTTTGCTTTCCAGGCCAGTAAATCCTCCATCCTTTAGCTTCAGTATCAATTCCGACGAAGTGAGCCTCAACAGCATATTCCCCAAGCTTTTCCAGTGCTTTGACTTGGACCCAGCAGTGGCATCCCCATGAATGAAGGCCAGAGATGTTCAGCTTTCTGCCAGTTGCCATCTCAAATGAAGTTTTCCCTGATGGTATTGCTTTCATCAGGGTGCAGTTGTAGACCCATTCAGCATGCCGGTGAAGCTTCAGCCCATAGATATTTTGGTAATCCTGAACTGATTAGAAATGCTCATGTCGTGTCCATCAGATATCCATTGGATCATTTGGCAATGCCATTTGACTGTGGGGAGTCATGTATGGTAAGGTGCCACTTTATCCCTTTTGCCTTGAGGTGGTGAGTGAACTTGTCACTTAGGAATTCTCCCCCTTGATCTGTACCCAGGATCTTTATGACCTTAACACTGCACTGGACCTTGATCCAGGTCTCAGTAGCACTTGTATGACCCAAAGGTACCCAATTTCTTTGATAGATATTCAGATTTTGATTCATAGGTATGTAGATTGCAGTATGTGCAGGCATAGCATGCTTCCCCCAAGTGATACAACAGACATCAGACCCATCAAGTCTCTAACAACCTTGTTGCCAGTGTTCTCAACATACTCGTATTAGCCTTGTTTGGGGAACAGTTTGTGTTTTGCTTTGGTCTTTACACAGGTCTCACAGAATTCCAGTTTTGAATCCAGGTCAAGCTCAATTCTCTCAATGTGGCCATCAACATACATGTGATGGAGAGTGGTATGGCTTCAGTGAGCACATATATTGTGTAGCTCAGTGATGTTCACCTTGAGCTTACCTGCCACTATAGTGACATCTGGTTTTGCTCCTGTGGTCTGGCATGTACCTGGGGTTGATATGATGTATAAACCTCCAGTTTTGGGGATCTTGGCTATGATCCTAGCATTGGGACGTGGTGTATGGATGTATATGGTTTGATCAGAGGGTTTGATATGGATGAGGAATCCAGTGTGGCTAACATGTGATAGGGATATAAGGGTGTATGCCATTTTCAGTGCATGGTATGCATTTTGAAATCTTGCAATGGTGGGCTTTTTGTCTTTACCCATAGGTAATGGTAACTGGAGGTCCTCTTTTCCTACTACATAGAAGACTTCACCATTCGCAGCCTTGATGGGCTTCAGTTCAATTTTGGCATAATTTTTGAATCTCCAACATTCAGGTGAGTACATTTTTGAAGCTCTACAATCAGCAATTGCTGTAACTTCTTCTCCTATTGCTATGTGAGCATTGCCCTCAGCCTTGTAGTCCAAGGTGCATATTAAGGCCACATTTGATTCATCATTGTCATCAGCTATGACTGCAATGATGTGCTCATTGTCACTTTCATCAATGGCTGCTGATGCTGATTCCTTTGCCTTCCCCTTTTTCTTAGCCATGTTCTTTTTTGAAGCTGGACCTTGGCCTGCTTTTCCACCACCTTTGCACCAGCAATCCCCAATGAGATGGCCTGTTTTGCTGCATGCTGGGTTCATGCATTTAAAGTGGGATCTCTCTGGTTTTTTCTTTGGCTTCCCCCTTGAACCCTGACTGCTCTGACCTCTTCCTCTGTTCTGTCATTGTGGAGACATTGTCACATTTTCCACTGTGGCCTTTGATACCACCTCTTCATCCCATTCCTCCTGCAGTGCTGCAATAAGGATGTCTGATGTGAGGGGTATCTTTGTGAATTTGCTGGTAGTGGAGAGGGTGCAGCAGATGTGGTCATAGAAAGGTGAGAGTGATTTTTGAATCATCAAGGTATACTGATTATCTTCAATCTTCAAGCCCATGCCCTCAATATGTTCACAGAGGATTTTCATCTCACCAAGGTGCTTCTGCATGTCACCTTCATCAGGGCAGGACATGTTACTGAACCAGGTAAGGAGGTGTTCATGTACAAGGTCACCCTTGCCAGTCATGATGGCAATGAGCTTTTTCCAGACAAGAGCAGCTGTTGCTTTGCCCTTGATATCATTGAAGGTAGAGTCAGAGATGGATTTGTAAATGATGCAGCACATCTTTGCCTCCTTTTGCTCATACTCCTCAAGCTTATCCTCTAGCTTTGTTAGGGCTGATGTTCACGTGACTCATAGTCAGGCGATTGGTAAGCTGTCTCGTGTTCGGACAATCACTTAGCCAAGGCCTTGGATGACTTGAGGTGGTGAAAGAGGCACTTACAGAATAGGCTCTCGGCAAGCGAGCAGACAAGTAAGATTTATGTGGTAGGTAAACCTTAGCTCAAAGCTGAGGTTGTACAGTAAATCATAGCTACTTAAATACTAAAGCATAGGTGCTAATAATAGGTACAAAAGATTTGTTGAAGTCGAGAGGCATGCTGGTCGTGCGACAAGCATGCAATATCATGTGTTGTCCATCATGAAAGTTTTGTTGAAGTTGATATCGGCACTGAGGTGGCAATAATGCGTAAGTGTGATGACACCGATAAGATATGATAAGACTGAAAAAAGGAAAAAGTGAATAAATCGTAACATTACCCTCTCGTTAAGGCAGTCGTCCTGACTGCCCTATGTCTTCCTCGCAGGGTGCACCGTCTTCCTCTTCTTGGTCACAGAGTATGCAGTCAGTGACTTCCTTTTCACTCTCCCTTGCCCAATAGTCATCAATGAACATTTTCCAGACCTCTCGGTCAGGTTCCTCGATCCAGAACTTCTTTCTGTCCGTTCGTTCTATTTGGTAGAACATGCTCCATCTGCCTGTGACTTTGTTTTCGCGATAATCACAATCAATTATCTGCTTTACCACTCTCTGGAATCTGTCAATTACTCTCCGTGCGGTTACAACTGTTCTTGTTTGTGAGACGCTATCCTCGTAATCCTGGATAGCTTCCTGGGCATTAGCCATGTCAGTCTTCCCGGACCCATGAGTTATGTTCTCAGGGTCCAACCTTTCCATTTGACTGAAGTAGTCTGTTACGAGTCATGATTTTTGTCCTTTCTTGCCCCGGACTCGACGTGTACGAGAGTCCAGGACTTCTTCGATTTCGTATTCTTCCTCATCTTCGATGAGGTCAGGTGGAGGTGGGGAAGGTTGTTCCTGGTTAGGGAATGCTGGTGGTATGTAGGGGGTCAGGAGTTTTTCGTTGAACCAGTGAGTGGATCTTCCAGTGGGGCGGGAGCTTGAGCTTATAGGCGGACGCACTGGCCTTTTCTAGGATCAGGAATGGGCCTGACACATTTGTCATTCGAGCTTTTTCTTGGGCCAGGGTAGGTGAAGGTTGGTGGTGTCGAGCCATACTCGATCTCCGAATGGCAGTAGTTGATGGCATCCTTTTTCTTTTTGTCGTATTGGGCCTTCATCTTGCCTGTGGCTTCCTCTAGTGCCTCCTTGGCTTGGTGGTGTACCTCCTGCATGCTTTCTGTGAACGACTTGGCTGATGGGTTGGTGAAGGCAGTTGTTTTGATAGAGTCAGGTAGAACTCGAGGGTTGGTGCCGTAATTCGTGAAGAACGGGGTCTGGCCCATGGCTGAGTGGATTTGATTGTTGTGGGCGAAGGCTGCTAGTGCCAGCCACTCACTCCAGTCAGTTTGACGGTGATTAATGAAAATACGCAGGTATTTGTTAATCTCTTGATTGGCTCGCTCTGTTTGGCCATCGGTTTGAGGGTGGAAGGCGGTTGATGCGTTCGGTGTGATGTCTAGGAGCTTGAGGAGCTCCATCATGAACTTGGAGACAAACTGTGGTCCTCGGTTGGAGATCACAGTTTTGGGCATCCCGTGGCAGGCATAGACATGATCGCCTAGGAGTTTGGCCCATCCTTTGGAGGTGAGTTCGACATTGCAAGCGATGGGGATTATTTCCTTGGAAAATCTGTCAACGACTACTAGAATGGCATCATAACCATTTGACTCTGGTAGTCTGGTGATCATATCGACGGATATGTGGGTCCATGGTTCAGAAGGGACTTCATTGGGATGGAGCAGGGCAGCTTTCGGATGGGTGTCCATCTTCATTTGTTGACATGCTTCGCATGCCTTGATGTACTTTTCTACTGTTTGTTTGAGTTTTGGCCACCAGAACTCTCTTTGAACGAGTTCTTTGGTCTTTTCGATTCCTGGGTGGCCTGCCGTTATGTGGTCATGATGGGAAGCGATAATTTCTCCTCTGAGCTTGTTGTCTCGGGGAACATAAATTTGTCCATCGTAATAAAGGAGTCCTTCCCTTTCTGAGATTCCACGCTCATGATCGAGAGAGTTCTGGATTTCTTGGTCCCATTTGTTGTGATCCCGGGTCACATCCTTGATATGCTGGTGAGTTTCCGATGTGGTGGGCATGATCATTGCCCGGAAGTGTTCGGGTTGAAGGACAATGATGTCATCATTGTCCTTCTTTCCCTGGTCATGATCGTCTCTTTGGCTTAGGAGGTCGGCCTTTCAGTTGGAGGCACCTGGTTTGTGGTGTAGGGTGAAATGATACTCCACAAGTTCAGTAACCCAGCAGGCTTGTTGACGATTTAATTTCTGGGGCTGTCGGAAATATTGAAGGTTTTGATGATCCGTCCAGATCTCAAAGTCTTCGGCGGCTCCCATTAAGTAATGTCTCCACTCTTCGAGTGCCAGCATGATTGCCAAGAGCTCCTTGTCATAAATCTCATAATTGCGCTCCGTGACTGTGAGCGCTTTAGAGAGGAAGGCAACGAGTCTCCACTTGCCATCCTGTTCTTGACTTAGGACAGCACCTATAGCTCCCTCGCTTGAGTCCACCTCTACATGGAATTTGCCTTTCTCCTTTGGCAGTGCGAGTACTACGTCCTCGGCCATCTGCTTCTTGAGTCGTTGGAATGCCTCGTTTTGTGCAGCTCCCCATGTCCAAGGGGCATTACTGGTAAGTTGGGTCATGGGTCATACGATCTTGGAGTAGTCCTTTATGAATTTCCAATAGAAGTTCATAAAGCCTAGGAAGGACTGCAATTCCTTCTTCTTGGTAGGGGTTGGCCACTCTGTTATCCCTTTGACTTTCACAGGGTCCATCCGGACTGATCCCTCGCTAATGATGACGCCGAGGTATTCAGTTTCCAGCACCTCAAATTCACACTTCTCAGCCTTCAGGAAGAGCTTGTGCTCCTGTAGGCGTTGAAGTACCCTCCTAACAATGCGTCAATGTTCTTGAAGGTCTTTGGAAAAGATCAGGATATCGTCGAGGTAGATGGTCACTTTGCCTTCCATAATGAGGTCGTGGAAGATGTCGTTCATCATCCACTGGAAGGTGGCCAGCAAGTTGGTGAGTCCAAAGAACATGACGGTTGGTTCAAATAGTCCTCGGTTGGTGCGGAAGGTGGCCTTGGCTTCATCTCCTTGTTTAATTCTGACATTATTATATCCCCATCGGACATCCAGTTTGGTGAAATATTTGGCACCATGGAGCTTATCCATAAGTTCTGAGATAAGCGGGAGGGGGTATCAGTTCTTGATCGTCATCTCGTTCAGCTTTCAGTAGTCCTGAACAGGTCGTAGGGAGCCATCCTTCTTCTTCACGAAGAAAAAGGGGGAGGTGAAAGGGGACTTAGAGGGACGAATTTGTCCCGATTCCAAGTTCTCGACAAGGAATTTATCCAGCTCCTCCTGTTCATGTCGATTGAGCGGATATACCTTGCAATCAAGAGTGGATTTGGCATTGGGGATCAGCTCGATTGCATGGTCCCATGGCTTGCATTCTGGCAGCTCGTCGAAGTTTTCTTTGGAGAAAAGGTCCTTGAACTCACGATATTGAGGGGGGACCATCTCTTCAAAGGTCTTTTTGGTCTTTCCTTCGGTGGCTTTGGCTGCTAGGTCGTTCGCATGGTGTACCGCATGAATTTCTAGTTCCTCCCAGAGGTCGACCATTAGAATGGTCTTGCCTTCCTCCAACTCTTCATCCCACGGATCCTCAGGGTCAGCGTCAGAGAGGGGAAATAGGTTCTTCTGGCATTGGCAGCGGGCAAAGATGATCTTGCCGCTGGCCCAATTGATGATGGGGTTGTGGCGTAAAAGCCAGTCATGTCCTAAGAAGATATTGCCTTTTCCAATATTGGTGACAGCAAAGTCGATCCTTTCTGAATGACCTCCCATGGTCATTCGTACTTCCACGAATTCGGTAATCTCTCCTGCCTTGTTTTGGGTACCATCGGCATTGTATACTGAGATGGGAGCGGGGGCGGGCCTGGTGACGAGGCCATGCTTCTTAACATAGGCTTCATTAATCGTACTTCCGGTACACCTGCTGTCAACTAGGGCTTGAGCCTTGAGGGTTTGACGATTCTCTAACGTTTCGAGTTGGACATCAAGGAATAATTCCTGGATGCCCTTGGTGCTTACTCATCGCTGGTACCAGATTGGTTGGCCCAGCTCATAGAGTTCTTTTCGTGCCCATTCTCCTCCTTGTCGGAGCGAGGCGAGGAGTTCGTCGTCGATTTCGTTGGCTTTTTCTTTATGGGCCCAGAGGTGGAGCGAGGCAAGTGCTTCTGAATCTGTGCGTGCTTCCCTGACAGCCCAAAGGGTCCAGTCCGCACCAAACGGCTTGAACCAGGTGGACTTCAGGGAGGAAACACTCACTGGGCTTGATTCGGAATGCCTCACCCTCAACGGTTCTTCTTCCTGCTTCTCTTGCTCCTGGGGCGAGGGGAGAAGCCCCTCAGTCGCTTTCTTTTCCTGCTTGACTCGCTCTTGTTCCCTTGCCATCTTGAAGGCAGTGTCATCCTCCTTGTCGGGGATTTCAACGAGGGTGGTCTTCCAGGCCTGTGAGCATCGCGCATCCAATGCTGGAGCCCCGCTTGATCCTTCGACAGTCGGGGGCCTTTGAGGAGTCTCCCTGGTTGGGGCATGCTCCTTCCCCAGGGATTGTCCACTGCCAGCTGTTTCATCAGGAATCAGGGGTTTGAGGAGTGGGTTGCTCCAGGGGTGACCAGAAGGTCTGTCATAGATGGAAGGGGCCATGAGCATCGCGTTTTTGTCGCATGAACTGTGCTCCCGTGTTCCTTCCGGGTCCTTTGGCACCTGTCCTGTGTCCCTATCCTTTCTTGTGATGGCTTCTTCCATTCGGGTCGGGGGTGAAGGAGACGCCGTCTCGACTGGCATAACATCCTCAGGAGACAGACGAGGGGTGCAATCTTTCACTTCTTCTTCCAGGTGGGGAGAGAGGAGGTCATGTTTCTGTGACTGTCCTCGAGCGCGCAGCGAATCATTGCAGACGGTGTCAGCAGGCATCGATCCCATGTCTCCGCCTTCGTCTTGAGGTTTCCTTTCAGCGACAATGGGCTCGGCCGGTTCGGGGAGCACCTCCTTCGTCCCTAAGGACTGGGAGATCCCTGACATTGTTCGGATGAACTCTGGTCCCCATCGAGTCTGAAGGTCCTGGAGGGTGAGGAGTTCTGGGACAGAAAGTGTAAGCGAAGGAGGGGGATAAGTCTCGCTTCACTTCTGAGGGATTATATATGCCTTTTTAGGTGGAGTCTGAATGTTTTGTGATTCTTTTGGGGTGGTCTTGGGGGACTGTGAAAACGCGGCAGGTATATTCGAATGCATAGATAACAATGACATACATAAAAAAGTATTACAATCAGGCAAAGTCCGCACAGCAGGACCTGATGACCAACCACCCAGAGAGGAGGATTGGGCTGAGGAAGTGGAATCACTCACTTCTCGGCCTTGCCTTTTACCTCCTCAATCTTCATTGTCGAGGGCGTCTTCTCCTCAACCTTCTCCTCGTGACTATGTCCATGTTCTTCCTTGTCGTGTTCCTCGGCTTCCGTGAGCATGGCACGAAGCTGGGCCGTCGTGTATCGCCTGCTTTTCGGGTCTCTGGGCTGCTTCGGCTTCTTGCAATCCTTTCCTAGATGCCCCTTTCCTCCGCAGTTGAAGCATCTTCCCTCCTTCTTGAGGTGGTCTATGTCCATTGGTTCTCCGGCCCCTCTGTAGGTGGTCCATCCTGAACCCGACAATCCTTTGCTGATGGGTTTGTCAGCCGAGGAACTTGTCATGCTGGAAGTTCCTTTATTGGAGCTTCCGGCGCTTTGGTTCTTGGGTCGGTCGACGTACCCAATTTTGTCGAAGGTGGTCTTCCGGGCCTTCTCGTCGAAGATACTGCAGATTTGCTGCTTCCATTTGGCGTAGGTTGATGGGATCATGACTCCAAGGTCGGCAATGGAGTCAGTGTAGGATGTGGGTACCCCTCATCGTACGGCTCATACTAGGGCACCTCAGGGTCCTAGATCGCAGAGTTGATCGGCTTGGCGGGCCAACTCTTCCAGTTTACGGAAGTATTTGGCCACCGTGCCAGTCATCTTGAGCTCGTTCATTCATTGTTCCATGACTTTTTGGAGGGCAGGGTCACCGTACTCGACTTGTAGGGCGGCTTTAAAGTCGTCCCACAAGCAGTATCGGTATCTGTCCTCTGCATTGCTCTGGAACTGGAGGCGGTACTGAGACCACCAGCCTTGAGGTTTCTTGCCGAATAAGGACGTTGCAAACAATATTTTGTTGGCGTGGGTCGGGTAGTAGGGGTGGAAGATCGAGAAATACTCTTTGCAGGCTCTGGTGAAGCGGTGGATGTCATCGCTTCTTCCCTTGAAGTCTGCGGGGAGCCAGATCAGGGTTGGCTTCACCTGTAGCCAGGGAGCCTGTTCTTCTGCATCCTCTGATGGCCAGTCGGGTGGGTCGGGGGGCATGTCCTTGGGGGGAGGTTGGGGAACTGACCATCTATCAGTGCAGTGAGTGGGGCTTCCCCATCGTTTTGGGGCTGGGGCGATTGGTCGTCCTCGATTCCTTTTGGGGTCTTCTAATTCGGGGGGAAGGGGTAAACTGTTGGCGAGTGCGAAGCTTCTTGCTTCCAACAGTTTCTGGGTGAGGTCGTTGACTAGTCCTGGGAAGGCTGCTTGCTTATCCCGGTGCTCTTGTCTCCAGGCTTCTGCCTCTGCTTCTTCTTGTCGTCGTTGCGCCACTTCGGGATCGTCAGGAGGGTCAACGGGGATGTCGCTTGGCTCTGCTTGTCCTGAGCCTGTGAACAACCTACTCGTCCCTTTCCAGAGGTGGTTCTGGCGCCTCCAGTCGACTGGCGGTGAGTCGGGCATTGGCCTGGGCCACTCGTACCCAGGATAGCTCGGCGCGATCGGCCTTGTCCCTTCTCCAGGCAGTGAGTATAGCTGCCAGTTGCCTATTGAGGACTCGCTCCTCCTGCTTGGTCCTTGCTCGTAAATCGGGGACATGTACCCCTGGGATGGGGCTGTAGTTGAGCTCGTATAACCATAGCTCTTCATTTGGGACAAGGTCGAAATGGTGTCGGTGCTCCTCCTGGGTTTCGTCCACTCCTCCTCTTCATAAATAGTCTGCCCTTCGGAGGGCCCAGGCCTGGGACTGGTAGGTTCCGTGGGCCACTCGCTGGGATAGGGAGAGGGACGGCCAGGCTCTGTCTGGAGTTTTCAGGTAGAAGGGATTACTCTCAATTTCTCGTAGAGCGAGGCGTCGCTCGCTTCTAGGGTCTCTAGGGGGGGCATCTGGGTCCTCCTCGCGTTGTCGAATGCTGTATGTGAGCGGGGATTCTCCAACTCTTCTTCTTCACTGGTACGAAGGCCGCCCAATGTAGTGGATTCGTAGGCGTCATTGCCAGAGCTCAGCATAGAACCCTGGGTCATCGCGGTTGAGCGAGGCCAGGGTAGATGCGGAGCTGGAGGGGGTGGGGCTGGCGAATGGAGTCTCTCCTCCTCTTCTTCAAAGAATATAAGGTTCGGGGGACTCGGGGGCGGGGGAATCGGGATCGGAGGAGGAGAGTATGATTGTCGACGTAGGTGTATCGAGGGTTGCCTGGCCAAATCGGAAGGGGCGGTGAAGTCGCGGGTCCCCTGGGAGGTGAGCCCTCCTTCGGCTCGCCTTCGAATCATATTCTGGAGCCACTCTTCGTCTCTCTGATGAATCAAGTGAGGTGGCGTTGGTGGTCTCAGTGGGTTCATCAGGATTGACGATCTGTAAGGTCTCCTGAGGGAGGGTCTCGCTATCTGGTCAGGGCTGGCCGACCTCGGTCATAGGTATCTGCTGGAGGCTTCGCTCCAACTCTCTCCTGGCATCCTCCAGGGGTTCTGTTCCAACTCCATGATAGGCTCTAATGAGCTCATTGATGCTTCCCTCATCGGAGGAAGCACTGCTGGCATCCTCAGAGGAGTGCCGGGTTCTGGAAGGGCCAGCCACTGGGCTTGGCATTCTTCCTTGTCATTCGACGAAATAGTCGGTGAAGGGGCCCTGTAAGTCCTGGGTCGGTGACTCTGGGGGTGTCCTGTAGGACTCCTGTCTGTAGATGGCGTAGCTCGTGGGGTATGCCAGAACATTGTAAGGGGGGTTGTAGAACTGGGGAAGTGTAGGGGGTGGGTAGATTAGTCATCCTTGTCGAAAGGTAATTCCATGGCATTCGAACCACTCTCTGTTTCTGTAGTAGATTGTCGCGGCTGCAGTTGCTGAGCCTATTACTCCTGCTATCATGAAGAGGATCACAGCGAGAGTACTTGTTGTTCCTCTGGAGATGTTGGAGGTTTGTTGTAAGGGCATACAGAATCCTTCCTGCGTCTAGCATTGTGGAAGGGTGAGGGAAGCTTTGAGCTAATTGTTAGGGCTGATGTTCACGTGACTCATAGTCAGGCAATTGGTAAGCTGTCTCACGTTTGGACAATCACTTAGCCAAGGCCTTGGATGACTCGAGGTGGTGAAAGAGGTGCTTACAGAATAGGCTCTCGGCAAGTGAGCAGACAAGTAAGATTTATGTGGTAGGTAAACCTTAGCTCGAAGCTGAGGTTGTACAGTAAATCATAGCTACTTAAATACTAAAGTGTAGGTGCTAATAATAGGTACGAAAGATTTGTCGAAGTCGAGAGGCGTGCTGGTCGTGCAACAAGCATGCAATATCATGCGTTGTCCATCATGAAAGTTTTGTCAAAGTTGATATCGGCACTGAGGTGGCAATAATGCATAAGCATGATGACACCGATAAGATATGATAAGACTGAAAAAAGGAAAAAGTGAATAAATCGTAACAAGCTTCTCCAGGTCATCATCCAAGAGCAGGTGTGAAAGTCCAGTGTCAGTAGACCAGTAGAAATTCCCTTTGTGCTCAACTGGGCAAGAGGGTGCATGAGTGGTTTCTTGTAGGTGTTGGCTGAGACCCTTCTCAAGAAACTTGTTGGTGATTTTTCTTCAAACACTACTCAGTTCGATCTATCATCCTTAAGCTTTGTTGTGCTGACCAGTTTTATGGCAGTTCTCATTGATATGGTAGTGGGGCCTGTAACCTCTTGGAGTTAGCAAGGCAGGTGCTTGGACATGATAACAGAAAGAGAGGCTCAAGAGAAAAAGAGAGCAATGCTGAATAGAACAACATATTGTTAATCTCAGTGGTTGGTAAAAAGCTGTATTAGGTACCTGAATAGAATAACATATTGTTACTATAGTATGGTAAGTATAATGCTAGGATGAATATACATAGAGGTACTCACATCTCAGCAGTTGGTAAAAAGCTGAAATACAAGGCTGTGCATTGTATACGAAAAAGGAAAGAAAAATCAAATACATAGTCCATGTATGTCTTGTACTGATACTACATCCAACATATATACCCCCTGCATTCCCCAACCAAGAACAACCTCTGCCACCTCCACCAGATCTCATTGAAGATGAGGAGGAGTACAAAGTTGAGGAAGTCTTAGACTCTTGAACATGTCGAGTCTGTGGGAAGAAGGGACAAAAGTCATGCATCATGACTGACTATCTCATCAAATGGAAGGATTGGACCCAGGAACATAACTCCTGGGTATGAGAGGACAACATGGCCAATGCCCAAGAGGCCATTGTGGACTATGAGAATAATATCTCCCAAACAAGGACAGTCATAACAGCTCACCATGTCAGTGATAGATCCTGGATGATAGTCAAAGAAATAGCTGATCATCACTACCGTGGAGAAACTGTCTTCTACTTCATCATCTGGCAGGATGAGAAGACATTTTGACTGAAAAACCCTGATCCAAACAGAGCCTGGAAGGAGTACATTGATAAATACTGGGAGAAGAAATACAAGAAATCCATGGAGGAACCACAGATGAATGATTAGGGCAGTCAGGACAACTGCCTTGATGAGAGAGTAATGTTACAATTTTTTCACTTTTACCTTATCTTCATCCTATACCCCTAACTCCTATGTCTTCAATTCAATTGATGCAGTGCTTCTTTCCATTTTTAACACTCAAATTTAGTATATAAACAATGCCATCTTACTATGTAACCTTAGCTTCAAGCTATAGTTTATTCAAACTCTATCTTGCCAACTCACTTGCTGAGAGCCATCTAGTTTCCTTCTAGTTGGTTATCCAAGGACCCATACAAGAGATTTGGAGGTGACTGCCTGAATGTGAGACAGCCTCTATCTACTCTAGTCTAAGGATATTATCCTACTCGGACCTAACACATGTGAGGTCATCAGGACCATACCACTGGTTGAATAAATGAAGAGGGGAGAGAATGGGAAAGATGGTAGACTGCAGTTCCAAGTTTGATATCTGTGTGATTCTGGCAAATGTGTTTCATCATTGGGAGTCACCATCTGATGCTACTGAATATAATTGTCATCTAAGTGGCCTCTGGAGGACATCTATGGCCTTGACACATTGCTCTATTAATGCCTGTTGCATATCAATGGTTCTCTTAGAGCAGGTACTGGAAATGATGAATGGAGTGAAGCAGTACTCCTGTGGGCTTTCAGAAAACATGAAAAATCTGATTACAGTTGCCTGTTGGATGATTCAGTGATTAAGCATCATTTTAGCTTTTGTAGAATTTACCAGACTCACAAAATGAACTTCCTGATGCTGAATAGCATCCAATATAGCATCAGCATCAGCCAGAGATCAAATTGGAGGGAACACTTGTGCCCATGCTCCTGACACACTCCAAGAATATTGTTTGTCCTCTCATCCCATCTAAGTTATTCTGGAAGTTTATTTCATCCATCGCCATAACCACACCAATATAGACTTCAGACAAGGCAGCCAAAGTCTCCTGCTGAGCCTGGAGAGATGGTAAACCAGAAAAACTTGCTCTGAGATTATATTCAATCTCATGAGTAGTCAGATCAGATAGTGAGGCATGCAAAGGGCTTATATTAATGAATCTTCATGTTGCTGAAATACTCAGTAGTCCCATAGTGTGAAATGTGATTTCAGTGGCAGAAACTCCACCTAGCTTCCAGATTAAATAGGCATGCTCAAAATCGGTCCTCTCATAGCCTTGAGGACTGTAATTCTTCTGTACAGCATGGTCTACCTTGGTGAGTATGACAAACACACTACCACCTCTCTTGAGTTCTGAGGTAATAAGTTTATGAAGCTGTGGGATGTTGTGTGTTCCAATAGCAACCAAGAACCTCTTCCATGTTTTGAGTTGGGTGTTACAGATGCCAAGTTTGTGTGCAGTATTCAACACATGGAGCTGCAGCTGACTGATCTTTTCATTCTGTTTTTGAAGGAGTGTGGTTAGATGATCATGTGCAAGATAGGACCACAGCATAGATTCATCAGCACCATTGGACCACCAGTGCCAGATTTCTATAACAATTGTGTGGTTGTGTAAGTTGCTGCAGGACACACATGGTTTGTCTTTGTCTGATGTAGGAATGATGATATTGCACAGGGATGCATGGGATCACAGAGTAATGGCATCATCTATGACAGAAATTGACCATAGTACATGCAAACAGCTGTTCTTATGAATAGCAAAGGGATACAATGTCACCAGCGAGTCGCTATGTGGAAAGCTGAGCTTGTATCCCATGCATTTGACCTCATGGAAACCTTGTTGGAATGACAAAGATAGAGCCCCAGCTGACATGCCATCTGTGATAGCTGGTGATGTTTCTCTGGCATGTGAGCTGATGGATATTGGAGTAGGGACATCCATGAAATCAAAGGAATCAATATCAATGATCTCATGTTGATCATCAATATCTGCAGGTTTGTTCACACTATTACAACCTGAGGATGAGCTAGATGAAGCAGGGCTGCATTACTGGTAAGTGTGTATTGAACTTATAGTCAAGAAAGACTTACATGAGACCATTTATCGCTTGGAGAACTGTATTCAATTTGCCTTCAAGCAATGCTCCATTTACTCTGAGATTGACAATGCTGGACTCTATCCAGTTACAGAATCCCTCGATACCATATTTTCCTTGATGAATCAAGGTCTGGATACTCTCAATACTCACATTATTATAAAATACAAGACTGACCTGCTCTAGTTATATTGATACCCAGCATTTGCATATATTTGTTTTTACTATATAAGGTAGTATGATCCCAGAGATGTTCTCTGCTACAAATAAGGCTAGGGAATTTTTATTAAAGATATTTTGAAAGTCATGTGACTGATCTTTATTTAGTTTTAAACATAAAGCTAAATCAGAAATTAACTATCTTAATTGGGCTTACCAATAGTGTCTTCCATCTTAGGCAATACAGCCAGAATATTCAAAAGCTTATTGACTCAGCTTGATCCTTAATACCAAAAGAGTTGGAGTGACAACTGTTGTGCATCCATAAGATCTACAGTTGTTAAGTGTTAAGGAAGTACTACTGTTGTCGTTGGACTTTGCTTCATTGACTTGGATAGTACAATATCAATTCTATTACTCATTTATTAGTGTACAAGTGTAGTATAGTGATGTGCCAGCTCAGGCTCAAGCCCAGGCTGGCTGTAAGCTGGCCCCCTCAAAGCTCAAGCTGGCCTGAGCCTAAATTCTAGCTTGAGAGGGCTCAAGGCTTGGCTTGGTGCTTTTAAAGCCCTGGGCTGGCCCAAAGCCCCTGGCTTTCTGGCTGCACATTTCAGCAACTTAGTTCTATAGTTTTAGTACATTTTACATGATAATATACCCTAAGAATGTGTTCATATAACTGCTGTATTAGTATCCTCATCAATTGCAACATGTATTCAGTATTCTTGGGTGAAGATGAAAATAATATCTGAGATCTGATATATGATGTCATATTATCCATTGAAAAAATTGTGTTTAGAGGCTTAATCTCAGTGATTACAAGGCCAGTAAGGCTTATAATAATTAATAGAAATTACAGCCAACATATTAATACATTTACATACCCCCAATATAGCTGTGTATACCTATAGCTAGACTCACCAAAAAGCTGGGGCTCAAGTCTTAGCCAGTGAAGAGGCTGGCTGTGGGCACTTGTGAAATAGCACACAGAACAGCGTGATATACACACTAAACCTCACACACACTCACACAACTACTCAATCTAACAATCACCCTCGAAAGTGCAATGGGGGGAATGAGATTATATCAACTCTGTGACTACTAGTGCTTCAAATCTAGTAAAGCTTCTTATTATCTCAACACTACAGTGTTTACTCTTTTCCAATTGATCCTAAGTCTAGAAACTTTTACAAGGTGTTACTTTGAGGCACAACCTTCTAGGCAAATGATAATATTCAAAATACAATAGGACACTGGTCCTACAACAGAACAGAACATGATACATGTCAAAACAACACTGAGCTCGCTCTTCTAACCACTCAACTAAGTACTGAGTTAGTGAGCTCACTACACATCAGCATGTAGGGTTATCCAAAACTGACTCAAATGATGATATTAACCACAGACACTTCAACAGATCTCAGATTCGGAACAGAAACAGATTCAGAACAGAACAGAAGCAGATTTCAGAAACAGACCGACAGAACAGAAACAGACTGACAGAAACAGATTTCAGAACTTCCACTTCAATTCATACTCTCAACAGACTCAACAATACTCAGATGGAACTGTTACGATTTATTGACTTTTTTCACTTTTCTAGCCTTATCTCATCTTATCAGCATAATCATGCTTATGTGCTATCACCACCGTATCACCAAATCAACTTCGACAAATCTTTCATGATGGACAATGCATGATATCGCATGCTTGTCGCTCAACCAGCACACCTCTTGACTTCGACAAATCTTTTGTATCTATTAATAGTACCTACACTTCATATTTAAGTAGCTACGATTTCACTGTACAACCTCAGCTTCGAGCTAAGGTTTACCTACCACATAAACTTTACTTGCTTGCTCGCTTGCTGAGAGCTTCTCCAGTAAGCACCTCTTTCACCACCTCGAGGTCACCCAAGGCATTGCCAAAGTGATTGTCTGAACGCGAGACAGCTTAGCAATCGCCCAACTATGAGTCACATGAGAGTCAGCCTTAACAATTAGCTCAAAGCTTCCCTCACCCTTCCATGATGCTAGACGCAGGAAGGATCCTGCATGACACTCCAACAAACCCCCGACATCGACAAAACACTCAGAAACATGGCCATAGGAGCCTTTGTAGGAGCAGCAGCATTAGTTGGACTAACCATCTTTGCTGCCGCAGTATATTGCAGAAACCAAAGCTGGTTCAAACGACATGGACTGGGACCTAGAAGACCATTGACCTACCCACCCCCTACCCTTCCATGCTTTTACATCCCACCTTACAATGGTCAAATTCAGCCCATTCACATGACATATGAACCCTACAGAAGGGACCAGTACTATATGCCCACTGTCTCGCCGAATAGGCAGGAGCAGTCAGGAGCCCCCAGCCCTGAATCTGATGCCAGTGACACGCTCTCAGAGCGTTTACGCATGTAATTTCGCAAAATGTATCAATACATACCTTTTACAAGAACCTGTTACAAGGACAAGGCAGAATAGAGAAGAGCGCGATGCTACAAAGTTGTGCAGTCGGATATATTAAGTGACGATTGGTAGAGCACATGCTCTAGCTTAGAATGATACTACCCAAGGTCACCCTAAGCATAAGAGCTCAGTGCTTGATACTGAATGCACTAGGAATGGACTGGAGACACACTTTAAAGAATTAATAAGAGACATGCGTGATATTAAGAGAACTACATGATGCATTGATCTATGATGCGCAAGGCATGGATCGACCGGCAAGTTGCGCACGAGATGAAATAATGTCTGAGTACAAATAAACCTGAGAAAACCAACTTCGGCCGAGGAGTGTGAGGCCCAGGCATGGAGCGGGTATCCCCACCAACCAAGAAAACCTAGAATAATAAGATTAAAGGAAAATACGGCCCTTATGATAGGTTGCCACTCTGAGGAGATAACGAGTAATGTGTCAACACACTGCGTGCAGTGCTAGCCGACTCCACAACCATGAGTGAGACCCAGTCTGGGTCCGAGTCGGATGTTTGACTAAGTGCCAAGCGATGGCGTGCTCAGACGACATGTGCGGGATGCAAGGAATAGAAGGCCGCAGAAGAAATAATACTATAATCAGTTGTATTAATTTGTAGATCATAGAATGTATAAATACAGTAGTATAGAAGTAGTGTACAAGTTTCGGACCCCTGGTGTAACAGTGCAAAGCTTTTCAGCCATGCGCTCTAGCATCTGGAGTTGTTTGTAGCTTCGAGCGAGAGAATATAGACCATCTTTGATATATATTTGAGTGATCCGAGTCGCGAGCGAGGCCAAGAAGGCTAGTGAGGCACTCCGTACTTAAGTTTCATTGATTGTTTGACTGCGCTCTATACTGAGAATAAGAATATAGTGTCTTGGAGGGCACTCTTTCGAGTTCTTGAGGTTTCTGTGTGATGCGAGGCATTACAGGCGGCAGAGGTTCAAACCCTTTGGTCTGGTTAGTGCTCGCTTTGTGTTAATTCCACAAGTTGGCAAAGGTTCAAACTCTTTGGCTTGTCAGATGGGGTTTTCTGTGTTTATTTGTGTTCTCTGGATTGCATAGGTTAGAACCCTGTGGGTCTACGATTGGTTAGAAACTCGAGTGCGTAGGTTCAAACCCTGTGGCTCTTGTGGATTGTTTGAGTGTTTCAGTTTCTGCTTAGAGTGCGGTGCTTTAAGTTGTGTTTAGTGTGTTGTTTGTTGTTTGCGGTGACTATTTGGGTTGCGCACAATGTCTAGAGAGTTGTGGTTATGTTTGGCGACGTTTGAGTATTGTTATACAACCCTTGCCTTGAGGCCCGGCGGCAGAAGTCGCCCCTCTTGTCTGAGAAAAGCCCTTGGACTTAGAGAAGTCTAGATTTTATATGAGCGCTATTGCTATGTGTGCATCTTAGAAATATTGAGAATACAGTTTTATTGGTTCGCTACTTTTATCGCATCAGAATCCCCCACGAACTTGAGTGTGTTTGTGTGTGTAGTGTTAGGTGTGGGTGTGATCAGTGTCTTCGACGCTGGTGCATTTCTAGCTTGTGCGCGCAGGCAGCTCTTCACCGGGGTCCCTCGAGGAAGAAGAAGAAGCCCAAGCCCCATCGCTGGGCCCTCTGGAACTAGGCAGTCCTCTAGGACAGCATCTCGCTCTCCCTCTATCGAGGGAGATATCACAGAACTTATCCGAGCCTACATCGGCCCCGGAACCATCGAGTATGACTCAGAGTCACACAGAAGTGGTACACAGATACTTTCAGCTGAGGGCCCAGAGCCCGATCCTGCTAGCACATCCCCTACCTGTCCGACCCTCCAAGTTGCAAACCCTTCTCTGCCTTCAGCAAGCAGCTCCGTCATCATGGCGCAAAGCAACACGTTCTATAATCAGACAGAGCACATACACAGGGACCCCCTCTATGACCTTGGCTGGACCCTGCCTGGTACACCTGAGGTATCAGCTACACAAACCTCCTCCCCCACTCCCCCTGAATCCCCTCCCAGAAGGAACCCCTGACCTAATCAACCTCGAGGAACCAGGGATGATGAGTCCCTCCACCAGACCCTCAACTCAGAGCACTCATCGATGATGTGCTCGGTAATTGTACAGAGATAGCTAGAATCTAAATATATACTGAGTGTAACTCGTATATACTAAACCCTAAGCAATCCTTGCGCTCACAATCACCAAATATATGAGTTCGGGCGTTTCGAGATCAATAGAAGACCTCTGCAAACTGAATAGTCTAAACTTGTCCACAAATATTCAACTCAAAGACGAAAACAATGAGGATATTCAAGGAAATCTGACTTCAACAAAGCAGATATTAAATGTGTGTGTGGTCTAGTGGTATAATCAAGCGAACTTTGTCTGTTAGAACGCTGAATAGACTTCAAAACTCGAAGTTAGATGGCTCTTTGCCTTGATCTTCCAGTTTACTGACTGATATATGGGCGCACTGGCCTCTATCTTTAGCTCACTGGCTTATATTGGCTGCGATGCCTTCACTTCAAGCTTCGTTCTGAATATACAGCGGTCTCTGCGACTCGCAATGTTTTTACAATCAAATATATGCTTTATATTCTTTAGTGGACTTAGCGATATGCTATTTGTCCGAGACTCGACTTAATACCTCTTAATTCAACCTTAGCTTCTGCGCTATACGGTCAAACTGCGGGGTGGCGAAGCCTCCCGTATATTCGTATGTACAGTCCTTATATACTACTACCGGTCCATGCTACCTCAGCTATTTAGTCATATACTATAGTGTAAGTTACTACCGGTCACAGCTAGCCCGAGATATCCTACTGCCGTGCTATGCAACCTGGTCTAGCTAGCGGCCTCCGATGTTCTAGGCTGATATATTTGGTTACCCGCCTCGCAGTCGGAATGCTGTGTATCCTGCCATATGGAATAACTTAGTTACCCGCACGTTGCCTGGTTTCAGGCCAATTCACGATTAAGGGGTAGCCATAAACTTGCTATAACTAGAACTATCTGATGCAACGCGATCGGTCAGAATATTCCCGGAAGATCGATCGGTAGATAGTATAGTCTCATCATTGATGCGAACCTCATGGTTCTTCAGGGTTATATCTTTCTCTAAGGCAATCCCGGTAGCGTTGGCTATCCCGTAATGGACGTTAGCTCCGCCTGCTATCACGACTATTCACAGTTTTATCTGGTATATCTACTCCTGGTTTAATAGCTAACTCGCAACTAGAACTGTTATGACGTATATTCGCCTACTAGGGCGTATATATTAGGCTGGTAGGTCCGACTCATAGCGATATCTTTCCTAAGTCCTAATGCCACTTAGTATATTGTATAGTGCGAAGCGATAGCTTTAGCTAGCGATCCAGAGGCTCAATCCTAGCTCTCGATATTCAAGTACAGTATAGATTGGATAAGTATATATATACAAATCGCAAAAATCTACGGGTGGATACGTTCCATGCGTATCATCGACAAGAGTCGACCCTGCTGACCTCAGGAGAGGAAGACTTCAGATCCGCGATATCGGGAGACCTTCCTACTTCTGACGAAGAAGAGCTTGGGAGACTGAGAATGCATTCTGCCTATGGAGGATGGAGGAGGACCCAGAACAGCCCCCTTGAGAGCTTAGGGATGAATGAAGGCTGGCAAGAAGAGAGCTCGAGAGCAACCCTTTCTACCTGGGCGCTCCAGCTCGAGCCTGGACTTCCCTCTCTGTCCAGCAGAGGATTGCCCTTGGACCCTATCATGCCCAGGCTTGGGCCTATCGAAGAGAAGACTACATTAGAAGAGGAGGGATCGACAAGTCCCTGGAAGAGCACTGACGATGACTATGCCTATTCCCCAATGAAGAATTATACAGACATGAGCAGGACTATGGTCCCACCCCTGGAGTCTATATATGTGGGCTACGACCCAGAACCGATGAGGAGTTATGGACCCTCCAGAGGAACCTGGAGAGCCGATGAACATCAGCAGGAACACCTGGCCCATGTACGAATGGCCCAGGCCAATGCCTGACAAGCCGCCCAGGGAATGGTGCCAGAACGGGAATCCCTGGAAAAGGAAGAGTAGGTTGCTTGCTGGATCTGGAGAAGCAGGGCCTAGCGAGCCCATGGAGACGGAAAACGAACAAAGGGTACGAGAGGCCCAAGAGGCGGAGGAAAGGAGACAGCAGTTCCAAGCTGAAAAGGACGCTTTCCCTGACATCACCATGGGATTAGTAGCTCAGCTACAAAGAACCAGGGCCTTCGCCCTCGCCCACAATCTGCTGATACCCAAGGAACTCCAAGATGTCCCCGACCAGCCACAACCCCGAGGATGACCTGTTAACCCAGCCCCCAGAAGGTATGGCAGTCCCACCCACCGAACCGATAGATGGTCAGTACCCTGACCCCCCCCGAGATATGACCCCCCTGAACCCCCGTATTGGCCATCGAGGAACACCGAAGAACAGGACCCCTGGCTCCAAGTAAAGCCAACACTGGTCTGACTCCCTGCTGATTTCCTAGGAAAAAGCAGTGATATTCACCGCTTCACAGGGGCCTGTGAAGACTACTTCTCCATCTTCAAAGCCTACTATCCCACCCACACAAATAAGATCATGTTCGCCATCTCCCTGTTCAGCGAAAAGCCCCAAAATTGGTGGTCCCAGTACCGCCACCAGTTTTGGAGCGACACTGAGGAACGGTATAGATACTTCTTGTGGACCGACTTCAAGGCTGCCCTAAAAGTCGAATATGGAGATCCTGCCCTCCAGGAAGTGATGGAGCGATGTATGAATGAGCTCAAGATGACCGGAACGGCATCTGAGTACTTCAGGCACCTCGAAGAGCTGGCCTGCCAGGCCAACCAGCTCACCAACCTAGGGCCCCGCAGCGCGATCGTCCGAGCTGTCAGAAGGGGAGTCCCTACCTTGTACACCGACTCCATCGCCAACCTCAGAATAATGATTCCTTCCATGTATCAGGAATGGAAACGCCGGATCTGCAGTATATATGATGAAAAAGCCCACAAAACGGCCTTTGACAAAATCGGGTACATTGACCGACCCAAGAACCAATCCGCCGGAGGATCCTCAAAAGGAACCTCCAGCACAACAAGTTCCTTGGCCGATAAACCTGTCAGCAGAGGAACATCGGGATCAGGGTGAACCACTTATGAAGGCGCCAGAGAACCAATGGACATAGATCGCCTCAAGAAGGAGGGAAGATGCTTTAACTGCGGAGGAAAGGGGCACCTAGGGAAGGATTGCAAGAAGCTGAAGCGGCCTAGAGACCCGAAAAGCGGGTGATACATGACGGCCCAACTTCATGCAATGCTAACAGAGGCTGAAGAGCACAATAAGGAGGAGCACGGACACAGTCACGAGGAAAAGGTCGAAGAGAAGACGCCTTCAATGATGAAGATAGAGGAGGTAAAAGGCAAGGCCAAGAAGTGAGTGATTCCACTTCCTTGGCCCACTCCTCCCTGGGTGGTCGGTCATCAGGTCCTGCTGTGTGGACTTCATCTGATTGTATGCATACATTATGTACATCTCTGTCATCAACGCATTCGAATATACCTGCTCTTGTCACACAGTCACCAAAGACCACCCCAAAAGAATCACAACACAATCAAACTCTGCCTAAAAAGGCATATATAATTCCCCAGAAGCGAGACGAGAATCATCCTCCTCTCTCACTAAACCTTTCTGTCCCAGAACTCCTCACCCTCCAAGACCTTCAGACTCGATGGGGACCGGAGTTCATCTGAACAATGTCGGGGATCTCTCAGTCCTTAGGGGCAAGAGGGGTGCTCCCTGAACTGGCCGAGCTCATCGCCGCTGAATGGAAACCTCAAGACAGAGGCGGGGGTATGAGGTCGATGCCTGTCGACCCTGTCCACAACGATTTGCCTCGCGCTCGAGGACCATCACAGATACACGACCCCCTCTCCCCCTGCCTGGAAGAAGAAATGAAAGGTTGCAGCCCTTGTCATTCTCTCGGAGATGCCACACTGACCGAGACAGTGCCCCTTTTGCCCCTGACCCTTATGGAAGAAGGCAGTCACCCAAGAAAGGATAAGGACATGGGACAGGCGCCGAAGGATCTGAAAGGAACATGGGAGCACGGTTCATGCAACAAGAACGCGATGCTCATGGCCCCTTCTGTCTTGAACGGACCTTCCAGCCCACCCCGGAGCAATCCGCTCCCAAAACCCCCAATTCCTGACGAAGTAGCCGGCAGCGGACGATCCTTGGGGAAGGAGCATGCCCCAACCAAGGAGACTCCTCGAAGGCCCCTGACTGCCAAAGGATCAAGCGGGATTCCAGCACCGGATGCGCAGTGCTCATGGGTCTGGAAGACCACCCTTGTTGAAATCCCCAATGAGGAGGCCGATACCACCTTTAAAATGGTGCAAGACCAGGAATGAGTCAAACAGGAAAAGGAAATGACTGAGGGGCTTCTCCCCTCGTTCCCTAAGGAGCAAGAGAAGCAGGAAGAAGAAACGATTGAGGTGAGGGGTTCCGAAGTCAAGCCAGTGAGTGTTTCCTCCCCAAAGTCTGCCTGGTTCAAGCTGTTTGGCATGGACTGGACCCTTCAGGCCATCAGGGAAGCATGCACGGACTCGGAAGCACTCGCTGCTCTCCACCTTTGGACACATAAGGAGAAGATCAACGAGGTAGACACCCCTCTACTGGAGACCCTGAAGGCGGAGTCAGAAGGAGAAGCCCGAGAGTGGCTGTACAAGTTAAGCCAACCGATTTGATATCAATGCCACATAAGCACCAAGGGTGTCCGAGAGTTATTCCTCAACATCCAGCTTGAAACATTGGAAAACCGTCAAACCCTCAAGGCTCAAGCCCTCATCGACAGTGGCTGCACCAGGAGTACCATTAACAAAGCCTACGTCAAGAAACATGGCCTCATTACCCGCCCAGCAATGGCCCCCATCTCTGTCTACAATGCCGATGGTACCCGCAATAAAGCAGGAGAAATCATGGAATTCGTTGAAGTACGAATGACGATAGGAGGACATAACGAGAGGGTCGACTTTGCTGTCACCAACTTAGGCAAGGGAGACATCTTCTTAGGACATGACTGGCTACTTCACCACAACCCTGTCATCAATTGGGCTACCAGCAAAATCATCTTCGCCCGGTGCCAATGTCAGAAGAACCCGTTCCCCTTGCCCGACTCTGACCCCGAGGATCCATGGGATGAAGAGCTGGAAGAGGGCGAAACGATCCTTATGGTTGACCTCTGAGAGGAACTAGAGATCCGCGCTGTACACCATGCCAACAACCTAGCTACCAAGACCAACAAAGGGAAGGCCAAGAAAACCTTTGAAGAGATGGTCCCATCCCAGTATCGTGAATACTGGGACCTTTTCTCTAAGGAAAACTTCGATGAACTACCCGAGCACAAGCCATGGGACCATGCTATCGAGTTAATTCCTAATGCCAAATCCACCCTCGACTGCAAGGTCTACCCCTTGAATCGGCAAGAGCAGGAAGAGCTAGATAAATTCCTTGACGAAAACTTAGAATTGGGACGAATCCACCCCTCCAAGTCACCCTTTGCCTCCCCGTTCTTCTTCATCAAGAAGAAGGATGGCTCCTTATGACCGGTCCAGGATTACTGCAAGCTTAATGAAATGACGATTAAGAACTGGTACCCACTGCCCCTCATCTCCAAACTCATCTCCAAACTCCACAGTGCCAAGTATTTCACTAAACTCGACATTTGCTGGGGGTATAACAATGTCTGGATCAAGCAAGGGGATGAAGCCAAGGCGGCTTTCTGGACCAACCGCAGACTCTTTGAGCCCACAGTCATGTTCTTTGGTCTAAGTAATTCCCCAGCCACTTTCCAATGGATGATGAACGACATCTTCCATGACCTCATCATGGAGGGAAAAGTAACCATCTACCTCGATGATATCCTAATCTTCTCCAAGGTCCTCCAAGAGCATCGACGAATTGTCAAACGAGTACTCCAATGCCTGCAGGAAAACAAGCTATTCCTCAAAGCGGAGAAGTGCGAGTTCAAAGTACTTGAGACCGAATACCTAGGAGTAATCATCAGTGAAGGATCTGTTAGGGCCGACTCTCATGTGACTCATAGTCGGGCAATTGGTAAGCTGTCTCACGTTTGGACAATCACTTGGCCAGTGCCTTGGATGACTCGAGGTGATGAAAGAGGTGCTTACAGAGAGACTCTCGGCAAGCGAGCAGACAAGTAAGATTTATGTGAAGGTAAACCTTAGCTCGAAGCTGAGGTTGTACAGTGAAGCATAGCTACTTAAATACTAAAGAGTCGGTACTAATAATAGCTATGAAAGTTTTGTAGAAGTCAAAAGGCATGCTGGTTGGGTGACGAGCACACAATATCATGTGTTGTCCATCATGAAAGATTTATCGAAGTTGTTGGTGGTGATACGGTGGTGATAATGCATAAGCATGATTACACCGATAGGATGAGATAAGACTAGAAAAATGAAAAAGGTTAATAAATCGTAACATTACCCTCTCATTAAGACAGTCGTCCCAACTGTCCTACGTCTTCCTCCCAGGGTTCGTCGTCTTCTTCTTCCTGGTCACAGAGTATGCAATTGGTAACTTCTTTCTCGCTCTCTCTTGCCCAGTAATCGTCAATGAGCACCTTCCAGATCTCGCGATCAGGCTCCTCAATCCAGAACTTCCTTCCGTCAACTCGTTCTATTTGGTAGAACATACTCCAACCACCCGTTGCTTGGTTTTCTCGATATTTGTGGTCGACTATTCGTTTGACGGCCTTTTCTGATCGGTCGATGACCTTGCGTGTGGTCATGACAGCTCTTGTCTCAGAAATAGTGTCCTCATAGTCTTGGATGGCTTCTTGGGCGTTAGCCATGTCATCTTCCCGTACCCACGAGTTATGTTCTCGGGTCCAGCCCTTCCATTTGACGAAGTAGTCTGTTATGAGTCATGATTTTTGTCCTTTCTTGCCTCGGACTCGTCATGTACGAGAGTCCAGGACTTCTTCGACTTCGTATTCTTCCTCATCTTCAATGAGGTTAGGTGGGGGTGGAGGGGGTTGTTCCTGGTTGGGGAACACTGGCAGTACATAGGGAGTAAGCAATTTTTCATTGAAGCGCAGGTGGATTTTCCAATGCGGGGGGAGTTTCAATTTGTAGGCGGAAGCGCCGGTCCTTTCCAGTATCAGGAAGGGTGCGACGTGCTTGTCGTCAAGTTTCTTTTTGGGGCGGGGTAGATGAAGGTTCATCGCATCTAGCCATACATGGTCTCCGATGGCATAGTTGACAGCATCCCTTTTCTTTTTGTCATATTGTGTTAGGGCTGACTCCCATGTGACTTGTAGTCAGGCAATTGGTAAGCTGTCTCGCGTTCGGACAATCACTTAGCCAACGCCTCGGATGACTCGAGGTGGTAGAAGAGGTGCTTACAGAGAGGCTCTTGGCAAGCGAGCAGACAAGTAAGATTTATGTGTAGGTAAACCTTAGCTCGAAGCTGAGGTTGTACAGTGAAATCGTAGCTACTTAAATACTAAAGTGTGAGTCCTATTATTAGCTACAAAAGTTTTATCGAAGTTGAAAGGCATGCAAGTCAGACGACGAGCATGCAATATCATGCGTTGTCCATCATGAAAGATTTGGTGAAGCTGGTAGTGGTGATATGGTGGTGATAATGCATAAGCATGATTACGCCGATAAGATGAGATAAGACTAGAAAAAGGAAAAAAGTTAATAAATCGTAACATTACCCTCTCGTTAAGGCAGTCGTCCCGACTGCCCTATATCCTCCTCCCAGGGTGGGTCATCTTCCTCTTCCTGGTCGCATAGTATACAGTTCATGACCTCCTTCTCGCTCTCTCTGTGCCAATAATCATCAATGAAGGTCTTCCAGACCTCACGATCAGGCTCTTCGATCCAGAACTTCTTCCTGTCGATGCGTTCCACTTGATAGAACATGCTCCATCTGCCCGTGGTTTGGTTTTCCCTATATTTGCGGTCCACTATTCGTCTGACGGCCTTCTCTGATCTGTCGATGACCTTGTGTGCGGTCACGACGGCTTGTGTCTCCAAGATACTGTCTTCATAGTCTTTGAATGCTTCCTGGGCGTTAGCCATGTCATCTTCCCTGACCCATGAGTTGTGCTCTCAGGTCCATCCCTTCCACTTGACGAAGTAGTTGGTTACGAGTCATGATTTCTGTCCTTTTTTGCCTCGGACTTGTTGTGTGCAAGAGTCCAGGACTTCTTCAACTTCGTATTCTTCCTCGTCTTCGATGAGGTCCAGTGGTGGTGGAGGGGGTTGTTCTTGATTGAGAAAGGCCGGTGGTACATACGGGGTGAGTAATTTCTCGTTGAAGCGTGGGTGTATTTTCCAATGGGGGGGGAGTTTCAACTTGTAGGCAGATGTGCCAGTCTTTTCCAATATTTGGAATGGGCCGACACGCTTGTCGTCGAGCTTCTTCTTGGGTCATGGTAGATGAAGGTTAGTGGCGTCGAGCCATACGCGATCTCCAATGGCATAATCGACGGCATTTCTTTTCTTTTTGTTGTGTTGGGCCTTCATTTTGCCCACGGCCTCCTCCAGTGCCTCCTTGGCTTGGCGATGTACTTCCTGCATATTTTCTGTGAAGGATTTTGTGGAGGGATTAGTGAAAGCGGTTGTTTTAATGGAATCCGGCAGGACTCAGGGGTTTAAGCCATAGTTGGTGAAGAAGGGAGTCTGTCCTGTGGATGAATGGATGCAGTTGTTATGGGTGAACGCTGCTAGTGCAAGCCATTCACTCCAGTCTGTTTGTCAATGATTAATGAAAAGATGAAGGTACTTGTTGATTTCCTGGTTGGCTTGTTCAGTTTGCCCATCGGTTTGGGGGTGAAAGGCGGTGGACGCATTTGGCATGATGTCGAGGAGTTTAAGGAGTTCCAGCATGAACTTGGATACAAACTGGGGGCCTCGATCAGAGATTACAGTCTTGGGCATTCCGTGTCGGGCATAGACGTGGTCGCGTAAAAGTTTAGCCCATCCTTCAGAGGTGAGTTCTATGTTACAGGTGATGGGGATCATTTCCTTTGAGAACCTGTCGATGACTACCAGAATGGCATCGTAGCCATTGGATTCGGGGAGTCCAGTGATCATGTCAATGGAAATATGGGTCCATGGCTCTGAAGGGACCTCGTTGGGATGTAGGGGGATGGCTTTGGGGTGGGTATCCATTTTTGTCTGTTGGCATGCTTCACATGCTTTAACATACTTCTCCACTGTCTGTTTGAGTTTGGGCCACCAGAACTCCCTTTGGACTAGTTCTTTGGTCTTCTCGATTCCAGGGTGCCCAGCTGTGATGTGGTCATGATGGGTGGCAATAATTTCTCCACGTAGTTTGTCGTTGTGGGGAACATATATCCGCCCATCGTAATACAATAATCCCTCCTTTTCAGAGATGCCTCGTTCATGATCGAGTGAACCTTGGATTCCCTGGTCCCATTTGTCATGATTGCGAGTTACGTCCTTGACCCGCTGGTGAGTCTCATTCGTTGTGAGCATGATCATTGCCCGGAAGTGTTCGGGTTGGAGGACTATGATATTGTTGTTGTCCTTCTTGCCCTGGTCATGGTCATCCTGATGACTGAGTAGGTCAGCCTTTCGATTGGAGGCTCCGGGTTTATGATGGAGTGTGAAATGATATTCGGCAAGTTCAGTGACCCATCGGGCTTGGCGTCGGTTCAGCTTCTGGGGTTGTCGAAAGTACTGTAGATTCTGGTGGTCAGTCCAGATTTCTACATCTTCGACTGCGCCCATGAGGTAGTGTCTCCATTCTTCTAGGGCGAGCATAATGGCGAGAAGTTCCTTGTCATATATCTCGTAGTTTCGCTCTGTGACTGTTAGGGCCTTAGAGAGGAAGGCGACTGGCCTCCACTTCCCATCCTGCTCTTGACTAAGAACAACCCCTATCGCTCCCTCGCTTGAGTCAGCCTCTACTCTGAATTTTCCTCAGTCTGTGGGGAATGTTAGCACTATGTCCTCAGCCATTTGCTTCTTGAGGCGTTGGAAGGCCTCATTCTGAGCCGTTCCCCATGTCCAGGGAGCGTTGCCAGTAAGTTGGGTCATGGGGCAGATGATCTTGGAGTAGTCTTTTATAAACTTCCGGTAGAAGTTCATAAATCCCAAAAAGGATTGTAATTCCTTTTTCTTGGTGGGTGTAGGCCACTCTGTTATCCCCTTCACTTTGATGGGGTCCATTCAAATAGATCCTTCGCTGATGATTATGCCAAGGTACTCAGTTTCCAGTACCTCAAACTCGCACTTCTCAGCCTTAAGGAATAATTTGTGTTCCCTTAGGTGTCGTAGGACCCGTTTGACTATCTGTCGGTGCTCCTGTAAGTCCTTGGAGAAGATCAAGATGTCATCCAGGTAGATAGTAACCTTTCCTTCCATAATGAGATCGTGGAAGATGTCGTTCATCATCCACTGGAAGGTGGCCGGTGAGTTCGTAAGTCTGAAGAACATGACCGTCGGCTCAAATAGCCCTCGATTGGTGCAGAAGGCAGCCTTGGCCTCGTCTCCTTGCTTAATTCTGACATTGTTATATCCCCAGCGGACGTCTAATTTTGTGAAATATTTGGCGCCGCGAAGCTTATCCATGAGTTCAGAGATAAGTGGGAGGGGATATCGATTCTTGATCGTCATCTCGTTCAGTTTTCGGTAGTCCTGAACGGGCCGGAGAGAGCCATCCTTTTTCTTGACGAAGAAGAAAGGGGAGGCAAACGGTGATTTGGATGGTCGAATGCGTCCTGACTCGAGGTTTTCGTCGAGGAATTTGTCAAGTTCCTCCTGCTCATGACGGTTGAGTGGGTAGACTTTACAGTCAAGGGTAGACTTAGCATTGGGGATTAGTTCGATAGCGTGGTCCCAGGGTTTATGCTCGGGCAACTCGTCGAAGTTCTCCTTGGAGAACAGGTCTTCGAACTCGCGGTACTGAGGGGGAACCATCTCTTCGAAGGTTTTCTTGGCCTTCCCTTCAGCAGCTTTAGCAGCTAGATCGTTGGCGTGGTGTATGGCGTGGATTTTCAACTCCTCTCTTAGGTCGACCATGAGGATGGTTTCTCCCTCCTCCAATTCCTCGTCCCAGGGATCGTCTGGGTCCACGTCGGGTAGGGGGAACGGATTCTTTTGGCATTGGCATTGGGCAAAAATGACCTTTCCAGTAGTCCAGTTAATTATGGGGTTGTGGCGAAGGAGCCAGTCATGTCCGAGAAAGATATCGCCCTTGCCTATGTTGGTGACGGCAAAGTCGATTCTTTCGCTATGGCCCCCTATTGTCATCTTTACTTCCGCGAATTCTGTGATTTCCCCTGCTTTGTTATGCATGCCGTCGGCATTGTACACGGAGATAGGAGCAGGTGTGGGTCTGGTGATGAGGCCATGCTTCTTGACGTAGGCCTCATTTATCATGCTCCCCGTACACCTGCTGTCGACCAATGCCTGGGCCTTGAGGGTCTGGCGGTTCTCTAACGTTTCGAGTTGGATGTCAAGGAATAGCTCCCGGACGCCCTTGGTGCTTACTCGTCGCTGGTACCAGATCGGCTGGCTGAGTTCATAGAGCTCTTCCCGTGCTTGTTCTCCCTCCTTCCGCAGTGAGGCGAGGAGTTCATCGTCAATCTCATTGATTTTCTCTTTATGGGCCCAGAGATGGAGTGAAGCGAATGCCTCCGAATCTGTGTGTGCTTCCCTGATGGCCCGAAGGGTCCAGTCCATGCCAAACGGCTTGAACCAGGTGGACTTCGGGGGGGAAACACTCACGGGGACTGATTCGGAATATCTTGCCCTCAACGATTCTTCCTCCATCTTCTCTTGCTCCCGGGACGAGGGGAGAAGCCCCTTAGCCGCTTCCTTTTCCCGCTTGACTCGTTCTTGATCCCTTGCCATCTTGAAGGTGGTGTCGTCCTCCTCGTCGGGGATTTCAATGAGGGTGGTCTTCCAGGTCCATGAGCATCGCGCATCCGATGCTGGAACCCCGCTTGATCCTTCATTGGTCAGGGGCCTAAGAGGGTTTCCCCTGGTTGGGGCATGCTCCTTCCCCAGAGGTTGCCTGCCATTGGCTGTTTCATCAGGATTCGGGGGTTTGGGGAGCGGGTCGCTCCGGGAGTGACCGAAGGACTCGTCAGGATGAATCGAGGAAGCCATGCATGTCGCATTCCTGTCGCATGAACTGTGCTTCCCCACTAGCGTCGGGTCTCTTGGCGCCTGTCCCGGATCCCTATCCTTGCTTGCGATGACTTCTTCCTGTGGGGTTGGGGGTGAAAGGGGCGCTGTCTCGATCGGTGGGACATCTCCGATGAGAGAATGACGAGGGCCGCAACCTTTCGTGTCTTCTGCCAGGTGAGAGGAGAGGGGGTCATGTATCTGTGACGGTCCCTGAGCGCGAGGCGAATCATTGGGGACATGGTCAACAGGCATCGACCTCATGCTCCCGCCTCCATCTTGAGGTTCCTCTTCAGCGACGATGGGCTCGGCCGGTTCAGGGAGCACCTCCTTCGTCCCTAAGGACTGGGAGATCCCTGACATAGTTCGGATGAACTCTGGTCCCCATCGAGTCTGAAGGTCCTGGAGGGTGAGAAATTCTGGGACGGAAAGTGTAAGCAAAGGAGGGGGATGAGTCTCGCTTCGTTTCTGAGGGATTATATATGCCTGTTTAGGCAGAGTTTGATTCGTGTGTGATTCTTTTGGGGTGGGTTCGGTCTTCTGTGGAATCGAAGCGGGTATATTTGAATGCGCGGATACAGATGTAGACGTACGTAAAAACTTATTACAATTGAGTAAGGCCCGCTCAGCAGGACTCGATGACCGACCACCCATCGAGGATTGGGCCGAGAGAGTGGAATCACTCACTTCTCGGCCTTGCCTTTTACCTCCTCGATTTTTGTTGTCGAGGGCGTCTTCTCCTCGACTTTCTCGCTATGGCTATGTCCGTGTGCCTCCTTCTCGTGTTCTCATTCCAAATCCTCTGCCTCTGTCAGCATGGAGCGAAGCTGCGCTGACGAGTATCTCCCAGTCTTCGGGTCTCGTGGTCGCTTTGGCTTTTTACAATCTTTTCCCATGTGACCCTTTCCTCCACAGTTGAAGCATCTGCCTTCTTTCCTGAGGCGATCTATGTCCATCGGTTCGCCGGCCCCTCCGTAGGTAGTCCATCCTGAACCCGTCGATCCTTTGCTGGTAGGTTTGTCGGCTGCGGAACTTGTCGCACCGGAAGTTCCTTTGTTGGAACTCCTGGCAGATTGGTTCTTAGGGTGGTCGACGTACCCAATTTTGTCAAAGGCCGTTTTTCGTGCCCTTTCATCGAATATACTGCAGACGTGCTGCTTCCATTGCGGGTATGTAGAAGGGATCATGACGCCGAGATTCGCAATTGACTCGGTGTACGATTTGGGTACTCCTCGACGGATGGCCCTGACGATCGCACTTCGGGGCCCAAGGTCGGTGAGCTGGTCGGCTTGTCGGGCCAACTCCTTGAGGTGTCTGAAGTACTCGGACGCAGTTCCCATCATCTTGAGTTCGTTCATGCGGCGTTCCATGACTTCTTGCAGTGCGGGGTCTCCGTATTCAACCTTGAGGGTGGCCTTGAACTCGCTCCAGGAGAAGTAACAGTATCGTTCTTCATCATTGCTCCAGAACTGATACCGATACTGGGACCACCAGCCTTGCGGTTTCTCGCCGAAGAGGGATACTGCGAATAGAATTTTGTTGGCGTGGGTGGGGTAATAGGCCTTGAAGACGGCGAAATAGTCTTCGCAGGCCCTGGTAAAGCGATTAATGTCGCTGCTTTTCCCTTGGAAGTCTGCGGGTAGTTGAATTAACGTCGGCTTTACTTGAAGCCATGGGTCTTGTTCGGCGGCGTTGCCAGAGGGCCAGTATGGGGGATCTGGGGGGTCATATCTAGGGGGCAGGCAGGGGACTGACCACCTATCGGTTCGATGGGTAGGGCTCCCATATCTCCTGGGCGCTGGTGCGGCGGGGCATCCCTGGGGTTGGGGCTGGTCAGGGACGTCCTGAAGTTCCTTTGGTATGGGTAGGTGGTGGGCGAGCACGAAGGCCCTGGCCCTTTCTAGTTGTGCTACTAATCCGGCGGTTACGTTGGGGAAGGTGTCCTTTTCTGCTTGAAATTGTTGCCTCCTTGCTTCCGCTTCCTGTGCTTCTCGTACTTGTCGCTCATCTTCTGTCTCCATGGGTTCGCTGGGTCCTGCTTCACCGGACCCAGCGAGCAGCCTACTCTTGCCTTTCCATGGATTGCCGTTCCTGCGCCATTCTTTTGGCGGTTCATCTGGCATTGGCCTGGGCCATTCGTACGAGGGCCAGGTGTTCTCGTTCGTGTTCGTTGGCCCTCCAGGTTCGGAGTATATCCTCCAGTCTTCCCTGGAGGGTTCGCTCCTCCTCGTCGGTCCTTGGTTGTAGACCTTGTATATAGACCCCAGGGGTGGGGCCGTAGTCCTGCTCATGGCGGTGGAGCTCCTCTGTTGGAAAGAGGTGTAGTCGACACCGATGTTCATCAAGGGACTCATCGATTCCTCCTCTCCTGACGTAGTCCTCTCTTCTGAGGGCCCAAGCCTGGGCGCGATAGGGTCCCAGGGCAATTCACTGCTGTACGGTAAGGGAGGTCCAAGCTCGGGCTGGAGCTCCCAGGTAGAATGGGTTGCTCTCGAGCTCTCTTCTGGCCAGTCTCCTCTCATCTCCGAGGTCTCTGGGTCATTGCTCTGGGTCCTCCTCCAATCGTCGAAGTCGAAAGGCGTTCTCGGTTTCCCAAGCTCTTCTTCGTCAGAAGTAGGAAGGTCTCCCGATCTCGCGGATCTGAAGTCTTCCTCTCCGGAGGTTGTCTGCGTTAGCGCATACCGGTGACTTGCTGTCGTCGCGGGGCTCATTATCTGAGCTACTTCTTCGCTCCCGTGGCTGTTTGGGGCAGGGGAGTCTGGTAACAGGGTCTGGGGAATCGGAGGGAGAGGTCGTGGTCCGTACAATTGACGTCATAGGTGTACCGGGGGGGGGTCCACCTGAGGTCGTGGATGGGGTCGCGGTGTAACTGCGGGGTGTCTCTCTGGTGGTAGAAGGCCTCGATTCGCACCGCGATGATGGAGCTGCTTGCTGAAGGCGGAGAAGGGTTTGTAACTCTGAGGGTCGGACGGGGAGAGGATGGGCTAGTGGGAGTGGGCTCAGTGCCCTCGGCTGGAAGTACATTTGTACTGCTTCGACGCGACTCTGTCTCGTCATACTTGATAGTGCCGGGCCCGACATAGGCTCGGATAAGTTCTGTGATGTCTCCCTCGATAGAGAGAGAGCGAGATGTTGTCCTAGAGGACTGCCGAGTTCCAGAAGGTCCAGCGATGGGGCTTGGACTTCTTCCTCTTCTTCCATGATAGACCCCGGCATCCGACTCTGGACTGGGGGCTCCGGATCTGTTCTGCCTATTTGGCGAGACTGGGGGCGTGTAGAACTGGTCCCTTTGGTAGGGCTCGTATGTTGTGTGAATGGGCTGAATTTGACCATCGTGGTAATAAGGCAGGAGATAAAAGTGTGGAAGGATGGGGGGTGGGTAGGTCAAGGGTCTTCTGGGTCCTAGCCCGTGTCATTCAAACCAGTCTCGGTTTCTACAATATACTGCAGCGGCGAAAAGGCTTAATGCTACTAGTGCTGCTGCTCCTACGAAGGCTCCTATGGCCATGTTTCTGGTGGTTTCGTCGATGTCGGTGGTTGGTTGTAATGGCATGGATTCCTTCCTGCGGCTGGCATCGTGGGAGGGTGTAGGGAAGCTTCGAGCTAATTGTTAGGGCCGACTCCCACGTGACTTGTAGTTGGGTGATTGGTAAGCTGTCTCGCGTTCAGACAATCACTTAGCCAACGCCTCGGATGACTCGAGGTGGTAGAAGAGGTGCTTACAGAGAGGCTCTCGGCAAGCGAGCAGACAAGTAAGATTTATGTGTAGGTAAACCTTAGCTCGAAGCTGAGGTTGTACAGTGAAATCGTAGCTACTTAAATACTAAAGTGTGAGTCCTATTATTAGCTACAAAAGTTTTATCGAAGTCGAAAGGCATGCAAGTCGGACGACGAGCACGCAATATCATGCGTTGTCCATCATGAAAGATTTGGCGAAGCTGGTAGTGGCAATACGGTGGTGATAATGTGTAAGCATGATTACACCGATAAGATGAGATAAGACTAGAAAAAGGAAAAAAGTTAATAAATCGTAACATATTGGGCCTTCATCTTGCCTGCGGCCTCCTCCAATGCTTGTTTAGCTTGGCAGTGTACCTCCTGCATGTTTTCTGCGAATGACTTGGCTGAAGGGTTGGTGAAGGCATTCATCTGGATGGAGTCCAGTAGGACTTGGGGATTTACACCGTAGTTGGTAAAGAATGGAGTTTGGCCCGTAGCCGAGTGGGTGCGATTGTTATGGGTGAATGCTGCTAATGCAAGCCATTCGCTCCAGTCTGTCTGTCAGTGATTGATGAAAATGTGGAGGTATTTGTTGATCTCTTGGTTGGCCCGCTCTGTTTGGCCATCGGTCTGTGGGTGGAAAGTGGTGGATGCGTTTGGTGTGATGTCAAGAAGTTTGAGGAGTTCCTTCATGAACTTGGAGACGAACTGTGGTCCCCGATCAGAGATCACTGTCTTGGGCATCCCATGACGGGCATATACATGGTCATGTAGGAGCTTGGCCCATCCTTCAGAGGTGAGTTCGACATTGCAAGCAATCGGGATTATTTCCTTTGAGAATCTGTTGACGATCACCAGAATGGTGTCATAGCCATTGGATTCTGGGAGTCTGGTGATCATCTCAACCGAAATATGCATCCATGGTTCGGAGGGGATCTCGTTGGGATGGAGGGGGGCAGCTTTTGGGTGAGTGTCTGTTTTCATCTGTTGACATGCTTCGCATGCTTTAACGTACTTTTCTACTGTCTGTTTGAGTTTTGGCCACCAGAACTCTCTTTGGATGAGTTCTTTGGTCTTTTCAATCCCTGGGTGTCCTGCTGTGATATGGTTGTGGTGGGAGGCGATAATCTCTCCTCTAAGTTTATTGTCTCGTGGGACATAGATCCGTCCATCGTAATAGAGGAGTCCTTCCTTCTCAGAAATGCCACGTTCATGGTCGAGGGAGTTTTGAATCCCTTGATCCCATTTGTCATGGTCTCACGTTATGTCCTTGACACGCTGGTGAGTCTCAGAGGTGGTGGGCATAATCATGGCCCAGAAATGTTCGGGTTGGAGGACCATGATGTCGTCGTTGTCCTTCTTTCCTTGATTGTGGTCGTTCCTTCGACTGAGCAAGTCCGCTTTTCTGTTGGAGACGCCTGGTTTGTGATGGAGGGTAAAGTGGTATTCGGCTAGCTCCATGACCCATTGCGCCTGACGTCGATTGAGTTTTTGGGGTTGTCGGAAATATTGGAGATTTTGGTGATCTGTCCAAATCTCGAAGTCCTCGGCTGCACCCATCAGGTAGTGTCTCCACTCTTCTAGGGCGAGCATGATGGTGAGGAGTTCCTTGTCGTATATTTCATAGTTCCATTCGGTAACTGTCAGCGCCTTTGAGAGAAAGGCAACTGGTCTCCATCTCCCATCCTGTTCCTGGCTGAGGACGGCACTGATCACTCCCTCGCTGGAGTCTGCCTCTACCTGGAATTTTCCGCTTTCCTTGGGGAGGGCGAGTACTACATCCTCGGCCATCTGCTTCTTCAGGCGTTGGAAGGCTTCATTTTGAGCTGCTCCCCAGGTCCAGGGGGCATTACCTGTTAATTGAGTCATTGGGCATACAATTTTGGAATAGTCTTTTATGAATTTCCAATAGAAATTTGTAAACCCCAGGAATGATTGTAGCTCCTTTTTCTTGGTGGGGGTGGGCCATTCCGTAATCCCCTTGACTTTGATGGGGTCCATTCAGACAGAGCCCTCGCTGATGATGACGCCGAGGTACTCGGTTTCTAGTACCTCGAACTCACACTTCTTGGCCTTCAGGAACAGTTTATGTTCCCGGAGGCGTTGAAGCACCCGTTTAACGATCCGTTGGTGTTCTTGGAGATCTTTGGAGAAGATCAGGATGTTGTCCAGGTAGATGGTCACTTTTCCTTCGTGGATGAGATCATGGAAAATGTCATTCATCATCCATTGGAAGGTGGCTGGCGAATTGGTTAATCCAAAGAACATAACCATGGGTTTGAACAGCCCTCGATTGGTCCAGAAAGCAGCCTTGGCTTCATCCCCTTGTTTGATTCTGATATTGTTGTAGCCCCATCGGACGTCTAGCTTAGTGAAGTATTTGGCGCCGCAGAGTTTATCCATGAGCTCAGAGATGAGGGGTAATGGATATTGGTTCTTGATCGTCATCTCGTTGAGCTTGCGATAGTCTTGTACAGGTCGGAGGGAGCCATCCTTCTTTTTGACAAAGAAGAAGGGGGATGCGAATGGGGATTTGGATGGGCATATTCGCCCGGATTCCAGGTTTTCGTCGAGGAATTTATCCAACTCTTCTTGTTTGTGTTGGTTGAGCAGATAAACCTTGCAATCAAGGGTGGACTTGGTGTTAGGGATCAATTCAATCGCATGGTCCCATGGCTTGCGTTCCAGTAGCTCATCAAAGTTTTCCTTCGAGAAGAGGTCCTCGAATTCGCGATATTGAGGTGGAACCATTTCTTCGAAGGTCTTCTTGGCTTTTCCTTCATTGGCCTTGGCTGCCAGGTCATTGGCATGGTGTACTGCACGGATCTCCAATTCTTCCCGAAGGTCAACCATGAGGATAGTTTCGCCTTCTTCCAACTCCTCATCCCAAGGGTCATCAGGGTCCATGTCCAGCAGAGGGAATGGGTTCTTTTGACATTGACACCAAGCAAAGATGATCTTGCTGGTAGCCCAGTTAATGACGGGATTATGGCGAAGGAGCCAGTCATGTCCGAGAAAGATGTCGCCCTTGCCTATATTGGTAATGGCAAAGTTGATCCTTTCACTGTGGCCTCCTATCATCATTCTCATTTCGGTGAATTCTGTGATTTCCCCTGCCTTGTTGCGTGTTCCGTCAGTGTTATATACAGAGATCGGGGCTGGTGCGGGCTGGGTGATGAGTCCATATTTCTTGACATAGTTTTCACTTATGGTACTCCTGGTGCATCAGCTGTCGACTAGGGCTTGGGCCTTGAGGGTCTGGCAATTTTCCAGGGTCTCGAGTTGGATGTCAAGGAATAACTCCCAGATGCCCTTGGTGCTTACTCGGCGCTGATATCGAATTGGTTGGCCTAACTCATAGAGTTCTTCCAGGGCCTGTTCTCCACCTTTCCGTAGGGAACTCAAGAGTTGGTCATCAATCTCATTGACCTTCTCCTTATGGGCCCAAAGGTATAGAGAGGCGAGGGCTTTGGAGTCTGTACGTGCTTCCCTGATGGCCCGAAGGGTCCAGTCCACGCCAAACGGCTTAAACCAGGTGGACTTTGGGGAGGAAACACTTACTAGCTTAGACTCGAATCGCCTCGCCCTCAATGGTTCCTCTTCCTGCTTCTCTTGCTCCTAGGGGAATGAGGGGAGAAGCCCCTTGGTCATTTCCTTTTCCCGCTTGGCTCGTCCTCGGTCTTGCGCCATCTTGAAGGCGGTATCGTCCTCCTCGTCAGGGACTTCAACGAGGGTGGTCTTCCGGGCCCATGGGCATCGCGCATCCGATGCTGGAACCCCGCTTGATCCTTCGACAGTCGGGGGCCTTTGAGGAGTCTCCTTGGCTGGGGCATGCTCCTTCCCCAAGGATCATCCACTGCCGGCTACTTCATCAGGAATCAGGGGTCTGGGGAGCAGGTCACTCTGGGGTTGCCCAGAAGGTCCATCTGAGACGGAAGGGGCTGTGGACATCGCATTCTTGTCGCATGAACCATACTCCCAGGTTCCTTCTGGGTCCTTTGGCGCCAGTCCTGTGTCCCTATCCTTTCTTGGGTGACAGTCTTCTTCCTTTGGGGTCATGGGCGGAAGGGGCGCTTTCTCAATCGGCGAGACGTCTCCAAGAGAACAACGAGGGCTGCAACCTTCCGTGTCTTCTTCCAGATGGGGGGAGAGGGAGTCGTGTATCTGTGACGACCCTCAAGCGTGAGGCGAATCGTTGTGGGTAAGGTCACCAGGCATCGACTTCATACCCCCATCTCTGTCTTGAGGCTCCTGTTCAGTGATGACGGGCTCGGCCGGTTTGGGGAGAACCTCCTTCATCCCTAAGGATTGGGAGATCCCCGACATTGTTCAGATGAACTCCGGTCCCCATCGAGTCTGAAGGTCCTGGAGGGTAAGGAGTTCTGGGATGGATAGTGTTAGCGAAGGAGGGGGATGAGTCTCGCTTCGCTTCTGGGGGATTATATATGCCTTTTCAGGTGGAGTTTGAACTTTTTGTGATTCTTTTGGGGTGGTCTTCGGTGACTGTGTGACAAGAGCAGGTATATTCGAATGCGTTGATAACAGAGACGTACATAAAAATGTATTACAATCAGATGAAGTCCACACAGCGGGACCCAATGACTGACCACCCAGCGAGGAGGATTGGGCTGAGGAAGTGGAATCACTCACTTCTTGGCCTTGCCTTTTACCTCCTCAATCTTCGTTGTCGAGGGTGTCTTCTCCTCGACCTTCTCCTTGTGACTATGTCCATGTTCCTCCTTGTCGTGTTCTTCGGCCTCTGTCAGCATGGTACGAAGTTGGGCCGTCGTATATCGCCCGCTTTTCGGGTCTCTAGGCTGCTTCGGCTTCTTGCAATCCTTTCCTAGGTGCCCTTTCCCTCCACAGTTGAAACACCTTCCCTCCTTTCTGAGGCGGTCTATATCCATCGGCTCCCCAGCTCCTCCGTAAGTGGTCCACCCAGATCCTGATGACCCTTTGCTGATGGGTTTGTCAGCCGAGGAACTTGTCGCACCAGAAGTTCCTTTGTTGGAGCTTCCAGCACTTTGGTTCTTGGGTCGGTCAACATATCCGATTCTGTTGAAGGCAGTTTTCCTGGCCTTCTCATCGAAGATACTGCAGATTCGCTGTTTCCATTCTGCGTAGGTGGACGGGATCATGACTCCGAGGTCCGCAATGGAGTCGGTATAGGAGGTGGGTACTCCCTGTCATATGGCTCGTACCAGGGTGCCTCGGGGTCCTAGGTCGCGGAGTTGGTTGGCTTGGCAGGCCAATTCTTCCAGCTTGCAGAAGTATTTGGCTGTTGTGCCGGTCATCTTGAGCTCGTTCATCCATCGCTCCATTACTTCTTGGAGGGCGGGATCTCCGTATTCGACCTGTAGGGTGGCTTTGAAGTCATCCCATGAGCAGTATCGATATCGTCCTTCAGTATCACTTTGGAACTGAAGGCGGTACTGAGACCACCAGCCTTGAGGTTTCTTGCCAAACAAGGATGTTGCGAACAGTATCTTGTTGGCATGGGTTGGGTAGTAAGGGCAAAAGATCAAGAAATATTCCTCGCAGGCCCCAGTGAATCAGTGAGTGTCATCACTTCTTCCTTCGAAGTCTGCAGGGAGTCGGATTAGGGTTGGCTTCACCTGTAGCCAGGGAGCCTGTTCATCTGCGTCCCCTGATGGCCAGTCTGGTGGGTCAGGGGGGTTATTCTTGGGCGGTGGTCTGGGGACCGACCACCTATCAGTTCGGTGCGTAGGGCTTCCCCATCGTTTGGGGGTGGGGGCTGCAGGCCATCCTCGATGCCTGTTGGGGTCTTCTAGTTCTGGCGGAAGGGGTAAGCTATTGGCGAGTGCGAAGCTTCTTGCTTCCAATAGTTTTCGGGTCAGGTCATCGACAAGCCCAGGGAAGGCTGCTTGCTTGTCCCTGTGCTCCTGTCTCCTAGCCTCTGTCTCTGCTTCTTCTTGCTGTCATCACGCTGTCTTGGGGTCGATGTCGGGGAGATCAACAGAGATGTTGCTTGGGCCCCCTTGTCCTGAGCCAGCGAAGAGTCTACTCGTCCCCTTCCAGGCCTGGTTCTGGCATCTCCAATCTATCAGTGGCGAGTCGGGCATTGGCCTGGGCCAGTCGTACTCAGGATAATTCGGCATGGTTGGCCTCATCCCTTCTCCAGGCAGCAAGTATAGCTGCCAGTTGCCAATTGAGGACTCGCTCCTCCTGCTCTGTTCTTGCTCGTAAATCGGGGATGTGTACCCCTGGTATGGGGCCATAGTTGAGCTTGTATAACCATAGCTCTTCATTGGCGATGAGGCCAAAGCGATGTTGGTGCTCCTCCTGTGTCTTGTCAACTCCTCCTCATCATAGATAGTCTGCCCTTCATAGGGCCCAGGCCTGGGACTGGTAGGTTCCATGGGCCATTTGCTGGGATAGGGAGAGGGACAGCCAGGCTCTATCTGGAGTTCCCAGGTGGAAGGGACTACTCTCAATTTCTCGTAGAGTGAGGCGTCGCTCGCTTCTGGGATCTCTAGGGGGGGCATCTGGGTCCTCCTTGCACTGTCGAATGCTGTATGCGAGCAGGGATTCTCCAACTCTTCTTCTTCGCTGGTACGAAGGCTGCCCGATGTAGCGGATTTGTAGGCGTCGTTGCTGGAGCTCAGCATAGAACCCTGGGTCATTGCGGTCAAGTGAGGCCGGGGTGGATGCAGAGCTGGAGGGGGTAGGGCTGGCGAACGGAGTCTCTCCTCCTCTTCCTCGAAGGATATAAGGTTCGGGGGACTCAGGGGTGGGGGAATCGGGATTGGAGGAGGAGAGTATAATTGTCAATGCAGGTGTGCCAAGGGTTGCCTGGCTGAATTGGAAGGGGCGGTGAAGTCGTGGGTCCCCTGGTAGGTGAGCCCTCCTTCGGCTCGCCTCTGAATCATATTCTGGAGCCGCTCTTCGTCTCTCTGACGAATCAAGTGAGGTGGCGTCGGTGGTCTCGGCAGGTTCATCAGGATTGACGACCCGTAAGGTCTCCTGGGAGAGGGTCTCACTATCTGGTCAGGGCTGGGAGACCTCGGCCATAGGTATCTGTCAGAGGCTTCGCTCCAGTTCTCTCCTGGCATCCTCCAGGGGTTCTGTTCCAACTCCATGATAGGCTCTAATGAGCTCATCGATGCTTCCCTTGTTGGGGGAAGCACTTCTGGCATCCTCAGAGGAGTGCCAGGTTCCAGAAGGGCCAGCCACTGGGCTTGGCATTCTTCCTCGTCGTTCGACGAAATAGTCGGTGAAGGGGCCCTGTAGGTCCCGGGTCGGCGACTCTGGGGGCGTCTCGTAGGACTCCTGTCCGTAGATGGCATAGCTCATGGGGTACAGTGGAACATTGTAAGGGGGGTTGTAGAATTGGGGGAGTGTCGGGGGTGGGTAGATTAGTTGTCCCCTTCTGAACATGATTCCGTGGTTTTCAAACCAGTCTCTGTTTTGGTAGTAGATGGTGGCGACTGCTGTTGTTGTCCTGATTACTCCTGCTATCATGAAAAGGATCACGGCAAGGGTACTTGTTGTTTCTTTGGAAATGTTGGGGGTTTGTTGTATGGGCATATGGAATCCTTCCTGCGTCTAGCATCATGGAAGGGCGAGGGAAGCTTTGAGCTAATTGTTAGGGCCGACTCTCATGTGACTCGTAGTTGGGCAATTGGTAAGCTGTCTCGTGTTTGGACAATCACTTGGCCAGTGCCTCGGATGACTCGAGGTGATGAAAGAGGCACTTACAGAGAGGCTCTCGGCAAGTGAGCGGACAAGTAAGATTTATGTGAAGGTAAACCTTAGCTCGAAGCTGAGGTTGTACAGTGAAGCATAGCTACTTAAATACTAAAGAGTCGGTACTAATAATAGCTACAAAATTTTTGTAGAAGTCAAAAGGCGTACTGGTCGGGTGACGAGCACGCAATATCATGCATTGTCCATCATGAAAGATTTATCGAAGTTGTTGGTGGTGATACGGTGGTGATAATGCATAAGCATGATTACACCGATAGGATGAGATAAGACTAGAAAAATGAAAAAGGTTAATAAATCGTAACAGGATCTGTACGGATGGATCCCAGAAAGGTCCGGGGTATTACAGAGTGGCCCGCGCCCACCAAGAAGAAGGAACTACAGTCCTTTTTGGGCTTCATGAACTTCTACTGGAAGTTCATCAAGGACTACTCCAAAATTGTATGACCAATGACCCAACTCACCAGGAACACACCGTGGACCTGGGGCACAGCCCAGAATGAAGCATTCCAACAGCTGAAGAAACAAATGGCAGAGGACATAGTGTTGGCACTACCAAGGCAAAAGGGCCGGTTCCATATGGAAGCAGATTCTAGCGAAGGGGCCATAGGTGCTGTCCTAAGTCAAGAGCAGGATGGCAAGTGGAGACCAGTGGCATTCCTCTCGAAAGCACTCATGGTTACCAAACGCAATTACAAGATCTATGACAAGGAGCTGCTGGCGATTATGCTCGCCCTAGAAGAGTGGAGACACTATCTCATGGGTGCAGCTGAAGATTTTGAGATCTGGACTGACCACCAAAACCTGCAATATTTCCATCAGCCCCAGAAACTCAATTGTCGACAAGCCCGATGGGTTACTGAACTCGCCGAGTATCACTTCACATTACACCACAAGCTGGGCGCCTCCAATTGCAAGGCCGACCTCCTTTCCCGATGAGATGACCATGACCAAGGCAAAAGGGACAACAATGACATTGTGGTCCTTCAACCTGAACACTTTCAGGTCATGATCATGCCCACCATGAGTGAGACTCACCAACGCATCAAAGATGTCACTCGGAATCATGACAAGTGGGACCAAGGAATCCAAGGCTCTTTCAATCACGAACGAGGGATCTCTGAGAAAGAGGGACTCCTCTATTACGACGGGCACATTTATGTTCCTCATGATGACAGGCTTTGAGGGGAGATCATCGTGGCCCACCATGACCATGTTACAGCTGGTCACCCAGGAATCGAAAAAACTAAAGAGCTTGTCCAAAGAGAGTTCTGGTGGCCAAAGCTCAAGCAAACAGTGGAGAAGTATGTAAAGGCATGCAAAGCATGCCAATGAACAAAAACAGACACCCACCCAAAGGCTGCCCCTCTCCATCCCAATGAAGTCCTGATGGAGCCCTGGACTCACATATCCGTTGACATGATCACTGGACTCCCCAAATCCAACAGCTATGATGCAATTCTAGTAATTGTTGACTGATTCTCCAAAGAAATAATTCCGATCGCCTGCAATGTGGAGCTTACTTCCAAAGGATAGGCCAAACTACTCCGCGACCATATCTACACAAAGCATGGAATGCCCAAAACCGTCATCTCCGATCGGGGACCCCAATTCATCTCCAAATTCATGTTGGAACTTCTCAAACTCCTTGATATCACACCCAACACATCCACCGCCTTTCATCCCCAAACTGATGGCCAGACTGAATGAGCCAACCAAGAGATTAACAAATATCTCCACATCTTCATTAACCACTGGCAGACAGATTGGAGCGAATGGCTCGTGCTAGCAGCGTTCGCCCATAACAACTGAACACACTCAGCCATGGGCCAAACACCCTTCTTCATAAATTATGGAACACACCCTTGTGTACTACCGGATTCCATAAAAATGACCGCCTTTACCAATCCATCGACCAAGTCATTTGCAGAAAACATGCAGGAAGTACACCAACAAGCCAAAGAGGCATTGGAAGAAGTGGCAGGCAAGATGAAGATGCAATATGACAAGAAGAAAAGGGATGCGGTCGACTACGCCATCAGAGACCGAGTATGGCTCGACACCACCAATCTTCACCTCCCCTGCCCTAAGAAGAAACTCGACGATAAACGCATTGGCCCATTCCTGATCCTGGAGAAGGCCGGTGCCTCTGCATACAAGCTCAAACTCCCACCACACTGGAAAATCCACCCCCGCTTCAACGAGAGGCTGCTGATGTCATACATACCTCCGGCATTCCCAAATCAAGAACAACCACCACCACCACCACCACCACCACCACCACCACCACCAGACCTCATTGAAGATGAGGAGGAATACGAAATCAAAGAAGTTCTAGACTCCTGCACTTGACGAGTTCAGGGAAAAAAGGGGCAAAAATCATGACTCATCATGGACTACTTTGTCAAATGGAAAGGATGGACCCGAGAACACAATTCCTGGGTACAAGAAGATGACATGGCCAATGCACAAGAGGCCATCGAAGACTATGAAAATAGTATTTCTGAAACAAGAACCATCGTAACTGCTCGCAAGGTTATCGACCGTTCCAAAAAGACACTAAAAGAGATACTCGACCATTGTTATGTCAACAACATCATCTCGTACAGAGTTCTCAGACAAGATGGAAGGACCTTTTGGGTCAAAAACCCCTGTCCTAATGACAAGCACTGGAGGGATTACATTGATGACTACTGGAGGAAGGAGTATTCTAAAGCTCAAGAAGAACCGCCAAGCAAACCCTAGGGCAGTCGGGACGTCTGCCTTAACGAGAGGGTAATGTTACGATTTATTGACTTTTTTCACTTTTCTAGCCTTATCTCATCTTATCAGCATAATCATGCTTATGCGCTATCACCACCATATCACCAAATCAACTTCAACAAATCTTTCATGATGGACAACACATGATATCGCATGCTCGTCGCCTGACCAGCACACCTCTTGACTTCGACAAAACTTTCGTATCTATTAATAGTACCTACACTTCATATTTAAGTAGCTATGATTTCACTGTACAACCTCAGCTTTGAGCTAAGGTTTACCTACCACATAAACTTTACTTGCTTGCTCGCTTGCCGAGAGCTTCTCCAGTAAGCGCCTCTTTCACCACCTCGAGGTCACCTGAGGCATTGCCAAAGTGATTGTCTGAATGTGAGACAGCTTAGCAATCGCCTGACTACAAGTCACATGAGAGTCGGCCTTAACAGGAACAGAGCAGCGACACTGATTCTTATTCACTCGGAACTTAAGCACACAAGTCAGATTCTGAATATATCTCTATTCTTCTAGGTGAGCTTGCAGGTTTATATATGATGCTTGAAGCTACAAACTAATCCTTTGCCACAGCACTCACTTTCCATGCATGCACCATAACTCAGGGGTTCAAAAACTTGTATACTACCCTATGATACTGACTATTTATACTAGAACAAGTTACTGATTACAAATGTCATGCTAGGTAAAACAGACTCCTATGCACACAGCCCACCACTGCCACAGTTCTTACTTGGCTACCGACTCGGAGTTTCTTCATATAGTATTGTTTCTATAGTGAGCTCACTTAACTAGTAGTGAGCACTCACTATCTGCAAGTCCGAGGACATATCAGAGTGACAGCTGATGGCTATTCCAGGTCTAGCCTCATCATTGGGTTATTGTTTCTCTCTAGAAGGGAGTCTTGCATGCACTGAGCTCTCAGGTTGACATGGCAATGTATACAAGTTACTCAGCACTTCAGTATTTGGCTGACACTGCTAATCACCCTGTGTGTCCAATTTTATTATTTATCTTATCTTGCACTCAAGGTTTGGACCAGCTTCTCAGGTACAGTATGTCATTTTAATTTAACGAGTGCACCATTTTCATTAAGTGCAATCATATAGTTCTTCAAATTAAAAAGCAGAGCTTGCTGTGTAGACTAGACTGTAGGTGCTAGGACAGGGGTTTTTGGTCTTTCTGCCAAGTGTGCCCATCAGGTACATGCTATGACTAAGTTCCTGGTTTATTCTGTCATGTCAAATGTCACTTTACTGTTTATTTGTCTTGTCGCATTGTATTTTATTATTTACATGCTGACATACTCACTCTGCTCACTGTCTATATAAGTCATATTGTCTAATCCCTTAGATTGCAAAATTACATGAGTGGATCATCTGCAGTCGCAACACTGGCCTAAGCCAGCCTGTCCTGAGAGCTGTGGGCCTAGCTTAAGGTTTGAGTGAGCCCAAGCCTATGTAAGCAAGGCCTAAGCCATGGCTTTGAGCCTAAGCTGGGCTGGCACATCACTAGTGTAGTAGATAGATAGGTGACCTTAATTTGATAACCCTTGCTTGTTTGCAAGGGTTTTCTGCTTATATCTGGATGAACAGCTAGGGAATTACAGTTCATCTCAACAAAAAGTGGGCAGTACCCATTGAATAATGATACACTTGATAGCACAGCCATATAAATGATGACAAAGCAACTCATTGAGCTTGATGACACAGCCACATAAATATTGCCAGCTTGCCTGGATCTCAACATTACTGATTACAAGGCCATTAAGGCTTAAAATGCTTGATAGATATACAAACCAATATATGAATAGCACATATACATACCCTCAACATTGCTGCATACATCTATGGCTAGACTCACTGAAAAGCCTGAGCCAGCCCAACTGACTACTTTAAGTATGCTTATATATATACATATTATCAAACCAGATCAGTGTATATTTTCTGCTTCCATGCTCTTACCAAGAAAGATGTGTTGTTGGACATTCAGCTTATTTGTTGGATTAGCAAGCAGGAGCTCCATTGCAATCTGCCAGTGGAACTCAGTACTCCTATATGCCAGATGGAATCTTATATACTTTACAGACTGTATTGGCACCCTCACCACATTATCCTTATCACTATGCTGTGTGAGGGTAAGTATTTTACATATCTTGCTATATTTATCTTGCTGATGAGTACTTGTAGTCTATATTATAACTAATGGCAGACTCTATTAGGTCCTACAAATGAACATGTGTCACTTTCTTAGATTATTCTGACTATCCTGCCTATTTTGATATACTAACATTTCTCTCATTTGACTGAACTTACTCACTCCATTCAGATTATTTCTCTTATTCATTCTATTGTGCCATTGAAGTCTACAAAAGTTGTTTATTACTATTTGCTCCAGCTATAGCAGCAGAGGTAACTAACTATTTTTGAACTTTATAACATCTTGATAGTGCTATTTTTAGCATGCTGACAAAGCAGGTCATCTAGCTAGATGGGGTCATGTGATATATATAAATACAAAAGATATGTGTAACTAAAATTGAACACTCAGTCTTGTCAATATACATCACATATGGACATTGTAGAGTTGCTTGGATCAGAATATTGTGTAAACATTTTCTACATTGTTTTTTGACAATTTTCCTCAGGTTGAAGTGCATGTAAATGCCCCCATCAAATTCACTCAAATAGATCCTGATTCCTGATACATATGTTTTTAGTAGTGCTTCAGTGACATAGGTACACTCAGCAAATATTGTTATTAGATTATTTTGAAAAGTATAAAATATTATTATATAAACATGTTAATCAAATGCAAAATATTAGCTAATTGAACATTGACACATAAAGTAATAGAGGGGTACCAGGAGTTCTAAGGCACTGATCACTTTGATGTGAGCAGGTCAGTCTTGTATTCCATACATTATAGCCAAAAAGTGGGGTGAGAGCATCATGAACATATGTCCACACATCAATATCCCAGTCAGTCATTTTGAAACATGGGTTCCTAGAGAATTGTGTGAGCACATCATCTAGTGTCCCTAAGTCCACAGAATCAGGTAAGAATGGGACCCTGTCATGGATTTTCAAGAATAGGACCAGCCCAGGGTCCAACAGCACAGCTGGTCATGTAGCGGTCATTATGAGGCTGACACACAATGATTTGGTGCCTGATGTCAGTGATTGAGAATCAGGGTCCAATGGTGTGAGATTTGCACATGGCAGAAGTAGTTCAGGTGCCCCAAACTGAGTTGCAGAGGCAGAGGATGTCACTAGGCTGGTGGCATTGCTATTGAGGGAATTTTGAGGCTTGAAAAAACTTTTAATTGAAATGGGTTGTTTGATGACTGCATTCTTGGAATGTTCATGGCTTTTGAGGTGAATGGACCAGTTTTTTTCACCACCAAAACCAGTTTGTACATCACATCAACATTTGGGACAGAATTGCATGCTGGACACATTGAATATAGACTAGACATGGAGTTATGGTGGCATAGATTGAGTAAGTGACATGGGAATGCATACAGTGTGCTTACAGGTTGTTTGGCCTTCTTTGCCATCAAGATTCTTGGAGATCAGAATGACCAAAGAATGACAGTCCACAAAGCTTGACCTGCCAAGTATTACATCATCAGGGCAATTCTCAATTTGGTTCAAGCACAGTTGTTCCTGGCTCAATTCCAGCTGAAAAATAGTGTGGAAAGCAAGGATTGTAATCAACATAATGCCTATTACAGTCAAAATGTGTAATTTCTATTAATATATACTTCAAATTTTTGGTATGTTGATTACATATTTAAGGCCTTAACCCCCCTCCCCCCCCCCAACCTATCCTGTCCATAAAATGTATTTCTGCCAACGATGGCTGTAATTTCACAAGTACATTTTCTCCAGCAACAGTTGGGACCCTATAGAGTACAAAAATACAAAATTATATCTGAAACATTTGCGTTTCACATGCCCTGTTCAAACCCAGCATGTGCGATGGTGTCATCCTGATGCTTACCTGATATATTGCCATTCCATCGAGATCTGCTGCCTCATCAAGATCTATCTAGCGATCTACTCAGGCAGGAACAACCACTGTCATGATTTGGCAAATGATCCATACCCTTCACAGAAGCACCAGGCTTCTATCACAGAAGCATTGGCATATATCTACTTGGCATCTGTCAAGCAAGCATTGGCATCGTCAGGCAAGTATCTGCAATCAATCAGGCAAGTATTGGCATGAAATGATGGAAAGGGTATGCCGAGCTATCTCAGCCACCGAGAAGGCAACTGTCAGAGCAGAACCAGCATCAGAGATGGAATGGTATGCCGAACAGCCCCAGCTGTTTCAGCTGTTGGCATGCCTTTAAAGAGAGGCATCGGCCATCGGGGACCCCCTTCAAACTTCCCACAGCGTCTGCCTAGACCACTCCAGTCTCATTTCATCAACTATGCCGCCCTCTACTAATACCTACCCCACCAACATGGCCGAAGTCTGGTCCGATGCTACATGACAAAAACCATTTGGACTCTCTTACTTCTACACACAATTACCTGCTTCCGTCGCTTCCCTCCATATGTGATGCAAATGCTTTGGAAGAGTCACTCCGACACCAGTGAGGCACCCTTCATCCTTCATTCCAGAGACCCATGCTCACTGTTGAGACCAAGCGGAACCTTGTTCGCAGGGGCAAATTCATGCATTCTCATCACACTGACACTAAGCCTCACAATTTATCGCACAACCGGCAATTGCTCCCTCCCCCATACACTGCTGTTGATCCAAATGTGCCTGGGCCTTCCTCTAGGACCGTCCGATAGGCTGATTGACCCATAGACAATTCTCACAAATGTCGTGGCAATGTAGGCCTTGGTATGGGTATTCTGGCAAGTGTGTCATCCAATACCAACCATGTCGCCCCTACTCGTGGACAAGCTCCAGGCAGTCATGTCTGTTGCTTCTTCCACAGGTGCAAGAAATGGCTCCAGGGCACCCACAACACATGAGCAGGTAAGGATGAGCCCCACTTGCTCCCGTCATGGTCTGACCGTACTTACTAGATTCCATATTCATGTCCAACCCACTAGATCATGATCCATACCAGCTGTCTTGATTGACATTAGACTGCATCATATTAGTTGTCTTTACCTTGTACTATATTGGCTGATTATTCATATGGATCCTACATATGAATCATCCACATTGTTCTTTATCAATCTTTGACATGTATTTCTTGAACTCAATACCTTTGTCCACCTTGTTTTGACTGTCAGTAAAAAGTCATGTACAAGTAGGAACACATCTATACATACCCTATAAGCAAGCTCAACCCTGCCGGGCATATACGTGACGCTGTCTGGCGATTCTCAAACCATCAGCACTTAAGTTTGATGTTATGAAAGCTCAAGTCCTTAGCACTTTGAACACAAGTGATGCTGGTAACGAAACCAGGATGACCTATCAAGGGTACAGCGAGATAGATGGATGCCTTGCGATATGAAGTCATAACATGTGTACAACATGGAAGCCTCCTACACACCTTACCCCCACCCGAGGAGCTGTTTAAACCTGGAAAAACTGTAGAAGATATCCATCGTCGATCAACTGGTTTCCGACTCGTCAAAGTGTAGCCAAGATGTTCTAGTTGGACTCAGCTTCATGATTCTGCGATTGTACTCCAGCATCTCTCTCTTCGAACCTTGGCAGAAGGCAATTGCCAGTAGAAATAACGACAACTTATCAGGTTCACTGGCCTCATTCTCTCGATACAGCATTTATCTATGAGGAAAGGCAAGGACAACAGGCAAACTAAAATCAGACAATGATGTACTCACCCTTCAGCACGTTGCTAGGCAGACGAACTTCCATCATCTTGGCTAAATCTAGGAGCCATCAACAATGAGAACAAGCAGATCAAGTTGAGCGACACTCACCCTCACTCACAGGACAATGGTCTGTCATCCCAGAGGAATTTCAGGGGCTACCAAAACTGGTACATACGTATTCAGCATTCCAACCAGACTGAGCCCCAGTGCAGACAAGATGCTCTTTCTCACATGATCTTGAGGAAATTCTGACCAGTAGGGACAGGGAAATTTGCCCAAGGATCCAGTATTCTGACCTCCTCCCAGATTGGGGACCAAACCCATCCAATTTTGCAATATCAATGACAAGGCGTAAGAGGTCGGGAGACATGCCATTGAGATATGGGACAATGAGAGGATATGGGGTGGAGGTACGAGAGATGATGAGGGAGGGATAGGAGAGCTGAGAGACAAGAGGTGATGAATGGGATAATGGCAGTAAAACTAAAACATACCTCGTAGTCAATCAAGAGTGAATGAGAAGAGGTATGACAGCATTGGTTGGGAGTTGTGTAAAAAAAAAGAAAAGCGGCCTGCAACCCTAACACCGTGGCATGTTCTGAAATGCCAAATGCTGATCAGGCATGACAATTTAACATGGATGTACATCCCACCCATCTGTGCTCGATTCCATGGGAGGATGGAGGTAAGCCAGTGCAAACCAGTGTGGTACCAGTGTGTACCACACTGGTTTCTCCATGACATTTGTCAATGGAGAGATGCCATGTGCATGGGTGTACATGGAGAACTGGGGGTTTAGTCTAGTATTTCCTGGTGTAGGCACCAACGACCAATATGTTGATCTTACAGCCGTCTCAGTGGGGATAATAATGTAAATAGTGATTAAGAGAAGAGGTGACTGCTGGTGGTAAGGTTGAGTCGAGAACTTGGCAGCAGCACAAGAGCAGTGTTATTGTGAGGTGGAGGAATAGTAGAGCTGATGCAGCGCAGTCACATCCAATAAGCGTTGATCATGTCCAGTTCATCTAAGCTGTGCTTTAGATCCCAAATGAATCCCAGTCCAGTTCTGGCCTTCGAGCAATGGGATACAGGGCTGGCATGGTGTCAGTGCTGGTGAACCTTTGTGCAGGACTGTAGCAGTATATAGAGGCAGGGAGTTGGTGGGCCATGACAGAGACTCTGGTAGGGACACTTGAGTTGCAACGATTTGAGTAGCAGGATGTGGGTTTGACACAGACGATGGCGATGCAGAATTGGTGGTGACGGAAACAGCGGTGTAAATAACTGGCATGGCATGATTGTAGTCAGCATTGGCTGTGATAGATTTGCTTTCATTGACATCAAAAATTCCAAAGATGAAGCAGGGGCCAGCAACCTGTAAGATGGCACTCATCCCTTGAAACATCCCTCGTCTCATGTTAAGAGACAGCCTAATGCCTCGTATGATATAGCATGCCACAGAATTGCAAAGCAGTCACTATGCGAGGTCAAAACCATTAGACAGCAAGCAAGAATGTAAGGAGAAACATGCACTGTGATTGGTGAATGTTCAAACATCCTGCAATTCCAGTCTTCAAAGTCCATGCTGCAGGGGAATCTTCATGCATCCAATCGGAATAAGGGATTATCCAGGACCAGGACAGAGGCAGCTCCTAGGCAGCGAAGGGAGCAGGCATTGAAGCCTACACTGATTGTTGGCAAAGACAATAGAGAGAAGCTTATGAATACTGATATTGAGAACCTAAGTTGTTTTGCGAAGACTTGGCAGATAGAGTATGAGACAAGGCCATCATGTTCGAGTGACCAGGATGGCCATGTAAGCCTGCAGGCAGCGACTATTTACACCTCTTTGGGCAAAACCCCTTTTTGGTCCTTGCAGAGGAACATTTTTTTTACAGCAGAAACAAGTATATGTGTTGTTTACAATACAAAGAATATTAACAGGATAAGAGTATTTATGGGATGAGAATGTCTACAGTAATGTGAGAAGCCAAGATGCGAAATATGTACAGCATATTAAGTGGTCCCAGTATCGTAATAGGTTGAAAAAAGGCAGAAAGTGGTATCATGGGGAACAGAGACAGTAGTAATCATGCACTGCATGCAAGATGTCGAAAGTCCAAGAAATAGAATGTCTGGTCAATATCCCACAAAACTAGAGGAATACTGGGGTTCAAGAAGACATGTACAAAAGCACCGACTTACATTTACAATATCATCTCCAACACTGAAAGTTGCGCCGCTTCCAAGTTATTAGATGAGAACATCAATCGTCTTCGATACATCCTTGACCATTTGCTGCCACAGTTGTTCTGTCCCATTGCATGCACAGCCCCACCAGAATAACCCAAAAATGATGGTAACAATACCTTGGCACCCTCCTTTATGAAGACATTTCAAGGACTTCGAGTAATCTGGCTGTGGAAAACCAGATTTATCTTTTGATTGTCTCCAGGCGGGGTTGAGGTGGTTCCACCAGTTGATCAGCTGTGCACCATAACGAGATGGATCCAAGATGAAGATTCCAGCATCGAACTGCCGACTGCCATCTAGCCACTTATTGAGCTCTTGGGGCCATTGCTTCCCAAGGGGGCACTTGCCCTATATGTCAATCAGTTGAAATCATACTTTCAAACACAGGATACATACCTCGGTATTTGCCTTCCACATGCCAGGTTTGAGTTCATACCACTTTTCAACGAGGCTAACCCAACCAGAGCTGAGAGAATGATCTTGCAGAGCCATCAAACTATCTTGGTGCCACTGCAGTGGACCCTGTTCCTGTGCAGCACCACAGATGGTGGTCACTTCCCTTGGAGGGGGTGCTCTATGCTGCCTTGGCTGCCTCGGTAGGTGTGCGATATCGGGAAGTGACAGCGGAAGAAAAGGAGCCCATGGAAAATCAGATTTTGGTGTTGTGTGGCAGTCAGCAGCCACCTCGCTATCGTCCATAAATATGTCTGGAGTAGGTTGGTCAAATGATGGGGACTGCGAGTCAGATGAGGCACGTATGGTGGAAGGAGATTCGGTAATAGTATGTGTTGATCTCGGATCAGTGGCAGTATCAGAGACAAATATGTCACTTAAACCTAAGGCCTCCATAATACGAGCCAAGTCATCATCCTTATCAGACATTCCAGTATCCCAGGAGAGATGAGAGAAGTTGAGCGATTGCAAAATTGTATCAACATCCATTCCAGAAGTGTAGTTCATTTCTTGTGACTCTGCCACATTGGCACCGGATTGAGCAAGATTGTTGTCGATGTCTGATGAAGTCGAAGAAGTGATGACCAAATCTCCAGAATAGGAATGTGCCCATGACAAGGTATTAGGATTGTCACTACCAGTATCCATCAATGTTTCTGACAGAAAAGCTGTGACCAGCAAGGGATGGGATGAGATACTATACAAAGGCACAAACATTAATGGTGTCACATTTGAGGGAACTGAGAGGTATGCTGGTGGCAGGGGAACAGGAGCGTTAGCTTCGACAGGGGCCTGGATCAAATCCAAAGCATCGTCGGTAACTAGTGTCACAGGATCAACGTCTGCAGGACTTGCAGCATATGCTTTCTGTTCAGCGGTTGGGGGTGGTCTATTATGACTCACTGTATCGTCTAGTGAGAACTTGACTAGTAGTAATAACAGATAGAGCACTTACGGTGGACTTTTTTCATATGGAGCATAAATGGGAGGCCATAATATTGATTGAAAGCCCTGCTCTCACCTTCGTTCATGCCAGGGATGTATTCGGCCTCAGTGGCATCGTTGAAGGAGCTGATGAAATCCTTGCCGTCGGCTATGGTACAGCCATAATTGTATCTTTGAGATAGTCAGCCTACGTCTGAAAATATATTATGGTTCTGCTTACCCGACTGTCCTGATTCTTCCCATGTGAGGATCGACACCCCCAGCGATGATTACGACACCCCACTTAAGGTGTTCGACTAAATTTTTGACCATGTTTCCGAATTGTTGGTAAAGAGAATCGATAACCCTGTAACAACATTAGAACAGAGGCGGCCAAAGTTGTATGAGACACATACATAACCTTTCCATCGTCGGTAAGATCTGAGCTCTTCAGGGTGCTGTTCTTGAACACTTGAATCAACTCTCTCTCCTTGTCTACACATGTAGCAATATCGGCCTTGACCTCTGGGATCTCATTGTCCCAGATATGGGCAGTCATGTCTCGAATCAGGGAAATGTTGTTGACAGGGAGACCACGTCGAGCAGCCTCTTTAACAACATGTGGGTAAACCCGCTTGCGATAGTATTTCTGTGAAAATAAATTGATAGCACTCGAGAGGCACGATGGGACAACCTTAATTTGGCTCCCTCTAGTGCAAGAGCCAATTTTTGGGATGATGCGAGTACATTGGTTGTTGTTGAACCAATGTTTCAATTGCTGTAATGTGTAATGAGTGCGAAGAAAAATGAAAGAAGGGTCGAGCTCACATTTCGGTGCTGGCAAAGAAATTTCAGCAGCATATCAAGAACTTCTTTGTAGTCTGATATATCCTCTTGGTGGACAAGTGGACAATAATTGTAGCATGGGATGCCGGGACCAAAGTCTAGAACTCCCTCTGACATCCTAGGGTAAGCCACATCAGGAGGAGAGTTATTGATGCCTATAAGTTCATGCGGGATTAGGCAAATACACTCGTCCTGATCTAGAAAATAGTGACGAAAAAATTCTGGGAACTGCGTTGCCCATAGAGAGTTGATGTGCACTCTGAATTTGCATAGATGGCCATTCGCCGAGTGATGGTGGTAGTTGGGTAAGAGATTTTTAAGGATTGCAGTCTGTGCTTCAGTCATCTTATGGTTTCCATGATGCTGAGCGATACTGGTCGATAACGCATCAATGGACGAGTTGAGAGAGGAAGAGTCAAGAGAGGAAGAGTTGAAAGAGGAAGAGTCAGGGTTGAAGGGTTTGTCAATAAGGCTGTGGGCAAGGTCATGGCAGCAATTTTCAAGCGCCTGGCTCCAATTGCTGGTATGCTTCTGTGGGATAGCAGCAGGTTCGATCTGAAGATGACCCATAATTGCAGCTAAACATAGTTCAATTGAGTTGAATCTCTGAGAATTAATACGATGAACAACTGCACTTACATTCTTAGAAGCCAACTGAATAGTCTGATTTTGTCTGATTCTCAGGGTTGTGCCTGAGAATAGCTGATGTGTGAATAATTGAAGTGCGCAACAGACAAGAAACAGATGAACAGAAAAATATAGCTAGTGAATAGGAGAACAGGGAAGATGAATAGAAGATCGACACACCATTTTATATTCACATTGTATTTATTTGTGTATTTCTTCGTGCTGTGTACTACTTTGCAGAAAGGTGGATATTCAGAATGTACTTTGTTGGACCCAAAAAAATACAATTTGCCTGTCATAAAAATTGTATATAACCCCCATAACAATGTGTCTAGTGTCCATCACCAAAAATCGCTCCTGCCAAAAAACCTCCAACTACACAAACTCCTTTCAGCCATGACATTGTTCACCCCTGATCAACTTGCCGTGGCCTTGGCTGCTTTGGGAATCAACGGGAATTGTGTATATTTGTAGCTATTTATTCCCAAACGGTTCAGTCTGATTTGTCATCTGCAGCAGCTGGGTCCCCCATCCAAGATGGACACAACAACCAGTCCTCCGGAGCTGTAGCAGGGCCACTCCACTCCTTCTATTGCTTTAACTGTGCCTATCCTAATGTGATTGCAGTCAATGCAATTCCAACTCTCTTTGCGATCCCCAAACATCAAAATAATCCTGCACCTGCACAATGAACTGGCAGTGGTCCTCCAGTCAGTTCCACAGCTGCAAATGCCCCTTCTGCAGGACCCCTGGCCACCACTGTCAACATTAGTCCTGCTGTCCCTGCCAATGTGCCACACAACGCCTCTGTCCTTCAGAGCACTCAAAGTATGACAACTGTCCCAGTTGCCGGCTCATCCTTCCAGGCCACCATTGGACCAGATGGACCATGGTATGCTATAACGAAAGGCCACACTGTCGGAGTCTACTGTGGATGGTATGTTTGCTCACTCAATTATCACAATATCACTGTGTTCTTACAGAAATCTCAGGTCCAACGTCACTCATCTGGTAACTGGCATCAGCAGAGCTTGCTACTTTCATTATCCCACCCAAGCCACCACTCTCACTGCCTTTGACGAGGCTGTCCAAGCAGGAGTTGTCGAAATCTTGTAGTGAGTGGTGTCAGTGGTGTTCCAACACTTTATGCTGTGAAACATCTTGGACTCTTACCATCTCAATGAAAATTTCTACTTTGGTATTTATTGCGCTCCTCTTCCTAGCAGGATTTGTACTTTTCTTGGCATCATTGAACTCACCCTCCTTTCTAACACAGTCGTTACTTGTTTTTTGGTATATAATGTCTGTTATTTATTTTTCTTGTATTTAGTGTTTACATACCTCCTACCCTTGTCCTTCCATACTTGCCACCGTCGAATGTTATCCTATTGTCTGCTGTCTCCTTTCTGGAAGAATCCCTAAGTATGTTCCACTTTTCTCATCTGCACTCTGTGGCATTCATTTTGGTCCTCGTTCTGCATTGGAATGGCCTATCAGAATGGAAACTCAATCAAGGGAATAATGTATCAGGGATGCGGTTCTTGTCTGTTTCATCTGATTTCAATATCTCAAGTCCTGACGCCCATTCCATCTGTCTTGAGTTCTGGTACACATGTGGATTCTTTGCCTCATGCTATTTGCTGACATCTCCTGACAGATACTGGACGATTCTTGAGCACAGCAACCTTGAAATTTCTAAGTCTTTGCTCTCGTTATGTACAAAGGTCAATTCTACATTGCCGAGAGGTGCTGTGTGTTGTCAAGAAGTATCTTTTAATTTGTAGAGAAATTTTGTACGCCGTCAGGAGTGGATACCCATGGAGCAGCACATTATCAAGAAGTATACACCTATTTAGAATTTTCATAACCTGTCAAGAGTATGCCAGTGTATGCAGCATGACACGAGAAAATATATATTTTCTTGGAAATATGTACACCATCGAAAGTGAGTCTTATCAGAAAATGGGGATGGATGTTGGCAAATTATTCAGATTCTTGTAGATACGAACACAGACTGATTAAACAGACTGGTCTTGCTCCTCATACACATTAGCAGCCCAGGGTGCAATGGCAGCACAACAAGCTTCATTTTGTCACTCCCTGAGCTCTACAATGAAAGCAATTTTGCTCTCCAAACCTTGATCCACTGCACTATCCATAGTCTCAGATATTGATGCCCTTCAACGCCTAATCTGGGCAGTCATACTAGTATCAACCGTTCCATCAGATCTGTCAGAAACAGAACCCTCCAGAGTCAGCTGTTCAGTACCCATGCTCTGCTCATCTTGACAGCATTCCAATGCCTGTGGCTCATGCGCCCAAAATATATGTCGCTCGATAGCATAGCCGTCTTTGGCCAGGGCACTCCCATTGCGGTCCATCCACTCCTCTAAATGCTAACAACAGAGTCAAGTTGAGACTCAGAAAGATAGCTGAAATGAACCTCTTGTAAAGACCAGACACTCCACTGGTGTGCCAGAGTTCCATGGTGACGTTGATCCAAAACGGTATCTGAGTAGAGGGTGATAAATTGTGGTAAAAAAAGGCTCCACCATGCCTTTCGATGGCCATCAAATATGGCATGAAGGTAGTCGTTCATGTTCTTGAGCAAGAAGTCATGCTGATCATGTGTGAGTCGACAGGCTGACTGAGTTCAGCCATCAGCAACTATATAGTGTGATTCAGAAGAGGATTTACCAGCAATAGTTTCTCATACTCTTGCATTCTGAGTGAGACGCTCCTGTTTGAATCGTTGCCAGTATGAGTGAGAGAACGTGTTGCCTGCCAGAATGTGAGCTGTCAACATCAATAAAGCACGGTAAGAGCGACAATGATCTAGAAGAATACTCACTAGCAATTGTTTCTTGTATGCTTGATTTGTGAGAGAGAAGCTTGTGGCCAAGTCACTGCCAGTGAGAGAATGTGTTGCCTGTCAGATTGTGAGCTCTCAGCATCGGTAAGTCATGGTAAGAGTAACTCGCAGATTCCATTCCCAAAATAAAAGGCTTAGATGCACAGGTGAAAGAAAGTGTACTGCACGTAAACACTGGGACGTTGCCGCATGAACTTTTGAACTTTAATGGGTCATGTGGAATGGTGTCATGAAAGAAATATTGACGTAGACACATTCCCTTGCTTCCTTCCTTCTTTCCCCGAGTTTGGCTGGAGTCAATCCCTGAGAAATCCATAGTACCCATTGGCAGACTCGTAAGTGTGATCAATAACAGCTTATTTTTCCTTGGTCAACTCACTTAAGCAACCTCCCATGATAAATCTGGCTGTTGGCTACCCGAGTGATTGTTTCTTGACTCAGAATCTTGAGTATATATTGGGGCAGTGTAAAAATGAGCCACCATGCTACACAATGATATTTGTACATAAATACTGATATGATGCCCTGTTTTCAACAGCGATCTTCAACATTAAGTCAAGAACAGCTAAAAGGAATTTGAATCAGTTAATACTCTGTCAGTTGTGCTAGACTCTTACTAGATACACACATTTCAGACCAGTTCGAAATATGATCTTGTATCCTAGGGAATTACCACAATATATGCAAAGATCATGGTGGTATTGGTGATGGAGAATGGCTGAAACAGCTTGTCCGATGCAAAGAATACATCAGACCTTGGTTTGGTGGGAGATTCATGGAGTCCTACAAGAATACATATATAAGAAATGTATAATACCACCCAAAATGTATCCAGTTGACGTCAAAAGAAGTTTAAAGGCAGTACAAAGAGTTTTGATGAGATGATCAGATGAAAAGCCCAAAAAGGTCCAAAGAGAGTTGACAGGCCCAGTTCGATTCTTGTTCCATGACTTACTCTCACATGGGTCGCCCAAAGAAATATCACATGCAGGAAGCTAGGCTGCAGGCTATTCGAGAAAATAGCAACTGCTACTATGCAAAGTAAGCACGATCTCCTATACATTTAATAATAGCTGCTCACTCATTTTTCTGTAGACATAGACATGACATATCTGCTCGGCGAAAACTTGCCTACCAAAACCAATCTAGTCACCATGTTGGGTATGTTCTACAGTATTTAGTCCTGCTTGATATTCTAACATGGAGTGTACCAGTGAAAGAGAGAAGACTTTTCTGATCACCCCACAGGTCACACCCACCAAGGTTTGAAATACAAGCCAGTCGACTGGCCACAAAGGGCCACATTCAAGAAGTAAATTCATCACTCGGCTGAAGAAAATACATAATACCAGACAATACGAGGTCATATCAGTGTAACACTATTCTTACTTTCCGATACTTTAACCTGAGCATGATATTTCCAGATCTGAGACAGTACCTAAGGTTCCCCCTCCCCCAGACCCCTTCCCGAAGTTCAATGCAGAAGTCTTGAAGATCTTGCAGCAATTTGAAGACTTCCTTGTTGGCAAGATGCCTTCCGACTACATCAAGTTTCTCCTCCATTGCTATTTCAAGGACAGTTCTCGGCAGCAAGGTGAGATAGGCCTCTTTGTAGAGCCCTTAGATGTCCTCTACAAGATGCAGGAGGCACACAGGTCTATTTCGATGAAGGCACTTCAAGCGGATGGCCCCAGCAAATGCCAGAAAAGATTGGATTGTGCAGGGAATGGAATTGGAACTCTTATTTCATGGTTGGAGGATATATGGCATGCTGGAATTAATGGTCCCTATGGTTTACGTGTCACATACAACAGGAATAGGCTAGCATGGCAAAGAGAGACGAAGAAATCTAAATAATGATATGATAGATATATTCTAATTGTTCGTCACATTTGAAAAGCAAGCTCCCCATTAAGATATTTTCCCTTTAAACTAGCAGGACTTATCATCACCTCCATAAGGATCTCTTCCAGCCAGCTTACCAAGGTGTGAACAGGATCCAGTACTGCACAAAGCCATCTCATCTCCTTCCCAACACCTGCCATATTCAAAATGAGGTGCTCGTGCTGCAGTATTGAATGCTTGATGGACAATATCTCTAAAACAGTGTTGTCAAGAATACTGCAGTAGCCTTTGGGGCAGTCGGTGGTTATGCTTTCCTGGTAGAGCTGATAGACAGCATTGGCATGAACTTTGAGTGAGCCATGCATAACAAGTGCAAATTTGATAGAGAGGCATTCAATCTGGTCCATCGTTTCTGCAAGTAATGAACAGTGCCTGTGAAGTTCAAAGTATGTGTACAGACAACAGCATCAAGAAAGGATGTGTACTCGATATGTGAATGACAACTGTTCACTTCAATTTTGACGAGGCATGTCGCCTGTCGTATCAAGGGCTCAAGTCTATCATTTTGGTGAGAAATGTTTGGATGGAGAAAGGTAACTCATGCACCTGCACCCATGCCTTTGACTTTTCTTCCTTCGATAATTGTCCCATCGCTTCTGGTTGATTGAGTTGCGATGCCTGAAAAAATGATCAGCAAGCTGACAATATAGGAATGCTTGAGATACCTGGTGTAGCTGCGACAACTACTAGCATTGTGTGCCACTCGATGCTCCTCAGGACTTTCCGCCCTGATCATCTGAAATGGTGAAAGAAAACCCTGTGGAAGCTGAACATGGCAACCCTCCAAGCCGAACAACAAAATACATATCTAGTAGTGTAATGTCAAGAATATGTATTGGTTGTAACATCAAGGATGCATACTTTACCATAATGTCAAGATACATACTGATTGGTCTATGTTGAATAGAATTTAAATTGTACTTGCATGGACTACGTGAAATAGAATTTGAATTGTACTTGTATTGATTCTCAGTTGTTCGAGCTAAATAAAAGAGTAATTCAGTAAGATATGAAGTCAGACAATCCCTCCCCTTTTTCAGCAGTAAGAAAAATGTATGTTTCCCTCCCTGTTTAGCTCTGCAGACTGCTGAAGTGTCCCAGGTCCAAATGTCCACGTGTCGGCAAGATCACTAAAGAACAATGGGAGTTCCTTCAGCTGTACATCGCCTACTATCGCTGCCTGAAAGCCAGAGCCCGTGAACATCCTAAGCCATATTCCATCTTTCAATCATGGCTCTGGTTGCTGTGGAAGGACCATTTCTGTTCCCAGCTGCAACCGCCTGATCCTGCAGACAAGAGTGCTTGTGAGCACTGGTACACTTGTCACCGGAAGGTAAGTCCAAGAGTTATTTTTATTTTGTTACTGCAAGAATCATTCATTCTCATTGCAGGATCTTGCCACAATTATTCGTACTCTTGAGATGTAGGAGCCCTTCTATACCCCAGGTCATGAGCATGAAGTGGCCCAAAGAGTGAAAGTCAGGGCAAAGGTAGCCAAAGCAGCAGAGAAATGTGATAGTAGGCAAGAAGTGGTATCAGGCGAGCAGATCTGAAGGAGTGGGAGGATGCCAAAGCCATGCAAGTTGGTTGATAACGCAGAAGAAGACCTTCCATAGACCCCTATCTATCTATATTTAGTATGTTTGTCATCTTGAAACACGACGCATGAGATCATTCTCATTCTGCTCCTTATGCTCTCTTCTGTGTTGCTGTCTCTCTCTCTTTAAGTCAGTCTGTGACTTTATCCTACAATGTCTAGATTAAGGCAATTTGGTATCAAACGACCATGTGTTAGTGGTAAGATACCCAAAGTTCTGTCCAGGTGTCAGTTTCTTACCATTGGTAGCTTTGCAGTGCATCGGTAGTTCCCTACTTGTATAAGAGAGAGGGTCTTTGAAATAAATCACAACTTACCCCACTCATTTTTCCCAGATGGTGCTGAGGCTTTCCCTTCCAACATGACCAGCAATCTTTGCAAAAAGAGTCATTGTTTTCAAGCAATGGATATCCTTGACGTCGCAGATGGCGACAACACAGTGCAGATTAACATTGATACTACACCGATGCAAGAATTTCACTGGCATACCAACTACTCGCAAACCTCGGCATCCACCTCAATGCAACATACCCACAAAAGTGTTCGCACTACAATGACCCATCTTCCTCTAGGATTATCCTCTGGCACTGATACTGGCAGTAATTCTCTTCCCACTACGATATCACTCCAAGGTCATTTGGCCTCTTCCAGACAGGATACCTTGCTTGCTACAAGCATGTCCACAATGTCATTCCTTGATCCCGACCATGAAGCTCCTGCTGAGTTTGCATCGGCATCAAATGAAGACAAGGGAATGCATCTCCCTAGACTATTGGGTGTGAGCTGCTCTTGTTGCTGATATGTTTCTTACCTTGTAACCCACCTTATAGGACCACCCATTGATGGTCTGGAAATCTCAGTGCGACAAATTTCTTGAGGAGATTTTATGTTCAGAGTCACCTGAACAGACAACTTATAGTGATTGCGATAAGTGTGGTCTGGAACAGGGACAACATTGCTGTTTATCTTGCTTTGATAGATGAATGTTGTGTCATACGTGTATCATCGAGCTTCATCAGGCCATGCCCTTTCATAGAGTGGGGGTGAGCCCTTACCCCTTTTTTATTCACTTTCCTTGGAAACCTTTCCCAGGGCTGGACAGGGTCTTACTTCAAGAAGATCTCACTGGGGGACCTTGGCCTCATCATCCAGCTGGGCCACAAACTAGGGAAAACATGTCAAATTCCTGCTATTGTTCGCTCTTTTGTTGTGATTGATGTTGATGGGATACACACGGTTCAAATAAGCTTTTGTGAATGCATGTGAAATGTCGAAGTAGCACGATATCGGCAACTTCTTCAAAGCCATCTCTGGCTGGCCACGACTATATTTCCTCAGATGGCAGCGACCTTCCATGTTCTTAATCTATTCCAGGTATTATCATTTATGTCAAAGGTTTCAGCTTATGAGTTCTATCATACTTTGGCACACCTATCAAACAATACAGGGCTTCATCCACCACCGGTATGATCACTGGTAAAGATGATGCTGCACAGTTCTAACTTTATTCTAGGATCGCTACGATGCGTTTCTGTAACGAGCATGCCACAGACTCCGAGGACTTCAACCTTCAACTCATCCAACCGGCTCCAATGCACTCATCGGAATCCGATGGAATCCGATTCCCGGTTTCTATTCCATATTTCATATCTCTATTTCACATACTAATTTCACATATTCATTTATCACACCTAGAATCCATTACGGTAGCGAGTAGGTGTTATATCGGAGTCCACGGAATACTCGACTCCTCCAGATACAGAATATTCCAGACTTATATTATTCTAGCCTCCGATTCCTCAGACTCCACACCAGTATATAAACTGTAGAATTAGCAGTACATACCTCAGTTCGAATATCAACTTGGTTTAGCCCAATACTCTCGTACTCACTATCTCTGGCCTTCAAGCCTAATCTCTCCCTCTCACTATAAGTCCGTGGATTCCGACTCCGTCAGGACTTCATCTTGATCCTACTTCATCTTGATCCCGCGGACTCCATCCGTAATCTATCTTAGGGCTACGACCCAAGGGTGACGTTGCTAATAGCTTCGCCAAGCCCACGCACTCCGCGGAATCCTCGGCGTGCATTCTAATCCTTTCATCTATTTGGCACAATCCTAACAGTATATTCGAACTCAAACCCTTGAGTCGAAATTTTTAGGCATGTCTACCATCATTCTCGAACAAACCGAGACTACTCAGTCCTCCACAGACCTCCAACCCACTTTCTCTATGAACGACATTCCCCAATCCGCCTCCAAAAGAGATCAACACCTTTTTGGTGAAGACTCCGCATCCACCAGCCGTTCCCATAGGGAAACCTACACCCATAATGGTTTTACCCAATGACAACCCATCCCAGGGATCAATCCCAATCCCTTCAACCTCAATCTCGCCCCTGGACCCTCGGAATCCATCTCAGGTGGCTATGGCAGCTACCGAAACGATCCCCCACGGACTCCGATTCCTAACCCGCGCCGTACCTTCCCTGTTCAAAATGAAGAGGAAACTGGTGGCGACTCTGAGGATGAGATTGACTCCCCTAGTAACCGCAGCCTACACCTTCCGCGGGGCAACGATAATCGCCGACCTGGTGGTGGCCCACCTAATCCTGGTGGCCCTGGAGGTCCCGGTGGCCCCGGTGGACCTGGCGGACCTGGTGGTAATCCTCCCAATCCTCCTAACCCTCCTAATAACGATGAAGCCATGGTCAGGGATCTCTTCAACCTTCTCTGCGGCCTCGCCAACCAAGTCAATAATCCTCCACAACGCCCAATACACACCAAGGTCAAGGAGCCTGATACTTTTGACGGCTCAGACCCGTGGAAACTGAAGGCGTTTATCGTTTCCCTCCAGTTGAACTTTAATGATAGGCCCGACGCCTTCCGTGCTGACGCCTCAAAAGTCAACTACGCCATCTCCTTCCTTTCCGGTGTCGCCCTCGATTGGTTTGAACCGGATATCCTTCACCCTAATCACGCTAATCCTCCTGCCTGGGCATACTCCTATGCCGCCTTTCTTGTGGAACTCCGGACTAACTTCGGTCCGTTTGATGCCATCAGAGACGCTGAAGATGAATTAGAAAACCTTCGGATGCACGACGGAGACCGGATTATGAAGTATATAGTCCGTTTCAATCAACACGCTTCTATCGTCGGCTATGGTGACAATTCCCTGCGCCATGCTTTTTACCACGGACTTTGCTCATGGATTAAAGATGATATGGCCCACCACGGTAAGCCCAATAACCTCCATGACATGCGTACCCTTGCACAGGAACTCGATGCTCGCTATTGGACTCGGAAGGCCGAAATTTCACGTGAAAATCGTGATAAACCTTCCTCCTCATCTTCCTCCTCCAAACCTAAGGGTTCGGGTTCAAACTCGAGCTCTTCATATTCCGCGGCGCCCAAGTCTTATGGATCCAATACCGCAGGCTCCACCCCCACCTACCAGTCCTCTTCCTCTTCTTCGCCCACCAAGAAGCCCTACGCTGACAAGCTAGGCAAAGATGGCAAGCTCACTCCCGAGGAAAAGGAACGCTGCTGGAAGAACAACCTCTGTATGTTCTGTGGTAGCAAACACAAGACGGAGGACTGCAATAAGCGCAAGGCCGCGGCATCCGCCCATGCTCACACTGCAGAGGTTTCAGAGCCTCCTGCCTCTACTGATCCGGCTCCCACGGAGTCGGAAAAATAGAGAGCAGCCCTGTTTCCTCTGTGCAAGGACAGGGTTGCGTTGACTGTCATTGCACCTCAGAGATTGTAACCCTCAATGCTGCCGCTCTTTCAACCCATTCACTAACTGTATCACTATCATCCGAAATCGGTTCTGGATCGGAACCCGATGGATCCCCTATTACCATTATCCTTCGTTTTCTTGCCCTCATTGATTCTGGTTCAAGTCATTGTTTTATTGACTCCAAATACGTTGAGGATCATAATCTCCCTACCAAATCCATTCCCGCTGTTCAACTTCGGCTTCTTGATGGCTCCGCCGGATCTCACATTTCCCAATCCATTACTCTCTCCGTACGGTTTCCGTCGGGAGATGTCATTCCTATTGACTTCTATGTCACACATCTTGATTCATCCTGTAACATTGTTCTGGGATACAACTGGCTTTCCCACTACAATCCGTTGATTGATTGGGCAAAGCACAGTATCACTTTCCGTTCAAAGCTATTCGGTGCTTCTATCCCTATTAGCACTTCTGCGGCTACTGACACACATGTGCCAGCCCGCTCGGACCCTTCAGGTCCAATTCCATCATCCAAACCCACTCTGAGATCCCGATGGACTCTGCCACTGTATGAGCCCATCTACTCGTATCCTTCCATCCCATCATTTTCTACTTTGGTTTCACCAAAGATTTCAATTATTTCCGCGGCCACTTTCGTACGAGCTTGCGCAGAAGAAGGTGCACAACAGTACACCCTACAACCTTCTATGCCAAGTGTTAGTGGTCAAGCTGCCTCCGCGGCTCCTATGGATTTATCTGATATCCCACCGGAGTACCATGACTTTGCCGATGTATTCAGTGATTCCCTCTCAGAGAAATTACCTGAGCATCGCCCTTATGACCTTAAGATCAATCTTGAGGAAGGCACTTCTCCTCCGCTCGGCCCCATCTATTCCCTCTCTGAATTCAAACTAAAAGCCTTACATGAATTTATCGACGATAATGTCCGTAATGGTTTCATCTCTCCCTCACGTTCTCCCCATGGAGCCCCGGTACTCTTCGTCAAAAAGAAAACCGGTGAACTAAGGCTCTGTGTTGATTTCCGCGGCCTGAACAAGATCACGAGAAAAGACCGTTATCCACTTCCCCTCATTTCTGACCTACTTGACTCCACGCGTTCCGCATGCCTATATACAAAACTTGACCTTCGCCATGCTTATCATCTAGTCCGTATAGCCGAAGGAGATGAATGGAAAACCGCATTCCGTACCCGTTATGGATCTTTTGAATGGCACGTCATGCCATTTGGACTTACCAATGCTCCTGCGGCTTTCCAACGCTTTGTCAATGACATTTTTTCAGATATGCTTGATGTTTCCGTCGTCGTCTACCTCGACGATATTCTCATCTACTCCGACGATCCCGCAGAACACCAAAAACATGTGCGTGAGGTCCTATGCAGGCTTAGAGCTAATGGGCTCTACTGTCATGGATCCAAGTGCGAATTTCATCGGGATTCCATGGAATATCTAGGCTATATCCTCTCTCCTGAAGGCTTACGTATGTCCGAAGACAAAGTCAAGGCTATTGTCGATTGGCCAGTTCCATGGAAGGTCAAAGATATCCAATCATTCCTTGGTTTCGCTAATTTCTATTGCCGTTTTATCCATGAATACAGCGAGATTGTGTTGCCCCTAACATGTCTCACTCGCAAGGGTATTCCATGGAAATTTGACGACAAATGCCTGGCTGCATTTAATGAGTTGAAGCAAGCATTCACTCATGCCCCTATCCTTACCCACTGGATTCCCGACCATCAGCTTGTCGTGGAAACTGATGCCTCCGACTATGCTATTGCTGCCATACTTTCTATTTACCTTGAGGATGGTGAAATTCACCCGATTTCCTTCTTGTCCCGCAGTCTCCACGGAGCCGAGCTCAATTATGATACCCATGATAAAGAGCTTCTAGCCATTTTTGAAGCCTTTAAATACTGGTGTCACTATCTCGAAGGCTCTGCAGATCCCATTGACATCATCACAGACCATAAGAACCTTGAGTATTTTTCCACTACCAAGATTCTTACTCGACGTCAAGTACGCTGGTCCAAATTCCTTTCCCAGTTCAACCTAGTAATCCGGTTCTGACCGGGTAAGCTTGGTGGGAAACCGGATGCACTCACTAGACGATGGGACGTCTACCCTAAAGAGGGGGATAGTCAATATGCTCAAGTCAATCCTCACAATTTCCGCCCTGTATTTACCCAAGAACAACTTTCCACTTCTCTCTGCGCTACTTTTCTTGAAGGTCCCGTACTCTGCGCTAGTGCTATCATGGACATGGACAAGCTCCACTCTGATATCAAGCAAGCACAGCCCGCGGATTCTGCGTTGACCGAAGGTTTTCGTCTTGCCTCTTCCCCTTCGAACTCCTCCCGGTGGTCCATGGACGAGTCAGGAATACTCTGCCTTGACAATCGCATCTACGTCCCGGATTCCATGGATCTCCGTCTTTGTGTCTTACAGAACAATCACGATCATATCTTGGCAGGTCATTTCGGTCAAAACTGGACACTTGAACTAGTCCAACGAAATTATACCTGGCCACAGATGCATGAATTTGTTCGCCACTATGTCAAGTCTTGCACTACTTGTGGTCGTAACAAAACACCTAGACACTGTCCATTTGGCTTACTCAAACCCTTGCCTGTACCGGAACGCCCATGGGATTCAATCTCCATGGATTTCATTGAACAACTTCTGGATTCCAACGGATTCACTGCCATTCTTGTCGTTGTCGACCATGCAAGCAAGCAAGCCATTTTTATACCCACTCATGATACCATTAATTCTGTGGATCTTGCACAACTTTTTGTTACCCATGTCTTTTCCAAGCATGGTGTTCCGAATCACATCACTTCTGACCGCAGATCCGAATTTGTCTCCCAATTCACGCGTGCCCTTGCCAAGGCTCTCGATATGGAACTTCACTTCACTTCTGGTTATCACCCGGAGGCCGACGGACAAACTGAACGTGCTAACCAAACCCTTGAACAATACATCCGTATCTATTGTTCATATCAACAAGACAATTGGGATACCTTACTACCCATTGCCGAATTCGCGTACAATAATGCTCCTAATGCCTCCACCGGAATCTCGCCATTCTTCGCTAATAAGGGATACAATCCTAGTATCACAGTGTATCCTGAACACGATATCGCCTCCGCTCAGGCCCGTGACTTTGTAGTCAACCTCAATGATCTTCACCAATTCTTACGAGACGAAATTACTCATGCCCAGTCTCGCTATAAATTCCAAGCGGATAAGTGATGGTCTCCAGCTCCAGATTTCAAAGTAGGTGACAAAGTCTACCTCAGTTCTAAGCATATTAGAACTACACGTCCTACTGCGAAATTTTCCGAGAAATTCCTTGGACCCTTCGATATCATTGCCCAGCCCGGATCCCATTCTTTCACACTCAAACTCCCCACGGACCTCCGCTCCATTCACCCCGTATTCCACGTCTCACAGCTGGAACCCATGGAAACCAATACCATTCCTAACTGTACCCAACCACCTCCACCTCCAGTTGAAGTCGACGGTGAAGAGCAGTATGAGATCGCACAGATTCTTGACTCTAAGCTTGACTGTCGGTTCTGATGTCCACTACTCTACCGTGTACAGTGGTTGGGCTACGAAGGTACTGATGAAGAATTTGCTTGGATCCCGGCTACAGAATTTTCCGTGGATGAATATATTGAAGATTTCCACCATCGATACCCAGACAAACCAGGACCCCTATCCAAGGTTACCATCCACAAAGCATTACTCAAAACTATACCTCCTGTTTCTTGACTTTCATCTCCATCGGATTCCTATGGATTCCGTCGTCCCAATTTCAAATTAAATTCTGGAAAACTATTGCAAATTGCCTTCCTAATTGGGAACAGAATCCGTCGGATCCATATTTTTGACTTCACTCCCATTTCATCATCATATTTCAGACATCAAGAAAAAAAAAAAAAAAAAATACATTTTCATCCCGGCACAATACACTACTGTCTTGGTACAAACATCAAAATTAGGCATCCGCAGATTTTTCCGACTTCCACCTCTCCATCCAAATGCCCTTCCTCTTCAAGCATCATCGCATCCAACTCCACAATTCCGACGGATCCGGACCCAGGGAGCATACTCTCCCTGATCTCTTCCTCATCCAATTCCCTGTCGGAATCTTCCACCAAATATTCTTCAGCTCCTTTCAAAAATTTCTTCCATAAGCCCCATTCTGTGCGTCGGCCTCCGAGGCGGTAGAACTCCGTACGGGTCGTCCTAAACTTTTTGCTGGCCTCGATAGCTTTCTCCAGCCCATCGGCGCTGCGGCTTCCATGCCATAATTCCATATTTGCTAGTTCGAACAGGTCTTGACCATTAAATGTCTCCTCGGACATTATTCTTGCGTGCCACACTTGCGCAATGTCCTGATCCAAACGCATCGTCATAGCCCGGCGGAGAGCCTCGGAATTTGTGCCCTCCATGCGTAGTATCTCCTGACGTGATACCACCCATTCCTCCTCGGACGCCTTCGGAATAAAATCTCGCGGGTATTCGACTGCATCGTCAGGATGAAAATCGTCCACCAAATCTTCCACGCGGGATCCAACGGCCTCGAGCTTGGACTCCATCCTTTCGATTTTCATCTCCACCATATCCATACGTGCGTGGAGGCTGTGGAGCAAGTCCAACACTTCGCCCATACCCATGGAATCCGTTTCGTCTGTAAAAACACATCTTGCCTTGCGTATTCGGCATCGTTCGCAAGACCTTCCCTTTTTGCCTAAAAAACAATGGGAACCGTCAGCACGACAACGACCACATCGATCTAACCATAAGTCAGTTTGACCACGGAAACCGTCGGACGCTTACCTTTGCCATAAAATTCTTCATCCCCTCGCCCAGGCACAGGCTCAGTTTTCAACCTCTTATAACTTTTTGCTTCAGTACCTCTCTCCGACGGGCCCACAGTAATGTCATCACTTTCTTCAACATACTCAGCTGACCGTACCTTCCGTTTCTTCAACGGCGTCGCAACCAACTCTTTACCCTTCCCCTTTCGTTTTCTCCGGCTCTCAGCCAGTTCCTTTTTGGCCTTTGTTTTCGGGTCTTCATTGTCACTGTCAGCGCCGTCGGCAGAATCCTCATCCTCCATTGACTTCAGTGTATCCAACTCCTTTTGCCTCTCCGCGGCCTCTGCAATTTCCCTCAATCTCTCCTGTTTCGCCTCCTCAAGACGTTTTTCCTCGGCCTCTTTTGCAAGACGCTCCTCTTCCAACCGCTGTGCCTCCTCCGCGGCCTTTTTCGCCTTCAAATCAGCCACCTTTCGGGCTCTCTCCTCAGCCTTACTTTTCGCCAACTCTGCGGCCTCTGCAGCTTTTTCAGCCTTGTGTTTTTCCACCTTCCAATTTTCATGAGCCTCTATGGCTAAACGATATGCCTCGTCCTCAGCGTCGCGATCGTCGTAGAATGCTTCGAGCTCATCGGGGTCGACGTTATCCGGTGTAGGCAGGGTAACGTACGGTTCGGGAGTTTGCGACTGGCGGTATGAAGTCGTCATCGTATCGGATAGCGAAGGAAAATTTTTGAACTTAGAGATGGTGGAGGTTAAAGGACAAGAGGTGAAAATCACGTGATGTACCTGCATAAAATTCCACGCGGCACATTCAGTCATCGGGATCAGCGCTCTTGAGGGCAAGAACACTAAGGGGGGGATACTGTAACGAGCATGCCACGGACTCCGAGGACTTCAACCTTCAACTCATCCAACCGGCTCCAATGCACTCATCGGAATCCGATGGAATCCGATTCCCGGTTTCTATTCCATATTTCATATCTCTATTTCACATACTAATTTCACATATTCATTTATCACACCTAGAATCCATTACGGTAGCGAGTAGGTGTTATATCGGAGTCCACGGAATACTCGACTCCTTCAGATACAGAATATTCCAGACTTATATTATTCTAGCCTCCGATTCCTCAGACTCCACACCAGTATATAAACTGTAGAATTAGCAGTACATACCTCAGTTCGAATATCAACTTGGTTTAGCCCAATACTCTCGTACTCACTATCTCTGGCCTTCAAGCCTAATCTCTCCCTCTCACTATAAGTCCATGGATTCCGACTCCGCCAGGACTTCATCTTGATCCTACTTCATCTTGATCCCGCGGACTCCATCCGTAATCTATCTTAGGGCTACGACCCAAGGGTGACGTTGCTAATAGCTTCGCGAAGCCCATGCACTCCGCGGAATCCTCGGCGTGCATTCTAATCCTTTCATCTATTTGGCACAATCCTAACAGTTTCTTCAAATGATGTGTGAATGGCATCACCTGCAAGTGCTAAAACGCTTTGGACAAGGACATGAGCCAGGTCGTATCGAAGGGACTCAGCCAGGCGAGCTGGTGCTCCACTGCCCGGCATGTCCACACCCACATGTTAACTTACCAGACAGGTGGTTACAAAATCAGTAAGGAGATTTGTGTCCTTCTTTCTGTGTAACTAAAGAATGGTAATTCAGGGAGAAGCGATGGCTGTACCATCTATTCGTCACTATCGATGTGAACTTCCGGTTATGTCGCCTCAATGTATCGGACAAACTCAATGATCCCAGTTTGAACCAGGGATATGCGTACTTTGTAGAGGAAGAAGGTTTCAAAGCTCATTTGAAGGAATATGGTGATATTATTCCCAAGGAGGAAAAAAGTACATGTAATAACCACGATGCAGTAAAGCTTGCAAATAGCTGAGGAGGGAAGGGTGCTGCAGTGACAGGTGTAGGTGCTGTAGTCTGTGGACATCACAACATGAAACACCCTTTATCTGTTGGGGATCTGCAGAAGGGAGAGAGGTACATTGGCTCTTTTGTCACGCATTCATACTTTTGACTGTTGATTCCGTAGATACCTCAATATGGATTACTTCATTCTGTCCATGCTCACTTGTGACACACCTCCTGACTTGGTCATCTCTTATGATATAGCCTGCCAGTGGCATAAGAATTTTTTCATTTGCATGGGCAAATATCCTACTCAACTGAGGCTGCACCAAATTGAAAGCAATATTCTGTATCTCATCCCCAAGTTCCATCTCCCAGCACATATTTTGAAATGTCGCAATGATTTTTCCTTCAATTTCTCTGCTAAGGTCGGATGGACAGATGGGGAGGCACCCGAGCGGGGTTGGGCCACGATGAATGCTTTGGTGAACAGTATGAAGGAAATGGGTCCAGGCTCTTGTCGAGACACCTTAGATGACCATTTTGGTGATTATAATTGGTGCAAGATCATCATTTTAGGTGCGTACATGCATATAAACTGCCAAAGAATGTAAACTGACACCACAAAATATAGCATCAATTATCTGTGAAAAATATAAGGATGCTGTTGCTGCCTGAGCACAACACGTTGCCGAGTTTCTCAGCTACGAGGACACTTTGTGGGTTGAGCACTTGACTGCTGTTGATCAATGGAGAGCAATGGTACTTGCATGGGAAAGCGATCGCACAAAACTGAATCCTTTCTCTCCCACATTATGCCATGAGTCTATATGCAATCTAAAGTCAGCATGCATGCTGACAAATTTCCAGCGGTTACCGAGAATGCTGTATGGTTAGAGTTGGTCCGAGAAGAAAAGACAGAAAACAGCATAGAAATTCGCCATGATGTGAGTCCAAGTGAATTTATTGCTCAAGGTTTGCAGCTTGAGGAAGCACAGTACATCTGTTTACTGGGAGCTCATCCAAACATTGCACTGAACAGACTGTGTTTTCAGAGTGCACTTAATCGATGACATCAAGGAACTTGGAGCCCATTTGACTGACCTGCAGCGAACTAGGATTCAACACCAAGCCAACTGCATCTCCCGCAAAGTTGATGCCTGGATCGAGATCCAGAAGGTGTACATGCCCAAGATGAGTCTTCTCTGTGCCAGAGATGATGACTGATGCCCTCCAGGTGTTGAAACTCACCCCACCAAAATTCCACTATATCTGCCTTTGACAGCATTGTGACTTGGTGTGGTGGATCCCAGTCCTAAAAATACTATCATCAACGATGAGCATCAGCTATGGCTAGCACAAGCACATGACACACTGGCCATGCTGCATGATCATTTACTCCTCAAGTCATATCTCATGATATGGTGCCAGTGGTTCTCACGAGGCCAACGATATGGAATGAGAGCCAACACCCTCATGCATAGGGTGGAAACGAAAATTTCAGCAGATGCGGCCTGATATTGAAGGGCATATGCTGCACTAGATGCGGTATCAACTTATTTGCATCAACATGAATGGAAGAACAGCCTATTCCCTCTGAGACCAGAGGATATTTCTGGTCTAAATTCTTATGATGACCTGAGATCAGAGGGTCACTGTTCATTGTTGTGGATATGGAAGACAAACATTCAAGGAGGAGAGGAAGGGCTCCAAGAAGGTTAGGCTCTTCTCTGAGTCAAGTCTTACCCCATAACTAATGTGCACTCATTAGCTTTATGTATTGAGTGGTGCAAGTCATGCGCTCGAGCGCAGCATTGGTAAGAAGAGTGTGAGCTTTTGGTAGAGGAGATCTGTCATGTTAAGGTGACATTCCAGTTCTATGAGAAGGTGTAGAAAGATAGGGCAGAGAAGGTAGACTTACCCAGTGCAAGAGCATATGCGTTGAAACAGGCCGCTCTCTGGCAGGAGCTTGAGAAGAGTGCCGCCGAACAATGGGGTAGTACCCTGAAGTCCCTTCCTCCACTTCCTCATGAGGTGCCTGATCCGACACTGAATCTCGATTCCCCTTGACATACATTAGCATCATCCTTCTGATTCAGTGTGTTGTGTACTTTTGTTGCAATGTATCAGTATATATTAGCAGACTACACACTAATTTGTTTTAAATACATGACTGATTTTTTTATATTCGGCCATGATGACCTCCTCCAAAAGGTCCAACCTCTCAAAAACCTGCTCCATAGTCCATTGTGGGGGTTTTGGCCCATGGTCAATCCATCTGTATTTCAGACCCATAATGAAAAGAGTAAAGATTTCCTAATTTTGGTGTGATGGTATGATCAGAGATCTAAACATGAAGGATGTACGATTTTTCATTGCTCTCGCTCAGCTTCATCGATGGGCTGCCACTTATTGAACCATTGCAAGTACAGACATTGGAAAAATGTCAATGTGCAATCAGCAAGTACAACGCTCTCAAAGAGTGGACCTCGGTCTGCTAGCCAGAGAAGCTGTTCAGCAGAATAATCCAAACAAATGGCATAACGATACAGTCTTGGAATAGGTAGCACACCAATGATTGTCCTGCCACAGGTATATGAGCATTAGATTGAGCTATCAACATGATAAGGGACCTACTCTTCAATAGTGCCAACATCCAGATAGGGATGGCATCCATGGAGACCCCCGCTGATGGTTGGGGTGGAAGGGTCACTCTCAGCATGGATTTCGAAGGCACCATCTGAGTCCTCGTCAAAAAAAGAGGCAAAGTCAAAGAAGTAATCAAAGCGATGAACCTGTTCATCAGGTGGGATGCCAGGAGATGGATTTTCATGGATGGCTGGGTCGAATGGATTCTCATGGATAGCTGGGTCAGACATAGCTAGTACGTTGTGTACACGCGCTCTTTTGAAAGACCTGAGAATCCAAGAAGGGATGCTAGAAATATATATTTGCTGTAATGTATGTACATCTCGACAAAGTACATTTTGAATATTTGATGTAACATGCACGTTTCGACAAAGTACAATTTCAATCAAATATTCATTGTGAAACAATAGTGCTTCTATCAAGCAGATGTTCACAGGATACCTGACAATGCAGTGGGAGCTTTTGATGTGGAACAGAGCATGTCATGGATCTGGTATGCTTCCCATCTTGGTGATGTGCCTGGTGGCAAAAATGAATGTATGCCATGGTCCCTTTCGAGTTTGGATTGGTTGATAATTGGAGACATAGATTTGAGAATTGAATGATGTAAGGCTCGTGCAAGAGCACATCATTGGAGGGAGGAGAGCAAGCTGTTGAAGGCCGACATACAATGTGTCAGACGCATGCTCGAGCATGACACAAATCTGTGGCTCAGCTGAGCTGAAGGTGCTACGAAAGGAGAGACACGCTGAAATACAGGCGAAGGCGCAGCAGCATATGCCAAATGCCAGGCGGCAATACTGCCATTATGAGAGAGGAAAGCTTATGTCATTGTTGCTGAGGGTTTGATATACATGTGTTTGAAACCCCACCGGGGGTAACCATAGTGGGAAAAATGTGTGGACCCGGTATGAGATTTGTACCTGAGTTGCCCCGATCTTGCATGGCCCTTGGTGCAATCCAAGAATCGTTTTAGGGAGCAGTCAGGGACCAAGGCATGGGAGGTGTGAGCTCGTCATCATCAACAGTGACCAGGGCAGGTACAGTAACTCGTGACCAAGGATGACCTGGTTTGGACAGCATGATAGAGTATATATTAATGCATCATGGTAGAATACATTGTTTAATACATTATCATTTATGGTTTGGATGTGTCAATAATATGTTATTACGCTGTGGACTGGTGCTTCTATGCGGTGTTTAATCTGTCAGATTTCAACAAACTTTGACCAATTTTCACAGATTGGACTTTCACAGCTTTGGGCCAGGAAGCGGAGCAGGGATCAGATGAAACAACGTCATGGTTGGCAAAGGGAGTTTGGCATATGCTACAATATGAACATGTAAATATCCCATTAGAAACAGCAGGGAAATACCAGCATCAAAGATGTACTTACTTGAATGAACTCCAGTCCATGTTCAAAACCCGTGGAAATGACATGAGTGAGCGAGCAATAAGGTTGCAGTTGGATCATGGGAGGGAGTAGATGATGAGGCAAGCCATGACGATAAATTCCCAATGTTCATCAAGCAAACAGCAATGGGAATTCTGGCACTATCATATAGGAATGGCTGCTAATGTTGTGGACAATGGGAAAGGCTAAAACAGGGAGAAATCAAACCACCATTACTATCGCACATGCATTGATGATAGAGCAGGGTAGCCGAGATCGGTTACATCCAGGATCTACCAGGGCAAAGGCACAAGGAGATCCCATCAACTGGGACGAAGAATACTGGATTGGTGACAAATACGGGATACTATGAAAAGGGAAATACAAGGCACATCAGTCAGGCAGGAGGTGGGACGGGGGCAGTATACAAGGGGAGATACGATGGCTGAAAGCATGTTGAAATACAAACAAAATACAATTTTTTTGGAGACACATCAAATATGAAAGATATATTTCAGGTCCCTATAATGTATGCATTTTGACAGCTTCAGTAGTTACTGGATAATTTGTACTTGACGTTCCCCAGTAGTTACTGGGATATTTTGTATTTGATGGACAATACAGCCTCCCCCCCCTTACCTTCCCTACCTCATGTCCCGGATTTACCCAATGGAACCCTCTTGGATCAGCTGGCACAGTTTCAGGATGGAAGAAATTTTGAATTTTTTGGTACATTTCTGGACCTTAGAAATTGTACCAGAATTGAATGCTACTTTAGGATGGTCAGAAATTCACAAGGAAATGTTTCATTTCTCCCCAAATTTCTTACATACTGATTTTGTAAGTATTCTGTATCTGGATATCAGTTACAAACTTGAAAGATTCTCTCAATAATTTGGATTGCCAGAAATAGTAGATTTCAGGGCAACTTTTGGACCTCTGAAACACACTCCAAAACTCTTGTTGCCATTTCTCACCAACCAATACTGGACAGAAATTTTACTTTTTTCAGAGTGCATGGTACTAGTCAAATGTGGGCCATCACATCTGCATGGCAGGACCGAGTCCTATGTCTTCAAGTTGTTTTTGGTGACCCTTTTGATCCTCAGGAAAGTAGCCCCAAATTGCAGTCTTCAACTGGCAGTACATCTACAGATCAGTGTGTCTGATGTCCAGCCCATTTGTTGATGTGAATTTGAATGTATCACATCCAGCTTGATGGAGATGATCAATGATCTCACCCTGGAGGCAACTTCTTTTGCTGGTGTGCTAGGAATTATTAATATTCTGTATCTAGTTCTCCAACATACATGGACTAGGCCAGAGAATAGGCTTAATAAGAGGCTACCTACAATACAAGGCAAATGTTATATGTTGAGAGCATACACACTCTCATGAGACCTACTCATGAAGGAGAGATAGCAGGTTTCTGTGTCTCGAGTGCAAAATTAATTACCTTGTCGAAACCAACCACTCAAAACCCATATGAAAATGGTCAGAAATAGTTGGATATGAAACTGAAAATCAAGAGGTTTTGAAAAGAAAAAACACAAGACAATGACAGAAACAAACAAAATGAAAAATGGTACAACAGAGAAAGGACACAGCTCAAAAAATGACAGACATGCAGGCAGTCAGCAAGAACACTGAAAACATGTGACAATGTCAGTGTCACTACCTGTGCAATACTCAGTGAGCACTGAAGTGTATGAATAGAAAATTCCCATGACCATGGCCACTGTCCTAGCCTCGGCAAATGCTGTAGTGTACAAATAGAATTTTCCCATGACCTAGCCCAGTATGCAAATCATGGCAAATGCCATGATTCCCCAAATAGAATTTCCCATGAGGGGTCTCGCATTTGCATAATAACTGAGTATCCTATATACATAGGACTCGGAATATTGATGGTATAAGGTTATCGATTGTGACATATGCATTACTACCCACATGGTTTGTTTTATTATTGTACTTCTAAACTGATAAAGATTCTAAAGACTCCTTGTATTCTTTTCCAGCTCTCGGCCCCATATACGCTCCTAAACAGCATCCGAACCGCAATTTGATGGGCAAGAAGATGGACAGAGCGGTAATTTCGGCATGTAACAATTCCTGTGCTGGATTCTGTGAGGCGGAAGAAGCAACATGTTCTTATGAATCGTGAAGGTCCAATGAAGGTCTGGTTCAGCTGAGAAGGCTGACGCCGAATTGTTGGAAGGGCCTGAAAGTTGAGGATTGTGTGTGCCAGCCAGCCAGATAGGTTGGAGCATCAAGCTTGGGTAGACCAGGTACGCTTCGAGCATTCGGCCAGTGGGACGTGCAGAGGATGGTATGTGGCTTTCATTATCCTGGTCACATTATCATCACAGTCAATTTCTCTGCAGGGAAGGAATAAGAAATCTTGTACATACGTTTCAGTATGTGTTGTGTCAACCATGATGTACTACTTCCTATTTTTTCTTATCATGATCAGCGTGCGGCCAGACAGCTACGGGGGCTTTAAGCATCTTTACAAAGAAGCTGAGGTTCCTGCTAACGCATGTTTTAAGAGTACAACTCGTTATCTTGGGCGTCACGCGTACATGAACGAGGAATGAAAGCTATATCAGCGGTGTTTATGTCCGCTGTTTGTGCAAACAACGTTTGCAAGTTCTGGGACAGATCACACTTGCATAGGGCTGTCCGGGGTTATTCTCATGACCACGAATAGGATGCACGCAGCATCATGGTACGAGATGTCATAAGTACCGAAGCCTCTCTGCGTACTGTCTAGCTTCCCCCCTTCTTCCTTCTCCCACGGCACCATGTCCCACTTCAATAATGTCAATGCCGGTCCAGCCCTTGAACAAGTTATACACATTGCTTATAGGTAAGAGTTATAGTTATGTCCCATTAAAGATATTCGCTGATGATGGTGTGTAGCGCAGTTCGCCTTACAGGTTACTCATTCAATCATGCTGTATTCCGCAGCATACTGACCATATCCCATAGTGACGATCAAGCTCCGAGCGGACTCGCACCCGAATCTCCTACCCTACAGTGCGATCTTTGCTAAATGCACTATGAATGGCACTGTTATACAAGAGTCGATGATGATCAAAGAAGCAGAAAGTACTTGCTGGGATTTGATGGAAAGCATCCAGATGTCCGTACTTCAGTCACTGCGGCATTTGCGATTCAATGAAGCTAACTCGGGGTCTCTTGCAGATCTTCCGAAATTTCTTCATTCAAGCTGTCGATTTTGAGCCGATGCCCTGGGCACGATGACCGTATCCTTGCTCAAACTGAATTGCAAACTGCGAGCTTGATCTCAAGACTTGTGACATGCGATTACCGTACGTCACCCTTCAGTCTCGTGCCATTCGCATCCTCACTCACATTCGGTGAACATAAAGGGGCATATCCAGTGTTTACGGGCCAGTTGGATGATTCAGTCCTAAATATCTATATCGGAGGTGTCATTGTACCGTCAGAACTTTCTTCCAATCCTTCGTCGGCCGATGGAAGCAGTTCATTCGATTTATCTACCACCAACGGACAATCAGGATCATTTAGCGACCTTATCGATTTGAAAAATCGTGGTCTCCAGTTTCTGGAACGCTTCCAGGAGTCCCGTCGTGAGGACGACCTACACAATGCAATTTCTGCGCTAGGTCGTTCAGTGTCGTTCACTTCTGACAGCGATCCCAGTAAACCTGCTCAGTTGAGCAATTTTTCCTCTGCATTCTTCTATCGCTTCCACTTGTTTGGCGATAGTCGAGATCTTGATCAAGCGATTAAATTGGGAAACGACGCGGTCACTTTGGCAGATGGTGACAGGGACAATCAACCTACCTTTTTTAATAATCTCAGCAATTACTACTGTGCTCGTTTTGAAGTCCTAGGAAACCAGGACGACCTCAACTCAGCTGTTTCAGCTGCAGAGCTTGCAGTCTCTGTCTCTGCGGAAGGAAACCCCCGGAAACCTGACTTCCTCTACACCCTCGCTGTTTGCCTCTATCGACGGTTTCAGCGGCTTGGCGAACTCGATGATGTCACGTTAACAATTGAAATGGGGCGGCTTGCATTCTCTCTTGCTGCTGAAGGAGATGAATTGAAGACCATGACGTTGCATATCATCGCCAATTCATTCTGTCAACGCTTCAAATACCTTGGCAGCTCCGACGACCTCGAGGAATCGATTTCAGAAGTGAAGAAGGCATTAGATTTAACTCCAGAGGGCTTTCCCCAGAATTTTCGAATGCTGCTCTCTCTCAGCAGTTACCTTCATTCACGCTTTGATTTGTTTGACGACCCTGCCGATCTAGATGAGGCAATCGCCAAAGGGACGGGTGCTATGAATGCGATGCCTAGTAGATGTCCGGAAAAACCAAGCGCCCTGAGCAACGTTAGTCGTTGCTTCTTTTCGCGCTTCAAACTGAATGGAGACCTGAATGACCTGACGGAGGCCATTTCATTGGTGCAGGATGCACTCTCCCACAGTACGGATGGACACATTGATAGGCCAAGTATACTTAGTAACCTTAGTGTTTACCTCCGTCATCGTTTTCTCAAGACGAAGGATGCTAACGATCTCGACGAGGCAGTTTCTGCTGGACGGTGTGCCGTGGCTTGTACCCCTGATGATCATCCAAATAAATCGCTAGTAATGGACCTTATGCAGTCTCTCCAATCCCGTTTCGAAGTTCATGAACGCGTTGACGACCTGGAGGAATCCATCACCTGTGGAATGGAAGCATTGTCACTTATTCCCGATGGCCATCCGAACAAATGTTCAATACTATCACAGCTCGGTAGTTCAGTAGCATATCGCTTCGACCACTTCCGAAATCCATCAGACGCTGACAAAGCTACCTCCTTCCTTAAATCTGCTGCCCTCTCCCCAACTGGCTCACCTTTAATTAGGCTGGATGCCGCTTGGAAATGGACCACGCTGCGCACGAAAGTCGACTTTCCGTCTGCATTGGAGGCAATCAAAGTCGCTCTCAGTCTTCTCCCCCTAGTAGCCTGGACCGGGAAGAGTATAGCTGCACGACATAGGGAATTAGCCCCAGGTGGTAGCATAGCCCATCAGGCAGCGTCATGGGCGCTTCGATTGGGATACACCGATATCGCACTCGAATGGTTAGAGATGGGACGGGCCATTGTTTGGGGACAGTTACATAACCTTCGCTCGCCTGTCGACTTCCTTTCTGATGCACATCCGGATCTCGCTGAAAGGCTGTCCCGAGTTGCAGTTGCTTTGGAGAAGGCGACCAGTCGAGATGTTAACATAGAGCACTTCAAGGAGTTATCAATGGAGGAAGTAGCAAAAGAGCACCGTCGTTTGGCTACTGAGTGGGATAGTCTGGTTGAAAGAGTCCGCTCACTTCCAGGTTTTGAAGACTTTCTACGACCGAAAAGGCTTGCTACACTCAAGAATGCGGCCAAACTTGGTCCAGTCGTCATCGTCAATGCCTCTTTCAGGGCGTGTGATGCGCTCATTCTAATCCCCGGCCTAGACGATGTTATCCACATTCCGCTCGAGGATTTCTCTTACGAAAAGGCCGAAATTCTACTTAAACGACTCAACAAATCGCTCTCAGCTCTTGGTGTTCGAACAAGAGCATCGCGACCAGTGTATGGTCCTTCGGACAAAGATGTCTTCATGAATGTTTTAAAGGAGCTATGGTCATGCGTCGTGAAACCTGTACTCGACGGCCTAGCTTTCTCCGTGAGTAGCTTTTCTTACATGATGCAAAAACATTCTATAAACTTTTCTCAGCCTTGTGATACCACCAACCCACCACGATTATGGTGGTGCCCAACAGGTCCTCTATCATTCCTCCCTATTCACACAGCTGGAGACTACCGTACAAACGAACCAGGAACAAAGCTGTCTGACTACGTCGTCTCGTCATACACCCCAACGCTCACAATTCTTCTCGACAAACTAGAGAAAACTCGAAGGTTCAAAGGATTGTTAGCAATCAGCCAACCCAACACTCCAGGGTTGTCGAGTCTTCCTGGTACCGAAGGAGAACTGCAGAAGATCAAAGAACGAGCTACCAAAGTTCCTGTCAAGTGTCTGAGGGGAGAAGAGGCGATACCGGACACAGTACTTCATGGCATGTCAACCTGCAATTGGGTTCACGTGGCGTGCCACGCTACGCAAGAGAAGGCAAAATCTTTAGACAGCACCTTTCACCTTCATCCCTCCGCCAAGTACGTAGACGGCCATCTTCCACTCTCACACATTATTGCGAAGTCAGTCTCTGACGCTGACTTCGCATACCTCTCCGCATGCCAAACTGCCACAGGAGATGAGTCATTAGCAGAGGAATCAGTTCACCTTGCTGCGGGAATGCTTATGGCTGGATATCAAAGTGTCGTTGCGACATTGTGGTCGATCAGGGATGCTGATGCGCCTCTCGTTGCTGACGACGTATATTCACGACTTTTCGAAGACGGAGAACCTGATAGTGGGAACGCGGCAGTCGCCCTACATCACGCTGTTCAATCTCTCCGCAAACGTGTGGAGGATGAACCTGATTCGTTCGTGAGATGGGTGCCTTTCATACATGTAGGACTTTAGGACACAACATCCGATTGTTTAGTCAGTAGATGACAGTCTGTATGTACTTGATGGTTCTTTTTGGTCTCGCAGTGGGAATACAACATTGAAATAATTTATAGTAATCTTCCGGTAATAAAATCCGTTGAGCAGTGCTAACATCACGACTAGTTAATGAGGGGCAGGGCACCTGTGTAGGCAGGTCTCAGTCTTGTGTGTATACATTTCTACAGATGTTTAACAAGCCCTTGTTCATCAACGACATTTTGATGGTGTGTCAACATCTTCGGCGACATAGGAGCTCACAGTTCGTGACCAGCACGCAAGATAGAATATCCCTTCTTGTATCATCCTCCTCCTGGCAAAACGATAACCTCCATGCAATATCTGCAGACGATGACATCTGCAGCGCCGTAAGCTCGGATTGCACAGGTAGTACAGGGATATTCGAGTTTCGAAGCGTGTGCATCTCGGAGTCCACTCATGCATGCAACTCCCCGTTCCGCTTCAATAGGGCCACGCAGGTCGACATAGAATGCCGGTACACAAACAAGATGTGCAAGGCGAAGTTTGAGACATTCGACATCAGTGAAGGCTGTCGGTTGATTTGGTGGCCGGCTCTATAGACCGATTGTCGGTGAGATATCCATTGCATGATAGCCTACCACGAACCGTGAGCACCGTTCGCTTCCCTCCAAGTAAACAACGAGATACCATGTACATAAAGTCGGTTCGAGCAGTAAAGACGAGATCATAGCGCAGGAGATCCAAGACGGATCCTGTCATCACGATCCTCCTGCACAAACAGTCTCTTCATCAATCAAAAACACCGTCGATACCCTTCCTGGAGTCCAAATCATCCCACAACCGTATTCCTGCTCGGAGGATGGGCTGTTACACAATCGAGTGCTGCGTGGTCGTACCTTGTGGTGAAGCTACGGTAAGAGTGAGTACGTGTATGTGAAGGAAGGGAAACCCGCGCACTCTTGCCACTTCTCCTCTCTTGTTCAAGGGCTCGTTTGACTTGTCGTCACCACCTAAACTCGGACTCGGTGGGAGGGAGAAAGGAAGGATTGCAGTACGAGAGGACGTCTGTGTGGATCTGTCTGGGAAGATTGGCCTTGGTTTGGTGATCGACTGGATTGAAAGGTCAGAACAATTTACATAACTAAGCAGAGTGAACAGAAAATTCGCTTGCCCGATTCCGTGTAGTGTCGTTGGGAAGGAAATCAAGGAGCGTGACGTCACCAAAACCAACTTGAAACAGAACGCAAGGTCCCCGATCATTTTTGGTCGAGTGTCTTCTCTTTTCTCCCTACGCGTTGATTGGCCACATCGACGATGCATCTTTCCTCCGTCCAAACTCCGTTCAAATATCGTCTACGTCGGAGTCATACGCGTGCAAACTCGAATGGTGGACTGTCGTACAGCAAGACAATCGAGTCGAGTGCATCCTTGACGGTACGGTTTGGTTCCCGGCAATGAGGAGTAGGAGCAGAAAGAGACAGATGCCACTTCCTACGCATTCGAATTATCAATCTTGCCACGAGATAAAAGGAACCAGGAAAGAAGAACGATGGCGTGGACGGCGATAATGTTGGTGTAGCAGACGAGACTAGACACCAGGTAAATCCTGTTTTCGCCATATGTCTGGGTTATCATTGACGGCTGGAAGAGTATTGATCCGTACCAGGCATAGATCGTGGCGATGACTACACCATGCCTTGTAATACAGGTCTGTCCATCCAATACGTCTATAATTTTCTTTCTCCCATCGTCCCAGTAGGATTTTCCATCACTTAGCGGTCTGGTAACAACGTCGACTGATACGCAAATACGCCGGTATACCGTTTCGTTGCTCATCGTAGCGAGGTTCCGTGATTCGCCCAGGGCAGAGGACTAATCACTTTGACGACGGTGACTTCCAGGAGTAACGATGAGTCATGACAGGGAGTTGAAGGCATTCAAAGAGGAATAGGAGGGGCGGTCGAAGCCCGTCAGCGGTAATTGTGAGCTTAACCTCGTTTTTCCAAGCTAGAAGTCTCATTCATTTTTTTTTCTCTACACAGTTCCGTGGGCCATTCACACCTGCGGCCAGTCAGCATTTCTTTCCACGTGTCCTAGGGCATCGATCTGCATCCATCATCGTTGCACTATGCCGATGCGGTGCACTGACCGAGTTCATGTAGTACACGCCAGATGATCGCTTTGACTTCAGAGCTTTTGCATCTGCGTTCCTCTCCAGGTAACCGGCATACCTAGTCTTCTTCCTTTTGTGGTATACTGATACAAGAACAGCTCCTTCGACCCGAATTGCCTACGGTCTGGTCTCCCACGACGATGAGGATAGAAGCAGGAAGAGATACAGACGGCACTTCCTGACTGAGATGTTCCTCTCGGGCTCATTGCGAATTCGACTTGGCCATCTTATCAAGGAGCGAAGAAGTGGAAGAAAAGAAGAGTGATGATGTGGACGATGACAATGTTGGTGTAGCGAATGAGACTTTACGCCAGGTACATCCTGCCATTGCTATGTTTCTGGGCGCTTATTGACGGATGAAAGATCGTTGAACTCTGCCAGGCGTATATATTGATAGATATTTACACGGCGCCTGCCGATACGGGTCTGGCTATCCAGTATGTCCACAAATTTGCTTTTTTAATTTCTCTCATTGTTCCAGTAGTGTTTCCATTCACCTGAACTTCTAGCGTCAACTTTCAACCGCCGAACCAACCAATGAAAAGAAGAAACACGAGATTCTCAATCAGATCCGTGTGTAGCAAATTGCTTCAACCACGATCGCTTGACAACGCCTCAGTTTCTTAAGCCGGTTGGATTATTCGTTAATTTTCGGACTGGAATTCAAAGTCTTGTTACAACCTCGACTACTATGTGAATACGTGGGGATATACCGTTTTGTTGCTTATCGTGGCGAGGTTCCATAAGGAGTTTTTCGACGAGGACAACGGATAAAGCAGTTTGAAGACGGTGGGCTTCCGGGACGTAACGACGGGATATGACCGGGAGTCGGAAGCTTTTGAAGAGGAACGAGATGGGCGATTGAAAGCCATCAGTGGTGATTGCGAAGTAGAATTCAGGTCCAGCATATTGCCATTGTGAACGGACTCGTTTCTTCAAGCTAGAATTTCATTCTCTACGCAGTTTCGCTACCTGGTCATGATTTCGTTTGGATTCCAGCAGGGATTCCATAGAGGCATACAAGCGGGCGATGGCTTATTTGTCAACAAGGTCAGTAGCCGCTGGTAACTCGAAGTTACTGTTCACTGACGATGTTGTAGTGTCTGGCATCCGCCAAGACGGTGACCAGTTGCATGGATGTAGAACCAACATCAAATGGGCCCGTGTAGTATGTGCCAGATGGTCACTTTGTCTTCGTGGCCACCACATCTGGATCCCTACTAAAGGTAAACGTCATAGCTGGTCGTCTTCCTTTTGTGTTACTGATACGAAAACAGCACCTTCAATCCGAATTTTTGACCTCATTGAGTCTCTGATTCGGAAGCTCAGCTCATCCAGTACTGTCATCGACGACCAACATACACCAACGTTGTACACCAGATCCATGGCCACACTACTAGGCAAGGACCGGCGTGATGGTCAGGGAATGACTATCGGACGTTTGCAGACTATTTCTCCAAGTAACATGGACGGAGGCGGTGGTGAATAACAGCCGTTCTTGGTGGCTTAAGACCAAGTTGGTTACTATGCTGCGAGTTATCGGCGTACTCCATAGCGATAACCACAAATACCCATTTACAGGCTAGAAGCGACATGCGTGGCGTGCGCTTGACCGCTTCAGTTTAGGAATAAGTTCAGTAATAACGCGATTTGCTTAGGTAGAATATCTAGTTACATTCCAGTGTTTTATGTGTTTTATGATACAGCTACGTATATCGTATTAATGTTAACTCAAAGAATACAGTCCTAAGTATTGGTTTAGAGAGGGACCCGCCTTGGCATCACAGCGCACATCCTTTTTACTGAACAATTGCGTCGTGCAAGAGGTCATCGGGAGTAGTGTAAGACGTTGGGCAGACAGCGAAAGTCTCCCCGGGTAGGAAAGGCAGCGAGAACTACGTACGTACTACTGTATATATGGGAATCTATATATATCTGTGACGGTCCCTCGCTGTCCCGATCTGGTCCCGCGGGACTATATAAGTGCGGCGGGTGCATTGTTGTAAGCCGTGCTTAGGACACCTTCGCTGCATGGCCTGCAAGAAGTGCTACTTCGTCCGACTGTCTCCCTCCAACCGCTTTCATCTCGTATGCACTTTCGACGTCGTTATCCTTCGCCGACACCAGAGTGGTCCTGCTATCGTCCACCCAGTCCGACTTCGAGTGGGACCGATCCACAATCAAATACACAAGCAAACCAGCCAGTGCCCCTACGATTCCGACGATGGCTGCCCCCGGAATAATGTACACAAGAATTTCAGGTCCGATAGGACCTCCCATCGCCATAGACTGTAGACGCGAGAAGAGGCTCCCAGGAGGGACGTTGCCCATGCCACTTTGGATTTTAGCAGCAATTCCGCCTGTAAGGGTAAATCAGAACCATCATTAGCAGAAGATGGGGCTTGCTCACCAGGAATGGGCCCTGCTGCACCAAAGCCCAAGACGGCGGGCGCGATAATGGGCGCCAAGATAGCACCGATGGTTGCGCCGACGGCTGCACTAATGATGATGTAACGAGTTCGTTGTTTCAATGGCATTCTAGTATCGTAGTTGGGGAGGGCAATCTATTCAAGAGTGGAGAGTGCTCGCGATAGGAAGGGTGCAGAAAGTGGGGGTTCGAGACTGAGAGGCCTCGTGTGTCAAGCGAGGCTTCTGAATGCGGCTGAAGCCTTCGATCGAGGAGCTAAGAAGAGCAAGGAATGAAGAGCAATGATGTGGACGTTGATGTGCCGAAGGGGACTTATTTTCATGCCTGGTATGTCCTGTCACTGCAATTTTTTCTGAGTACTCATTGACGCGTTACGTACGGAAGATATTTTCACAGCCTAGCAACTGCAGCCGAATGACGAGGCGCGTCCTCCCCTTGTCTGAACAACTGCAACACACATCGCGTCCCATAGGTCCCTCTTCTGTACCCGGAAACTCTCGCCCTGGCGATCATCGTCACAAGGCAACCTTTGGACGATGCCCGAAAAGTCTACGTACTTCGTCGAGATGAATAGCTTCAAGAAGCCAACATCGACACCTTGTCCCTTTCATGGGTTGAACATGTGCGATACCGTCCCACTCGCGCCGCACTTGATGGTGAACGATCCTCCAGGAGGGAGAGAAACATCAGCGGCGCCGCCTTCGGCGTTTTTCGGTGGATAGTACGAAACTGAAAAGGCAGATGATCTGGTTAGTCGAGCAGGCAGCGAGGATCAGCAAAATAGCGTACCGATGCGCAACACACTAACATCAAAATAGAACAGCGAAACATAAAGAGGTACTGACGTCGTATTCGAAATCTTCAATCCGTAGATTGCATTCTCATCCACATCGACGGAAATTACACCTCCAATGTTCAGATTATCGCCATCGGCTTCGAAACCCTCTTGTGAGTCATACGTGAACTTCCCGGTCCCTTTAAGCTTCATGCACTCGAGTGTAACCTTTCCGGCGAGGGGGTTTCCTCGGCAAGAACGGTGAAGGTTCCAGTAGAATTCAGCGACCCTCCGAAGAATGCCGTAGACAGTATCTAGATCATCGATTTTGACTTCGAATGGCATGCGTGTTAGCCCATGTAGTCGACAGACCTTGTCCATGATCTCGAAATGGACAACGTCACCATCCAAGGCAATGACCAGATCCAGCCTATCGTTGTTACTCTCTACCTCATGGAATTGCCACTTTCTTGCTTTGTCACTTTGCATCTTCTTCTTCATCGGGCTATAGACACCCCATAATTTAGTGTTAGGCTTTACGCAAAGGAAAATATCCTGCTTCTCGCCGACTCGAGTCGGCAAGGCATATCCGCAATCAACGAGGCGGAATGGGGTTTCATTGCCGCGCGCAGAGAAATCGCACGTTGTGGTGAAAGCGGTGGTGCTTGAAGCAATGACAGTTCCAAGCTCAGATGTCATGGTTCTATCAGCAAAGACGATAAACTCGGTGTTCTTTGTGATCCCATGGGCCTCGCCGGCTTCCAAAACATACTGGCTCGGCGAGTCAGAGGATGCGCGGATGGCGTATGATTTGAGTTGTACCCTGCCTGCTTTGGAATCGAAAAGGCATCGGTATTGGTGGACACCTTCACACTGAGGATCTTGTCTGTAACGGACAGATCAGTGTTAGCAGACCAGGATACGAAAGCGGGTTTACGTGCGAAGAAAAGGAAGATTGGTTATCACGTCCTCGTAAGTAAGCTTGTCGACGTCGCTTTTCCGTAACAAGGACAACAACGCCCAAGTAAAGACACCATGACCATCCTTCTCCTCGGCTTTCTGGTCCGCTCTACATGCTGAAAAGAGCACATGTGACGACGGACCGATCTCCTCGAATCTTTGTGCGTCATCACTCCCCTGAGCACCGAACTCAATTCCATCCAAGAGGTCTCGAGCAACTGTATAAGTCTCAGGGAGATAGATCCCGCGTATGGTGGAGGTGGGATCATAACGCGTGTCAGAGCCTGAGTAACAGCAATCAAGAATGACGGTCTGTCGGTGCACTGAATCAAATACCATGAATAACAGAAACAGATGGAACCCTTACAATGTTGTCTGATTTTTTATCTGCGATGCCCTTAAGAAGACGAGAGAGTGTTATATCTAGGACGCCTTGACCGCGCTTGGAGTCGCTCGACCCGTCCCAGATAAAGTCACAAGGAACAAGCATTTGTATTTTCCCCTTGGCGCTGGGCCATCCGGATGATGCATTCGCTTTGGCCCCATATCCTGCGTAGTATATGAGAATCGGGTCGTCCTTCTTGATCTCAGGATCGTCCCCGAGGCCCTTAATGGCCTCCTCGATAGCAGCTCTCGTTGCGCCCTCGTTGCGAAGATTTTTAATCCGGCGCTCTGGAACTCTGAGAGTTTCTTGTAAAAAAATGCTGACTGCGTCAGCATCAGCAACTGCATCATGTAGATCTGGGAACTTCTGTGAAAGGTACTTGTTGATGCCGATAACTAGCGCAAATAGGGGCGGGGCAGGGCTGACCATTGCTTGATCAGTGTTATATCCTCGGCGAAGAAATAAAACCAACCGTCTGATGCTAACAGATTGAGGAGGACTGTGAAGGGCTTAGTCATTACGGATTATTCACAAGGATGGATCGACGTACGATGGAAGAGTTGAAGATGTTTGCTCTGGCAGACTATCTGCTTGCCTGCAAGGTTTCAGCGTTAGTCATTTAATTGTCTTCTGCATAACAATCTCTTACGTTAGAGAAGGCGGGGACCTGTCAAAAGCAGACATTCAATAGGGATCCTCGGAAGAATCGTAAAGTTACTGACGATCCCACATACCATAGCGGTCGGTCCAACACAGTACTGGCGGCGATGTTGGGCTGAAGAGACATGTAGATTGTAAGAGCGGTATTATAGATTATAAATGTGAGAGCCACATGGCAAAGAAGCACCACTAAGCCAGCCCGGCGCTGAATGACAAGTGATCGACTCACCTTTGCTCATTGAATTGCGTACGAGTCTCATCGAATGGTCACCCACGGATCCGCCTGGGAACCTACTTTTTGTTGGTCATTTTTGGGCCTAAGTTGGCGTTAACGTGACAGTAAGTAAGATTTGGAAAAGGAGACTGAAGTAAATGTTCAGAGAGACGCACCGTATATAACCAATTTCGGTGATTATGGGTGTAGCTATTCACGGACGTGAAACATACGGTTGTCCTTGATTGCGATGCCAAATTCGGCAATTGCCGCGCCTCCTGAAACCTCGACTCCCATCTTTGTCGTCATCCCCAGTAATTTGTGTGCAGAAATGGAGAACTAAACCGTGGCGAAGGTTGTAGTAACTTGCTGGTAAATGCGTCACACGGGACGAATCCAGCTACTTGAGGAGAGTCGTGATGGCGTCCTTCTGTCGGTTGGATCTAGGCTAGAAGAAAATTCAAGGAATTACTATCTGGGGAAAAAAAGTATATTCGTGACTTAGCTGGGCGCCGTCCTCCGTTTCCTGCTCTCTACACGATGCAGACAGTCTTACGCTGTTTACACGTATATTCTCTGAGTAGACACACGACCTTCTGCTGGTACCAACGATGTCGTCGCTGCCATCCGACTTTCTGTCCCTTGCTGGAGTGTGCTTCCTCTTGTTTGGTCTCTGATGCTGTGGCTGCTTTGTTTTGGTCCGAGTTCCTAACGGCCGTATTTGTTTCCCTTCATCATCATGGAAGTGCTCCCTCATTTGTGTTTGCACAGGCTCCCCATCTTACCTGCTCCAAACGTTTCTGAGGCCCAAATGGATATCAGCTTTAAAATATTAACATTCGATGCCGTATCTACTTCCTTAGTTCGATGGCTAACGCAGCAAGGAAGAAACAAAGATTTTTAAAAGCGTCCGCGTTCACATCAAAATGAAAGGCATCAATGCACGTATGGATCTCGTTTACAGCTGGTTTTCAGATAATCGGAACGAACGTTTGTGTGAACGGGGAACGGGCTCTGCTACATCTATGAGGTGTCGGTCGCCTTACGTCCAAGACGTGCCTTCAATGTTCACGGCGTCAATGCAGTTCCTAAGGATTTAACGTTTGTCCTGCTTCTGATAAACCTCGTGGCCTCTCCTGACCTTTATCGATGGACTATTTCTGGAATGTAGTGCAGATGGTGTGCGTATTTCCCAGTGTCATGGCTAGCCGCCAACTCATCGAGGAACGAGGAAAGTTTTTTCACACATTCACGTAAGTCAATGCATTTAAATTATCAGAATGTATTCATGGAAGCGCTTGTCCCTCGATAACAGGGGAAGCGAAATGAGGGACAAACCATGTCTTTTTGAAGAGGGATTATGTCTGCGAGGATTTCGCGCCCACGGTTCCTAGTGGATGCCATGGTTCTGTATATATTATTTCCAGAAAAAGATATCTCAATTGGGGGAAGGAAGTGATTGAATAGACATGGCACACGTACTACGAATTGGTGACCTCTCTGACAGCACGTTCACGACGAGATATCGATTGCGGGGTGAACCTAGCTCAGTATGTCTGCAATTCCGGGACGAGGTGTATGGAAAGCTTAACTTGAAACAGAATTTCACTCAGGCTCTTCCCCTCCTGTCCCCTTCCTCAAACTTGGGGATCTGCCTTTCATCGCTCGTAACTAAAGAGCAATCTGGAGCGCACCGTTCATTTATTGATGAAGATTCCTTCTCTTGTCTTCAAGGATGCGGCTCGCTTAGGAACGACAGTTGTCCGGAGACACCTGGTTCATCACGGCGTGTTTATTTTTTCAGTCTGCTTCGCTGTACAATGAAGCTGTTTAGGCAGCTGTTCGACAGCCGAGCAATCACCAGTGCTAGCCCTATACTCGTGCAAAGGTTAATGCATAGTGCGCTCAACAGTCAGAGCTACTTGATTCGTTACGCGCAACGACGGCCAATTTGGCGCTGAGTGTATTACCACTCGCCTCGGCTTATACAAAGCTTCCTTGGTCGATCGTGCTATACGACAACTGGGTATACAAGGTCGACTCGGATGATGGTCTGCAATTTGGAAGAAGCGAAGGGAAGATATGGCAGCGGGACAGTCAAGGGCGGATAGTAGAGAAGGCGCGTATATCAGTAGGTTTTTGGCAGATCTTCGTCTATCATCAAGACTTTTCACTGCATGCGATTATCTCCGGCTAGTCATGCGAGGTCCAAGTAAAGAACAACAGGGCTTAGGCGCTATACGACTAGTCGAATTAATAATTAACTGATAATGAATGTCTTGCATAATCAATCACCCTTGCCAAGGAAGCACACTATAGAACCCAAACAGAGGGCCTCCTCACTGATATCAAAACGCGAGCGAAACCGCACAACGAAACCGACTGCCTGCCCAGATTGCCAACGGTATCTTCAGGGATGAAGCTAAGCTTGAAGTAGCAACCAATACGAGAAAGTTTCGAGAGCGATTATGTTACTGTCGGGGAATGTGAATTATTAGGGCTGGTGAGGCTGCAGATTGCCGTATGCCACCTAGGCGGAGATATTGGCCGAGGCAAACACAATCGTTGTACGTGCGTCACTCCAATACTTGAATGCATACACCCAACAGTGAAGATGCTAGGGGTACCGTCCATTCTCGAGATACCGTCGGTGCCCCGTTTATCGATATCAGAAGGCGAAGGGAGGTGATGATCTGACCGATGCCGTGCAATGCAATGAGTGTGCAAAGGAATGTATTCAAACTGAGAGTTACGAAACGAGATTGTATTCCAAAAGCTTCACGGTAAGCTGGCTGTGTTGCACGTAGTCCTAGTCGTAAAGCAGAGATACAGAGGGATATCAAAGTTTTGAAGATGAACCTCGAGGTCAGAAGTTATTGCTAAGGAACCCTTTTACGAGGTGATCAGTGAGGCGGCGAGCGTGACGTTTCCTTCTCACGCCAACATCCTTGCTCTGTCCGTTCTACCCACTCCCATACAGAGTATCCTTCTAGATCTTCTGCCCGTGGTCCGAGTTACTGTCCGGTTCATTGAGGACGAAGCCTATTGCGTAGATAGATTGAATCACAAAGAAAAGTCGCCGTCCGATGAAGTTCAAAGCTTGGCTTGAAGGTAATCGTTGACTGGTAGACATCCGTGGCGAGCTTACAACAAAATCGGCAAGGAGTGGTTGGGCAAGTACGAAGACAGGTGGTGGTGGTGGTACCGGCGCAAGGTCCCAATAAGGAACCGCCAGGTCTGCAGCTCTGACATGGCGTGCCATGTGCTGTGGCCACAAAGGCTCATGTCGTTGTAATCACGAGTGTCTCGCGGGTTAGAGCGTCTTTGTGGGGTTCACAAAGATATCTATGTAACAATAGTGAAGCAAATGACGACGGTGCGACATAACAAACCATGATACACAAACGTAACATCATGAGTGCACGGACCCAGGGCTATGACGAGGAGCGAGGTCGCCAGCAACAAGCATGGACTCCGTCGCGGCGCTGAAGCGGCGGCAGGAGTGGTCCTCATCACCACCAACGAAATCCGATTGCAAGAAACGAGAAACGAGACAGGACTCCGTCGCGGCGCCGTAGCGGTGGCTGGACGTCCTCTCAGGTCTAGTGGTCGTGGTATTAGGACGTTCTCACGCTCCGACCGCCATCAGCAAAACGCGCAAAAACGTGGAACTCGCCGCCCACGGTCACCACTCAATGCGTCGTCCACTGTAATCAGCAGAGGCCACACAGAGAGCATTACGAAATCACCCAGAACAGACAGGATCCTGAAGAAAAGCCGGACAGAGGATGTCCGCCCAGATCCACCTCGGATGCCTTCCCACCACTATCAAGGACCCTATCCAGTCTGTCACATCCATTCTGCACCCCGTGGCCTTTCTGCAAAGCGCCGCCTTGCACCAGATCGCCGCTCAGCCACGAGGCATAAACTGAACACACACGCATGCACCACAGCCAGAAGGCAAAAACTCGAACGACAAATTGCAAGCCCCCCGAATAGCTGTCAACTTTGCCGACGCGCTGACATCCGAGTCGAAACGCCCTTCCGAGCTACACATACACACAGCCCTCAAAAACTCCATTGGCGCGAACGACGACAGTGTTGGTGTTGGAAACGAGACTAGACACCAGGTAAGTTCTGTCATTGCCATATATATATGGATTGTCATTGACGGCTGGAAGAGCATTGAGCCGTCCCAGGCGTAGATCGTAACTACACCGTGCCTGCTAATACAGGTCTGTTCATCCAGTACGTCTATAACTTTCTTTCTCTCATCATTCCAATACGATGATTACCCATCGCTTAGCGGTCTGACAACATCGTCGACCACGATGCGCTGCGCATATACGCCAGTATACCGTTTCGTTGCGTATCGTAGCGAGGTTCCACGAAGAGGTTTTCGCCAAGTGCAGAGGACTGATCACTTTGACGACGGTGGACTTCCGGGAGTAACGATAAGAGCATTTCTTTCCATCTTCGGAGTTTATCCATCATCATCGCACTACGCCGATACGGTGCGCTGACTGGACTCATGTGCCAGTACACGCCAGATGGTCGCCCTGACTTCAGAGCTTTATATCTGCGTTCCTCTCAAGGTCAGCATACCTAGTCTTCTTCCTTTTGTGGTACTGATACAAGAACAGCTCCTTCGACCCGAATTTTCTGCTCTTCTTACCAAACCTGATGAAGACGACATCTCTGACCTCATTGGGATTCCGATTCAGAAGCCTAGCTCATCTAGCATCGCTATTGACGAACGACATACGCCAAAGTTACACGTCAGATTCTTGGCTATAGTACTAGGCAAGTATCGGCACGATGCCAGGGAGCGACTGTCGGACGTTTACAGACTATCCCTCCTCGGTGGACCTGGTAACGGGTGGCAGTGGCGAATACCATCAATTCTCGGTGGCCCAGGACCAGAGCGGTCACCACACTGCGGTTTATCAGCTCACTCAACCGCAACAACCACAAACGCCAGTTTATAGGCTAGAAGCGATATACGCAGCTGGCGCTGGGCCGATTCAAATTGGGAATGACTTCAGGTACTATGGTTTCGATTATGGGAGCGGGAACGTCAATAGAACGGGGTCATTGAGAGCCCTGGAGATGGGGACGTTGATATGCTCGCGTCGATCCAGGTGCTCAAGAATCTTGGTGGCAGGAAATGTTGTGCCTGGGTACGTTTCAAATCTATTTGTCAGATCATCGACAGAGATTTGACGGTGATTTAGTTTTACATGGCGCAGTGAAAGACTGCTCGTCTTGCTAGAGACAGCCTCACTGAATAACGAATGACGAATCACGCCAGAAAACAGGAACGGGATGTATTGGGAAAGCAAGGTGTATCTACGGTGAGTGGTGAAGTGGGGGAAAAGGGAGGAAAAAGGAAGAAGAGGGAAAAAGGCTACGTACGTCCTACATATATATAATCTATATATATCTCTATGTCTATCGATCCGGTCCTGAACCGTCCGATCTCCCGCGGGGCTATATACGTGCGGGCGCGGGGACATCGTTGTAAGTTGTGCTTACACGCAGGTAAATTCTCGTGGAAGTGGAGGATCTACGAGTTTGACTCCGCCAGCGATATATAGTCATGTTCACCAGCAGAATACGTATTGGGCTTACCAACCACAGCAGAGGATGGTCCGGATGCATTGACGGCAAGTATTCTGGTAATGTCTACATTCTAGTATGAGTCTGTTTTCTTACTTCGTTGTACGATACGCTCTGTATATCGTTGTCGTACCTAATCTGATTTATGATGAAACCACTTGGTTTACATTCAATCCTTACTGGGGAAGTTGAAAACACGATACCGACTCGGGATCGCTGTGTATCCGAGTTGGCAAGTGGGATTTATATTTCCTTCTAGAGGAAGGTTTACACCGCTACTGCAAGGATTTCATTTCCGTAAGAAAATATAAAAGTACCGATAACAGAAGAGCGGGTAAGTTCTTGTAGGGTATCGTAGGAGATGATAGATACAACTTGATATTTTTGAACAAGACGTTGAAGTCGCCCTGAGACACAGCCACATTCCCATGACTTCCACCCACCACCGAGACCAAGTCACATCCACCGGTGTCCCCTCCTGGTGGATCCGAGCTTCGGAAAAGTTTGTTGAAATACAAGGACGATGTGGCCGTCAGAAGATTGCGCGCGCAGCTGATGCCCATTCGTCCTCAGAATTTGAAGCGGTTCTCAACGAGAATCTTTTCCTTGACACATGTGAATCATTCCATCAATCTAAGACTGCACCCTTCTGAATATGCTGCCGCACCGCCTAAAGACTCCGCCGGTCGTCTTTGCTCCGTTACTGCCTTGGCCTATGAACCGGAGATGAAGTTTTTTGGCAGGATGGCCGAAGATGAGGCGTCTTCGGATGGGATGATATGAGGTGTCAATAACTACGGGCTGTTGAGTAGGTTGCCATTTAACGTTTTTGACGATGACTGATGCAGAGATGGCGATTAGCAGGTCATAGAATAAAAGTTTTTGACTGGCTCACTCCAAATCTACGGAAGAGGTATGTATGCACCGTATATGATTATCGATTATGGGATATGGATTGCTAATCGTACGATGCTTGTTCCAAACATTGTACTTCCCAAACCGATAACGACTCTTTGTTTTCTTTTTAGGCTCCTGGCCTCATATACGCGGCCAAGCAATCATCCGAAACCCGATTTGATGGGTAAGAAGGCGAACGGAGTGGTAATCTCAGCGTGTCACATTCCTGTGTTGGATTCTGTTGGGCGAAGGAAGCGACATGCTCTTATGATGCGTGAAGACCTCGTTAGTGGAGGAGACTCGCATCGAGTTGTTGGAAGGGAATGGACGCGCGTGGCCAGACGCAAAGGACGGAGAGCAAATATTGGATAGAGCGGATGTGCTTTGTGCGTTCGGCCACTGGGCTGTGCAGAGGATGGTATGTTGTGTTCATTATCCTGTTCACATTGTCATAACAGCCAGTTCCTCTGCAGGGACTGTATAAGAAATCATATACTACACGCGTTTCAATCTATGCGTCGTGTCATCCATGATGCACCACTTCACCTTTTTTTTTACGACGATGGCCGTGCACTCAGAACAGCTACGGAGGCTTTAAGCACCTTTACAAAGAACCTGGTGTCCCCGCTAATACATGTTTCAGGAATAGAACCCGTTATCTTGAACGTCAGGCGTACGTGAACGAGCAACGGAAGCAACATTCGGTGTTCATGGCCGCCTCCGCTGTTTGTGGAAACAACGTTTTGGACAAGTTCCGGGACATTATCACGCCTGCATTAGAGCGTGGGTGAATCTGATGACAACAAATAAGATGTAAGCCTCTCTGCGTCTCGCCTAGCTTCCCTCCTTCTTCCTTCCCCCACGGCACCATGTCCGACTTAAACGATGTAAACGTCGATCCAGCAATTGGAAAAGCAACATGCATTACTTACAGGTAAGAGTTATAGTTATGTCCCATCAGAGATATTCGCTGATGATGGTGTGTAGGGCAGTTTGCCTTACAGGTTACTCATCGAGTCATGCCGTATTCCCCCACCGTACTGAACATATCCCATAGACCTGACGATCAACCTCTGACCGGACTCGCACCCCAACCTCATACCCTGCAGTACGGTCGTCGCCAAATGCACTATGAATAACATTGTTATACAAGAGTCGACGATGGTCAAAGAAGCAGAAAGTACTTGTTGGAATTTAATAGAAAGCATTCA